>JAMJFZ010000056.1:48682500-49912500 GCA_026225945.1 Cricetomys ansorgei | reverse complement strand
CTGTGCCTGCTGTACTGTCCGCTCCTTTAAAGATGCAGCAGAGCTTCATCTGTGCCTCCTACCTCCTGAGACAGTGCTCACCGTATAGTGGATGCTTGACAAGAATCTACTGAACAAACGAGTATATAAAACGATGATAGAAAGTAACTGGGGAACAGCCTCCTGAGATAAGTCCAATCATAGGGTAGAATTAATACAAACGCAATGGCATTTTATTTATAAACCTGAGTCACACAAGTTCTTTAACATAACCTTGCAAGAAAGACGAGTGTATTAACCGAGACGGATTGTCTTGTTTTGGAGTTGAGGGAGTGTTAACCTTAGCGGTTAGAATCTATTGGGGAGTATGTTTTGTCTTTCGAGCTAACACCTTCAGCTATGAGTACCTCTGCTGAGGAACTTAAATGGGCCAGGTCAGGAGTTCCCACCAGACCCTGCAGTGTCCCTAGAGTTAAGAACAGGCTCCTTTGGTCCCTGATTGCTCTGTCAGGGGTGTGGTGTGGTGTGTCTCACAACAGGTCATCCAAACGCTTCAGTTGTCAAGCTTTTGCCCCAAACCTTTCATGGATAGCTAGCTTTCCTTTGCTTCTGTTTCTGACTCCATTAAAGAGAAGGGGGAAAGTTTGCCTACACGAAGCACGCTACTCATAGAAGAAGCAACTGGGTTTACATTTCACATCCCATCAAACTTAGTGTTTTGTTGTTTTCATTTGACAGTAAGCCGTGGAAATGGCGCATCCACAGCCCGCCAAGCCCAGCCCTGCAAGCTCCAAGGTTTACTGGAGTCATATTTTAAACAAAACCTCTACAGACTTTAGCTCAGAGGAAACCCGACTCTCCTTAAGTCAGCGACACGAATTCAGTACGAAACGCTCAAAGTAGCTGTTTGTGACCGGAGTCAAGGGTAGGATTCTTAAAACATGAAAACAGATTTAAAAAAGCAAAACAGAGCTAAATCCCGCGGCCCGCCGACTCCTATTCATCATCTCCAGCAGCATATGGGACCATTCTCTTACTTGCCCTCGCCCTTTCTTCCGCAAAAGCAAAAGCAGCCAAGCCTGTCCCACTTCATAGCTACTCTTTGTGCCTGAGCGGTGCCTCTGCCACCGCCGCCACCACTTCCTCCTCCTCCCTCCTGCCGCCGGCTCCAACCGAGGCTGGGAGGGAGAGGGCTCCCTGTGCGCCGGGAAGCGGGTGCTGCGATTGGGCGACGGTCCCTGAGCCTCCAGCTCCACGTCGGTTTCAAGGCTCCTCCCTCCCGGAGAAAGACTGACTGCGGGGCGCCTGGAAACCGGTCAGAGGGCGCGCGAGGGAGAGGAGAGGCAGCGAGTTGAGGGATTGACACAAATGGTCAGGCGGCGGCGGCGGAGGAGGAGGCGGAGGCGCTGGGGGAACCCGAGGCGGCTGGGCTGCGGAGAGTTGCGCGCTCCTCTTCCCGGCTGCGGCCACTAGCGCGGCGCCGCCGGCCGAGAGCCACAGCCTACCGCGGGGCCGGGAAGGAGGGACGCGACCCCGGCGCGCCCGGACCCCTCGCGCCCTCCCCGGCGCCCGCGCTTCATGAACCGCAAGTTTCCGCGGCGGCGGCGGAGGCGGCTGCGGGACGCGGAGCAGAATCCAGGGGCGCGGGCGGAGCGCGGCCGCGGCCGCACGGAGGGCACGGGCGGGGACCAGAGCTCCCCGATCGCAGTGGGAGCCGCCACCCGCCGCGCCGCCGCCCGCCCCAGACGACCGGCGCCGAGGAGGGAGCCCAGAAAGTATGGCTGAGGAGGCGGCGCCTAGCGAGTCCCGGGCAACCGGCCGGCCGAGCTGGGAACTTTGTGCCGGGGCGCTCCCGGGCCGGCGGGAGGAGGTGGGGCGCGGGGACGCGACCGGCCACCGCCGCCCCCAGGATGAACCCCGGCGCTGGGCTAGCCGGCTGCTGCTGCTGCTTTGGCTGCTGGAGGCTCCGCTGCTGCTGGGGGTCCGCGCGCAGGCGGCGGGCCAGGTCCCCGGGCCGGGCCAGCAAGCCCCACCGCCGCCCCAGCCTCAGCAGAGCGGGCAGCAGTACAACGGCGAACGGGGCATCTCCATCCCGGACCACGGCTACTGCCAGCCCATCTCCATCCCCTTGTGCACGGACATCGCGTACAACCAGACCATTATGCCCAACCTGCTGGGCCACACGAACCAGGAGGACGCGGGCCTGGAGGTGCACCAGTTCTACCCTCTGGTGAAGGTGCAGTGCTCCGCCGAGCTCAAGTTCTTCCTGTGCTCCATGTACGCGCCCGTGTGCACCGTGCTGGAGCAGGCGCTGCCGCCCTGCCGCTCCCTGTGCGAGCGCGCGCGCCAGGGCTGCGAGGCGCTCATGAACAAGTTCGGCTTCCAGTGGCCGGACACGCTCAAGTGCGAGAAGTTCCCGGTGCACGGCGCGGGAGAGCTGTGCGTGGGCCAGAACACGTCCGACAAAGGCACTCCGACTCCCTCCTTGCTGCCCGAGTTCTGGACCAGCAATCCGCAGCACGGCGGCGGTTACCGAGGCGGCTACCCGGGGGGCGCCGGGCCGGTGGAGCGAGGCAAGTTCTCCTGCCCGCGCGCCCTCCGGGTGCCTTCCTACCTCAACTATCACTTCCTGGGGGAGAAGGACTGCGGCGCGCCCTGCGAACCCACCAAGGTCTACGGGCTCATGTACTTCGGGCCGGAGGAGCTGCGCTTCTCGCGCACCTGGATTGGCATCTGGTCGGTGCTGTGCTGCGCCTCCACGCTCTTCACGGTGCTCACGTACCTGGTGGACATGCGGCGCTTCAGCTACCCGGAACGGCCCATCATCTTCCTGTCCGGCTGTTACACGGCGGTGGCCGTGGCCTACATCGCCGGCTTTCTGCTGGAAGACCGGGTGGTGTGTAACGACAAGTTTGCCGAGGACGGGGCGCGCACCGTGGCGCAGGGCACCAAGAAGGAAGGCTGCACCATCCTCTTCATGATGCTCTACTTCTTCAGCATGGCCAGCTCCATCTGGTGGGTGATCCTGTCCCTCACCTGGTTCCTGGCGGCCGGCATGAAGTGGGGCCACGAGGCCATCGAGGCCAACTCGCAATATTTTCACCTGGCCGCCTGGGCAGTGCCGGCCATCAAGACCATAACCATCCTGGCGTTGGGCCAGGTGGACGGCGACGTACTGAGCGGAGTGTGTTTTGTGGGCCTCAACAATGTGGACGCGCTGCGTGGCTTTGTGCTTGCTCCTCTCTTCGTGTACCTGTTCATCGGCACGTCCTTCCTGCTGGCAGGTTTCGTGTCCCTCTTCCGCATCCGCACCATCATGAAGCACGACGGCACCAAGACGGAGAAACTGGAGAAGCTCATGGTGCGCATCGGAGTCTTCAGCGTACTCTACACCGTGCCGGCCACCATCGTCATCGCCTGCTACTTCTACGAGCAGGCCTTCCGGGACCAGTGGGAGCGCAGCTGGGTGGCCCAGAGCTGCAAGAGTTATGCCATCCCCTGCCCTCACCTCCAGGGGGGTGGAGGCGCCCCACCACATCCACCCATGAGCCCCGACTTTACAGTCTTCATGATCAAGTATCTCATGACGCTGATCGTGGGCATCACATCGGGCTTCTGGATCTGGTCAGGCAAGACGCTGAACTCCTGGAGGAAGTTCTACACGAGGCTTACCAACAGCAAACAGGGGGAGACTACGGTCTGAGACCCGGACTCTACCTTCCCGCGTTCTTGGCCAGATCCCAGCCACCTCCTGAAAGCTGGCCCCAAGGAATTCCTGCGGAGCCTGGCCACTCCAGGCTTCCTCGCTAGGCTCCTTTTTTTTGCAGGCTCCTTTCAACAAACAGCACAGCTCCTGCAAAAGCTTCCGTCCCTGGGGTAAAGGAACAAGAGGGCCCAGCTGCCAGAGGGGTGTGCGTGGGGACAGGTTTCTCTAGCCCTCGCTGTGATAGCAGGACTGTATGCTTTTATGATTGTAAATAGCCTGTGTAAGATTTTTGTAAGTATATTTGTATTTAAAGACTACCGAATACGCGATTTTCTTCTCTTTAAACAAAAATGTTTAATTATTTAGGGCGGTTTAAGCATTCAAAGCTTTTCTCCCTTGCCCTTTTCTGAGGACTGCAGGGGAGATAAAACGGAGCACGATCTCTGAGTGCTCTGCCCTGTGCCCTCACCCCTGTCTGCCTGGCTCTCCGGGCTAGTCCTGAACTGCGGGCTGTGACAGGGGCTGCCTCTTCAGGGTCATTTCCCCATCCCTCAGCTTCTTTCTCCCCTCCTTGCTTGCTTGCGGTGGGAACTTTTAAGGTGCAGAACTCCACAAAGTTTCCAGATCCCGAGGTGGGCCCCGCCCATTCCAGTTCCTCCCCCTTTCAGCGGCAGAGTGAGGAGGCATGTCCCTGTCACTTCCTGAGGATGATTTTTTGAGAACCACGTTCCAACTTCATAGTGGCCCACCTGGGGAGGGGTGGCCGCCTGTTGACCCAGCCTCCCTCTACCCTGGTGTCCCTCACCCAGAAGCTCCCTCTTTCCACCTAAATTGGTCGGAGAGTGAGTGCAGTAGCCAATGCCAAACTTTGGGAAATCTGATTGTTTTATGGGTAAGCTTATTTTACTCTGAAGTGTCTAGCAACTACCTGCTATGGGTTTGGCCATCATCATGGAAAGACATGGTTAGTGAGACTGAGAAGAGCGGGAAGCTCTGTGTGGGTTGGGAGAGGCTGAAGAGGAAGGTTATAAAATGTTTGTTCTAATTGCATTCTGATGGCTGGCAACCTGCCTTCTCCCACCCCCTGCCGTGAGGCTGTCTGCTTCTAGATTTTGCCCTTCTGTGAAATGGAGACCTTGAGGTCACCTGGAAAGCTGGGGGAAGGAGTTGATCTTTGCTTTCCTTAACAGGATAAAAGAACACACAGAGTGGACTTCCTCACAATGAAATGCAGTTTTCTTGTTTTCATCAAATTGTAATTAGACATATATCAAACTTTACAAACTAGAGGTTGTACACTATCAACAACATATTATGCTTACTGGGCAACACATTCTGAGGAACAATCCACAGCTCCACTGATAGTCTGGTAAGATTTCAGAAGCTGGTGGAGGTGGACCGGGTGAGGGGAGCAAACAATCTGGGCATGCATGCTGAAGCCAAGCGTGTACATTCCCACTGCGTTGTATCTTGTGCGCTCCTGTTCGGATTTACAGAATGTGTTAGATGTAAATCTCTCAAAGCCATTTAAAAATATTCACTTTAGTTCTCTATGAAGAAGAGGAGAAAAGCAATCCTCCTGATTGTAGTGTTTAAACTTTAAGAGTTTCTCAAAAATGCCGGTACGTAGGACCTGAATTTATCTATGTGTGTCATACCCTAAAATGACATTGACCTTTGAATTTGGTATGCATTTATTCTGGTCACTATCACAAAATCATTTATATTTATAGAGGAATAGAAGTTTATATATATAAAATGCCATATTTTTAATTTCGCAAATAAAAAAAAATGAAAGTTTTGTACGAAATTACATTGTTTTGTGCCTGAAAATAATAGAGCTCTCTGAACCTTTACATTTTATAGCGCCTCACAACTGATCCCACAATATAAAAACCTAAAGATTCAATGAGAAAGTCTGTCCTTACAAAGGATAACCAGTCTGCCTTCCGAGTGGCATTTGCAAACTCCCCTGCAAAAAAGTGTTTTCGTGACAGCAAAAGGTAGAGGGTTTCAATTTTATTTAATCAAACAATATTATTAAAGGATAACTCTAATTTTAACATCGAAGCTTTGTTTTTAATTTCAAGGGATACAGTTACATGACTTTTATTATATGGAGGTTTATCCTTTAGTCCTTGCCTTTGTGATGTTCGATGAGGTATTGTCTTTTCCATTACTGTGCACACCCCAAAAATCATAAACAGGCAATCAGTAAGTGGTCAGTGACTAAGTTTATAAGCATCTTAAGAGAGAAGTTGGCTGTGGAAGTCTTTTTTTGTTTACTTTTGAAGATTCCATTTTCGTATTGTTCAAAGAACCTTTCCCAGAGGGATTTCCTAGTTGACCTTGTCTTCCTCGGAATTTATACGTGTGTGTGTGTGTGTGTGTGTGTGTGTATGTGTGTGCATATGCCTGTATGCACACATGTGACTATATATACATTGAATTTTAAAATAGAAAAACACAATTTATCCCCACATTTGATAATATGGAAATAATAGGAAAAATGGAATCCTACTGGAAAACTTCAACTATCCAGATATTTAAAATATCTTTATTATATTTTCCATTACTTTTTTAAATAGAAGGGCAAAAGGATAAAGAGATCATTGATACAGTAGGGTGACTTCATCGTTGTCAGGTAATTGTGTTGTAAGTCTTGATTCATTTTAAGCCATTTAAAATTAAATTTAATGGAAAATATGCCATTTTAAGTAGCAAGAAGCAATTTTTCCTTTTTGATTACATTAATAGAAAAGATGATTTTTGAGAAGCTTTTATATATAGCTACACATGAAAAATAGCAATTCTCTAGCCAAATTAAAACATGTCTCACTGGATAATTGTGTAACTTCTGGCAGAAAATTTTAAGACAATTAGTGTCTATTCCAGGAATAAATGCCAAAACAGTCTTATTGTGGGTGACCTTAAAATGACGCAGATATGAATTTGACACAGAAAGGTTTTTATATTCTGTATTCAAATTCTTGAACAGTATTTTAAGACCTGCCAGGCTGTTTTCAGAAAGCAATTTATTGGTACGTATGTGAGATACATAAAATCAGGGAGGTTTTCGTTTGATTTGGTTTGGCTCTGCTTCATTCAGTATTGACTGCAAAATAGAACTTACCTGGGAAACCATAAAGCCACTGAAGATATGATCCCATTAGCATGCTGTTTCCATGGCAAGCCCTATATTCAGATGGTTTGATTTGTCTGGATATTTTTCTAACCAGCTATCTATTGCATTCAAACACCCCCCCACTTCCTCATAGTGTGCTTGATTTAGCATATACAGTATTCTGATGCTCATAAAAATTTTTACCCAGATTTTATGGAGACAAAGAATTGTATTTTTCCTCTCAGAAGCAGGCGGTATCAAGCATATGCAAATAAAAGGGGAGGGGGTGTATTTCGGCTGTTCTGCAATGGTCTCTTGTTAGCCTGAGTTTAGAGTGCTGGTCCTTTTGTCTTCCACGGTGAGCACTGAAGCTTTCTGCCATACATACATCTTTATTATTAAAGACCCACATTTAACTGGAAAAGAGACCTCTAGAGTGACATGACACTGAATATCCTTGATACATTTCAGATGATGATTTTTCTCTATAACTGGAATCAAAGAAATTTACAACAAAACATGCTCACTACATATGTCTACATGTGAACGCGGTTAACATTGTCATCGAATACTTCATAAAACACACACGTCTCAAAGTCTTGAGGTATTGACCCATGGGAGCCCAAATAAGGCATGGTCTTTATGAGAATTTGACACTTGGGTCACTAAAAAGGAATTACAACGTTACCTACTTTCAAAGCCCTTATGTTGAGACCTTTGGATATTTAATAAGGTCTCAGAAGGAACTTTCCAAACAAGTGTTCAACCCTAATAAGGGAAAAACAGTATTTGATCTTCCTCATGGCTCAAAATTCCCTTAAAACTTAAGATTTGGGGGATCGAGTATTTCTGTGCACTTGGATAACACTTCATTAACAGACATGGCAAGCTATAGCAATTATTGTGACAAAGCACAGTAGTTAAAGCATGATCTCTAATTTTCTTTAGGTTTTATTATGGTGGAAAGTCTTTATACTGTCGTAGAGCGAAGCTACTGTATAACAATTCCTTTGGGGAATTTTGCTTATAGACCCTTATGAGACCTTAATAACAGGTCAAGTTTCATGCAGAAATCTCTCTCATAACATATATTCGATAAACTCACATATAATCTAAAACTATGTGCATCATAATTAGGTTTAGATACTAAAGTTCCTTGAAGAAGATAAGGTCCACTTCCAATAGAATTGAATTCCTTTAAGATGTTCATGCTCTGAGGATGTACAGTTGAAGGATAGAACTCAAGGACTCCTGAGTTTTCTTCAGGTAACATTGGTACACTAATTGAAAGGAATATGGAGTATTTGAATAAAATTTATTTGCATGTTAAAACGTGTGTAAACACACTTTTTTAAAAGGTGAAATTGACACTTGAAAACAATTTTTAAATTTTAATATTTATAATATGCATATTTCGTACAACAATCCCAAGAAATTTCATCCACAGTTTAGACTTTCAAAACATGTTTATAGCAATGTACTGATTAACATCAAAAGAACTGTAGATGCTGCTTTGAGGTAGTTCTTTGTGGCCTGGATTTCTTTTCTCTTCTTTAAAAACAAAAACAAAAAGAAAAAGTATCCCTCTAATTTCTAGATATCTCCATGTTTCAGATCTCAGTACCTGTTTGAATTAAATTTTCAGGGGAATAACTACAGTATCCCCCATACACAAACTGTGGCCTTTACTGTCTTTCAAGGTGACAGCGTGTCCTTTCTTATGTGCAGTTCTCTGAGACACACTGTGCTCTTGTCCTTGGAAACGCTGGTCTTCAAATTGCAGCCTCAGTTCCCGGGAGCCAAACCATCTGCCGGAAACCCTTTCCACATGCCCTGTGCTAATGGAGTGTTAGATTATTTTTTTCTTTAAAAGTAGAAAGTGAAAATATATATACAATAACAACATATAATAAAAATAAATTATATATATATATATATATATATATATATACATATATATATATATATTTTTTTTAAAGTTCATATGTTGGTCACAGCATTCGAAGTGTGCCACTGTGGCTGCAATGTTCTTGCCATGACCAAATGGAAAGCCAATGAGCTCAGGCCTTTGTAATATGTCTTCACAGTAAGTACCAATCAACAGAAGCTGAGTGTAACGTGGAGCTACGATGGAACAAACCACAATAAACACGGTGCAGAAGTGGGCGTGGATCCGGGAGTCTAACCAGACACTGAATCTTGTTCTTGCTATTCATGAGATCTGGTTGAACATCTATTCTTTAGAAAAGAATCTCATACTGATTCCCTTGAAATGCTTTTTAAATTGGCATTAGCATTTATCAGAGCATAAGGAACTATTAAGCTTTTGCATGTTTATATTTATTTTCCTTTACTACAAAAGCAATCCATTGGAGTAAGATTACACACTCCAATGGAAATCACTCCAAACTGTTACATGCACCTACATCAATTTAACTGTCAAACTTTTTCCTTAGAGAGAAGTAGAGTTAGTACTCATGCTTTCCCCAAACTAAAACCCATTTCTGCAAAGAGGAAAAGAAGTCAACTAGGTCGTAGGACTCTACTGTGGTTATTGACGGTTACAGAACCCAGTGTATGGCTATGTAATCTAGGGCTTCCGTATTTATACGTGAAGCTCTTCCATCAGAATTGGTCCCCACCCCTGTTTATTATTTCAATGTCACCCTTCCTGTAATTGCACATAAAATGTCACTGGCTTTATTGATCACTGGCTTTATAAATCATAACACTGCTCTCATGCTCTTAATATAACGCAACGTAAATGAAGTTAAAAACATGCAAGTTTGAGAAATTGTTCAAGAATGTATGGGACTCTACAGCTGATTCTCAACAGGAGTCATTTTGATGCCAGGAGATATTGGACAGTATCTGGACACACGATGATCATGTGATTATCATGACTGTGGGAAGAAAAGCAGTAGAACATGTAGTGTGTGGACACCAGAGACACTAGTGCACATGACAGGCCTCCAAGACCACAGGCATCTAATTAAAAGTTCCAAAGTGCATACCCCTTGCTCCAGATGAGATCATTCAAATTGTGAAGCGCACTTTTTACAATGGTGAAATGTTTTACACTTATTTTAAAAATTTGAGGAAAATATGATTTTGTTGTTATCACAGCATGGGCCTTACGTTTTGACACGTTTTAAGTTCACGGCAATATATTGTACGTTATATAATATAAGCTAGATAATATTACATGCTGGTCAATGCCTCGAAAGCTGCCATAATAAAGCACCACCAACTTGGTGCTGAAAACCATACATTGATTTCTCACACTTCCGGAGGCTGAGGAGCCCAGCATTGAGGTACCGCCAATCAGGCTCCTGGCGGAGTTTGCTCCTGTATCCTTTCCTCCGTGCAGCCAGGTAGGTAGGGGTTTCTTTATTTTTCTTTGCTTAGAAATATACTAATCTCACAATGGAGGCACCTTCTCATAGCTTTATATAGACCTAGTTGCCTCTCAGTAAACCTCCGCTTCAGATATTACCCTGTTGGAGATTAGGGCTTCAATATGTAGGAACAACAACAAAGGAAACAAAATCATTTGGTCCATCACAGTCAAAGACATAAAGCCACTTTATTGTTTAAATTTAGGCAGGAATATACAACATTACAGTTTCGGGGAAAAACTTGAACATTAAGAGTAATAACAAACTCTATTATGCTTTATACTCCCCATTTGCCTCTTCCTTCATGCAATTTGCTCTATTTTGGGAGGTATTATTGCAAAGGGAAAGAACTCCAATCTGGGAGCCCAGAAAACCTGGCTTCTAGTCTTGATTCCTTATGTTAAGAGACTATGAATTGATCCGACCCACAGAGCCTAAATTTTAAAAGTAGCAATCATAAAGAAATAATAGATACTCAGACTAGTTTACAAAGAGTGAAGCACGTGTGTGAAGTGGTGTCACTGGTGTTCACACTAACGTGATTCAAGAAGGTGATTGGTCTGAATTCCACTCAGCTTCAGCTGATGTCTCTCCTCTTGGAAGAAATACTCGAGTCGCTGAAGGGATGTGAGGTGCCTGCAAGTCTTCCTGTGGTTTTTGTACCTCCCTGGCCTCTGACTTACCAACACTCTGGAGTTTTTGGACTTATCCAGGCAAGTTTTCAGTTTTGAGTTCTTCCAAACTGTTTCAGAAGAAGGTGAGTTTGTCTGGCACCGACCTGCTGGATTATTTTGGTGGAGCTGAACACTACATAGAAGGAAGAGATCTCTGTCTGAGAGGGCTGATGTAGAACAAGACCCTGGTTCTAGAGAGCTTTAGGGGCAGAGGTAGTTGGGTAGGTGGAGCTGAGAAATATGTTCTAGGTTCACATGTGGCAAATTCACAGGCAGACAATGCGGGCTGAGCATCTTTGCAGTGTGGTCAGGACTGGTAATTGTTTGTTCCTGGGTGAATTTGGGTAGATACAAGAGGCAGCTTGTGAAAAGTTACATTCTGAAGACAGGCAGCTATGATTATTTGGCATTCGAAGGGGGAAGCAAGCGAAGGGGAATTGTGAAAACCAGTATCAACAAGGCTTTCTCTGAGCTGTCGTGGTGGGAGTGGAGTGGAAACATCTCTGAAATAGGGTCAGACCCTAGATTATAAATATGACTATCTTTCCTTCTCCTATTCTTCCTCCTCCCTCTCTTCCTCCTCCTCTAATTTCAAGATAATAAAGCATTATATAGGGGAATTAAATTCCATCTGGGAAAGAATGTTGGATTTGTAAGACCTGGATTGTATCCCAACCAGCTCTTAGCCTCAGATTCATTATCTGAAATGTTAGTAATAGCAATTTTTTTCTAATAGCCATTGAGGAGATTACAAAATAAAGTATAAAATGGTACTTTGGGTACTAGAGTCATTACAATCTTAGATTTCTCCACCCAGCATTTTTCCTCCCTCCCTTCTTCACCCACTCTGGTCCCTCCCCCCCCCCACACACATACCTTCCCTTCTTTTATCTCCTTTCTTTCCTACTTCCTTCCTCTTCTCTCCCCCTCCTTCTAGAGCTCACTGTTATCACTGACGGAAACTGAGAAGGCACGATGTAACTTAATGCTATTTATTTTCTCCATACCCCCCTTTTTTCCAAGCTAAGCATGTTTTTAAGACTTAGTCACACAAAGATTAAGTTAATGGGCAATCTTAAAGTTAAGTGACACAAATAATGCACCCTATCAATCAAACTAGAGAAAAGGCTCTTAAAACACACAGGCATTTCTGCACATTTATGCATGCTTTAGGAGACACTGCTTCAGCGCAATTTCCCTATGGCTGCTGACAATTCTGACCTAATTGGTAGGTTGCACACTAGCGTAACATGGTGACAGCTCTTTGAGGCCACTCTAAGTCACAATCAGGGTGAGAACTATAATTTCCTTTTAGAAACAGGGCTCTCTCTACTCGACTGATAGCCAGCTGAACAATTTCAAGGGTTCTCTCTGCTTGTCCTTGTTCCGTATATTGCTAAATGGAACTCATTTACCAGCAGTTATGGAAAGTGTTCCTTTGATACCATTGATGTATACTGAGGTCCGTGAAGCTGCGCATGATTGAAGGCTTGTATAAGAAAATGAGGATGATTTCCTTTTTTTTTTCCCATACAAAGAACGGCTAGGCATCTGGGAGTTTCGCTCACCTCTGGGGTCTAGTCTATTAGTTCTCCATTACTGCAGTATCGAATCACTCTGAACCTGAAATGCCTACATTTATCATGTTAAACCCCTATACGTTAGGAGAGCGACACTGGTTTCCTCAGGCTAAAATCCAGACGACGCGTTGCCCCATATACTTCTTGGATACCCTAAGGGAGAAGTCATTTCATTTCCCAGTTTCTAGGACCCACTCCAATGGCAGACAGCAATGTTCACCTCTTAGGATTCATATTCTCTGTGTGTCCCAGAAATAGGTCAGAAGAAGACAGAGACGTGCTGGTGCCAACTGTCTTCCGTCATGGCAACCCCAATATTCTAGCATAGACGGTATAAATAACTGTGTGGTGTTCTTCAAAAAATACGTCTTTCAGGGGCTCTGGTTTTGCCCTCTGATATGGGGCTGAATGAGAGAGATAAATGGCCTACTTCATCTCATTAACCGACTATCTACTGCGAGCCTTGACTCCAGATTTGAAATCTGTACGAAATTAGCATCCTGCTTATGGAGGAAAGTTGTTCTCCTGTTTAAACATTTTGTCAACAAAGGATTCCAATTGCCTGGGTCGCATTTCATATAAACTCAGATAATGAATTTGCCTGCCCTAGTTTAAAATGTTACATTGACATTTTTTGGAGGAGAAATTTTTCTAGCATTAAAAGCCGATCCTTAAAATAGTCTCTAAAATATAATTTTCGACCGATACTAAAAATCAACTTAAATTTTTTTTCTATCTAGACTGCCATGGCAAGCCGCATATTTTCCCTTCCCACGCACATTTGAATCAGTCTGAAAAAAATCACGTCAGCAGCTATTTAGGAAGGATCTCCATTGTCTTTGCTCATCCCCAGATACTCATTCTTTTCAAAGGTGAGTTTGAAAGGATCACACCGATGTAGCAAACTTTCCAGTAATGAGCCATAAGTTAACAAGGACAACGTTATATTAAGTTTATCTTCTTTGTAGCTTTGTCCTACTGAAGTAGTCCAGGAGCAGGCTAGAGGTTACCTGAATGGAATGATGCCTCTGTAAAAAAAAAAAAAGGTGGGTTTTGACACTGATAACCATAGCCTGATTAGGGCTAACTTGAATTAATACAAGAGGTATAGGAAATGCGTGGAGACCTCGCTTAAGACAGGTTGTAATGGATCTCCATCAAATGCTAATGAAAATAAAACTAGGTCACCCCTAAAGTAAGTAGCATTTACCAGAGATGGTGATGGGTCACCAGGAATTCTTAAAAATGGATGTGTATAAAACTTACACAAGGGGTTTGTTAAATATGAGAATTTCTGGACTTACCTTCAGAGAGTCTGATTCTGTTGGCTAGGGATGGGGATCATGCTTTTTGAGTTGCTCTGGAAAACAGGATTTAAAAAAACTTGAAGGCAAACCACTGCAATGGCACTCACTTACTAGCTAGGTCCCATAACCCACTATAGTCAGAACCTAAAACAACAGACTCTTGATCAGAACCTTCAGAAAGGGACAGAGTATCCTACGCCTGCCATCTTTGTCTCTTTGCCTCTAAAATTTAATTCAGAAACACCCAGACTCTGGCCTGATAATTTCCTCTCCAGTATTCTGTGTAGTTTCCCTGGATCTAAAATTCTTTTGACTTTATTTTTTTAAGAGAGCTATTTAATTCCTCAGGTAAAGGATAGCTTAGCCTTCTTTCTTGAATCTAAGGACCTCCCGCAGATGCTCCAGTGCTTGGAAGGACTTCCAGTTCTGAGCAGCGTGTGTGGGCTGGATGAGGAGGAACCCGGCGGCTTCCTGGCTTGCTTGAGGTGGTGCTGCCTTGGGCAGAACCGGTGCATGATAACTTTCCAGGAAGCTCAGCCTCCCAGCCTTTCAGCCTTTGTGTTGTTTAGCTTTTAAATGTGGGAAGGACTTTCCTTCCCAGGGAATTCGCTAATCAAGGTACTAGACTATTTATTTACATAAACAAATCCTTATGAAAGAGCAATTCATTCATTAGCTAAGAAATGTGATCATTTCCACTGTTGTGCCTGGAACTTCAAAGCACCTCTGCTGTTGCTCGCACCAATTAATCCAGGTAAGTGGGAACTTTGGATAAGACAGACCAAAATATATCCCAACTGACTTCACAAGATAATAATAAAAAAAATCTAATCTAAACCTAAGACATCTAAACAAGTGTCTTCAGCATCTTAAGAACGCTATTTTTTTTTTTTTTGCAGGAATCATAATAGAAAGGAAAAGACCATTGAATCTTTTTAGAATGCAGAAGTTTTAGTTCATAGAAGTACTCTTTGTACCGTGAGGTATTCTGGAAGGAGATACCTCCTTTGGGCATGTAGAGTACGTAATACCAGTCTAGTGAGGGAATAAAGAGAGTGATTCTCGAGCATTAAAAATATTAAAGTGTTTGTGTAAACACTATTTTGCATATTATTTACATAACCTTGTCATGCCAATAATACGTAAACCAGGTAGTCTAAGTAAAGATTGATGATGAATTTCAAAGATAAGAATTTATTAGTATTTAGCATTAATATTAGTATAATGTTTATAATTACTTTCATTGTCTTAATATTTAATACATAGGACAATTCAGTTACCTACTAGACTGTTACTTAGCAGTCATTCCTGCTATATATTTCTGCTATACTTCTGAATAACAAACTGTAATTTTCCAGGCTGTTAAGCACATTTTTTAAATGAAATTTGTGATTAAAGTTGCAACAGAAATGTGATTTAAACGAAAACTTAGTAAAATTCCTAGCAGGAAAATAAAATTTTACCTGTCCTCTGCACATTCTACCTGATCAACGACTTCTCCCAATGACTTTTATTGATGTATATCGAGTTGCAATTCATATTTCATAAAAGTCAGTCTTTTCAATAATAAGATCCAGCATATTTCAGTATTTCATAAAGTTATCTAACTTTCACAACTTCCCAGTCTAAGATAATTTTACACAAAATAGAAGCCGTGGACCATTAACAAATACTTCTCCTTCCTCTTCCCACAGACCCTAGCAAGAATTAATTTACTTTCTGTTAGATTGGCTGTGCCTATTCTGGGTGTCTCCTTCAGGCCTGTCCAACTCTTTTTTTATATTGGGGAATGGTATTGTCATTACAAGGTTCACATTAGAGAATTGAGTTGATTTAAATACGCTTTTTTTCCATTAGGTTTTCCTTTAGGTCACATGTATGCTACCCATGGGCCAGAGCAGGGTGAGTACACCTTCAAGGGGATCCTGCATTTATGTAACTTTGATGTGTCACTTCATTTAGAATATTTTTTTTCTAGGCTCATCCATGCTTTAGTATATGTCAGTATGATATTCCTCTTTGTGATTAAATGACATTCCATTGTGTAATAGGCCACATTTTGCTAGAGTTCACCAGTTAATGGATAACTGAGTTGCTATTTGGAGCTGTTGTTCATCATGTTGTTATGAACATTCATGTTGAAATTTTTGTGGACATGTGATCACGATTCTCTTACAAATATCTTGGTGTGGTGTATAGTAGTAATTGCTTTGCTGCTGTAATGTCTCACCAAGAGAGACAAGTAGGCATTCTCATACGTGCAAACCCTGCCAAACCTCAGCAGAGGGAACTACTGTCGTGGCCAGTGCCAACCTGACAGTGGAACCCTGACCATCTCAGCTCAGGTGTTTTATTGATTCAGAACTCCTAAGGTGCAGATCATAAGCAATCACCTCTCCCCCTAGAAATCCAACACCTGCAGAAAATACAAAAATGCCAAGGCCTATGCATCCTTTTTTCCAACAGTGCACAAAAACAATTTATTTTAAACACAACTAAAAATAAACTTCCACAACAGTGGTGCTGACCCATATAGTGACTCTGTTTAATTGACTAATTATTTACATTGCCACCAACAACATCTGGTGGTTCCAATTTCTCCAAATTCAAGCAAATACTTGCTATTGCCCGTCTTGACTGCAGACATCTCAATGCATGTGAAATGGAATGTCACTGTGGTTTTTACTTGCATTTCGCTTCTTTTCACTATTTCGAATTCATTCTCTGGTGGAAAGGTAGTGAAGTACATGGTGGACCTTTTCACACCTGTGAATAAACTGAAAAGGGAAGTAACAGCTGGGGATGGGGCTCAGTGAGTAAATCAATTGCCTCATGATGATGAATACCTGAGTCTGCACCCTCAGAACGCATGTGAAGCTATCGGGGAGTGGGGGCGCATCTGTAATGATCCCATCGCTCCTTCGATGAGACTGGGAGAATCCACAGAAGCAGGGAGCCAGAGAGTATGGCGTATGTGGCAGTAAAGGAATAGAGACCCTTCCTCAATGAAGGTGACATCTGAGGTTTGCAGTCTTCTGACCTGTGGCATATGTGCACATGTACTCACACACACACACACACACACACACACACACACATGCGCACGCACACCACAGGAAAGTGGTTTTAGAGTAAGATTAAAGCTGACGTATCTACTCATACGTCACTCTATTAACTAAAAGAGATTCCTATGGCTTGCCCAAATGTAAAGTGTGACATAAATGTGGAAAATGTGAGAGTACAGGGTGAGCGAGAAATACAGGTAAGACAGTGCAGTGGATTAAATTTTTGTTGTTGAATTTCCTAGGAGACAAAGTGACCCGATGGAAAATGCACAGTGTACATAAGATTAAAAACAAGTCGGAGACCTTTCTTTGCTGATTATCATAAAGTCTTGATTCTCTGCACGATTCTACCAGTATCAAGGACATTCCGAATCTTGAGGCATTTCTCCTCATTGCTAACAATTCCAGACAATAGAACTGAAATCAGCTCTGTCGTCACCACGTCCACTCCAGAATGTCCCACTCAGCAGCATTGCAACTGTTCAAAACACACACGAAGCTGTGTGTGTGTCTCAAAGCTGAGCATTCACTCTGCCTGTGACAAACATCAGATGACTCCCTGTTTTCAGGAGATTTAAGGGCTATACTTGCTGCGCCTGCCCAGCTCTCTACCCTCTAGGTCCTCTCAGTCCCTGATAAGATCTTGGCAGGCTGGCTTCAGTGCCCAGTCTTCCTTATAAAGCCTGTTCTACTCTCTTCTACATCCTGCCCCTCTTAGTGTGAAGAACTCGTGAGCTCTGTTCTTGAAGGTCAAAACTCAGAGGCACCATTGTGGTAGGCTCTAAGCAGAATCAAATTTTCCTTTCTGAGTTACAGCCGTCGTACGATGTATCATAGTAATTTGTTTGCATCTGTCCTCCCCAGTGGGTTGTGGCTGATTTCACGGGAGGGTACTGTCCTCATTTTTTTATATCATCAGTGCCCAGGACAAAGCTGGTATCCAAAAGTATAGACACATGACTTGATCTCACTAGACTCCATAAGCACACATGAACCGGACTGTTCCTTGTCCCTCATTAAAAGTGAACCCCAGAATGGAAAAACATTTGCCACATCCCAGACACCCTTCTGCTCTGGGAGTCATATTTCAGCATCTCATCCTGTGAGCCTTTTCTTCACAGACACATTCACTCTAGCATCCCAGAAAACTTCACTAAACACTGTGATTTCTTTTTAAGAAACCACCACCAGATCAAGCTCTCTCCTCTGTGCCGCGTTCTCATTTAAATGCAAACCTTCTTATGCATCCCAGAAAAGACAGCTCCATCTCCGCAAACTAAAGTGATAAGTCTCATCTGAAATTCTGCCCTCCATCACAGAACTGTCTTCCAGTTTCATACTTTCCGTCTTTGGGAGGATGAAGTGAAATGTGTGCAGTCGCCATTTTGGCGTTCCCCCCTCTCTAGTGCTAAGGGGAAAAATAAACCGTGCAAATAACCGTGGGGGTGGGATCCCATTGTTCTTCTGCTTCAAGATTCTAAAACACCGTATTCCTTCTCCCAGACATCTCTGAGTCTTCCAGGGATTCTCAAAGATTCTATTTAGATAGCTTCAGGAAAAAGTGGCATGGCTTATGTTTCATCTGCCTGGTGTCTCCCAACCCTCTCAAAGCTGCTATGTGCCCTTGATATTGGCTCCTCTGGTGTCCTATCCTTCCCCTGCCGTAGAGCACTGTCCCCATTGGCACTGTGTCCCACTGAGACCGTGTGAGGTCATGTCTGTAATTGTCTCTCTTTTCACATCCTTCAGTTTCTATGTTATTCATTTCTAAATACATTGTCTAGTTGGAAGTATGTATTATATTCATCTTAGAACAATCACCCAATGTCTACAGACACTATATTCATTCATATGGTTAACATGGGTTCAATAACCAAAAGGAGAGACCGCTGATATCTCAGAGGAGCAAAGGGCATTACTTCAAGGAAAGACATGAGAATCAACAAATTAAATTATTTCTTGGACAGGACCATTTCCACAGTACTACATACTCATTAAATAATGACTGAGAGAAAAATTTTAAATTTTCAACATGTAGACCACTGTATACAAATATGTCACGAAACAAAAAAAATCAATGAAATATTTCTAGATGTTATTATTGTGGTGGTCCTACTATCTGAGCTGCAATGCTGAATAAGGGTCTTATTAGAAGCCACTGAAATCTGAAGGGGGTCCCTCAGCAGGAAGCCTAAGGAGAGCATTGCGGTAAGAATCCAGAATAATTTGGTTTTTAAAAATTCTCCTCTGCAAGGCACTCCCATGGTATAAATTTTCCTAATTAGCAGAGACTTTCTGTTCCATCTTATAAAACGCTGCAGTGAAATTTAAGGCTGCTTAAAATTATCTTAACTTGTCCCATCTGGCAAGCTAAGCCGGGGTCCTAGGAGGGGTGGAGGTGTTGTTTGCAGGAATGTGGGCAGGTTCAGGAGCTCCCTCCAACCCCTCTTTGTTGACCTGACACCAAGTCTCATATCTGACTATTCTATCAGGATGCACTAGCCAGTGCCTGGCTTATCAGCAAAAGGAACTTCTGGACCACAAATGCATAAAACTGAAAGAACTGGAAAAGCATGAAAACTGAAGGTTTTCTGCTTAACAAAGATTTACACATAGCAGCAGTAGGGAAAATAGGGTTTTCTATTGGCAGAATCTGAAGAGTCAAAACACCCTTTCTGTCAGCTCCCTCCCCGTTGGTCAGGTAGAAGGTGATATGAATGCGTATTTCTGTCTCCTGTCTCAATTCCACGTTAAAAAAATAAATCTTGATGTCTGTATTTCAGTCCCGTCAAAAAGTTAACAATATGAAGGATGTATGATAAATCCTAAGCAAACAGTTAAAGCTGCTAATGCACACGATGTTGATGCTGGCTAGAGCAAAGTACTGTTCTCTAGAAATCGACAGTTGGAAAGAGACACCATCTGACAAGAAAGCTTTTCCCCCTCTTTTCTTCTACCACCATAAGAATAATTTAAAAAGCTAGGTGAGTTAAGAATAATGAACATGAATCACACTAATAAAACACCATGGGGACGGGAAAGCTGTCAGGGAAATACGGGTGAGGGTAGAGAAAAAAAGGAGGCAGAAGATGAAGAGCCAGGAGAGTGAGTGCATAAACCAACTTTAGAATAAATGTATATCAAAAAGACTGTGTGTGACCCAGAAGCCCTTGTAACAGCAGCTAAGGCGTCTGGGGATCTATAGCACTTCCGTATTTCTGCTCTAATGAGGACCAAGATGTCTTCCATGAAGCAGCCCATTTTAGGCCAGAGTAGACCTCACCCCATCTGCAGCTTGGTAGAAGACCTGTAGGGTGCATGCATACAGTGCCCTTGCATCCACCCCCACAAAATGCCCTGAAGCCCACTGAGGACAACCTGACCCTAAATGTGCTTCTTTCCAACTTTTCTGTGGAAGACACTAGAAGCGTGTTTTGCTAATGCTCTGACAAAGTACACTTTGCTGCTCTGGGGAAGTCATCCAGATGAGAAACTGAAAGGCATTGGCAGCCTTGGCAATACTGGCACATTTGGTTCCCTAGAGCTACCTATCATGTTATGGTCTCAGCAGGATGTTGGGTGGACTAGTTTGGGAAAATGAATAGAGGTAGCAAATGCAAGCAGGGGGCTTGCAGGACCATGGATGCTTCCTGCTTCAGAAGCAAAGCCCAGGAAGGGGAACTTGCTAGGTGTCACGGGGCTGTGAATTTATTCTTGAGCATATGTTAGGCATGTGATCATCACAGAGTCCTTGGAACCAGTGTGTGCGTGTGTGTGTGTGTGTGTGTGTGTGTGTGTGTGTGAGAGAGAGAGAGAGAGAGAGAGAGAGAGAGAGAGAGAGAGAGAGAGAGAGAGAATATTTAAAATACACTGGAAGAGTCAACATAGGGTGTAGATTATGAGCAGGGCAGGGTATAATTTACTGTCCAAATAAGGATGCCTTCAAGAACGAAGACTCTGTTACTATTAATTATGCTGAGATAACACACATAAACTGCTTTCCTAGGCAAACGACAATGCACAGGGACACTATGAGGATCTGCGCTCCAACTCTGTTTTTCAGTGTTTGCATGTTTATCCTAAACATGTATTGCTCCTACTAGAATGATACATGGAAGTGTGGGTCTTACCTGGAGAAAAACTAATAGGAGTGATCTAAGAGCGGCAGGACAAAAATAGAAAGGTAGCGCTTACACTGATGCTGTAGCCCTCCCCACCCTTGTATCACGCGCTGAACTGTGGGTCTTTAGACCACCCATTGTCCACTGGAAACCCAAAGCCCCCTTCCTCCCCCATCTTGCTCAGCTTGGTTATACTAATGCTCAGGTCTGTGGTAACCTATCTTAGTCATTGTATTTTACTCTCTGCCTTGTCTTCTTCCCAAGATAGTAGTCTTCCAAGGTCTAAAGAGACATTCTTCTACTAAAAGCCTGGGGGGTGAAGATTAGAAACACAAAGCTTCCTGATCAAAGCTGGCCGCATCAGCCTTGCCAAATGCTGATGTTAGGATATTTCTTTTTAAGTTAGAGTACCCAATGAGAAAGAGATATAACTTTAAGGTGCTCCTAATTCCCAAAGAACTTGTTCCTTATCCAGAAAGGGAGGTGAACTAACTTTGTCTTTGGTGAACTACAGCTTACCTCGAGACTTCCATTGCAAAGTGCACTTGTTTCATCATGCGCATTGGCTGTGGTTCTGGAGGCTTTAAAAGTTCAGCTTCAGACCGTTTCTCCTGTCCATGGGGTGGGTACAGAGAGGACAGGAATTCTTCGTGCGTTATCCTAGTCCTGTCCTTTGAGCTTTTATGAGACACGTGACTCAGCTTTCAGTGTCCGCCAAGAATGAATACAGAATAGATGCCCTCTGAGAGCAGGCAGCCACCATTCCAATGACCACAGATTTGATGGTCTACAAAACTGAGTAAAAGTCAAAGCCTAGCACAAATAGGTGAGGAGCTGATCTAAGAACTCTGCCTTTCTGTACCCCAAGTCTTCCTGCATCCCAGCAGTCTAAGCTCTGCGAGGGTGGAGATTCTGGTTATGGGTCTATTCTCACAGGCTAAAATAAGTCTCTTACTTTCCTTGTTGCAATGACAGAATAACTGACAAGAGCAAGTTTTAAAATACATTTTTAGTTAAAATTGAACTATGTGACTCTCCTCATTCTTTCGAGCTCTTCCCAGGTCCTCCTTGTCTAAGCCCTCTCTTATTCCCTGCTCTCTAATTGATAACCTCTTTTTAATTTGATTATTATTGTTACCAACACACACACACACAACCACGTGTATATGGATGTACAGATACACAAATACGGCCCAATGAGTCAGTGTTTGTCACTTGATCTGTATGGTTTCAGGACCAATGACTTTATATTTGATAACCATCCTGGGAAAGGTTAATTCCACCTCTCTCAGCAGCCACTGGTTGACTACAGTCCTTTGTTTAGGGGCAGGACCCTGTGAAATTGCCTCTCTTCCACGTTAGCATGTCTACTGGTTTTGCCAATTGTTCTGGTCTTGTTTAGGCAGTCATTTACCTCCTGATAGTCCAGCTCTTAAATATTTCTGCCCCCTCTTCCGTGTTGTTCTCTCAACCACAGAATATATGATGTAGATGTATCTATTGGGACTGGGCTCCCTTGTGATCTGTTGTTTAAGGAGGGGTGAGGAAGAAGCAGGAGAAAGGATTTACTGTATCTCATTGTTTAGTAGTGAGGAATTCCTGGTGGTAGAAGCTTGTGGTGACTTGCTCACTATGGGGAGAGAGAGAGAGATAGAGATTGGAAGAGAGAGAGAGAACATCAAAGCAGGTCTGGCTGTATCTGTCTAGTATCACCCCTAGGGCCTCATGTCCACCAGAAAAAGACCCATGTCTAAAAGGCTCCACAACCTCTCAAAATGGCACCACCGCTAACTAGGAACCAGATATTCGGACGCACAAGCCTGCAGGAGCTGTTTCGTATGAAAATTAAAATTGTAGCCCTAGAGTTGTAGCTCAAAAATATTTGTTTACTAAAACAAAAGCCCTTAGAACAACAAAACAAAAGGCCCAAAAGGGGCTAGAGAGATGGCTCATCGGTTAAGAGGACCCAAGTTTGGATCTCAGTACCCATGTGGGGTAGCTCACAACTGCATGTAACTCCAGCTCCAGAAGACCCAGTGCCTTTCCTTGTCTGGCCACCCTGAGCACCTGTACTCATGCACACTGGCTCGTGTTCTCTCTCTCTCTCTCTCTCTCTCTCTCTCTCTCTCTCTCTCTCACACACACACACACATACACACACACACACACACACACACTCACACACAATCTAAAAATAAAATAAACCTTTGCTCTGTATCTGGGACTGTTCTCCTCTCTCTCTGTCTTTCTGACAAGTCATTCATTGTCACAGAGTTGTTGTGAGGATTGCATAAAGCATGAAAGCCTTCAGGATGGACCCTGACACCTAGTAAACGGTTAGCAGTTGTCAGTTACCCCAGTTTTAAGTCCCTTCTGAATCTTGGAAGTAACAAACAGTGGTTGGTGCTTCATCCTCTCTTGGACAACTTGCCATGAATGCAGCGATCCTTGGCTTGTGAGCCCAGTCTTGAACTTGACTGCGGGGTGGGGTGAGAGCTGAGGAAAATAGCCACAGGTTAATGCCAGTCGCCTCCCCCACCCCCAGGAGCTTGTGTACAATTGACCTCTAGTTGGTTACTCTTGGACAGTAGGTAGTACCTGCAGGTTGACTCAGAGGCACCGCTTGGGCAGGGCTGGTGCTTTCTAGATGAGGAGACAGGAAAAGCATAAAAGACTGCACCGTGGGACAGATAAGTTTATGATAGCTTGGAGAGGACATCAAGCATGGGACAGAAAGAGCTGCATCCGGCCAAGGAGCATGCTGACAGGGACCCTCAGGTAGCTAAGGAGCAGGACGTGAGCACGATGAGACGAGGGGACTGTCACCTAGGAATAAACTGCATTAGGAACTCGAGAAGCTCGATTTTGTTGTCAGAAGATATTTTTAATAAATTACCCTGTTCTTTTCCATAATGAGAACCTTAACAATTTAAGATACCCAGGACCTGGTAATCTTTGGTTAGGGTTACCAGTCTCTAAGGGTTGGGCTTAGAATCAACTATAATTTATAATTGTGCTGACAAAAACTTATACTTCAAATTTGTAGAATGCGTTATATGTAATATTGTACAAACGGTTGCAGATAACTACATATAACTATAGTAACATACTGTATGTATACAATATATAAACATTATATATATATCATCTGCTTGGTCACCATATACAATTTGTACCTGTGCAATCTATTTAGGAACAATAATTCTGCAAGGTATACAGAGCATGTATTAGTTACACTTAATATGTGAAGGTAATAGGGCCCAACCCCCTAAGGTATGAGGGTAATGAGAGAGGGCCTGAGGATGCTGGGTATGGTGATAAGGTGGACAAAGCCTGGGAAAATGAAGCAGGAATATAGCCATGAGTTCAAGGCCAGCCTGCACACACAGTGAGTTTCAAGCCAATCTGGGCTACAGAGTAAGAACCTGCCTCAAACAAACAAACAAAAACAAAAACAAAAAAGTCCTTGGGAGTAAATGAAATGACATTTTTTTGTGATTGTCAGAACCATGATGCAAACACTGGCTTTCTCATTGCAGATCCAAAGGGCTCTTGTTTTTCAGCCAAACTTAGCTGGCTCACCACCACACATTAATTGAAAAACTCTACCATTTTCTTCTCTATTAAATACAGTAATTAGAGCAAAACCAGCTTTATCTATAATCCAAAGCTCTAGAGGCTCCAAATATGTTATGAGAAGAAAGTATTAGGGCTTTCCATTTTGAGTCTTATGTGCACTTAAATGAAGATGGTATCTCACTGCAGAGGACCTTAATATTTATAAGCATTTATAGCAATAAATGTATGTAATTTGTGATTCTGTTCCTTTCCAAGTATTGAGCTCTGCTTTTTTTTTTTTTTTTGGTTTTGGTTTTGTATTTTATTGTTGTTTATTTTAAACATGGGGCTGCAGGCTCATAGACGCCTAGAGCCCATTGTTCCTAACTGGCAGCTCCTTTCCTTCAGCTGTCATTTGCAGCCAAGCACACTCCTTTTGTTTCACCTTATGCTCCTGCAGGAATAAGGCAGCAGGCCGCTGTACCCAGAATAGCAGGAGCTTTGAGGGAGAAGGGCCTGCAGGGATCAATTCTCCTAACCCTTTCATTTGACAGGGGAAGAAACTGAGGCTTATAGGGGTTAAGGGATTTATCCAAACTGACAAGTTAAAGTTGAGCTCGACAATATGGGGAATGGATGGAAAATCCAGTTAATGCTTAGCTAGCCATGGTAATGTGTCATGGGACTGGCTTGCTGAAATTAAATCCGTTAATAATCCCCAAACCTTATTTTAGCCAGAAGTTTTAAATGCCTTACCTATCAAACCTTTTGCTCAAGATGACAATGTAATGGCTTTGTTTCTCTGGACACCCAAGAATGTCTGCACTGAGCAAAAATGTTACATATGGGCAGCATGGGTGTCTGATGACAATATAAATGTAGGCGATACATATAGCTCTGAACAATATCCATCAGTTGGCCCAAACTAGTAGATTAAAGCAAATGTACTTTCTATTACTGCTTAAGAAAATGAAGAAAAAAAACCGTATATATCTTCTGATAGGCAAAAGATTACTTACAATTCATTTATTTATTTGTGTACTTATTTATTTGTATGTATATGAATGTATGCCATGTACATGTAAGTGTCTGTAGAGAATACTGAATCCCCTGGAGCTGGAGTCATAGGTGGTTGTCAGCCGCCTGATGTGCGTGCTGGGAACCAAAGAGCGGCCCTCAGGAAGAACAGAAAACACTCGACCATTTCCCCATCCAACCCCTAATTCTTGAAATACTGCAACTTTTACTCCACAAAGGACTCTTATTTCGAAATTTAAGACCAGACCATTACTGGGCTATTTGTCATCTGCTAAATTCTAGGAACTATTCAAATTTATTTCTGGTCCCATTCTTGTCCACTGATTTAGCCAAGTTTTTAATTCCCAATGTTTATGAAATTTATGCAATTAAGACTAAGAAGGTTCATATTACTTACATGTATTCAAAATTAAATCTCACTACAATGAACTCTAGAGTTATTTTGCCCATTCAAAATCAAAGATGAACAAATAAAGTCCTTCAAGCTACACTCACCAACAAAAACCATGAAGAATTTCCCTTATTGGGAAATTCATAATATAAAATGATTTAGGATGGATTGACTTTTTTTTATGCTGAATTATCTGTCTTCTCAATTAGCATATCTTTTCATTTAATCAGTCAGTCATGTTCCCTTAACAAAGGAGATTTGGGGCCAGTCTATTGTTTTCTGGTTGCCTTATATCTAAGACAAGTTTCTCAGGTTACATGATCAGTCATCTTAGTGAACTGTCTTGTTTGTAGACAACCTGTCAGCTGATTCACTTCTACCGATGTACCTGTCTCATTCGTGAATATTGAGAAACTCAGTTCCTTCCAATTGTTACGCTTCTTACGTTGTTCTCTTACAGAACCTGAGTGTTAGAGCAGGTATTAATTATCCGCCAATTAAAGATCACTCAGGGCTTCTCTCCACTCTAGTAGTACGGCAGGGAACACGTCTTTGAAAATCAAGTCCAACATAGAAACATAAACTTGCTTCCCAAATCACCTGACAATCAATTTAGGGATGAAACTCGGGTGCATTGCAGCGGATCCTCTCATTGTTTACTACGTGAGCTATCTGTGAGTCACCCGGGACTCCTTCTCTCATTCTTCACCTCCTAGAAGTCACCAGACTTGTCATTTCGACCACCCGAACTTCTATGAATTCTTCAGTGTCTGTCACCACTGACAAGCCCTAGTTTCAGGACGCTGCTCTGTGTCTTCTCTCTCTTGCACCATACTAGTGCCGACTAACTGATTTTACAGCCTCAATGCCGACTCTCCTGCTAGAAGGCTGGGGAAGCCGCCACTCTCTCTCTACCTGGCCTCTTCCCTTTCCCTACTTCCTTATTAAACCCTGGCCCCTGGAGACCACTTTTCAGTGCCCTGGCAACTTGCATGTGTGTCACGTCTCTACTGGTTTTGCACATACCACACAACGGCAGGCTGTCTTCTTTAGCAACTAGGATCCCTCAGTTCCATGCACCTGCAAAATTCCGTTATTTTTTCTTCAAGATCCAACTCAAGGACTACGTTCTTGGTGAAACAGAGTCCAGTGTGCCCTCATCCCCACCCATACCTATTAAAGGAAGACTGCCCCCTGGGGCATGGCCAGCACTATTCTGGAGGTTATTTTTATGTTCAGTTGCTAAGGTTCTAATATAAGTGGGGCAGAGACTGATCCGAATTGGCACAGACTGGCATGCTCCAAGTTTTGGTGAACTGGATTTGCTTAATGTGACTTGAAGGTTATTCCTACAACTCTATTTCCACCATCAGGATAAACACAAACTTGGCATTGCAGAAGGGGCCTCTACCTCGCGGGGTGTTTAAAAGGTAAGAGTCAGTGCTGCTTCTCCCCACTCCCTCATGCCTCGGGGCGCTTGCCTGCTTGACTGTTAATGATCACCTTAGGCCCTGAAGCACAATGATTTGAGGCCCCCAGTGACCGTCTCAACTTCAGACAAAGCTTTTGGTTTCTATTTTTCTTTCTTTTAAAATTTCTTTAGAGAGAGATTCAGCAAATCTGTGAGGTAGTTTGATAGAAGAGCGAAATCTTACGGAGCTGGAAAGAGGGGGGTCAGTCCATTATCTAATCCAGCTCTTTGCTTCCAGAAAGATCTGAGGAACTAACCAGTCCCCTGTTTCTAAAGGTCTATGGGAATGACAGTCTTTTGTTCACTGAAGGCAGCATTTGTCAGCAACAGAGCTCCTAAGTTTCACTTCCTGGCCTGCTCGCTGCTTGTGTCATGTCTCTTCTAGGTCCAAGTCCAGTGAGTAGGGAGAAGACTGGTCACCTGCCTCCAGAATGGCTGGCTTAATGCCTCTGGTGTGCTCAGAGTCTAAAGAGAGAGCTTTCTCTGAAGAAAGCAGAGCATGGGTGACTATCATGCACCAGAAGAGCCTCTCTCTGGGTCTGCTCTGCAAGCATGGGTAAGGGGGAGGAGAGGGAGGAGTGGCCAGTGTCCACACTGCACTTGTGATTTATTTCAGAAAAGGAAGAAGTGGCCCTGCCACACACCCAAGGGACAAAGTTTGCTTTCCACAGTACAGCTGCCCTCTTCAAACTGCTCCAAAGCAGGCCAAGGTATTCCAAGTTCCACCGCTGCTGTCTGTTAATATCTAGGGAGAGGTTCAAAGCCAGTTACCCATCTACTAGCTAGAGCGTGCTTTCCCTTGTATTCCCTAGGAAAGAGACAAAACTGCTAACACATGTTTCTGTTGCTAGACCTTAGCCTTATCACAGTTAGAAACTGGAGAAAATCAATTACGTGCTTTGAATTACTCCCTTTCCTGGCACAAAAACCCTTCTTCATTCTTTCGGGATAGTGAATACTTTGCAACATCTACATCTACTGCTAGCAGCCTGTTAGGCTTCTCTGCTGAATGAATGTAGTACAAATAAACCAAACAGAAGACGGGTGGAATGCTAAACATCTTCTCTGTCCTCTGTTGTGGCCTCCTTGTAGCTTGGGACCGTTCCGCCTTGCTGCTATAACATCTGGCCAGCATTCGAGGTTGTTTCTCAAGGACACAAGCATGCACCTCCGGTGAATTTCAACTTTCAACATCTCTCTGGCTCTAATCTATATTTAATGTTTCATGACTGGTAGTCAAAGATGCTTCAGCTAAATATCAGATTGGAATGAAAATGATCCTTGGGAGAACATTTGCTCTCAGCATACGCCAGCAAAGTATCTGTGACAGTCTTTCCCTAGAGACTTGTTGCCCATTCTCTAGCAGTAATAATAATTATGCCTTATGATTGCTGTGCCCACAGAATCAAAGATCACTTCATCAATGCAATCCCGAGGGGAAGCCGCCTCTATTCCTCACTGGATGTCAGTCACAGAGAGTGGCACCCCTAGGGATCCCCAATCTTTTGCTTGCCCTTTTCAGGGCTGTGTTGTTAGCATTGTGTTTCTTCCTATTCTTCCTGATGCAAATGATGTGTAAATCATGCCCTCCAGAAGGCACACATGTGGTGAGGGGGAGAGGGAGGAAAAGCGGGGAGAAGGCTGGTGTATTCTTCTCCCTTACCCCCTCCGCAACTACCACAGGGATTTCTCACATGGAACATAATTACATCTGTGCCATATGGGCTCATTTATATTCTATTACAGGTTAAGCTAATACGACCCAGAAATATGCTAAAAATACCTCAAAGTATTCTAGAGCTGTCAAAGCACTTGTCATTTCTGGCTCACTCACTCGTTTGATTGCAAGTGTTTTTATTTTTGTTGGGAGAATCAGAGAGCCAGGAAAAACGTGCCGGTATGCTGCTGTCCAATCCGTAAACATGCTTCCATTTTCTGTATTATTGCAATCTTTGGGTATGTAAAGAAAAGAACATCCTTAGAATTCTGGAATGGCCCTAAGACGACCTGGGCACTGAAGGCCCTACACTTGTGGATTTTAATTTCCGGAGAGAGAAAATACAGGTTTCTGATGTGTGGTTTTGTCAGCTTTTGACTATTTCTTGTCTTTGTTTGATATAATTATTCACCATGATGGAGGAACACCTGCAGTGACCGACACACCGAAGAGGCACGCTGCCTGAGCTAGAAGATGTGGTTTCCACGCCGGACAAACCTTGTCAAGATTTTATGTGTAGCATAGTAATGAGAAGCACAATCTGTAATGAGTAATGAGTTCAGCAATGATTAACAGGGCTACATTGGTTGCTTTCATGCAGTGGTTAAAGTCCATCAACCTACTAATTTCTACCATCAGTTTGCAAGATTTGCAGGTCATGCTTATGCAGCCTTTTAGTCGAATGGCTTGTTTATGCAATTAAGTTTTTCTCATCATCAATATCTTAACATGTTCATGGAATTTAAAAAATTAGTCTTGGAAACAGAAGAGTAAGCACAAATATTTCCATTTTCCATGCTTGACAAGCGACATTTCCAAGGTGTACAAGGTGATAATCACATTAGCCATCAGTTGAACACACGGACCATTTAGCTGAGAACTGAATTCCCATGAGGGCATACTTTTCTAATTTACTAGCAACTGCAACATGCTATCGGGTTTATGGAGTGATTAAGACTGCCTGGGTTCTAGTCTTAACTTGGCTATTCAATAGCATGTGGTTTGGAAAACTTTTCATTTTCCAATGATCAACTTTCTCATTTAAAAAAAAATCAGCCTAATATCGGCAACTACCCTCATGGGGTTGTTTAACTAAAGACGATGAATTAGGGGATGGAGAGACGGCTCAGCTGTTAAGAACACTTGCTATTCTTGCAGAGGACCTGGGTTTAGTCTCCAGCACCAACATGGTGGCTGGCAAGCATCCATACCTCCAATTCTGGGGGATCTGTTGCCCTCTTCTGACCTCCAAGGCAAAACACTCATGTGTATGAAATAAAATCAGTCTAAAACTTAATTTAAAAAGAAAGAATATAATATTGTAAATTAGCAGGCATGTGTCTGTCACATATTAATTACTTAGTCGTTTTTATTTTTATAGATGTCGAATTTAATTTTAACATCAGTATCTTTTTTACATAATTATAAAACTAATTCTTAATGGACTCTTTTTGTCTAATTCTAATTGCACAGGTTATACAAGACAAAGGACTTGAATGTTTTTGGACCACATCACTAAGTTCTCACTTTATTTAAAATCAATAGAGACTGTAAGGACTCTCATGGGAAAAAATTAAAAATTCATAGTAAATGTCATTAAAACATTTTTCCCATTTAACACGTAATTCTAAAATATTTGCACAGTTAGTATTGTTTGTGATACAAAGTACCTGCATTTCCACAATTGAAATGTTACAATAAAATAAGTAGAAATTTCAGTCTATAGTGAGAAAAAAAAAATGAGCCGGTAACTACAACCAAAATTTAAATTTTTCTTCTTTATAGAGACATGTAGGATGTGTGTGTTTGTGTGTGTGTGTGTAAGGCTACCTGAAACTTTGAAGGTGTGAGCACCTGTGTAGTTGTGCAGATACACACGTGTAAAAAGGAAAGAACCACTCCGGTATATACAAGAGGTTCTAATTTTGAGGTCATTTGAGGGTTCCTGCATGGCCTCAAGACTTGGCTGATTTGTGTGCCTTCCTAATCTGCAGTACAGGGCTCTAGCCTACCTCTCCGACTTCCCTATCACCTCCGGAAACAACCGTACTACCACAAAATCGGAACGAATTTCCTTTTTATCACAAGGGCTATATGTTGCCTAGACACTTCAAAGTTTATGTATGTAAATGAGTAGAAGTAAGCTCTTTTTTTTTCTTTTATCTTGTCTTGGCCGTACAGGTAGAGAGAGAGGCAATGGCAAAAATGGGAAACAAACATTTTATATATGAGCATGCCTCGCCCTGGCCAAGTGGAAGTCCTTCAGACTTCAAGAATAGTCTGCACTCAGAGAAGTAATGGCGTGACTGTAACCTCAAGACTTATGGAATTTCATACTTAAAAGTGACTTCTTTCCAGCTTTTAGAAAACATTTTTCCCCGTGTGGAATCACTCCAGAGACTTTTCTGCAGAGATTAGACACACAAGCTTTCGAGAGTTCAAGTTCAATCACATTCTCTTTTTTTTTTAAGTCTTCAAATATATTGTATATAAAGGACTTTCAAACAACAATGAGCTTTCCTCCCTAACCTTACATGTTAAAAATGGAAAGTGACCAGGGGAGCTTGTCCTTGGAGCAGGTCAACACAAGGCTAATGCTTTTATAAATGTTTCTACAATGGTAATTCATAGTGAATCAAATGTCATGTGACTCATTCTGAAATCTTTTCTCCAACCTAATCTTTTACAGACTACAGAGGGTTTTAGAGACGGGAGCTTACAGAAACTAATTAGGCTGACAGTCAAGAGAGGTTCTTCTGACTTTTATTCCCATACAATATCCCTGAAAAGACCAAGAAAAAAAAATCTTTAGGAAAATATGAAAGAAAAGTAAAACAACATATAACAAATACCAGGTTCACAAACACAAATATGTACTTTGTTCTTGGGGAAAGCAGGAGTGTGTGGATATGTATGTACGTATGTCTGTGTGTGTGTGTGTATGGTTGCTTTTACTTGAATCATTCTTAATTATAAATTTATAGTTAACTGTCATATATTTGTGCACACACACACAAATAACAAATACAATCAAAGAAATAGACACTATCAACTCTTTCAAGAGTGGAAGGGCATGAGAGAAGTTCAAGAGAGGCTAACTGGGAGGACTGGAGGAAGAAAAGTGTGGAAAGTAATGTAATTCTATTTCAATTAAAAACTTTTTAAAAGGAATTAACTAGCATCAGTCTCTTGAACATACTTGGTCAAAATGTAGCTTACTACCAGACAAAGACCACACAAGGGGAGTCTTGCTCTTCTGTACTAACCCTGACTGACAGCCACATTTACTGCAGCAATTGAGCAAAGGAGTAGGTTCTCCACACCTGATCCAGATGTCCCAGCTTAACATCCAGAGCTGCTGGTTTCCTGCACTGTTCTTCCGTAAAGGGCATGCAAGCTTTCTAGAAGGAAGAGCCCTTCACGTTTGAATAGTCATTTACATAACTTTTGGATATAAAAGGAGATTCCTAAGGTCCTATCCTATTGACTAAAAAGTGAAGCAAAAAACAAACAAAAAAAAAAGCCCTCATAGGTTTTGTAAAATAATTTTTTAAGACAAAAATCAGTTCAAAATGCAGCCACAAAATTGTGTCACATTTTATCTACTTTACATAATGTCATCACTCAGAAGACAACAGAAACTGACAGTGAGAACAATGTGTAGTGAAATATGTTTGTGTGTGTATGTATACATATGTGTATATATATGTGTATACATACATATACGTACGTATACACACACACACACACACACACACACACACACACACACACACACAAACACATACCGTGAACGCTCTTAGGAAATTTAACAAAGACAATAGAAACTGACAATGAAAACAGTATGTAGTGGAATACATTTACATGTACATTACATGTAGCTATCAATATATATATATATATATATACATACTACGAGTGATATCAGGACATTTAACGCATTAGAAGTAATTTAATGTTTACTCTCTTTGTTGAATTTTGCTAATATTTTTTCCTTTCTGTAGGAAATTTGGAAAATGATAATGACAAGAGATGCAAAGCTAAAAGTACGTTTTTCTTAGAGGTGAACGCCATCGGCTATTGTAGCAGGATGGTTTACCAAAAGCAAATCACCACGGAAAGCAAATTCCAACGGCAACAGATGCTAGAAATACTTTCTGATGATTGGATACCACTTGGACTTCTGGGAGCTGCTTAGGTTATAAAGGAGACAGCACCAGTTGGTGGTGACAGTTGGTAGGATGAAGAGTTGGAGGAATGGTTTAAGAGATGATAGCTCAGTTCCCTGTCAGATCCTGTTCTCCAAGATTCAGACAGATAAGGACAGTCAAAAAGGGCAGTGAATCTTTCCCTCTTTCTATCTTTAAAAGCCACATGCAAGAGTGGTGAGGATGTATTTCTTTCCAATCTCTTCTTTTTAATGCTAGGGGATAAAAAAAATCATAGTTGGAATCTGTTATAAGTTAAGAATTAGTTACAAGTCAGGAATCTGTCTCAGTAGCAGCTGGGGCAAGAGAACAGACTTCAGAATTCAGTTACAAGTGGGGTCCAAAGGAGGAGCAGGAAAATAAAGATGAAAAGAATAATGGGAAATTTGATTTCAAATATAGTAAGAGGGAAAAGAGGAAGAAAGGATGAATAATTGTGGTCAAGAGGCCAGCAAAGTATTTATAGCAGCTGTTACCACCAGAATATAAACCACTTTGCTTTCAGTGGTGATTTGCTCTTGCCTTTTCCTACAAAATGCATATGTGAATCACATAGATCCTCATCTGAACTGTATTTTGGTCATCATTCATTCAAAACATTCCCCTACTGGAATTCTTAAGCAGAGAGAGGAAAATATCTTAGAATAGATATTTAGGTCACATATACAGAGTAAAAAAAATAAAGACATATATAGAAGAGATTGCTGTTTTAATTTTAAAGGGAAGAATAAGACTTCATCAGCTGTCAGGAACAGAGCCAGCAGACACCTGCCTTTTACTAGTGATGAGATTATGTCATTATGGGTAATCAATGAAGATTGGCAAAGAGCTTGTAGCAATTATTTGGGAAAAATTAATAACAAATATCCTAAAAGCAAGCAAATTCAGTTTATCAAAAGAACTGATTGGCTACTTCCCCATATAGTGAAAAAAAATCCTATTTCTGGAACCTATATTTTATACTGATGCAAATAAACTAGAAATGGCAGGTTACAACTCAGAAAAAAATATTAAAGTCAATCAAAGACCATATGCTTCAGTTCAAAAATCATAGCTGTATATTATTCTTATAGTATTGTTAGACTTTCCTGAATCTCTTAAAATCATTACTGATTCTCAGTGCACAGAAAGGGTTGTTTTGCATATAGAAACTGCTGAATTTATTCCTGATAATTCAGAATTAACATCATTATTTATGCAGCTGCACCAAGCAATTTGAGATAGAATTGTCCACTATAACTTACTTATATTAGATTCACATAGGGTTGCCAGGCCCATTGGCACAAAGTAAAGATGAGATGATCAATTATTAATAGTACATGTGTTAGAAGCCTCAAATTTTCATGAAAAGAACCATGTAAACAGCAAAAATTTAAAAAGGAACTTCTCCATTACTTGGCAGCAAGCTAAGTCTAATGTGTTCCTAGTATAATCAAGTCCCACTGCCTGCTGGAAGTAACCCTAAGGTTACTAAAAGATGGGAAATCTGGCATATGGATGTTTTCTATGTTGTAGAATTTGGGAAACTAAAGTTTGTATACCATACCACTGATACTTATTCAGGATTTCAATGGGCTTCTGCCCTTGAGTTCTGAAAGGGCTGATTCTGTAATTACACATTTACTGGAAGTAATGACTATTATGAAAATACCTTTACAAATTAAGACTGATAATGCTCCTGAATATGTCTTCAATAAAATTAAAAAACAATTATGCATAGTATGGCATAAAGCATATTATTGGTATACCACATAATCCTACAGGACAAGCAGTTATAGAAAGATCTAATCGGACATTAAAGTAAATGCTTGCAAGACAAAAAGGAATAACAAAGACCCCCAGAGATAGACTACATAGTGTACTACTAACTTTAAATTTTCTCAATGTTAATGAGACAGGAGCAACAGTGGCTGAGAGATAATGGACAATATACTTTCAGGATTAAACTAACTCATATATTGTAAAGACATATTAGTATCTGCATGGAAATCAGAACATGTTGTGCTAGAGCAGAGGATATGCCTATATTTCCGGTGTAAATGAAAAGTTGTGGGTACCATCAGAACTGATGGTATTAGATTTGAGCCAGGAAGGTCTCCAGAATACCCCAACCACTGATCTAAAGAGCACGATATGGGAAGAAAAGTTCTTTTAAAAAGATAGAGCCTTCTAATGATTGCATTCAAGTACAAAAAAACTAAAAGCAACAAAGAACTAGCCCTGGGTCATGGAGTAAAGTTTCTGATTCCTAAATTTCCTCCTGACTCCAACGCCAGTAACAGTGAAGAATATAAGGAAGAGGAAGACTACGAAGCCTTGATGAAAAACTGTCTCTGTGTGAATCTCACTTTGTCTGATTTGGAACAGTTGGCTGGTAGTCATCAGAAAGTTCCAGGGAAAGATAATGAGAATGATGGCCCGCAGAATTCCAATCCCTGAAAATCTGAAACGACCTCCAAGAGTCCCAAGACTTCCTATGACATGTACAATGGCCAACAGTGTGTTAGTCCTGAGGAGATTGTGGCCTCTCTTTTAGAGGAAGAAAACCCTTAGAGTAACAAAAACCCAGAGGAAAATGCCTTACAGCCAAAGTTCTGGGCACTCCAGGGAACAGGCTGTCTCTATGCAAAGAGTCAGTGGACAGAACATTGAAACAGACTGTTTCCTTTAATAACATCAGTAAACATCAGAGTTCCTTGAAACATGAAGATCCCTATAACATTTTTGTAGAAAATGGATTAGTACAAAGAGACACAAGATAGAATCCGATGGAGACATTTGCCATCTTCCTGAAAGTAAAAAGCTTCAGAAAAAAAAAAAAAAGGGGATCGATTCAAACAACTCATATCCCCTGAATTCTCACTCTCTGCTAGAAATACATGATGTATTAATGCTAAGGATAAGCTCCTGAAGACCAGAAAGGAAAAGAGATGGCTATGCAGAAGGCCTCAGAGAAAATGTAAACAATACTGTACAACTTATGGTTTAGTAAAAGTGGGGAAGTGTAACAGGATGCTTTGCCAAGAAGTCTTTTGTCCCGTGCAGATCTCCTTATGGTTACACGCTGCTTGGACTTGTGGGAACTTTGCTTAGGTTATAGAGCAGAGTGTTGGCAGTTGGAGTTGGCAGGTGGTGGGATGGTTTGAAAGATATTAGTTCAGTTCAGCTAGTTCTCTCTGCAGCTCCTGTTATCCAAGCTAAGGACAACCAAAAGGGGCAGTGTGTTTCTCTTTCTTTCTTTAAAGACCCTGTTCTTTTATTCCAAAGCCATGTCAGATGCCCAGTACAGACAGAATTAGCAGAGTTGAACCAAAGCAGGATTGGGGTTTCATTTAGCTAGACTTGATAAAAAAAAAAAAAAACAGGGACAAAGAAATAGAAGGTGTTTGCAGTTCAAGATGACTACCGGGGATGGAATCCAGTTGGATGAAGAGGGGAGATAGAACGTGCAGGGTGGTGAGAGGCAGTGAGAGGATGTCAGAAGAGGTATGGTCCTAGCAGAGTCAGAGCATCATGCTCAAGGGGCTGGGAAGGGTGCTGGGAGGGTCAGAATACAAAGCTCTTAGTGGGAGATGAAGGGATGGTTAAGAATGCTTAAATGGTTAAGGAGGGAGAATCCAAGATTTATGATTTCATAGGCAGTACCAATCTCACTACCTTAAAAATACATTATGCACAGAGAACATACTAGACGGAAATAAAACAAAATGGCCTGTATCTGAATTCTGCCCCAACCCGTTGGGGTGCTGCTTGTAACCTAAATCTGAAGCCCATGCTCTTGCCCCATGGCTAATGAGACAGATTCCTAACTTGTAAAAGATTCCAACTGTGACTTTTTTTTACCCTCTAAGAAGAGATAGGAAAGAGAGAAATCTACGTCATTCTTGTAGGTGGCCTTTAAAGAGAGAAAGATTCGGTGTCCTTTTTGGCCGTCCTTATCTATCTGAAGCTTGGAGAACAGGAACTCACAGGGAACTGAACTATCAACTATATAACCATTTCACCAACTGCCACTCCTTTCCATCCTAAGTAGTTCCCAGAAGCCCAAGAGGCATCGACCGCTCATTTGTATCCCTAAGTGCCGAAAACAATATCTGACATGTGCTGAGTACTAAATAAATATTTGTTTAAACAACTTAATAGATAAGCCTACTCAAAGGGAAAGACAAACATTTAAAAATCATGGTAATCTTCTTATTTCCGTGAGTATTTGCTTTGAAAATCCTGTTTTCTGAATTCAAGTGTGATCTCTAAGTTTGGCTCCTGTCAACTCACTCAAAACTTTGCCTTTCATCCTTTGGAGAAGATGATGTTTGAAAACGTGTTGATGATGGATGAAGTGAGACGGGTTAGCAAAGCACACCGAGAACAAAGAATGCTGACAAACACTGTCCTGATGCCACATGATGTCCAGGGTGAGTGCCTGTCTTCTGGCGAGATAACAACTCAGCAGGAGCACTTCTGCTTGTGGATGGCGAGATGGGTGGAGGGGGGTTGGAATGGGCACAGTAGGGTATTAGCAGCGAGAAGGAAGTGACAGTAAAGTGGTAGGAAAGTAGCTATGCTAGAAACCAACAAACACCAACTCTTATACATAACGGACAGAACTGGCTGTGCTGTTTGAGAAGACAGAGACGAGACGATGCAGCACAGCATGGGATGGGTGATAGCTATTCTTTATGGAAGTCTGACATGTGCTTCTATCACGAGGTTGGTCAGTTTTTAAGTCATGCTGAAAACTAAACAGTGAGAAATTTCCTCGAACCTCTCCATAAAGCTGAGATCAGGCAACTAACTCCAAATATGCTCATTTGTTCCAAGGAGTCAAGGTCGATATATTGATATATATATATCATATATATATATATATATTGATATATATATATATGATATATATATATATATTGATATATATATGTATATATATATATATTGATATATATATCAATATATATATATACACACATACACACACACATACATACATATATATATATACACATATACATATACACACATATGTGGGGGGTGTATGTATGTGTATATATACATACATACATATATACATATATAAACATATATATGTGTATACATACATATATATGTGGGGGGTGTATGTATGTGTATATATACATACATACATTTATACATATACATTTATAAATATATACACACACGTATATATGTATACATATATACGTGTGTGTATATATACATATATATGTATGTGTGTGGTATGTATGTATGTGTATATATACATACATACATATATACATATAAAATATATACATATATGTATATGTGTGTGTGTATATATATATATATATATATATATATATATATATATATATATATATATATATATTTGTGTGTGCACACAAGTGTGTTGCTGGGGTGCTGTTGGTGGTACTGGAAGCTTTTGCTAAGGAAATCCCAGTATCCCAGTAACAGAGGGCACAAGACTGCCTCATAGGAAGTCAATCATGCATGCGCATACCATTTTGTAGCCAATTTGATCATTTTATGCCTATCTGCTTTAATCAGGATCTCCAAATATTGTTCCCCATCTGGCTCTCAGTATTTGAAAACAAAAACAAAACAAAACAAAAAAAGATCATTTGGTGGCGAGGGTGGTGGGTGAGGAGAACAATACACAAAGTAACCACCCTGCTTCCTTAATAGTGCCACTTTTTACCAATTTGAGAAAAGTAAAAAGAAAGAGAAGTATTTCACCCCACACCCACAAGGATCCTCAGGGAAATGGGTAGGCAAGAGAGAGGGGTATAGACTTCTTAGGAGAGCAGAGAAAGCTAGCAACTGCAGAAAGGGAGACGGGCGTGTGAAGATTGGATGTGATAGTGGGGTACCCTTGTCATTTCTAACAGAATAATCCAAGAACATTTGATTGAGAAGGACTATTTGAGCCAAGACCTGAAGAGAGTGAAGCCTTAGGTGGTGAGCAGCAGAGACTCTGGGATGGGAACATCATGGCAGCTTTGAAGATTGTCACGGATAGTATGTATTCGTAGAGAGAACCTGCCTGCTTCTCCTTAGAACGTTCAGCATTTCTCAACATACTGCTGTCTGCATCTCCAGTTGCCAGGACAGTGCCTGGCACGTAGTAGGCAGTATACAAGGTTGTGCTTTGTCACTTGGCCCCCACTTCAGAACTGAAATACTACATCATGCATGCGTGGTTCCAAGCACTTGGCCTCACTTGGGTGGCAAGGGGATGAAGAGAAAAACAAACATCCACAGGGACAGAAAGATGAACGCAGAAAGTCCACCAGGTGAACTGAGACCTTGGATGGAGAAACTGCAGCACCTCTCAGTGTGTGTATGTGTGTGTGTGTGTGTGTGTGTGTATGTGTGTGTATGTGTGTGTGTGTATGTGCGTGTATGTGTATGTATGTGTGTGTGTGTGTATGTGCTTGTGTATGTGTATGTGTGTGTGTGTATGTGTATGTGTGTGTGTATGTGTGTGTATATGTGTGTATATGTGTGTATGTGTGTGTGCATGTGTGAGTGTATGTGTGAGTGTATGTGTGTGTGAGTGTATGTGTGTGTGTGTATGTGTGTGTGTGTGTGATGAACAGAGAGGTGGGGTGATTGCACACAGCTGAACAATGAGGTGGCATCATCACATACAGAGAAGCAAGGAGTCAGGGTTTATGGTACAGAGCTGGATCAAAGAGACAGGTTTTGCTAATCTCTGTAGGACTATCGATGGGTGGGGAGGGAGAAGTTAAGGTGGACATTTTCTGCGTACACTACCACATCTATACAGAGAAAAGATTTTGCATGTCTCTGAACTGTACCCCGTGGGTAAGGCTTTGCAGTTTTCCCTGGGTCTAGCGACGGTCCTTGATAAGACCATGCCCACGTCAGCAGCACACTCCATTCATTCAGGGTTTCCTCCATTTCCCACACTGAAGTCTCCTGGGAGTGCTGCCAGAAGACATCTCTCACCTGTCAGCTCTCCATGGAGACTACCTGTAAGAAAGAAAACACAGTGTCACCCTTTTGTCTCAGTTTCAAATACTGGTCACGCGAGAGCATGAAAGTCAGGGTGCTATGCCCGCAATTTGAGAGAACTCTGAAGGATCGCCCGAGTTCCATGGCTTTTCATGGGGTCGGTTGAACCATTCACTGAGAATCTTCAGGGCTCAGCTTTTCCTCCTGCTCCATGTTCTTCCACCCCTTTCACAAACATTGGTTTTCAGAGTGCTATTTACTGTTCTCTGTCTCTAAACCTGTTCCCCACAGATACTCAACTGACAGTGTCAGGAGGAGCACTGAGAAAATATGTTCGAGCGAGATTTGGGAGTGATTACTCCACATTTAAATAAAGTTTAGAAACAACAAACAAACAAAACGGTTCCATGAGCATCTTGGAACGGGCCAACCTGACTCGGGAGGGGAAAAAAATCAAAATAAAAACTTTATTTGGTTTGTTTGTCTCCTCAGTATCTGGAAACCCTGACTACACGCAAAGAGCTAGATTTACAAATAAAGCCCAAGCTGCTGATTAGAGATCAGTGCCCCAGGTTTTTTTATCTCTTCTGTGGGTGTGTACCTGATAGCCTTCTTCAAACATCTGCGAGAGCAGCTGTGAGCTCCTCGCAGAGGGTCTATGGGGATGTCCACAGGAAGCATTTACTTACAGATAAATGGGTGTGCAACAAACAAAAAATTAGTCAGAATTTTTGGCTATGAGCAGCAGAAACTGATTCCAGTTAGTTCATGCAGAATATTTATTTAAAGGTTTTTGGTTGCTCACAAAATTAACCGGAAGGCTGAGAATCAGGCTTAGAAAACAAACAGGAACCAAAGAAGCCACAATCAAGGCTGCTGTGCAAAAAGCACTGTCAAGCCAAGTCGTGGGGGCATCTGTCAAGTCCCCACAATCACAAAAGCTGGGCAAGACAATGCCCTTAAGTCCATCAACCTGTAAACACATTTCTATACTTGGCAAAAGGAACTTTGAAGGTGTGACTGTCGAGGAATTTGAGACGAGGAAAGCAGCCGTGGTTATACTGGGATAGAGGATCTTCCCTGGACTGAGAGAGATGTGCCTACCGAAAAGCACCAGAGCCACAGGGCTGCTGGGTTTGGAGATAGAAAAGGAGGAGAGGGAGCTAAGAAGGGGGAGGAGGGGGAGCGAGCACCAGGTGGATGGAAAATCTCGGGAAACTTCAAGGAAGAATGTATCTTCTGACTGTGATGCTGATTCTAGCCTCCTGGGCTTCTGTCATACTTCTGACCTATCGGACTATAAGAAAATAAATGTGTGTTGTTGTAAAAGTAAAATAACAAAGTTTGGAATCCCAGGAACCTCCCTGGAAACATATGAAGGGCTTCCCATTTCTTTCAATGAACAGGAACATAGAACTGAGAAACAGACCTAGGATATACCTAGGATATACCTAGGATATAAGACTAGACAAGTCCTGAAGAATAGGAAACTCCCAGCCAAGGGTATTCTTTAAAGTCAGGACTCTCATTGTTAGGGAATAGGCCTTGACACAGCATGGAGATGTCTTTGACGTTAATGCACTTCAAATTTTTCATTGGCTATTCCCAAGAATAAGTCCCTTAACTGGTTATCCGATACAAAGTGGTCAACCCTAAAAACATACACATACAAGCAATACTATGCATGGACTCAGCAGATTGCAATACAAGGATAACCACCACCTTTACAATCTATTCACAAATTTTATGAAACTCAACAATCAGTTTTGAAGAGCCAGACCAAACTGATGATTAATTCTAATATGCACATTGCAATCAGAGCACATAATATGACATCAAGCCTCAAAAACTTGTTAGGAGGGCTGGGATATAGCTCCATTGGCAGAGTGATTATCTAGCATCAAGAAGCCCTGGGTTGGATCTCTAGTACCACATAAACTGGGATGGTAGCAAATGCCTGCAATCCCAGTGCTTAGAAGGCAGAGGCAGGAGGAGGATCAGAAATTCACCATCTTCTTCTGCTACAAAGAGAGTTTCAGCCTTAAATACATGAGGCTGTCTTTAATACACACACACACACACACACACACACACACAGAGCGAGAGAGAGAGAGACAGAGAGACAGAGAGACAGAGAAAGAGAGAGAAACAGAGAACATACCATAACCCAATCACCATCATCACCAACAACAGAAAACCTTATTAGTATCTAAATAGGACTATGTACTTTCTTTGTATAATCAATATTGTATCAATAAAAAGTATGTTTTACATAGATGAGTTTCTTAGACCACTATTTCTATCAAATTGTTTTTTAAATCATGTGTTGAGACCTGCACTTGATGTTTTCTGGGTGCATTAGCATTTATAAGGGCCCAACCAACTCCCTCAAACAAACATACACAGCTTTTCTCCCCCGTGCTCTACATTTTGCCAATAATGCACTTTCTGAGCAACAGAAACCTCAGAGACGATTAAGGATTACTTTACAGAGTGACAAAGATTACAATATAAAATTTGTTCCAATCAACCTTCTTACAATTTTTGAGTGCTGGAGGGAGAACTATGATTGTTTTCCTTTCTTTACATTGTCTTCCTTTCAACATGCTCTCATAGTTTAAACCTCCCTTCTCAACTTAGTGGAACTGTCCCTAAATAGAGCTGGATGGAGCGGGAAGTTTGGAAGGTGACAGATGTTACCATGGTCACATCTTGAGCTGGTAAAACTATCTTAAAAAGTAAAACACCGGAGTTATTTACTATCACTGTATATTTTACTTTAACATTTCTTCACTGACTTATTCCTGGATTATCCATTTGATTAACCAGCACTTCATCACTCTAATAAATATTGGTAGAAAGCCAGGAAGAGGCACAGTTCTAAATCTAGCTTAATATCAGATTGTCTGCTGAGCAGCCCATGCTGCACATCCTTCTGCTCTCGGCAGCAGAGCCACAACGACAACAACACAAACCCTCAGCAGAGATCACTACTCCTATGTTTTTTTTCCATTTTAAAAGATATGTCATCAGTTTTGGTTTCGGAGACATCCTATATAGCTGAAGCTGGCCTTTAATTCCACAATCCTCCTGCCTCAGTTTTCGGAGTGATGCTGGGATTATATGTGTGCCACCATTCCTGGCTTTTAATCCTCACGTTTTAGAGAGTAACTCACTGGACTGGTAACTGAAATCAGAAACTCTATCTTACATAGCTATTTGTCTGGTATAGAGGATAACTTCCATATTTTATGACTGGATGAGTGATAAGCTATACAAAATGACCATGACTATGTGACTTAAGCTTCTCGGAGATGTTACTCTTCTTTCCAAACAAATACCTTCAGTCTCAGAGGCCCAGGAAGCAACGAAATTTAACCTAATCTCAAACAGAGAAATTACTCTTATTATTACTGGTGTGAAAGCTGCTTGAATTAAACAAACAGTAGTTACATCTTGCTTTACCAGGATAGGGAATAAATGTTACTCGAGGGTAATATCTCAGAGCGCAGACTCTACTTGCCTAGCTGAAAACCAGTGTTGACTAGTATCAACTTAAAATGCCCCTGTAAACTTCAGAGCACTCATGTGTCCCGCATCCACCATCACTGTGGCTTGCCTTCCTGGGTAGTGTGTTATTACCGATGAGTCCTAACATCATCCCCAGACTATCCGGTGTGTGCCATGTTCCTGATTTTCCTTTGCTTCTCTTAATATCCACAAACTCAGCCGCTGTCAGGAAGTAATAGTTAATGCCACTGAGGAACTGGCCAGTAACAGAGTGATCGAAGCTTCTCTCTCATCCACCCCAGCCCTTACTAGGTTGTGCTGACTGTTTACTCTTCCCTATAGGTGTGTCTTCTTCCCACCTCTCACATCTCTCCTTTGTGGTTTACAAAGCGGGACTGAAATCCTCAAATGCTTCCTCTTACAGACACATTCCAGTGAAGATGTTCAGGAATTTGGTAGACTGAATTATCGCACCCCACTCTTCACCACTCCTGTATCTATACCTTTGGCCTTATGGATTTGTGTGCTCTCCCACTGAACACAGAGTACCCTTCCCTACTGTTTGAGTTTAGCCTCAGCTGTGCAGTTTGCTTTGACCGATGGGACGTGATGCAAAAGGAAGTTCCACTGTGTGTGGGAGGTTGGGTTCACCTGTGGAGAAACACTTGGAAGAAGTTTTTGTTATTTTGTTTTCATTAAAAACGCAAAATGGCGTTTGGATGAGGTTTGCGTGCCCACCCCAGCTGTGGTATAGTTGTTTATTAGTTGGATTTGGAATGCTTGATGCAGGTGGCTATAATTTGGTTAGGTGTGGTCGTTCTGGCACCTGTAGCTTGTTTTGGGGATTGGGTGCTGGATGGGTTGATGGGAACTTTTGGCTTAGGTTATAAAACGTTTGAAGCCCCCAAAGTCAGGGTGGACGTTGGTTGGGTTGCTTTTTTGGTTGTCGTTAGTTAGTGTGATAATTCCTGAAAGAAGAAAGGTTGGAGAGATTAAGTTTATAGTCAGGAGCTGAGATGCTAGTCTGCCTCGCTACTCTTTTTAAAGCTTAGGACAGCCTAAAAAGAGGCTGTGAAGATTTCTACCTTTCTCTCATTCCGTATCAAGGCCACTTATAAAAGCGGTGAAGATTTCTTTCTATTTTTCCTTTCCCCTGCCCTAAATAGAGGGTAAAAGATTGTAGTTTACTGCTACATTCACCTCTGGCTGTGCCTTGGTCATCACCAAGGAGGGTGACAGACCTTCCGGGAGCCCGGACCCGCAGACTTGTGGTGTAAAGCAAAAGGAGGCCAGCTGACTCACAGATTTGTAATGGGAAAAAAGTAATTTTTTTCAGTCACCGAGTTTTGAGGTTGTTTCTTATATACACACCATTCTTGTGGCCAAAGCTAGTTGATACAAGATGCAACCTTTTCCACAGAACACTAAAATATCTATATCTATGCAGAGCAGTTTATTATACAGCTAATTATTGTCTCAATCTCTTTATTCTCAGAGTAGCATTTTGGCGCTATTGTTCCACAGTGAAAAATGCATGTTAGCATGTTGTCGTGCAGTAAGAGGAGTCCATAGACAGGTGAATATTCCCTCTATCTATGGACCCAGAAAACCAACAACTATGTGCAAATGGTCATATTTCCATCGCTATTAAAGACATAGAATCCAGTTGAGTGCTTTACACAGAAATTTAGATTAAAAATAAAAAAAAAACTCAGTGATTGGTTTTGTTTCTCCACAAATATTCCTTTACTTCGTTGAAAAACCATGGAATTATAATTCGTAGTATGTCAGATTCATACTGTCTAACCCTGTGCTTCCTTAGAGTGGGCGTGGGCTGCATCTTCTTCCTCTGTGTTTCTAATAGGAATTCCAGTGCCTGACTTGTTATGACCTTTGACTATTTTATAACTAAATGTGGATCCTATAACAACACACACGAATAAGAAAAACCCAAGGACCAGAATGTCCTTGGGCAAGGTTCAGAGATGTAATGTAAACGGTGACGCTAAAAGGATCTGCATGGGATCTGAGCTGTACAGGAGAGATGGAAACATATTTTAAGGAACAAAATAAAACGTGATGACTGGTAGGCAGAAGCATGAAAGTCATTCAGAACCCATTTGTTATCCACGGTTCCAGGGACTGAACCTATGGCTTCCCGCATGCTAGGCAGGTGCTTGACCACTGAACATCACCAGCCCTCCTTCTAAAGGTGGCTCATTTTAAAACTACTGTTACATATACATTTAAAGATGTTACACATAGCATCTGTTATAAGAAGTGCAGGTATCTGTGGTGAAGTCAAAGGCCAATGAATGGTGACTGCTTCTTCAAGGCATTGAAAAAAATATATGTAGTTGCAATGTAGCTTCGCAAACAAAACAAAACAATAACAACAAAAAAAACCAAAATATTTCCCTTTCACTGGAATTTTGAAAATGTTGACATCGGTTTTGGCCTACCTTAATCCTTTTGCTTCCATTTGCCCCCAAATACCTTAGAGAATTGCTCTAATCTCCCTCTTCATTCTGAGGGTTAGTCTCCCTCGTCTCTTAGATTCATCCTGAAGCACAGTTGGATCAAATGGGCCCAGTATATTCATGCCATCCATCTACCACCCATCTTTCAGCCTGCCACGAACTGACATGCATGCACAAAGCAGTTGCTGTTTAATCAGTAGCTTTCTGGTTAGCAGTAACTGTGTGAGTGATAGCTAGTCACACTGGTGCATTATCTCACTGGAACTGTTGAAATTGGCACAGAATTTGCCCCCCCCCTTTTTTTTTGTTGAGGAAACTGAGGCCTAAAGAGATTAAATGATTAAGAGATTAAGCTCCAAGTCACACTGAGCCTGGTAGTACCATGATTCAAGTTCAGATCTGCCTAACCCCAGCATCAGGGCGTTTTAACAGAACTGACATACACATTTAGGAAGACCACACGAAAACTTCTGTATTTCAGTCATATTTTCTCCTTCAGCCCATGGCAAGATAATCATTGCAATGCAAAGTGATACGCTGTATACTATGTGAACCTGCAGACAAATGGCTTAAACTGATATATATAAAATAAAGTTTATAATATATCGTATATACTAACTAATACGATTAATATATAATATATTATATAATATAATTAATATAATAAAGTATATATAATAAAGTATTAAGTTTGAAGAGTAATTGTTTTTGTGAGACACCACCCACACATCTTGCTTTTCCCAGAATGCTCAGTGACCTCTTTTGCTCTCCTCAATGTGCTTGTTGTCAAGAAGAGTGAGCCACCAGATGCCACCTAAAAGCCAAGCACGGGAAGAATCTCATCAAAATTGAAATTCCTATCTATATCCAAGCCTGCCAAGAAATTTCTCCAGAATCCGTGGCACCTGAGAACGCATTATACCTTGTTTAAATCACTGTGAGAAACCGTTTTATGTTTCCCAGTTGCACATAAAGTCAATGTAAGAGCTTCTGCAGGAAAACTCGAAAGGCTCAGTAAATAGGACACCTCCTTTAGCAAATGAAGCTGGCATCTCCTCTGCCTGCAGAGCTAACCCGATTGCCTTATCTTTTCATTTAGTTCCCAAAGAGAAATTAAGGTTTCTTCGGGACATGCTCACTGACTGAAATGAAATGCAAGTGCTTCTGAGTAGAGCTGAGACTCTGAACATACCCAGATGCTGCCTTCACACGGGGTTGTGTGGAGCCCAGAATGAAGCCATAGTAGATAAAGTCATATGTGACACTAAGATCAAGTTCGCATTGACCGCAAACGGGTATTTAGAGCACATTTGTTAATAGTAATCCCCAGAGCAGCCACTGAGAGAGTCCTTCCTAAAACACATTGTAAAATAAACAAGGGACTTGAAATTTTACACCATAAAATATCTAACAGAAAGGAAATAAATAGCAAAATTAAAGGGCATAGCACATAGAAAACACACAGAAAACGGTAGCTATAAATTCTACCTTTTCAGCCATGATATTAAATGTAAAAAGATGAAAACCTTCAGTTAAAAAAATCAGATTGGTTCACGGTTAGGCAGTCTCGTGAGTGAGAATTTGTGGATGTAGCTTCTGCTATTACCAGGAGACATAATCTCACAGCAAACTCTCTGATCTCTGTCTCTTATCATCTTTCCAGCCCCTCTCCCACCATGTTTGCTGAGCCTTTAGGTGAAGGAGTGTTTTGTAGATGTATCTACTGGATTGTGCTCCACAACTCTATATTTCGATTGGTTGTGGGTTTCTGTAATGGTCTCCGGCTGTTGCTAAGAGAAGTTTCCTAACATGCCGAAAGGGAAGGGGGAAAACCCATGAGGACTCAATCCTACACAAAGAACTACAGGCAACTGAGGAAGGCTGGGAGTAGGAGAGACCTCAGGAGAAAGCACACCAGTCGGTTGTCCAGTGCCAAGAAGAGTCAGCCCTGAAAACATATGCACAAGTAACATTAAAAGGACTCAACAGGTTATATTTAGGAATATATGTACATGCAATAAAAATTAGTGAAAAATGAATTTAAATTTGAAGGAGAATGGGAAGGAGTTATGGGAGGGTTAAGAGAGGGAAGAGAGAATTGTTTAATTATAGTCTCAAAAATTAAAAAAAATAACCACAGATTAGGTTATATTATACTTCTAAAAAAATCCAATGACTTGCTGTCTACAAAAGACATACTTTAAAAAATGATAAATAGGCCAGAATTGGATAGATGCTGTCTTTTGAATATGAAATGTCTCCCACAAACTTATATGTTAAATGCTTGGGTCCTACTGGTAGTGCTCCTCTGGGAGGTTCTGGAAACTTTGGGAGCAAGGCCCAGCAATAAGAAGTCAGTCACTAAGGAGCAAACAATTGAAGGTTATACCTTGTTCACTCTCCTTCTTGTTCAGTGTTTGGTGAAAGGCCTCTTTGCCTCCACATTTCTTGCTACCATGATGTTGTCCCTCATCTTGGGCCCAGAATCAATGTATCCAAAGACTCTGAAATAAAAATCTCTGAAATCAGGAGCCCACGAATCCTCACCGAATTGTTTTTCTCAGGTACTTACTCACAGCAGTGCAAAACTAACTAATACAAAGTGAAACTCGTATACTGTGCAAATAAGAATAATAACCAGAGGAAAGTTGTAATGGCTGTAATAACGTCAGGTAAAAACAAACTTTCAGGCAAAAACTGTCAATAGAAACAAGGATAATGGCAAAGGGATTAATCTACCTCTTTAATAATCTACACTTGCATATAAATCTACACACACTTGATAATAGAATCCAAAAGTCCATAAAGCAAACCCTGAAGAATTGAAGAAAACATAGGAAATTCAATGAAAAATAAGGGTTTTCAGAAGTCTATATTTAATAAAGGATACAATAGATCAAAATGAAAATCATCTTGATCAATAAATACTATAAACCATTCTGATGTTATCAACATCTATCGAACAGTCCAATCAGCAGTGGCAAAGCACACACTCTCCTCAAATTTACATGGGACAGTTTCCAAGGTAGACCATATGTTAGCTTTAAAACAAGTCTCGGTGTGTTTCAATGGACTGCAGCTATACAAAGTATCTTCTACGACAACAATGGAATTAAACTGGGAAAAATGCCAGAAAAGAATAAATGGAGATTTGAAGCATATTATCCCAAATAACCAATAAGCCAAAACAGAAATTTTCAGTAGAAAGGAGAACATTCTCTAAGTACTCACCATATCAAAATTATGAGCCATAGTTGGACCAGAACTTAAAAGTAACTACATAGTTCTAAAGAACTAAACCAGAAATCTTCAACAGTTGCATTTCCATCTTAGTAAAAGGAAAGGAGAAGGGCCAAGTATGTCTAGACCAAGCAGACAGAAAAGTAAAAATCAGATCATTCTCTAAATGTTGAGGAAATTGGTGATTCTTCTATAAATTCTTACTTAAAATGTTATAATTGAAAAGTATGGAGTACATTTAATTTTAAAATTATAAAAGTAATAGTTTTAAAAGTTATAGTTATAAAAGTACCAGTTCACTGCAGAAAAATTGGAAATTGCCAAACTATGATTTTTTTTGTTTGTTTTTTTTAAATTAAAATCTAGAGTTGTTGTTGTCCCTTCTATCTATTTTTTTAGAGGTTGGGGAGAAGCTTGAGACATTGTCTTATGTAGCCCAAAATGAAAGCAAAAATGACTTGAATTCTCTTTACACAGTATTTTTATTAATTCTTCAAGAATGTCATACCATGCATGTACTTTGAACATATTCATCCCTTCCCCTAACTCCTCCCTTAACCATGCTCTCCAACCTTCCCTCCCTTCCCACTCAACTTTGAGTTTTCTTATTCTTCCCCTAACTCACTGAATCCAGTCCATATTGCCCTCAAGAGCTCCTCAGTTAGTGGATTGATTTTGCCAGTATAGACCCCACGCCTAAGACTAGTCAAATGGCTGACCTCTCAGGAGTCACATCATTATAAAATCAGACCCCCACTCCCAGCTGCTATCAAACTCTGATAGCTCCTCAACTACTGGTGGGATTTTGTGTTTACCTTCTTCTCTCTATGCTGGTGTTTCGTCCGGCTTGGGCTTGAACATGTTGTCACAATCACCGTCCATTCACTGTGCAAACTCCCTCTTGTGTCCAGAAGCCATTGCTTCCTCTGTGTTATACACGGCTTCTGGTTCTTACCATCTTCCTTCCTCTGTTTCTAGGAGATCTCTGAGCCTTGGGGTGAGAAGTGTGATATGTGTGTCCCATCAAGCCTGAGCTTTCCACAGTCTTTTATGTTCTGTACATTGAGCAGTTGGGGATCTCTGTGTGGATTGTCATCTACTACAAGAAGAAGCTTCCTTGATAAGGGCCTAAAGATGCTCTGATCTCCAGAGATAGCAACGTCATTAGGAGTCCTAATACTACGTGACTTTGTTCTTGATCTTCCTTTCTCTGCCAAATACTAGACTACAGGCATGCTCCACTATGCCCAGCCTTTTTTTCCAATCCTTAGGCTCACATGCATGAAAACTACACAGAAGATAGGAATCATGTACATTTTTCTATACCTTAAGCTTAATATTTAACTGTTTATTTCCTTTATTTACTATTTTTTCGTGTTTTGTTAAATGACTTCCCAACAATGCCCCTGGACATAAAGATTGATCTATCGAGACTTTGCTTTCTTTTCGAAAAGTTAGAGTGCTTGAATTGCTTTTCTGAGAATAGATTTCTGGATGTGAGATTATTAGGTCAGTGATTAAACTGCTTGCCACCCGTTCTCCCGTTGTGATGCCTTGCAGCTCAGAAAAGTTGTGCTGATTCACATTAATACCAGCAGTACGTTGGGATCCCTGCAAAGGAAATATTATCTGAATTCGGATTGAGCCATGCAATTTAACGAGTACGAGTACAGGTAGACAGTCTAAAATTATTTAAATATATAATGGAATTGAGAATCCCTGTGTCTAACACCTCAGTTTTACATAATATTTAATTCCATGAGGAATAAATTGCATAGCTCAAGTCACATAACTATGTCCATATCTTTAAGGAGTTCAGAATACTTTATTTTTTAGATACTTTAATATTAAGGAAGACAATAGGTAAATATACCTTTGCAAAGCTTTAGACATTGCAGCTCTATATAAACATACAGATAATATATCATATATACGCATAGTTAATATACTTAAATACACAAGTATATATGTATAGAGGTGCAGCACACAGATGGAAAAATGTAATATAATATTCTACCCATTCCTGCGATGAAATACTTGACAGCAACAACCTGAAGGGAGGAAGGATTTATTTCAGTCCTGGTTTCAGAGAGTTTGGTTCAAAGTCCTTGACTCCACTGATTCTGAACCACGGTAAGACAACACACCATGGTACACGGGACACATAAGAGAGGAGGCTGTTCACTTCGTGCCAATCAGCAAGAGAAAGCCTGAGGAAGGGACTGGGGGCCACGTAGAATCTTCAAAGGTACCTCTCCCCCAGTGGCCTATTTCCTCCAAGTCCTTCTTCCAAGGACTTCCTCCTAAGTCCTACCCCTAAAGTTTCCAGGACCTTGGAAATTTTCCAGGACCAAACTAGTGCCCCAGATGGAGACAAAGCATTAGGTACGTGAATCTGTTGGGGACATTTTATATTCACACCATAACATTCCACCTTGACCCCAAATGTTCATAGTGCAATACACATTCAGTCCATCTCCAGAAATCCCTTAGCACTTCCAGTGTTACCCAAAGACCCAGGTTCAAAGTTTCTTCTGAGACTCAAGGCAAACTCTTAGCTGTGAGTTTGTGTAAGTAAAAAGGAAAGCTACCTATTCCAGTATAAAATGGCAGAATGAGGATTCACAATCTAGATGGGAAAATTGAGTGAAGAAGAAGGAGGAAGAGGAGAAGGAGGAGGAGGAAGAAGAGAGGAAGAGGGGGAGGGGGAGAAGAAGAGGGAGAGGGAGAAGCTGACCAAATCAATGCCAATATCCTACAGGGCAAGCCTTACTCCTGTAGGTTCCCATCTGGCACCCAGTTTATGAAGTATTAATATATAAGGTCCAATAGGCTTGGGCATTCCTGCCCCTATGTCCTTGCAATTTGAAATCTGAATGGCCTCTCTATTGGGCAGGGAGGTGTGTTCCTTTAGACACCTTTAAAATGTACAAAACCCTTGGGTCTCCATTGAAGCTTTAGATATTGCCCTCCGAAAGCCTGCCTGAATGACCTCCGACCTTGTCACACACTGTCTGGCTTCCCATACTTGCTTTAGATACTTAGGTGAGATCTCTCTTGACCTTGCATCTTTTGCAGCATGGATGCCAGCAAGACCCACAGAATGTGAATGGCACAAGATCGACCGCTTCACTCAAGTAGTAGTCATGGCAACAGCTGTTTTAATTATTTGATTAACTAGACATCAGGGCTTCATCATTTCTCATAGGTCTATCAGCTAATAACTAAAATAGTGAATGATGTTTGGGAAATCCATTCCACCGGGATCTTATTGATTCTATAATTTGCAAAATAAACCTTTTACCCATCAATAACAAATATGAAAGTTTTTTTTGTAGTTCCTGTTTGATTCATCTCAATTTGTGGCATCCAGATGATGAATTTAACTGCCAGCGCTTACGTTCTTGCTTTGTTTCTGGCATGCTTTCCCCACTGAAGGCCATCAGGTGAAATACAGCAGACAGAGCCACTTCTGCTTCTGCAGAGAAAAATATTCTGAGGACAGTTTCAGCCTCTTCAGAAGCTGTCACATGCCCCCAGGGCTGGAGTCTGCAGCACAGCCAGCCACCAGGCTGGCTCTGTCCTGGAGTCTGTTCTTGGGGGGCAGGGGGGGGTCCTCAGGGCAAGCTCACATTGAGCCACTGAACCACTCACCCAGGGTCTGTTTCCTTCCTTTATGGATCTTGTACAACCCCAATCTGCTCACGAAAAAGGTTGGGTCAGATTTTGTTTTCTTGTTTCTTGTTTTGTTTTGGTTTTTTTTAAATCCTCTCTAGTATCTCTCCAGAAGAAACTGACAATTAACCACTTCATTACCAAGAAATATGTAGACTACGTTAGGACCAAATTTTAAGAGGTAGGAGAGAGGGAGGGAGAAGAAAGGGAGAGAAGGAGAGAGATGAAGAGGGAGAGAGGAAAGGAGATGGAGAGGGAGAGGATACGGAAGGGGAAGGTTCCTGCAAATCTTAAGAGGTGCCTATTGAGAAGGGAGTCCTAGGACTTACAAGTTGCTTATTTGTTTGAAACCCAGACCCTACAATCCCAACAGCTGTGCTCTAAATTGCAATGGTAACTCACTCTCCAAAACTGTTGCTATTAGTGTTGTAGAGGAGGCAGCAAACATTGGTGGATAGCAGAATCCTATCCTTTGGGGATGCCCCATGCCTAGTCTATGTCCTAACTGTTCTGAATTCCCCAAAATGTAAACAGGAGCTCCACAGGCCTGGGGTGGGAGCGGGGAGACGGGGAGTGATCCTGACCTCCAGAGAGCCTGCAAAGTGGCAAGGTGCTCCCTAAGGTTCCTTGCAGAGAGCAGGAAAGTTTCTCTCACTTGTAGAGGTCATTCTATTTGGAACAGCTGAACTTAGCTTGCCAGTGGCTACATTTTTTTTAGCTATAGGAAGGAGGCAGCTGTCTGCGATGAAAAGGAATGAGGACAAAACCCAGGAGGAAGCAGGATCAGCAGAGCGATCATGCTGCACACAGCACCGGAACTCTCAGGATCCTGCTACCTCTTGGGCCAGCTCCACCTATGGGCTCCAGCCACATGAGGAAAGCCATCCTTTTAAGGTGAATGCAGTTTCTGTGGGCTCTCTCACTTTCAAATGAGGCTTCTTAGTAAGATGCTCATCTATGTATATTGCAAAGAGCTCTGTGCTCTTTCTCCTTTAGGAAACAGGACCATTCTGTGCGCAGTGCCTTATGACTTGCTCTTTATTGACTGCCATTGACGCTTTTCCAGATAGTGTTTGTGATGCACCCTCATCCCGTTTTAGAAAGGGCAGGCCGTGCTGGATGACAGGGCAATCATCCCTCCACGTACTTTTAAAGTACTGATTTGCTGAGCAAACCATCTGTTGGGTTTTCAGTTTTTGATATTACAGCCCAGTTTTAAGTATACACCTTATAAAAATATCTTTAGGCATTTGGGAAAGTGGGTTTTTTTTTTTAGAAGATAAACTTATGTCAATGCCATTTCTGGGTCAACAATTTCATGGAACTTTTCATGGACATTTTTATAGTAATGGCCGAATTGCCCTCCAGGCTGAGCAGGGTCAGCAATCAAACTCACAGCAGCTGTGTGGAAGGAAAAGTCCCTTCTGCATCGTAACCAGTGTGGGCTATTATGACTTTCTAGTCTTCATAATTTGACAGGCAAATACATACCTCATTGCTTTAAGATGTGAGCCTGTAACTATATACATATAGAGAAATATATACATATAGAGATAGATATTTAGAGAGATGGAGTTGACTCTCTTTCCTTCTGTTTATATACAGTTCCTCTTCCGGGAAGAGGAAATGCACATTCTTCTTGCCTGTCTTCCTCTGATGAATTGTTTACATTTCTCCAGGCCACGTGGAATGACTTCTTATATATTAAGTGTAGCCATGTACTGCCTGCCGCCTCCCTATCATTCATCTCCTCCCAACTTATCTCGTTTTAAAAATTCCGGAGGTAATAAGTACCTCAGGATAGAGATTAGCAGAGCCCAGGTGGTGGGCTCCACAGAAAGTCTGTGGACAGCAAGGAGAGAATGAAAAGATTTCACACACACAAAAAACAATCAAGAAGGCATTTGAAGCATCAACCATGAGTAGGTAACACAGCGGGCGTGAGGGACTTGGCAGCACCGGGTCAGGTGTTCGGACGCAGCCACGTGGAGCAGAACCGTGTGCTCTGACTGCAGAGGACGAAGAGCCTGCTGCAGATGTCGGATGTTTTTCCAGTGTGACTGAAGCACTGCCGGTGAGAAGAAACAGACTAATTTCCAGAAGATGTCCTTTGTGATTTTGAAGCAAATAAGATCCAGATAAACACAGCTTTCCTTCTAAGGAACAACTGATAAAACATATTATTAAGAGATGGACCTTTTCCCCAAGAAGTGGAAGAAATGTCTGAGGGATGCAGTCCAATTCATGAGCAGAGCTACGGAACAACAGAAATAGTCAAAAAGTGCCTGCAGACAACTCCTAATTGTCAGAACTTGAAAACACTTCTGCTCTTTGACTATTTTACCTTGTCATTTCCATATCCCTAAGACCTTCTGCACACTTACTACAAGATATTTTGTTTTCTAAGGATGACAACAACAGTTTAAAGCAAATACATGTAGTATATCTAGACATATGGGACAACAAACTGCTGATTATTTGAAACCTATCCTTAAAACATTTAAAAATTCTTATTCATGATATCTTTTTTTGCCATGTTGAAATTTTACCTTTTACATAGCCAAATATATTAATATTTTTCTCTTCTTTCCTTTAAAGAAATCAATAATGTTGCCCATCTACTCCTAACATTTATTTTAATGTTTTATTCTATTCTTTTCTTTTGAAACAGGGTCTCAATATGTATCCCTGGCTGGCCTGAAGCTCCCCAAACTCACAGAGATCTGCCTGCCGCTGCCGCTTGAGTGCTGGGGTTAAAGGCATGGGCCACTCCTTCTTTTTCTTTTTCAACATTTTACATTTACTTTCCAGTAGTATTTTAATTTCTATCCATGAAAATTTTGCTTTTGGGTGAGTACGGTAATTTGCACCTATAATCCCAGAATTTAGGATGTGGGAGCAGGAACATTGGGAACTCAAGGTCATCCTTAGTTACACAGTGAGTGAGAGTCTAGCCTGGTCTTCATATGACCCTGTCTCAAACAAACAAGTCAATTTTTTTCCTGGGCAGAAGATTGTATGTTAACCCCCTTAGGTTACTAAATGTAATTAACAATAATTTTGTGGGGAAATCTACTTTTGCCTTTTAATACTATGCTATTTTGAACACATAATGGGCTTTGACTCTGCACAAATGTTGGTAATCCCCCCTTCAGCTGAGCAGTGATTGTCAACAGTTGAGGTACGTCATGTAAAATGCCTCTAGCATCATCTTTGTGCATGGGCTGAGGTGACCCAGAGGAGCCCCCCGTTTTTCTTGCAAAAGACGTTGGATACAACGAGCTCTGAGTACTCTTCTAACACCAAACTTTCAAGACTCTATGCGTCCTTCGCTCCCATTTTTATTTATTTAAATATTATTCTCCGTGACATATCATTTTATATTTCATAGTGAATGTGAATTTACTATGTTTTAAAAGGCATTTTGTGGGGCAGTGATGTTGGACAGGAATTATATTTACAATGTTCCTATCAGATTCCATACTCTGTAAAACTTATTTTATTTGATCTCTACAAGAAACTTTGGCAACCTCATTTTTCAGGTGTGTAAATGGCAGTTTACTGAGGTTTGGTGACATTTTGGGAATTATACATTGGTATGGTCTAAGCTGGAATATTATGTAATCTTCATGATTGCTTGATAAGAGCATTGGAGGATTATCTTCCTTAGCTATTTTTGTTCATAAACTGAATTTATTATTGCTGTCTTACATATTTTTGACTTCACAAATTATTTCTATGGTTTAAAAATTAAAAAGCACAAAAACGTACAGAATAGCAGATCAGTATCTTATTTACTCTGTTGCATTTTTTTTTTTAAGATTACAGTTTAAGTACAACATTTCTCCCTTCCCTTTCCTTCCTCTAAACCCTTCCATAGATCCTTCCCTTCTCTCCTTCAAAATCACGGCCTCTTTTTTTCTCTAATTGTTACCACATACATGTACATATAACCATGCTAAATATTTTTACGGCAACTTGAAACAAACTAAAGTCATCTGAGGTGGGGGGACTTCAATTGAGAAAATGCCTCCGTAAGATTTGACTGTAGGCAAGCCTGTAGGGTACTTGTTTAATTAATGATTGATGAGGCAGGGTCCAGCCTGTTGTTTGTGATTCCATCCCTGGACTGGTGACCCTGGGTTCTATTAGAAAGCAGGCTGAGCAAGCCATGGAAAGCAAGCCAGTGAGCAGCACTCCTTCATGGCTTCTGCATTAGCTCCTGTCTCCAGGTTCCTGCCCTGCTTGAGTTCCTGTCCTGATCTCCTTTGATGATGAACAGGGATGTAGACGTATAAGCCAAATAAACCCTTTCCTCCTCAACTTGCTTACGGTTATGGTGTTCATTGCAGCAACAGAAACCCTAACTGAGACATTATATTTATATACATTACCAAATATAACCTGTTGGGTCCGTGGAATGTTACTTGTGTGTATGATTTCAGGGCTGACTGTTTGGCACCGGACAACCGATTGGTGTGCTCTTTGCTGAGGAAAACTCCCTTTCCTACTCTAGCTTTCCTCATTGCCTGTAGTTCTTTGTGTGGGATTGAGTCCTCGCGGGCTTTTCTTCATCATTTCAGCGAGTTCATTGGTGTTCTCCTTCTTCAGCTAACATCCGGGTGGTCATGATGCTGAGACTTCACAGGTGTAGCTCTCTTGTTACTAGGAGACACAATCTCACAGCAAAGTCCCTAATATTCTGGCTCTTACAGTATTTCTGCGCTCTCTACTGCAATGTTCCCTGAGCCTCAGGTATGGGAGTGGTTTTGTAGATACCTCGCCTAGGACTGGGCTCCACAGTTCTGTATATTGTTTGTATCTTTCTGAAGTGCTCTCTGTCTGATGCAAAGAGACATATCCTTGATGAGTGTGAAGACTACATTGATCTGTGGGCTTAAGGGCAAACGTTTACAGATTTTTGTCAGGGATGATGCTAGTTTAGTAAATAAGTGGTTGTAGATTCTCCTACAGTAATCATAATTCCACTAGCACTGTTTAGTTAGGCTTTCAATACCAGGCATGGGATCCCTCTTGTTGAACAAGACTTAAGGCCAATTACAGAGCTGTTGGTTACCACCAAGATATTCATACCACTACTGCACTGGCAGGCTTACCATGCTATCCTGATCTTTGATGCAGTTCATATGTGTCATAGCTGAGTGGGACTGTTAGTTGCTTCCCTACTTTGGCAGCCTACATGGCACCTTCTGGTACCATGAAAGCTAATCCTTAGGGAGGAAGCATTCAAGTCAAATCAGCTCAGGAGCCTCTAAGCCCTGTTTCTGAAATTGCATGGTGTCTTCAGCAATAGGAACTTCCCCATCTACCTCTGGGAATTTAACCAAGGGCAATATCAGTAGGCTGTATGTTTGGGGAGTCTCTTAGATAGCTGACCAACAACTCAAAAGAGAGCTTCTCATGCTGGTATTAGGGGTTTGGCCCTTGGAGAGAGTGTCATTGGCCCAAATGAGAAAAGTTCATTATAACCACACATATATTTATATACAGAATTATGTGCACTATACGTTTTTTTGATACATAGTTAATAGTATGATTCCTTGTGGCATCTTTTAGCCATTCATATTGCTATTTTACCTCCCCCTCTCTTCTCTGAAGACCCCCCCCTTTCTGTTAGATCAATTGCATTCTGCTATTCCCCATTACCCTCCCCCACCTTCTTCTGTATTTAACCCCTTCCCTCCCTAGGGAGCCTCCTTTTCCCATTTTTCTATTCATATCACTTGTACCTTGCTATTCCCCTCTATTGTTTCCTAATCTCCCCATCCTGGAAATATTTTACTTTCTGGTTTCTATAACTACTGCAGGCTATGTATTCACATCTGAAGACCTGGAGTTAGGAGCCTCCAATAAGATACAACATGCGACATTTGTCTTTCTGGGTCTGGGTTACTTCATTCAATATATCTCTTCCAGTTCCATCCATTTACCTGAAAAGATCATGAGTTCATTTTCCTTTACTGATGAATATTCAGTAGTGAGTATGCACTACATTCTCATCATTCATTCAGTGGTTGTGGGACATTTAAGTTATTCCCATTTTCTAGGTATTTTGAGGAGAGCAGCAATGAACACAGCTGAGTAAGTATCCGTGGGTAGGATGTCCAGTCTGCTGGGCATCTGCCCAGGAGCATGCTGGGTCAATATGGCAGCTTTTGGAGAATTCTCCCCATTGATTTTCATAGTGGCTGCACCAGTTTGTAAGGCCACCAACAGTGTGTGAGGGCTTCCTTTCCCTGTGTCCCCTCTAGCAGTTTTGTGGTTTGTTCCATTGATCCCGCCGTTCTGACTTGGGTAAGGTGAGATCTCAAGCTTGTCTTAATTTGCATTTCTCTGATTGCCAGAGGTGATGAACATTTTTTGAGGTATTTCTTAGACTTTCTTTCTTTCTTCCTTCCTTCCTTCCTTCCTTCCTTCCTTCCTTCCTTCCTTCCTTCCTTCCTTCCTTCCTTCCTTCTTCTCTTCTTCTTCTTCTTCTTCTTCTTCTTCTTCTTCTTTCTTCTTCTTCTTCTTCTTCTTCTTCTTCTTCTTCTTCTTCTTCTTCCTCCTCCTCCTCCTCCTCCTCCTCCTCCTCCTCCTCCTCCTCCTCCTCCTCCTTCTCCTCCTCTTCCTCCTCCTTCTTCTGAGGACCTTCTTCTATTCAGGTCCCAGGCCCAGTTTTTGAATGGGTCATTTGTTTTTTTCATCTCTTCTATATTTGGATATTAAACCTCTGCCAGATGTATAGCTGGCAAAGATTCTCTCCCATTCTGTGGGCCTCCTCTTCACCTGGCTGACTGTCTCTTTTGCTGTACAGAAGCGTTTTAGTTTCATGAGGTCCCACTTATCCATTATGGCCTTAATTCTTGGGCAAATGGAGTCCTGTTCTGGAAGTCCTTTTCTACTACATCACGTAGAGCACTTCCTATGTTTCTTTCAAGCAGTTTCAGTGTTTTGGGCCTCAGGTTTAGGTCTTTGGTCCATTTAGAGTAAATTTTTGTGCAAGGTGATAAATATGGGTCTAATTTCATTCTTATACATTTGGGATCCAGTTTTTCCAGACCTGTTTGTCAAAGATACCTTCTTTTTCCCTTGTATGTTCTAGGTATTTCTGTCAAATATTAAGTGGTTGAAGTTATGTGTGCTCATGTTTGGGTCTTCTATCTTGTTCTATTGGTCTGCATGTTTGTTTTGGGGTTTTTTTTTTGCCAATATTGTATTGTTTTTATTACTATGGCTCTGTAATATGTCTTAAAATCTGGAGTTATAATTCCTCCAGCATTGGTTTTTGTTTTTGTTTTGTTCTGTTTTTCTCCCTCAAGATTATCTTGGCTATCCAGGGTCTTTTGTGGTTCCATTCGAATTTTAAGATAGTCTTTCTATTTCTGCAAAGAGTGAGATGGGGATTTTGATTGGGATTGCATTGAACCTGTAAAAACCTTTTGGTAAAATGGTCATTTTCACAATATTAATTCTACCAATCTGTGGATGTCTTTCTGTTTTTTCTAGTATCCTTTTCTCTTTCTTCAGAGGTTTGCAGTTTTCATTGTAGCAGTTCTTTCCTTTCTTGGTCAAGTTTATTCCTAGATATTTTATTTTATTTGAGGCTATTATGATTGGGAGTATGACTGTGACCTTCTCTATATGTTTCTTGGTAGTATGTAGAAAAGAGACTGATTTGTGCAGGTTGATTCTGTATCCTGCTACATTGATGAATCTATTTATCATTTCTAGATGTTTTCTGAAAGAAATTGGATCTCTAATGTACAGGATCATATTATCTGCAAATAGGGATACTTTGACTTGTTTCCCCTGATTTGTATTCCTTTAATTCTCGATTCCTTAATGCTCTTGCCTTATTGCTCCAGCCAGTACTTCAGGCACAATGTTGAAAAGGAGTGGGAAATACCCCTGTCTCCTTCCTGACTTTAGTTGGGTTGCTTCAAGCTTTTCTCCATTTAGGATGATGTTAGCTATGGTTTTCTTGTATATAGCTTTCATTGTGTTGAAGTATTTTCCTTTTAGTACTACATTCTCTAATAAAGCCATGTAGTATTTCACCAAAGTCTGTTTCTGTATCTATTGAGATGTTTATGTGATGTGTTTGTCTTTAAGTCCATATGATGTGGTTTATTACATTTATTGACTTGTATATGTTAAACCATCTATGCATTTCAGGAGTAAAGCCAAATTGGTCATTGTGAATATTCTTTTTGATGTATATCTGCATTCTCTTTGCAAGCATTTTATTGAGAATTTTTGAGTCTATATTCATTAGGGATAATGACCTATAATTTTTATTTTTTGTTGTTGTGTCTTTACCTGGTTTGGGCATTAGTGTAATACATCATAGAAGATGTTTGGGGATGCTCCTTCTGTTTCTGTGGGGTTTTTTTTAATAGTTTAAGAAGGACTGAATATAGATATTCTTTAAAAACTGGTGGAATTCTGCTGTGACTCCATCTAGCCCTGAGCTATTACTGTTTCAATCTCCTTCATTTGTTATACGTGTGTTTAGATTGTTAAGTTCTTGATTTGATTTTAAGGGTTTGGCTGAATCTAGAAAATCAGCTGTTTCATTTAGGTTTTCCAGCTTCATGGAGTACAGGTTTTAAAAATATTCTCTTGTAGTATTCTAAATTTCTTCGGTGTTTATTGGAATGTTTCCATATTCATTTCTGATCTGTTAACTCGGATTCTTTCTTTCTGTTGGTTATTTGGACCAAGGGACTGTCAATCTTGTTTATCTTCTCAAGGAACCATTTCTTAGATTTGTTGATTCTTTGTATTGTTTTCCTTGTTTCTATTTAATTGATTCCAGTGTTATGGGGTATTAGTCAGAGAAGACTGCTCAGACATGGGTTTAAGCCAATAGAAAGTCTTTATCAGCAAGCCAGAGAATACACTGGATATTCAGGATCCCAGAGTAGCCCTGAGCCTATCTCAGGATGAGCTTTTAAGCACAAAAACCATATTTCGGTTTTGGCATACTTCAATTCACAAGAACAATTAGTCAAAAGTGGAACTTCAGAAGCTAAAAAGCAAAGTTAGTACATTTTGAGACTTTCCCAGAACAATGTGGACTTTGATGGATTAGACTTTGTTTTAGTTTTGGCATGTGGTGCTGTCTACATGCTGAGTCTCACAGCCTGAATGGCATTTCTAACATGGGGTCATTGTATTAAGGTCTCAGGGCCTACTAAGGTCTGAGGCCCAGTGACATTCCCCACTGGTTTTAGTGAATGAATCAAATCATGGACTCATCCTGTTTTAGTTTAAGATGCAAGACCTCACTGTCAATCCAATCAGAATGAGTTAGTCAGTAATCAGAGCATAGTAGTTAGCCAGTGGGATCAAGAGAACAGAGTATGTCCTAAGTATGGCAAGATATTTTTTTAAACCACGGAGCCCTTATAAATCCTCTAATATTAATTTGGCTTGGCCCCAGTCACAGTGAGTTTGTCAGTCAGTGGGTTGATAGTCTGGTTAAATTCCTATCCCTATTTAGCATGGTGGCTGGGTGTGGAAAGATAACCAGCATGGATGGTTATTGGCTGGGAATGACTAACTCTATCTCCAGAGTCCCTTCCTGTGACATAGAGTCTGACTTCCCAGGTTTCTCAAAGATCAGAATGTTTTTTAAGGTTGTTTTTGTTTTTGTTTTTCTGGTTTTTTGAGACAGGGTTTCTCTGTTGTAACTCTGGCTTCCTGAAACTCACTCTATAGAACAGGCTGGCCTCGAACTCACAGAGATTCACCTGTCTCTGCCTCCCGAGTGCTGGGATTAAAGGCGTCCTCTACCACAGCCTGGCTGGAAGCCTTAGTTTTACAACCCCAATTTTTGTAACAGGAACTCCCTTGTTTCTGGTAACTAGAGGACCTCGTCACAGAGCATGCATAGAATTGTAAACTCTGAGACCCGGCAGTGATGGTGCACACCTTTAATCCCATTACTCAAGGTGCTCAAGGCATAGGCAAGGTAGATCTCTGTAAGTTTGAGGTCAGCCTAGACTACAGGATGAGTTCCAGAACAGCCAGAGTTGCAACAAAGAAACCCTGTCTCGAAAAACCAAGGGAAAAAAAAAAAAGAAAGATTTGTAAACTCTGTATTTTTATCTTAAAAGATAAACTTTTACATCTTTATTTTTTAAATACAAGCAGATACTTGAAGTGGGCCTTAGTGAGCAAGGTCAAGATGGAATAGGTTGTTGGTCTTCCCTATATCTGTCTTCCCTAGTTTCCAGGTCAGGCCTGAAGGCAGTGGATTTGGAGATGACCCTGTATTCATACCCACAGTGTAAAACACAAGACTCAGGAGGAGGTAGAGGAGCCCGGAGTGGACAGGCCTGGGCCCAGTGAAACCTTAATTTCAGTAAGTCCGTAGTCCAGAGACAGTCCATTTGGCAACAGCATATGTGGTTTCTGTTGTCTTGACCTAGGTGTGGTGGATCCACTGTGTAATGTCAGCTACCTTCACAGCCGTGGGAGTGGAGAGAATCACCATGTAGAGTCTTTTTCAATCACCAGAGTGGAACAAGGGGAAACTGGTGGTGGACTCAGAGGCTGGCTGAATCTCTCATACAGTCCGATGAATAGCAGTCCGATGAGTAGAACCATAGCAACTGTGTCTGTGTGTGTACCTGTGTAGGAAAAATCTCTCGCTTCCTCCTCTCTTAAGAACCACCTGTGAGCACTGAACTATTCCAACACTCTGAGGACTCCTGTGGATCAATAGAAGAACCAGAAGGATCAGTGCAGAGCCCAGGGAGAGAAAATGATGCGCAATAGGAAATGTGTCCTGCAGACCCCTTACAACAATTACAGCCGGGAGCACAAATATCCTCTGGGTATTTCCAGAGGCATTTTAAGGCTTGAGGCATAGATGTAGGAGAATTTGAGGAAGGATCTCAAGTCCACAGCCACAGAAGCAAACAAGGGTTGACCTCATTTGTTCCATAGGTTGAGTAAGCATGAACATACTTGCATTCCAAAAGCACAGAGTATAGAACCCAATTTCTCTGAGGGAGAGAGCAGGGGGTGCGCTCCTCATGTACGAGCTGTCTCACACAATGCTTGACTATTGGTATATACAGTACTGACTCTTAAGTGACTCTGAACTCTAGGCTCTCTCTCGCAGACATTAAGATGTCCAGCTTTCTACTGGAAAGGGATAGAAATCATCTCTACGTAACTGATCTGGCCTATGGCATAAACTATTCACTTACTTAGACAATCAGCATTTTTAAAGATGTATTTTTATTAATTTAAATTGTATGTGTGTGTGTATGCATGAGCGCTCTATGTACGTGTTACAGCAAGTGTCTGTGGAGTTCAGAAGAAAGTGTAGAATCCCCGGAGATGGAGTTAGAGCATCTAGTCATAGTTATAGCACCTAGTCACCTGACCTAGGTGCTAGGAACTGAATTCTTGTAGGTCTTCTGCAAGAGCAGTGTCTACTCTTAACCACTGAACCATCTCGCCAATCGCTCATTAAACAGTTTAAAAATGATGTTGGCTGATCGCACCTAAATTGAATCCATTATATCCTCCTAATACACACACAAGTCTCTGCCACCCTGCAACTCTAACACTCTCTCTCTCTCTCTCTCCCTCTCCTCTCTCTCTCAACAGCTCACCTTCCCTAATCTTCCTGATTTCAGCCACTACCTTTATTTGAGGAATCCTCATGGGAAATACCCCTGAAATGAGAGTATAAAGAGAGAAGAAGAAAAGGGATAGAAACAGAACCATGGGGTAGCTATAGAAAACAGAACTTCTGCACTGATGCTTGCGTTAAGAAAGGCACCAGGGAGGATTTTGCAAGGCAGCTGTGATTGACAGTGTTTGCTATTTTAGTGAAGGGCTGGGAGTCAAGAAAATACAAGACAGATCGTGTTGGGGGTCTGTCAGAGCATGATAGCAATAGATTTCTTTTGTAAGATACTCTCCATGAGGTCAGGGGCCCTTCCCTGTCTTGTTTATTGCTATGATGTCATCATCTAGAATGTTCCATGCTATATAAAATATCCTTGGTTATTCAAGTTGGTGAGGCACCTTTGCCACACTTTCCCATAAAGGGGAGCAGGAAAGAACATGAAGGAAAAATTGAGCAAGACATAAACAAGCCATGAAGGACCGGTGCACACATAACATGGGTGCATCTCAAAATAAGTACTGAGGGTAAAGGTGGGCAGAGCAAGTAACAGTAAGTATTATATGATTACATTTACACTACACTCTGTATTATCTGTCTATAGTGACAGAAAGGAAATGAAAGGTTAGAGAGGGAAGGTTACAAAGGGAATGAGGGCGTTTTGGAGTTGAAAGCTTTTTTTTTGAGTACTGATCATGGAGTTGTTTTCACGAGTATTTAATCTGACAAAACATTAAGTGATACATTTAAATATTTTCAGCTTTTTAAAGTTTATTACAACCACCAGAAGCTTATAAAAATAAAGTATTTATATATACCCAGAATTTGTTGTGATTTACTTTAACAAATAAATAAATACTGCTAAAAAAAAAAAAAAAAAGACAACTAGGTCTCAGTTTCTTTTAAAAGGACTTTGCCAAGTTTTCAAGCCTACCCCATCCCCACCCACCCCATCCCCTGCTGATTCTGGAGATAAAAATTCAGTGTTGCACACGTGCTGGGCAAGTGTTCTCAAACCACACCTCTGAGCCCACCTTTCCGAAGCTTTTCTGTGGATAACTACATATAAAGAAAGCACTTAGTTAATCATGACAGTATATATCAGTTTCCCCTTAATACACATTGTTCACATTATTATTATTATATTATTTTAATTAACTCCTGAATGACCTCATCAGTATCATGAAGAAGTGAGACACTAATCTCTTAGGCATAGACAGGAAGATTAGTGGGTGCAATTCTATTTTAATCCAGGAACAAAAAGCACTGAAGAATCTTTGCCCAGATGTGATCTTAGAATAATTTCACTCCAATAACGTTCAGGGAGAAACGGTTACATTTTCTTAAAAAAGAAAAAAAGAAGCTTGTAATCTAAACTTGTAATGATCAGATATTTTGAACATGGATTTTTCCTCCTCTGCTCTTGAGCTGAGACTTTGTAACCACCTCATTACCCTTATATCCTCTTGGCAATCACGGCGATCGTGAGCACTGTGCCTGTTCTCCAGCTGTAACCTTTCTCTAAACAGTTTCTTTTAAAAACATGATTTAAAAAACATACCTGATGTGTGCGCTTGTGTGTGGACCCAGTCTTGCCACAACATATGTGTGGAGGTCAGAGAAAACTGGCATGAGGCAGTACTCTCCCTCAGTCACGTGGGTCCTGGGGATTCAACGCAGGTTGTTGGGCTTCAGGGAAGGCACCTTCACCTGCTGAGCCCTCTCACTAGCCCTCTCAGAACAACCTCAACCCTTTCGTTGGTGGGGTCTCTTCACTACTAGAATAAGGTTCTCTCTTTATCATAGTTACAAATAGCCCTGAATGTTATTGCCATGTTTGTTAAGCCACTTTGACCTCTAGACTTGACTCCACACCATGTCAGCCTATTTCTCAATTCTTCCAAGTTAATACCCTCAAAATTGGCAACAATATTTGTGGGGAGAAAAAGCTACCTTCATTTTACTGATAGGTTCTCTGACCAATTCCCTTGTACAAAAATGTATTTTTTAAATTGTCATCAAATGTTGTGGAAGTTTATTTTTAGTTATGTTTGAAATTGTTTTATGCACTATTGGGTGAGGGGCTATCCTAGGCATTTTGTACTGTCTGCAGGTATGGATTTCTGTGGGGAATGTTTGATTGCTTATGATCTGCACGTGATATCAGTAGAATACCTAAGGAGTTCTGGATCAATAAAACCTGAGCTTAGATGCTTAGGGTTCCACTGTGAGTGTGGCATTGGCCATGACCATGGTTCCCTCTGCTGAGGTCTGGCAGGGTTTACACATATGAAATATGTAGGTGTACAACTACAAATGGCATACCAATGTGGGGCATGACATCACACTAGCTAATCCAACGTGGAGATAAAGAAGAACAAGAACGAAATTCCAGACCTCGAAGAGTCTGGTAAAGCATGCTCAGGGAAGCTATCAGAACATAGAGATGAAGGTATTATTGGAAGGTCCTGAAGGAAGAGGAGAGAGAGAAAGCAAATAAGCCTCTATGAAGAGAAAAGACTGTGAAATTAATAAATAAATGAGGAAAAACGTTCTGAGGTGAGAGCCACAGAATGGAGGTCTTTATAGATAAAGAATTCAGCTGGGAGCAGGAAAAACGCAAGGTTCTTACTGCTTTTCCTGATCACAAGCTGACTCATTCTCCCTCCCTCCACTGGCCCTGATGGCAGCCAGGGCATAGGAAAAGGAAACCAGAGCCCACTGTTCTATACACTGAATTTGTTGATGGCTTTTTGTGTGTGTGAGGCCCAAGTGGGTCTTGTGTTTGAGGTCTATGAAGAAGGGTCTATGTTTCCCCATAGTGGTGGTGAGAAAGAATACCAAACTGCGAGAATGTTTCAACCTGATATTCTTCCCACCTGGCCCAGGACCCCCTGCTGTTGTGGCAGTCAAGGGTTTAAGACCAAAAAGCCACTTAAACTGAGAATTTTTTTTTTCTGCAAAGCTTTCTACAAGAGGTACTGACAGGACAAGTCTACTATGGGGATGAGAACTCCACCCACCCACGAGGGGACCCTTACTGCAGACAAAGTGACCAGTTATTTTTCCAGCAAACCAGACTCAATCTTAAATTCTGGAAAGTGTTTTCTCAGGGTCAGTACACAGAAACTGTCTTCCAGAACTAGCTGAGGTCCTATCTCATGCCAAACTTGGTACTGTAAGAGTTACCCAGGTAGTGCTGATTTTGACGGCATGAAGGGGTCATAGAGAGTAACTGAGATTTGGTACTACAAGAAGCCAGGAGAGGCCATTGATAAAAATACAGCCTCAGTAGTAGTTGAAGGCCCAGATTGAAGGAGTCATGCAGATAAGTTGAGGCTTGGCACCATGAAGAAGCCAAGGAGAGACTATTGGTGAAAGTACAGCCCACCAATGTTTTAGAGATGCCAGTATCATGAGATGACCACCAAGAACAGCAGCAACAGTGGAGTGGAGCCAGCCAGAGCCTGGAGAACAAGCTGTGTGTGCTTCAAAGGGCAGAGTCAGAGAAGTGACCCAAGCCCTTTAGAGGAGCTCAGAAGATCATGAGTGAATTCCAGATAATTGGAAATTGGTAATATTTTTCTGCTGTCCAAAGACATTGTGGAAACTTGATGTTTGGTTTCATTTGTTCCTGTGCATTAGTAACCCTCATCATTGTTATTCTTGTAAATAGTTTTGCTTGTGTATTGTTAAATTGTGATGTCAATTTTTTTCTTATACAGAAAAGGGGAATTGTTGTGGAAGTTTATTTTTAGCTGTGTTTAAAATAATTGGGAAGTAAAAGAAATGAAACTAGCAAAAAGGAGGAAAAGGAGAGGGTGTGCGGATGAAGGTAGTCAAATGTCTTGACACACATGAATGAAAATGTCTTTATGAAACCCATCACTGTGTGCAATGAATATATGCAAATATCATTATACACACACATATACATATATGTATGTATATACATATATATACATACACATATATCTATATATATTGCTATATGTATATATAATTTTGACTATTTGGAAGGGCACCAGTGGCAAGAGGGAAGAGAGACAAGAGAATGCAATGAGGGGTGAACATGAGCAAAGAATGCAGACACACATATATGAAAATGTGCGTGAAACATATCATTTGTACAGCAAATATACACCAATACAACTAAATTGTAATTGGTATAGTAATTCCTTATAGAGAAATGAAAAATTAAAGTATCTGTACAGTTCTATAATATGTAAATAGAAATAGAAACCAGATACATAATGAGGCTTAGTTACCTGTGTAGTTTAAGTATGAGAAAACTAATTTTTCTTGATCCAAGTGAGTGAAATTCTCAAAAGAAAAAAAAAAAGATCTCTGAAAGTATCATTAAGAGAAGAATGGACATTTGAAAAATAAAGTTATTTTCAGACATGCTCTAATGTTCAAACTCATTTTGGAGTAGGATTGCAAAATAACATTTCACATAAACTTGCTTCTCAAAAATCTAATAGATCCATTTCTTTAGGACAATACTTTTCACCTATTTGTAGTTTATTTCTGCAAGTTTAACTTCATTACCAAGAATACTACAGATGTTAAGAGCACTGGAGCCTGCTGCTGTTACTTGTTGCTTTTCATTGTCTCTAAAGGACACGGGCACTTTCCCTGGCAGATATGTAGTGACTATATCACTAACACAATTTTTAGAAAAATACTGGATGTCATTAACAAGCATATCTTTCTGTCTTCCTGCTCTTTCAAAAGAGTTGAGGGCTGAAAATGGTAGAGCTATTGCATAGCATGTGTGAGGCCCTGGTTTAATTCTTAGAACTAAAATAAATAAATAAATAGATAGATAGATAGATAGATAGATAGATAAATACAGGCAGAGCACAGAAACACATAAAATAAATAGTAAGTTAAAAACTGAGAGCTGTAATACATAGAGGTTTGACATAAAAGTCTAGAGTATGTCTGAGGCCCCATTTAGATGATTAATCTGTGTTTTCAGGTTGTGAGGCTTAGCATCATATTCCAGGCCAAGGCATATATCTCAGCTGAAACTTGACAGCAGAGTTCTAGAGCCTAAAACTGCACTTTGTATAAAGTACACAGTTATACAACCAGAGCATCTCTTTTCATGGTGAAAATATTAACAAAATATTTTTCTTTCTTTCTTTCTTTCTTTCTTTCTTTCTTTCTTTCTTTCTTTCTTTCTTTCTTTCTTTCTTTCTTTCTTTCTTTCCTTCTGACAAGGGGTCACATAGACTAGGCTGTCCTCAAACTTATTATATAACTGAGAATGGCCTTGAACTTCTGATCCTGCCTCTGCCTCCAAATACTGGGATTACAGGCATTTGCCACCACACTGAGTTTTATGTGGCACTGGGGATCAAACCCAGGGCTTCATGCATGCTGGATAAAGATTCTAACAACTGAGCTATACCTCAGGCTCTACTCTCCTGCCACACACACATTTACAATATTACAGGGACAAGGAAGGCTCCTTATAGATACATTAAAGCAAGTGGTCTAGATAAGTATGTGGTAAATTGGCAAGCTCATTAGTTCTATGGCCAGCAGGTCAGCTCTCTACAATCATTCTTTAAGATGTGCACTGCCACCCTGACCTACTCTTACAGATCCTATTGTAATGACTTAAAGGAGACTATGCTTTCCTTTGATTTCAAAATGTAGCACTCCCCAGTCAAAATGCTGTAGTTCATAGACAATCTCACAACAACATAAAAGTCATACACTCCATGCCTCTTGACTTAGCATTTGCTATTAATGGTGTGTCTGTCAGTCACACTGATGACAGGAAAACAGAAAGCTGGTACTGGAGATGCTGTGATTCAGTCTTCAAATCTCTGGTTGTTTCCATGTAGGCTTCAGGGTGATTATAGCTAGCTCCTCCCTGCCTCCCTTGCCTTCATCTGCAACCAGTAGGCAGAGAACACAGCCAGGGTTGCACATGATCTCTTCTCCAAACTCTACTTCCTCAGGACTGGGCCTGGTCACCTTTGCTGACATCTCTAATCCTGGCAGTGACACTTCATTAGTATTTGACATTAGTAAATACGTCTTTTATGGTTGTATGATACCCACTGATAGTGAAGCTCATTTTTAAAGGGTGGGGGAGTTACTGTAGATCAAGCAAATATTTTCCCCAAGTGCTTACCTAAAATTTAGCTTGAATATGCATGTATAATTCAGTGGGCCCACTGAATCCTTTTTTTAGAATCGTCAGGCACCCTAAGTCCCAAACTAAGTGACAATAAAAGGAGAGTTGTCGTACACAACTGCCTTCACCAGAATTCCCCGATCTTTGCATTATGGATATGAGAAAACAGGCTATCAGATATGTTTCTTGAATGACTGTGTGTACTAGTACACCTACTGTGGTGGCTCAGCTAGAGAGACAAGGAGGCAGATTTCAGAAGTGCATACTCTGCCAGACTTCAGCAGAGGGAACCACCATCCTGGTCAGCACCAGACTCGATCAGCAGTGGAACCCCGAGCATCTGAGCTCAGGTGTTTTATTGCTTTGGAACTCCTTAGATGTTCTACTGATAGCATGTGAAGATCATAAGCAATTAAATAATCCCCACAGAAATCCAACACCTGCAGACAATACAGATGCTAAGACCTAGGCAGCCCCTTACCCAACAGTGCATAAAACATTTCTGTGTAACTAAAAATAAACTTCCACAACAACTATGCTCTGAGAAATGGCTAGGCACATGCTGCTGCCTCTTCCCCTTTCCATGCCTGTTCCCTAACTTCTTCTGGTCATACTTAGTGTGACCACATAGAAGAATAATGACCTCGAGAAGATACTCCTCTGCCCAGAAACAATTTCAAGTATAGTTTAATAGAGATCTGAATCTAAAGGGTTTCATTTGTTTCTGCTTACATTTCTATTCCCCTCTCTTCCCTCTCCTATCCCATGTGTGGTGTGTATATGTGCATGTGTGTGTGTGTGTATGTGTGTGTGTTGTGTATGTGGTGTGTATGTGGTGTGTGTGTGTGTGTGTGTGTGGTATGTGTGTGTGGTGTGTATGTGTGTGTGTGGTGCGTGTGTGTGGTATGTGGTGTGAGGTGTGTGTGTGTGTGTGTGTGTGTGTGTGTGGTATGTGGTGTGAGGTGTGTGTGTATGTGGTATGTGTGTTTGTATGGTGTGTGTGTGTATGTAGTATGTGTGTGTGTGGTGTGTGTGTTTGTGTGGTGTGTGGTGTGTGTGTGGTGTGTGTGTGTGTGTGGTGTGTGTATGTGGTATGTGGTGTGAGGTGTGTGTGTATGTGGTATGTGTGTTTGTATGGTGTGTGTGTGTATGTAGTATGTGTGTGTGTGGTGTGTGTGTTTGTGTGGTGTGTGGTGTGTGTGTGGTGTGTGTGTGTGTGTGGTGTGTGGTGTGAGGTGTGTGTGTTTGTGGTATATGTGTTTGTGTGGTGTGTGGTGTGTGTGTATGTAGTATGTGTGTGTGTGTGGTGTATGTGCTGTGTGTGTGGTGTGTGTGTGTGTTTGTGTGGGTGGTTTGTGTGTGTGTGGTCTGTGTGTGCTATGTGTGTGTGTGTGTGTGTGTGTGTGTGGTGTGTGCTGTGTGTGTGGTGTGTTTGTGTGTATGTGGTGTGTATGGGTGTGGGTGTTGGTGTTGTGTGTGTGTGTATGCCAGCATAAACATGAGCATGTTTCACAGAGCACTGCTTCTATGTCTTCCAGCCTAAGTGGGACAGACTCTGAATGTCCTTGCAGAGGGAATAGCCTCTTGTCCACGCTCTTGAAGCTCTGGGCTTTCCTGTCACTGTTATGACAGGAAAACACCTCGGGTCATATACCTGAATAGTAAATGGAGATGTGTTCTGCTGACATTGCTCTCTTGCAGCTTGTAATTGCGAAATTAAACTTACTGTACTCCTAATCCAGAGCAGCGGCTGAAATTTTTATCAGTCTCTGTCAAATACCCTGCTAATGTCATATTGGATTATATGATAATAGGGGGATAAACCCATTGATGAGTTATGCCCACTACACTGCAGAGAATGAGGTAAAACAGAAAGAATCCATGAGTCATTTCAGTGAAAGGACTGCATCTGCTGTCTAGTTTAGCATGTCCCCCTGCCAAGGAACCATGCAAAGTGTGAACCAAGCCCGTTCCACCCATTCATAGTGATTTGTCTCCCTACACACACACACACACATTTACAAGAAAATAACTATTATTTGCCACCACTTGGAAGATTGGTCCCCACAATATTTTTTCCCCTTTGTGTCATCCTCAGAATTTTGTAAAGCCCAGGAGAGGGACTTGATAACGGTGGTGGCTCACTCAATGACGCATCTGTGTTCTGCCCTTTACTCAGCGGAACTAGCCTTGGCCAGCATTCTCAGAAGGGGCTGGTTTTACAGAAACACTGATGAAGTTTCATATGGAAACCCTGGGCTCAAACTCAGCCTCTGACTTCACTGACTTTGGGAACTCTCTAGGCTTCTCATGTTCATCTGTACCCTGAGGGCGCTCTACTCTCCTTGGAAAGTAGCAACCAAGTGGGATAATTTATATGCAGGAAACCATACAGTAAAACATACGGTTGTATTGTCGTCCACCAGGAAAAAAAAATAGTTCCCAATTTGACTGATTATTAGCAGTATCTAGGAGGCTTACTAAAAATACAGAGTGTGGACCTTAAGAGCAGCTACCAAGCTATCATCTCTGTGAGTTAGACTGGTGCGCCTGTTCATCTTGAGATTTCTGAGAATTCTGATGACCATGAAGACCCTGTCAATCACAGAAGACAGTCGCCCTTTATTTTCATGCTTTGAAACTTCTGCATCTATCACATTATATGTGTGTGTGTGTGTGTCTGTGTGTGTGTGTGTGTGTGTACACACATATATAACGAAGAGTGATCAGATATTCATTCTACATGTATTTCCTAAGGCTCCACTGTGCACTGGGCACTGTGTTAACTACCAGGGAGATGCACAACACCACAATCCAAGTGGGTAGCTGTTATAATGCAAGTGCATTAATTTCAATGCAATGTACTGAATACTGTTGCAGAGGCTAGCCATTGAAGGAACTTCAACAGTCCTCTGATAGGGTCTGATGTCTTTCCCATCTGTTTGATGCCTGGGAACATTCCAAGGCTTTGTCATGGGCAATGTTTCTTCCTGAAAACAACGTGAAGCTTTATTGGAAAAAAAAAAAACATTTTGTGGATTTTCCCACCCATCAGATTTTGTTTCTTCATAGTCAGGTTCTTGGACACATGAAGTAAGTATGTTCATTTTCCTTGTTAGAGGAAAACGCTGATGGTGAGAGACTCAAAACCAGTAGTTCTCAACTTTCCTAAAGCTTCGACTCTTTAATACAGTTCCTCATGTTGTGGTGATCCCCAACCATGAAATTATGTTTGTTGCTACTTCATAACTGTCATTTTGCTACTGTTGTGAATCATAATATAAATTTCTGATATGCAGATGGTCCTAGGCGACCCCTATGAAAGGGTTGTTCAATCCCCCCAAAGGGGTCACGACCCACAGGTTGAGAACCACTGCTCTAAACACTGCAGGTGTACAATAAGTGATACCATAGGAAGCATCATGAAAAGAATGGGACGGTGGATCCTCAGGAGATCCTCACTCCAAGATGAAACAAGATTTTAAACCCATAAAGAGACTATGAGAAGTGAAGTTACACTTCCAGTATCTGTATTAAGATATGAAGTACAGAAATATTCTTGGTTCACCCCGAACATGGCCAGCTGACTGCAGTGTCTGGCTGACCTGACAGCTGGCTGACCCATGTTTTGCCTATCCCTGGAACAGAGCTTGAACATCATGCAAGCTTTGAAGTCATTTGGAAGATGATTTGAAAATAGTTTTCCTCTCTGCATTACCTGGCTTGCTAGGACTGCTCTGAGAAGGCAAGGCAGAGAGCTCAATAATCTCCTATTGATGAGTGCTTTTATGATCATTTCCTGACAAGTATTGGCTCGGGAAGCAATGATAAGTGTTGAGAGACTCCTTGAATGGTGATTGGTGGCGGGCGCATTGATTCAGTGTAGTAGGAGACGGAGACTCAGCGGTCACAGCTCGGGTGCCCTGCTCTGCGTCACCATTCTAAATGCACTGCCGCATGGTTGGAATGAAGGAAGGAGAGAACACCAGCTAGGTGTAAACTAAAGGAAGCCAGGTAGGTGTCACTAAGACATCTTACCGAACACGAGAGTCAACTGCAGCAGTAACAAAAACCAAGAATTACAAGCATACCACTTTGGAACTGTAAATGGTTCCCAGATGTTTGGCAAGAAGCAGATTCTTAAGACACAACCCTCGATGGGTTTCACAGACTTTTTACCAGGCAGTAAATTCTGACCCACTGAGGCACTCAGAGAAGTGGTCTGGCATTGGGTTCTGAAGGAAGAAGGATCTAGGTCTAAGCTGACACTCAAAGGGAGACGAATGTTTGGGTAGGCCAAAGATGGGAGATGGCTCTTTAGGAACTGGCTGAGAAAAAGGCACAGACATAGTTTGGATCATGATGATGTTTGTGAAACTCAGACTCCTGAAACCACTGAGAACAGCCCTGGAAGTGGCAGAGAAGTGGGCTGGTGGCCTCGAAGTGGACAAGAAACAAAGACTTGATGTGCAAGGCAATATGGAACCCTACAGGCTAGAGAGTGAGGCTCTAGGTGACTAGTCTGGCAGAGGCAGTATCTCTCCACCTACCTCTTGGAAACCTTTTTTCTCGGTGAACCGCATGCAAGATAAGCTGGAAATTCAGTTACCATTTCTCCCGCTCTCCTAGGGGAGCAGATCTGCAGCTGTGTGGAGGCAAGCCCCTGAACACATTCCCTAGTCTGAAAGCCAACCAACCTAATGGACTCTACATCACAAGCTTTCCAAAACAAACCAGCGCCCTCTTCCCTCTAAGAGGATCCCTCAGATGACAGACGATGCCAATCCCCGTCATTAGTTAAGATACTTTAATTGATTTTCAGTGGCACTAATAAGCAACTGGGGTTCAGGCATGCAGGATTTCCTTCCTAATTGTCGCTGTTAAACTACTCATTATAGGGATAAATAACACCCCACTTTATTTAAACCATTTCCTCCATCCTTGTAAATTCCAGCGGAAGTATCCAGACATTTGCTGGCCCCTGGGAGGGCTCGCTCAGCACTCAGTGGAGAAGCACTGGCAGGGCTGCTCAAGCCTGTTGGCTGTTTTGTTTGAATAAGCAAGCCACAAGACCCTGACACTGACGCACTTCCTAGTGCTTTAGATTTAAAAGGCTGTAGAAAGGATAATTGACCACAGCTTGTCAGCATGAGAGATTTACTGTCATTAGCACAAATTCAGACGAATAGCTTTAATATCATGGAATATAAAAAACGGTCAGATAGTTTCCTTTCTCAGGACATTAAGGAGGCTTAAACAGCTTTTCACTGTTCCCTTCTGCAGTTGGGTATAAAGGAAGGAGGAGAGCATAAAAGACCCAGGATAGAGAGGTAAGGAGGAGTGAGATTAGCTTGAGAGAGGTAGGCAAAGGCAGATCTCAAATTCTCAAACCAAGCACAAAGGAACAGACATCTTGCTTTTCCTCTTTGCAGAAAGATACAAAAATGTTTTATTTTGTTTCTTCTTAAAAAAAAAAATCCACCAGTATTGATTTCTGTTTTCAAATGTAGAACTAGAAACAGCTTTGGGTTCTCTGTATTTTGAATCATTTGGAGAGAACCAGTCATTCTAGAAGTTTGACTCAAAAGCCTTTGTTTAATTATGCTCATCACCTTTGTAGATCCAAATGTTTCATTCAGGATTGGTCAATGGTTTCAGCTTGTTTCGAACTAGCCATTTGTCTGAGGATTGTATATGAGAAGCCCATGCCCAGACAGAAGGAATGTCTGCAACCAGGAGCAATTTCATTTCATTTAGCTTCCCCAAAGTTCTTCTAGAGAAAATATTTGTCTTCTAGCTCTCAGAACCCAGTACATGTTGCCACTAATAATCATTTCATCTTGATTTTGAGGAGGAGGGCTTCATTTTTTTTGATTGTTAAATCTAGACTTCCTCTGTGATCCGTCTCATTCCCACTAAGATACGAACATGTGAGTCTGCCTCCCACTGCTCTTATAACTAAGTGGAACTAATCTCACCTCTTTCTGTCTGGCTCAGCACTGTGAGTTATATCTATCTGGTGATACTGTGGCCAGTTGCTTCTGCTCTATTTGTTGTTTTGGGGGTTATCCCCCTCTTATTTGTCAGGCACACTTGATATAACTGAAAGGCTAACATCACAGGATTTCCCTTCTGAAAAGTAGAAAGCCTTTAAACTCAACAGTCTGTTTAGTTATTGTGCATTTTAATCTTTCCTCCTTTGTCACACTTAGTGTCCACAGAAGGACGTGAGTATTTTACAAAATAACATTATCAGTAGCCATGTTGTTTAAAACGCATTATCAAATTGCAACCACAAATGGTACCACGCGCTGAGGCTGCTCCTCTTTCTGGTCCTGAAATGGTGTGGACTGAAATACTGGGTTCCCAAGACTCAAGACCGCAATTTCTCTCCATTCAGTGTCTGTTTTTGGTTGTTTGGTTGTTTGGTTGGTTTGGTTTGTTTTAACACTGACAGTTCATTGTTTGTCTCCTTAGTCTGATGAGGTCCCTTCACCTCCAAGTTGCTTTGGAAGAGTCAGAAATTGAGTTTGCTAATTCCATTTTCGAAATTCAAATACAACAAAGACTTGGCTCACAGCTGTTTGTTCCCAATTTTGTATTTTTGTGAGCCACAGAGAAAGATATTCTATCTATAGATTAACAGAAAAGAAAGGCAGGTCAAAGATGGAAGAGATTGAAATCTGAAGAAGTCAATTCAAAATTGTTGCCTTTTCTTCCCTATGGCTACAACATAGGCAGTAACAGAACTACCTGTATCATTGCAAAATGTGTGTGAAATGATCACAACCTTTACCCAAGGAAAAGAAAATGGCAAGAAATAACAGTGTACCTGACTTGCTTATATTAACATATGATGACTCGTTGTCGAAGCCAAGGGTTCTTTCATGTTCTCCAGCAAAAACTGGATCCAGGCCTGCACAGAATAACAACATTTCCTCTTGAACGAATAACCATGTAACCTCTAAAATAAAATCCGCACATGCTGTCTCTGTCGTGCAGCTTTAACTGGCCCATTGTATGCCTGGTGGAGGGAATCCAAGGCAGACCTGAAATGAGGCAGCACATCAGACAGGAGATGCTTGCAGAGTGTTGGAAGGACCAGACAGTGGACTTTTAAATTTAAACACACCACAGCCTGTCACTTAGAAAGCTCTTTTCACTTCTCTCTCCAGAGACTGTTTGGTCCATATGGCACAGTATAATGAGTTTAGATGGGGCGGGGGGAGAAGGAGAGAAAGAGAGAAGGGGGGGAAGCAAACTGTTGGATTCCATCTCTGTGCCTGTTTAATTCTGTGCGAAGGAATGTTGAGTGGCTTGTATTGGCCTTCTCACTTGGCTATTTCCGAACTAGTAAATGTGTTCCTGGATGGATCGGGCAAATGCTTTCATCTGCCCGGTGGAACGCCCTTTGTCGCTTTCACCTTCTCTCTCCTGACAGCTCAACATCTCTTGCTGGCATTGGAAGGACCACCAATATCTAGCAACCTCGGCGTACACTTGGGAAAGTGAAAGCAAGGACCAGCAAATTAGACGGAGCGATGTATGGAGCGACACTATTGGAGAAACTTCAGGTCTTTTCTGCAGTCATGGTTTTCTCCTGTCTTCACCTTCTCACTTAAATGAGCACAGATGGGTTATAGAATAACCTCACAGGGTCCCAGAAATATTATGCTATGAATTTTGATGGCTAACTATGAGGTGTCCCATAGCGTTCATGGAGGACTAAGAAAAACCCTTCCTAAGGATACCAAAATCTGAAGATGCTCAAATAAATAAATAAATAAATAAATAAATAAATAAATAAATAAATAAATAAAATGATTTTTTTTTTTGCAAATATTCTATACATATACTCTTTAAGTCATCTCTAGAGTACATATAATCCCCAATAAAATATAAGTATGTTTTATTGTTTAGGAAATAATGACAAGAAACGGTATACATATTTAGTACAGATGAATTTTCCAAATATTTTCAATGTAAAATAGGTTTGATCTGTGGATAAAGAGCCCACTATGAAAGCGGGGCCGTGGCTGCGTTAAACCTGAGCACAGGCTTCTCGGTCATTAGAATTTGTTTGTGGGAGGGTTGTGGAATGATTTGGAACTTTGGGCTGCACAATCTCTTAAATACTGCAAACAGAGCTGAAGGAGACGGTCTGATAGGAAATATAAGAGAAGGCTGAGAGCAATGAGGACAATGGAGGCCTTGCTCTGAAGGCTCGAGAGGGTAACATAGACTCTATCAGGAATTCTGGCAAAGGACCATCTACATTATATTTGGCGAAGAGCCTACATGTGTTCTTCCTGTGCTCGGGGAACTCAGGTGATAACTTTAAAAGGATGGACTGGTGCTTGGCGGAGGAAAGTTGGAGGCAGGCTAGCACTGGGGCTGCAGCATGGTTATTGTTCTGGGTCTACAGCAAAGAAGAACATCAGGAGTCAATGCCGCTTGTAGGAAAAGAGTCGGGATGGATATCCATTTTTATTTAGCAGATTTTTAAAGGAATGTTTAATATTTATTCTCTGCCTTTCCATATATAAAGAATACTTAACAATAAAAATATTTAACTATTTAAATTATATATAATTAAAAAATATGATTTTATATGTAAATTATATATATAATATTTTGAATTCTATATATTATATATATGTATATATATATATATTTAACTACTATGGGAGACTTTTTTGGAAGGAAGGGGTATGTTATACACACAGGAAATTATTTTATCAAATGAACAGTTCCTGGATTTTAATTATTATTCACATTTAAAAACTGAAATTCTTGGTGATCCTTTCCTTAAGTTTCATTGTGAGTTCAGTTATTACTTTTATTATCTTAAACTATATTTTACATAGGCATGATGACTTTGGGAAACTTTGCAGATGCTTATATGTATTGAAGTTGCTCTGACATTTGTCATACAAAGATAGATGGTTTCTATGGACCGTTAACATGCATGTAGCTCAAAGCTAGTGGGAAGCTATCCCACCCAGCCTAAAAACGGTGCCCCACTCCTTGGCTAGCAGAGAGCATTTGTATGTAAGAAGGTATATCCCACGAGAATATGTGCAGGCATAGATGTTAAATGTCTTGGATAGTTGCTAAAAGATCATATGCAGTCTTGTGAATAAGCAGAATAGGCAAACTAAGAGTGCCCTGTGTGAGGAGGGAGAGTTACTGCAGTTGAAAGTATATAAACCTAGAGATAGGACTATAGTAACACACCTACTGTGTAGGCTCACCAAGAGAGACAAAGAGGCGTATTCATTGGTGCGAACACTTCCAGACCTCAGCAGAGGGAACCACCATCCTGGAAAGCACCATACTGGACAGTAGAACCCGAGCATCTGAGCTCAGGGTTTTGTTGATTCAGAACTCCTCAGGTGTTCTACTGATAGCACATGCAGATCATTAGCAATCAAACATCCTTCTCATAAATCCAACACCTGCAAACAATACAAAATGCCAAGAACTAGGCAGTCGCTCACCCAACTATGCACAAAACGATTATTTTATATATAACTAAAAATAAACTTCTACAACATAGGATGGTCAAAACTGTAGCTACTAGCTGGTTTTCCAAGAATCCACCATTTAAATACCCACAAATAACTGTATTAAGGAAAAAAATGCAGTCCCGGTAGCAAACTGAATCTCAGACACAAAATAAACAGCTGTATGAATTGAACCAGTTCAGTCATCCTGATTTCAGGACAAACTGCCTTGTTCAGTCATAGAAGGCATATATCACACAGAGTAGGTGTTCATCATGCTGCTCAGTCCCTTAAATAGGAAACCATTGCCAACCCCTGGGGTGCAAACATAAGGCCTAAGACCTTAGACTCCCCCAGCACTATTGATGTTTCTGTCTGTTATCTGAGCCCTTTGCTAATATTTATAGAACCCCCTAGAATAAGCATAGACCCCTCTATCACAGAGTGAAACAACATTGTTCTCTCAAAATAGTGTAATCTTAACCTTAAGTGTAAAGGAAAAGTTTAAAAAATTGCCCAAATGAGTCCCTACCCCAAATATCCCCCTATTAAAAAGTTTAGCTTTAGTTATGGTAAAATGGTTGTTTGGTGCATTGTTGGGAGAAGGGCTGCCTAGGCCTTGGCATTTTGTATTGTCTGAAGGTGCTGACTTTATGTAAAAGGAATTTGATTGCTCATGATCTGCACATGCTATAAATAGAACACCTGAGAATGCTGCACCATTTTGATTTCTTATGCAGAAGGAATTAAGGGATGGACAGTATCTTTCAGTTCGCTGAGCATCTCATAAGTGGTAGGGATTGTGCCGTACTAGTATGTCAGAGAAGTTACTGACAGGGAAAATACGGTCCAGGGGCTTTGTAAAGGACTCATGATTCACGCATTGCTCGATGTGTATTTCTTACCTGCTGGAGTTTTATGCTGTGCTTCACGTCATAGGGTCTGCAGAAGTAAAATGTCTTAGTCGTTGCCTGAGAAAACTTTGTGGACTTCTGGCCCAAATTGTGCCAGTTGCCTATCCAAAAAATGCAACACTAAGCGCTATGTACTCGTAGCTACACCAGCTGAGATAACTCAAAAGAGAAGAGTCTGTAAACATCAGCTGCCTTCCAAACCACCAATCACAGGCACATTTGAGACACTCCATGTTTTTCAAGTAGCCAGTTTTATGAATGGCAGCCCTGAAATGGGAAATATATTGAATGTATGTTTAATTAATTTTCCTCATATTTTAGGAGAAATATTATATTCTGGTAATTTAAAAATAATGCAAATCGCTCTTTTCCTGGGTTATAAATTCTCTTTGCAAGTTACTTGACCAAACACGAGTCTTAAGCCAGTCACAGTCATGTTGATGTTAATGCTGAGCAGGAAGGTTAAAATGTTTTTGTCATCAACTGGCTAGACATGGAAGACATTGTATGTACTCTGGCTGGGTATACAAATGGGATCTCATCTTCTTTAACTTGCCAGTCCTTATTCTCAATTTGCCCATCAATGACCAGACATATGTGAGTGGCTCAGCTCTGGTCTGCTTAGGATATGTCTAGATTATATTTCCCAAAGCAAGCTTGACCTCTGGGTCTCTTTCCTGTGGTGTATTACTAGATCTAAACACTTATCTGAAACAGGTTTTGGAAGCCATCTCCAGGTTATTTAAATTGGTGGGGACAGAAATATACAAGCAATGGAGGACAAAGAGAAAAATGGGTCCCTTGGCTAACATCTCAGTCTTTGATGACTTTATTCCTGCTACTGTGTCCCCTAGACTTCCTGCGTTGGGAGTTTGACCTCCACTGTAGCAGCGTTGTGAGGTGGACCCTTTCAGAGGTGAGAAGCTCACAAGACTTCTGCCTTCCCGAGTGGATTGAGGCCACTGTTGAAGCAGTGGGCTGTCTTAAAAGTCTCTTGCTGACTAGCTGCGTTTACCCTCTTTTCTCTCTGCCTGTCACCCTGCCTCGGTCTCACGCCCCTGCCACGGTATGATGCAGTATCAAGAGCCTCAGGCAGGAGCATCTTGGTATTGGATTTTCTTTTCTTTTCATTTTCCTTTGGAGACAGGGTTTCTCTGTTGGAACTCTGGCTGTCCTGGAACTCACTCTGCAGACCAGGCTGGCCTCGAACTCACAGAGATCCGCCTGCCTCTGCCTCCCAAGTGCTGGGATTAAAGGTATGCGAAATCACCACCCGGCCCAATGCTGGATTTTATAGCTTCCAAAACTATGATACATGATTTAGTATCATTATAAACCACTTACTTTTATGCATTCCAACAGGAGAAAGCAGATTAAAGACTAACTTTTTTTAGGAAGAAGGGAAGGAAACATTTAAGGACTGGATAACTTTACAAATTCAGAGCCCAAAAACACTATGGAATTTTGTAGCTAAGGGAGGCCTTTTATAGAGATGGTCTATTTAGAAACTATACAGGACTTAGAGACAATTCTTTGACTTTAGGGTGGTAAAAACTAATACCCATATTTCAAGGGATTAAATATTAAGTATGAAAAGGGTAAGAGCATATACAATGTGATCATGTTGGAAAGGTGGCCATATCATTACAATGAACAGTCCCCTGAATTTGTGATGTTTCTTTTCTAGTAAAGCAGCTAAACTTTAACCACTATTCATGTTGGTTTCAAAATGTAGGGTAGATTTTGCCTGGGGTCTATATGATATCCTCAGGGTGCTTAACATCTCAGCTCCTCCCCAAAGCCCCAGTGACTATTTCTGGAATGGATCGCAATGCCTGGTATAGGTGTGTTATCACTCCCACCTCCTGACTTACGACTTCTCTTGCAATCACTAGCACAAATGGCTGCCTGCTTCAGCTCAATTCTCAGTTGAATAAGCAGGTAATAATTTGTGAGGCTTTCCCTTCCTGCTCCATCCCTGCACACACCCACCAGTATTCTTTTATGTCTCTACTCTGAGTATTCCTCAACCCATCGCCTGTCTGACATGAAGTGTGTTCTAATTAAGCACAGAGGCTGATTGCCTCAAGATATGGGAAACTTCAAAATTCCAATACAAAACATTGATGCAAGAATGAGAAAGTATTTTCAGAGTAACTTTTCCTGATGCTTATGTTTCATTTTCGTCTGCACCAAACTGATATTTTAATGGTGTTTACACAGTTCCTATCACTTGCCATGGCTGCTGAAGTTGGACAGGGATGGCTGGACCGTCTGTACTAGAGCCTGTATTATTATTTTACAAGAGAAGGGAAAGATCAGTCCTCAGTTTTGCAGTTGTGCCCTTCAGAGATTTTCCCTCTGTCCCGCTTTGTTGTCTTTCCACCCTGATGTCTGCATCAGAAGGAGCGATGAGAATTACCTACTCTAGTGTTCATTCTGAACTGAGACCTTTCCTAAGCATCATGTTTATTTTAACTCATCTAATACTTCTCCTCAGCTTTCTCTGCTCGCCACAAGAATGCTGAGGACAAGAAGTGCTGGTCTGAGTGATGACGTGGCCATTATCACACTCTGGGAACATTCCACACCAAACAATAGTTCTCACGAGGGAACTACTGTGGCAATGTCTAGAGACATCTTTGGTTGTCTCAACTTGGAGTAACGCTGCTGGCGTCCTGTGATGAGGACAGGAGGGTGCTTCTAAGCATTGTATGATACACAGACAAATTTGCCTTACCAGAGATATCTATCCCCCAAAAGTCTCTATTGCAGAAGTCAAGAAACACAGACACTACATGATGTGAGTGCTCTTGATCAGGCAGCTTGTACTCAAGCTCTGCTTCTGCAACTTACTTGCCGTGGCTTTCGAGCAAATTGCTTAACCTCTTTGTGCCCCAGTCCTCCTACATTTAAAATAAAAATAGCAATATTGCCTCATCAGGCTAATGCATAATTGACTGCACTAATATGCTTCCCACACCCGTGTTCTTTACCCTCCCCACCAGAAAAACAGGTCACTGAACTCTTTACACCTGAAACTCAAGTATTCAGAGCTTCCTATAATTGTTGACTGTGTCTTCATGGTAGGCACCTGCTACAGTTTGAAGGTGTCCTCAAAAAAAATCCATGTTTTGGAAACTTAATCTATGAATTCATATGTTGATGATATTTGAAAGTAAGGTCTTTGGGGGTAATTGGAATTTGATGTGCTCATGAGAATGAGGTCCTGATAATGTTATTGGTAGCTTTATAAGAAAAGGAAGAGTCATTCACATGTTCAAGTAGGGAGACACTTTGCTAAGAAGTTTTTGTGCTGTGCAGTCTTCCTTATGATTACATGCCACTTGGACTTCTGGGAACAGCTTGGGAGGATGTTATTTAAGAGAGTGTCTCTGTTGGAAAAGATGGCTGGTTGGTGTCAAGGGAACAGTGAACAGCAGAGTTGGTTGGGTGGTGACAGGAGAGACAATAAGCTCCAGAAGCTGATGATAGGGAAGGCAGGCAGAAACAAGGCTCAGATAAAACATACAGTTCCATTAGGAATCTTTCTCATTAGCAGCCAAGAGCTGGGAAAGGGAACAAGGGGGTGGAGTCAAGTTACCAGTGAAAAGCAACAGTTACAAAAGGCTTCAGGCTCAGATACAGTGTTCTGAAATGGCTGTTACCTTTTAAGAATACTTTGTGGGGCCGTGGTGGCACAAGCTTTTAATCCCAGCACTTGGGAGGCAGAGGCAGGCAGATCTCTGTGAGTTGAAGGCCAGCCTGGTCTACAGAGTGAGTTCAGGGCAGCCAGAGTTGCAACAGAGAAACCCTGTCTCAAGAAAACAAAACAACAACAACAAAAATACGTTTACATTTGGCCCCTAAACAAAGAAGGTTGAGAGCCCAGACACAAACATCAGAAAACAGATATACACCAAAAAAAAAAAAAAACACCAAAAAACAACAAAAAAAACCCTTAACACATTCACACATTTTCTCTCGTCATGTGATGCTTCTTGACATTGTACAATAAGGAGGTCCTTATCAGATGCCACCAGTGCATTGATATTGGGCTTAGCAGCTTTCAGAACCACAAGAAATAAATCTCCATTCTTTTAAGGTTTAGAATATAAGTGCATCCTTTCTCCCTTTCCCTTTCTTCCCTCCAACCTCTCCCATCCTCCCCCCATCCTGCTACTTCTCAAATTCATGGACCGCTTTCCTTTAATTGCTATTGTTATATATGTATAAATACATACATACAATATTCTTAGTCTAGTGTTGATTGTGTGTATATGATTTCAGGGATGGCCACTTGGTATTAGATAACCGATTGGGGAGCTCATCCCTAGAGAAGACAGTTTCTCCCGCCCTCAGCATTCCTTACTTGTCTGTAGTTCTTTGTCTGTGGGTAGAACACCATGTGATTTTCTCTCTCCATGTTAGCATGCCCATCGGTGTTGGATTTGTTCAAGTCTTGTTGACGTGTCATGGGTAAAGCTTCCTGTCATTTTAGGAGATACAATTTCATAGTAGATTTCCTGGTCCTCTGCTCTTCCAACCCCTCTTCAGTATCTTCCTTGAGCCTTACCCCTCATCAAAAAAAAACTTTTCTTTGCAACAGATGGAGACTAATAAAAAAACCACAACTGGTCAAAATGCAGGGAACAACTGATTATGAAGCGGTCAGTCTCAATTCTACAGCACAACTCCTGCATACATTCTTTATGAATCAGTCAGTCACAAGTATTCTGTTGCTACAAAAAAATGAAACAAAGCAAACATAAAAACGGACCAAGACAAAGTCCCATTTATAATATGTCTTAGGTACATGATGGTGATTCAGACATGCTGGACATCTTCTAGAGCTTCACTTCCCCCACCCCAATGCCCTTTCTGAAGGCAGTGGAAGTGTGGCCTTATAGAACTTCAGGATTATGGCTGTAGGGATGGTCTTCCGTGCAGAATGGTTCCCGTTAGTGTCCACGAAGATGAGCATTTATCTGAGTCCTCTGGTAACCAGGGGAGTGGTAAGTAGATTTGTAAGTAATTCTACTCCAGCAAAATTTTTCAAAACCTTGTGCCCAAGGAGCAGAGCTATGTATCTAGACAAATAACAGAGTGTGAGTCAGAATGCAACACTGAACAGTTCGTTATGGGGAATGGGGAAGGCCTCAGTAGAAGGGGTTGTTGTTCTGTGAGGTCCTGTATTGTTGTCCTGTGAGGTCACATCAGGGCTAACAAGTGTCTGGGGGAACATGGAGAGATGGAGGGAGTATGGTGTGAGAGTTGACATGACAGCCTCATTGGGAACCCACTAGAAATTCTTTGGAAGAATTTTTTCAAGCAAGAATCTCTGGATTCTGATTTGTAATGTCACCTCCCTGATGTGTGCTGGCCTAAAGAGATGAATGGTGCTTGAGATTTCATAAAGATTTTGACTCCTCAATACACTAATAAATATGGCAGTTTGTCACACCTTTCTTTGAACCTTTCAAATTCATACTTTGTCCTGACGTGCATTGTAGACTATTTCTTTCAAAACCCTACAATGCAGTGCTAAAAGCAATATAGTTACAGAGCAGGCTGAAAGCTCATCGTGTCATTTATGAAATACCTCTCTATCAGACAAGGCGTTCACAGCAATCAAAACACATTAAGCTTAAATGGCATGCTGTGTTTTCGACCACAAGCATTATATTCGTATTGAAACTGTTTAAACATAAACGAGTTCTACAGAAATTCTAGGCAATGCATTGATGTCAAAGCAAGAAGATCATGGACCAAATGTTTGAATGGCAGCCCAGAGTTACGTCTCAAAAGGTGAAAAACTGTCCTACTCCCTCTGAAAAATAACTGTCAACAATGTAAGCGAGATTCTAGGTATTTTTCTTAGGCATTTACAAAATTATTATAAGTATGTGTATGTTTTATATTTAGGCTTAGTTAAATAATTTAGACTAGCAAAGCAAAATTAAAATGTATATTTCTCATTCAAACATTATATATTTCAAAATGGCAGCATCAAGCTTTAAAATGACTGGATCTTTCTAAGTGAGGACCTTGTACATCTGCACAGGTTGTTCAAGCTTGAAGTTGGCCATGTTTATATTATAACTTCAAGCTTAAACAGTTTATACCACAGAATTTCTCCTTTTCCTTCTCTTAGTCTCAAGGACTACCTGAATTTTGAGAGATGCAGACGTGGTTAACAACAATCCAAGGGATGGAGCTTTTGGCACAGTAGGGAATTTATTTATTTTCAGACGCTTCCCCATGTCTACTTAGATGCCTGCTGCCCCTTTCCGAATCACCTTTTAAAAATTCAGGCATTCTATCATTCCCAGAGGCTTGGGTACACTGGCTTGGGTACACTTGGGTACACAGCATACTTAGGTTAGTAATACACTGGTTAGTCAGAAGACAGTCAAACCACGCAGAGTTATTCCTTATTCCTAGAAACATGAATTTGTCCTGCTGGATCTGGGACTTGTTTGTGTCAGGAGACATCTTTCTTCTACCCAATTTCTACCTTTTACGATGGTCATCCTATGCTAATCTCAAATGCATGTATATATTTTGGAAGCAGATAACCTGTTATCTAGGTTACCTGGGTCCACAGAAGGAGAGGAGTTTTGCTTCCATGTAGGATATGCCCAGAGATGCTCTAAATACCTGATCAAGATAATCCTAGAACTTAAGTTTTGGACTTTTGGATTATACAATATTATATTATATTATATTATATTATATTATATTATATTATATTATATTATATTATATTATATTATACTAGACTATTTACTCATTTTTGAGACAGAGTCTCAAAATGTTATATAACCCAAGATGCCCTGGAACTCACCATACAGTCCAGGCTGCTGATCTTCTTCTGCTTCAGCCTTCTCACTCCTGGGACTATGGACACGGGCCACCACAGCCAGATTTGCCTTGATTATATTTAGATAAGATTTGGGGTCTAGAATTAACTCAGTAGGTCATGGATTCTAAGGGTTTAAGGTAGGGAAAACGTTTTTTTCACATGGGCTGGATATGAATTTGGGCAAGGCCACAGAGTGTTCTGTGTTGGATAGGGGGACAGTGTGTTCTATGTGCCTGTGGGCTTCTATGTCTAAATTTCCCTCATGTGATAAGGATGTCAGTCATTGAATTAAGCTTATGCAAACTTGATTACATCTGCAAAATTCCATTTTCATATAAGTTCACATTCACACATGCCATAGGTTATCACATTCATTATTTAATTAATTAAAATTAATCCATGGTACCTATAATATGTGCTTACGTGAAAATTTAGACACACATAAGTTATTAGCCTATGGGATGACAGTAGGGCCTGAAGAGATATAGCCATAGCCAAGGAACATAGGATTACTGGTCTTTGTTAAAACCTTGAGAACGTGGAATACAATTCCCTAGAACATTCCAGAAGGTACCAACTCTGCCAGCACCTTGGTTCTAGAATCCCAGCCGTTGTGTCCTCCGTAGTCGCATGTGTTTGAATACTTGGTTTTCAGTTGGTGGCCTTGTTTTGGTAGGTTCTAGATTCTTTGAGCATAGAGATTCACTAGAGGAAATGTGTCTCTAAGGGGGGAATCTTCAGATTTTATAGGCCCATTCCTCTTCCTGTCTGAACTCTACTTCCTGACTACAAACTCTGTGTGACTCTGTGTGACCAGACTTACACTCTCGACACTAAGCTTTCTCTGCCAAGATGAATTATGTATCTTCTTAAACCACAAGGCAAAAATGAGCCCTTCTTTCTTTAAGTTGCTTTTGCCTGGTGTTCTATTAAAGCAACAAGAAAAGTAATTAATAAGCCAGTCTTCACAACAGTAAATTATTTTGGAAGGCATTGAGCACTAATTATGATCACTTGAAAAGGTTTATGTAGTTAAACATGGAAGAAGGACCTAGGGGGCAAGAGTACCAGTAGAGACAGAAGTCAGATGACTCTGTATCATTGTATCAAGTGGCTGGGACTAGGGTTACAGTGACAGAGCTAATAAGTTAACGGACAGATTGAGATATGCTTTGAAGACGTGGCTGGCAGGACTAGTGGGTGAACTGGAACAGAACAGAGGACAGAGAAGGCCCTGGGATTCTGAGGACAGTCAGAGAGGCTTTGACAGATGTTGTTTATTATATACTGATTCGAGGAGACTTATAAATAAGCAGTTCTGCAGAGTTCCAGGGTCCCCAGGATTGAATCCATCAGATTTCCCAGAAAAATGCCTAATTGTTGCTGATCCTATGAAGTCCAATGGCTCATACAGTTCACAGGGCAGCTGGATACCCAGTACCCAAGACTTTCAAGAAATTCCCAGTGGAGTTCACCCTGTAAATCAGTCTGCCTGACAGTGAGGACTTATGGGGGCCAGAGATAAGCTATGACATCGTTAATTCTGACATATAGTCTGTGCATAGGTGAACAGCTTCTCCCCTCCTAATTGTTCAGTTTAAGTTGGCCAGTCACCATTTGCCTCTAAAAGAAGTCTGGGTACAATAGGAAACATGAATCATATGACAGGGTGTATGTCATAACGAGGAGCTTTCTACACTGATAAAGTTTTCGAAAGCACTGTTTGTAATTTATTCCCTCGTTTCCAAGGAGACCGTAAGACTTAGAGGTCAGTAGAAGAGGGATGTAATATTAAAATATTTCTTAACCAAAAGAATTTTTTTAATCTGTTTTTTTTTAACTTGCTGTTTTCTTTTTAAAAATGAGACCAGGGTGAGCTGTTCCTGAGCTCTTTCTTTTAGCCATCTCTCTCCCCAGCACAATATAGCTGTCTCACCTCGTGGGGTGCCAATAAAGCAGTGCATGTCCCAGGTAACTGGCACTCTTGAAAGCCGACTCACTCACCAGCCACAGTCTCCCAGGCTTCTGAGTCAAGGTTTCTCTCCTGACAGCCAGTTTGCGCCTCGGAGCCCGGGTCCTTTGAGACTCATCCTTGAGGCTTAGCACGGGAAGAGCAGTGTGCTGCTCATTTCTGAGGCTCTGCAGGAAGAGAAGAGCAGGACCAAGGTGGGGTACCGTTAGCTTAGCCTTATTAATAAAATAGGGTTGATGATTTATTCATAGCTGGGACAATGCGGCTCTGCTCCGGAGGACAGCACAGGACTGCTACATTAGAGATGAACAGAGGCTGTGGAAGAGATGAGAGCCTTCAGTGCCATGGTCTTGGGCTGATTCTATAAGGCGGTGCATAGATTCATCTGACCGAGTCAGAGCTCTCAGCAATTATTTGTATATTGTGGATGAGGAGGGATAAACACTGGCAGAAGAGGATCCTGGAAGGCTGCCCCCTGCTTTTCTATTTCTCATCTAATGAGTGTTTGTTCACCTTCTCCCTTTATCCTCTCCTCCCCAGTACCTGGCAGATGCCCGAGTTTGTAATTCAAGATGTGTTATCTGGGTGATATCAGTATAATACACCTCTGAATGTGATCCCCATCAAAGCCAGATCACCCAAGGAAGCAGGAAAGAGACAGTGCATCGAAGCTTTTCTGGTGCTCAGCTAAGCGTACATTATTTTCAAAGACGAAATCCTTTAGAATCACATATCTTCCCTACCAAATGAACTGTAGAAATTTTATAGAGAGTCAGAAAATAGGTTTAGTACACTGCAGAATCCTGATAAATAACAGGAAGAGATAGACTTTTTTTTAAAAAAAAAAAAAAGTCAATTGTGATCCTGCTTGTTAAGGACAGCTGTCTGTTTGTGGGTTTGTTCAATGGTTGGTTGGTTGATGTGGCTCAGAGGGCAAGAGGAGCCAGGGTTTGACAGCCTTCAGAAAAACAAAGGCAAAACACCGCTCACTTCCCAGCACCAAACCAGCCTTGGCTATAAACAACAACAACGACAAAATCCTATTTATTTACTACCCTGTTGCTGGGTATCACTCTGTTGCACCGATCTGAGCTTCCCTGGCCTCCCCGAAGACTTCAGGAGAATTAGATCAAATGTCAGAGAGGAGAGTTGGATCCCTCCCCTCCCCTTCTTCTGTGCCAGACTAGAAGAGAGAATTCGAGGCCACAGGAGGCACTGAAGAAAAATCTCATTGTTGGTGTATATGCTTCCGCACAGCACGGCTTCTGCAGCGCCTCCCCTCCCCTCTGCTCAGCTTCCCGAGAAGAGATCAAATGTTTCAAAGCATTTCCACCTTTACTAATTTTTAATGCCTCTTCCAGACTGAAACTTGCCCACTGGAAAAAAAAATATATATATAACCTCTGCTTGTTGAAATAGCCCAAAATAAAAGTGAGCCTTTAGCAGCAGCGCGTTTAACTACCTCCTGTCTACCAGTAGGAGCCAAGGAATATAACATTTGCCCAATATATTAAGCATTAAAAATGTCTCCGAGAAATGATTGCCCTGGAAATCAGAATATGTGTGAATATAATTCTCAAAATTCGGAGTCTCGTTATGAAAGAATTGAGAGATTCTCACCCTGGCCCCCTCCTGCCACTCCTAGAGCTCCCAGCCCTGGCCCACTCATTCTTTTCTTTGCTTCTTCTCCCAGTCTTCTCCACCCCAAACCACCCACGAGGATCTACATGGGAACCAGGATCCTACCCCTAGCGTTTGGTTTTTCAGGCCATCAGGAGATAATACTACCTATCAGCCAGAAAATAAAGCTTCCTGACTGCAGTTGCAGAAATTACAGCTAATTATGTGCTCCATGCTTCCTGCAAAAGATATATATTTTAAGCTGCTGGGCTGACTTTTTTCCCTCGGCTGTATTTAAAGGTTAGTTTTTCTGACCTGCTTCCCGGTTTAATGGAATAGTTTAAATATTACAAATCGTTACTTGATTCTAATGAATTATATCTCCCCTGGCACCTCACAGAATCCTCATCGTGCCAGAGGAACTCGCAGGAAGAAACGGGGGAGTCTCCACGATCATAAACAGAATAACACACAAAGGGTTGCTGGACTCAGGAAGGGCTTCTTGGGAGGTAGTAAGCACTTGGCCCTCGGCCCCACGCTCACCAGAGTACCTGAGGCGTGCAGCTGAGCAGAGCGAACCCTCACTCCCCTGCCTCGTGCGACTGTTCACTCAGCTTAATTGTCAGCTCCTGCTAAGAGCTTAGAACATCTCATTTTGCCGGAGTCTGTGGAGTGCTGCGTTTTCCTCGTGGCCAACTCGAGTAACTCAAAGTGTGCGTTTCCCCTCCTTCGTGCGTGGATGCTGGGACTGGCTAAACCTTGTCTCTACACACAGAGGCCTTTTATTGTTCCTTCCTTAGTCTAACGAAGACCGGGACCCAGTTTCTCTTTCTGCACAACTGTGTGGGCAGATACACTCATCTCAGCTCTTCTAATTATATATGTCACCATATTTTTTAAATAGAAGAAACACACCTAAACAGAAGAATACAGCAACTAAAGTTACACTGGGGGCGTAGAGAAGAAGGGAACAAAATAATATTTTTCTCACCTTAGAAGCTACAGGGAAGAAATTAAAAATCTTTTTTTTTTTTCACGTTTCATTCCTTTATTAATTAGTTGAGAATTTCCTACAGTGTATCCCCGTCATACCCACTCCGAGGTCCACCCTCCAAAGAAAGAGAAAGAAAGAAAGGAAGAAAGAAAGAAAAAAAGGAAGGAAGAAAGGAAGAAAGGAAGAAAAGGGATAGGGAGAGAGGAAAGGAAAGGAAAGGAAAGGAAAGGAAAGGAAAGGAAAGGAAAGGAAAGGAAAGGAAAGGAAAGGAAAGGAAAGGAAAGGGTAGGAGAAAACTAGACCTGCCACTGGACAGAACAAGGCCTGAAACCCACATGGACATACACAGAGATGGACCTACCCCAGCATGCCCAGAGACAGAACTACCAGGACACGCCCAGGGAGCAGCAGCTGCAGTCTGGCAGCCAATGGGACGCTGCCGGGTGTAGGGTATAATACCGCCCCCCCCCCAGTAAAGTGAGTCTGCCTTTTGCCACTCACCTGACTCCTGGAGCCTGTGTGTCTTGGCTCCGCACCAACTCTACCCCCTTACCTGAAAGGTCCCATGGATGGGTACAAGCAACAGAAAAGGGAGTTGGCTTATGTTCAGACTCCCAGTGGATAGACTCTTAAAGAAAACTGACTCTCATCTATGTCCCTGACCATTACCAGAGGGCAGCAACTGTGAAGAGCACCTCTATCACATTTTTCTTTTTTTTGGTGGTGGTAGTGGCGCAGAAGCCCTCAATGTCTCTTCTTCTCAGGTATGAATCTCCAGTCCTTGATACAGCTGTTATGGAAGCCCTCCTGCTCATAGCAAATGGTGGCAGAATGGAGCTCAGACATCAACATGGTTTTCCGTGGTAGTACGGATCACGGACAGCTACATGGTCTCCAGCCACAGCACTGGTCACAGACATCAACATTGTCCCCCATAGCAGCAGGGGTCACAGACACCAACATGACCTCTGGCTTTAGCAAGGATCACTGAAATCAGCATGGCTTCCGGCTGTAGTATCAGGATTACAAACATCAACATGGATTCCAGAGGCAACAGGGACCACAGACATGCATATGGTTTCCCGTGGTAGTATATAGTTCACTGAAGTCTTTTGACCTCAACCCAGAAAATGAAACATTCTTCCGCTGAGATATCTTGTTGCTGCTTAGAATCAGCCTGATCCCGCGGTTTGGCAGGAGCTGCTCAAGCTCCAGACTGCTGCATACCACCCTCCCTCAGTTTGCCCTGACACCTCCACCTTTGTGCTTGCAGCCCAAGGGCCCTGCTGCAACCCATGCACCTCCCGAACCCCATCAGGGTGAGCAAGGCTGGCAGCAGCAGCAGCCAGGAAGCAGAGCCCTTGTCCAGCCTTAGGTGCACTCCAATGTACGCAAGTGCCTCCAGCCATGCGTCTCTCAACAGTGTTTGCTTTTGCTCTGCTGTCCACCGAGCGCCCAGATCCATGTCTCTCCCGCACCACTGGTGCTGCTCAGTTCTATGAGTGAGATGGGCCTGGCAGGTAACGGCAGGGCTAGGTGGACAAATTGCGACCCTGGCCTCCCAGCAGCATGAGGACTCTTGGGTACTCTGTGCTCCTTTGCCCAACCTCTCGCTCATAACTTTAGGGATGTCGGTCTGTGATGAGTTGTCCTTGCTGCCCTGAGCCTGCAGTGTCACACCTCAGTGGTAGTGTGCAGCAGGCCCAAACCACCAACCTCTCCTGGACAAGACACGAAAAGAGGAAGAGACCCAGGCCCCTTGGTTTCTTTTCAAGTCAAGCCTCCAATGCACTAACATCCTCCCGAGAAGTTCCACTTCCTAAAGGCTTACCACTTCTCAGTAGCACGAACTGCACATAAAGCATGTAACGTTTTAGCTTCGGGAATGGGCATTTAAAAAAGTTTAAGCGTACTCACCACAGAAGCTCCAGCCACATGGGACATTTCGTGGGGAATCAAATTCCCGCATATGCGTTTCAACTATAAACAGTAGAACCCCTGTAGTTGTTAATCTGTAGGACAGCAGATGGATAAACTTTGTACAAGATTGAAGCTGGTTAATCGTTAAAGGGATTAACCGATTGGCTATCCAATACCAAATAGTGAATCCTGAAGACATATACATATGAGCAGCACAGAATGGACTTGGCAGATGGTATTTATATATTGATGTGTGTATATACATGAACAATAATGTAAGAAAAAGAGAAACAAAAACAGAGAACAATGGAGATAACACACGAAAGTTGAGGAAGGCTTGGAAATAGAAAACCAGGGGTGGGGGGGCAGGATATGATAATAGAGAATTGAAAGTGATCCAAGTATACTATCTACCTATATTAAATGTCATAACGGAACCCACTACTCTGTTTGGGTAATAAGTGACAATCAAAAGTGAAAATGGAAAAAAAAAAATAGAGACGTAAGCTGAGGTCTCCCTTACAGCACAACCCCGTCCAAAGTTCTTACCCTGCCATAGGCAGGTACTTCCTCCAAGGAAATAACGCTTTTCTTCTGAGGATGACCCTCACTAAACTCAAAGATCCCTAGAAGAGATAATTTGCTGTAGGAAACATAAATTTACCTGATCGTTTGCTAAACTGGTTATTAAGTAAGGGCATTATGAAGAGACTTGGAGAGAGAGAGGAAGACAGACAGGGAGATAGGAAACCTGTATCAGTAAGAACCTTGCAGATACTCGATCTGAGAAAAGGAAAATCGGTGAAACCAGATTTTAAAAAATCCTTCTAGTAGGGATTTTGCTCAGGTGGAGTGAACGAAAAGCCAGTTTAGATTTAGCATCTTATCTCAAAGGAAGGGGCGTCATAAAGGCAGAGGTTTTAATTGTCCAAAACAGAGAGAATACAGAAAAATCAAGGATTCTTCTGCTTTCTCTTCCATGATGAGAAACAAAACCCCATTTTGCTTTAGAGGGGGACTCATTCGATGGGTGCTCTGGGATCTTCCTAGATACGCCAGAAGCAGAGTTGTAACTTAATATCTCTGTCAGCCAGATAGCTTATCATAAGCAGCAGAGATGACAGGAGGGGGCGGGGGAGGGGGAGGATGGGAAAGTACTCTGGGGTAAGCTGCGGGTGAGGCAGGATGGGAAAATCCAGCTTCACCAAATATTTATTCAGGCTTCTATAAACCTCAATTAGCGATCTGAGAAAGCCCCATCTCGGCCGCAAGGAAGGCACATGTGGAAATGCCACTTGCAAGTTGTTGGTGTCACTTGTGCTGCCGCATTGTTGATTAATGTAATTGAAGAATATATTACAGAAACAGAAAGGGAAACGTGACTTCTTCGGGGACCCATTAATTTCTTAGGCATCGAGTGTTTGAAGGTTCAAAGGCTTTGTCGAAGCTTATTTTAAATTTAAAATTCCCATTGCCAAGGGATTGATTACCATTCTTATATTAGCTTTGTCAAACACAAAGTTGATCTTAGGGCTTTCAAAGTTTTGTGGCGTTTAATTGTTTTCAGAGCCTTCTTCTTCTTCTTTTTTTTTTTTTTAAGGGAAGACTGCCTTACAAGTTCTTTCAAGGACAGGCTCGCTTTCACCTTACAGGAACAGCAAGATAAAAAAAAAAAATCCCTAAACACTTAACAACACTTAACACTTTCCACTCTCCCCATCTTGAGGGTCTTGAAAGTCATTTCTGCGATCCTGGTGTCACACCTCCCCATTCAAACCCGCTCCGTGTTAATCTGTGTTTGGTTTCCCTTTGACTTCAAAGCACCAACGTATTTTAGGGTCTTTGTACATGCGGAGGTTTAGCTGTGCTGTGCAGGGACTTCCCAAATTTTCCTCATCTTTCCACCCGTAAGGACTGACTGGAGTTCTATTTATAGCTTCCCCACATCGTCCTCTATCACTGGTTTAAGGCGCTCTCATAAACAACACCCTCTGTAAGTCCGTCAAGATGTCCGCCGGCACCAGGCTACATTTGTGCTGTCCTGATAGTGAACTCGGTCCTTCAAGGAGCCAGACAGAAACATTTCCGGCTCCTTAGGAAGCAAGCCAAGAAGAACTGCCATTTCACACAGGGGTGAGAGCAGGAAGCATGTCTTTAAGATCTCAGGTTAAAATGGCACTGCCATCTCCCTGGGCTTAGGCTTCGTGAGAGCCGTGAAGCTGCATTTGAAACGAAACCATTGTGACGTGAGGAGATCAGTAACGAGATTGCTGAGGCTAAGAACAGCTCAACAGAAAATCTCTTTTTCTGATGAGAAGTTACTTTCTCCGTTCTGGCTCAACTTTTCAGTTTCTGGGTATGTGCGTGCGTCTGTATGCACTGTTGACATCAGATGCCTGTTTCAGAGACTGCAACCCTGTACATGAGGCAAGGTCTCTCTCTGATCCTAGAGCCCACACCTCCTTTTCAGCTAGTCTGGCTAGGCCCCTTACTCAGGGGGGAGGCCCTGTCTCTGCCTGCTGTGTTGGGATTGCAGGTTGGCTTCCTTTCTACCTTTATGTGAGCTCTGGGGATTCACTCTCTGATTGGCAAACTTGAATGACAAGCACGTTCTCCATTGAGCCACCTCCCCGACCCTCACTTGACCTTGTGCCCCTTTCCCCTCTGCAAGGCTTCAGGAGCACGAAATCCAGTATGGGTGCCTTTAGACTCGGCTTCCTTCGGGTCTGTCTGCAAAAACACTGGGAAGAGTAGACAGAAGGTTGAGATCCAAGCCCCAGACTGGCTCTCTGTGGCAGCACAAAGCCTTAGCACCAAGAAGTTACCAGAACTTCGTGGCCTTGGTAAGCAGAGACATATGTTCTCCTGTCTGGGAGAAGTACTGTCATTCCTAGGTTGGGGTGAAGAAGTGTGACATAAGATACTCTGTGCTTGTCCTCTGAGTGTCCTACTCTAGGCCTGGTCCTTGTTCTCGAATCTGTGCCTCTTCTTCCTTCTAATCTGTACCCCAGAGAGAAACAGTCCAATGCCTCCTTCTGAACCCTCTGCCCCCAAAATATTGGTAAAAGAATCTAACCTGAAACGGCTAGATACGTTCTCAATCTCTAGTAAGTCTCACTTACTAACTATATAAAAGCAGTGGATTGTGAATGAAAAGGAGGAGTGTGTGTGTGTGTGTGTGTGTAAGAGGGGTTCAGAGGGTGTCACAAATTAGACAAAACCAATGGTGAAGACTTGTAAGGCCCAGGACAATGGGAGAACAGCTTCTGAGTCAGAAGCTGCTTCTGAGTCAAAGGTGCTGACTCTTCTTGTTATTTTTCAGACTCTGCAAGCCAGTTCCCTCCAACTCTAGTGCGGAGACACTTGCAGCATGCTCTGCCTACAAAGAGTCTTCTGCTTTGAGGCGTCTCAAGGCTCTTAGAGGGAGAGAGCTGGAGAGCAGCCTTCATTCTGTGTGTCTCCTCTATCTGAAAGAAGTTGTTTGTTAACAGAGGGGATTTATCCAGACCCCACCTGCCCACCCGTCTCATCTTCAGCGTTTAACAGGCATGGAATTAAGCTCTAGACATTTTTCTCTAGAAAACTGGAGGGAAAACTGGAGAATTTTTTTCACCGATGTTTAAAGTATTTGAGATTAAAGCAAGAAAAACCATAAAATATCTGCTTGTTTGTTTTTTAAGTTATCTGGAGGACTTTTTCTTTTGACTTTGTGATTTCTCGAAGGTTTGAGTTTATGAGTCTGAATGCTTATGCTATATCACAAGAGGATTTAGGACTCAGTAGCAACTGAGCTAAATCATGTTATTTAACTTTACAAAAGATTTTCTGTGTCCTAGGCATACAGGATACAAGGGGATGGGGTATGCGTTATCATTTCCACTTTATAGATAAGGAAGCTGGTACACGAAAGTTTTGGGTAACTCACCCTGAGTTGGAAAACCATTGAGCACTGGTTCGTTTCAAAGTTAGATCAATGTGACTCTGAAGCTTTGGTTAATAATAGTTTTTAAAATATAGAATAAAGATAGAAAACCATTTAATACTAGATGTTTAGTCTATCTGGGATGACATAATAAAATACCTCAGATATGATGCCCAAACAAAGGAACTTTGTATCCTCACAATTAAGTGTAAGGTCACGGGAAATGCAGGTCCAGCATCTTGTGAGGCCTCTCTTCCTGGCTTTAGCTGTGTTCCACCTCTGGTCTTGCATGGTCTTTTCTACGCACATTCTTGGTGTATTCATCTTATTATAAGGACATGAGTCAGCTGGTGAGGGCCTACCCCAGTGATTTTGTTTTAAGCTGCTTTCCTCTGTAAGAGCCCTGTTTTCAAATATTTGGAAACACTTGATCTTTCAGTGGGGGGTATCAGGACTTCAAGGCAGGATTGGTAGAAGCACGAATGTACTCCATCACATTAAGAACGTCTTTCAAGCTTTTTTTATTTTTTTCAGAGTTTTACTGAGGTACATTGGACAAGTAAAATATTTAAGTATAAAAACAAAGATAGATATCATGTGAAATAATCTCCACCATCAAGTTAATTAGCATCTTATATAGCTACTTCTGTGTGTATAGAGAAAACACGTTCAATCTACCCTCTTAGCAAGTTTAAATATGCAATACAGCGTTGTTAACTACAGTCACTAGCTGTACATTGGTTTCCCCAGATTTTATTCAGCATATAGCTAAAAGTTTAACCTTTCACAGACACCCAACCATTTCTCTTGGTTCCCGGTCCGTGGAATCCACTATTCTCTGCCTCTATGAGTTGTGCTTTTTCAAATTCAATATGCATATATTTGAATGAATGAGATCGGACACTACCAGTTCATCTGTGTCTTAGAACAATGTCTTCCAGGTTCATCCGTGCTGTCACAAGTGATAGTATTTCTTTTGTATATGCACGTGTGTGTCATACATGTGGGCATATGTATGTGGGGGGGGGTGCACTCACCTGTGGATGCACATATGGCCAGAAATTGATTTCATATCTCTCTCTTGCTTGCTCTTCACTTTAACTTTTGAGGCAGGACCTCTGACTGAAACTGCAACTCACCAACTGGGTAGACTGACCGACCAGAGAGCTTTTGGCGTCTTCTTGCCAGCCCCCAGCTCTAGGTTTAGAGACAGGCGCTGGGCTGCCCAGCTTTTCCATGGGCATAGGATCCAAATTCAGGCTCTCATGCTTTCGCATCAGGCCCCTTACCAAGTGAGCCATCTTCTTAACCCTATTAATTTTTTATGGCTAAAATAAATAAACTTATGCAACATGGTAATATATATCATAGAATATACGTATATCGTATGTTATAATTAAATGTGTGTTAGTGTATATGAATGCAGTATATGTGGATATATAGTCTACCCGAATATTTTATATTAATATAATTTGTGAATATATATAGCAGTATCACATTATTACTGTACATAATATGTATGGATATATTACATCTATAAACCCTTAAGTAGCTTCCAACTTGGCTATTTTGAATTGTGCTGCAATGGTCATGGGAGTTCACTGTTTTTCTTTTGAATATCTATTGAGAAGTAAAATCTCTGGGCCATATGATAATCCTATTTTTATGTTTTGAGAAACACCTTATTGTTTCCCATAATAGCCAGAGCAAAACACATTCCCACCAACAGTGTAAAGTGCTCTTTTCTTTCACACAAATAAGGGTACTTGAATAACTTTAGTGTTTATTTATGTCAAAGTCTGACAACTAGAAGGGACCTCCAGATCTTTGTTATGATTTGGATACACACAGCCATGGAAACAATGTCTTAGCCTGAGGGAAAGTTCCAGATTAGCAGAAGTAGGGTAGAGTCATTTTTCTGTCCCACAAAGTCAACGGAGACAGGGAATGATGGAAGAGGATTTACCGTCTTCAACCAGCAGCTTTAGAGCTGCCTGGGAGCTGCCAACAAATGAGTCAGAAGAGAAAGAGAATGAGGCAATGCGAATGGGAGGCTCCTGCAGGTCAGGCCCGGGGCATGTGCACTGTACTTTTGCCTCTTTCTGATGGAAAGTAGAAGGTAGATGAGCTATGTGTACCTTGTAGTTTGAGTCTGAAATGTCTCCCTACCTCCAGGTGTTAAAGACTTAGGTGCAAACTGATGGCGTTTGAGGAACTAGGTGAATCATAAGAGTTCGGCTTTATCACTGGAATCCACTGATGGATTCGTAATTCAATGGTGTTTGAGGGAGGTGGTGCTGGACCGGTTGCAGGATGTAGGTCACTGTGTTTGAAGGGTGTGTCTAACAACTGGCTCCCACCACTATCATGCTGTCTCTTATCATTGATCCATAGCAATGGACCCAATAGACCATGGGCTGAAACCTCTGAAACCATGAGCCAAAGAAACTCTTCCATCCCTGGAGGGTTTTGTTTGTTTCTGTTTTTGTTTTTTTCCTCATATATTTTGCACAGAGATGGGAACTAACTAGCACAACAAAAGAACAGATATTAATTTACAGTTCTCAGTCTACCTTCATTTTCAAGCCCTTACTGTGTACTATGGAACAACTGCACCTATGTCACTCAGCCAATCAGCTTTCTCTAGGTTTTCTAGGGAAGTACATCCATGGATGACCCTTGTCCCATCTGTGTCCAAAGAGAAGACAAATATCTGATAAAACATAGAGCCTCAAAAGTACAAGACCAGTCACCACCACCATCTTTTCTATTATAGAAAACTTTAACTGTTTTATGAATTAACATTGCCAAGACCATGTTTTGAAGAATATTAAAGCATGTTATTATCGAAGATAGAAATAAAATTTGTTTTTCATTTCTGAAATTTTATTCATTATAAGTGTAGATTCAGTAAGACAATTGTATGGCAAAATTTCAAACTACACAAAACTGCATTACATTCTTTTGAAAAGTTTTGCAAATATTCACTAATTTGTACATTGTGTTTATGTATGCATATATATGTATATATATAGAGAGAGAGATGCATGTATATGTGTGTGGGTGCATGTGTGTGGTCACACATATGTGTATATATGTATGTGGGTGTATTCATCAATCATTTCACCTTATATTTTTAGACAAAGTCACTGATCCTGGAGCTTGCCAAATTAACTAGACTAGCTGGCCAGCAGGTCTGCTGCCCACATCTACCCAACAATGGATTCACTGATGCATGCTTCTATATTTATCTTTTCCATAGGTTCTAGGAAATCAAACTTAGGTCATCATGCCTGCATGGCAAACCCTTTCCAACTGAGCCCTCTCATCCCATTTACATGATGCTCTCAGTTGTAAATTAAATATATTTTATCCAGTACACAAAGACAAAAAATCATACACACTTAGGAGGCACAGTATGATATTTTGATAAATATAGAAACTGTGTGATGCTTACATCAAATTAAATGCATCTATCTCCTCAAACATCCATCCCTTTCCTTTAAAATCTTTTCTTCGCATATTTATTTATTGTGTGCATGTGGCAAGACACACATGTGCACACCATGGTGTACATGTACATGTTGGAGGGCTATGTCCACCATGTGAGGTCCTGGAGATCAAACTCAGTTCTCCAGGCTTGAAGGCAAGCAACTTCACCCACCGAGCCATCTTCCCTACCCACCCCATTCATTATTTTCTATGATAAAAACATCTGTTCTTTTCTTCTAGTTGTTGGGAGATACAATGTATTATTATCACCCTTTGTCAACCCTTTGTACGATAGCACACCAGAACATACGTCTACCTAACTGTAACTTAGTATCCATTGATCACTCTTTTCCTATCCCTCCCTTTGTAAAATTCACTCATTCAGGAACACAAAAGGATTAACTGAGGGGAGTAGTTTTTTTGTTTTGTTTTGTTTTTCGTTTTTTTGTTTTTTTGTTTTTCTGTGCCTTCAAGTGTTTCTGGTTTTGTTTTTAACTACATAATCTCCCCACAGCTAAATAAAAGTCTCTATTTTTAAGAAGTAGATCCATCAGATTCCATTAGTATTAAATGGTGGATGGAACCAGCACAGACTCCAGCCCCCAAATCAACCACGGTGTGGACTCTACTGTGCTCCTGTGTTCTCCATAGACTCCCAGCCCCTCGGCATTTTTGAACCCCATTTTCCATCTGTGGATGGCTATTTCCACCTCTCTTCCAAGCAAGACTGAGATTTAAGTGAAATGCTGGAGTAAGTCTCTGTTAATTCCCCTTCCCTTCCCTTCCCTTCCCTTCCCTTCCCTTCCCCTCCCCTTCCCTCCCCTCCCCTCCCCTCCCCTCCCCTTCCCTTTCCTTCTTCCTTACAGTGCCCTGTTTCTTTCCCTTCTCCTTCCTTCTTTTTCTCTTTCAGTTAAAAGTATAAGTTAGACTGGGGGTGGAGAGGGTAGCAGAATGTTTGATTGATTTTCATAAAAACATTTGGTAAACGATGAATTACAAAGTCCTAAGCTCTTTTAGGGTGTCTTGGCAGCAGTTAATGAGCTAATGAACATATAATATGTAGAAAATAAAATAATAGAAATAGAAATAAAAATAGCTAGGGAGGAAATCACTGGGATCCAGGGAGGGGCTGAGGCAATGGCTCAGCAGATAAATAAAGCTTTTGAAGCGCAAGAGGACTTGAGGCCAGATCCTCAGAAACAAAGCAAAAACCAGTTGAGAGTGGTGTCCAGCCCATCTGTAACCTCATCAGAGTCAAGGAATCCCTGGGACAATCTGTCTTAGTAGACCTGCTGACTCAGTGAGCACCGGGCTCAGAGAGAGACCCACCTCAGAAAATAAAGTTGGGGCGGGAGGACAACTGACAGAGATAACTCATGTCAACCTCCTCCAGTTACCACAGGCACACATGTGTGCATGCTCCCACCTGCACCTATGCACACCATAGATGTGTACACACACAGACACACTCACAGACACACACACAGACATACACACAGACATTCACAGACAAACACACAGACATTCACAGAGAGGGAGACACACACAGACATTCACAGAGAGGGAGACACACACAGACACACAGACACAGAGACACACACACACAGAGACACACACACAGAGACACACACACAGAGACACACACAGAGTCATACACACAGGCATACACAGACACACACACATGGCTATACACAGAGAGAGACACACACACACACATACACACATACACACACACACACACACATACACACAGAGACACATATACATAGACACACACACAGACACATATACAAACACACACACACGGACACACACAGACACACACAGACACACACACACAGCTATACACAGAGAGAGAGACACACACACACATACACACAGACACACACACAGAGACACACACAGACACCCACACAGACACACACACACACACATACACACAGACACACACACAGAGACACACAGAGACACACAGAGACACCCACACAGACACGCACACACGCACACACACGCACACACACACATACACACAGACACACACACACATATACACAGAGACACATATACATAGACACACACACACACAGGCACATACACAAACACACACACACGGACACACACAGACACCCACACACACACACACACACACACATACACACATACACACACACACACACACACACATACACACAGAGACACATATACATAGACACACACACAGACACATATACAAACACACACACACGGACACACACAGACAACACACAGACACACACACACAGCTATACACAGAGAGAGAGACACACACACACAGACACACAGACACACACACAGAGACAGACACAGACACCCACACAGACACAGACACGCACACACACACACACATACACACAGACACACACACACACACGGCTATACACAGAGAGAGAGACACACACACACATACACACAGACACACACACAGAGACACACAGAGACACACAGAGACACCCACACAGACACGCACACACGCACACACACGCACACACACACATACACACAGACACACACACACATATACACAGAGACACATATACATAGACACACACACACACACACACACACACACAGGCACATACACAAACACACACACACGGACACACACAGACACCCACACAGACACACACACACACACACACTCAACTAAAACAACATTTCAACAGTCTATAGCATTGTAATTTAATCGTTCATATGCCTCTCGTTGTCCTAACAATCCAAAACAACAGCTCTCTGATGCCGTATACAGAAGGAAGAGGAGAAATAATTTCACTGGACAGAGTACCAGGCCCCTCTGTCACACAACTTATTATTTCCAAATGTTGAACGTCCAGGGAGTGCTTCCCATTCTCCTAACTATTAAACTATTTGGCTCCCTTTGGGGGAACGGATGGGTTTGGCAACCCACAGACCTTCATGAAAGATTCTTCTCTGGAATTCCAGCGCTCCATCAGAAATCCATGGCTGTGTGTGAGGCCTCCAAAGGAGTGTTCTGTCCAGGGCTGCGTCGTCCTCTAGGAGTCTCTACGGACGAAGCTCGGTCAGTGCGGCAGGCCAGACAGGATCTACCTTGTTTTGTTCTCCTGGGAAATTTAATGTTTAGTTTAATGGTTTTATTTTGAAATAGTTCTTATGTGTCAAGGCATTGCAGTTATAGTGCAGAGGATCTCACAGACCTTTCACGCACATAATTCAGATGTTATTGTTTTTAGGGCTTTTGCTTTTCTGTTCTCTTTCTCTTTAATTACATAGAATTGTCACCTTACTTATTTTCCATTGGAGAGCACGCTGTAGCCATTATCTCTCTCTACCCCTAAATACTACAGTATGGGCACTAAAGAAGGGGGTAGAAATGCAGCAAAATGGCTATAATAAGATGGTTAACACTGCTGTACTTTAATCCTCGATTCTCCAGATTTGACCACGGTCCCAACAATACACTCTATGGCAGGAGGATTGGACCCAGGACCCGGCTTAGCGCCTTTAACCTTGAACTCTCCCTTTGTCGCTGTCATTAGTTTCCTTTAAGGCCTTGTACCCCTAGTTTAAGCTTGCCTGATGTTTTCTCATTCCTATATTGAAACTATGCACATTTGTTAGAAATATCCCGGAAGGCATCGCAGGCTCTCTCCCACGCTCTATGTCCATTTCCCCCAGTAGGTCTTCGTAACCTTGGTGTTATTATTCTCTTGGCAATTAATACAAACCTAGCAGGGAGAGAGACCGAGGCTGTGTAAATAGTGTGTTTCCGCTCAAGCTTTCATCTATTCGTTTAACCTTTTAAAGTGTTTTAGAACTTGACCTTCATTTGTAACTTTTGACTAAAAATAAGAAAACTAAATTCGTGGTTGAACCTCATCTCCCCAGAAAGCCATATGCTAGAAGGGTGACATTGAGCAGGGAAGATAGCCCAGGACACAGGCACAAGCTTGACCTCAGGTTTGTTCCCTGCAGCCCCTGAATTTTAAAAGCTCCTTCCACTGTCACCAGGAGGAAACTCTCTCAGTAACTCTTCAGATCGAACATGCAACAAGTGGGGCCCCAGCAAGCCTCCAGCAACCCTCCGTCCTGAAGGGCTCCACTCTGGTTGTCTGTGTTGCAGGATAGTTTTAATTAGTGTGCTTAGTTAGCACACTAAATAATGGATCTCATCACGATGTTTCCATACATGTGTATCATCGTGCCTTGCTATGTCCACACCTCCAACTACCTTCCCCCACCCCACTCCCTACCTTCCACGGATATCCCTTCTATGTGTAAATAGCTCTTCCGCTGCTTTCACGTAATATGTATGAGCAAATGCACACACACATATACACACACACCAAGTTTTATTTAGCCAGAGCAGAGAATAAAATTATGTTACTCGTAGGAAAACGGATGGAACTAGAGTTCACCATGTTAAGTGAAATAAGCAACCGCCCCCATTTCTTCTCCTCTCGCATGTAGAATGTATGCATATACATAAACACATGCCTATGTATGGAAATGGAAGAGTGGGTCGGCCCCCTCTTCTCAGGAGCAATCCCGCTCTTTTGGGCACGCGCACAGTTCATGACCAACCTCCCTGCTCCCTGTTCCCCAAACAGCCTTCCGAGAGAGTCCCTCGGGCTCTGACAGCAGGCGTGGGACACACCCTTCACATAGGGCATTGATTTTTCCAGTTCTTCTGCTCTTCTTTAGAAACAAATGGCAAAAAGGAAGAAACTGTCTTCTTTCCTGTTTGGCCAGGATCTCTTAGGGGTTGTAGGCAGCGGACTCACAGGACCGGCAGTCCCCACCTGGAGAGTCCAGCCTTAGAGGCAGCAGCCACACCCTACGTCGGCAGATGCCCACTGCATTCTCTTTTTCTTTCTTATTTATGTATATTTAAGAAGAAATAGGTCCTATGAACTGAAGCACTGGGGGGTAGTTAAAAATAAAACTTCAGTGAGTTATATTTCACACACGGTGATATTTATCCAGTTAAAAATACACAATTTGATGGAATTAAGAATTAATGTATTTGCATTTATGTAATTAGCATCACAGTCAATGTAACATTTCCATGCCTAAAAAGAAGCCCAACCCCATTAGCGGTGATTCCCAAGGGAGGTTTTAAAGGATGGCTCCCTGTGTTTTCTAAGCAATAGCTTTTGTTCTTTTCCTGGGTTTAACTATTCATTCGCTATCTTCCAGCTGAGCTGAGCCTGCAATGGTCTCTCTGCAGAGACTTAATTAATTGATGGCAGTTGGGTTTACATCCCCAGGGGCCACTAACCTTATATTGTTCTTGGTAAATTTGATTTTTGAATTTCTTTTGTCTTTTCCCTGGAGAATCATGAATGGGTTGTTCTTAGGAAATTGCGGGATGTTGGGAATCATCTTTTCAAGAATTTACAATTTAAATCACACTTTTATATGCACAATTCTATTTCCTCCCCGCAAAAAACAGTTTAAAGTAAAAACAGTAGTATCTTTGAAGGGTCTTTCTGTGCCAGACAGTACGAAGTGCTTCTTATATTTGCAACTAATACCCTTCTAGTCAGAATGGATCCCCAAATTGAACGTGCAAAAACATACTCACCAATGTGACAGTGGGAAGATGCAGAGTCTTTATAAGGCAGTTAAACCAGGAGGAATTATTGTCAGGGCTTCTGGGAGCAAGCCCTAATCCTTGCATCTCTGTCACCTGGTGAGGACTCAGAGAGAAAACCTTCATCAGGTGTTGAAGGTAGGCTTTTACTAATGGATCTTTCCACTTCCAGAACTCTAAGAAAAACGTTTCTGTTATTTTAAATTACCCAGTGCCAAGTAGTTTGGTACAGCAAGGCATCACACCATCAGATGAGACAGGTATGATTAAAAGTAGCCAGAAGTGCAGAGAGATTAAGTGATAACGAGCTCACCAGAACAGAGATCCGGGGTACCCACAGTGTTTTTAGTTTTGGCTCCAAACATTGCTCTCATTGCTTGCAGCTTTCCTGTTTTAGAAGCAAGTTCTGGCAGGGGCCTAGTTAGGTCTTGAATGCAAGAACTCAAAGCCCAGGCCTCATGTGATAATCAGTCAACAGCCCCCACAGGTCACTTGCCCCCATATCTTGCAAGGTTCATGGAGCTGAGTTCTTCCTCACGTCTCCACATGTCACCCCCTCCCCGCATTGTGGACAACATGACTGAAACTTCATGGCATCAAATACATTTTTATTATGGCACTCCGGGTGTTTAGAAAAGCCCCTCAAACGTTAGCAAGTGTGATTGTGTTGGAGGGGGAATAAGTCATTTTCAAGTCAATTTTGAAAGCCAGTTTTCCCTTATTGCCGCGAGCCCTTTGCAACCTCTCTCCATTTCTCTTTCTCAGTCTGTTCTATCCCAAGAAGTGAATGCAGCACGTGGATTTAATAACCATGGCAATGATTTGAGTGTGTGCTCAGCTAATCAGAAAGAGCAGTGGCAAGCCCAAGAATTCATTTCAGTTATATATCATTTTAAAAGAGTTGACACACATGTCCTTTTGAGAGAAAATAATAAAAATTTAAAAAGCGAAACCCAGTTCTGACCTGCCAGCTGCAATGATTGGTTACACAGAAGAGAGCTGTGGAATTCCGAGGCCATTTGGGTTTTGTTAAGTTTGCTGAAACAGCGTCAAGTCTGATCTCTGCCACTTTAAACAGTTTAATGACTTTTGGATAAGCCTTCAGAGGTAAATGGTTAAATCACCAAATGCTCCATAAAATAATTATGCAAACAATTTTCTGGCTAATTATCTTACATGAACAGAAGCACACAGCTGCTAAGATATATAATTGCTGTTTCATCAGGGCCAGCTACTGTATTTACATAATTCCTTTACTGATCTTGGTGTAGTTTGGTGGCAGGCATTAACATAATATCCTATGAAATGAAGGAGTTAAAATACAACTCTGGCCCCAGCTGGTAGATAACACCACTGACTTACTTTGATAATTTTTTTTTGAGGCAATGAATTACGATCTTTAAGTCTATGACATTTGTATGGCATATGTAAGTCCTTAGGTGGTTATATTTAGATTAAATTAGGGCAGAGATAACATTTTATTCTGTTATCTATATAATGTACACACAGAGATATAAGCATGTAATTGGACAGTTCACAAACCGAACTCCCTCAGGCAGGAAATAGAGTAAGAAATAGAATATTACCAGAACCTTAAAATATTCCCTTGTCTCTCCCCCAGCTTCTACTATCTCGAAAGAGAGATGCTATCTTAATTTTTATCAGGAGACTAACTTTGTCTGGGTTGTACTGAGTTTGAATGTGATCACAGAGTATATGTTTGTTCCTGTCTCTGGTTTCTTTGATCATAAGTGTCATCCTGCTGACATTTGTTGGCTCTCACTGGTAATATGATATCCCATTGTACAAACAAAGGATATAATGCTTATCATTTTGCTATTGAGAGATTTTTATGAATAGTTTCTGGTTTAGCTATATTATGGATAATGTTGTTCGTGTCTCTTAGTGAACACATGCTCAGGTTTTACCTGGGTCAATGCCTGAGAGTGGTGTGTATATGTGTGTGTGTGTGTGTGTGTGTGTGTGTGTGTGTGTGTGTGTTCAACTTTATTAGATACTGTCAAATCCTTTTCCTGAAAGGTTTCACTAATTTGTACCCCTGTCAGCACTGGAGAAAGGTGGGATGAACGTTTGAAGCATTCTAACTGATGAGTGCTAAATTTAAATGGCAGTGCAGGATAAGAAAAGCAGGGGCAGTTGTTCTAAGTATTAGGATTCCAAAAGCATGGCCCGGTGAAGCAAGGGCCACATGAGAAGGCAGCCTGATGGAGGAAGGAGTCACATTGGAGTATTCTGGAATATAGCATGCACACTAGAGAACCAACCCAAAAACTCTCCCTTTTCTCCGCACGCAGTCTATAGGGAGCACGATGCGGTGCAGCCCAGGACTGATGGCCCACTGTGGAGGCTTGGGATGCCCCTCTTCTTCCCCTTGCTGGGGTATACAAATACCTAACAGTGATATAGGGTACTTCTGAGATTAAGGTACCATAACATAAATTCCATACGTTGAAACCCTACCCTCCAGGCTGGTGACACGGCTTAGCTGGTAAAAGGGCTTGCACGGAGGACAACCCGAGTTCAGTCTCTGAACACACACGGTAGAAAGAGAGATCCAACACCCACAAGTTGTCCTCTGACCTCCACATATGCATTGTGACATGACGCCCCTCACTCCATACACTAAATAAATAAATTACATGAAAAAAAAATCCTAATATCCTATGTAATGGTACTAGGGAACTGGGCTTTTGTTAGGTAAATGGGTGAAGAGAGCAGTCTGTATGAACAGCATCAACACCCTTAAAAGATCTTGGAGACCTCTCATGCCATTTCACAGAGTAGTGGCATAGTGAGAGGACAGTATCTACAAGCCAGGAAGCGAGTCCGCACCAGAACTGGAGCACGCTGGTTCCCTGATCTTGCTCTTTCAACCTCTGGAATGGTGAGGAGTGAATTTCTGTTTACAAGAGCAGCCCACTCTCTGGAGCCCCCGTGTAGCACAGCCACGCCAAGATGACGGGAAATAGTGGTGAAAATAAATCAGAGAACAGAAAAACACACAGATTTCTTCTTGGCTTGGGCTTCTCGAGATGGCCAGGAGAGGTGTGCAAGAATAAAGAGGAAGGGGGAGAAAGGAAGAAAGAAGACTTGGAAGGAGGGGTGAAATGGTTAGGACTCTTAAAGACAAACAATGGCTACCTTCTTGACTACTTGATAAACTACTTGATTTTTAACAAACAGTCCCTTTACAGTAGAAACTTATCTCTGAAGTAAATTGGTGTTTTCTCACTTGAATGGCAATGCTTGCGTTAGCAGATTAGGAAAGGGTCCTCCTCAGTCTTGTTGAAGAATGCCAGGCAGAAGGGGAGGCAACATTCCCATCATGCCTCAGGATCCACTGCCACAGCCATCCAGATTTAAACTCATCCATTGGTTATTGTTTTGGGGTAACTTTAGGCAAAGATACTAAATCGGATTCATAGGCAGACTTCAATGGGTCTGTGGGTCTTCTGATATCATATGCCTGGACTGTGGCACTGACTACTGCTATTGGATTCTTGTGAGAGTCTGCCAAACTCACTCTTTTTTCTGTTTTATGGTTTTGTTTTGTTTTATTTTTGAGACAGCGTTTCTGTCGTAACACTGGCTGTCCTGGAACTCACTCTGTAGACCAGCTTGGCCTCACACTCACAGAGATCCGCCTGCTTCTGCCTCCAGAGTGCTGGGATTAAAAGCCTGTGCCACCACCACCTGTCTAAGCCCACTCTTAAAAGAAAAACATACTGCTACAGGGATCCGTTGAGTAAAGGAATACGGCCATTAACACAATAATATGCAGTTGCTGAGATATAGGGAACTCCAAGTTACACATACAGTAGTCCCCCTATAGCAATAAGAGAGGTCTTAAAGAAAATTTTCTTCAGAAATGTAGAAAAGAATGAATATTTACTTAGAATAAGACACTGTGCTTGATTATTAAAGTATAAAAATAAAGAAGCATTTTCGGAGAAGCAAAGATTGAGACTGGTCACCAAGTTTAAGTCCTTACCAAAAGAACTCATTAAAGATTATGGTGATTCGAATGAAAATGGTCCACATAGACTTATATATTTGATTATTTGGTCCCCAGTTGGTGGAACTCTTTGGGAAGGATTAGGAATTATGGCCTTGTGGGAGGAGGTGTGTCACTGGCGATGGGCTTTGAAGTCAAAAGCCCATGCCATTCCCAGTTAGCTCTCTCTGCTTCCCATTTGTGGCTAGGGATGTAATCTCTCAGATACTGCTCCAGCCCCATGCACGCCTGCCTGCTGCCATGCTCCTTGCTGGGACTGTCATGGACTCTAACCCTCCGGGTCTGTAAGCAAGCTCCCAATTAAATGCTTTCATCTATAAGTTCCCTTGGTCATATTTTCATAGCAATAACTAAGAAACAGATACACTTCGGTAAATAAGAGGTTTAACCCCCAAAGAAATGGTGATCAAGAGGAAACAATGAGCAAAGAAATTTCTAAGCACACTTGTTAACCTAAGAAGTATTTTTTAAAGAAGATTTTGAAGGGATTTTCTAATGTGAAAATACAATGCTCGGAGGCAAGAGCATGGTCAAGGAAAGGGGGTGAAATTGAAATTAGACAGTACAAATTCATTGTATTATCATGTTTGGGGTGAAAACAGAGCCGTACCTCACTTTGGACTTCAAACAGGAGTGTGCTTAAAGGCTTAAAAGAAAGTAAGAGGAAAATGCACGAGGAAAAGAAAGGACTAAAGAACACTAACCCAACCTAGTAAGCAGCAGAAGTAGAAAAGTATGGGGCAAGAAAATGCACTGGACAAAGATAGACACAATGTATCAGTAATCTTGGTAAATGTGAACAGATTAACTTGCTCAAAGTAGAGATGACTGGATTATTTTTAGACAAGAAACCCATTGACAGGCTATTGTGGGAGAAAAAAATACCACGGTGAAGTTTAGAGGGTGGGAGGGTGGAGAGAAGCCAGAGAAGTAAGGTGGATGGAAGGGAGCTGTCAGAAACACTAGCAATACCAAATCCCAATGTCCCTGACAGAGCAGCGTCCCGACGTGGTCAGCGAATGGGACCTAGCGATAATGGAAGGTATTTCTGCATTCTTTCTTAGAAACAGATTCAGTAGTAAATACTGAAAACAAAATGTAAATATTTTGAGTAACACACTTAGTCCAGGTTAAAGCAAATCTATAAGAAACTCCATATTATTCAAATAGAGAATTCATTCCTTTCAAGTATCACCAAGACACTAACCATGTAGCAGACCATGGAAGTACTCCAGAAAGCAAAGAATCAACAACCCAGAACTCCTTCTCCTTCCACAATATAATATTAGACACTGACAACAACCAAAGAGCCAGGAAAACACCATATGTTTAGAACCTAAAATAATCTTATTAATATTAATGATTCCCAGAATAAGTGATAATGGAACTTATGAAATATTTAGAACTCAATGACCACAAAACAGTGTCTATAAAAGCTTCCTGCAAGGCTTTAAATTTGCATTCATTAAGATGATGTGGTAGCTGCAATATAAAGGTTATTGTTTAGCGGGAGATGAGTATTCACAGAAAGAATGTTCATTTGAGAAGTAAGAGCTAGCTAGGGAGCTAGGGAGGACTGGGGCCTGGCTCGGTGATAGAATAAACACAAGGCTGGATGTCTGTTTTCTCAGCACCTCAAAGCAAACAAACAAACAAACAAAGGCAGCTGGTAGAAGACAGGGAGCAAGAAGTAGAGGAAAAACCTAAAGGAAAATGCCCTTGAGAAGAACTCATTGGAAATCGCCACAGACAGTGCCAGTGTTCCACAGTCCTGCAATTTCACAAGTCCTGTTTCAAAGCAAGAAAACACACAGTTGTCTTGGTCACGCCCTAATTCCTCACAAGCTCATGGAAAGAACATTACCATTTATGTCACAAGTCTCCTATAATTGCTAGGGTTTTCATGTCCCACTTCCTATTGGCATTACTCCTAAATTTGTTCTGGTCTTATTTAGAGTGATTGTGTGTTTTAAATGAAAATTTATGCTAATATTTTAAAATGTCAATCAAGATGAATATAACTCCATTCCCCCAAAAGCAAACTTCAGTTTATCTTGGCAACCTAACAAAGAACAGGCCCTTCCTTTTCATTGATTACCTAAATAATATTTTCTTTGCACTTCAATTTGACAGACTAGTGTCAGGCATTTCCTTTGGGGTTCACATTTCACATAGGAAAAAAAAATCACTCAGAACTGACTCAAAAGCATGACTGAGATGAGCTCCCTTGTTTAAAAGTACGCAAAGAAAGGTTTGGGGCCCTTTGGGACTTTGCAGAGGTCATACATCTAATGAGTGGGACAGTCAGAACTGGAGCCACTAATTTCAGAGAGAACAGCAACCAACACTTAATCAATGTGAAAATTTCTTTTTTCCACTTTGACTGCTCATACATTCTTAAAATGGAGAAGTGATTGTGTCTGCACAGCCATCCCAACACACCATGTTCCACCCCTGCTTCCTGTCTCTCCACTTGACAGGATGTGTCCAGAGGCCCTGATTCTTGGAAGTGTAGGCTCTTTCTCTTAGCACCATCTCTCCCAGACCAACCTGTATGAGGGGAAGCCGGTTGAGGATATGCAGGAAAGAACTTCAAACTCTATTATTTCCTATAAAAAGGAAAACAAAGGTCTAAAAAGGAACAAGAATCAAAGCATATGTAAATCCTGACACATAACGATTGATTTATTTTACCTTAAAAACAAAAAAAAGGTAGCTACAAGCTCACTGGCTCACTTAGTTACTTGCAGTAGCTAAAATCTACAGCAGCCAATTATTCCCATGATTTGGTTTTCTATCCAATAGATACAACCCATTACAGAGGACAGCAGAACTGATCAAACTAACCTGTATGGGAGGGAGATAAACAAAAATTATTTTCCATCGTGTTTTAGAAGAACACTGGGAAAAGCCAGACCAGTATTTAAACAGTCGCTGGCTGATAGAATCTCCCACAGGCCCTGCATCCTGCGTGTGGTGCATCTAGTGTTTTTCACTGGGAAAGTTCTGTGGCTGAGGGGAACTTAGTCATGGATTTTCTGTGACAATCCCACAAGCAGCAGAAATGTGCTGGAAATAACTGAGACACTTCAAAACCAGAACACTGGTTGTGTTTTCCCTCGAGTCAGCAAAAGGTCAGGCTGAGGAGGCAGAGAAAGTGAACTGGATATGACAGAACGTGCATAGCTCTGGGAGAAAATTGAACCTGTCATTACAAAAATGATATAAATGAGCTATGGCTCAACCCGTTTGAAAGTCCATTATCCAAGCGAGGTGACGTCATCCGTCAAGGTATTGATGACCTTGTTTATCTAAGATGAGGGCTTAATTCATTTTCATTTCAGTAACAAGACACCCAAAGCTGGGTGGGTACCTTGCAAAGAATTTAGCTTTATTTGACTCGCGATTCTGGAGATGGGAAAATCCGAACATGTTTCTGGAGTCTGCTGAGGGATCAGAGGCTATGTCACGATGCTGTAGAGAAGTACTTAAAGAGAGTGGCTACCTACAGAAAAGGCTAAGCAGCTGTGACACTGTTTCAAAACAACCCTTTCTTCTAGCCTGGTCCCATGAGCATCACATTAGTATTTCCAAAGATGCTGTCCTTCCAGGAGGCTGTACCTCTTAAAGGCTCACTACTCCTCACACTGTTGTGCTGGGAGTGACATTTCCAGCTTACGAACTCCGGGGGAGTGGGGGGAGACACTCAAACCATTGCCAGCCATGGCAGGGACCCATCATAGCCTCAAGTCACTCCATAAAAGATGGGGCTGACTTATCCCCCACAGGACCTACAAAGTAGATTTTAGGATGGGGAAGATGTTGCTAATAGAAAACATACACTTGATGCTGAATAATTTCCAGAGTGTGCTCACAGCCGTCCTTTGACTCTCCCCTCTAAAGAACTATGTAAAATATCCTCTGCATTTTTTCAGGACAGGGAAAATAAGATTTGAGGAGGATACATGCCTGTACAACAGTAAGGGACCTACATCATGGCTCATGGTCCTTAAACTCTGTCATCTCTTCTACCACAGCCCCATCCTACCTGAGCCCAGGTCCTAGCCAAGATCAGTCATTATTTTCAGATGACATCTCAGGTCTCAGTCTTCCAGTCACAGAACAGTCAAGGCTAGCAATAGCATGAACCTCCCAACCCTGCTCCTGCCTCAGGCTTCCTCTGTTGTCATGAAAGAGACTGCAGAAGGAGTGTTGCTGGAGCCTGCAAACACCAGTTTCTCTCAAAACTCTTTTCTCCATTGGACGCAGGCTCAGCCTGAAGACAGAAACCTGTGAACTGTCTTCGTGTTGCCTTTCTTCCAGAGTCGGAAAGAATTACTCTCTTCCAGAGAGTCGTGTGAGATTTGGGCTCACTGTTCTTCCCATTCTGCTCTGGGAGACGAAATAAAAATGCAAGCCCGTAATTGGAAGTATTACGTCCTGAAAAGGGCCTCTTGTGTCCAAAGACAGTTGTGCTGGGTTTTCTGGAACTTTGTTTCAGACACACCCTCTGAATTCTTACTCTAATATATTTCCTGCAAAATAACAACGGAAAATGATTAAAGGGATGAACAGCAGTTATATCGGTTGCTTATTGACAAAGCCTTGGTCTGAAAGTAACAGGGAGTGTGACAGTAGTTCAAAAACCACTAGGCAATGATCCCCAAAGGGGTGACAAGAAATGGCACCTGGCAAAAGATACTCTAGAGGACTCAGGATAGCAGATGGCAAACATACATGCCAGAGAGCCCCAGTTCCTACAAGGGAAGGGTAGGCTTTATTGGAGTGGTGCACATGCAGATAACAATGATCCTGGATGAACTTAAAAACGAAATTTAATAGCTGATGAGGTTGGAATTACCAGCAGTAGGCAGAGTCACCCATGAAAGGACAAATTTATTCTCAGAAGAGAATCCCAGGTTTTATGCTGCACAGAGAGTTAAGAACTCAAGGAAAACCCCATGATCATTTTGAACTGAAGGAATACAAAAGAAAACAAAAGAGACTAGAAACTGAAGGGATGGGGTCCCAGAAAAGAGGGAACAATTGCATTGACGCAGAGTGCTGAATTCTGTATATCATTTTTTTTTTCAAATCCTTCATTGACTTTTGTTTTAAAAGATAGATATTGTTGAGTGTCTTAGTTCCTCTTCTATTGCTGTGGCACAGCACTATGACCAAGGCAACTTCAAGAAAAAAAGTGTTTAATGCAGTATCACAGGGTGATTCCATGAGCATGGTGGTGGGGACCATGGCAGCAGACAGGCAGGCACCGGGCTGCAGCAACAGCTGAGGACTTATACTCTATCCACGAACAGGAATCAGAGGGAGCTAATGGGGGACATCATGGGTTTTTGAAACCTCAAAGTATTTACCCCTAGTACTTTCTCCAACAAAGACACACCTCCTAATACTTCCCAAATCATTCCACCAGTTGAAGACCAAACATTCAAATATATGACCAATGGGGACCATTATCATTCAAACCACCACATCAGGAATACTTGAAGCTTACAACATTATGCTGTGAAATATATATAGAAAGCAAAAATCTTTACTATAGAAGCTAATTAACATACTTGTCATCTCACAAATGCATGCCTTATAATGACAAGAGCAGCCAAAAACCATTTAACACATATCTATTATACAATACAATTTAATTAGCTTCAGTTCTTATGTTATACATTAGACTCTAAACTTGTTCATCCTATACATCTGGTGTTTTATATCCTTTAATCTCCCTATTTGTCACATTTATAGGTTCATTTTTCTACCCTGTGTATTTGAGTCCTTTTAAAACAAATATTCCTTATATAGATAAGACTCTGCAGGATTTTTCTTTCAGAAAGATGAAGCTGCTTAATTCACTTGTGAACAGTAGATGTGTGAACAGGATTCCAAAGATCCCAAGGGAAAATGACCTTTAGGAGCCTGAAAAGCTGAGGGAAGTTTGCATTGCTGGACCACATGGGGAATAGAATTATGAATCAGACTCATTGATAAGAGACTGGTAAACACTTTAGCATTCCCATCAAAATACCAAAGACTCCTTAAGAATAAAGGGCATGTGAAAACTACTGAGTTTACCTGGAAGCTGAGAAAATGAGTTGATCCACTTTAACATGAATCCAAGCTTCTAGAAGTTAATAGTCATTTCTTAGACATTTGATTGTTTGCTTGGATGAAATGTGACAGTCTTCAGAGTACGACAAATGATTGCAATCTTTTTATTCTGCAATGTAAACTTACAGCATCCAGCATACAATTAAACATTGCTAGACATTCAAAATGTAAAGTTGCAAAGTGGGAAGATAAATCTATTAGAGATAGTCTTACTTAGGATTTTATGACATCTATCATATTTACATTAAAGTATGTTACGTGTGTGACACATGCACGGGAACACACATGTACACGTACAACTTTAGGAGGGATTGAAGACTAAAATGAAACCAATGGAAACCTAAGGCAGAAAAAAATGCAGTCTGAAACCTAAAAAATTACCAGATGGGCTTAAAAACACGTTTTTAAAAGACAAGAAAAAAACGTTAATGAACTTGAAAGTAGATCATTCAAATTGAAAGACGGAAAAGATACAGAGCAGAAATGAGCAGCCTCAGTAACATGTGGGTCAGTATTAAGTGACCTTACATACATGTAAATTGATTTCTCATAGAGGAAAGGATAGAGAAGAATTTTTATTAATGGCTTAATTAAAAAAAAATTGATCTATAGATTAAGGTAGTTTATTAAACCTCAAAAGGATAAAAATGAAGATAGCTACATCTAGGCAAATCATAGGAAAAAAATACAGAAAGGCAATAATGAATGAAAAGGATTTTAGGAGAAAGAAAGCAGACCCCTAAGCAGAAGGGGCAATAGTAACCTCAAAGGCAGTGGAAGTCAGAACACAATAGGCTGATGATAAAATCAAAATTAAATATTGTTATGGTTTGAATCTGGAATGTCCCCCACAGGCTCATATTTTAAATGCTTGTTCTCCATCTGGAAGAGAGAGAGAGAGATTTGGAAGACTATGGAGACTTTGGGAGGTAGAGCCTGGCTAGGTGAGTGTCCCTAGGAATGGGCTTCTGGCCCACTGTGCTGTGAAGAGACTGCTTCCCCTGGCATGGACAGAGCCGCCCTGCCATGCCTCCTCTGCTGCACTGGAACCAAAATCTCCTAAAACCATGAGCCGAAACGAACCTTTCCTCCCTTAAACTGTGTCTATTGGGTAGTTGGGCCCCAGCAACTCAAAGGTAGCAATACATTCTGGAACTTTCTATCAAATGAAATACTGAAAGTCACCTCCAGTGATGAATGGGAGACTATTAGTACTATCAGAGCAGAAAGTAAAAGATGCCAAAGATTCTAAATGTATGATTTTTAAAATATTCTGCAAGGTAAATACTTAAAATCCCCCAAGAAGGAAAACATAAGCCAGAAATTCAGATCTCCAGGAAGGAATTTCCAGAAGAAATTTTGACAAGTTGAGTTGCTTTCAAGGTAACATGGCCATAAACTATTTTCCTTGCTGAACTTTCTTTGTGTTTAATAAAGCACAACTAAAAACAAAATATTAATAGACAGACATACTTATTAGTCTAGTCCTACAGAGTCAGAACCATTGAGCTCACAATCTTCAACTGCACACCCTGCTTAGGAGAAAGAACCCAGCTAGAGCTGTCATCTTCTAGTACGTCAGTACCTCCCAAAGGACCTGCATTCTACAGTCAACTGTAAAAGCATTTAAGCAGAAGATATCCAGTCTAAAACAGCAACCAAGGGTGTATGTCATTAATATTTCAGTAACATAGTCATTCATTGCCATTATCAAGTCCAAACCATACACAATAGTATGCACTCTCCTTGTATATAATTATGAGCTCGATGACTTTGTTTGTGCTAACAACTAACTAACATAAAACCATGAGTAATGCAGTGCACTACAATGTTATGGTTAATAGAGTGTCTGTAGGTGATGGAAATTTTGCAGCTCTGTTGTAATCTCCCAGGATCAGTCCACGCTTGAGATTCGTTATTCATCATAACATCATTATATGGGTCACGATCATAAGTGTAAAGTTATAAAGTACCATCTTCAAAAAGATATTTCTAAGGGAATTGCTAATAAAAATAAATAATTGTAGACAATTTTAATGTATGCATTGTTAAAATACATTACAACAACAGCACAAAGAAAAGGTCGGTGTACAAATGGAATTGTACTTTGCAAAAATGAGGATTATAACATGAGTTGATCATAAACTAGGATAGTCTAAGCATGAATGCTAATTCCTAGAAAACAGTAGAGAGAGCTGTAGATAAAAAGCCAGCAAGGAAAACTTAATGCGACATTAAAAATTACTTTATGGATAACAGGAAAGAAGAGACAAAAGTATATTGTTAGGGTCCGAGAATCACCCGAAAAAGACCACCAAGACCACACATGCAAAGCACAAGAGCGCATTTATTCTGTAGAGCAAACTTGCATGCAGGGTCAGCTACTTTTCAAAATGGGGACGACCAAGTGCAGGCTCCTATGTCTTTTAAAGGAAACAGCCAGTGTTTGGGCGATCTCTCTGATCGGTCAAGACCTAAATACAGGGTTGGCTCTTTAAATGTCTCGAGGAAACAAAGGCTTCTGGGAAAGCGAGTACTTAACAGTAAGCAGAGAGGCTAGGTCAGTGCCGCTGCCACTGGGAGGCACTGGTCTTCTCGTAGGGGGACAAACAAAAAACAAATAGATGGTAGGCGTAGATCTGACTATACCAATAATTAGGCCAAATGTAACTAAACTCACCCTCTAATTTATGAACTCAACACCCCTAGATTATCAGACTGAAAAAATAATGATAACGAAGCCACAACTACATGCTGTTGACAGGGCGGAGATCTTTTAAATATCCGTACACAGATGGATAGTTAAGGGGTGGGAATAGATACAGCATGCACATGTTAAGTAAAGGAAATCTGGTACAATTGTATTAATACCTTTTATGGTTTGGGTGTGAAGCACCTCTCGAAGGGTGTCACAGTAGCCTAGTCTCCACTGCAAACAGTGTTCAAAGGTGGTCGTGGGAAAGTGATTGAGTCCTGAGGGTCCATCATCAATGTATTAATCCATTGGTTGAAACAGTATTTTAATACGCTTTCAGGAAGTGGGAAAATGAAGGACGTCATTGGAAGAAGTATGTTAACTGGAAGGGTATTGTCTTAGTCACTGTTCTGTTGTTGTAAAGAGAGACCATGACCAAAAGCAACTCTTACAAAAGAAAGCATTTAATCGGAGGCTTGCTTACAGTTCCAGAGGTTTAGTCCATCATCATCCTGGCTGGGAGCGTGGCCGCAGGCAGGTGTGGTGCTGGAGAAGTGGCTGAGAGCTACATCTTAATCTGCAAGTGGAGAGAGAGAGACAGGCTGGGCCTGGCATGAGTTTTTTAAACCTAAAGCCCACTGCTAGTGACATACTTCCTCCAACAAGGCTATACCTTCTGATCCTTCTAATCCTGTCAAAGAGTTCTTTTCCCTTGTGACTAAGTATTCAGATATATGAGTCTATGGGGGCCATTCTTATTCAAACCACCACATTCCACTCCCTGGCCCCCATAGGCTTGTAGCCATATCATAATGGGAAAAAAAATGCTTTCAGTCTAACTTCAAAAGTCCCCATAGTCTATCAAAATTTCAGTGCTAAGTCTCTGAGACTCGTGCCAATCTCCTGATGGTAACCTCCTGTAGAATCAAAATTAAAGAGCAGATCACATATACTTCCAACACATAATGTCACAAAATCCACATTAGCATTCCAAAAGGGGATGGAGCACAGTGAGGAGATACTGGACCAGAGAAAGACTGAAAGCCAGTAGGGCAAACTGCAAATTCTGCATCTGCATATCTGGTGTCAAATGTTATTCAGCTCTCCAACAAACGGCTCCTTTCAGCTTTTTTGACTGCAACACATGTCTCCATCTTGGACTGGTTCCATGCCTGGTCTGCAGCTTTCATATAACCACTCAGGCATCCCCAACATCTGGAGGTCTCCAATACAATCCAAGCTTCATCTTCACAGCTCCACACAATGGCCTCTCTAGGCCTCCATGCAGGAACACTCCTACCACACGTCTGGCCTCAGCAGCTTTCCTTAGCCTCAGAGGGAGACTCCACAACCCCTTTCTTGTATCCTTGACTCCAAAGCCAGAACCATGTGTCTGAAGCTGCCAGATTCTGCTGCTTGATGGATCTAGAACTTGGCCTCCTCATTCAATTATATTTATTCAGTTTCCTTCACTGCTTACACTTTATTTAATGTATTTTTATCATGTTAGAAGCTTAGCTGGGTGGGGTCTTTCCCTGAGGTCACCATTCTCTTCATTTAGCATCAGGCTTTTCTTTAACGTCTCTGTCTCTATCTGAGCACTGGATTTAGCTCCATTACAATTCCTGGTGCTCCTTCTCTCCTCAAACTGTACATTTTATACTCTTTTTGTCCAGCTTACTCCTTTGCAGTATAAATCTGATTTAAAGTAACCACTAGTAACCACAGGACAAAGTCAATACTAGGCTGTCTTGAAATCTCCCCTGCCAATGTCATTCATGCATGACTGTTCAATTTAGCCTCAGGCAGATTGTTAAGACAAGGGTAAAAAGCAGCCACATTCTTTGCCAAAGTATCACAGGAGTGGTCTCTGGACCACTTACTAATATTCTTCCCTCCTGAAACTTCTTCAGCTCACATCAGCCTCAGCACTGTCTCCCTTGCTTCTACTAGGATGGCCCACTAAGCCCTGCTTAAGGCATGCAACCACTTCTCTAGCCCAAAGTCCTAATTCTAGATTCCTCCAAATAACAACACGATCAGGCCTGTCACAGCAACACCCCAGTCCCAGTACCAGCTTGTCTTAATAACATATTCATTTGCTAGAACCATCAAGTCTGAGCACTACCTAACCATGAACTGTTCCTATCCACCATTAGACAAGCAGTTTTTCCTCACTGTTTGCTTCTGATGATGTCTAACCTTGCCTCGGTCTCTCATCAACAAACTAGCCACCAACAATCTGAAACCTCTGAAATAATTCGTCAGAATAAATATTTTCTCCTTTCAGTTTATTTTTCTCAAGTGTTTGTCACATTGTTAAAAGTGACTAACCCATAAAATTGGTAGTATAGAAGAGAGTTCATGGCTGTCACTTCATCAGATGATGTGGTTCAAAGCCTTCAAAGTGGTTTGTGAGAAGAATTCAAAACGGTTGGTGGTGTGAGGTGTAAAATCTTTAGAATGTAAGGAGAATTTAATGGGTCGTTTTGCTGGGATCTCGGAAGATCCGGATGTTGGTAGGGACATGGGCAGTAAAGACTGTGATGAGGTTTCAAATGGGACCAAAGACTATCATTGGTAATCGGACTCGGAGACACCGTAACGTGCTGGCAAGGAATGTGTTTGAATTTTTTCACGCCCTGAGGCTTTGGTGAGGGTGAATTTAGATGAAAATCTACCTAACATGGTCAATGAGATTTCAAGGCAGCCTAATATACAGGCTGTTGGATGGCCATTGCTAAATAATTTTCACCAGGACTGTGACAAAAATTAAAAAAGAAATAGAAATATTTGAAAAACTTTATTTCTTCCAGTAAAGAAGCACGTGTTCAGTTGGGACCGAGGAAGATGCGGCTAATAAAGAGGGCAGAGCCACTAAAAAAGAAAGACTTTTCATTTGGAAAATGGGAAGACTTTAGAGCACCTTAGGTATTGGCAGACCCACCCATGCAGATCCAACAGTGTAAAACATTTGAAAGCCTTCTCCCTGAAAGGAGAGGTCCAGAGCTGCCCGTTCACCTAGGAACCCTAGGAATGCTTCCTCATGTTCAGCATACACACGGTTAGAGACCACTGCACAGCTTGTCCTGAGGGGCTGGTTGCTGCTCAGGCTGGCAGACGGCATTGGTATTGCCCGCGCACTGTGAAAGAATTGTGGGATCAAGAGGCTCTCACCTGAATGTAAAAGGAAAGCCTGTGTCCCGCTTGTGAAGCCAGATATTGTGTAGCAAGGTCAGAATCCCTGCAGGCACCTACTGAAAAGGTGATGTGGAAAGCTGTGCAGGGTGATGCCGGAGCTTCAGTGGAAACTCCAGGAAGTCAGAGATGCCATGAAGGAGGAACATCTGTGGAGGAAAGCTGAATGCAGCCGTCCATCCCTAAAGAGATTCCTTGTGGGAGACAAAGAGCCAGGCCACAGGGACAGAGCTGCCTACGTTCCTTGGTGTTCACATCACTGTGCCACGTGACGTGAAAGTCACGCATAGATCTGCAGGATCCAACCTTTGCTCTTCAGACTTTTGTTCTTGCTTTGATCCAGTCCCTCCTTTCTGTGCCCATACTGCCCTCTTTATGAATGGGAATATTTCTTCTGTGTCGTTGTGAATTGGAAATGTGTCGATTTCTTTTTTTATTGTACAGCAGCTCACAGCTAAGACTGACTTGCGTCTCAGAGGATATTTTGGCCTCGAACTTCTAAACAATGCAGGGATCTAAAACTATGGGAACTTTTGGATATGGACCTAAATGTGGTTTACACTATGGGATGGATGTGAGCCTTTTGGAGAGTAGGGGTGGATATTGTGTGGATATTGTGTGGATATACGAAGTGACCACCAAAAGGGTTTTTTTTTTATGTTGAAAGCGGTATTCAGAAAAGGGACTTTAGGAATGAAATTGGATTTTGCGGGCTGTGCCACCATTAATAAATAATTCCACAGATTGTTCTTGAACTTCAAAGATATTGCGAGAGGTACAAATTTAATTTCATGATGATAAAAAGTATCAACCCTTGCAAGGAGCTAATGTTCCTGTATTTACTAATTTAACTGTATGTAAATTTGAATGAATTGTCCAAGTTAGTCCTCTTTGTGTGTGAGAGGATTCATCTTTTTGCTGCTGTTATGCAACCCAGATACAATGTTGATGGAAATGACCTAGAGGATGTTTATTAAGTACACAGTTGCATGTGTCACGTAGCTAAATTACGTGCTTTCTCCTGCCATACAAGTATATTTGGGTTTGGAGTGGAAATATTTTTTCTCATTTAAACTTGAAAGTAACAATAATGCTTCTATGAATATAATCACAAATCCAAGAACTATATTTAAGAATCTCTTTTACAGACTTTTCTCTCCAAGGATTGTGACTTAAAAAAACAAAACAAAACAAACAGTTGGGAAGCAGAAGCAGGTCTGGTCTACATAGCGAGTACAGAACAGTCAGAGCAACAAAGAGAGATCCTGTACCAAAGAGCAAAACAAACAAGCAGAGTTAACAGCCTCATGTAATCTATGTCATGGCCATGACATCCCTTGAGGTTGTTTTTGTCTGGGTATTCCTTCTGAGTGCTAAGGTGTAGTTGGTCCACAAATTGCTGAAATTCTGCCAGTAACAAGAAGGTGGGAATTCTGTGTACAGACTTGATGCTTTGCCGCTATAACAACCACACAACACCCTTGAGCCATGCCAGAACCAAACATCTCCTAAGGTACGTTCCCCAGCATTTCATTGCCATAAGTCATTTAGAACACAGGATTAATTACGGAGCACTCAGGTCTGCCCAACAGTGTGGATGATACAAGAACTTAGGGAAAGGAAGGGGAGAAACAGACTATTTTTTAACGATTTATTTTATTCTCATTCGTTTGTATATGTGTGAGAGAGAGAGACAGACAGAGACAGAGACATGGGGTTGACCACAGAGGTCGATAGATGGAGTTGGATTCCCTGGAGCTGGACTTACAGGCCTTTGTGAGCTGCCTGACATGGGTGATGGGAGTTGAAGCTGAGTCTCCTGCTAGAGCAATTCACCATCTTAACCACTGAGCAATCCTTCCAGTTCCTGCCCTCCTCTTCCCTCTCTTCCTCCCCCATCTCTTCCTCCTTTCCTGTATTGCTTCAGCTCTATTAGTCCCTTTTCCCTGCATATACATTTATAATTACCTATCTATACCTACAGAACACAATTCCAGGATTTCTGTTGGTACCCCTCGAAAGGGTGACTCACTCTGAGAGCACCAACATCTTCGTTGTACTGAATCTTCCAAACCAGGAACACCATCTACCTTTCCATTAATTCCAGTCTTACATTTCCTTTGTTGACTTTATCGCTGAAGCAGGAGCAGTGATAGCTATTTATCTGCAGCTGTTACACAGCTGGTCATAGTTATTCGATTTATCAGCAAGTATTTCAATTTTGAAGCTATTATATGTGGTATATACTTCTTAGTTTTAGTGTGCCAGTTTTCATTGGTTACATATAGAGAAATAACGTTTTATGTGTGTTGACCTTTTACGCACATCCATCCTTTGCAGAGTCCATTAGCAAATACTAAATAGTTTCTCACATTATTTAACTTTCACCAAAGAAAACTAGTGCTACATACCTCTAAGGCTAGGACACAGCATGCAAATATGAAAGGAAGAAAAACCACGGGTTGTATGGAATGAATCAGGCAGAGCTAAAATGAGACAGCTCTGGAATCCCGTCCTGTCTTTTCCATCGCTCCTTGAACACATCAAAATGTGCACAAGACTATCAGAGAAGGAGCCCTCAGGAAGTGTTAGCCTTACTTAATAAATAGTTGATAGAAAAGTCGAGAGCCATCATTCTATATTTTCTCCCACATTTTTTTTTTTTTTTTACTTCATTTTAATTTTTTACTTCATTTTAATGTGTGTGTGTGTGTGTGTGTGTGTCTGTGTCTGTGTGTATGTGTGTCTGTGTGTGTGTGTGTGTGTGTGTATGTGTGTGTGTGTCTGTGTGTATGTCTGTGTGTCTGTGTGTCTGTGTGTGTATGTGTGTGTGTGTGTGTGTGTGTGTGTATGTGTGTGTGTATGTGTGTGTGTGTGTATGTGTGTGTGTCTGTGTCTGTGTGTCTCTGTGTGTATGTGTGTGTATGTGTGTGTGTCTGTGTGTATGTGTGTATGTGTGTCTGTGTCTCTGTGTGTCTGTGTGTCTGTGTGTGTATATGTGTGTGTGTATGTGTGTGTGTCTGTGTGTGTGTATGTGTGTCTGTGTCTCTGTGTGTGTATGTGTGTCTGTGTGTGTATGTGTGTATATGTGTGTGTGTGTGTCTGTGTGTGTGTGTGTCTATGTGTGTGTGTGTGTGTGTCTGGGTGTGTCTGGATGTGACATGGCAAATGTACATGTATGAAGATCAGTGGATGACTTGCAGACTCAGTTCTCTCTTTCCATCACCTTGATCCCAGGGATGGATCAGATCATCAGGCTTGGCAGCAAATACTTTCACTCACTGAGCCATCTCACCAACCCTGTCCTCCCTTCTTGAACACGGATACTTTTCCTCTAAGCATTAGGCTATGCTGATCCGTAAGTGGAGCTTCTCCTGCTCAGCACAGTGCATCTCACACACAGCATCCTGGCCTTCCTTTTCCCAGTGTCTTCCTAAATCCTTGCCTTCTCCCTTAGCTGTGCCCATGATTTTGTAGAATTTCGTGGAATGCTGTTTTGGTTGGGGGAGGGTGCGTTGGGGGAGACTCCATTATAGATAGAGCGGACCCTGTAAACATGGCCAGATTCCATGAAGTCAGAGCACAGAAGTCACTATACAACCTTACTATTCAAAGTGCGTTATTAGTCCTTAGACCACCAGCAGCTCCAAATTCTGTGCCCAGCCCACACCCTCACCTCCCGAATCAATCTACATTTTGACAACTGCCGCTGCTGATCTGTACACACAGAAATTCAGAACCCCGGCATACGGGACATAGCTCGGGGGAGAGCATTTGACTGCAGAACCCTGGAACAATATGAAAAGACAGGGAAGGGCACACACTCATGTTCAGAACCCATGCCAAAAGGATGCAACTAAATTTCGCCAAAAGCTAATTCCATTAGTCTTCAGTAAATTTAATAATCTGTACAATATAATTAGCATTTTCCAATTTCTTCAGGAAGTCTGAGCTGATTAAAAAGGATTATACGTTTATCTTTTCATTTTGATCCTTCAGACTTTTTGGATTTTCCAAAGCATCCTGTGATTTGTCAACAAATTCCTATCCCCATGAGGATTAAGTAGCGTTTAATTATTTCATCTTAAAACAAACAAATCAACTTTCAGGGCTGGGAAGATGGCTTAGCAATTCAAAACACTTGTTGCACAAGCACAAGTACCCGAGTTCAAATCTGCATCGCCTACATAAAAAGCTGGCATGCCAGTGCTGGGCAGAACAAGACAAGAGGATTGGCAGGGCTTGCTAGCCACCAGTTTAGCTCCAAGTGACAGACTCTTTCTCCAGGGAATAACGCCGAGAAGGAAAACAGCTGCCTACTACAGACTCAACTCAAACATCATCTCATCCCAGAAATACTGGGTCTCCGTCTTTCCCAATGACCTCTCCATCTGACTCCCAAACTATTAATCATCTTATCATTATCATACAATATGACTATTGTATTGAAGCTAATTTGGATTTATCTAAGCGATTTTATATTTAGTCTTGAGGGGAAAAAATGATTCACAAATTACATGGCCAAGAGAAAGTTCTGTTAAGGTTAAAGGGGATACGGCTATTATTGGGTGACATCATGAGTAATCAGTATCATCAGTTCCATCCATGTTCTTGCAGTTCTCCCAGACACAATCCTGCCCCTAGCATGCCTGGATAAGGGTGATAGCCTCCCAGGGAATCTACCATTCCCTGTGGTCCTTTGTGAGCCAAAGCCAAGGTTCAGATATTCCAAGCAGGCATGACATCCTGCAATTGGCTCACAGTACATTGTAAGGATCCGCAGCTATGGAGAACCACCCAAAATCCCTTGAAGAATTCTGTACTACATGGCTTATACTGTGGTTTCTGTTTTTCATGTCCCCCTTCAGTAAGCCTTATGGTCCGATAAACAAGATTTTTTTTCCTCTCACTAATTTTCACTCCATCCTTGCTTTCAAAAATTCCTTTGTCGAACATGTCATACTATCCTCTAAATAACAGCTGCCTGTGGAAGACTCAGCTAGAATTCCATCTCTTCCCTGAAATCCCAAGTCTCTCTTTCTCAAAGATCCCTCCACCCAACTCGTAAACTGTTAATCATCCTATTACTTAATATGCACACGGACCTCACTCCAAGCCCTTACTCCATTCCAAGCTGAATTACAGCTTTGAAACATCTAGTTCAAACCATTATTGTTGGCATTCATTGCCTTTCTGCTTGGATTTTAAAATGATGGACTATACCTTCTTCAATTCTGGATTCTTCGGACTGTCTAACACACGTCATATACTTAGGTATTTCATCAACAAAATATTTTCTTACTTCCATAAGTTATTTTTGTTATTATATCTTGTTATTGTCACTACAAGAAAGTTCTGTAGTACGAAAGCAGTGGTTCAAATGGGGGAAACCAGCAGATTTTTGCTACTAGACTTAAGGCTGTAAGAAAATTATCCTTCCAACAAAAATTTCAGCAATACAGTTTTAGAGAGGCAGAGCAACGGTTCTGTGGTTAAGAGTACTTATACTTGCCAGGGATCTGAGTTCAATTCCTAGCACCCTCATAGCAGCTCAAAACTTTCTGTGACTCCAGTTCCAGGGCATCCAGTGCCTTCTTCAAGTCTCAAGGCACAAAGGATGCACATGGTACACAGACATACATGCAAGTAAAACAATACGCACAAAATGAAGGGATGAATTAAAAATAAACTTTTAATATCCCTAGTTATTTTCATAGCTGTACAGAGACACGTAATCACTAAGCCAACCCAAACGCTTCCTTGCTTGCTTTTAAGTCACCCACCAGGAGCATCCTGATCTCCATTATGTTCCTGGATCTAGAACTTGTGCTTTCATTACAACACAGTTTCTAATTTAACTCAGTGAATCAAGGAGAGAGAGTGTCTGAAAGACCCAGAAGCTACAAAGACGTCTGCCACCCAAATCGATTAAACATCTCTGCTTCACACAGAAAATATAAAGTTGGTGTCAGAAAAGAAAGACTAATCATACTCCATGTGCCATACTCCATGGCACTTCCAAAGCTCAATGGCATTCTTCTCTCTCCTCTTGGGGCCTTCTGGGGGGCTCTTCTGGCTCTCAGCTAATTCCATGTCCTCACAGTAAAATTAGTGAGGTGACTGATCAAAACCCCATGCCACCCATGGCCTGTGTTGTACCTGTGGGCAGAGTGGGGGATACTACAGCTCCTGCTCTTTTTTTCTGCTCCAAGCTCCACAGCTGACTGGGTATGAAGATTTGGAGCTGCTTTTCCACTTTGCTTCCGATGTTGCAGAAATGCTGGATGCGAAAGAAGAACTGAAATAGCAACTCTGCATTCTCTAACGCCTCTGATTTCTAGGTGACAAGGTCTAGTTTTGAAATCTGTAATAATCCCAGTGTTCTCTGATACACTCCTGAGGCGTCTGGAGTGCCATAAGGCCTCTCGGAGGAGGTGATGACCACCGATGATGAGCTTCAATGAAATATAAACAAACAACCCTCCTATTTGCTTGATTCCCTCCCAGGACAACGAATACTGGTGGGGCTACCTAAGACACAGAGAGACATGAGCGTTGCTCGAGCCAGTTTTCCATTTAAGGCACGAGGTCATCTGTGAAACTGCTGCTTGACAAGCTTAGATTCCAAGTGTTTCCATCTGTACATAAGCTTCCAAGTGGAAAGACATCAGCAGTAGGTACAAATCTTTTACGTTTGTGTTTGTCAGCTCTTCCTCTGCCCCCTGGTTGGTACCACGTGGTGTTTGCCTTGTTCCTCGCCAGTCCGGCATTTACTTACATTGCTTTAGTAGGTTATGTCAGTGTAGACCTCTCACACAACACCCTAAGAAGGAAGATGAAAGAGGGAGAAAAGAAAAGATAAGTGCACTGAGTACACATCATTTTTTCAGGGAGGATGACTTTAATGGCTCCCTGCCTTTATAAAACAGCACTCGGCTTATAACACATGAATCATACCTCATTTAATCTTCTCAGTAGTATTTTATACAGAGAGAGTGTTCCATGATTTAGAAATAGAAAAATTAATATTCGGGTTGACCAATATTTAGGGAAAGTGTGTTTACATTAGTGCCCATTTTACTAAGACCAGAAACATTCCAAAGATATGAAGAGGATGTAGTCTTCAGAATCATGCAGGACTGGATACAAATCCTGACTCAGGCACAGAGTAGTATTCCTACTCTGCTCACTCTAGCTTTTGAAACCTTTTCATCTCGCAAAGCTCTGTCTCCCTCATCTGAAGCTGGAGGAACAAGGAAAGCTGAAGGGACATGAATACACGGCCCTGGTGTCAGAGACTGAGTGTGGGCCGGCTGCGAACTTCTGCTCTTCTTCTGAGAATCACCGAAGTGCAGATCCCTGGGTTCTAGGTCACACTCATGTTCCTAAGCAGGACATCCTACAACAGCAGGGTCAAAGGCTAAAGTCTTAAAATGAGCATTCCTGACAGTCTCTCGGGATGTACTCGGGGCTGGGTTTCCTGGATCTCTCTCAGCTCTTGTTATCTGGTTTTGAAGGTTAGCCATTTCTAATGGCTAATTTCTAACATAGCTGTCTCATTAGTGGGTCATGAAGTCAATTTCATAGCTCTTGACCAACTTGTTTTTGAAATTAAAAAGACTAGGTCAGGGGCCAGAGAGATGAAGTAGTAGGTAAGAGCATTTACTGGTCTTTCAGAAGACCTAGGATCTGTTCCCAGCATGCACAACATGAGACTCACAACTGCCTGTAACACAAGTTCCAGGGGATCTAGCACCTTCTTCTTGGCTTCCAGGGTCACTGCTCATGGCGCAGTACAGACAGACAAACACAAATATACATAAATAAATATACATTTTTAAAAGATTAGACCAGATGATTTAAAGATCCAAATGCAGCATTCTTACCCTTTAGCAAGGTCTTCTCCTTTCCTGTGAAATAATAACTTGAAAAAAAATTAAACAATAATATGTGGCCAAGTATGGTGACACATTGAGGCATGTGTTGCTCCACGAGTTCAAGGCCTCCTGGGAGACAGACAGTAAGGACTTGTCTCAAAAAGAAAAAAAAAATAACATTGCAAAGCATCCTCCAAAAGAGGAAAGTCTTCTATATAAGCGTTTGTGGAATTAGCAAGAGAGATTGAATTTTAGTCTTCGGCTAACACTTTAGAAATTATCTTTCTTCTAAGCATTTTCATTAAAACTTAGATATCTTCTATCAGATAAATAGTCTTCTCTATTCTTTAATGGTTGTATGAGCCAAAAAGTTAGATTTTTTTCCCATAATGTTTTCTTCACCTTTACTGCCCAGTGTCTATGGCCTTGTATCCCCGAGGAGAATCTTTCTTGGGGCCCACAGTCTGCTACCTTATGAGCTCAGTTATCCCTGATATAATTCCATGTATTGTCTGAGAATGGATAGATGCTGAATTTACCACCGTCCACACGGAGTGCAAAGGATCAGGTAGGTTCCTGCTGTTGGTGTTGGTGTTATTCTCCCGGCCACCTCCGCTGTGTTGTCATCTGCTTTCTTGGAGGGAATATCTTCTCCTTTGGGGTCCCTCCATCACCTTTTCCTACCCGCTTCCTGGGTACCTTGGTTCCATTCTAAAACCACTTTATCTGTGCAAAGCAGAAAATCTTCACCTAGGTCTTTCCATCCCTCAGGAAAGAATTCTTTTAACATCCAAAACTGTCTCTGACCCTGCTCACTCCTCAAGACTCTTTCCTAATGCACTATTATGGAAATAGGGCAACAACATGAAGGGGTCAAGGAAATGATACGGATGGAGCCCCTGGGAGCACTGTACCTGTCGTATCACATGGGACTGCGTCTCTCTTCTCTGTTATAAGGATCTCTACAGCAGACGGTCAGTGAGCTGACACTGGGTTTTCTCAAACAGAAAAAACTACGTTTTTATCCTACTGAAATTATACCTGGATCAAAGTTATTTAAAATACAAATATACATTAGTTGGCCCTAGAGTTTCTTTCCTGGACACTGTTTCAAGAAGGAACTGTTGTTGAGGGCTGGAATGATGACAAGGAGATTTATAGACTTTGTGAGGCTTAGACCGAGTCTAGATGGATGGATAGACCTTGTGTACGTGAAACAAAGTAAGTCAGACCTTCTAGGCAAACAGAACAAAGAGATGTGCAGAAAGGATTTGGAACTTCTTCGGGACTAGGAGCCAGCTCTGAAATCTGTGGTGAGGCGGTATGAAACTGTGGAAGAAGGCTAGACCCTGTGAAAATAGTTACATCTAAAGACGGGAGTACAACATTAAAGATTTTTCAAGCAAATAAAAAATGGTGCTTTAGGGAGGTAAACATTCTAGTCTGTGGAGAAGAATTTGGTACAAAGAAACATTTGGAAAAAGTAGACTCTAGGAGTCACTTCAGTAATCTGGTCTTTAGAGAGCCTGGGTGCCAACCAAAATGGTCCAGCTGTAAGGCTTTTCCAAGACAGTGTGCCATCCATGGAGGGCGATCTGACCAGTCACGTTGTGTTTATGCTCTCTGTCTCGAATTAGTTCACTTGTTCTTCAGATGCGTCTTTCCTGAACATGAAATCTCTCTCATTAAGTTAGAAGCCGTGTGAGTGCTTTGAAGCTAAGCCAGGCCCCACCTAATGCTGGTCTTTACCTTGCTCTTCTCACTGGTAATCGGCTCACTGTGGCAGATACTACTTCCTGACTCCAAAGATGCCAACAGTCTCAGAAAGAAGCGGAGTACAGGACTGGGGTTTGCACGCACCAGGATCCGAATGTGAAAATCAAACCGAGGCCTCCTTAGGCGGTGTGCTTGGCAAGGAGAGAGGAAAAGTGCTTAATACTGGACCTCAAGAGATACCATGGTTACCAAAGCCATAGCAGACCCACTTACGTGCTCACAGAAGGTCTAGCCAGTAGAAACAATTAGCACTAACGGTGTGTACTTTGAGTTTACCTTCATGGATTAATTTGACAAATATTCATTGGCCTTGTCCCAGGTACCAAACAAGGCTGTGGGGGATAAAAAAGATGCAAAAGGCAAAATTCTTGCCTTTGATAACGTTTCCAGCTGTGTAAGGGACACAAACACAAGCAAGTAAATGTGAATGCGGTGGCACGTCCTGCTCTCTGCTTGTCCTCTGAACACTAAAATGTAATGACCCAATGATACAAAGCTAGGTAATCTGGGTTCAAAAGCTTCCCGTTGCAGACTTCACGAGACTCACTCAGAAGGTTGTGAATGTATGGACACTTCACCGCGTTTGCCTTGCACTAATTCTTACAGCTTAATAGAAGGAAAACAGGAAACTAAACTGAGCAAGTCTTCAGCAAAACCTGAACGTTTTCCCAGAATTCTCTTCCCTTTCCTCCGGGCTTGTATTTAAGTGGTAGTAGTTACACTGTCTGACCCTCCTTATTTTACAGAAGCCTTAAACTTCACGATGTAAAGACCCCTATTCTCAGTCCCTAGGCTGAGTCAGACTATCAGGTCTTAGCAGTGAAGCCCAGACGACAGAGTGAAGAGAGGCAGGCAGGAACAGAAAGGAAGAGGAGAGCAGAAGGCAGCAGGAGCCCTGTATATGCTACTAAGTTCTGTCCGGGATGTTTAGAAAGGATGGAAAACCTGTTCAAAGACACTTAGCTACTGTGTGAATTATAATCATTCCTTTACAAACCAAACTCTACCACTCAACAAGTACTGCTTGGTAATAACGAAAGTCCATTTTTAAAAAGCCAGCTAAATAGAGGACAAAACGAATTGACCGTCATCTGTCCTGTAGTTGCTTGTGCTCATCTTGACTAAGAGTCGGGACTGCGTCGTTTGTGAGAACTTGCTTTGCTCTCTGTTTTATAGTAATGTCTTCTTTATAAATTTAAATGAAGTGGTTTCTGACAGGGCAGGGGTACACAAGACTGAGGTTGGAAAAGGCTAAGAAATTAGATGTTGCCTGAAAATAAATGCCGTAATTATATTGGCTTTAAGGATTATTTCAGATCTTAAGAGGAAAAGGCATTGAGAAGTTTTTAAAATAAAAGTTATAGATCCCTGCGTTCTAAATAGCTTCAGGCTAGTTTCCTTGGAAAGTGTACTTCCCAGCCCCCCACATCCTTGTTAGGTTTAGCTTAATAACGATGTGAGGAGCCAAGAAAGCTTTTAAAGCTGATTTCCTTCAGCTTCTGATTCTTTGCCAGGAACCAGAGGACTAATTGGCCAGTCCCCCTTTAGTCTCCTGGCTATTTGTGAAAATATAAAATGGAACACAAACTGCACATGCGTGTACACATATGCACCCAGCTCAGAGCAAAATAGCACTACAGGAGAAAAAAAAATATTACTCCGGTTACTTGATCTCACTAAACCTGGAAGTGGTAAGAGGAATAGTAAAATTGTTTGCTTGTCCTCAAAGGGAGGTGCATGCCAGTTAGCAGTCTTTTATGGAGAGTAAAGTTACACCTTCAAATTTGGCCTCATGACCTGGCCTGGATTCTCAGTTGGTAAAGGACCAGCCAATGTCTATCCGTGGGGGCTGGGACCTGTGAGTGGAATCCCAAGACTTCTGTGTTCTCTGCTTTTAAAGTGAACGTAGTAACTAAACAGCTGTGTTTCATTCCACTGGAGTCCCCTGAACCCCCATCCACTCTAAAAGTCATTTATAGTGGTACACTCCAAAGTAGTTATTGAATTATCTGGTTCAATTGCAAAGCCAGGTGCCAGAGTTGGCCTTATGAAGATTCCAAGTCATTACTTAGCAGATTAAGTTGAAGCAAAAATCCGTGGCTCCTTTTCTTGCTGGTGTATGAATTTTTCTTTGTTAATCCAAAGGTCCCAGAGAGTTGCATGAATCACAAAGTCACACGCAAACATCGGTATAACGCATGTGGAATCCAGTTTATGTAATGTTTAAATAATTCTCTAGCAATAATGTCTTCGTGTAGCTTAACATAACATTAAAGCAAAGTTTACCAGCCTTCTAATAATTCTAACCTGACTCTGAGAAAGCAACAGAGGGGTGGGAGAGAGAAGGAGGGAGAGAGGGAAGGAAGGAGGGAGAGAGACAGATAGATCTGCCTTTACTGTGATTGAAGTACAAAGGGATTAATTTCCTATCTCTTAGAGGGAGAGTGGATTTTTCTTTTTCTACCGAAGGCAACTTAAAAAAAGTAGATTCATCCACTCAATAAATACATATTAAGTGTCTAAAACATTTCAAGTACTTCTAGTTACTGGTGGACTATGAAAAATAAAGCCTTTGTTTTCATAGTCTAGACATTCACACACCTGAGACGCCCACTGGTTCTCAGCCTTCCCAGTGCTGTGACCCTTTAATCCAGTTCCTCGTGTTGTGGTGATCCCCCAACCATAAAATTATTTCCTTGCTACATCATCGCTGTCATTTTGCTACTGTTGTGAATCATAATGTAAATATCTGACATGCAGATGGTCTTAGGTGAAAGGATCATTCAACCCTCAAAGGGGTGGTGACCCACAGATTGAGAACTACTATTCTAGTAGACGAGGAAGATTCAAAGTTTGCACAAAGGATTTGGCAAAATGAAGTGTGTATTTAAAAACAAAAAAGACTGAGGTAGTAAAGAACAGAGAATTATATGAATGAACAAAGACGAAATACAACATGTAGGGACACTGTGACTGTTAATCTTTGTGGTGGAAGAGGGCTTCTCCAGGGCCAGTAGGCAGCAGACTTCAGTTCTTCTGTTGAAAGGATATACCGTCTAGAGCAACCTCAGAACAGAATGAGCTTCTGCGGAGGTGCAGGAGCTCTACTTCCATGACAGCAAATCATCACCCTCTCAGGCACCACGGCTCACTGAACTTATGAGGACAATTTTGCATCAGGGCAAAATTTGCACCCGAGGGCATACCATGAGTTTTCCTAATTTGAGACTTCTGTGACAGCCAGGGACCATAGAAGCCATACCCCATCTAGGACACCTTCAGTGCAGTCTAGCAGAGGCCTGAGAGAGTCGCTGGGTACATTTACTCTAAGTGAAACCATCCAACCATTTCTATCAATCTTTTTTCATCCTTAAAGACCACCTCCCTGGAACAATGACTACAGACGCATGATTTTGAGAGCAGAGCCTTAAAATCCTACAGCAATGTGTTCCGTACTAAATCTTCTGTGCTTCACAGACATACATGGAAGGCCTTGGGTACGTTTTAAGGGGAACAGCTGCCGTGTTTGAGCCACTCACTGCGTTGCGGACACATCCATTCCATCCGACTTCCAGGGTCTGTCCAGTTCAATGATCTCCGCCTCCGGTCTTTATCGCCTAGCTTTAAGATTCTGCATAGCAAAAATCTCGATTTCTTTAGCTTCTTTTGCAATTCTCGTTTCCACCCTTTTCCTCCCGCTTAGAGGTTTCCTGTTTAAATAATCAAACACTTGACTTCACAAACAACACAGCTAACTACATCATCGTGAAGAAAGGCCCTGCAAATGCTCAAAACCTCAAATCGCTTTTCAGATTTCTACTCCCCCCCCCTTTTTTTTTTTTTGCTAAATGGAGAGAACAATTAAGGAAATTTTAAGGAGAGGCTCTGGCACGGAACGTTCTCAACCGCCTTTTAGGTTATTTTGTTTGGAGGAGGTGATTGCAGCTGTTCAAACTTCAGATTATTTACATTGAACCAAAAATCCCCTTGACTCTATAATGTCATACGGCTTTATATAAATTAAAAAATGTCCAAGAATCAAAACTTGACATTTTTTTCATGGACACATTGCCCATCGGGTAGTGCCCCAGAAGGGTACTTTTATGGGCCTCGGGTGGGTGGGAGATGACGAGCAAAAACTGGAGACTGACAGTCTTGCCTAGTAAGTCATATTGGGTTGCAGCTGAATTTGAAAACAGCAGGTAGTCATCAGAGAGGTTTATGTGAAATCTAATGAATCAGAAAGAGAAAGCAGGGGAAATGGTTTCTTTTCATACAGGGCCAGATCCTGATCTGATGTAAGTCTTAGAGAATTAGCCGACATATGGAAATTATCCCCATGTGGTGCCGTGGGAGAGCAAGATGAGGAATCGTTAAAGGAACAGGAATATGTAGATGGTGAAGAAAAGACCTGGGTGGGAGAGAGAGCTCTTTTCAAATATTTGAAAGGTCAGCATGTGAAGTGAGGGGTATTTATGTTGCTCTCAGGGTCAGCAGATAGAGTGGAAAGATGGGCTGTATTTTCATATTCTCTTGTCTCTTACATGGAGAACGTGGACATTTTCTCACAGCAAGATAGGTTCATGTGGGAAGACAGAAAGTTGTTTGTAGATCTTGCCCCTAGGAACTGGCATGGGAATCAGGAACACTAACAGCTCTGGGACTGACAGTAAAGTTCAATCCTATTAGGCATGGCAGGACGCCAAAGGCAATATCCACGTGCACTTTAGGCAAATAGCAATCGGGGAGGAATGGAAGGTATTTGGGCCTCAGCATTAGGGAGGTCTTGGTTGAAGCCACAATCTTCTTATTGTCTTTGTAACCTGGGAAGAGTTATTTGGCTTTTCTGAGCCACCGTTTCTTGATCTGTACAATGAGGACAGCATCACCTGTGTTGAGGGACATCCATCATTTCTACTGCTTCATCATTCTCTAGCTCTACTGTAGTAAGATCATTTCCCAAGCCAAATAGAGTCCTGGTGTCAATAGAGATCCAGTAGTTCTTCATGAGATTTGTAGGCCTTTCCTGCTGCTGATAGGTACTACAGAGTCACCTAGGATTGTGGATTGAGCAAGTATGGGGTTCTAAATCTCTCTACTGTGAAGACAGCCATTGTTAGACTACATAGACTATATCTTTCAAGCCAATTTAACAAACTCCCTTTTAATATATATTTTATTCTATAGGTTCTGTTTCTCTAGAGAACCCTGACTAACACAGATGGCACCAGGAGTGGTTCTAGAGGAACATAATTGTAAGGATGAGTTTCTCTCATGAGCTTTGTGGATCTGGAGCTGTCTCTCCAACTAGATGAACTGCTAACAACTACCTGGGTAGCATGGAGAGCACTGGAAATCCATAGTGTGAACTATCTTGCATAATTAATAGTTGCAAAATAAATGCATTTGGTTCTCCTGACTCTCTTCTTATGAATAGTAAGGAATTTAGTGACTCTGCATGAAGAACTCTTAAACATTTGTGGACAAGCAAGGAAAATAATGATCTCTGGATAAAGTAACAAAGGAAAAGAATGATCTCAGTGGTGAAGTTACCCAGCTCCAGATGTGCATAAACAATCTAAAGATTTCTAAGTGTTCTCTGGAAGAGACTCTTCTCCATGGCATCTGTAGAGCTCAAGTTGCCAAAAATCAAAACCAAACCCGCATCATATGATTGCTTGACTTAGAATAGATTTATGTCCCAGCCTAAAAAGTTATCAGCAGAACTGGCAATGACTTCCTCTGAAGGATATGTTACACAAGTCAATGCTGATAACCTTCAGTACCCACGCATGCATCTTTGACCTGAATAATCAGATTAAAGACCAAGCAAGCTCCTAGAGGTGGGGTGAATGTGTGAGCCATGAGGAAGCACGCTACATCCCTATAGAACTTAGTGAACTTTAGAATTCATTCAAGCAGAAGTTTTGTGGATATGCTTGGGAATGGATTTTTAAGAGTGTGGGATAATGGTGGAAAAAAACCATAAAATTGGATCAGGCTGACTTTATCCCTACAGATCCATTGAGCAGGGATTCTAAATTTAATATTTCAGCTCACGGAATTTTAAAAGATGCTAAGAGTTAACTTGACCTGTTGTCTGAAGAGTTTATCAAAAGATGGCCTACTAAGAATGTGCCGGAGATTCCTGATGTCTCTTGGTTAAGTGTTAGTAAAGGGATTCAAAGGCTCAGAGAAATTAGGGTGCTTGAGTAGATTCAGTGTTTAAAACCTAATCTTCCACAATGGGAGGGCCCCGAAGACATGGCCTTCACTAATACTATAAGACAGAAATGTGGGCTTCAGAACATTTGAAGACTATTGTAGTTGTCCTTCTTGTGCTGGACCTTTGGATAGAAGATGTGTCTGCTCAACTGGATGAATTACATGCAGCGGGTCTAATTGGAGTAGCAGAGACTAAGTGGCAGCACTGATTTTCAAAAGCATAGACAGCACAAGCAATGTCTATAATAGCCTAACTCAGGCAGAAGTTTGACACTAGCTAATAAATTCTTGCTTGATCTGAAGTAACATTCACGAACAAATGAAAAAAAGAAAAAAAAAAGCTCACACCAAGTCCATTCTCCTTCCCCCCTTCTCATCTCTATAGCTGTAACTTGTGGATCAGAGGTGAGTTCTCAGCTATTTCTCCAGTGCAATGCTTACCTTCTGGCTGCCACATCCCCCACCGTGAAGATCATGGACTAACCCTCTGAAACTATAAGCAAGTTCCCAATTAAATATGTTCTCTTGTACACTGCCCTGGTCATGGTGTCTCCTCACAGCACTAGGACAGAAACTAAGACATCCCTTTAACTTTCCTGTTTGGCCTGTATAGAAGACCAATGGATCATGGATAGGACACTTAATCGTCACAAATTTAATAAAGTAGTGACTCCAATCAAAGCTTCTGTTCCAGATGTTGTTTTCTTACTTGAGCAGATGAACATATGTCATGCTACCCAATGTGCAGCTACTAAACTTGAAATGCTTTTTCCCCCTTGCTACTTGTCCATGTGACCCTCCTGAAGCCATTTGCTTTCAGAGGGCAAGTCAGCAATATACCTTTACAGTCTTACCTCAGTGATACATTACTTATAAAGTACTTTGTCATAACTTAGTTCACATAGCTCTAGACCATCTGTCTCTTCCACAAGGTATCACACTGGTCCACTATATTGATGGCGTTATGCTAATTAGACTAAGTAAACAGGAGGTAGCAACCACTCTGGACTTGCTGATAAGGCATGTACCTATCAGAGGATAGGATAAATCCAACCAAAATTCAAAGACTTTAGTGAAATTTCTAGGAATCCAGAGGTGTGGGGCATGCAGAGATGTTCCTTCTAAGATTATCAGTGGTTTTTTTAGTGCTGTAAAGATGTATTATTATATTTATATTATGAAACACTAAAAGACCAAACACCTCTCAAAGGACTTTACCATCTTTATGGTTGTACATGGGATAGTTACATCGTGTTATGTGGAATTACGACTTGTGACTGTTTTCACTTGGAAGTTAAGCATGACATAAAGAAATGTGATTGTCAGTTTGACAAGGGATGGACTTGTGATGGTTACCCTTGGGTGTCAAATTGACTAAATCTGGAGTCAACTAAAAAGCAAACCAACAAAAATTCCAGTAAGGAATTTCCTTGACCAAATTATTTGAAGTGGGAAGACCCACACTCAGTGCAGAAGGCACATTCTTGGGGCAAGCAAGCCAGATAAGAGGAGATGGAAAAAAGAAGCTTTGCCTTTTGCCTGCTTGTCTTCACTCTTGCTGACAAGTCTGCCTAAGCTATTGCTGGTGACGGTCCATGGCTGCTCCATTTCATTGATGATAGTCTCTGCTGCATTGTTTGCTGGTTCTTCAAGAATTCAATGTGAAGTCAAGACCAGTGGCTCTTTAAGAATTCTCCAGGCCCTCTGCCCAGCTTAGGGAGCCAGTCCACTACTGAGGAAACCAGTCTCGTATACTAAGCAACTAAAACTGCCAGGTTCTCAATTCCTCCAGTGGGAGTTAACCTCTGCTGAACTATATAGACAGTGTCATATAAGCCAATATAATAAACCCTTTTTAATAATGTATTTTAATATATGTTTTATATATTTTTAATATATATTTTAATTATATTCATTCTATCAGTTCTCTTCTCTAGAAAACTCTGGCATATATATATATATATATATATATATATATATATATATATATATATATAAATATATATATATATATATATATATACATAAGCCCAAAGGTAACAGGACATACTATCAAATTATTTTTTCTTCATTAGTTAGTAACTAATTCCATTCTATGATGGAATTCATTGCTTTGATCTTCATAGTTGTAACTCCATGACTAACTTTCCACTAGCATCCCTGGTTTATTTCCTCTGCTTTCATGAGCATCTCCAGTGACAAAGAAGGCGAAGAAGGCACCTTACCATGATGTGCAGCCTACTCAGAAACATTTAGACCACTTGAACTCATTCTCATCAGTTTTATTAATGATGATTATTGATCCGACTCTACTAGAGAAACGTGAACTCTACTTACACTCTAAATCAAGAGCCTGGGGACAGAACCTGTAGCGTCAGAAGGTTGGGCATCATTTCAGTTATTCTGGGACATCACACGAAGCCTCACACTCACCCATTCCCAAGGGCAGGTGCAGTGCGGAGCACACGGGTATGCTTACCGGAAACGACACCTTAGACAGCATGTAGAATGGTTTTTATTAGGCGGCATGACTTAACTGCTGTGCACAGAGGGCTGGTGTAGGTATTGGAAGCCGGACAAGATGTTTATTGCCTAAGGAGAGGTAAGAAAGACATTTTTACTAACCCAAAATTTAAGATCAAGATCAACCCTGGAGGAAATTTTGAAAATGCTCAGAACTGAAAGCAAAAGGAACAGAAGAGGGTCGCAGCTCTAACTTCAAAGGCTAGCTTGCTGAGTCCCTTCCATCCTGTGTGCTCCACGTAAGACGCCTGCCCAGGGACAACACACATTGCCTCAATCATCTCGGGGAGCCCAAGTGGTTCAAGATGGGGTGAAAAGAGGAAGAATCCCATTTTTGGTGGGGCTCTCACTTTTACTTGATGGGGTTTTAGTTTGTGAAAAGTCATTCTGAAAACTTGGCTTCACCATGTGGATACATTTTGCTTTTTATTTCTGGGCAGCGTCCCCGGCACTCTGCATCCATGCCCCAGCCTGGTGGAGGAAGCCGCAATGGGAAAAGCAGGGCGAGGGGACCTGGGGCGATAGAGGAAAATAATTTCCACACCCTTTCTTTAAAGCTGCACTATTAATTCTTACTATGTGGGTGTTGCCAAGCATCACAACGCCAGGAGAGTTTGTCGGGAGTTCCTCCTGGCTTACCCCTTCCTTCCTTCTCACAGTCCTCTCTGTAATCTAAGCCCCGCAGGATCAGCATTTTTCTGTGTCTGATCAAAAGTCCACAGAATTCAGCAGTTGTTTTTTAGGTTTTTAGCCTGCATCTAGAATGCCAACATCCCAAACTGCCCCATGCCCAGAGTCTGATGGGGTTGGAAGTGTGAGGGAAGATTTCCACTCGAGCCTGGGAGAAATAATGCTTTGTCAGCCATCATTAAACCAAAATGCTAGCGAACATGTTCCCAACTAAAAAAACAACTGCTTAATCCTGTGGACTTTTAGATCAGACGTATAAAGTCACCAATTATGCAGAGCTTAGATTACAGAGAGGACTGTGAGAAGGAAGGAAGGTGTAAGCCAGGAGGAACTCCTGACAGTTTCAGTGGAGCTTTGTGCCAAAAGCAGTTTTAAAACCACGAAGCAGCCCACCCAGTATTCTTGCAAAAGTAGGTCAGCGCAATATTTTCACAGGTGAGGAAACTGAAATACAGTGTCGGTGATTCCCCAAGTACAGCCAGGGAACAAATACACTTTGAGATTTCCATCTAGGAACTCATTCAGAGAGGTAGTTTTCTTCCAAGAAGGAGCAAATGAATTTTTACTCGGCATCTGTGCTGGCTAACTACGGTAGAATATTGCTGCTCCAGAGCAGGGAGCGTTGACGGGATCCAGAGAACCAAAGGGTCCGATTGGAAGCCAGTCATTCTTCCTGCTGTAGCTCCCAGGCTGAATTCTAACGAGACAGTGGCCACCGGCATTGCTAGAGAACCATGAGGCTGGATTCTCTGAGGCTAAGCTACATGACTTTACAAGAGTCACGATCTGAGACTTGTATTTGCACCTTGAAAAGAGTGATAATCTTTTTGAAAACCTTCTCTATTAAAAATATAACCCCAGCACTTGGGAGATGGAGACAGGAAGATCACATCAAGGCTAGTCGAGGCTACCTAGGGAGATGGTGTCACAAGACAAAATGACACAAAACATAAAACAGTATATTTTATAAACCACCCATAATCCCACTGTGCTTTTCGAAGTTTGTCTGAAGAGTGATGGTGGTCTACCTCCAGCCTTTCAGTGCCGTTTCAGACCCCGATTGCATATCATTTCGGGCTCTAATACATTATTAAATGTGTTTGTGTTTGCAAAATAAATTTAGAAACGGATTCATGCTATCAAACAGGGTCCTTTGCAAATGTCTTCTTTGATTTACGATCACTCCGCTTCACCCTGATCATGCTTTAAAGGGTGTAAAATATTCCACTGCATGGGTGCGGCATAAATTACTCACAACTTCCTTTCCGATGTTTATCTGGTAAGACCCAAAGATGGAAACCCATCAGGAAGAGTCTTGCAACCACACATGTAAACTTAAATGTAAGGATTTATTCTGATAATTTCCACTCACTTGGATGACACTCTATGACATTTAGTTATATTCAGTTATTCTAACACTGCTTCTCGTACCAAAAATCATCAGAATGAGGAAAAATGGCACGAGCATGGGGATGATTTTTAAAGAGCATTAATACAGAATACTATAGTGTAATGTAGCACACTGGCTTGGTAATTGTCTGCCCATTTTAGTCTTGTAAGTAAAACAAAATTAAATATTAAATACCGTCAAATGAAGTGTGTGGAAAACGCTTCCGTTGACGTCATCTGATGCATGGGTGAAGACGTGACTTTGAGGCTTTGATTGGCTTATCTGTTTGTTTGTTGCTTGTTTTTATTTTTAATAGTCCCTGGGAAAGAAACGAAACCTCAGCAGGTGTTTTATTTCCAGGGAATAGAAATGTCCATGTTTATTAAAGAGATGGAACTTGAGTTTTCTCTCCACAATATATTTTGTACAAATTTGAAATAAAGTTGTGGCTATGTGCTTAGATCCCACAAGCCTACTTAAAATGAGGATCATTGGGTCTTGCACTCAGTTATCCGGGTCCCTCGTGTATACTGATAAGCACTGATTAAGACCAACCTCTATCCCATGGCCTACTCATAATATGAGGCTCCCAATGGAATCTGCCTTACGTTGAGGATCCTGGGGAAAGAGTGACAGTCATCTCTAACAGACTTGGGATGTAACTGTTGGCAACACACACACATCCCAAAACAGTCATTTTTCTTTCCTAAAGGCAGGAGACAGTTTAAAAATTGGCAAGTCCTGCTGCTACCTACCACTCTGTAAAAGCACAAGACTTCCAGATGCCTGTTCGATTTCTGGGGACAAGCCTTCAAATGAAAGGAGTGTCATCAGTGCTGGAATGGAGCCTCAGCTATGTCATCAGCCAGCTTTTCGATATCACATAACTACTCACTAATAGTAATATGGTTCTTAACATTTTCCTTCTTTTATGTCGTGTTGGGTAGATACCATCACCAATACAGCTGATGGTCATAGACACACATGGCCTATCGGAAGTAGGTATCCATAGATACTACTGTTCATGGAATACTTGGCCACAAAGTGAGGCAGGTACCACGAGGAGAAAATCATATATTAATGTGACTTCTCCATGTCCCTTCCTTCCTGTTGGAGGTAAAACAATTTGGGCAAAAACACGTATGGCCAGAGGCAACCCATTCAAATTTTTACGATAGCTGGGCATCCCTTTCTGTCTACTATTTTAATGAATGTTTTGCCATGTCCTTAAACTGAGTGTTCTTCAAAACATGTTTTCCACCTTCCTTGTGCCTTAACGTGAGCTTGCCCAAGAATGCACTCCTTATCTGAACATGTCTGGGGATGTGCTTGCTGCTAAAGTGCTTTCCTAATTAAGTATGTGTAGTCTTCCACAGCCGGCCACGCTTCATTTGTTCAGGGAGGTCACTCTTTGGAAACAGTTCCTATGTCCTCCTTACCTGCGGGATTTAATCAGACTTTCTCCACTCTTAGATTGCTCGATTGTGCTTGGTGTTCGGTTCTATTCTCCTTTGGCTTCTCAGTCAACACAAACGTCAGAATGAGGGAAAGGGCATGAACACAGAGATAATTGCTAATCCCTCCTGACAAGCAAAGCCTTTGGCATTTTGTTCCCAACTGGTTATGATTCACCAGCTCACCCCAGTACAATGATGCTGGACAAGAGCAGGCTTCTTTCGGATCTGAATATTTCCTCTCCATTGCAGCCACAACTAAGAAGAAATCCATCATAGGCTTCTGACCAATTGTTGTGATTTTGCACAGAAGCATCCAGAAGGCTCATGTGGAAGTGGGCTTTCTCTCCCACACACAAGAGGCAACATTTCCTAGCATGCAACCTAGACAGAACTTCCCTCTGTCCATCCTCCCACGCTGCGTCCACAAACTCCAGAGGACTTCCTCCCCCTTCCAGCATTTTTGTAAGATGGGTATAGACAACAGGTGGGAACCCAGGTCCGTATCATCTACAACCACATCCAGGAAAAGATTGAGAGAGGACGACATCCAGGTAAATCAACGGCGCCAGTTATCAGTATTTGAACATTGTGTCCCTGTCTGTGTCCGTTCCCTTTTCTTCAGTTCTGATCTCTGAATAAAGTTCTTTCACAAATAGTCTCTTCTCTCTATTGACATTTACCCAGAATCTGTGCTGAAAAAAACATGAAGGTTTCGGTGCTGCCCTTACCCCAGGAGAAGGAAGGGTGGAGTTTCTTCTATTGAGCTTGCTCACATTCATAAGTTCGCCCTTGCACAGTGGGTGGAAGTGCACTCCTCTGCCGAACAGATCATGACACCTTAGTGCCAAGCACGAAAGGGAAATGTTGTTGAGTGCTTGCTTCTGACACAGCAGGAGCCCCGTGCTAATGGCCAGCTGAGCTAACCTTCACACACAGGAAGGTCCCACTCACGTTGCTTTCCCTCTGGAACGGCTGGATGTAACTTCCTACTTATGAAACATGAAGGCACATGTCAGAAAATGTTCCGCATGTAAGTGAAATAATGCAAAGCAATTATTACGCCTGTTAAGGATGCAACAGTACAATTGTGAAATGTTAAGTGTTAATGAGTGAAATCCGTCTCAACTTGCTCAAAATTGCCTCCTTGCTAGACGTAGCGTGCGCAACTCAAACAAGACGCCGCATCCAAGTGGCATGGCTACGGCAGAAACCTAAGCGCAACAAAAACAAAGAACAAAAGTCAAAGAGGCAAGTTCAGTTACCATACTGCCTGTCCATGTCATTCAAAAGATGGAGATAACGTCCAGATCTCCAGTTTTCTTCAAAGAATATAGATGGGCCTTGTGTCTAAATTAGGTGATGCTTATAAGTGACTCTTTTGAAGTTATCTTCAAATTCGTCTCTTTTCCAAAAGCAGGCCTATTAACAGGCTTTAAGAGTAGCAACAGTCTTTCCAGGGAAAGTAACACAGTTTCAGAGTGTGAAGGCCCCAGTCTCCTGCAGATGCGGCAGTTCATCAGCCCCGCCCCTGACCCCAGGCAAAGATGCTGCAAATTAGTACTTAGCAACCTCTATCCCTGAATGGATGCCCATAGAAGAGGAAGGAGGTGGGAGAGAAAGATAAGCATTCTCCCATCCTACGTCCGGGACTCTCAGTAATGACTATGGGAACTCTGAATAACGCATCTTTGTTCTCATCCTTACGCTGTTCTCCCCGTGGGGCCAGCCTGTGCTCTTCATGAGATTGTACCTCCATCTCTTCAATCCACAGGCAGAGCCCTCCTCATTCATTTCTCTCTGCCTTCTGTTGACGGGAAAGCAATGGAGATCCAGCCAGCATTTTCCCTCCCTGTCATACCCATGCAACCCCTTCCTCCCGCTGTCTAGGGCTGGCCCTTCCCCCTCCACAACACCATTGCGTCCCTTGAACGAAACTTCCTTTCTATTTCATTTATACTGCACCGGCCCTTTAAAACTACAGAGTCCTCGCTGAGACGAAACACTGAATAAGCTTGTTAGGCAAACACAGAGCATCCGGTTAAATCTAAAATTAGACGAACAACAAAAAATTGGGGTATAACTGTGTCCCAAATTTCAGATGAGAGGTCAGCCTTAAAATATCATATACCAGAGCACTTTCTTAACCACTCACTGTATAAATCAGTACTCTTGCCCACTTGGACATTTACTGCTTCCTGCCTTTGTCTGGATAATCACCAGTCAGTACAACTTACCTACATGTGTTAGCGGTGGAGCCCTGACCTCCAAGAGTTACAGCCATTATCATCAGACTGTGACTATTTATAAGAGGACCCTCCTCCCCAGAGAGGCGATCTTGTTGACTATTGACATTTCCTCCATAGAAGGAAGGCATGGGTAGGGTCACTGGACTTTCACCTGAAATTCCTTCCTATACCCCTCAACCAGTTAGATGTAACTCTGCCGAAATGGCTTGAGACTTCAGGGCGTTCAGAAGTGCTTGAGTAGACAGACTGTGTGAAGTTGACTTGAAGAGGGACTCCATCTATGCAGCTATGGAGAAATTGTCATCGTGTTAGGATGAGACTAGCCAGCTGCTTTGGGGTCTACAATACTCCTATAAGTAACCCCCTTACCAATGCTCTATAAGTTAGCCCAGTAAATGCATTGGTTCCTTCAAGTCAGACTTCATCGGAATGTACTTTGACTTGCTTATAAAGTCCTTATAAAGAGGCAGTAAACATTTATTTATGTCTCCCTGGAGAGGGAATTTCTCTCAGCAGTGCTGTTTATTGTATCCTTCCACCTCCCCACTGCAAGGTTCCATGCAAACAGGGAATTTTGAAGTTCTCTGCCTCTTTATTACCTCCTGCTTTGTCCGAGATAGCAGTCAATAAATATTTGTTGAAAATTACAAACGCTTGAGTTCGTCTCATTTAAAGAAATAACTGTCACTCAACCCCACGAATACCTTAAGCCTACTCCTTTGTCCCTCTGAGTGTCTAAAGAGGCCTTGATAACCTCTGTCCGTCCTGATTAGTCTTCAGTTCTTTCTTTTTCTACCCAAGTCCTCCTCTGCTCTTAAGCATTCCACCAAAACGGCTTTGTGTATAGTGATATTTTACCCTTATGCTCACAAATTACTCTTAGCCTAGTTCAATGCTGCTGAACACTCCCTACTTAATGAAGTAAGCCCTCATTTCCTGACACTGTGGTCTCCTGGCTTTCCTCCTACCTGTGTAATCAATACCCAGTGTCCATTTCCGGTCCATGGTTCTCTCTGCGGGCACTAAAATTTAGAGTTAGTCCTAAGCCTTCTTTCTTATTCATTCTTTTTTGTCCTTCAGGTAACTTCACTTATGCCCCTTACTACAAGAACTATTCATTTGCTGATGACCCCCAAGTTCACACATCCAGTCCATACTTCCTAGTTAGTTCTATACCAATAGATCCAAACGGACACTGGATATCTCAAAGCTATCTCACTCTAAGACTTTCCTTTAAAATCCTCTAAATGTGTCTTAGGCAATCGCTTAGAAAGCCAAGTTGTGTACTCTTAGACAATCAGGGGGTTCAAGATAGTTTTGAGACATCCCTTTGACATATCCAGTGGTAATTTTGGAAATGTAGATGTTGGACTAAAAAGATATAGTGTATTTTTTCTCATATGTCTAATCTAGATTGTGTGTGTGTGTGTGTGTGTGTGTGTGTGTGTGTAACGAGCAAATGAACAAAGTACAATGTTATGTACATGAAAATGTTATGATGAAACCTGAAACCTGTTGGTTTGGATGATACTTTAAAATTAGTCTTAAAAACTTTTTAAAAAATAAAACAAGTAAAATGCTTTCTGCTCACTCTGTCCCTGGGCTGCTTCTGTTTTGTCCTATCTCAGTGATGATGTTTCCATTCAAATAATGGAGCACATTAGAACACCAACAAGTCATCCTCAACTCCTGTGTAGCTCACTCTCCAGATAGCTCTTACACCCATTCCTCTTCCCATGACTCCATGGACACCTGGTAAAAATAAATTAGCTTTTGCTTATTAATCAAAAGACGTATGTATATACACTGTCTCAGATTTCCTTCCAATGGGTTCTCCACATTTACCCCTAAAGTGATTTTTCTACATGTTGAAATTTCTTGTTGGTTTCTCAAGAGGCCCCAACATCTCTTTCCAGTGTCCCTTACTACTCTCTCTGTCCCATTCTCCCAACCACGGTAACAATGCACAAAATATGTTTCCTAAATGCAACAACACATTCAAGAGGATGAGATGAAAACTGGCAGTAAAATAACTGGCTTACAAGAGAAACGTAGTAAGACGTGAAAGTCTGCCATCTGCTTCAGGAAAAATCATTATAAAAAGCTTAAATCTAAAAAGGTGTTGTCATAGGCACATACCTTTAATCCCAGCACCCAGGAGGCAGAGGCAGGCAGATCTCTGTGAGTTCAAGGTCAGCCTGGTCTACAGAGCGAGTTCCAGGACAGCCAGGGCTCCACAAAGAAACCCGATCTCAATAAAGGGAGTTTTGACATATCACCCAATCTATTCTCTTCTTCTAAATAAAGGAACTGGAAAATGAATGTCTAGGGAGGAGAAGAGACTGGCCAAAATTGTACAGCTATTCAATGACAGAGTTTAGTGCCTGAACCCAAGGTCACAACTTTTACTCCAGTCAAAGACAGATAGGAAGAAAATGACCCAAGAGCTGTTGATGTTCTAAAGGCATTGAGGACATCAGTATGGGGGTGGAATATAGAAAGGATCTACATCCAGTCTACCAATCAAACACACCCAGCAAGTCTTCCCAATACAAGAATCAAGAGCTTGGTCAATGAACCATTCAACCAGGTTGAACCCACACGTCCAGTCCCCACTGCCCTGTTAATTCTATACCTATATATCTAAATTGCTACTGAATATCTCAAAACTTTCTCAAACCTAATTGTCTAAAAATGTTCTTAAAACATCTTCTAAATGTAGGCTGACACAACTGATTAGAATTTGTACAGTCTTAGGCAGTCGGGTTCAAGATGGTTTTGAGACACCTCTTTGAGATATTCAGTGATAATTTGCATATGTAGTTGTGGGACTCATAAGATATCACATGTTTTGTTTTTTTTTCCCTCTTAGACAGATATCAGCATGATCATCAACAGACATGGATGGATCCAGGGTTGGTGAGTTGGTGGGACAACTTCTCAGAATATTAGAAATAATAAGCAGGACCTAACCAAACTACCAAATTAGAATCCTCTTTCTGTAAGTCTACCATACATGCCACCTGGCACCATCTGGGACTTCCACAGACAACCCTTCCCTTCCTTCATGGGGCCTAAAAGTAATCAACTTTGCATCCCTGGACACGATAGACAGACAGCAGTAGGACTCAAAGCATTTTATTTCCTCACCGTTCCCGCAAAAGTTATCATCTTCAAGATCCTAGAATACTTTCTTTCAAAGGCAGCCCATGCTCCCCAGCCCAAATCATACTTCAAAATGAAAAGTTGTCATTCAATAGTCAGTGGAAGCTTTCTGGAGGACTCTCGTCCTGAGATCAAGGGAGTTTGAGCAAATACCCATTGTGTGCTTATCACTGTGGGCACTGAAGTGTAAATGAGTGTGAAAGTTGCCTTTTGGTGTCAAAACACTTGACAAGATTGTTTTCCAAATGGGATTGGAATTATTAGTAAATTTGTTGAGCTGAGAGGCACTCTTTATCGGCTGTAAGTATTTTTAATTGGTTTCCAGGGAACACCTGTGTTGGGGTTATAGCATCAAAGGTGATAAACAACTTAATTATCCCTTCAGAACCATTAGGAAAAAGTATCACTGTTGGTGAGTTGTCTTTGATGCCTTCTTTTGAAATGCCATCCTGCTACTATTGCGGGGCTATTTGTAGTTGTTTCCTGGGGCTTTGATGCTCCCTCCATAAGCAGAAAAGGCTGTTAGAAGTAGATTAATGTCATTAGTAGCGTTCACACTGGTTTAAATGTATCTTTTGAAAATGCATTTGTTTATTTTACTGTTTTAAAATAGTCTTGTTGGGTTTTTGTTTTGGTTTTTTTTTTAGAATTTCATACGTGAGTATTGCACGTACATCACTCCTACCCTTCATTCTAACCCCTCCCAAATTTGTGATCTATTGTTTTATTATTTTTGTTACATGTATTTTATTCTCAGTCTTTTCTTTTCTTTTGGGGGAGATAAGCTGAGGCAGAATGTGGTAGTAATTATCAGTAGGCCAGATAGCTATTGCAAAATACCTTCCTCTTAATATTCTACCTTTGGGTAATGGATGTTTTAGCTTTCTAGAATCTTGTTTCAATGTGATGTCCTTTAGGGGAGTCAAAATCTATGACTATAACAGAGATCATCCAAAATATAGAAAAAAGAGCCATCAGAATTCAAGTACAGGCCGTAGTTGAACTTGCAAAGTTCACATACACTCCCGACTTACTCCTGTGTGACACAGCTCTCTTGTTTCTCTGTGGTACAGACAATTTTCTGGCTGGCCCCTTCATTCTTTGAAGGCCTTTTTATTCGACAGAAATCAATGACTTTGTTTTGAACTCTACAAGAAGAGGTGCGATAGGGACTCACAGGAGTAGACTACAATTATTTTTAAACATTTCGTATTTTAAAAACTTCTGACTATATGGGAAAACCAAAGTTGTGAAATGAAAAACAGGGAACCAAATCCTGTACACTGTGTGAATGAGGAAGTTGAGAGCCATCCAGGAGATGAAGCGATGAGCCCAGGACTCTTGTTAGACTTCTCTGTGGTCTTGTGGTGTGATTCTTCAAGAGGAAATCTACCAGAAGGGACATTAGACCTGGATACAATGACTGTCCCCACAAGACATCCTTGGTACTGGATTGAGTTAAAGGGAATAAATAAAATGGCAACTCTCCTAACTTGCTCCAAATGAACAGTCTACAGACTAGGTCCGAGTAATTTCCCCAAATCATTCTGAAGCAAGAAATATTGCACTGGGTTTAAAGTGAGAAGGAAGCACCCGAGTAGTCTGACTTAATCCAAAAGCATACAGCCGGCCTGCCTGGTGGGAATAACCGTATTCGAAACAGACACTTGTGCCCCTAACTTTGGGTACCACACCACTGAAACAGTAGACTCCAAGAAATTGTAATTTCCCAAGGAATTTCTTGCTGTAAAACAACAACAACAGAAATTGAAACCCCTGGGATAGCCAGAGGAGGAACTTTTCTTCTGGAAATAGATTTATAACTTGTAGATGACATTGCAGGAGAGACTCAGGGTTCAGACCGTGGTGGGCTGGGAACCATACCTTAGCTTCATTGTCTAGTTTTACAAATCTCTTAGCTTCTATTTAAACTCTACCCAGGTTTAAGGTCTGAATATGGACTGATGGTTGCTGGTTCTCTTTGTTTCAAGTGTGGCCACATTTAATAAATCTCTCTTCTCTGATTTTCATTATTAATTTGGTTATTTTTATTGGCTTATTGAGTACAGGTGGAGGAAGCCGGCTTGCGGGAACACAGCTCGTGACCCTAAGTTTGGTAAGTGAAAAATGTTCTTCACTCCTTTAGCAGGGAGCTTGCAGGCAGGGCTCAATTTCTGTTCTCACTTAACTACACCACCATCGATTCTCTCCTCTCTTTTTGTCTAACTGGTCACTTCAAACGATTTCTGTAAGTTGGTGGAACTTGTTTGTTGAAAAACAAAAAAAGCCCAGCTGTATCCATTTATGTAAAACTTTGAAAAGAGTTTACACGCTCTGTAATCTTATGGTTTCCTATTTGACGTACAGTGTGTTATCGGCTGCAGGAAGCCATTCCAAGAGTCTTGGTTACCTCAACTCAAATTGCCCCGGTGTGTATAACAAAGGGACAAGCCGGACTTGCCACATGCGACACAGACCTGAAATGTTTGCTAGTTTCCCGGCCGTTTCCACCAGAGCCCGACTTCTAAGATCTGTCTGAAGAGAGCTAAAGGAGACTTGTCCTCTGGAGTTCTAGTTTCGTAGCGGAGAAAGACACTTTCCTGCTCTGTTCATAGGGGACAAAGTTCGTGACTGTGCCTTACAGTCTTTAACCGGCGATCAGAGCACCGGTTTTGGAATGGCTTGAGTGTCTCTGCCCAAGCTCTACTGCGATAGGAGGTGTGTCCTGTAGGGTAATCCTCCCGGGAGGTGATAGCATCTTTAGAGGGTTTGCAGAGGGCATGCCTCTAAGAAAATTCTGGGTCCTTGGTCTGTTTCACGTTTCTGCCTTCCGATGAAGTGACTTGCTGAGATACGTATGCCCACCATCTGCCATACGACATGACATGGTATAGCCTGAGTCAGTGCAGATACTATGCCTTCGAATCTGCAACAGATAAGATAGATAACCCTGCTTTTCTTCAAAAGTAGCCGATGTCAGGGATTTTGTTATAGTGACAAAACCAATGAGTACACAGTCTATGGATAACCTTGCTTGACCGCTCTCATGTTGATGGGGGCCGTGGACAACTTTCCAGTAATGTCGAAACCTGACATTCACAACCACTTTGAACAGAAGAAACGATGTTTTTTTAGAAAATGAAATCATTCACCTTCCGAGTTTTCCAAAGCCTGTTTCTGCTCTAAATATAACACGGTAGTGTCATGCAAGTTCACTGGTAGCTACGGTCCTCTGCTACAGAGTCACTGCGAATGATCCCAGTGTGGCCTTTGTACCCTTGAAGTATTTTCACTGACAATATTTTATAAGATAATTTTATCTGTGGTCATTAAATTTATTCGTACTAGCAGATTCTTGAGCCAACCCCTTATACCAACACCCTAGCCAGAATGGAGCCAGAAGTTTGGCTCCAGATCAAGCCTCAATGTTTGTAAAAGGCAATGTTGACACTCAGCTGATTTCTGTCTCTGTATTACAGGGAGAATTTTTATCTCTATAACTTATTTCTCAGCTATTCTTTTATTTCTGTCTCTAAATGGCGGATGACACCATCACCGTAGCGTGTGCCCAGTCTGTAACCCTCCTAAGTGCTTTCTCACATTAGTGTCACTCTATTTTTTTTTTAATTAAGAAACTGTAATTTCAAAGGTCAGGTACGTACTAGCGACCTACAGAAAGTGTGCTTCAAAGTTAAACAGTGACACCTGGAACATCGCAAGGGCTCAATCCAGTACACACACATCCAAAAATACCATCGTGCTGTTCTTGTCGTCCACAGCAACATCAGCACCGATTAGTGGCCTGAATATTATTGCGATGATTATTTTCTCTAGTGTTACGGTTTTCCTAGATGCTTTAAATGATTTTACCCTTTGAAGTAGGCAGTATGAGTGAACACTTGTTTCTAATTTCCAACACGGACATGGTCTTGCTGAGATATTTCTTTCTAACCTTTCCCCCTTACTTGAACGGAAGGCTGGGTCTACTCATGACTGTGGGAGATACCCAGTCCGGATCAGTGTCAAGCCACAAGCATGTCTGTGGCCACGCACCAAGAACTGGCCAGCTAAGTTAGGCTACACTTAAAGCCCCTCGCTTCTTCTCCTCTTGGGAGTCATGGAGCAAGTTCTAATGCTGAGACTCATGACGGCTCTTCAAGCTAATGCAGGATAACCAGGTTAAAAAGGAATGATGGATGAGGAGATTTACCTTTCCTGTGTGTGTGTCTGTGTGTGTGTGTGTATGTGTGTGTGTGTAAGAACTAGGCAAATATGTGTCCTCTCCTTACTCTCCTAGAGTGGCACAAGGATAAATGGGACTAGCAGAATAATGTTGTTCTAGAGCAAACCATCATGTCCCTCTCATTAAGCTGATGTGGGGTTCTCCCACCTCTGCCGCAGTACCTGGAGAATCGTCATCTGCATGGCTAACGCTGAGCCATGTGCCAAAGGCAGATACTTCGCCGCCCTTGGCTGCTGCTTTATGGTTATGCTGGCTGTACCAGAGAGCATATTTCTCAAGTGAGTTAATGCCTATTTACCACTTTGTTGTAATCTGTAATTATCATAAATGACACCTAATTGTTTAATTGCTAGACCAAAGGGTAGATAAGAACTTGCTATAAGGATGATATAAGACTAGCTTTCTCTTTGTATTTAAAAATAAAAAAGAGTATGTTGTATGCATATATGAATCTTACGTGTTCATATCTAGAAGTACTTTATGTACTGATACATAAGCTTCTACCTGCATGTATTTTTGGTATTCTGGGTTGCCATGGGCACATCCATTTATATGGAATCTAGGAAAGATGCGGCTAGAACAAATAGATGGTTAGGTTGCTCAAAATGTAGAACCTTACAAATAGGTCTGTTTAAGAAACTATGTGACTAAAGGCTTTTCCTCTGAGGACCTTTTGCCTTGTCCTTTTGAAACTCTTGTTTCGGTTTAAAAAAAAAAAAAATTCACCATGTAAACTGGACATGCTGCCAATTCAGGGTGGAGAGCGTGAGCCAATCGCAGTAATGCTTCTTAGCTGGCGTTTAACACTTATCCCACAGAAAGGCTGACCCTCTGAGGAAATGTGAAGAGACGGATATTAGCTGTGAGCCTTTCTGTGACACATAATTCCTGCAAGTCTTCAAAGAATGCTTACTCCCATTTGTATTAGAGGGGAAATGTACAGAACTAAGAATTTTAAGGCAATCCCTATAATAAGTTTTTCTCATGAGCAAATCTTTCAGTGCTACTTTCCCCTGTGGACAGTTTCTTAAACATAGTTACTACAGACTTTGGGCAGTTGTTTCCTGCTGACGGTGGCTAATGTTGTTAATAACATTGATATCTCCTAACAGGTAGTAAGCACTCGGTTAAGCTGAGTGTTTTACAGGGCGCCATCTCCTTATTCTTACAGTGATCGTATCTGATATATGCTAGGTTTCTCTGCATTCTACAAGTCAATAAACTACAAGCCCGTTGACACACAAGTAAAAGTGGTAGATGCAAAGAGTTTGAATCCAGAGCCTGATGCAGGCTTCCATCACTCTAACCCTTAGCCTATGCCAGTATGTAAGCTTTGACTTGGGTTAGGACTGTTGCTAAAGGTTTCAAAACTCAAAACACCAGTTTCCAAAAATCCCCCCCAAAGGAATACGGTAGCACCAACTATAGAGATCCTGGCAAAAACAATGTCTTATCACAACTCAGCCTTCGGCAACAAGTGAGGATTCCTGTCCCCCTGCCTCACGCCAGCAGCTGCAGGAGAAGCAGGAGGCGCAGAGGAGGCTAGCTGTCTGCTGAGTGTGCTCTGCAGCTCCGGTGCCTGGGGCTCATTATCTGCAAAGGTGAACGACATCACAGAAAGGGTACGAGTCACCCAGGGAAGAACTGGCTAATGATCCCAGGCAAACGTTCCCAAGCCCGGAGGTAAGTTGCATGTCCCCTCAGTGGCTTTTAGTGCTGTCACAGAAGTATCAGAGCCCTTAGGAGAAAAGACAGTGGTTTCCTTGGCTGGTACCGTTATCTGTGTACTTAATGTTTTGAAAAGAGGCTTCAGATGTCAGGAAACCCATGGAGGATTTTATAATAACCTCTCCCCTCCTTTTTTTGCACAAAGTCCTCCGTAATGATCTTGCTAATGCCTGAGATGACTCTATTCGTTTGGTGAAGGGTGTTTCAAAATATACATAGCCTGTAAAGCTAGACTTGGCACTGAGGGGAGAAGGGATACTGTGTGTATCTGGGAGGGGACATTGTACACATTTCTTCAACAAACTCATCCAGAGTAGATACCATGCTTTTCTGGACAAAGACTGGGGCACATACGGGGATAAATGGTTGATTTTCCTTGAAGAAGACTTTGGAGTCATGTCTGCAATGACCCTAGTGTTGAGCGCGCATCTCCCACCCTGCCTTGGCCACTGTTAGTTGGTACCCTACTTAAGTCTCTTCTACCCTCGGAGGAAACAAGCAAACCCAAACCAAGGAGGACAAAACTGAAAATAAAAATCCATGGGAAATGGCATTTTAACTTCAACTTACTTTGAACTCAGAGCTTCCAGATCACTTTGATGTAGGAACCCGTCACACAGTAACGCATACATGATGGTCAGGGACATAAGGAGCAGAATTTGAAAGAGGAAAAAAAATAATTTGCTGTGTAGTATACCCTCCAATATATACCTTTCCCCCCCTAAAAGCATTTTCCGGGTAAATCTATTAGGTTACGATACAGTCGTGGTGTTTACTTGCTATATCCTCCTGATAATTCTGAACTGTAGGTTTGCTTCGTATAGTACTAACGGTGCAATTTCTGTCTGCCTGAAAGAGTTAGGATAAGAACAGAATGAGGTAGAAAAACAATGCATACCATAGCTGAACACATTTTGATTTGGAAACTGAGGATATGGGCTTCTTGCTTGTTTAGGTCACAGAAAAATGGATTCGATTTCGGTTTTTAACCCGAAGAAGCGGGAAAGACCTTTGTGGCGGACGCCTGCCATGCACCACACAGAATCCTTTCTCTTTTGTTGTCCCCAAACTTCTGTCGCTGCTGCAGTGGCTGGTTGTGCACCGGGAAAATGCACCCAAGATCCACCTCCCAGTGAAACCACAGACCTTGACTTTGTCAATTCTGCCCCGGGTTCCTCGTGTTACTTACTACAGAAGTTTATAATGCCAAAGGACCACACTAGACATTTGTGCAAAGGTACTCTCAAAATATCCTAGGCAGTTGCATAGTCTCTCAGAAGATGGTTTTGCAACATTAGGAAATGAGTTGAACTTGGCAGCTCCCAGCTTGGTCAACCTTCTCGTATTTTCTCCCATCTCTCTCTGTTTCATAATCTAGTCTCATTCTGAACTATACTCCCTGATAAAATAGTACACTGCAGGCCTTTGGTTCAGGCTCTGCTTTCTTAGGAACCAAGGTGAAGACAGTTGGTATCACAGAGACTCCAGACCAAGGTGAGGATAATTGATGTTGCAGACATTCCAGAAAGAATTTCCCCTGGAAAGCCATTTTGGATCTGAGTCACAGAAACCACACTGCTGATGCAAAGTGTGCTGGTGGCGTGATACTGAGACTTTCCTCTGTGGCTAATGAGGCTGAGATGCAAATGGTATATGAAAGAGCCACGGTGGTTTAAAGGAAAGGTAAAATGATACTTGCAAAACCTGCGTTACTCTTGTAATTGCTCTTACCAAATAACTGAAGAGAAGCAGCTTGGGGGAGGTGGCATTCATGTTGACTATTAAGAAGGGATATGTGGTAGGGTCTCATGGTAGTAGGGGTGTGGGGTGGCTGGTCACATTGCAACATCGGGATGCAGAAAGTGATGAGAGTTGGTCCTTTTCTTGCCTTTTTATTCATTCCAAATCTTCAGCTCAGGGGATAGTGCCACCTGCACTCAGGGTCTGTTTCCATGGTGATTCTAAATCTGTTCAAGTTTGACCTTTAATATTTATCATCGCACTGTAGAAAAAGAGAAGACTGTTGTTAACTACACCAGAAACCTTGGGGAATGAAAGCCAGATTTCAGGAAAGCCAACTGTTAATCATGTCAGGCAATGTTGGGAAAGTCAAAGATGCAACAGCAAGGGAAGCTGCCATCTCATGGAACCGCAGTGCAAGCCATTTGAAAACAGAGGCCAGCACCTGACTGCCAAAGTAATTGTAGCCAAGTCCAGCACCTGATTACCAAAGTAATTGTATGACAAAAGGAGAGTGAACATACAGGTTCAACAGATCTATGGAATGACCTGTTCAACATTTGATAGCAAGAGAATAAGTGGGAATATTTGAGTGAAACAGCCTGATAAGCTTGAACTCCCAGATCCCACTGTTGCTTACTTACTAGAGAAGTTGCTACCTGCCTAGATACCGTTGAAAGCCTTCCCCTAAGACAGACCCACTGAAGATGGTTCTTTTTCTTGAGATCCATCCCCTATCTTTAGACTATCGACTATGCTGAGATCTTGACCTAGCTCTAGATCCTCACAGAAGCACTAGCTTATGTGCGCAAAGAAGTATAGATGTTCGTGTAATCTGGTAAGAGTAGAGGATCTCATATGCAGAAATGGGGCTCAAGGTCTTAAAATGGAGTGAGGAACCCAGAATGGGATCCTAGATAACGTTTACTAACATGAGGACACCCACCCACGACCAACATTCAGCATCCTCTGGGGAACCCCTAGGACTCATTTTAATTAAGAGAATGCTAATATCAACTACAATGGCAGAAGATCCCTAAGCCATTATCCAGTTTCCAGCTCTAAATGAGCACCTAGAACAAGCGGCTTGTTGGGAGGTCAGGATCCTTTGAGGAAGTATCCTTCAATGATGATTGCATGAGATATACAGTAAATATTCCTTTGATTGCCGTCTCAGATCTACCTGTGGTAGAGTAACTGCACACCTACTGAAAGAGGGAAGCTCTGACGTGTCAAAGGCTGTTAGATAAGGAGTTTGGGTTGAGACGATATCAAGGGACCAGAAGAACTTTCAAAGGTCTCCAGTGAAGTGGAAGCTCATCCAAAGTGATAAGAGACTTCTGACCCGGCATTGTTTCAAAGTGCATGAAAGCATTCCCGCATGCAACCTAACATCGCTATGCATCATCCCGAGTGTGTGGCAGGGATATCTACCGTCCTGTGAAACCCTCGCTGCTTTCCAGACTGCGATGAGTGGAGAAGTAAGTCAGAAGCCCGAAACTACCTTTATTCCTGTTCCCGCCATGATTTACAAGCAACGCTAAGAGGAATTTCAGAGATCAGTACCACAAAGAGTCGGAGGATGTAAAGTGACAGTCTCCTTTATATCCTAGGTGGAATTCTCCTATACGCTCATTCAAGGCTTCTCAGGGCCAGAACAGTTTTAAGACTCATATTGTATGTCCTGATTCTGTGCATGTCCTGATTCTATGTGTGCGTGTGTGTGTGTGTGTGTGTGTGTGTGTGTGTGTGTGTGTGTGTGTGTGTGAATGTGACATACCTAGAGTTATCTGAGAAAAGGGAACCACAAGTGAGAAAATGCCTACAGAAGATTGGCCTCTAGGCAAGCCTGCAGGGTATTTTCTTAATGGATGATTGATGTGTGAGTGCCCAGCCCACTAGGGGTGGTGCCATAACTAAACTGGTGGCCCTGGATTATAATAGAAAGCAGGCTGAGCCTGCCTTGGAGATAAGCAGCACTCCCCCGTGGCTTCTGCACCAGTTGCTGCCTGCAGGTTCTTACCCTGAGTTCCTATCCTGACTTCCCTCAGTGATGGGTGTTTTGTTACCTGTAAGCGTAAGATGATATAAAAAACCTCTTCCTCCCCAAGTTGCTTTTGGTTGCGGTGTTTTATCACAACTATGGAACCCTAAAGAACCCTAACTAAGAAAATGGATAACGGTAAATCATCATAAGGGTAACCAGATGTTACCCCAAAGGCATTTGCTGCGATTTACGGTGAGTGAATTAGCAGATCTTCTGATGAAAGTTATGTGGAAATAATCTGGTGACTGTATCCTTCTCAGTGCTCTTAAGAGGATGGGCCAGAACCGTTGGCCTTCATACTGGAGGGCTAGTAACCCATTTTTTGGAAACTGGGTTTTCTGTCTCCATGGCCTGAATGTACCATTTCCCATTTTAGAGTGGAGAAGAGAAAGGAAACTTCCACAAGGCACACAGAAAAGTTCCCGTTGAACTTGAGGCTTCAGTTATGACATTTTGGCTTCCTTGTGCTGGTGGACTAGAAGTCAAAGAAATCAGTTACTGTAATAGAGTCGCCGATAGACAATGGGGAGAAGTATGATCTGTGCCCCACACTGAGGAGGCAGACCTACTGTGTGTCTTGACTGCACTGTCCGGGCTCTGTCTGCTTCTCTGCCTCCCGAGCCTCGTCACTCACTGTTATCATCCTGGGATTGCACCTGCTAGGAAAGTAACAGCACACACCTTTGCTCCTGGAAATACTTTCAAGAGAACCCAGCATTGTAGTTTGACCGTTAACTGCCTTGCAGCAGTGGCCATAGGTGGGGGCCCCTGAGAGACAGACGACGGTATGATGGCTCTATCAGTGCATTGCTGTATTCATAGAGCCTTTGAGAAGGAATCTGTGCTGGAAACTTAGGTGGCAGGGCCTAAGTTGAAAGGAGTGGCCGGGGGTGTTTCGTCGGAGTTTATATTATCCCTGGCCTCTCTCCTTGATCCATTCCTTCTTCCCTCTCTCCATTCCTACAACTATGAGGTGTACAGCTTTGTTCTGCCAAGCACTCCTCAGCCTGGTATCAGATCCTCCAGGCCCAGAGCAATGAGGCAAAACAACTGTGGACTGTTTCTGAAGCTATGAGTCAAAATAGACTTTTCCTCCTTTTTCGTTGATTCTTGTCCTTTGTCACCATAGCATTGCTAGTACCCAGGTGTAGGCTGCCGGCCACTGGTAGGTTCAATTGTGCTTAACTATAGGTAGAGAACACATATGCTGAGGTATTTTACGTACGTCACTTAATCTTCAGGACAATCCTGAGAGGTAAACTTGTTTCTATTTTCCAAGTAGGGAAACACAAGTACAGATATGAAAAGGGCTTGCCTAAGAACATACACCAGAATGGCAAAAGCAGACTCAGAGCCAAGAACTGTCTAAGTCTGAAGCTCAAGCTCTTTCCCGCACCCCTTAATGGGCTAGGTCAGTGGTGATAACATACGAACTCGGAGAGAATGCATTTCCTTTTCTCCTATCACTCAGCGACTCCTTCACACTCTTGCTGGTTGCTTTTCACCTCAAGAAGTGAGTTTTCTTCGTCATATGTCATTAGGCACAGAGTGCATGCTTACCCTGGTTAATACTGTAGAAATATAAACCCCGTGTGATGACGCACAGGGCGCTTACCCAGGGGAATACTGCAAGAGTGTAAAAGAGCAGCAAGCTCTTCTCTGAGAACGTTCTTGGGGTTCCAGTGTTCTGAGATGGGATAGAAGACATAGAAATCTGTTCTTTTAAGTAAAGCTCAGGACCTAGGGCTGGAGATGCAGTTAGGGGAACGAGCTCTTGCTGCAGAAGCATAAAGACCTGAGTTCTAAACCCGAGACCCACATGATTTACAATCTGTGCCCATAACCCCGGCGTGCTGTGTGGGAAGACTTGGGAGGATGACTGGGGTAGACCGATAGCTGACTGCTAACTAGCTCCAGGTGCAGTGAGAGACCCTGTCTCAAAAGAATATGGCAGAGCATGATAGAGCAGGACACCAGACATCCTCCTCTCACCTCCAGGTACGCATGTATATGCACACACCTGTGGAGAAACACTTGAAAGAAGTTTGTGTTCTTTTGGTTTCTTTAAAAACTCAAAATGGCTATTGGATTAGGTTTGTGTGCCCACCCCAGCTGTGGCATAGCTGTTTACAAGCTGGATTTGGAAAGCTTGATGCAGGTGGCTATAATTTGGTTAGGTGCCCTCGTTCGGGCACCTGTAGCTTGTTTTTGGGATTGTGTGCCGCATGGGCTTATTGGAAATTTTGGCTTAGGGTATAAGAAGTCTGAAGCCCTGAGAGTCGAGGTGGGTATTGGTTGGTGATTTGTTGGTGGAGTTGTTGTCATTAGTATGTTAATTCTTAAAGAACAAAGGAGGGATTGAGTTTACAGGCCATGAGCTGAGACGCTAGTCTGACTCACTGTCAGCTAGTCCTCTTCAAGCTTAGGCCAGCCTAAAAGAGGCTGTGAAGATTTCTACCTTTCTCTCTTTCTGGATCAAAGCTGCTTGTAAAAGCAGTGAAGATTCCTTTCTATCCTTCCTTTCTCTTTCCCTAAATTGAGGGTGAAAGATTGTAGCGTACCGCTACACAGCTACACGCCCATATGCACATATAACACTCACGCACACATGTGCGCACACGCGCGTGCACGCGTGCACACACACACCAAGCAACCTACCCACGAAGTCTAAAAATAAAGTGAAAAGCTCATATTCTCCTGGAAATAATTGGTTTTAAAATAAATTCGACACAATAAAAGGCATAAGACAAAAAAAGTAAACTTTATTATGGAATTTCAAGATTGGATATGGCGATATATTAGAAAAATGTAATCCACAAAGGAAGTGAGAAAGGTTAATGAAGTCAACAGTAATTAACTGGTGGGTGAAGCTGCGTGGAAATTGATCTGCACCAGCTGAAGGCCATTCCTGTCTTTCTAATGTTATGCATCATTGAAGAGAGGGAAAAGAAAGCTTCTGTTATTTATATATAAAAATGTCATTTTCCTGTTCTGAACCATGGTTGCTAATTCAAAACAGCAGTCGATTCTCAGTACATACATGCTAATAATCCACACCTGCTGTCAGGTATTAACATAGATAAGATCCTATAATAAGGCTCTGTGGGGCCAGGAGTCAGGAGCGCTGACTCCATTTACTCTGCAGAAGCTCGCAGAGTGGCCCAACCCCAAAGAGAAGTGAGGATGTCATCTCCAGCTTTGGGTCCACGGAGTCTCTGATGGATGCTCTTCTGTTCCCCAGGAAGTGAGTGCTTGAGAGAGACTCAGCTGAGAGACAGAAGGGAGAAGCTTTCATGCTCTAACTAGAACTCTGTAATAGTGTTCTTTCTGAATATGAATGCTTTCTTATTGACTACATGTAACAGGACTCAGTACTGGGTTGTTGTAAAAGAAATCTCACCCATGTGCACGTTCACAGCCACGGTTTTCCCGACCGGCGATGTTTATAGTTTGTATTACATAATTATGTATCATTCAACCATTACTACTCAAAATGATGATAATGGTGATTATCATTTATAAAGTTCCTTCTTAATTCTCACACACACACACACACACACACACACACATATATATATATATATATATATTTCTGTATTTAAAACTCTGCAGAGTAGGTGATATTAGTTTTACTTTTTCCAGGAGGAAACTAGAGCACAGAGGGAATAAGCCATTGTCTAAGACAAAGGCTGAGTTAATGAGATTACTCTAGGCTCTTCTCTTCTCTTCCTTCCGTAAGTGGCATACTTGTTGATCCTCACCTAGGAGTCTAAATAAGCAAGGTCAGGCTTAACTCCTACTCTGCACTGTGCCAGGAAATGAATTACAGAGTAGAGGGACACACGTTTATAAAATGTTGAGTAGGTAAGCTCTAGACCATGGCGGCGCTTACAGAGCAAATGACACAGCAATAAACCACAATGGGAATAGAATGGATTTGCTGAACCATCCCGGCCACCATCTCTGTTACCTGATACGGAAGATGCACGGTCAATCCTAGAAAGCCATTTGTCCATTAAGCACACATATCTTAAAGTTATTTGCGTTTCTTAAAGTGACCATTTGATGCACACCATAGGGTTTTTATTTTTACATTCATACAAATACATCATTCTACGGTCTCATACCCCTGCTGTCCCCCGCAAGCATTCTTCACCCCTTCATTTCACTGCCCCCCTTCTCTTCCCATTAGTCCCTTAGTCCCTTCCTCCTTTGTGATGTTGTACCATTTCCCTCTCCTGCCCCCCCATTCCTCTCTCTTTAGCCCCTTTCCTCCCACCTCATATCCCCCACTCCATTCTCCTGGCCCGTCCCTCATACATACAAACTTATATATTTATTTAACTCTAGGTTCTGTATGGAGGGAAAGCATGATGGTGGCTGGGTTCTGAGTCTGGCTTATTTCACTCACCTTGATGCTCTCCATACATTTTCTTGCAAATGACATGACTTTTTAATGGCTGAATAAAAATCCATTCTGCATTCGCATACCACATCTTCTTTATCCGTTCATCTGCGTGGGCATCTGGGCAGGCTCTGTATCTGGGCTAGTATGAACAGCAATCAGCGTGGATGAAACATGAAAGTTGAGTGCTCTTCTCATGTGTATCTCTGATGTCTTTAGAATGTGTCTGTATTCTAGGCACCAGAATTATTACAGTTGCTAAAACTAAGGAAAATTTTAAATGTGAATTCATGGATCAATAACATAGCTGGAAGGAGTTCTTATACTTTAATATACTCGTTAAATCAGATTGTGGCTGTGTTGGCGGTGGTGCCTTTAGTTCTCATCAGCCAGTTACAGATGTTTGTCCGGATCAGGTATTTCAGCCTGAAAATATGCAGTGTGTCTACATTTTGATTCTCGAGACGATCTCAATTGCAATAACCTGGACGTCAGAGTTCTTATGGACTGCCCATTCATCACCAAGTCTTCTTCTCCCCAGGTGCAAATTTAGAGCATATTTCTCAGCCTTCCTTGAAATTAGATGTGACCTTGTGACTCTAGTCAACAGACAGTGAAGGTGACGGGCACCAGTTCTCCCCTTGCAACTCTGTGCAACGTCTCCATGCTTTTTTCCTTTTCTCACCGGGATGCAGACGAGCGTGGTGGCCCTAGAGCCACATTCTAAAGAGATCGGAGATACGCGTGAAAAGACCTCATGCGCCAGAGTGGTGCATGGAAGGCCACCCTCCTGGGAACCCAAAACTGAAGAAATTTGTGAGCAAAAAATAAACTTAAGATACTAAAATGTTGGAATTTTAAAAATTAAAACAGCTGGTACTACTGTAACACAAACATTAGCACTGGCGTTAATGAAACAGTTTTGAGTACTATTACACATTTATGTCTACAGTGCCTACAAGTATTTCTACTAGCAGATATGCTCTATTATTACATATATGTCATCTCATCTCAAGAAGCATAAACGCATGAGATTTTTTAAAAATCATATTTTTGAGTTTTCTTATGACTACTGTTTTATATATGTACATGTCTTTGTCTTCTATCGGGATATCCTATCAAGCAATTAAGTTAATAAAGCTTATTTTTTTGACATGAAAGAAAAATATAAAGCTATAAACGTGAAGTTGATGGTTTGTGAAAGAGAAAAATTCACAGCCTCCAAAAGGACGTCCTAGTGGCATCCTGCTCTGACTACCTCAAACTAACAAATGGAAGGAGCAGCCTAGAGGGGCCTGAAGGAGATCTGTGGGATTCCTGGATCCAAATTCTGAGCATCCCACAGCAGTGGAGTCATTATGTCTATTCATCAAAAGATCTGAAACAAAAGGAGCTGAGGCAAGTCACTGAGTGCAGAGAAAGACTCCCTGGCCCTTTCCCAGTGGGAGCCGGCTACAGTAGAAAGGATGTGGACTTTAGTAGCAAAGCCTGCTTTGAATCATTGCCCTTGCATCTGCTCTGGAGTCCTTTAACCATTTAAACTTTCAGTAAGCAGGGATTGATCATACTTATCACAACCCCTAAGGATTGGGGAACATCGCAGAAGAAGGGGTAGAAAGAGAATAAGAGCTGGAAGTTGGAGAGAACTACGTGGAGACAGTGTCTTCTGACAAAACAGGGGCCATTACACCCATGGACTTAGTGTCTGTGGTCACCTGAATACAATCAAGCCCGTCTAAACTCCAGCACAGTTGAGGGAGAGGTTCAAGAAGTCTCACTCTCAGTAAAGAAGCCATTAGCAGTCCACGGGTACTGGAGGAGAGACCATTATCTTCAGAGATGCAGCCCCTGGAAGGTTACCTGTGCTCCAGTGGATTGCCTATACCCATGTGCTAGAGGCAGCACTAACTGCGCTCAGTGCATTTACATGAGAGGACAGAAGTTGGGAGGAAGATATGGAGGGGTATGGGAAGAGTTTGGGGGTTGGAGAATGGATATGACCAAAATATATACATAGTATATGTATGTATGTGTGAGTATATATACACACACATAAATAGTATGTCTATGTATATATATACTATTTATACTATAGTATAAATATGTACTATATAATATATAAAAAAAATAAATGTATGTATGTATATGTGTTGTATATGTATATATTATATATGTATATTGTATGTTATATGTATGTATACATATATTATATGTGTATATTGTATATAATATGCATGTTATAACATATGCATACATTATATGGTATGTAGATTATATGTGATATACTATATGTTATATATTATATACTATATTATACTATATAATATAATGATATGATATATTATTAATTAATTAATTAATTTATTATTAATATAGACTATGTTATATATTATATAGATTGTATATAATATACATTATATATAATATATATTATGTGGATATGAATAGATAATAAATATACTATAGTATATACTATATATATTATTTATGTATATATAAATAGTGTATATAAATATTCTAAATACTAAATAAGCTATTATATATAAAAATGTACATATAAATAGTATGTATACTATTTATTTAGTATATACTATATATTATATATATGTGTATACGTATATATGTATATATGTATACATGTGTGTGTGTGTATAAATAGTTTCTCATTGTGAGACTATTGATGTTCCTATTTTCCTTTGCTAAATTATTATTGAAATCCTAAAGGAAATGAAGTTACTGGTGCCTCTGATGATCTTTTGTTTGTATCAAATTTCATTTCTTAATTTAAAATAATATGTAAAATGTAAAAAAAAAAAAAGCCAAGTTTTAAGGATTAGAAGTACAGTTTTTTAAGTGCTAACGAGTGCCATATCTCCCTGTGTGAGATGTTATTAGCTTTATCGTTGACTGTGTTTAGCATTTACCATTTCTGTAAAGGGCACACACACAGTAAGTTTGGGCCATTTGCACCAAGGCATAATTGACAGCAACTAAATATCCAGGCCACCTTTTGCAGTTTCTTTTCTCATTTGTGCCATGGGAAACTAAGTTAATCCCATTCTGTATTACTCAATAACTAAAGCACAACCAAAGCGAACATTTCTAGAAATTTTGGAAACTGACTTACAAATACTTTACAAATGTCTTAAATATGAAAAAATTTGCACTGGTCTTTAAACGTGTTAATTTTTATTTGGTTCTCCATTTTTCTTTGTGATGTTGTATTGTCATCAAATAAGAATTACTCATCAGAACTGAGGTTTCTTTCTTTCTTTCTTTTTCTTCTTCTTCTTCTCCTGTGAAAGAACTTCTCTAGGGACTGGGAAGGTGGCCCAGTGAAGGAGAGTGCTCACTGTGTGTTTGAGAGCTTGAGTTCAGATCTCAAGCCCACCTATAAAGCTGGGCAGGACTGTTTGCAATTGGGTAGTGAAGACAGGAGGATTTCTGGAGCTTGCTGGCCCCTTGCCTAACTCCACCCCCCCTACACACACACACTCCCCACAAAAGAAATAAATACTTGATGTACCATTGAGGAAAAAAAATGAATTTGTTGCTGTCGGCACTATGACCTTGATACTCAGTTCCCAGAGGGATGTCTGGTGCACAGAGTAAATGAACCTTTATACGCAGATTTAGAAGTGGTGAGCAGAACTTAACTGACAGAATGTGTATATTTTATGTTTTGGTAGAATAGCATTAAACGTATCGCGAAAACAAGGGCAAAGTGTAAGGGTCCTTTCTTTTTATTGCCACGTGTCATCATACAGATATATTCTAAGATTCTGTTCTATGAGCCAGAGTCCAAACAAGACAGGGGACGCCTACTTTTAGTTTATGTGTGTTTTTTTTTTCAGAGTGCCAGATTTCTCAAGGTTGGGACTGTCCGGTCATGCAGAGACATTAGTTCTTAGCAATCAATCCTCTTTTTTTTCTTAATCGACTGAGATGCCTGTGGGTCATGAGGCTTCATGATGTACTGTCACCATAGTTACCACTAATCATTATTATGGAAAGGACTAGCCACCTTGCCTCCTCCTCCTTGGACTGTCTGAATCTCCCTGTGACCTGCTAAAGACCACTGAAGGTATGTAGCTCATATAGGCAGGTTTGAAATGCACAGGTGATACTTCAAATTGGCAGCAACAAAAACACTGGCTTCCCTCCTCCCTCTGGTATGTCTGGAAAGGCCCTTCTGTGGTACCTCCCCTTGGAGAGCAGGGGTGATCTGAAGAAATGCTTCCTCTTGAAAGCATCCTTTATAGCCACAGTAGAACACTCTTGAATTTTGCAGGTCGTCAAACACACAAAAAAAAGTTGTTTTTTTTTTTTTTTTAAACAGTTGAGGAAATAAGCCTAAAGAAAATGTGTACCTAATCCTATTAGCTGACTTAATATAGAATTATTAAAAGCCTTGATATACAGGATTTAACACAATCTTTCTAGCAGGGTGTGATGTAATCTGTTTTTGTTCCTCAGCTAGCAGATGGCTTACCTTTAAGTAATTTCCAATATGTTAAGAGATCAAAAGCCACCCCTCTTGCCACCGAGGCAGTAATCGCTCCTCTCTGCTGGGGGTTGCTTGGTATTGTCGTAAGGATATGCAAAGGCTCCTGGCATTTCCAAAGATAGAAGGGCGACATTTCTTCAGACTTTGAAGTTAATAATCCTTCAGAAGTTGAAAACTGAGGGATTTTTCGAAAGCCTTTTAATGTTCTATATGCCATGCGCTAAGTAAATATCTGTAGGAAATCGAGGGCCAGTGTGAAGCACTCTGGGCTTGCCGAGGCGTGGATGCACTGCGCCCCTGTCCGAGAACAGTCTTGGAAGGGTGTGCTTTCTGTGTTGCGCGTCTTGAGCATGACGCTGGAAACAGACGTGGAATTTGTTGAGCAGAGAGCCATTATCGACAGCCCCATCCCTGCAGTCAAGACTCTGCTCCTCCTAAGCTAGGGGCCCCTCAGCGGCTTCCTCCAGCATTTGTCTGGTTGTTTGAAATGGTCTGTTAGTGAAGAGACGAAGTAAACTTGTGTTTCTAATTCGGTTTGATCTTCGCTACTAGAGAGAAAAGAAAATGTTTGTATCCCAACGATGTAATCTGTTCCTAATGGTGTACACTCCTCAGAGTGTACAGTCGCTTTTTAATACACCGACCAAGACCGACCTGATGTGCTTTCTGAGAGAATCTTGCTGAATTTTAACTTCAGATAATCCAAAGCATCTCAGGGTTTGTTACCACCTTTGCTTAAGGCTCCTGCTTTTGATTTGCACAGGTTTCATTTTATTCCGTGGACCAGTTATTTTCAGGCTACTTAAAATAAGAGAAGTCTCTGTAGGAAAATATATTCCTAAAGCATACAGGAGGCCTAAGGTTATATCTTCCCTGAGAGATAAAACACGGTTTTAACTTAGACGGCAGGTTTTTTCTACCTGCCCCTCCCTCTTCCCCGTTTCAAACTATGCATTTGATAACTGGGAAGTTACCAGGCTATGGGCGGATAAATGGGCCTCTAACAGCTGTCAGGAGCTCAAAGAAGATATGAAATAGAATTTCAGAGATATAGGCAAGAAGCTAGCAAGTTTCAGGTTTCATTTGGGAAGGGTTCTAGATAAATGTCTATGGCATTTAAAAAAAAAAGGTATATATGAAAACTTGAAGTGTCATGGTGCCATTTGCTTCATACATATTTCACTTTTATATGGACCAGTGTCCAAAAGCAGGCTCACATGACTGCTTGAAGCTGTAACACCACCACCTCTGCCCTCTTAGCCAACACTAGCCTTCGCCAAAGTCCTCGGAATCAGTCTACCCTAGCGACTCTGAATCATGCGTTCATCGTATTTTCCTAGTGTTTAAAATATCTTGAAATTGCTGTTTGCAGGAAAAAGGTAAAACCTCACCATATCAAATCTAAGAGGCAGTAAGATTTAGGTGGATGATTTGTAAAACTCTTAAATCTCTCCAGTTTCATGTTGTTATTTTTTTCTTCCTTTTTCTAGAATGATTTCAGCAAAAAGGGCTCTCCATGTACACTGTGTTGTCTATGCACCTTTTCTTCAGAATAAAAAGACTCAGGATACTTTTTTAGCTTATTTCAGACCTCTTATTTCTCATGAGTCTTCTCTAGGCTCAACTGAGAGTGGAGAACGTGGTAAAGTCACGTAGAAGCACAGAGAGCCAGGGTAGTCACTGGCTGGTTCTTTCTTCAGTCATGTATACAAAGAGAGCCTGACTCTGAACACAGCGTCTAAAACCTAATGACAAGTAACCACAGAACCTGGGAAAAGGTGAATTTTGGAAAGTCGGGGATCACACTTAAATGTCGGTTAGTTCATGTGGTATAACTACTCATTCTTGGAGACTGAAGAGTTTAGTGAGTGGACCATTAGCATACGATTAAGTAGTAAGTGAATCAAAGATGGAAACACATCTGGAGCTCGTGTTAAACTCTGGTCTAACTGTGGTTAAGAACCAAAGGGTCAGGGAGAGGATAGTGAGGATGAGGCTGACTGAAAACAAAGTACAGTGATACATACATGAAAACGACACAGTGAAAGCCATTGTCTCATGCGCTAACCTAAAGAGTCATCAGGAAGGGAAGATGTTATTATGATATTAATATAAGATTAAAGGGTAGTCATACCATAGGTCCTGGATTCCCTATTGAGGGAAATGAGGGAAAAGCTGCTTGTATGGATTCCTTGTACCCTGAGCTACTATGCTAATCCAGTGCTCACCCTCCAAGGAAGCTACAGTTTGCCACCGTGGCCTGATTTCTCAGATCTCCACCACCACCACCCACCATGAGCATATACTTCACAATCCTGCTTCACTTGAACCATGGGTAAGCTAATAGCCATCAGTTCAATACTAGATGATGTCAAATGATCGTAGAACATACTTGCTGGGGGACTGAAGAGACGACTCAGCTGTTACGAACACATACTGCTTTTGCAGAGAACCCGAGTTTGATTTCCAGAGCTCATGTCGGGTAGTTCACAAATGTCTCAAATTCCAGCTCTTGGGGGATCCGATGCCTCTGGTCTCCTAAGGTACTTGAACTCATGTCTCATGTACATACACACACACACACACACACACACACACACACACACACTTTAAAGTTACTTTTGAAGTTTAAAAAAAACCAAACTTGTTGGATAACTTCAAATGCTAACCTCATCTGGAAACGGAAGAGAATTTTAGATCATGTACCAAAGATATGCTTGATTCTCAGACAACTGTGATGATTCTCAGGCAGTTCAGTGTTTCCTGAAAGGAAAAGACTATAAATCACAGTTCCGTATCTTTTCTCCTGACTTCTCAGGTCAAGATAACATTCCACTCGATCCAGGGTCGGGGAAACATGTCCTCTTCAAAGCCGTGGACCTGCAGAGTGCTGGCAATCACCAGCTTCCCACCGACGCATCCCCATGTCACAGAATGTGGGTTAATTATCTGTATCTGGAATTGAGATTTTAGATCCCCATTCTTGTCTCTTTGTTAAAAATCACAGAAAGTGGGGGAGCCCTACCTGTATTGAATGCCGAATACGGTGTAATGAAGGACCTTGGGAGGTCAATACATCGCTCTGCTTGGCTGCAGGACTCTGCTCCTTGCCCCTGGATTCAGAGCCCCGGGGGTTTTGAAGCAGTAGAAGGTGAATGAATGCAGGATACCCATTCCTACAGCACAGTCAAAATCTCAGCCCAGCAGTGAACACGCAGCACTCTGTTTTCCTACTGTGCCGTGAGTAAAGAGTTTTCACTTCATACATCATTCACAACTTGCTCTGGGGATTTCAAAAAGCCAGTACATACGAGTCACACAAAGAAAGGAGGAAAAGAACAAACCTAGGAAAGAAAAGATAAAAGGTAGATCCACCAAGTGTGGCGCTATCAACAGGGACGCTCACAGGGCACAGCGTACTTGAGGTATTAACCAATTAAACAAATGGGGATTCTCATTCTTTTCACATTATTTGAAGACTAGAGGATTTCAGAGTCAAACATGGGCTAGAGCGTTTCATTTCCTTACTGAGCACTGGTGCCATGGAGAGCAAAACGAAACACACAATGAGAATTGAAAACTGCTCTTCTCCCAGAGAGATCTGGTAAAATAAACTGAGTTAGGCTCACACCACCTGACTCATAGAATCTGAGTCCCAGAGGAGGAAGCAACTTGGAGATGCTGGAAATGGCAACCCCACTGACCAAAGTGGGCCGAGCACAAGTCAGAAAGGGGTAATTCCATGATTCGGATTTTGAATGCTCCTTCAAAAGCCCAGAGTTGCCAAATTGACAAAAGACATAATTTTTGGGTGGTGAAACCTAATGGGAAGTCTAAGTCACTAAGTCTTTAAGAGGGAAAGTGGCCCTTGAGCCCTCTCCCTTCTTTCTCTTTTGCTTCTTGGCCATATTGGGAGTGGCTTTTCTCCTGCCATGAAGAGCTGCGCTGCCACAGACCCAGTGGAGGCAACTGACTATGGAAAAGAACTTCTATAAATAAATAAATAAGATCTCTAGTATTTTGTCAAAATTATCAACTGAAGGCTAATACAGATGACTCCAACTGAGTCCTCAAATAACCCAAGCCAGGATATTGCCTTCCTCAACATGAAAAGATTTTGTTGATCCTTGAGGGAATTTCTTTTTATTCACAAGAAGAGTCATGTGAGTTGTATTACTGTTTTCTGAGTATCAAACACTTCTACTAAATAATAATTGGCCCCACTTGCCTTAACACTGTGTAACATTATATGCTGGTTGAGATCCATAATAACTTGATTTGCATCACAGAAAGTGAGCCGTAGAGTATTCGTCAGAATTAATTAAAGATAGACACATTAGTTTTCAAGCAGTTAAGTCAATTTGGGAAAACCACTGAGTGTTTCACTACCATGATCCTTTCTAGGGAGAAACAAAAACTATGTTTACTTTTGAAGATTAGTTGAAAAGATTAGAGCTCTAATGCTAGGTTGACTTGGGTATCCACAATGTATTTCATTCTCTCTACCCATTCTTGTTCTCTCTCCTTCTGGAACAAATGAAAAGCGAGCTGTTTTTCATATTTTGGTCCTAGAGCTTCTGGATACCCACACCTCCTGAGGCTAAGGTGACCATTCAAGATACCATAAACCTGGTACTGGGTGCATAGAGTCCCAGGGTATCTATTGCCTGTTTGCCTCATTCTTAGCCTGTCAGACCTGGAAGCTACTCACAGCACCACCTACAGCAGAAACACGAAGACTGGAGACACAATTGATCTAGAGAACTGTCCATGACTCACACTTGCAGGCCGACCTCTGCCCCTTTCTTGACTCTTTGGTTTTCTGATCCCTACTTTTTCCTAGACTGCCTAAACACTCTCCTACTTCTGGATGTGATGTGTCTTCTGATTCCTTTTTCTAGATTATTAGAAACTGTCTCCGAGCTTACCCCTTTCCACTGCCCCGACTCTGCACTTACTTCAGTCTTCTTATTTCAAGCAGAATCCTTCCATAGATCAGCCCTGTGAGATCATATTGTCTCTGATCAATTGTCTAGAAAGCATATTGGGTGATTTTCAGTTTGTACCAAAGTAACTGGAAAAATCTCTGAAATATAAGTTCATCATCCTTTCCCAATGCCAATGGGATAGTCCTGCAAGAGCAATCTAAGGACTCAATGATCTTCAGAGAGATACAAACTCAATTACTCATGTACTAACTCACTCATAATTCAATAACTAGTTGTCAAGTTTCTACCATGAATTGGTGGGGCTTTATGATGACTCTAGATCTTCTGAATTTGTGCTGCCAACAAAGAGAAAGCTAATGCTTATCCCATAGAAACAGACTTAGGAAAAAAAATCACTGTGAAGTATTGCGATTTTATTTGGCCCACCAACATTCAAAATGGTTTTTGGTTTCCATGATATATATATATATATATATATATATATATATATATATATATATATATATATCAATAGTTTGTAACATCAAGGTAGATATGGAGCTACTAAACATTGTCAAGGATACACAACCATAAAGTGAGATACTGAGAAGATTGATAATCAAGTTAAAAAATAACATAAAGCTCTTGCTATCGGAAATACTATAAAGAACAGAAAGAGACATTACAGAGTGGAAAATAGTACTTGAAACACATAAGATCATATAGAGAATTTAAACATATGCAATCCTAAAAAATAGTAAGAAAAAAATGTAATTCAATTAAGAAAAATAAGGATATATGGCCTGAAACGTTATTAAAGAAAAAAAATCCAAGACTAGTATAGCTCAGCTTTTAAAGTCCTTGCCCAGCATGCACAGACCGCTAGGTTCAGTCCTCAGCACCACATACAGGCTGTGCTGGCATACACGTGTAAGAGCAATGGGTAGGTGAAGTCAAAAGGACCAAAGTTCAATACCCTGGGGCTGTCAAGATAGCTCAAGCAGTAGAGGCAGTTAGCACACTGACCTGGTAACTGACTTGGAAGTTCAATCCCTGGAATTCAAGTGAAAGAGGAAGGAGAAAACTGACTTCAAAAAATTTCCCTCTGTCCTCCATACATACGTGGTGACACACACACACACACACACACACACACACACACACACACACACACACACACGATTAGCATCAACAACAATAATAATAACCTCAAAATGCTCGGGGTCACTCTCAGCTACATAGCAAGTTTGAGGTCATCCTGGGCTACAAGACACCATGTCTTAAATCAATAAATAGATGAATCCAAATGTCCAATAAACAGATGAGAAAGTACACTTAGTAGCCAGAAAAAATGCAAATTAAAGCTGTCACTGATTCTATTACAAATCACCATCATAGTTATAACATCGGACAAAATTGTCAGGCTTCGGAACAACTCAAAAAAAAAAAATCACATATATTGCCCGTGGGAAAATGAATTGGTTCAACTTTCCTTTAGAACTCTGTTTCACAGACAGGTTGAGCGCCTCTGACCTGAAGGTTCAGAATTTGAAATGCTCTAAATCATGAAAGTTTTTGAACTGACCAACATGATGCCAGAAGTGGAGTAAATTTCACACCTGTCTTTACGTGAAAGGTCACAGAGAAAAGTGCACACCGGGTACGGATGCTTCCCCCTGCAAACCCAGCACTCTAGAGACAGAAGCAGGAGCGTTAGCTGTTCAGGGCAGGGGTCCTCCGGCAAGCTGGCTAGGTAAACCATTTGTACCTCTGAGCTCTGGCTTCAACAGAAAGACTGACTCAATGAATGAGGTGGAGAGCAATCAAAGGAGACTCCTGATGTCACCCTTGGGTCTGCACACAGACAGACAGACAGACAGACACACACACACACACACACACACACACACATGAATGTTCATTTGCACATACATACATGCACATACCCACTCACATAGAGACACATATACAAATATGTATGCATATCACATACACACATACTCAGTTAAAGAATAGAAAGAAGGAAAGGACCAAGGGAGGAGAAAAGGGGAGGGTGACAGGAAAGGAGGGAGGAAGGGAAATGCAGATACACTAAAAAAATATTGTTAAAAAGTACTTTGAGCAATATGTATCACATGTATATAAACACAAATGAATCCCATGCTTAGGTTCAGATCCTACCCCCAAGATATCTTCTTATGCATATGCACATAATCAAAACTTTTTAAAAAATCTAACATCTAAACATTTTTGGTCTTGAGCATTGTTAATAAGGGATTCCCAACCTGTATGGAGAGATCCTTAGTTTCTGCGTTACTCAGTACTCAGACACTACATCCTCAATAACGTACCCAGCAGAAACACACATATGTTCATACTGCATGAACATTCCTGACATCACTACTGGAAGCTATTCATAGGGCCATTATGAGTCAAATGGACAAACTGTGGTAAATTCCCAAAAGAAAATTTAGCACAGCAATGACCATTGCAAGTACTTGCAGCAACATAAACTAACCCTGTGAACACCTAGCTCATCATGAGAAGGTAGATGGAGACCATGCTTGAACATTTACCTATGTTCAAACAGGCAAGTTTCTTTCATGTTTTAGAAGTTAAGATACTGGTTATTCTAGGGAGTGTAGGAAACACAGAAGCCTTTTGTTTTCTGATATAGGCTCTTCTTAAAGGGCTTCATGGACTGTGGAAACTTCCTAAGCTAGACATTTATGTTTTCTACACTCTTCTATACACATTTTTTTAGTTAGTCACCCACTATACCACTATATTTTTGCCATAAAAATCAATAACTTTTCCCATCCAACAAAAAGAGTGACTTTGAATATATAATAAAAAGATCTTATTCAAAAAGTATAAAGAATTTATCTAGAAATATATTGTGAGAAACTCTCAAGCTATCTAAGGAACCAAATTTCATTGACAAAAGTAAAGATACTGTATCTCAGTGTTCATGGATGAGCAAACTCTACAGTCCGATAACCAATCATGATTACAGAAGCACAGTCTCCAGTCTGAACAACCCATACGTGCTTCATGCCATCATCAGAGCAAGGCCAGTTCTAGCATTCAGGCCAGCCAAGACTCGGGCTGTAGGAAAAATATCACATTCAGAGACTGTTGGAAGCCGAGCAGCCAAACCTGCCATTCTACTTGAGAACAACATGGTAGTGAGATTCTCTCATCAACGTTTCCATCTTCAGGATGTCTAATTTCCACCCCTCTATATTTAAAAACAACAGCAGCAACAAAGAAGTGTAGTGCTATCCTGAAAGAGGAAATAACCCTCATTTCAAGCAAAACTTAAGGCATGCATATGCATGCATCATGACAGACGTAAAACTCTAGTGGCAAAAGCAGTGTGGAATAAATGGAGTCATGTAAATCACTAGAGTTCAGCAGATTCATCAAAGCGATCAGACAGCATCCAATACTGATCTTAACAGGCCATTCATTTGACTATACTTCCTCAGTCAGAGTATAAAGAGCCATGGATACTATTTCTATTCTTCCCTCCTTACCAAATGGTAGAGTTAGATTAGTGAGTTCATCTGAAAGAGAAACAAACATATCGTCACAGTCTTATTTAAGCTGATGCTCATTTTCATATAAATAGAATATATGCTTTTATCCTTTCTCCATCTTGTAATGTTTTATTGGTTTACTGTATTCATATAAATTAAACTGACCTAACCTTCTATGTGATCCCTAAGAAAGATGATAGAAATTAACTTTCCAACTCTATACTCACGTCAGTCACCTTGCCAAACCAAGTGCTGAATCGGACAGTAGCCAGTGTAGATGACGATGTGCTGCAAAGACAACCCCGCACACTCCCGCGAGAGTTTAAATCCAGGCTCTGGCATTGTACAATAACACTAAATATGTGCATAATCTACGATCCGTCAGTTCCGTTCTTAACTAAAATTCCCCAAGAACAGTATATATAGAATGCACATGGCAACATTGCTTCCAGAGTGTGAAAACTACCCACATTTCCATTGACTGAAAGATCACCAATTATGGGATGTCACGCCATGAAGCACCGCACAGCAATAAAAATAAGTGAATCTTTATTACAGTCAAATGATAAAAGGCAGAAGCAAAAGAATGCGTGCGTGTGTATGTATCGCTTACAGAAAATTTAAAGCTGGCCGTCACCGCGCTCTAGTGTTTAAAGACATAATTAGGTAGCAAAAATAAAAATGGGAAAAAAAAGGGCGAATGGACTGTGATGACAAAGTGCAAAGTGGAAACGCTTGAAGGCGTTTGGATTGGGGTTGGATCAGGGATAAATGGGAGGAAACTTCTAGGGTGCTGGCAATACATTCATACACCTGGTTCGCATCCACATCCACACAGGTGACATTTCACTCATTAAACACGCCTTCAGACTTACCACTTTTCTACACGTGTGTTATATTTCACAGGTCTTTGAACTGTTTTAAAAAAAAATGAGTCCAAAATGTTGGATACTTTTTCTCAGACTTCTGAGGACATATATCTCTGGACCACGTTTCCCGTTCTCTGATGTAGGGCTTCCCCAGAGACGCCGGACTCTCGTGATTCAGGCTCACCGTGTGCCACACCCTGTCTGTTATTCACGGTCCTGAGACATGCGTAACACACGAGGCTAAGCCGGTTCGGTCTCTCCAGGTGTAGACCCTGGATTTATTTCTCCTCCTGGAATAGATCGCGAGTCTGTAACGAACCTTTCTTTACTGTACTTTTAAAAATAAAACCAGACTCTTTCCTAAGCATATTTTTGATCTGGTGAAATAGAAAGTGCTATCAATTTGATATTTCTGAGTATCATCTGTTTGTTATCAGGCAGTAACGTGTTACGCCCCCTGTAGCCACTCTGAGACGGTTTTATTTCTATAGTCAGCGTTGTTACAAAAATCAGATGTGTGCAGAAGCAGCGCAGTGTGAATGACCCAAACTGAGTCTGAGCTGCCAAACAAAAGCCGTGAAACAATTTTACTAGCTCTATCGGTTGCCAGAAAGGGAACAGCAGTTACCAACTTTGTTTTAGCGGGTGAATGAAAGGGCTGGGGTTGTGACTATTGTAATACAGGTCATGCGGAACTCGATGCCCACTAACTCTTTAACGGATGTGAATTATCTCCAGGTGGGAACACACAAGGTGCTGCAGAGATGCTCTGACATGAGCAGCATGTTGCTGCCTTACAAATGTTGGGTTGGTCTGTTCAGTCTTCCCAAAGGAAGAGCCTAAGGTTGTTTTCTTCCACATACGCTAAATAATCAGATGAAAATTACCCAGATACACCAGCCAATTATGCTACCCGCCAAGAATGACGTTTTGTAGGGAGACAGATTAAAAATCGTTATTTTTTTTTTCCTTTGCATTATTTGGGGACTTTTGATTAACTATGTATTTTATAATTATATGATACTTTATATTTAAATTTTATATTAAAATCAAAATAAAGATGGAATTAATTATTATAGGTGTTGTCCCTCACTTCCCGTGCATCTTTGCATAATTGTCTCCATTTTACACTTTATGTATGAGATGAAAGTCTCTCCCTCCCTCTCCCTCTCCTTCTCCCTGTCTCTGCTTTTCCTGTTCTTTTCTCTTGTGGTAACAAAGTCTTCCTTTTCATAGCATTTTCTCAATGTATAATAACATCCTTATTCATTCATTTATTATCTTAACTGCACCATTAGATTGGAGATTCTGTCAGGAAGGGTCCAATGACTACCTCCCTTACCCCCGCATACCTGCATCTAGCACAGTGCCCAGACATGGAGTATTCACTCAAGAATGTGGTGAAAGAATGACTGAAATAATGACTTAATTAAAATTATCAGATTGAAATTACCAGCTGGAAACTATGATGCTGTGATCCCAGATACGAATGCATCCTTGCCTTGTTTTGCAAGACACTTGCGAGTAACATTAAAGAGCACTCAATACTTGGAGCTGAGCATTACAGACTCCGTCTGGCTGTCAGACAAACTTACTAAGTTATAGCAGATTTCACCTGAGGTCAGAGATGCCTTTCTTTCTTCCTGACTCCATCATCACACATGCTAACCTTCACCCTCCATCCCCTCCTCTAAAGCCATTATAATGAAGATAAATAGGCATTTTGCAGACAGGTAATCTCATGGTAACAGATCCCTGTTATTTGCACAAGCAAAGCCATCTCCACGGTGTTGGGACTTGCCTGCGCCCACCAGGGTTGGATTCTGCCAGGAGGTGATCTTGCAGGGTTCATTAGGGCTAGAGAACAGCTGTCCCTGTCTGCTAAGGATCTAGGATCCGGTTACAGGATCTCATTAACTCCTTCTCCTTGCCTGCTTCAAGCCCTTTGTTGGGAGCAGAGCATATTATTTCAGGTTGCCTGGTATCAAGAGAGTCAGGGTCTGAGGGTTTTGTTTTACCCGTTTCTGTTCAGTGTCATTTTAAAGTGCAGGCTAAGGAAAAGCAATACTAATAATGTTTATTGCAAATGTTACTTTAAAATAGAGAATTGTTTCATACTTCTGCACAATTCCCTATTTGAAAATTCCTAGTTACTAAGAATAAGATTGTTTAAATTTTCATTAATTTGCAACAGAATACTAAATATGGGGAAACCAAAAGTTCTTAGAATTTTTTTTTTTTTTTTTTGCTTTACATTGACTTTTTTTTAAAGTTTAATTTGAAAACTTAAGCTTTAAAAAAAAATGAAGAAAAAAAAAAAAGAGTATTTTTGTGACATGTCTGTTTAGGCCTGTAGTGTTGCTTAGTGGAAGAATATATTCAATCTAGTGTGGGGCCCCGAGTTCAAGCCCCTCCAGTGGGCTAGAGAGGAGACATGCATGGCTACTTGGAGTTCTCTCAGCCCAACAAGCATTTTAGTTCTTCCAAGTACCAACTGCAAGGGCAGGCTGATCTGCAAAGGTCTTCTGTGGCTAAACAAACAAACAAACAAAATAAAGCAACCTGGATATTGGAAATTCCTTCCATTCTGAGAAGCGAAGGAGCCAAGAAATTAGAGACAAATCTATGCCTCAGTGGACAGGCCTCCTCGTTATTGTTGATCATTTGGGCTATGAACTTGTATGGGATGCCCTACCTAAGAGGCCATGGTGAGAGAATAGGGCTCCTTGGTTACCTTAAATACACAAACTCTAATGGGCAATGCTGGCGAAGAGACTGACTGAGAGCAGCTGGGAAGCCAGAGATAAAACCTGGGGACTGAGTGAGGAGGGGATAAGAGAAGCCAGCAGAGAAGAGTTTCAAGATAGAAAGAATGATCAATGGTCCGAGGGAGGGGGTTTAGTACTCTGTCAACTCAGACAGGACCTGGACATCGTCTGCTGGATTTAGAAGCATGGTGGTCACAAGTAACTCAACAAGAGCTGCTTTGTGAGAGTGAAGGAACAAAGGTCAACATGAAATGGGTCTCTAAGGAAGCCAGTGGGCGGCGGGGTTGGGGAGGTGGAGAAAGGGAAGACGGAATTTTTGGCAAATTTCACTGTAAAGAAAAAAACAGGAGGGCTGATAGACGAAAGAGAAGCGACACTGGTGTTTCTTCACGGCTTATTAAATAGGAGAGATATCAGGGGATATTTAAACACTGACAGGAATGATCCAGCTTGGAGAAATGAACAGAAAAACACAGAGCTAAATTGCCACTGCGGGTGCCATCCGTTATATTATCCCGCTTTAGCTACAGTCTCAGATCCCAGACAGCATCCTTCTTGGGCAGCACAGAAATGGGTGTTTCTGTTTTTGTTTTTTGTTTTTGTTATTCAAGACAGAGTTTCTCTGTTGTAACTCTGGCTGCCCTGGAACTCACTCTGTAGAACAGGCTAGCCTCGAACTCACAAAAATCCACCTACCTCTGCCTCCTGAGTGCTGAGATTAAAGGTGTGCGCCACCACTGCCTGGCCAGAAATGGGTTCTGTTGCTGCCAAACATTGCCTTCCAGTTAATGCTTACTCACCTATCAACCTCTACTTGGGTCTAGCCTCGTCCAAGCCTCAAAACTTTAGCAGTCTTGTTCCCCAATGTCGGCTCAGTCCAGCCCACTAAATTTACTTCCTCTATGCTCCAAGGGAGCATCCATGGACGTGGCCATAGCCAATGCCTAGCTGTAGATTTTGGGGTCTTACCCTGGGTCAGAATCCCAGGGAAGGAAGGAAGAGAAACCAACCACTAGATTCACAGAAAGTCAGTTCTGTTAAGTGGTCAGAAGTATTTTTCCAAACGAAGTAGGAAGAGCCGAGGACCATTCTCTTATACCATCTTTCAGAACCCCCAGCTTAAAGGACCATCTGGAGGACAGTTAAATATTGCATGTGCGCCTAGAGTTCCATGCCAGGCAGAGCCGTCCTTGGGTAGGCTTCCTGGAATTCCCTCTCAGGCCTCCCCCTGGCAAGCTTTCCGTTAACTCAGTATGACCCTCACTTCACACAGAAACCTAGTTCCATCTGTTTCATGTTTCTTCCCGGACCCTTTAATGCCCTAACTCACTTCTTTGGAGGAAATATTGAAGGTAACAGATAAAGATTTGTGTGCAGGAAACAAGCTGTCAGCACAGATGTATGGTGTAATTCTTTTACCAAAAGTCCAATATCACCTTAATGTGTATTCGGGAGGAAAGCTATAAATATAATGTTCCCTCTAAATGGGATCATAAAACAGTAAGAATATTTTCTTTCTTTCTTTCTTTTTTTACCTAGATGTTGGTCTGAGACAGTTTTATACTATATGACTTCTGAGTCTATGCCATTACTATTGGGGTTTCATTAAGAAGGAAGAAAAAGGAAGGGAGGGAGGGAAAAGAACAAAAGAAGGAAAAAGAATGAGAGGGAGGCAGAGGGAGGGAGGACGGGGAAAGCTGACTCCACTTTAGTTCTCTTGCTGGTCAAGAGGCACATAGGCACCTGCCCTATGATCCCAGAATTTGGGCTTGTCGTTGTAGCACAAGCAAGTAATCCCAATGCTTGGGAGATGGAGGCTGGAGGATAAGGAGTTCAAGGGTAGCCTCAGCTATATGGTAAATTCAAGTCCAGCCTGTGCTACACAACATCCTGTCCCCAACATATAAACAAATACAAATTTAAATGAAAAATAATAATCTTCAGATACCTAGAATATTTTCATTGGTGCCGTGATCACTATGTATAACATAGTGACAAGATCTTAGGTTTCGGGGGCAGGTCTCAGATGTCAGTCCCGTTGTTCACCATCTGTGAGACCGTGGCTATAGCTCTTGGGGCTCCTAGTCTTCATTTATGAAGTATACAATAATTTCACCTCTGCCGGATTTATCATAAAGACTTCATAGGATTATGTTGGCAAAGTGAATTACAATACCTACAACGATTGATGCGAAATGAACTGAGACCATCCATGCTGGCCCAACTCCTTCAGGAGACAGTAACCCAACTGGAATTAGAGCCACCTGATGCTGGTCGGGGCTTTCACACAAAGGCACTCATTCATACTCACATTCTGACTCTCACCCTGAGGAGTCCGAAAGCTCCTTGCATGTCAGTAGGATTAGTTCCCATGAAACATGCTTTATTACAGAACAACATCACAGTATGCCAGTGTACATGAGCAACCTCCCCTGCACATCTTTACTGCTAATTCTCCCTTTATTCTCTTACAATCCCCAAACTTGGCATGTTTTCTAATTTCCACTCAAAATTCCTACTTTTTCCAGGTATTATTTTCCAAGCGACTGATAGTGTTTTATACTTTGTTTAAACATATATATACATATATAATGTATGTACGTATACATATATGTATATGTTTATAGATATATGTATATGTATGTATATATTCTTTCAACTTCCCACTGAGAAATATTTGTCAATCAGTAATGATTCACTGTGTGTGTGTGTGTGTGTGTGTGTGTGTGTGTGTGTGTGTGTTCAGGGGTGGGGTGGTGTTGCAGTTTTCCTACCATATTTAACTAAAATATGAGCTAAAGAGCTAAAGAAGATACATTTTCTACTTTGTAAGAGTCACTTTCTAAGATCAAATAATCAACATATACTTGAACCTGTACTAGCAAAATTACCATTTTTATACTATAGAGCTGCCTGGTTAGGAAGTTCTTTCTCTGTTTGTGACTGATCCAACAGGCAATTCCTTGTGTTTCTAGGCTCTTTGGATGGTTGACAAAGCAGTAACTTCTGCAGTTTTTCTCAATGAATTGTAGGAAAAACAAGTGTGCTTTACTATTTTGAGGCCATTCAACAGAGGAAAAAAAAATGGTGATTTTTTACCAAAAAACAGTGATTATTCTCTTTATACATTACCTAGGTGCTTTGTCTCCCTTGTCCTTTGGTTGTTTGATCACAAGTTGTCTCTTTCTCGTTTTGAAAAGACACTTGAACATGGTGGGGGGGTACCAATCATATTTAAACCTGTTTATTTGACAAATGTCTGAGTTGCTTTTTTATTGCTATGATAATAAGACACCGTGACCAAGGCAATTTATAGAAAAAAGTGTTTATTTAAGGCTTACAGTTTTAGAAAGTTAGAGGACATAATCTTGTCAAAGAACCTGGCAGCAGGTAGGCAGGCATGGCTCTGGAGGAGTAACCTGAGAGCTCCCATCTTGATTCACAACTGCAAGGTAGAAAGAGGCTCAGAATAGCATGAATCTTTTGAAACCTCAAAGCCTGGTCCCAGTGACACATCTCCCCTAATAAGGCCACACCTTTTAATCCTTCCCAAACAGATCCACCAACCAGGGACCAAGTATTCAAGTATATAAACCTACAAAGGCTGTTTTCATTCAAACTACCACAACAAATATCCCAATCACGGGAATAAATGGAAACTGCCATTTAAATGGTAGTTTCACAATTCTACTATAATCTACAAGAGCCATGTTCTTTATATCTTAATTCTATTGGGGTGTGTGTGTGTCTGTCTGTCTGTCTGTCTATCTGCCTGATTGTGTCTGTGTATACTAGAGTATATTGAGGTACATGGGTTTGAAGGTAGTTTATAATACTCAGTAGACTCTTTTAACAAGTCAAAGTAGAAAATTGGGACTAATTCTATTTTTAAAAGCTGCTATTTGACAAAGTAGATTTTTCTCCCTATTAAACTCCTTATGCCTTAGTCATGAAGTAACTAGGAACACAAGCAGATGTCATTTAAAAAAATTATCCCAATGAGGGCAATAGGAGTCTTGGGAAGGAAAACCTACCCTGGCACAAGAATATATGGCCTCACAAATTCACAACTGAGAGACTTTTCTTGCAGCTGTGGCTCAAATCAAGGTTATTTCAGGTGTTTGGTGTGACTTTACTGTGAGGAAATGTGTACTGAGCAGCTGGAGGAGCATGTTTTTACATGAGTCATTTTGATTTAGGTGACAGTAAGTATCACCATAGTCTATAGAAAACATTGATTTTCTCTTACCTGCCACAACCTGTTTTCTTTCTACCAGGGCATTTCTTTTCTTGAACCAAAATGTCACCATTCTGAAAGTTCCTTCCCCTGTTAAGTATGTGACATGAGCATGAAATCATAATATTTGAACAAACTGATGAATTTGCTTAGCTAACCTATGGGTTAAAAAAGAAGAAGAAGGAGGAGGAGGAGGAGGAGGAGGAGGAGGAGGAGGAGGAGAAGAAGAAGATTTAAAACAACGGAGAAAAAAAAGTGTCAAATCTGCTCCAGAAATTTTACAGATAAGTGTGTGTAGCAACTTGAGAGACCCTGACATAATATTAAATGTCTCTGTTACTGACTACACAGCAATCCCGGGGAACCGTTCACAGGGTGCACAGCCAAGAAGACGTTAAGAATAGAATGAGCTGAGCCTCTCTGCTTGCTGTTCAATCATTTTGTTTCCTCTTAATGTGTAGAATGGAAAGAGTTAAAGACAGCGGTCTAAAATGTAATTATAAATAAGAGATTCAAACCCAAGGCAACATTTCTCAGGCAATCAGAGCACATTTTAAGCCAGAAGAATTATCCAGGAATCATGAATAAATTGTTCTTAGCAACTACTAGATCCTTAATAATAATTATTGAATGAATAAAATGCCAGATTAAAAAAAAAAACTTTATTTAAAGCTTTAAGTGTTTCTAAAAACATGGATGTTTGAAAAGCAATTGGGAACTCTAAATATTACTTTTGCCTTTTAAAGACCCAACTCTGTTCCTGGTTGTGCCAGTATTGTTTCATATCTGAATTTTCTAAATATTGTCTGTACTATGAAGGCTTTATTACATTTTCTTTTTACATCATCAGGCAATGGTGAAGCCCACTTGGGCAAGTAGTGATGCTTTATAAATTAAAGAAAGTTTTAAAATATGTAGGCCTAGATGTATGCATTGATTTTACTGATTATTCTCATGAGTTCATGGCAGAAGACAATTAATTTATCTTTGCTAATTCAATCCCTGGTCCTAAAAGGTTTCAGTCTCCGTAACAATCTAATCTGCAAATTTAAACTAGAATGTTTCAGCTTCCAAGACTTACTACTGACTGATCTCACTCTGACCAGCTGTCTTCTGAACTACTCTTTTCTCTCTGAGCTATACTGTGCGCCCCAAACTGTAAACCATAAACTGTATGCATCTGACTCTGCTTTCTCTCTGCCTATTCTGGACTGGCTCTGCTCATCTTGGCTTCTCCTACTGAACTGAACTGTCTGTGAGCCGACTGCACTCAAAATGCCTAACTGAACTAAAGCTCTGCTTCTCCTCTCTGCTTTTTGTCTGCTTCCACCTCTGCTTCTTCCTTGCTTCTCACTCTGAGCTCTGCCTCTCTTAGCTTCTTCTTGTGTCTGCTTCTCATCTGCTATCACCTCACTTCTACCTCTGAACTCTACTTGTACCCCTACTGACTGTTCCTTTTATATTCTAAGAGTTGGGATTAAAGGCACGTGTCGTTACTTGCTACCTCTGCCTTCTGAGTTGGGATTAAAGGTGTGTCAGTGTCTTAGCCACAGAAATCCCTCTCACTTAGCATTAGCACAGAGGAGGATTAACCTGACTAATATTCTTCCTGCATTCCATGTGGATCACACAGGCCTCTGAATGTGATCCCTTCATTCAGGCCCTTGTATGTGATCCTTTCCTAGCTATCACACAGACCTTTCAATGGAATCCTTTGCTAGAGCAGCCATGCTGCTGGGTTAAAGGATTAAATGTTCCTTTCCAAAAATGCAGCATTTTCTACATTATACTTTCCCATATAGCCTCCTCCTCTTCCTCCTCTTCCTCTCCCATATATTCTGGCAAAGACATTTGGAATACAGGCGTGAGTGTTTTTTCTAGACATTGTAAATAAAAAGGATTTCTCAAGGAAGCCATACTCAATTATTCCAGAGTTAATTAATACTATTTAGTTGGCTTTATGTTTTTTATTTGAAGGACTTACTTCTAAGGAAATAAAGCAAAAATCAAAGAACAGCACATCATACTTTCTTAGAATTGAAACTGGGCATTAGAGACCCTCCTGCAGATCCTCATAGTACCAAAGCCTTAGGATATCTGAAGAAAAGTTCCTTGATCATGAGAAACCATCCATAATTGCATATAACAAAGCCAGGTGTCCCCTGGCCCCTTCTTCTCGGCTTTTCCTATGACTTCAGTCCAATTCATTTGACTTGTTCTTGGTTAAAGAGGGTTGAAGGCCTTAGTTAGGATGGAGCAGCCATTTTCTCTGCATTCTTCTTCTCTTTTGCTTGCCTTGGCATTTGAGAAGTGACATTGCTTGGGACACTTCAGAGCCTATAATGATGTGACAGGCACTTTGTTGGCTTTATTTGTTTGATTTTAGTTTTATTTTCCTGTCCTTTAGTTTCATCCTTTAGCACCATAAGACACAAATTATTAGGAAGAGTTACCATTATTATTAGATACTGTTAGTGGTTAGGTTATTTAAAAAAAAGTCTCAACTTCAAAGATGTATTCAAATTAGAATATATTTTGGTCGAATAGATTATGGAATTATTATATAAAAGGATTTCTGATGTAAAAATTTAAACTACATACTAAGCAAAGGTATCAGTGTCATGATGGTTAGTCTACCAACCTGGTACTTGCGTTTCCCATGCTAGTGTGTGACCTAAGAGAAGCAGGTCACCTGAAGCTACCAGTGACCCATGAAGGCAGGGCTGGTGCACAGTCTCAGGGAATGCTGTGCTGGCTAGGAGGTCTGTAAGGAGGGCAAGGAGCCCTTTCTTCCTCTAGATAGATTTACATGTAGATCAGATGCCCAGAACTGATGCATGTATTTTATGTCTGTTTGAGAGTAAAGCTAGTATGTAATTGTTTCAAATCCAAAGGATATGTGAGACAGAGACAGAGATAGAGCCCTGTCCCTGGGAAAAAATAAACTTGTGTATGTGTGTGTGTGTGTGTGTGTGTGTGTGTGTACATGCATGCCATGGTGTATATGTAGAGATCAGAGAAAAAAACTCGTGAGGAGGGCTCTCTCCTTCCATCACGTAGGTTCTGGGGACCAAACTCAGGTTGTCAGGCTTGCCAGTGAGCACACTCACCATCTGATCCAACTCAAAGGTTCTGGAAATAATAAATTATTTCAGTTCACTTATTGAGGCTTCTTGTTACCTACAGCTGAAAACATCTTAATTAAAAACTGAGGCAGCAGAAACTATCCATCCTTTATGTCCCTTCGTCATACCCTGGTATCCATAAAAATGCTTTGAAGTGTGTAGTTTAATGATAAAAGGCCACCCTACAAATTTCTCTGGAAGGAAATGGGGAATCCTAGAGCAGAGATATAATTATTTGTAAAGATTCTTCTGGTAGAATCTACTCTGACAGGTATTTGGATACACAGAATTAACCAGATAATCGGTCATGTCTTTATTGAGTGTCTACTAGTAACCAGCGTCTTTCAGGGATTTAAGGAAAAAAAATAGGTCCATTATGTTTTATTATTTTCATGAGAAAAATTATTCATACTTGACTGTCAAGTTTCTAAAGAAAGTGTGTTTAATTCTAAGCCTGATAGCGCTCATGTTTTTACTACCTAGTGTGTAAAAATGTACTTGATGAAATCTGTCAACTTTTCTTTGCTAGCCAACATGAAGGCAGCCAATCTCTGCCAAAATCATTGCCTAAACTATTTCTCATGAGTAATAACAGTAATATTTCTTTTCTTTATATTACCTCAATTCCAATAATCTTAAGCCTATATAAACATTCACCTAATAATATACTCAAAATCTCAATATTTGTCTGATGGGGAAACACAACCAGCAGCAAGAAGGCAGAAATAAAGATGAAACCTGGACTCTTAACTCATTCATCTTTCAACCTTTGTCTTCAACTTTCTCATTCAAAGAAAATAAAGCCACACAGGGTTCAGCAGGACAGACAAACCACCAAGCTTTGCCACGGATGGGTAAGTCACTATTTTTCTTCCCTATAATTCAAAAATCACTGTTTTTCATTTTCATGACACTCTGCTTTTAGTGGTCATTCTGCAGCCCAAAGGATGGGCAACTTAAGCTAAGTAGGGCCATTGCAATATCTTGCATCTGAGAAAAATAAGGAAAACAAATGAAAAAGTCTTGGCAGCAATTGAAGGGGAAGTTTCTTCAGGTATTTGTAGAATAAGACAAAAGTATGTGGGAAACAACCTTTCTCATAGTTCTGAAATAATTCTGTTTCAAAATGAGAGGGGTAAAAAAACACAAAGTTTTATAAGGCTAAGACATGAGGATGCTTTAGATTTCCAATAGTCTGACATTTACTATCTAACAGGCAAACCTTCAAACTCAACCTCAGACTTAGAATCAGTCGATAGAAGCTAAACAAAAGTTGATCTTTGACAAACAACACATTTTGAAGAAAATTTGCAGTCAAGCTGATATTTTGTAATATTATACTTAGCAGACAATAACATGTTGAACATACATAGAAATTTAAAAGCTGATCATAAATTAGCTACTTACAGTAGCTAAGTAGACCTACCAGAGTCTCAACTCAACATTTTAATAAATACATTGGTCATGATTAAATGATTACTGATTATTTTATCCTGATATAGATGGAGTTGGACTTAAAATATCCTCTTAGAAAGTAATAAAATGGTGATTTAAAAACAATGCTTAGCCAGGCAGTGGTGGCGCACACCTTTAATCCCAGCACTTGAGAGGCAGAGGCAGGCAGATCTCTGTGAATTTGAGGCCAGCCTGGTCTACAGAGTGAGTTCCAGGACAGCCAGAGTTACAACAGAGAAACTCTGTCTTGGAAAGAAAAAAGACATGAAGCATCCATGGAAATGGCAAGTCAGCTCTCAGAACACAACTTGTCAGCAAAGCACATACTTCCTGCAGCTGAGTCACAGATACTGCAGGGTAGGATGTGGGGTTTTCTTCCATTTATATTTTGATCCTTCCATTAATTGCTCTCACTCATTTATTGGGGACCTACACTGAAGCTGTGATCTCATGAACTGTATATTCCTTACAGCTGAAGCTTAACATGGAAACTCTGGATGCCACAGGAAATATTCCTCAATTTGGTAGGTGGCACCATTACACCTAAACCATATGTTTTATTGGAGGTACACTTTTCTTTCTTAGGTTAGCAAAATGTATCCAATCATTGATTTTGGATTGTTGAACTTGCACTGAAATAACAATCAATTCTTGATTTTTCAAGAATCTTTCTTTTACTTAATACATTGGTACAATACTCACATCTGCCTTTATGAAGTAACTTGGACAGGCATTATGATGGCCACCATTGTTCACTTGTTCTTGGTGGCCAAGTTATTCAATGAGCATTCAATTCAGCTTCATGATACATACATCAGTCTGTCTTCTCCACTGTTGTGATTTTCTTATGACCCTGAAATCGGTGTAGAATACACCTTGTAATCAAAATAATCTGTTAAAAATGTTATCACTGTCTCATTTGCCTATGCTCTCTCATTATGAAATCTGATCTAAAAGTCATACATGAGTCCCCATTTCTGGGCATCATATCTTTTTAATGTGAGCATAAATTACTCAGTGAATTTATCCTGCCTCCCAAAGGCTGTTGAACCTAATTGTGGAGGGGATATGTCCTCTATATGCTGTTATTGCTATCTTATTGAACCAGGTCTGAAAGATAAAATCCTTTGTAAATTCTTCATAATCTGAAGTTCCTATAAGTAACTCCCTCCATGAAAGTAGAAATAGTAGTAGTAGCAGTAGTAGTAGTAGTAGTAGTAATATTCTTGCCAGCCCAGTTTTTGGAATTTTAGAACCAATTTGATGACAGTACTGTGGAAGAAATTTTCTAAAAAACAGTAAATGCAGGCCCTCTATAAGTTTCTCCATTATTACGTTCTCTGGTATAACAAAGCGCTGCATCTGACATCGGAAGAGCATTGATGTCCCATTGACGCTGCCCTCTCAAGAAGCAAACACTTCTTTGTGCGTGAGCTTTGCACATGGCTGCCCTGATGAGACATATGCCACTGGAGGATGAGCATACCAATGCAAGTAAGAAGGAGACAAGTAATCCCAGAACCTAGTTCGAGACAAAATATGCCACGCCCTTCGTTTCTGAGACGGAACTGACACAAAACATCACACCGGCCTTTATTGGTGGAGGAGATCTGCTGCTTCACAGCTGGCCATTTACGTAGTTTCACATTTTGTCCATTTCAAAACCGCTGAACCAAACTGCGCCAACCTCTTCCCACCGCTCTGATTAATCTATTCAATGGCTCTCGGTGGTTATCATGGAAGTCTTCTAGCTAATCCTTGCAATGACTCTTAGCGCGATCATTTGAAGACGAATGAACTACCCAAGGTTTTAGAAATTTAATTCCGGGAGCCTCTATAAAAGTTTGGCACAAACTCCAAGAGTCGAGTTTTGAATTTTCCTGGATGAGCAACCGCACTCTTTCTGGGAGCACCCGTGATGCTTCCTTCTCCAGCTCAGCCCCTCAGGCCCTCCCTGAACATTGTAGCACTCCTGCCAGAAACTGGAGAATAAACGGAAGAAACTGTAACCCTTTCTTAAGGGTTATCTAGAATAATTATCAATGAGTACACATTTCACTGAGTAATTACTTCCTGGAACACCTGGCCCAATAGGAAAGAGGTCTTAAAGTAAGAATGAGAGGTTTTTCACTTTGAGCAACACAGCTTCCACATTTCGGACTGAAGCTGATATATCTTTTTCCCCAAAGAACTACATTAAAAAGGCAAAAGTTAAAACAAATATTAGAAGCCAAGCAAAACAAAAGATGTGTGCTGTTTTGTTTTCACAGAGGTCACGGGTCAGTTTGTAAGGTTGGATATAGCCCTGGATGGCTTCATAGTTTCTGCCAGAGACAGCTTGCTGTCCCTGGCATTCAGTCTTTGAAAACAATACACACTTCTTTCATTACCATGCAGCCCTGTTCCTGATGTATACAGGGCAATTCATAAATAATGGATGGATGAATACATAGGAATAGAGTGTTTTCTGTTTGGCAAAGGACGCCTTCCTTCTCTAGGGAGGAGAAACCATCCATTCTCAAGCAGAGTGTCCTTGAAAAAAAAAAAAAACAATTTGGGCTTGATGCTAATGGTCAAATGTGAGGGGGTGGGGAGCAGAGGGGAGGAAGCAGTAAGTGTCAGCCCATACATAATGAGACTAATGATCACCTCCTCTCGCTCCCACTTCAGAATTGATCTCCACATCAATTTTCTTTTAGAAAAAGTAAATGATGAATTCAGCCTTTAACTATTAATTTAAAAAGAAAAAAGTCAAAACATAAAAGCAACTCTAGCCCATCTTCTACCTTCTCTGGAATTCTAAGGTTGGTCTTGAAATACCCTGGGTCATGACACGTTCCTGAACAGACCCACACTGTGCCTTGAGAGAGAAGCGCCTTTGCAGGTTTGCAAAAGATCTCCATCACACGTGGCAGCTGGTCGCACTTTCCCAGTTACAGAATCTCTCCTCATATTCAGAATCCTCACTGGTGTCAAGGAAAGTAGGATGTAAAATCCCAAATCCTACATAACACGATAAAAGAGGGAATGCGCTTTTCCTCAGTGTTGACCTATTAGTAAACATGGTTTATCTTCAAAAATCATCTAAACTGCATCATGTTATAAGACTAAAGTGGGTGACTCCAGGGGATCCTGAATTCAAAATCAATCCCAATGAGTTGTAGGGGTGAGTCACCCAAGCCACTTTATCCTGAGGGTGGTTGGTTTTGTCAAGCAAGAATGAATAAACAGCTCCAACTAGCTAAAGGAGATAAACTATAAAAGTCTAGAGTTATAGCTATAAGAAGTGTGTGAGTGAAATCATGGCTTTTCTTTCTTTCTTTCTTTCTTTCTTTCTTGTTTTTTGTTTTTTTTTTTTTTTTGTTTGTTTGTTTTGTTTTGTTTGTTTCAAGACAGGGTTTCTCTGTTGTAACTCTGGCTGTCCTGGAACTCACTCTGTAGACCAGGCTGGCCTTGAACTCATAAAGATCTGCTTGCCTCTGCCTCTCTGCCTCCTCTGCCTCTGCCTCTGTTGAGATTAAAGGGTTTTTGTTGTTGTTGTTTGTTTTCATCTTTTCTTAGCTGACAGGAAGTGAGACTAAAGGACTCAGCCTTGCTGAGTTTCCTGGGTGCTCACTCAGATCTACTCTAGGTGCTGTTTTAACAGCCCAAGTACAAATTCTACTAAGATATTACTTCTGCACACATGCTTACCGCCAAGCTTTATCCAACTTAGTTTTTGGTACTGGTAGAGCATAAATCTGGTCCTTTAGATTGTTTGTGTGTGAATGACCAGGAATTGTTTGGAATTCATGGACATAGCCCTGTGGCAAGAACACTGAGTTCCATTCCCGTAGTCCCCAACGCACTGTAGAGATGCGTGTGGTTAGCGTACAACTCTCGCCTACACCATCATTTGGAGCCCCCGAGACCTCATGCTTGTCAACTGAGCTTTGGAAACTGGCTATTTTAGAAGTCAAGCGTTTCTCCTATGAATAAATACTGTGCTAATCTGTTCAATGTCTTGCAGAAAACCTTAACAAATGTTAAGACCTGACTCCTGACACGTCAATACCTGAAGCTTTGAAAAAATTTTCTCTTTGCCAAAGTTAACTGTCATTTACCTTTTCTTTATTCTAAAACTTTATTATAAAAATACTTGCAAATAAATAAAAACATCACACTCCATAATTAGCCAGACCCAAAGTCTATACATCTCTATGATTGTAACATACCTTTTATTTACAAGGGCTTCTAAATGTAAAGAAATAAAAATAAAAAATAAAAAAAAAACTACGAGTAACTACAAAGGTGATATTTATTAAGTAAATTAAGGTTAAAACAAGAAATGATATATTTTATTTTTACTTGAAATTTGAAAATTTAGTGGGTGCAAAATGATGTTATAATTTTTAAATTCAATGTAGAGTATATCAAACTTAATATGTCCATTGGTTCACATACTTATCATTTCATAATAATAAGAACATTTAAAATTTACTTTCTTGATGATATTGAAAATATGATAAATACTTTTCCAATACACACTATCCAGCAGATTGTATCTCAAAAATATCCCCTCTGTTTAACTGAGGTTTTGCCACCTTGACCGATTCATCTTAGCTATTTTGACCCACAGCCTCTAGGGTGCATTATCTTAGCCTGTGCTTATTTGAGTCTGTCTGCTTGGGACTCACAACTGAGGGTAGGTGGTATTTGTCTTCCTGTATCTGTATTACTTGGGAGATATTTTGAAAGAACAGAAATAATACCAGAAAATAAATAGTAGAGTAAGAAGCTCCAAGAACCCATCCCTCAATAGAACCTCTGAATAGACTGGCAAAAACTGTCAGAGGCAACTCTGTCAGAACTCCGGAAGATTATCAAATATTTAGAGCAGACACATGAATGTTTAATGGAAAAAGGAATATAATTGAAACATGGTGGAAAGCTCTATAGAAATTGAAGTTACTTTTAACCTACTCTACCCTTTCTGGTGTATCAGCAATCTGACATGAGTAAGCAGAAAAAGAAGTAGGCAGTGAACTTGGAGATGGAATCACTGAAAGCACCCAGTCTGTACAACAGGAAGAAAGGAAACAAGAAGCACAGAACCACACCTCAGAGCCCATTGGGGCACTATCGAGTTCACCAACATAGATATAACCATGATCCCATAGGAGGGGAAAGGGGCAGGAATAACGTTTGAAAAACAGTAGCTGAAAAGTTTTGAAAGTTGATAAAAGATAGTTCTCTACATCCAAGATGTTCAACAAACTCCACATAGAGTAAGCTCAGAGTTCCATGACGGGATATGATAGAGTCAGATGGTTGTAAGAAACCAAGCTAGTCTCTTGAAAACAGCCAGAGTTAAACAGTTTGATTTGTACAAAGAATTATCAATAATATTAATAACTAATACTTTAACAGAGACCATGGAGACCAGAACTGGTAAGATGTCATATTTAAGTTTTTTTTTTAAAAAAAATACTGTTATCCACAATTTCTAAGTATAGCAAAACTATTTTTCAAAAGTGAAGGCTAACTATTGGCCACTACTACACGCACCATGACGACGGGAGCTTCTAGGCTGAAATGTCAGGGAGCATACTAGACAGTAACTCTCAACACATATGGGAATAAAGAGCAGCAGTAATAAACATGTAGAAATACATTTCAATATTGCTTTACTCTGTATTAGTAACCCCTCTATGATTTAAAAGGAGAATGCATGAAGCAATCATGGTGATCCCACATTCATGGAATGATGTACAAAGATGTCATTTACGACCAAACCGAAGCAAGGAGGAAAGGCACACACTGAGGAGCAAAGCTTCTACGCAGTTGGAAGTTAAGTCGATAGCCATGGAAACTAAATAGCTATAGAATGCACTTGTTCCCGGTGGAGTCAGTGTGAAAATGGTTTCATGAATTACAGAAGAGCAATAAAAATAAAGACAAAACAATGTGCTAGAAGAAAATGTTAACCAAATATAAAAGTGAGAAAAACCAAAAAGTATGTATACATGTATGCGTGTGTGTGTGTGTGTGTGTGTGTGTGTGTGTGTGTGTGAATGCATGATATATAGAGAGAATAAAATTGTACAATTTGAAGCAATGGAAGTAAATCTTTCCTTGAATTAATTACATAAAGAATAAAATACAGAGGTTGAAGAAAATGATTTTCAAACTTTGTTCTGAGTAATTTATAAATGATGCAACTTTATGCTGCTCGTGAGAGACTCACTTTATATGCAAAGACACAAGGGGGCTGAAAATAAAAATATGCAAAAGAATTATATATTGTCCCATGAAAATGGCCACCAAGTAATTGCACATGTAACTATATTTATATTTATAAATGACTTTAAATTTTTGATATTTATATAGAATTTAAAATTTTATATTATATAATTTATATATGCTATATAAATTATAAATTATATTATATACTATACTGTTTATTATATAGTCCATTTACAGTTATATAATTACATTATGACGTATTATATCTTATATAATTTATATATTTATATAATATAAATATAACATGATTTCCATATTATACATTACATAATATATAAATACAATGTGATTTATTATATATTTTATATAATATAATTACATAATTATAAAATAATGTTCATGTTATTTGAATTATATAAAATTTTTTAATTTATATAAAATATAAAATAAATATTACTATATTTATGAAAGATAAAATGGAATTTACATTAAAAAGAACCTCTCATAGAAGACAAGGAAGGACACTGACTAATGAATGCCGAGTGCCAATAGAGCAAGAAGATGCCATAGTCAGAAACAAAGCACCAGAGCTGGAAGCTACACACGGCCAACAGGAGATAAAACTGAAGAAAGGAACGGGCTACAGTGATAGTTACAGACCTCCACACCCCACTCAACGGCAGATAAACAACTTAGAAAATGAGTTAGAAAACCAACTAGACCACCAGGTCTCACAGAACCCACAATGGGGTGCACACAGTTAGGCCGCACGTTTTAGAAGATTAAAAGTGTGCCAAGTGCTTTCTCAGACCACAATGAAGTGAAGTTAGGAACCAACAGCAGAGGGATATTGGGAACAAGTATGCAGATATTAATGTTAATACACCCTTAACAAATGAGTCAAAAAGAGACGCTGCACAGACTATAGGAAAATACTTTGAGACGAATAAAAATGAACACAATGGACACAAGCAAGCAAAATGTGGAACATGGCACGAGGATCCTGAACGATAGCAACACAGTTATCACACCTGGACAGAAGCTGGGGAGCGGGCTCAGTCTGTTAGGTGCTTGTCAAACAAGAATGAGGACCTGAGTTTGGAGCCCCAGAAACAATGTGATGCAGTCCTGTGATTCCAGTGTTGGGGACAATGTGCTGATGGCAACTGGAGATCCCTGGATCCCATTGGTCAAGCAGCCCAAGTGAGCTCCACATTCAGTGAGAGACCTGTATGCAAGTGTATGTATGTGTGTATATGTATGTGTGCATATGTACATGTGCATATGTGTGTATGTATGTGTATAATATTTGTAGACAGAAGAAAGAAAGAAAGAAAGAAAGAAAGAAAGAAAGAAAGAAAGAAAGAGAAAGAAAGAAAGAAAGAAAGAAAGAAAACAGGAGAAAGAAAGGGAGAGAGCGGAAGGAAGGAAGGGAGGGAGGGAGGAAGGAAGGGAGGGAGGGAGGAAGGGAGGGAGGGAGGGAGGAAGGGAGGGAGGGAGGGAGGAAGGGAGGGAGGGAGGGGGGGGAGGAAGGGAGGGAGGGAGGGAGGAAGAAAAGAAAGAAGGAAGGAAGGAAGGGAGGGAGGGAGGGAGGAAGGAAGGAAGGACCCAATGTGTACCTCTGGCTTCATGTGCACAAACACACAAACATGTATACAAATGGACATAGTCATAGAGAAAACTAATGGGAACGTACATACATCAACATAAAAAAGTTTGGTTCTTTCTACAACATTTAAAAAGTGTACACACACTCACACTGTAGATAAAGGAACAAAAAAGCATCTAAACTGATAGAAAAGTCTATTGTAGACCAATGTCTATTGTGGTTACCTTTAGTTTAGTACCGTTGATAATATATTTGCCTTTTATTTCTGTTTTCTGGAAAATACAGTGGATTTGTATTACCTAAGTACATTTTAAAGGACACTTAATAAACACTGAAAAGATGTTATTGTAAGAAAATCACTGGACATGTGGTTTTGGATTGAGTTTTTTCTCTTGTTACAATTTTAATATTTAAAGTCAATGAGACAAGCAGATGGAGAAAAGGAAACAGATTCTTAAACCAACAAATACCACACATAAACACGGCAGATTTCAGTAAGATTATTAATAATATAGGCCTGGGGTGGGGGAATGTTTGGCCACCACACAGCTCTCTCTTTGATGTGATTTATGGTTGGCTAATTGAGGCTTCAGGGAGACCGTAGGTGCACCCTAGCATTAAGAAGGACTGTCCGGGCAAGCAGTTATTTTACCGCTAGCACTACTGAGAATAGCCATTTCAGAACAACTGATCCCCTGGGTAAAGCAAGGCGTGTCCCAGTGACAGTCTCAGACTCCTTGCAGCTCTCCCTGATGCCCACTTGATTTTCATGTTGCTGGAAATCTGTCTGCATTAGACCAGCCTCGGGGATGAAAACGTGATGGGAATAAAACATCCTAATGAAGCTTCTCTCAGGAGCGTTGTCTTTATTCTGATGTATTGTCTCAAAAATCATCTGTGAATCTGGTCAGGAAAAGCCCAGATCACAAACTACAAGTCAAATGGATTTAAATGGCAATGAAAAAGCAAAGAGACTTAAAAAAAAAAAAAAAAAAGCAAAGAACACTTCCGACCTTAGAACCAAATGAGTCTTTATGAAAGAAATATACTTGACGATCATTCTGCCCCCATCAATAGGGCAGAGAGCATGCGCTGGTGATATTTTTCCCATTATTTTTCTGCAACACAAGGTACTACTTGTTGACTATCCAAAAATACAAATTAAGCATTCACAGACGCACATACATGAGGAGAAATCAATTTGCAGCATACTTTAAATTTCTCAGACAAAATAGCGTTCCATGTGGCCCTTGACATCTTGGAGCACCATATTCTGTTTCCCACTGGCTTTGTTCTTGGGTGTATGACTTCACCTTTCTCTTAAACCGCTAATCAGTATTCAGCCTTTTCTAGTTTACCTCAGCGGCTAGCTAAGCAATGTACTTCCCTGTTGTGGAAGTTTAGTTTTAGCTATTTATAAAATGTTTTATGCACTGTTGGGTGATGGGTTAGCCTAGGTCTTGGTGCTCTGTATTGTTTACGGGTGTTAGATTTCTGTGGGGGTTGTTTGATTGCTTATGATCTGCACCTGAGGAGTTCTGAATCAATAAAAACACCTGAGCTCAGACGCTCGTGGTTCCACTGTGAGTATAGCACTGGCCGTGACAATGGTTTCCTTTGCTGAGGTCTGGCAGAGTTTGCACCAATGAGGGTGAAAATGTTTTCACCATGAAAATGTCTTTCTCTAAAGGCCTCTGTTCTGTGGCTCTCACTCTTAAGTCCTCTTTCTCACTTAATTTTCACAATTTTCTCTTCATAGAAGCTTATTTCCCTTTCTCTCCTCTTCCTTCAGGAGACTTCAATTAAAACCTTAATCTCTATCCTCTGGTAGCTTCCTTGAGTGTACTTTACTGGACTCTATGAGGTCTGCAGTTTCATTCTCTTCTTCCTTATCTCCATGCTGGATTAGCTTGCATAAGTCCTGCCCCATGTTGTTGTGCCACTTGTTATTGTATGCCTACTAGGCGTGTCACCAAGGATGACACGGTGGCATTTTCATATGTGGAAGCCCTGCCAGACCTTAGCAGAGGGAACCACCATTATGGCAAGCGCCAACCTGGACAGTGGAACCCTGAGCATCTGAACTCAGGTGTTTTTATTGATTCAGAATTCCTCAGGTGCCAATTATAAGCAATCAAACAACCCCCACAAAATCCAACACCTGTAAAACAATACAAAGCACCAAGATCTAGGCTAACCCATCACCCAACAGTGCATAAAACATTTTAAACATAACTAAAACTAAACTTCTCCAACAGGGAAGTACATTGCTTAGCTAGCCACTGAGGTAAACTAGAAAAGGGTTCTGAAGATCTGAATGAGGGTCTGTGCTTGAGCTGCGGGCATCTTTCTGACTTAATTTTTTTTTTTTTATTTTGATGACACCCAACTTACCTAGCTCTACAGATTTCTACTTGATGTTGTAAAGTCTGTTATCAACTACAAAATATCCATGATTGTCATATTGTATTGTTTTTAAATCGACTTTAAGTATTTTTATTCTCTTAATGCCTTTCTTCATTAATTCTGTAAAATGATATTTGACCCTAGGCTTGGGGAGGAGACTTCATTTCATTGAACACTATTGTAACTAATCCCTATGTGTTTCGAAATTATATTCACAAACATGTGATCAGAATTAAAGGTGATATAAAATGGCTGCAATCATTTTGCATGCATTATGTAACATTATGGACACTAGTACTAACCAATAAGACTAGAAAATGCCCGCCAATAATTGTATTGAACTAATTATAAAGTCCAAAAACAATAAGACTACATATTACTGCACATTATTGTTCAATTACCCTTCACATGAGAAGGACTCAAGTTGCAAAATTTTATTAAAAATGTGAAATAGAAACTAGACTCTTCAACCACTATTAAAGCCCACCTTATAATGGCCTACCCTACGAGAGCCTGGCTGCCCAGAAGTGTGAACCCCTGGGAAGCTCAAGGCTCTCGCCAACTATCACGCACGCTATTCATAAAAGATATGGGAGACTAGGAGTCATTCGGTTAGGCCATGGTGCTCTGTGAGTTTAGATGAGGTGTTACCCTTTTGTCTTTACTCTCTTATAGCATTTCTCTTTTTATAATCCAACTTCTTGCTTCTCAGCCTTCTGTGATCACACAAATAGCATGGGGCTTGAAGGCTCAGTGGCAACCAAGGTACTGATTTAAAGACAGAAGGCATGAACAAGCGTATGCTAGATCCTATCTAGGCCAGAAGAAAAGCACACCTGTCTATGTCAAACTGTGTGACTCATTGTCCGACTTAATCCACTATCTATATTACCAAAGAAAGATAATTTGGGCAATACATTTGTGTAATCACAGCCGAATGTAAAGGAAATACTTCTGTGCCTTGCCCTTGTCTGCTTCTGTAACAAAATCTTACAGGCTGGATGATTCTAAACTAGAGCAAAAATTATTTCTATGTTCTAGAAGTGGAAGTTCAAGATCTAGGCATCAGCAGATTCTGTGTCTACTAAGACTAGATCTCCATCGAAGAGGGACCCTCTTACTTCATCTAACATGACAGACATGGCAGAAAGAGAACACTGTCCTGCATGGCAAGAGTGACAGAACAGAACACCAGGAAGCTCTCTGAACTCTCACTTGTAAAGGAATTCATCCCATTCACAAGGGGCTAACTCACAGGACTTAATCACTTCCACAAAGGGTCTACTACCCCTTGATCTTGTCACCTTGGAATTTAAAGTTCCAGCACATTAATTTGAAGGGAGAGATTAATGCAAGCTGTCACAGGTTGCACCTCATTATTATGCCAAGTTTCAGTTGCTTTCTGTCAGTAGGTCTGGAACCCAGCAAGGTGTACACATATGCGAAGCCTTCCAATATACCTTGGAGCACAGCCATGTGCTTTATAGTGGCCAAGAATAGTTGCTCTCCACTAGGAGAATAGACACACTTGTTCAAGACCAGCCGTTCACTTATACATCTGCATCAGAATATGGCATCCCAGAATGTGAGGGAAGAATAAACTTGGGGCATATTTCAGCCTTTACACATTTCCACAAATATCTGTCTTCTCCACAGCGCATTGACATCGCCTTGGCCTTTCTAAATAACTCAGGACGTCAGAGATTTGCTCTCTCCTGTAAGCTGAGATGAGTTTGGCAAACACATCTGTATAACGTATGTACCAGGCACATTTCCTTGTTGAATTATTCAATTAAATCTGATAATGAGAGCACATTGACACAGTTAAACACTCAGGTGAATAAAAGATTCACTTTGAAGTGCAGAAATTTCTGGAGTCATCTGTGTGTTAACAAGGAATGATTCCATGACTACCGTCATCCAGGGAGCGAGAAACTTTAGAAAAGGTAAGCTAGAATGGAGTGTGCTGGAGGCCTTTTCTGGCATGATTTGAATGAGATGAAAGGTAGAGACACTTCCCAATGTTCATTTGAGCCATCAATCTTTTTTAGAATAAATGTACTGAATTTTAAGAAGCAGAAACACAAGACTCGGTTCTCCAGTGAATCTTATTCCCCTGAACCCCAACAGGACACAGAGAGATGCACATTAGCATAGGTATCAACACATCTGATTTCTGTTCTTCCCTCTACTGAGCCTGCCACAAACAACCTCACAAACACATCAGACTTTTCTTGTCTCGGCTCTCACACTGTACACCGGAAAGCCAGAGGATTCGACGAGTCACCATCATTACTATATAAGGTACCACAAAACAACAAAACGCATTTGGGGAATAAAAGGGCCATCTAAAAATGAAAATTTAATAATGATTCTTATTTAAATATGATGAGTACATTGTAAAACGCCTGCCAGTCACATCGCCAGTGTCAGAAGCAAGGACATCCTCACTAACACTAGCGCAGGTAGTGCTTGTAAGTACCAGCTTTGCTGTCATTGGCATGCCCTGTATTTCAGCTAGCCCCCACACTCCTTATGATGAGGACCATTTTTTAAGCCTCTTTTAATCTGCATGACTTATCACAATACACCGGTCACAAAGCAGGGCACCAAAACCTAGATAAGAAAAGCAGTTGAGTCCTGCCATTTATTGATAGACACTCATTTCCTATGCCAGGCATTTTGTGCACACCATCTTCAGTTGGACAATTGCACAAAAAAAACTCTGAAAAAAAAAACACTGCCCCTCACTTAACAGATCAAGAAAGCTGAGGGTCAGAAACTAAGCCGCGGCCATCTTCCTGGTTTAATAGGGATAACTGTGCATTTCACTATGTGTTTGTGCTTAATAGTATAAAAACACAGGGGCCCCAAATATTACCAGTAGTCATTATGTCCTCCTCATCAACCATTTACCCAGTGTCTCCTAGGCCTGAGGAGCCGTCTCTCACATTACTTAACCTCTGAACCCAAAGCTTTTGTTTGAACATGGAATTCTAGAAAAGAAAGGAAACTTAAGTGAACGCTCATTTCTTGATGCACAGATATCGGTTCAGTCACGAGGCTGTCTGGCTTCCACCTTTCTTCCGAATCTCTAGATCCGATTTACATAGGGGCAGACTTTCTGTCACAGTTTAACAGTCACTTAGCGCTGAAATCACATCTGTTCAGCCGTATCTGTAGTTTGCTCTCTGCAAATGTTCACATTCACTCAGGAAGAAAATATAAAAGGACACCCAGGGAGATCGTTTGAGCAGACGATACAGCACAAAAGTTCTTAGGCGTTTGATTTATATGAGTGTAAATACATCATCCCCCTCCCCTCCCCGTAGAAGTTAGACAACTGATGATTTCCTCTTAAATTGCGAAGAGACGTTGTATGGGTTTGGGCGCTACTTCTCCAGTGATCTGCTCCTGATGGTAATCCAATGATGTGGGCGAATCATTTAGCTGAGTTTCTCCTCACAGTATCTCATTCATGATCTGGAAAGGACCATGTAGCTAACCACTCCCTCTGTCTCTGAAGAAATTAAACCCCAGACAGATGAAGTGACCAGACTGTGGTCAGTCAACCAGCCAACGTCAGAGCTGCCATCGGAAGCCACACCTTCTTTCCATTACCCCAAGCCCCCGTTTTCAAGTTGCCCCTTTAAACAGCCACAATCTTTCTCCCATGCAGTGATTAAGAAATATAATGTTAGCTTAAGAAGCACACGTTGTCTTCAGCGGTGAAGTCTCTAATGACTTGAAAAGTGAGGCTTCAAAAACATGTAGCAAATCTATTTTTTAAAAAAAAACCATGCCTTCCTTTTCTTGTTTACAAAGAAGCTCACAGTTAGTGCTATATTTAGTCCTTGCTGTAATCCTATAAGCTGTTATTATGAACTTGACTTTGTAGATGAGGAAACTGCTGATCAAAGAGACTAAATCAGCCAGCCAGAGAGTGGGAGCCAGAACTCAAAAATGACTTTATAAACTTGACTGCACTGCTTCCTCTATTTCGACACAGCCCCTGATTCTTCTCACACTCGCCTGACAGTGGGTTCTGAGAGTTTGGGCCAGGACCTGGCTTCCTGCACAGCGGAATATGAGCCTACGTGTTTGCGTCAGAAAAAGATAAACCCCCTGCCTTTCTTAATCAGCCGTTACCCATGCTTTTTCTGGGTGTCCTTGGAAGGCACATGTTGAAGCTAGCAAGACCCCAACTTTACTTCCTACAAAACAGTGAGGCAACGAAGTCTACCCTCCCCCACTCTTTTAGCTGGTAAGAACCACTTTGGCTAACATGCGGGAGGAGAGGGAGCTTCTTGTAAAAGGCGCTGAAATTATAGCTTATTTGTTATAGCAGCAATCACATCGTGATCAAAATGTTCATTTTTACTGGAGACTAGCATTCATATCCCTGCTATTCTCAGGCCAGTCTCCATATCGCACAGTTACTAACTCACTCATTCTAAATCTTACTACATGGAAATAAGTCATTTTTTCCCAGTGATTTCTCTCTCTCTATCCTGTATCATTCTATCAGTTGAGGGTGATGATAACTGTTATCCTGTGTAGCTATTCCTGCTACTCAAACAAATATCATGAAAAAGCTTTTTGTGGTATTATTGCTCATTGTAAAACTTGACAAAGCATGAAATTAGAAAGACTTGCATTTTAAAATCCCTTCCAATCACACACGCACACACCCATCTTCCAAATGAATTTTAAAGAAAATTTACATCTCAGCTGGGAAGGGAGTAACTGTCTGGAGTTAATCAGTGAGGATTTATTGAGTCTCCTAAGTGCCATAGCTTATAGATGGGTTTTCCTACCAGTTGGAAACTCTTAAGGTCTCCAGCCTGAAGATGCTCCCTCGGGAACACACAGGGCCTTGTCTGGCCACTAGTTCCAAAATTATGGCTTAAAATACCATACTGAGGGCTCAGACCTCCTGCATCTCCCACCACATAGAGGCCTGAGGTCTCCAGTCTTCACGCATCCTTGATGTGGCTGTTCCAGGACGGAGGGTAGCAGGATGCTTTTCAGAAGTGTCCCAGAGAATATATTTTGATGACTCCTTCATTATATGCTTTGGACTTTTTCTCTCCCCAAGACTTCAAAGTATTACTCCTTCTAAATATCTCGGATCTCAAACCTAGATCCACATCTGACCAGAAGAGAAGCCTTGTCCACAGAGCAATCTCCATCACAAATGATGAATGCTTTAGTGCTTTTGGGGAAAAAAAGAATTCTGAAAGCAGTTTGGTCAGTAGAGAAAATCCCCATAGAAACAGAAATAAATCTCTGTGACATCTGCTAATGTACACCATTTCCCTTAAACACCTCTTCCTGTCCAGCATCCACACCACCTTCCCGCTTGCTTTCCCAATGCTCCTTTTGTTCTGGTTTGGCCTTGGGGGATGACTTAGTCAGCAGATGGTACCAGGGAAACCCATGCTATTGTATCCAGCTGTGCATTTTCAGGTCAATGAACCAAAGCCCCTGATCCAGGGACAGAAGTAAAAATATTAATGTAAACAGAAACGTAATACTTTTTTTTTTTCCAAGCCTCATCCATTCCTTTGCCCAAGAAACATTAGCCATTCACCAATGTGGGGTTAGCACTGTTTTAGGCCGTAGAGAAAGCCACGGGAGAGAAAGATCTTTGTTTCCCAGGTCCAGGTTACACACTTATGAACCTAACAGTATGCAACTAAAGCGTGAAGAATGGGGACTTGGGGACCAGTCAGTTGGAAAGCACCCCACAAGTTGGAACACAGGAGGCATGCGCGTCAAGGAAGATGTCCTCCATGTTTGTTTGTTTGTTTGTGAATTGCCACAGGCTGAATTATCAGAAAACAATATTGGTGTACAACACCTGGAGAGTGTCTTGGGCTCCACACATTGTGAGTCACGTTATAGGGTTGAGTTCAGGTTAGTTTCCTTAGTTTCAGAAATGGAAATCCAGGAGGAGTCCAAAGAGACCCATGGAGCTGCAAAGTTCTGGAAACCGGTAGAGGTCTGAAGGAGCTGATGGAAACTCCGATAGGCTCCATCTTGGGCTATTTACATGAGCACTATCACCAACAACCCCAAACCCTTTCCCTTAGAGGAAGTCCAGACCAAACTCCAAATAAGGAGCTTTCATTTTTTATGCCTATTTTGCTGTCAGAATGGGCTGATCCAGAGCAATCACGAGAGTTACCTTGAACTCGGCCTGCTTTGCATTATTGCCTCTCCAGTCTCTTCCCCGGAGGTGCATCATACAGCTGGACTGCATTGTGGCCTGGTGTGCTTCTCGTTTTCCCCACAAACACCCCTGATTGAAGGCAGATGACACATGACCTTAAGCTCACCTGTAGGAAACGTGCTAAGCCTGGTTTAGCGCTGCCAGGTTGTAGCATGGATGTTATTCCTGTTTTCCAACCCTGGGGGGTCATGGGTTATTTTAGAAAACTCCAGCTGTTACACATTGCCCACGAGATCAGAACCAGATTGAAATGGTGTGTAAGTTAAGCATCCAGATAATTAGACCCGGAGCCTAACTATTGAGAGGCCTTCAAGAGCAGGAAAGGTACCTGCTGTAGATGTTTAGATAGAAATCTTTACAGAAGTTGCTATCCTGATATCCCTTCAACTGTGTGATTGTAGATCAGGTGCTGCCATCTCTCCTGGGATCTATTCGTCTGTGCGTTTGGAGATTGCAAGGATGGAATGGAAGAGGTAACAATCTGAATATAAATCTCCCATGGGCCTAAAACTGTCCTAGCAACAGTTAGATCTGATTGACACTGGTTTCCTTTAAATATTTTGCTGATTTAGTTCTGCAGCATTCTCTGATGCTTTTTTTTTCTCCTAAACTATGCTGGACTCTCTCATTCTTCAACAGGCTCTATACTAATTACTTTACATATACCACCTGTTATAAACCTTACGATAACTCATCAGAGGTATGCTTTGTGTCCCTATTTGTTTTTTCTGTTTTCTGTTTTTTTCGAGACAGGGTCTAAGGCTTTGGACCTGTGATCCTCCTGCCTCAGCCTCCAAAGTGCTGGAATTAGAGGATTACAACCACAGATGATGAATGCCTCCAGTTTAATTTTGTTCATCCCCGAACATCAAAATGTTATTCCTTTTAATATCTGGAGTCTTAAGCCTGAATCCCAAAATGCAAACAAGAGGAAGGCCTTGCCCACAAAGCAGCCGCCATCACAAACAAAGAATACATGCATTTTGGAAAAAAATCCTGAAAGCAGAGTTAGGTCACTAGAGTAAACTCCCAAAGAAACAGAAACAAATCTCTGTGAATTTGCAAACAGGGAAATAGAATAAAGAAGTCATGTGATTTTTCCATTAATGAGGGTGGTATCTGTTTGGGGGACTTCCTTTAGGTATCTTATAAGACAACACTCTGAACTAGGGCTTTATATTCATGGAGTGATTTCTGCTTTTATTTTTCTCTCCGAGACACTATGCTGCCCAATCTGGCCTCAAATTCCTGGGTTCCAGAGTTCCTCAGCCCCCAGGTAGCTGGAAGTTATAGGCACATGGACACCACTCCACTTTTCTTGAGTTAATTTCAAATTAATAAAGAACACTGAGCCTTTAACTCTCAAAGCTTCTCAGTTATGCTATATCATCTATGAAGTTGGAACAGTTGGAACAAAAGAACAGAAAACAGAAAAACTAAACAGGGACACAAAGCATACCTCTATGAGGTCACATCACGAGACCCAGATGCAAAGAAGCCCCCACTCACATTGCCCTATATTAGAGGGTCTTTTATAGAATCCTGAAGGTTTTATGGAAAAGGAAGAATTTGATCCCACTCTCTACATGTGGCAAGTTTCCAAACTCTCAAGCAAGTAATTCCTTCCATACGAAAATAAAAACACCTAAGCCAAGCCCTTCATGCAGACAACACCATCACATCTGTGGCATCAGATGACATGTTTAGTAAAGGCTTCAGATGACATGTTTAGTAAAGGCTTCAGATGACATGTTTAGTAAAGGCTTCTGCCACGTGCTGTTACAGTTAACCCCACAGGAACGTGCAGGTCGGGACTCCTCACAGCGACTCGGTGACACCACGCAACACCGAGTATTGAAAACTGGAAATACCCTCGGAACAGAATTCTATATCTCATTAGGAAATGAAATCGTGACTTTCCTGGCAATGACAGCTCTAGCAGGAAGAAATGGCAGCCTGGATTTCTAGTCATCACCAGGGTAACGACTCTTTAATCCTCCAGCTTCATGTCAGGTCTTTGATAAAGAAACTCCAAGAAAATCACAAGCCAGTTTGACAGGGATGGCCTGATATTTTCGATGCAGGACCAACTGAGAGAACCCAGTTAGAGGTTGCGTTAAGTTCTTAACTTCTTAAGTTCTTATCATCACATCAAGATTCCAAGAGGGATCAGGGCTGGGCCAGCTAGAAGTGCCTATACCAAGAGAGCTAAAAAGAACACCCATGAATTCTAATTCTGAAACTTTTCCTTATACTTCCAACTTTTCCAAGAACCTTGGCACTCTTAACACTCCTCGTGGACTGCTGTGGTCTCCAAACCACAGCTAAGCTCCCTGCGTGGAATTCAGATCTGGGCCTACTTCTCCTCTCTTTCCCTACTCTCCCCCTCCCCCCCATATCCTGAGAGCCTCATTTCTGACACGGCCTGTGATTGCTGTTAGAACTGTTACTAAAAAGGGTCACGAATTTGGAAGAAGTTACCACTTTCCTCATCACTGTGACCAAAACGCATGAGAGAATGGTTTAGGAAGAAAAATTATTTATTTTAGCTTATGGCTTCAAAGGGTTGTGTCCGTGGTCACTTGTCTCTGTTTCTGAATATGCTGAGAGACAGGAGCATCCAGGTGGCTGGAACATGTGTTAGGAGAGGCTGTTCAGGTCCTGGCTAGTAAGAAGCAGGGAGAGGCGGGGCATCGAGTATCTACCCCCAGCAATCTACTTCCTCCAGCAAGGTCTCATCTACCTCCTTGAGTTCCCAGAACCTCCACTATTAGAGCCACTAGATGGGGACCAAATACCCAATAAATAAGCCTATTGGTGGGACCCTCACATCCATACCATAACGTGGGCATTATTCTATGACTAATTTTTGCTTTCCTAAATTTTAATCAGAATAACATGTACTGACTGCTTAGTGGTATAATGTTAAGAACTGAAGGAACAAAATCACGTAGTAGTCATGTAACAGAATCTGAACCCCTCACCCCTGAGGAGATAAAGACTTGGTATAACCCTTTAAATGTGTATGACTTTAATAGTACACACACAAAAAATTCTGCCCTGTGGCAGCATTTATGGAACTAGCGCCAATAGCCAAATTGTAGGTTAAAGAATCAGCGTTGGTCATGAAGATGGCCAGAGTGACGGTCCACTGTCTGCAATTAACATGCCCAGAAGCCACAGCAGCGCTGCTCGGAAAGCTTAGCATGGAACATACTCTTCTCCCACTTGTCAGTAGATATTAAGCACCTATGAACCCATAGAAATGGGTTCATGCTGTTGCCAACTACTGCTTCACATTATGACAGACACGGTGCTCTATGCTCATGTTCTCTCCTCTCTCTCTCTCTCTCTCTCTCTCTCTCTCTCTCTCCTCTCTCTTATCCTAGGCATAAAAACTGGATCAAATTTTCTGACTTCCTCAAATGTCAACTGACGCTTTAAGGCTGAATTCTGGCCAATCGAATGTGGAAAGAAAGGATGCTAAGGTCCTTCCCGATCTATCCCCTAAGTCTCCTTGTGATCTTCTATGAACTCTTTGTCTCCATTCATCAGCCCAATTCAGGTAAGGACATACCAGAAACCATGGTGGAGTCATGCTCTGGAAACTCTGATGTCTCTGAGTGGCTGCGTGGAGAACAAACACCACCATGACCCCTTCTCCTCCTTCCTCTCACTGGGTTTGCACATGAGTAAGAAGTTAACGTTTCCCAAACATCCCCTAACTCTTGGTGGCTTGTTACAACAGTTACCCTGTTCAACAAGCGTACCTCCCTGTATTTGGGAAGGCTCACTGTGTACCCAGAAGATAATTGGCTGAGCCAGTGCCAGGAAAGGAAAACATTAATTACCGTGGGTCTGGCTTCACGGTAGATGCAGATGACAGCCTCAGAATTGGGAGACTGGACAGAGTGGTTGAGAAATGTCTATTGTTCTTCCCACCTTCCTGTTTTCCTTACTGAATACTAAGGAGGCATTCCTTGTGGACCGATGTTCTTTCCATCCACCTTTGTAACAGGCTATGTGTAGGGCAGCTCACCACTGCTGGGCGGTTTTCAGCTGAGTGAATTCAAGCAGAAGGAATGTGGTGATGCAGGCAGTAATCGCAGCCCCTTGGGTTCTTTGGCCTTTCACCCAGAGCATATGTCCTCACCCAAAGCACTGAGGGTTCAGACCCTGAGTAAGTGCATAGGGCGTGGGCATGGAGAGGTGGGGGGAGTTGTGTGACTTAAAACAGATGAGGGTTTTAAGTTCAGCCTGTGCTCAACAGTTAAATTTAATTTAGAGACTTCCCCAACCTTTCTGAAATTACACAAGGGCCATGAGAAATCAGCTTCTTTCTTTTGTGGTTGCAGATTTAATTCTGTAGCTGAAGAAGCTGCGTCAAAGAGCTTGCGCAACACTGAAAGCTGTTGCTGATGGAAATGAGGACGCTTCCTTCTCTGTCGTTAAATACCTAGAGTTACTCTGCAAACATTCAGCCCCCGTGCTTGTGTTGGAAGTGTCTGAGTCTTGCCCCCAAAGAGAATTCAAACCCTGCAGAAGCAGCCCTTGAAAAAGCCTCATACTAATATACAAATGGCCGACCTGGTGTCTCAGAGGTTAAGTGCCATTAGAGGTTAAACTTGAAAGCCCATCCTTGGAAGAGAAGACTTGGATGTTGGGGAGGGGGGGCCTTTAGAAATAATTGGGTAAAGTCATACGACCAGAACAGTGTTGGAGATGAAGACACTTCCTGCTGAGATCACATCCCCAGCACAGATCAGCACAGGCCTGTGTGATCAACACAGGCCATCTGGGCACTGTAGAGAATCTGCCTGCTCTGAAACTGCCCCTTACAGCCCAAATAAAGGTTGAGGTTTGCATCCTGAGGGGCAGCAAGCTCTAGTATCCTCAACGCCTTTAACTTACTCGGTGCGCTGTGCTTTTTAAACCGAATAATCTAAACACAGAAGCAAAAAATATGGTTCCCATCTCATAGTTAATTGATTACTAATGTGACTTTGAACAAGTCTCTTGCTCTGATTTGCATCTGCGAACTGGAGAGTCTATTATATGAAGGCGTACAATAAATATTTATTAATTCGAAATTCCCTCACAGCTTCACCATTTATAATACTATTTAAAATGGAAATCTCTGTGCAATAATTCCCCTAACCTGGGGAAATCACACAAACAAATCTCTAGGAAAGAATTTTTCTTGTTTTCTTCAGATTTAATCTAAATACAATAAAATGTACAGAATACACTCAATGTGTTTGACAAACATGTATACCCATGTGACTACCATTCTAACAACATGAACACATTGAATGCTATCACAAGAACATTGTGTGAGAAGAACAGGAACTTGCCTGGGAGGTTCAGCAGGAAATCAATGTAGGAAAATTGGACAAAAACCTAAAAACTTCAGTGTAATGAAGTAGAGGGTTTTTTTTTAAAGATTTATTTTATTTATGTGCATGTGTGTGTGTGTGTGTGTCTGTCTGTCTGTGTGTGCACACACGAGAGCAGACACACATGTAAGCACATACATGTGCAGATACCCAAAAAGTCCAAAAGAAGACACTGGATCCTTGGTACTCAAGTTACAAGTAGTTGTGAGCCTCCTGATGCAGATGTAGGAATCAAACTCTGGTCCTTTGCAAGAGCAGCAAGAACTCCTCACCACTAAGCCACCTCTCCTAAAGCGGGTTTCCTTCTTCTAACATGCCAAATGAATACAACCAACAACAAATGTGTCTGTGTGAAAGAAGTAGTCACAGAGGCCTCTGGGTATTAGAAGAGTTTAGAGTACATGAGACAGGACCAGGGGAAACTCTGAAAGAAGGGACGCCCTGAACAAAACAGGCTATGTAATGATAAAGAAGAAAGGTGACAAGAAAGATAGAAAAGGAGGTGTGTTTTAGCTCATCTCAGAATCTAGCTTCAGGACTCCTAATCATTAATTAATGTAAGGACAAACACAAGGGATTAATGTGGGAGCCATACCTGGAAACACCAGTCTTCCAGCAGTCCACGGCAAGTGACAAATGCCATCTTGCCCTCCGATGCATTTCTGTTTTATTTTCGTGCTTTTATTCTTCTCTCGTTCTGTACGGCAGTGCGGCTAACCACGCTGCTTCATTTGACTGAATGACGGCTACACGGGAGAACCCAGAGTTTCTCCTGCTTCAGTGGCATCGCTCCCCTGATAGCCTGTCTAGCCATCCCTAAGGGACCCAGCCTCTGAGCTCCGATGACGCTGCCTTTTCCTTCTCCAGCTTAGGAGCTGAGCATCTTCCTGCAGTCCTGAATCCCTTGGGTTATCTCATCACATTCTGGTAAACACCTCACCCCTCCCATTACTACTGTCATGAAGCGCCTGTGTCAAATTCCTTACGTTTTAGATCGTTTCCATCTTCCCTAGTTACATCTTGGATGTGGTTTCCAATTTTAGGTATCATATTTACAACTTCTTGGTTTTTACATTTTCCTAGCAGCTGTAACTTTTGCAATCTTTAGGGAATCAAGTTTTTCCCCCAAAGAAAAATAGCATGAGAGTGGGGTATAAAGTGAACTGAAATGAGAAGACATTGAACCAAAGGATGAAGGAAAGGTCCATGTATGAGTAGTGGTGTGAGGTACAATTATAAAAATTTATGAGAGTGAGAGAGAGAGAGAGGGATACAACTGGATAGATGCAAACACCACACACACACGCACACACACACACACACACACAACATACTGATTCCAAACCATGGGGATCACAGACCCACCTTAGGATCTTCATAAAAACTCGTAGTTGGTGGCTGACTTGGCTGCCTTCCTGCCCATCCATGTCTGAACAATGCAAAAGAAGCTTCTGCCACAGCTATCTGACTAGACACTGAGCAAGACCTTACACTGCATATGTCCTGTGGCCCATTTCTTATGAAAAAAGGATTCATTACACCAATAAGTAAATGAATATAAAAATGCACATTGGAGTCTCACCCCAGTCCAACTGAATCAACAAACGTGAAGATAAGATCAGGTGTAACCATTAGGAAATGGCTCTTGAGTGGTCCTCATGAAGTCCATCCCATCCTTCATCCTTCATCCTTCATCCCCCCAGTGCTGTTGAGAACCTCTAGACTTGATGCTCTCCCCAACCACATTTGGGGGAAGGGAGGTATGAGGAGGCAGAAAGAAAGAAGAAAACTGGTTTTAGAACAGCTTTTTAGAAGCAAAATAGAGCTAATATCCGTTTATGTCTACAAATTAAACATTGAGTAGAAAGACTCCATAACATTTTCTTTCCTGTTGGTCTCACCTACTAGCTTTTTCAGAAGCACATTGTGTAAATACATCCAGGTTAATACTTGGTGGAAGACGGTTTCAAAGACAAAGACTTTGTCACTTAAAAACACCAAATAAAAGAGGGGAATTTTATTTAGAGCAGAGTGATTTTCTAAACCATGACCCTCTGAAGATGATCCAACAGTGGGACTTTAAGAGCCGTATTAGCATGAGCAAGTAAGTAAACAAATGAGTGACCTTCCCAAGGGGAAGCTGGCTCTCTTGAAATTTCAGCGAGTAAGTTTTAATTGCTGGATTTCCTTACTTATAGAAAACTAAGCTTCATTAGTAATCAACTTGCCAGTGATCTACATAATGAAGGGACTTTTTATGAAAGGAAAGCTCAACAATTAGTATTTATCTCTTCATTAAAGCACAGACAATCTTCGGCTTAGTCTTGAATACTACAAATATAAGAATTAATTTTTTTTATCAGAACACAGTTCATGGTCACCTCAATAAAAAAAAATTCAAAATCATGTAACAAGTGAGCTCAAGGTTTAATCGATGTGAAAAAAAAAACTTTATTGTATTAATAAAACACCCCCACACCACCCTGTTACGACACTAGAATTGCTAAGCCAGACAAAGAAGCCATAGAATGACTAAAGGTTCTCTCTAGGGACTGAAGCAAACCTTTCAGAAATCTACATAAGGCTCCCAAGAGTCACCTCCCTGCTGGGGTTCCTGTGAAGGATATGTTCTCCTCCCAGATAAGCAAGAACAATGCTGTCAGCTCTCCATCCCAGACAAAGCAGACACCCCAATCCAAGTAAGCGCTGCTGCAGGTGATGAGGAGGTGAACATTGTAAAAGGCTAAAACTGGCTTTCAGAGAACAAAATGACATCAGAAGAGACATGTGGGAGTCAATATGATGGCACAGTGCCTGGGGAAGGTGAAAATGAGGAAAACAGGGAGCTTTAAGTTAGCGTGAGGCAGCGGATCCCCAAAATCTTTAGGTGCCAAGAACACCTATTGTCCTGTTTAATTCTAACACATAAACTAGCATCACTTGGCTAATAGAAAATATGATTATTAAATGGATGTACATGTTTATGTGCATTTATAAGTGTATATATATATAAATACTAAATCATTACCACATGTCTAGCAAAACAAGTTGTGCATTAAACACAAGAGGCTGCTTTTCAGTTCAGTTTCCCTGTTAACATTTCCCAGCTTGCTCATTTGGTCATCTGCTAGTATTCACAACAAGGCAAATGGTTACAATTTCCAATGGTTTGGGAAGTAATTTATTGGAGAAAAACATAAAATCAAGGAGATTATTCATTAAGTTAACGTTTTTCTGAGAACTGGAAAAAGAGAAGTATAATTGTATTTGGGAGGAAATTAGTTTAGCCCATTCTAAGAAACATTCATAATTGCTAAGACCCTTAAATTGCAAACAACTAAAATCAACTTGAGTCAAGTAAAACAAAAAAAAAAAAGGGGGGGATCATTTTTATGAGCTTAAAAGGGAATCTCTTCAGACACAAAGGCAGCGATTACATAAAGGCTCACAGAGAAGTGGAACCCCAAACAGTACAAGGCAGAAAGACCCCCTCTGTCTCTCTGCTTTCATGTATATCTGACTCCTACCCCTCCCACACGCTTCCCTTCCCTCCCTAACTCCCTCCCTCTCTCCCCCCTCTTCCCTTTATAAGCTAGTCCTTTTTGCTCCTCCGTCTGTGGAATACTTGTGAGTGGCTAAATTTACATCCCTCAAGGCCCTAGAGGTAGAAACTGCTGCTTGTATGCCTGGCTCAATTGCAGATCACTCCTGGACTCCTTGTCCTTGTCTCTACTGCATCCTTGAGAAACAATAAAAGGTGGACATTAGCTACTTAACAGTCATCAAACACCCATCACGCCTCTGCAGAAAGAGCTTTTACGAAGATATATGCCACTGCTGTGCAGTTTTTGCATTATGAATGTGGAGTAGAAAACGTGCCCTGGTTTTGCTCCTCATGCATTTGTTAAAAAGTAGCTGGGAGGATGCATAATGTAGCTCTGCAAGCAGCAGGGACTTGAGATTGTCATCTGTAGTCTGTGAAGGGAAAGGCCAGGCTCTTTGCAGTGACACTAAATACACAGAGCAGTAATTCATAGCCCCCAGCACGCCCTAGTATAGGACCTCACATACTTGGACTTCTCTTTCACCAGGCAAAGTGCCAATGTCCTCAGGATAGGACACAGAAAGTCCAGCACGCGTTGTCTGACGCCTGGAGGAGGGAGCCAGGCAGTTTCAGCCCTGTTCGGGGGATTACAGTGCTTCTGTGACTCTGGGCTTGTTTGAACTCACAAAAAAGTTCCAGGAAAAGAGTGACCTGATGTTGAACACTGTAACCCATGTGGTTCACACTGTCACATTAACCTATCCACAAGTGTAGAGGAACCTAAGCAGATCGGACACCCGTCACGTACTGCCAAAGCCAACGTGGAAAAAGCTAGCCAGCCATGAGACCCATGATGGCAGTTCTTGCACAGGGAGGAGCCTTGCTTTGCTTTATGTTTACTTTGGCTGGAGAGGGTGATGAAAAGGTGATTGAGGGAAAAAAGTTAATAAAGTTTGTGTAGAAGAGAGATAACTCAAGACGTACATTCGCACCATGTCAAGTGACTCCTTGCTACGTGATGCAGTTGGCCAAGGTGGCAAATGCCTTTAGGTAGAATTGAAAGATTCTAGGGGTTCTTGTTGTTTTCCCTACATGCCTACAGCTACAATAAACATGTTCCAATAAACTCTGTTGTCTCAGAGTCCCATAAGGACATACCCTTTGTCACCAACCCTGCAAGTTACAGGTTTACATGTACCACTCTGAGGTTCTCTTCTTGATACGGGATTCAGAGTCTGTTTTTAAGGGTATTTCCTCTATTGGCCATGCTTCTTTATGCCTGTACACCAAGAGTCACAAGGTAATAAGCTTGCCTGCCTAAAATCATTTTGCCATTATCCTTCCATATGCACAAATTCCTGCATCTCCCCAGTCAAGGGGCAGTATCTACAGTAATTTTTCCAAGAGCACTTTGCTCGGTGAAACCTTCGATTGTGAGAATAAATTCATCAGTTCAACTGCCCAGCAACATCTTATTCCACAACTAAATAAAATGAATGAAAGTCAATACCCCAACCGTTCTTTTCTTAGTTAAAATGCCAAAGGAACTATTGTCCACACCAAGGAAGAACTCGTAAGTAGGAAACATCGCATTAAGTCATTTTAAAGTAAAAGTTATTCATTTGGTTCTCTGGAAGGGAAGGGAAGTGTCTGAGCATCTAATCAAATAAACCAGAAATATGACTGATAAGATTAAACCTTGTGAAGTCCACAGCTCATTCTAAAACTGTGACTATTAAACTTAGGCAGGAGCCACATACAAATGAGCAGGTCTTATGTAGCTAGTGCCCAGGGTTTACACCTAGATCTTCTTCACTAGGCGCCAAGGTGCAGAAGAACAAGCGTCAAGTCTGATCCTTCTCTCACCCATAGCGAATAAGGACAATGCTTAAGGATGCCTTTCAAAAATTGCTTGAGGAGCATTTTATAAAAGACTGTAGTCACTTTAGTCCTTTCTGTCCTTGCTACAACCGCGAAGAGGGAAGCAGGGGGTGAGGCTACGGAGTCAACTCTTGCCATATGGGGCTTGTATTTCCAAAGCTAGATACGCAGATAATAAGAAATGGAGTTGGTAGGTCAGTCACTCAGTCACAGATAAATAGGCACTGAATAAAACAGGAAAACCTAGCAAACCATTATTTCATGCATGTATTGGTGCAAGAGACACAAGGGTACTGGTTGTTCTGGCCATAGAAGTCTGTGACCCACACTCTCTTTCCATAAAGGTGACACTGGAATCTTACAAAAGGATGCCCAAGAAATATCCAGGAATACGGAAACAGGCAGCAAAGTGGATATTTTATATGATTGGAGGACTGTGGTTGAGGGTCCTTTCCAATGCCCATGAAGACATTTTGCAGTGATAAGAATATACAGCTTGGTTTTACCTCAAGGAAATACTGTGTTGTAGACAATCCGGGACAATATTTAATTAAATATATGAGCTAACCAAGATTCTTAAAGAAAATCTCAATGGATTTGAACCAGTTAATTGTTTACGAATAACTATGACTAGCTGCAGACGGAAATGAAAACCTTTGTTTAAAAAGAAGCAAGATACCAAGGTCCCCTTTGATGGTTCCCATTAAGACATTCCTTTAGAGGAATCGTGACACTGCATATGCTTCAAAACAATTTCAAAAGAATTTAAAATCCAAATCCCTTACCAAATTCAATCACCTGATTTCCTTTCCAACCCTGCTCATCTGAATTTATAGACTTCTGCTATAGCTTGGTTTTGCATGGTAACATTTGAAGTTGCTAGTGTACAATAATCTGTCACTCCACTCATACAGAGCATAAACTAAGTCAAATTGAGAAACTCTCCACTCTTCAACTACTCAATGCAACTTCAAGTTAAAAAAAAAAATCTATTGATATCTAAGTTCCGTGATGGCTCACTCATTTTGTGGCTTAAGAGTACTTGAAGACTGCAGTGATATAAAGCAGAAACCAATTACTCCATCACAGCTAAAAGAACATTTGGTCTCCAAACCCTGTATTTAACCAGAAACCAGAGGAATCATCATTATATTATTAATGTTATCCTAAAGAGCCAGGCTAAATATTGATGCTGTTACTCAGCTTGACACACACACACGAAAATATAGTTTGGTTTCAAAACAACAAATACTTGCAATGGTATTGTCCAGGGACGCCTGGGTCACTGGGACTGTGTATGAGTGTATGTATGACTCCGCCCACTTTCTGCAGTTAAAATTACAGCCCAGGTATAATGTAAGTTTATTTCACTCCTGGTTATGCAGGTGAGGAGGGCCTAAGAGTGTGGCACCAGCTCCTGGCTAGGGCCCTATCTGTGTTACGTCATATCATGGTGGAGTGGCAAGTGGCGAATTACAACATGAGAGTTTGAAGGGAACATCAAAACACAGGAACCAATGAAGGGGTTCTTTGGAGGAGAGGGCACATGACTTGGTAAGCTAAAACTAGCAGGGAAGATCTGCCTTCCATGTAGAAGAACATCATCAATTGGCGGGGAGCACTGATTTCAACAAGAAGACTCACTTTTGTATGTGGGTAGTGTTCTGATGCTTATCTATTTTTCTCATCAGCACGAACACAACCATCATGGAAATTATCCTTTCCCATTTCACAGAGGATTACTCCCTCTGTGTCTCAGGGATTATGTAAGGACTGATGGAGAGACCCACATTCTGCTTCATTTCTTCCCTCCTCTTTCCCTTACTGCTGCTCACCATGGACAAGAGAGACCTTGGGTTTTGTTTAGGGTCTTGATAGAGAGAGGCTTTTCTGTGGACAGTATGAAAGACAGATGACACGCAGATGCCCTCCTGCCAACCACAACATAGCATATTCGGGGGAAAGCTAGTTCCTAAAGCAAATCAGGGTCCTGAATAGAAAGGCGTAGGGCACTCTCCTGTAAGTAGATGGTTCTTATTCTTAAAAGCCAAGAGGAACTAAACGGACAAGATATGGCTTTTCTTTTATATTTTCATTTATTTATATTTCTAAGCTGGTACATAAATGCATATATATCTATCAGATGCCATGTGATGTTTTGATACATGAATATATTGTATAGTGATCAAATCAGGGAAAATTATATATCCTCGATATATATCCTGTTTCTTTACAGCAAAACCTTTCAAACTCCTATATTCTAGTTTTTTTCATGTACACTATTTCATCATTTTTTCTAAAAAAAAAATCATCCTTTTGTGCCACAGGATACCAGACATTATTTCCCCAAACTAATTACAACTTTGAACCCATTAATCATTCTTTTACCAACCCTCCTTTGTCCTACCAAATCTCTGGAAACCACCATTTAATTCGCAATTCCGATGAGATCAACCTTATGAGACTTTACAAATTGTTACATTCTTAAGCCTCTTTTCCTCTTATATGTAGTTTATTTCATTTAACATAATGATCTCTGGTCCCATGCTGTCACACAAGAGAGTGGCTGAATAGTCGTCCATTGTTTATAATTGCCACATCTCCTCTCCCAGTAGTCACCTGATGGAAATGTAAGTTGGGTCCAGTTTTTGCTGTTTTATCGTGGCTCTTTTAAAGGTACTGCAATTGATGTGAGGGTGAAGATGTCTCACCATGCTCATGGCTTTCCTAGTCTGAGCTAGAAAGAGTATAGAAAGAGTAGGTATCCGAGAACATTACTCCATTAGAAATCTTGCAACCTGCTTTCTTTTTTAGTAATGGCTTTCTGGGGAGAATCTATGGCACTTCTGCCTGCTTAAAGAACAGCTTCACTTAGGATAGTGAATCTGAGTTCAAAATAATAATGAGAGAGAAGGAGAAGGAGGAAAAGAGGGAAGAAAAGGGGAAAAGGAGAAGAAGGAGAAGGAAAGGGGAAGGGAAGGAAAGGGGAAAGAAAGGGAAGAGAGGGGAGAGGAAGATGAAGAAGAGAAGAGAAGAGAAGAGAAGAGAAGAGAAGAGAAGAGAAGAGAAGAGAAGAGAAGAGAAGAGAGAGGAAAAGAGGGAAGAGAAGGGGAAAAGGAGAAGAAAGAAGAAGGAGAAGGAAAGGGGAAGGGAAGGAAAGGAGAAAGAAAGGGAAGGGAGGGGAAGGGAAAATGGAGAGGGGAGGAGAGGAGAGGAGAGAAGAGGAGAGGAGAGGAGAGGAGAGGAGAGGAGAGGAGAGGAGAGGAGAGGAGAGGAGAGGAGAGGAGAGGAGGGAAGGGGGGGGGAGAGGAGGGGGAGGAGAAATCTGCTTAAGAGGAAATCAATCTGGGCAAAAAAAATATGTTGCACAGAAAAATGTTACTACTAAATGATAAAAACTATATATAAAAAGGCAAAGAGAAAGGAAGGAGGAGGAGAGAAAAGAAAGGAGGGGGAGAGGAAGATAAAGAAAGGAAGGAACAAAGGGATGAGGAAAGAAAAGGTGAAGGGCAGGTAGAAGATGACGGGGGAGACAATTTGACGGGAGACAGTAGTGTCTACTCAAAACGCAACGCTAGAACAACTAGACAGCCACACACAAAAGCAGTGAGCCACCAGGGGACAGGCCCAATAACCCCTTCCAAACAGACAAAAACGCTCAGCAGAGGGAGAGTAAGAGCAGCTTTTGTTCCAGAATCTGACAAAGAAATATCAAATAGAGAAAGAGCGAGGGTCCACGGAGAATATCTAGAAACTGTATGTAGAAAAAAAATACTATGAGGGTGCTCTTAGCACATGGCTAACTAGAATCAAATACTAGAAGCTAACCATGTTTCAGGGAAAGTTGTGCTGCTAGGGGAGCTACCACGCTGGTCTAAACAGATTGCGATCGTGGTTGTAAAATACCCCTGAGCCAGCAACAAGCGAGGCTAGACAACAGGCTGAGTAGGCAAACTTCAGTGCTCAGGGGAGGCATAGTCCCCCAGCACTCACTCTGTATGTGACCAGGAGGTAACCAAAGTGAGCACCTCTCAGAGAAAGGGACCCAGGACTAGACCAGTCTGATGAGCACACACTCCACCCCTCAGGGAAAGAGGCTCTGACCAGTTCTGCCAGAGGCATTACAGAATTACGTATTTCCAAACCTCTCTATGTTAATGTTAAATGTTAATATTTTCTGAGTTCTTTTATCTGCAATCCACCTTATGTATTGGGCGTAGATGGAATACAACAGGTCTTTGAATTCTTAGGCCTCTGGCTTAAGAAGAGCCATATCTTGATATGCTATACAGGCTACTTAAATGTTTCAGAAATCCTTGCCTCTGAACTTCATGTTACCAGGGGGTAACAATATCTTGGGCCTTCCCCCTATAGGCATAGAATGTGAATAAAATACAGTCATCACTTGGTACATAGAGTAGCTTGGTATCTATCACAGATGTGACAATTCATGGATATTCAAGTTCCTTATATTAAATGGCCCAAAATTTGCATATAACCTTCCCAGGACTTCCTATACACTTATATCATATGTAATGTTTTTAAATATATATATTTTTTATTTATATATAATATGTGTATTGGTGTTTTGGCTGCATTCATGTCTGTGTGAGGGTGTCAGATCCCCTGTAAATAGAGTTACAGACAGTTGTGAGCTGCCATGTGGGTCCTGGGAATTGAACCCGGATCCTCTTGAAGAGCGGTCAGTGCTCTTAGCTGCTGAGCCATCCCTCCAGCCCATATCTAGATTTCTTATAGTATCTAATATAATATAAAAGTGATACAAGTAGTTTTTAAACCGCATTGTACACATTCAATACTGATACATTTCTCTTCTCAAACATTTTCAACCCATGGGGCCCACTGAACTGTCAACTGTGCTGATCACCGGAGAGGGGACTGTGCCGGTCAAGACCTTTCACAGATATTCTCAACTTTCTTCCCCCCACATACGTGGCAGATTTTCACGTCTCTATGCTTTGAGGTTTGCTGTGGCTGTGGTACTTTCCTTACACAGGGAAACGTCAGAAAAGATGTGTGATGCTTTGAACCAGGATTTCCACACATCCTATTGGGTACTATAAAGATCACCAGAAAGGTATGTCAAGATAGAGAACCCATCCATTGACCCTGATCCCCAAGAAACTGTAATTAACAGAAACCTCTGTGTTAGACAACAGGAAAAAAAATAGTATGAGATAAACTTTACTTGGGTTTATGTATATGCATGCGTGTATGAATCTACGTATATAATGGTTGTCTGCTACTGTGACAAAACCTTCTATATATTTACTCTTGCACATGTCAAACTGAATTAAAGATCTTACCCTTGCTAGTGGAGATATTACCAAAAATCACCCAAGAAATAAGACCCTCATGTTAAATGTAAGCACGTTTCGAAATGTGTGGGAAAAAAATTAAAAGTTATAGCTATGTTTCTAAATTCTTAATGATACCGGAGAGAGTGAAGGAAGTTGGTGTGAGGATCACAGTTTGTCCTGGGGTCATAGCAGGAAGTAAATTCTTAAACATCCCTTTGAAACTCTTATTGAAATGGATGCATGCACTCGCACAGCCGCATCTTCCAACTCGAAGAGGATCACAGGTGGGGTTCTGTAGCCCTTTGAGTTGTGCAAATGCCTTTCTAGTGAGTTGGGGGGGGACAAAAACCTTGAGCTTTTGTGTCTTTAGGGGACCTTCTGTTACAGGATGGTGTGCTTTTTCTAACAGAAGGTGACAAGAAAAAAAATGAAATATACGATGCTTCCTTCACATCTTGCTAAACTAGAGTTGAGTCTCTCTTCCCATGAAATGTAGCATTAACCACAAAGACAAAGATAATCTTAAAATATAACCGTGATGTATAAATGGTACGTCAGGACGGTAAGTAAATCATGACCGTTGGGATTTATTACATTTACTACAAAGGGTAAAACTCAAGAGTAACTGGTTCTTCTCCTGCCAAAGCCGAGGTGTGGTGCCGTATGTATGCATGCCATAGAAGAGAGCTGCCTGATGTCCTAACTTCCCTGCGTGCCCTGCGGGTCCTGACCTACTGAGCTGCGCAGTTTGAGCCTGCAACGGAGTCTGACCCACGCGTGTGTGCTCCCTCGCTCATCTGAACATCACAGTAACATGCGTGGGGTCACCAGGTCAGAAACTTTCCTTAGTGGTACTTAAGCTGTTTAGCTCGATACTCAACAAGGCAAGAGCATTTGTTTAAATAGAAGTAACCCATCTCCACAGGTGAGCTGTACGTGGTTCTCCCTACCTTTGCACTCACAGTCCGCTGGAAGTCAAACTACTACAGGTAATAGCTCTGCTGGCTGCTCTAGCATTCATTATCAGTCCTACCAAATTTATGGAGTTTAAGGACTTTACACCGGGATTCCTAATAGTCTCCATAAGAACTCTTCGTGCATAGAATTTAAGGAAGATGTGTACATAGGTGGGGGAAATGGTGACTCTTCATTTTCATTAGCCTCTGGTTAAATTTATAGTAATAGGTAACAGGCTATGGGAATTTGATCATATGTGTGCCTTTGTTACCCACAGAAATCTCTCACGTCTTCTGGTCACATGAGAGCTGTTGTGAATATCCCAAAATACAACTGACTCTCATTACTTTGAAATCAGGTTAGTTATTAGACCTATCAGCCAATCTCATTTTCTAAGTTAATAAGGAAGCATATACATTACTATATCACAAAGTTACATTTCTTAACTATGTTCCTATATCTTCTCTTTTATTGAAAAATGTAATCAGAAGTGTATCTTTGATTGCATTTTTAAAATAATCTTAGAAAGGGTCTGCTGGTATCACTAGATTGCCCGAAGGGGTTACTGCACAGAAGGTGCTGGAGACACTTTCCACAGTGAAAATGGTTCATACTGTTGGCTGTGTTGGCAACATGGGCTGATTTCCCACACACTTTGTTCTGTCTGCGTTCTATTGAATCAACAAACATTTCCTGGTCTTCTGTGTGCCAGCATCGTTCTAGGTGCTGAAACTAAGCCGTGAATGCTGTGAAGAAGATGGCAGGCTATAAAGAGCATAGTCCTAGTGTTAAGGAAATGGGCAACAGACCTAAGAAAGCACAGCAGTCTCCAATGATCAAAACATACTGCCGAGAACACAATGAGAAAGTGGGCTGAGAGGGCTAAGAAAGGAAATGGGGAGGCGTTCTCTGGAGGTTGAGTCTAAAGGGTGAATGTGGACCCAGCACAGGAAACACTGGGGTCACACGCTGCAGGCAGTATAAATACACAGGCTGATCGGGGTTCCAGGAATTCAGGCTTCAGCCCTGGCCAGGGCTGGCACATTCTGCTCCTCCTGAAAGGAATCTGGGAAGCTCCAGGAAGATCCAAAAAGGCACCTCTCCTCTGGTTTGTGAAAAACACACAACTTCTGCCTGGATGTTCACAACCCATCACCTCTGCGCATAATGCTCTCAGATCATGGTCTTATTCACATGTACCATTCTCATAAACACCTTTAGAGGCTGAGGGAGAAAGAATGACCACCTCCCTGCTGGGTACTGCCTGGAGAATTCTCTAATGCAGCTCCTGCTGTGGGGCTGGCTTGGTGTATTTTTGCTTCTCGGGGTTACGTGTTTGGTTTTCATTACAAGTGCTCTTGTTCAAGACGGGAAATGTGGGAGCCAGGAGAAAAGCACAGCGATATGATGTGCACCTCATTGTACCTGTTTGTCTTTGTACCTCATTGAAAATACCTTCTAGAAACACCATAAGTCCTCCATCACAGCAAATGTGTAAGTCTTTAGCAACTCTATCCTCCTCTGAAGAGAGTATATGATTTTAAAAGAAGTACACATAAAACTCATTCATTGGGGTATGGCATCATTTTAATGCTATTTACATTTTTTTGTAATGATATAATTTTCCCTTTAATGCTGCTACTAACGCCTATGCTATGTACAGAAGACACTAGGTTTTGGCTCCCCATCTTCCACTTACTCTACTTCCTTCACCAACTCCCCATATTCTGATTTGAGTACCCACTTACTCCCACAATCTTAGGAAGAATTGTCTCCACACCCTGATCTGTTGATGTCATATGACTTAAACCAGCCAATCAGAGCTAGAGGATCTTCTGGTCACAGCAGTTGGTTCAGGGATGATAAGATGCCCTGAAACTACTTCCTAGGTGGGGATGTGACTCAGTGGCAGAGCACTTGCCTGGCATGCGCAAGCCATAAATTAAATCTCCAGAAATGGAAAGAGAGCAAAAACAGAAAGCAAGGACAGAGTGGAAGAGAAGGAGAAAGAAAGAGAGGGGAAGGAAGGTAGAAAGAAAGAGAAAGGGTGAAAAGAGACTGTTCATTTGTTTTTTGAAATAAAGCCTCACTTACAGCCCCAGCTGGCCTTGAACTCCACACTGGCCTGCCTCCACTACATAGGAACCGACATTAAAGGCACCCTTGCCAAGCAAGTATTTTACCTACTAAGATATTTTCTTACGTGGACATCATTTGCTTTGTTCATAATCACCCGGCTTCTTGCCCTGCGCTGGCCCCCTTCTTCTTTCCAAACAGACTCTCTTTAAACTTCCTTACTAGTTTTAAAATCTAGCTTTCACATACGAGAGAAAGCGTGATATTGCTCTTTTAGAATCTGGGGTGCTTAGCCCTTAATAAAATATCTTAACCTTAACTGAACATATGGAATGTAAATAATTGCTATAACCACCTGTAAACCCCATGAGGTCTAAGAATTAATCCAACACACCAGAGAGCGAGTGCAGTGCCAAGCCAGCAGATACTCAGACTGGGTCCTGATATCCTGTCAAGCAAAGCTTTGCCTGAAACCAGACGTGCCTGGAATGTTTCGTTACCTCCAGAAATAAGTTCCCTTCGGATTTAAAGAAATTTGGGTTGAGTTTTCTGTCACAGTAGACGTATTCTGATACCTGATCATCTCTGAAGGCTAACTCATTCATCAAATTGCTCAATGGCTTTGCCACATTGCATTCGCCCTTGTCAAGCACCTAGCCATATGAACTCATCCTCAAATGGATTTATTCTTGCAGCACGTCAGAGTAGAACTCCTTCCTCCCTCTATTCTCATCCCTCATTCTATTGGCTCACAGTGTTTCTTTGGATTTAATAACCAGATAGCCAAGCTCACGCCACATTAACTCACTGTTTTGTATATCTGAAGATAATGTCTTAAATGCAATCTCTGCGATTCCTTGGGATTATTCAGAAAATTAAGCTCAAAGGCCAACAGAGCCTTTATAAATTGCAATCAGGAAGTAAAAAGTAACTGGTTTTGTGAGTCTAGTATAGAGGTATGTTTCAAATAGTATTGTATATTTAAACTGTATAATGTTTATGGCACAAAGGGTAACAGAAAACATCTAAGAAACCAAACACACACACACACACACACACACACACACACACAAACACAATCACAAATGTCATGAAGTAAAATTTCCTTGACAGTTTAATGAATGGAATTTACTTCTTCCCAAAGACTTACAGTCCCACAACCCACTTTGGGCTGCACAGCCAGTCCACCTAGTTGATAACCTCCTCTTCAATAGAATGATCTCTCTTCCTTTACTGAAAAATCTCTGCCTGAGGCCTGGCAGCGATGGTAGCACAGCACTCAGGAGGCAGAGGCAGAGGCAGAGGCAGAGGCAGGCGGATCTCTGTGAGTTCGAGGCCAGCCTGGTCTACAGAGTGAGTTCCAGGACAGCCAGAGTTACAACAGAGAAACCCTGTCTCAAGAAACAAAAAAAAAAAAAGAGAGAGAGAGAGAAAGAAAAAAAGAAAAGGAAAGAGAAAAAGAGAGGGGGGGAGACAGAGGGAGAGAGAGGAAATAAAATCTCTGGCTGGTCCCTCTGCAAAGTAAGCTTGCCATTCTCCACTGAATCAGAGTTAGATGACGGTCAGATGAGCAGAGAAACCTGGAAGCTTCGAAACCAGGGCAGGCAACTGATCCAGCCTCCAAACTGTCTCCTCTCCCGTGTCAGGAGACCTGGAAACTCACTTCTCTTGAAATGTAAGTTCTTTCCTAGGATCTGCCAGACAGAGTGTGGGGGGAGGGGGGAGAGGTCAAAGCCACATGGGATCATCATAAGAATGGAAGATGATGTCAATCTATTAACGAACCAACTTAAAATACTTACGAAAAAATGAAAAAGTATATTGCTTTAGTCTTTTACAGATTTCAATTTAAAAAAAAAATCTTCTATTGTAATAAACTCACAGATAAAAACATCATTCAGATAGATTAGGCTAGCCACTAAAACAAGCCTTGCCTGTTCCAAACTCTATACAACTCTATACATCTCTTCGGTATAGTCAGATGGGCTATTCTGTAGCCATTACAGATTTTTTTTTAATCTTCTAAAACATGTCAAATCCGTAGTTTGTCTTGAGAAATCATTTTCTCATCAGCGAGAACAGATAATGGCATGTATTTTCTTCCTCTCTGCCCCTGATCGTGGGTCTGGATCCCCAAGGCCTGGAGCACCTGACAGAAGAGACACCCTGAGTCTTCTGGGGACATAGTATAGGCGTCATCACCCTGTGCAGGGAGACTTCATTACTGAGCAGCGAGTGCTGTGGATGGAAGATAAAAAACAACAGGCCCCAAATAGCCTCGAGCTGAATTCATTACCTGTGGACCCAGAGCTAATGATTTAGGGAGTGTGCTGGTGCTTAATATTTTATCCGTTCAGCCTGATAGAAGGACTCTACTCTAAAGCAAGCCCTGCGCAGAGGAACCAGTGCCTGAAATGTCGGTGCTGGAAGACACAGAACTGAGCAGGAATAATTCTGCAGCTTCTGAAGCAAAGCCCAGCCCTTTGGAGACCAGAGATCTCCGCAGGGGGCAGAGCCAATTCAGTGAGGTTCATGGGTGTGTGTTGGAGGGAGGGGATCCCCAACTTCTCTTCAGGAAGAGGCCTCTGGCTTGATGTTCACAGCACATCATATGCAACTAGGAGAGTGGTACAGTAACAAGAATGCAAGTTTGCACTCCGGGTGTGGTTTATCCTGGACATCACTGCCATTTAGAAAACGCCAGAGGTGCTCATAAATAGAATGGGACCAGACTTCGTGGCATGGAATCTGTAACCCCAACAACTCAGAAGGCTGAGGCAGGTGAATAACACATTCAAGGCCAACCTAGAAAACTAGTGAGACTTAGTGTGGAAATGCAAAGAAAAAATGCTGTGGCCAGGCGGTGGTGGCCCATGCCTTTAATCCCAGCACTCAGGAGACAGAGGCAGGTGGATCTCTGTGAGTTCGAGACCAGCTTGATCTACAGCATGAGTTCCAGGACAGCCAGAGTTACAACAGAGAAACCCTGTCTCAAAAAAAGGCAGGGGGTGGGGTGGCTATGGGTGTATCTTAGTTCTAGATTACTTGTGTAGCATGTGCAGGAGCCTAGGTGCAACCTCCAGTATCAGAAAGAGTGGAGGAGAACTCAAAGAGAAGAGCGCCAAGAGAGGCTCCTGAGTGTGAGATCACTTAGTGTTCGTCCCAACATAACTTACACTGCAATTTATTTCAATTGCTTTTCCCCAAGCACAATAGTAAAGGAAGAAGTCGGGATTTGGCTGGGGAGGTAGCTCACTCAGTACAATGCTTACCCAGTGTGCATGAACCAATGACTCTGATTCCCAGCACCTCAGAGCACAAGGCATGGTGGGTAAACCTGTAACGGCTACATAGTGACTTCAACACCAGCCTGATCTACATGAGACCGTGTTTCAAAAAGAAGAGGTAAACAAGGAAGAGGGAGAGAAGAAATCAGGAGACTCTGCTCACACAGAGTAGAGAGCTAGCTATAACTATCCAAAACAATGCAGGCAAAACTGCAGTGTTATCAAAAATCTTCAAGTAAGTTAAGTAAAACTTAGAGTCTAAAAGTATCAATTAGATTTAAATGGATAGTCAACTTGGTTCCCTACTTACATTTTCACATTTTAGAATACTTTCCTATTCCCTCTCAAAACAATCTAAAGTGACTGATTAAAATGTATTTAATAAAAATGCTTTTTTATAAAGAGACTAACTAGGCTAATAAGAATACGGTAGTATTCTTTTCCTTTCCTAGTATACCTTTCCTGTATGTGGAACTTGTTCTATCTTATCTTAAGCACTTTGTATTTTTCATTTGTTTGTTTGTTTGTTTGTTTATGATCTGTCTTGTTTTCTAGGTGATTTTGAGACAAGGTCTCACTATGTATCTCACTAAGGCCTCAAATTCAAAAATCTTCTGCCAGGGCCTCCCACATGCTGAGATTACAAGTCTGCTCCACCTCCTTCGAGGAATCTGGAACTGTTACTGCCTCTACTAAAGCAACACAGCCTCAAGGACAGAGCAGAGAGTAAAGCAGAATTCAAATCCAGGCTAAATAGCTACAGCCACTCTTCTGCTCCTGTGAGAAGAACAAGGTGAAATTAAATGGAGCTAAGTACCAATGACAGTCACAAGCGCTTACTAAAGGTGGCCACAAGATTGACAGACAGACAGACAGATACACACGCACTCACACACACACTTTCACTGAGCAGGGAGAACTGCGCATTCTTCTAGAGCACAGATGTGATTAATGAGAGGAGTCCACTGCTCGATCAGCAGCAAGTGACACAGAGCTATTTACTCGAGGGGTGTCCAGAGCAACTGAAGGCTTCTCACAGCAAAACAACAAATTTGCACTTATAAATCCATTAAATTTATAAATTCAGTAAAATTTACAGGGCAGTGAAAACCAGCTGGATGCAAATAACCATTTCCCTGGTGACCAGGTTTGATCCAGAGATAAAAATCTAACATTCTCGGTGAAATAAAATAACTATATTCCTTCTAGTGTCTATCATATCTTTCTCATAGGAGCCTCTGGGCAAGCGCTCGCTCACGGATGGTTTGAGCACAGAACAAGGGACACAGAGCACTGCTAATTAAATGGAAATATATGAGCATTTGCAACAATCAGGCAAAGAGAAGGGAGAAAGAGGTTACCTTGGAGCTTGTCAGGGGTCTACCCAGAGGCTTCCTGCAGATCTGCCACCATCCCATAATGCCAGCACAGCCTCTACTGAGCCCAGATTTCATTTCTAGAAATAGAACAAATCCAGAAGAAAGTTCCAATTTTCTTTTTTTTTTTCTTTCAGGAAGAAAATTTATTTTTATTTTATTCCTAAATGTGCATACCAGTAGATAACTGTCCCTGAGCTTGATTATCACAAACATATACCACTTAAACTGTGTATCTCCTGTAAGTCAGGAAACATTTCATGCCCTTTAAGTTCATAACGAAATCTCCTTTTGACTTATTTTGTTTTTAAGATTAACTTTTATTTCATACATACATATGTTTGGGTCTTCATGGTTGTATGTCACGTGAGTGAGGGTGATTATGGAGGATAAGAGAGGGTAACCTCTTCCCTGGAGCTAGAGAGATAGGAAGCTGTGAGTTTCCAGATGTGGGTTCTGAGAACTGGACTTGGTTCCCCTGGAAGAGAAGAAAGGCTCCTAACTACTGAGGTGTCTCTCCAGCACCATTTTATTTTATTTCTTTCCCTTTAAAAATATTTCCTTTTCTTCTCTTATATAGTACATCTGACCCCCCTCCTCCCTTCCCTCTGCTCCTCCCAGCTCCTCCTGCTCCTCTCTCCCAGATCTATACTCTTCCCTCCCCAGATAAGAGCAGTCCTCCCAGGTTACCCCTCAAACAGGGCACAACAAGATGGAACAAGGCTGGGCACTAATCCCTTCATCAAGGGTGGACTAGAGGACCCAGCAGGGGGAAAGGGGTTCCGAGGACAGGTAAAAGAGTCAGAGACTCCCATACTCTAGCCTGTAGAATCTCTGCAAGAACACCCCGCCAGACAACCACAAGACATATCTAGGGGACCCTGCAGGTTCCAAGTCTGCCGTTTCAGACTCAGTGAGCCCCCAAGAGTGCTGGTCAGCTGACTCCGTGGGCCTTCTGTTCTCCTGGCGTCCTGGACACCAACTTTCAAAGCCAATTAAAGTCACACTTTTTATTCAAAGCTTGAGAGAGTTACTTATTTAGTATTCAGATATTAACATACATATCTTTTAAAAGCCAAAAGAGAGGGGGGGAAAAAAAGAAGTAGAAACTGAGGGAAAGGGAAGGAAAAGCTGAGCCAGGCAGGCCCAGGCTAAAATGTAGAAAGTGGGGTGAGGTTTCTCAAGGTATGAGACTTCACAGAGAACAAGACTCAGAACAAGATGCCCCTCTGTTATTACTCACTTTAACTTCAATATTGAGTACACTGCAGCTTCACCACAGCAATTACCGAAGAGAGCTCTGCAGTCACATGTTATAAAATGGACAATTTCATTTTGTAAGTCCGTTAATACCTCTCATTTGTCCTACTCCCCTACTTCCTTAGCCTCCAAATCAATGAAACCCCAACATGGGGTGCCAGGCCTTGCCAAGCCCAAGTGCAGTTTCCAGTCACCTTATGCAAGAGGATGCTCACCCACTGTTTCCTCGGCGTTCCCTAGGCTTGCCTGGGGCTATGGTATATAATTTTGCTGATGAATGTCTCGTACTGTTCTTAAAGACAAGATTTATTTGCTCCCCGTGCAGATGGCTGTAAATCCAGACCAGCCTCATCCCTGTCTTCAGGTGGGCCTCATCAGTTGTAGGCATCTTATCAGCAAGAAACAGCCTCTCCTAATGGCTTGATAAATATTCCGGCCTCCCCAGAATCGGTTATCCAGAGATTCAAATCACGGTCAGTACTCACAGCAGCTATTACCACAGACTTAGTGCCAGTAACCCTTTGTACTTATCTCTGTAACCAGAGAGGCTGAAAAGCCCCTTTTATGTCTCCACTCCTGGTCACTAAAAGCTGAGTCCATTCAAAATTCCCTCCTGCCTACAGAGCTCGGAGTCCTGCAATAAAAACTGAAGAAGAGATTCGAGCGAATATAATATAAACGTCTCCCTAGCGTCCTCTCTCTCCACCTCCAGCCCTGCCTAAATTTGGCGCAAGGCAAAGGAATGTTAGTCGTAAGTGGAAGGGCAAAAGAACATAGAAACAAACTTCACGCCCTTTGTATTTGTTCAGCGGAAGACAAAAGGGTTTTAGGACAAATCAGCTCTTTGTTTCCCCTTATGCGCATCTTGGTTTTAATGAAATTGATCTACAGAGCCTGAAATCTGAAGAATACAGGGCCTGGGATTTATGAAATTTCTCAGTGGAAATCAAGTACTTTTTTTTTTTCCTGCATGGCCTTACCGACATACCTTTGATGAAAGTAATTATAGAATCTCAATTACTGGGAAGAATAAGAGGAGCTGAGGGTTAACCCCTCATTGCCCATCTAGGAAACTGGGCACCACGTGATCCATTAAAAACAACCCAGGAGTGGTTTTCCAAGAAGGGGGGAAAAAAAAAAAAACAGCAGAATGCAAGGAAAACTGGTGTCTCTCTAAGAACTCTAAAAGGATTTTAAAACTCATAAACAGGCCCCTGGAAGAAATGCACAGACACTGTCAACAAGCCCTAGACCTCTTTACTGTCACTTGGCTCCTCTGTGCAGGGGAAGCTGTGCTCTTTGGAATGCCAGCCCCATGCTGGGTTTTAGCAGAACTTGGAGCTCTGGAAGTTCTCCCCTCGATGCTCCCTGTTGGTCATCCCAAGAAGGCTTGGCACTGAGAAAGTATGAGCACCTCTTTGGGGTTCAGCACGGGTTCAGCATTTTCCCAAAGTTACTTAATGCTAGAGCGCATACTGAGTTTGCATGTTCGGCCTGCAAATTTTCCGCTCTGCCGCCAAAGGCCTGAGTGTGGGATGGGATTCAGCCACAAGGAAGAGAGGTGTGTTGTTCGTCAGCGGCCATTCCCGAGGCATCTGCTTCTAATCCGGGCAGAACGTTGATTCATATCACTACTTGTCATTTATTTAAATGGACTGGGGGGGGGAAGTCTCAAATTCTATATCATGCATGAAAATAGTCTTTTTACAATTATTCATTCCTTTCTTCGTGGGTCATGCTCTCTCCATAGTAAGAAGTTACATCCTATTGATGTCACGTCAATCTCTGTGGCTGACCTGCCCCAGGAAAGTTTCAGTATGAGACAGCCTTTATCCACAGCCCCAGTGGCACGTCAAGGGGAGAGGACGGGTAAGAACTGAAGCAGAGATCCGGGCACACTGGGTGGTGGCCTCCAGCCTCCCTGTTCCTTCGTAGACAAAGCCCCACAAACCTTTGGATCAACTCATCCGTTGTGAAGTGAGGCCAAACACGGCGTAGCTTAGCTAGTCAGGGGCCTGCAGAGATTGTTCTGCTATCTTTGGGCAATATGTGAGCTGGAGACTAGAATCTTTCCTTAAAGTCTCTTGAAGGAGACAGGCAGAAAGGGCTACGCAATGCCATCTCTGTGCACGGCAGAACCATCCCAGCTGTGATCTCACCGTAGCTGTGGGGGCCTGCAAAGGGCCTCTAACTAGACCGGGCCTGGCAACAGTCAAGCATGGATGAGGGAGGAACTGGCAGGGGAGGGATTCACAGGCTCAAACTGCTTCCTGACGAACTATTGTCTTATTCTGAGGTACACTAGGCTCCAGTGCGTAGTTCCAAATCTATGGTCGCACGGATAGATAATCCTGGCTAAATTCAGTGGGCCTAAAAAGCAAAACAACAGCAAAAAAAAAAAAAAACCCACGAATATGAGAAAGAGACCTGTCGGGAAGTGTGGGGAAGGAGTACAGATGGCAGATTAGAAACAGTGAGAGGTTACAGGAATTGGAATATGCTTCATCCGTGTATGAAATTGTCAAAGAGCAAATTCAGCAAAGCTAAAAAAAAAAAAAAAAAAACCACTCTGGAGGAGGAAAAAGGTTAAATTCCTCTCAAGTAGTTTTTTTTTTCTCCTGCAAGTGGGAAAACGTGTTTCATCTATGTACGACCTCACAGTTGACAACTGTTTAGTCGTGGAACTGAATCAATAGCAATAAAAGATTCTCCTGTGTTTGTTCAGCACCTGTGAGCCAATCCACAGGCGAAGGTACCAGTGTTGTCTTTCAACCCCTAAGGTTTTGCCCGGAATCCATGCTGGATTCTTCTCTCACTCGCAGAGATTAAGTGGCCAGACAGAGTACAATGGGCCGCCCCATTCCCAGTCCTTCTGAGGCCACATTGCGGCATTTCATCGTTATGACTGTTGTCTTAGGCTTCATCTGCTCACGCCTTGGTCCCACCAACCAGACTATGCCCGCGTCGTTTCTGTCCTCTGAAGCTTTTTCCTCACAGCAGGCCAAAACACTCCTCACCACCTCTTACACCCTGAGGAACTAACCAAAGAACATGTCCCAACTCGGTAAATACCAAGTTCCCCACCCCCACCCCCACCCTGACCCCAGCTTTCTGACCCAGCTTTCTTCCACATTCAGACTCTCATCCCCAAGTGAAGAATCTCTCCATAAATATTTTATGACTTCCTAACACCACAGAATACCTCGGTCTGGCTTTATTATTTTTGTATCTCGTTTCTTATCTGGCACAAAGTTTTCCTAGCTGAAGCATACTCTCCTGTGTGGCCCTGCGCCTGTCTGTCCAAGTTGCCAGAAGACAGCACGCTGTAACAGAGAGCTCCCGGGCAGTGAGTGTCAGCTAGGCTTCCTGGGTTTTGTTGCTCAGTTACTTCTCTGGGTCGTCCCTGTGCGCTTTTGTGGGGACTGCAGAGCCTTGGCAGGAGCTGTGGCTCCTGAATGGGATGTTCTTCTGACAGGCAGTGTGCTCCCAGCAAGGGCTTCCTGGGCAGCATGGCACAGACACCATTGACGACAAGGCGGCCCGAGGCGGCCTCCACAAAGGCAGTGGCTCTGACTCAGTCTTGAAACATTTGCTGTCAGTGGTGCATAGAAAAAGGCAGGCTTCCTAAGATGGCTTTTCAAGGAACCAGATCATTCACCTGGGTGACAGGAAAACAAAGCCAAGTGAAAAAATAAATACATTTAAATATCAGCCAGTGCTGCCCCCTGCGTGTGTGAATAGGTGACCTGGAGTCTAGCAGGTAGCCGGAAGCTGTCTTAGTCAAGAAAAGGCCTGAATGGCTCTGAGGAGGAGAGAAAGAAAGAAAAGAAGAAATTGTGACTATCGGGCATGGAAAGGATGCCCTTCGGCTGGGCCTGATCTGCTCCCCAGTGTATGGAAATGATTCCTGTTCTTTTCATAGGATTATTTGTAACAGACCACTCCAGACAAGGTAGGATCCAACACAAATCCAACTGGGAAGCAGCCTCACTCCTAGGCGGGTGTGGGTTGAGCTAATTCACCGCTCCTGAAGAGGGGGACCTGGAGGTAAAGGATTCCAGGAACATCTGCTTTGGGCTTTATTGTTCTCTAGGCCATCGTGGGACCGAAGCTGGACATCACACAGGAGATGGTGATCTGAGCCTTACGTGCTACCAGATATTCTCTTGGTAGCTAAGTAGTTTGTAATAGTATTTCCCCTCTCCACATTCTCCTTTCACCATGCCTGTCCTACTTAAGAGCTCAGCTCTCACTCGCTCCAGGGAAAGTTCTTTTTCCCTCTACAAAAAGTAGGACTTCTCTAAGGAGTTCTGGCTTCTGCTTTCCAAAAGTCTAAACTTGTTAGAGGAATCAAATTTGCTGTAGAAGTAGAAGGAGAGGATTTTCCTGCTTGCTGTGTAACAATTTCTTCTGAGATTAATCACCTATTTTGGAGAGAAGCTCTTTAAGGCACAGGAGGTAAAACATCCCATCCTGCTGGGAAAGAAAAACTCAAAAGTTTCAGGAAGACCCTGAAACTGATCAGATTTGCGAGGCCTCTCCATCCCCAAGCATGGTTACATAATAAGGACTCCTAAGTGACATTCTCAGACAAGCTGAGCTTCCTACAAGAAGCCCAGACCAAGCTAGCTATGCAGAAAGAATACCCTCCAACCCGTTGAGTGCCTTCAGTTTGCACAGTGCTCTCCAGGCTTCCCACTTGTGATCTGTCGGCCATGCTGGGGTGGGGTTTTGGAGATAACAGCTGTTTGAGTCATTTCCACTCCCAGAAGCAACCTTTGCCCGTATCCCTTTAAGTAACCCAAGTAACGCTCACTGGTGCACCGACTAGGACGCCGGTGGCAACGGAACTTTGATCTGTCATCAGTTCTCTACCTGGAGTGAGTAGACATTTATTGACATCTCCTCATAGTGTCACACAATGCGGTTTCTAAACATAAAAGCTAAAGGCAGAGAACATGGCTGATTGCAGTGAGAGTCTTGGGTCAGGCTTCCCGGCAACACTATAGGGTGGTGCAGGTGGGTGCGGCTCTGAGATGCAGCTGAGGTAAGCTGGTCTCCAATCTGGTGTCACCATTGCTCCTGCGCTGAGGCTCCATCAAACACTTCCCGCGGCGAGTAGACCTGCTAAACGTCTGCATGCAACACATGGGCTTCAACCACAGAGCTCAACGCCAACCTTAAACTCAGAAGACAGGAAAAGGAGAGGAAAAGAGGATAAAGGAGGAGAGAGGAGTGTAGGGGAGAGGAGGGGAGAGAGGGAAAAGAAAAGAAGACAAGATTTAATGTTTATTTTTCTAGATGACAGACTACTTGACTGACGAAATTGTTGGTCTGAACTATGTAAAATTGCTGCTAATCATTTGTTGACCCACACAGACACACACACACACACAAAAAATAGCAATTTCTTGAGATTCAGCAATTAATGGAAAGCTAGTCTTTCTACTCACAGGTGGTGACCCGGCCAGGTCCCTGGGGAAACTATTGCCTGTCAAAGGGTTTCCCTCTGTAAAGGTCCCTCATGTGAACTCTTGCTGTTCCCTGACATACAGGGAGCATTCCCCGAGGGCATTGTTATGATTCCTGACAGAGGAAAATCAAAATAGGGCGTGATGGAGGGTTAGGTGGCTACAAGCTGGGAGCAAGAAGGATTACAAGTTAGAACACAAATCTACTTGGCAGCCTCTTGTCCTCTCTTTGGGCGGCTTGGCTTTCCTAAACAGTGTGCACTTCCCTGTCTTTGTTTCCTATCCTCAAATGCATCCTTGTGCTTGTAAGTATATCTCTGAACAACGCTGGGGAGTAAACTAACAGTGGTCCCTCTGCTGCAGAAAGAACAGTGACATGAACTCCTTCCACGGACACCAAGAGAAGGGGGCTGGCTCTGACTTACAGTGTGTTAAGAGTAAATCGTTTAAAAAGATTTACTAATCCAAACTGAATCTATATCCCAGGGATACCTAGAAGGGAGGGAAGAAGGAACACACCTCCAAACTAGAACCTAAACCTCTACCGAGGGCAAAGGGAGCCCGTTTTTCTTGGGTGTGTTTCACTTTGAAATGCTCAACCATCTACTCTATGGCTTCTTCTCTTGGTCCTCCAGGTATGGTGGGTTTCTGACTTCTCTATCTTTCTAGGAAACTTTATGTTGCAGAATGAGATTCTTCCTTGGGTAGTTCATATACCAGTGTTTGTGCTTTACTGTGTATTCAAGGAACTGTCTTGAAAATAACATGTAGAAAATACAGTCTTGGGGGTGGGAGGCTGTAGAGATTGCTCAGTGGTTAAGAGCACACACCGTTCTTGCAGAAGATGAGCACATACTACTCTTGCAAAAAAAAAAAAAAAAAAAAAAAAACAAAGTTTAGTTCCCAATACCCATGTGGTACAGCTCATAGTCAATTTTAACTCCAGCTCCTGGGAGATCCAATGCCTCTGCCCTCTGCCAGAACCTGCATTCATATGCACACACATGAAAAATAAGTCAAATAAACCTTTAAAAAAGAAAATACAGTCTTGTGTTGCAGATGCTTATAGTCTGGTTGGCAGTCACATGGCAGTAGGTAGGAGGGTCTGGCCTGTGCCAGAGGTCTTAGTACATTTGATGTCCTCTACTAGACTGCCAAGTTCCTTATGGACAGAACTTGTGTCACCTCTGTTTCTAGACTCTCAGGAAGGGATGCCCAGTGCCACGCTCAGCACATATTAATGGAGATATCTACAGATGCTGAATGCTTGAGCTGAGTTCTCAGATATGGAGGATGCCTTCAAAACTTGACAGATGGATAAACAGTACCTACCCCATACTGTTCTGTTCTTTTGCTTCTCTTCTAGCCAGCCTCCAGTAAGCTTCTACATTCAAGGTCAAAACTTGAGTTCTCATCCATCCTTCACAGAAACTTCCCTGACCCAAAGCTCATGCTCCATAGAAGGGATGTTGGTAAGCGTAGACTTTCCATTCTCTTTCCTCTCCTTCCCTCTGACTGCAAGGATTCACAGTTTGCTTTTCTGTTAAGAATAGTTTCTTTCAAATGGTTGTGGAAATCTTGTCACTGTAAATTTCCCCGGGCGACCATGGTGTGATATGGTCACATGCAGATGTTATCTGACTTCTAAAGTGGATCTTCTGCTCAGAAAGAATTTCACATAGTACCTAAACTAGATTTAACACTGGGAGTTGCATCAAGAGTTAGAAGTCCAGCTAGGAATCCCAGGGTCTCAATTGTGATTTCTCTGGAAGGAAACTGAGATGCTTCAACAGGCAAGGATTTGGAGGTTGGTTCTAGGAGACATGAAGAAGGAACGAGGAAGTGTCTTAGTGTGTCTGGCTTCTACAGCCCAGTGACACACAGCGGGGGCTCTTACAGCCCGGACCCAGTTCCTCATAGCCTTGGAACCTGAATCTCTTAGTGTATCAGGATAACTGGGGTTCAATTTTTCAAAGTTGCAGACTGCCAGCTTCTTACGGAAACAGGTAGAGATAGCTCTCTGAGGCCCCTCATAAGGGAACTAACCCCATTCCAAAACCCATCATCTTCCAAAAACTGGACTTTTAATACTAACATGTGAGCTACGAAGTTTTGAGTCCCAAGATTTTAGTCCACAATTGGAAGTAAAACAAGGAAGGGAAGGTCATCAGCAGAGGGTGTGCTAACAAGCAGATGGCCCCTCTAGGCAACAGCAGCAGCAGAGTCCTGTGAGGGCCTGTGAGACGCTGTGGGGACACAGCTCAGAACTAACCCACCTACAGGCAAGGGGCAGGAGAATCACCCACCGGCTCCACTCCACCCTCTTTGGTTAAGAAGTGCGTCTGGGTCCTGATTCCTGCTTTGTTCTGTACATCCCTGAAGCCATTAAAATGTCCTCAAGCAGAGAGGAACAGGCGCTGGGGGTAAGAAATCTTGGCTTGCACAGAAAGCTGAGCACTAACGCTGCAGATAGCCTCCAGGATGGCTGAGGGGGTACAGCCAAACCACAGCACTGCGAACCAGGTGTCCTGATGCATTATGGATCTTAATACCCAGCAGAACTCAACCTGTACTGACAGAGACAATTGCGCCTGGAACTAGACAAGAGGATCCAGCAGAAGGTGAGGAAAAAAGTGAAGAACTCTGGCTTAAACTCTCCTCGCCAACCTCCATCCTCTGATGAAAAGAATCTCTTTTCTGATTTATTCAAAACCGGCAATAGACTGGCTGACTCTGAGTCCATGCTAGAACAGCTCTCAGAAACAATGTAGGCACCATAGGATCTGATTTCATCACACCAGTTTCTTTAATGTGAAGAGGAAAGCATACAAGAAGAACACAACAAAAAGCAGCCAGGTTTTGCAGTAGATTAATAATCCAGTTTTGACATGGAAGAGACACCTAATACAAATCTAATTGTTATCACCCTGTTCGAAAGACTTCTCTGTGATCCTTTGCAATAATAACTAACCTGTGCTTATCACAAGCTGTTACTTCTAAGTTCAGAGGCAACTTTATCTGGTTTTGCCTAATAGAAAAGGGGGCCTGTCAAATTGTGTCCTTCATTGTGTTTGACCTGCCACTGACACAGAGGGGATTTTGACTTGACCAGAATCCTCTTTCCCAAAACTCACCTCTGCATGGGCGCATTCCCCAGTGCTCCTGGTAGGGAAATCAACATTGAGACTGCAGTTTCCACATCCTGACTCTGCTGAGTATGTTTCTGCACTTGCCTCTGCCTCCAGGCCAGGGCTTTCAATGTTCTTTTTCTCGTCTACAAACTGTGGTTTGCATGTTTTCCATCTGACTACTTAATGGCGGGATTCCTTTCTCCACCTCAGGAACAAATTGAATTTTCTGATCATCCGTTATTTACTTTGTCTTTGAAACCCTAGAACTTGTCCTAGCCCTGAATACGGAATGAATAACTCCTGCAGCATGAAAGGCTAGAGGTAGTCTCACATAACCAAATCTAAGTCAGGAACCCTCTGCTTTCTGACAGCTACGAGACATTAAGAGGGCACCCTCTGAGTCCCTTCTGTCTTCACAATTGTTAGTCTCCTGGAATCACGGGAAACCGAGGCCAGACAAGGTCTTGGAGGTCATTCTAAGCTACCACTTAATGTCTGTAGTGTCTAGTCTACAACATCATGTCACGACTTGATGGAGAGGGTTTCAGATATGCAGAAATCCACTCTAAAAGACCCTGTTTAACTGACCGTGACAGAGGTGAGCAGTGCTTGCTTTCATGGTCAGTAAAACTTCGCATTAGACAAGCATTGGATTTTCTTGGAACCTGGTAAAGCAATGGCAAGACTCAGTAGATTTATGTCAGTCACGAAGGCTTGTCATGATTTGATGGATAGGACCTGAAACATTTTCAGTTTCTCATCATGGTTCCACTTGAGACAGGAGGAGACATACAGATGGAGATGAGCTTTCCCCACAAATGTCCTGGTATGACTTGGAGGTTTCCTCTTCTTACTTTTTCATTTTTAAAGCAGTTTCGATGGCTTTGACTCCAGGACTGAGTATCTGGAGGAGATCATCCAGAGTGCTTGAGCTCCTCAGGCCTGATTTTTGCACTTATTTCATGGTCAAAACAACGGACAATCCCATTTTTCTCTCTTGATTTGAGAAACTGTATTTGAAACCACGGTTTTCTTTTAACAATATGTAACTCGATACCACGATGTCATCTAAGTTCCCAAGTTGAAATTTGAATTTGATTCCTCTACTCCTAGAACCACTTCTGAGATTTGTGCACAAAAGTTCTCATATGCATATAATTAGAAACATTTAAAATCATGTGAGATTAGCTTTGGGCTCAAAAAAGTCCACTGACTAGCTTTGTGATATTTATCAAATTACTTCATCCTCCAGTGTTCAGAATCCTGACCTGAAAGACTTGAGGCGATAACACCTTCTAGACATTTTGAAAGAGAGAGAGAGTCATATACAAAAGAAATCTAATATGCTAGCTGATCTAAACCATACTACACATAGATAGACCATAGACTGATAATGATCACAGATATATAAATAGATATGTAGATTAAATAGATGAGATGCATATATGATAGATAGATAAATAGATAAGATGGAAAGGAAACTTTCTTAGATTATATTAGGAACTCATTTAAAACTAGTAAAACACTCAGTATTTCTGAGGCTTTTAAGCATGCCTATAAAGACTGGTTACGTTTTGCATATCTTCTTATAAGATAATATTCATGCTCTTTGCAAGCCAGATGCTGAGGCTTATCTTTTAAGCCTGTGTGAGTAGACCTATTTGTCTCCATATGTCTTCTAGACTTAGATTCTGCTCTGGTACAAGAGTTCCACAGGATTTGATCAGTCCAGTGAACCATTGCTTCCAAACATGAAGGTCCCCTCTGCATATCATGAAGGACTTCCTGAATTTGCCTCTCTATTATTTACAGGTGCCCGTTCCTACATCCGAGTCCTTGGTTGAAGAACCATCACACCATGTTGTCTGATTCACATCCCCCTTGCAGACATTCTATCTTCTACTTGGTGCAGAGACTGACAAAACCACTCAGCCCTCCTCTGCTCGCATTAACTGTGATTCTGTAGCCAATGTTCTTGGCTAGCATCTAGAGACTTTCTTTTTCTTTTAATGAAACTGATTGGGAGCCTTGCTGCAAATAACTGGAAGGAAATGCAGAAGTTCACTTAGACATCTACAATGGATAAACACACATCTAAGGATCAAATCAGTCAAAAGTCCCGTTGCTTCTCCTTGGTTGTGTCTGGACACACAAGCTTGCTTTCCCTTCTCTCATCCACGTGTAGAGACCACACTGCCAGCCCATTGTGAAATTCCCTATTTAGAGGCCCCAGCAAGCATTCTGTCCCAGAGTCTGGGATCTCTTCAAGATCTGTTGAGTGAATGTCCCATGGGTCCTCTAGCAAAGTGGCCATGTGGCCCACATACCTCTTCCCAGAATAATCTTTCTAAAAGAAGAGGAGGAGGAGTAACAGTATATAACACACCAAAGACAACCAATTATATTAAAATACAGTTACTGAAAGTATTTAATTAGGATATATACTTGTTCACTAGTGTACAAAATAACAAGATCTTGCAGCAAGTCTATTAACTGCTGTAATTCCAAAGTAGATATGAGTTTAAATCATCATTGAACTGCTGCCAAAAATATTCTGAATTTTTAACCCATGACCGAGTCATAATTATTACTAGCATGAATGTGGTTTCTATCTTACATTGTAATTGAAGGAACACTGAACTTCAAAGCTTAGTAAAAAAATAAAGTTGTAAATTTGCCCCCTTCAAATTTGTAGTACTCCCCTGAATTCCACCTCACCAATCCCCATAAGCTTAAGAATCCTGGGACCCCTCTTCACTCTGTGAACCAAATTTTAACTTGAGATTCCCACCCTCTGGCCTCTCCCATAGCCAAAGTTATAAGAATTCAAGAGTCAGTTTCCTGGCAGTGACAAGCAAAATATGAGCATTCAAAGCCAAAGCTATCCTTAAGAGAAGGGCCTTTGTCTTTCCCAACAATGGAAGGGATTCACTGTGAAAAGGTTGCTGTGTACCTTCACTGTTCGGTTTATGGGCTCTGGAACATGCCACCCGGAGAATCCCCCACCACCACCACCACATGACGAGCACAGCAATGGAAAAGGCAGCCCAGCCCAGAGTCTCCAGCACAGAGGATAAACATGTGCCCCGTGTGTCTCTGCAGCAGCAAAGGCCTTCATGCTAGATCATGCTGGAGGCTGGCCTTGGGGGAGAGGACTTGGAATTTTCAGCCGGGACTCTGGCTGGGTGTTTGCAGCATTACCTTCTGTTTGTTCTCTGGTGTTTGTTTTTCTACCCTCATCCCTCCTCCTTCTCAGCCTGGCTCTGATTCAGCTCTGAACTGGAGCCCCAAAGCACTGAGGCCGACTCCCTCCTCTATGAACCCCTCCTGAAGCCATCAGAGGGCTCTGCCAGGAGGAGACAGAAGTCACAGCAACCAGCGCAGTCCCCACCACCTGCCCCCCTCCTTTCTGCTCAACACCAAAGGGCCTCACCTCAGCTCCTGCCAAGCCCTGACAGCTCTGGAAGCCCAGAGGCTTCCTTTGACTAGCACACAGGTCTCTGCACTGTGCTCAGCTGCCAGGCCACGGGCCGGCTCTAGGAATGTGTTTTTAATATTCATTGTTCACTCTGTCTGTTACTGATATGTGCGCTGCATTATTCTAATTCTTTGCACATGTGTTGTTATGCAATGGAGGCCTTTTAAGCTATGCCAGATTTTTTTTCTTTCTTTCTAAAACCCAAATATATTATTTCTACCTATGTTTCAGTTAGTTTGCCACGCTTCTTTATTTTCTTTCAAAGATCGACCTGGGAGGCAAAGAAAGTGGGGTGTGCAAAAATCAAGGTCCGCCTACTTTCCTCGTGGTAGACCAGTTGCTTTTGATTTAGGTTTGTGTGTTTTCTACCTCGGTCTCTTGTTTGCTTCTTTCTCTGTGCACAACCAAGCAGGCGTTCAGACATTCACGGCCCACGTGCGCTCCTCCTGGAATAGCATCTGCACCCGGGGGAAGAGCATGCATGTGGAGCCAATGCACAGATGTGCACATGTGTGCAGACTGCATGTGGGCGGAAAGTTTCTTAGATAGTAATTTGGTTTTTTTTCCCTCTTACTGGTGAGGAGAGAAAGGAAGGGGAGGGAATGCTTTCTTCCTTCTTTTTCTTTCTTTCTCTCATTTTCTTTTAAATTTTAATTGGTCCTTTTCTGATACAACATAAAACTTCTAACACTGGGCCACACAAGGGTTAGATTCCCTCATTAATTCAGATTGTATCATGTTTGTTTAAAAAAAAAATTTTTTTAATCAAGGAAAAAACAGCAACCGTGAAACCAGATTCTAAACCCTGCCATTATTCTTCAAGTTTCAGGGGACGGCGACACAAACTGAGCAAATTAAGAATGACTGTTGTTTACCTCTGAGAACTTAGTCTAAGCCCCCAGAAGCCAAGTCGAGAATCAAACATTGGAAGTGTCCACCTGGCAAGGATCTCCCGCCACCCGGTGCATATGCCTGTCTTTAGAGATTCCTTTGGCTGCTCTCTGTTTTTGCCAGGCAGAGAAATCTGACACGGTCGCACCCCTGCCTGCTAAGCATTTTACTTTCATTGTTAACTATATCCATTTATCACCATGAAACATTATTATTTTAAGGTAGCAGGGAAGCAGGCCTGCTTGCTCCATAATGGTGCTATAGCTCTCGTTGCCAAGAAGGAATCAAAGAAACGGACGGACGGTGCTAATGTGGGAAATCACACCAGAGAGAAAGAAACATGCAGAGAAAGACAGGCAGAGAGTGGGGGAGGGAGGGAGAAAGATACTGAGACACAGAAGACAGAGACAGACCTGCACAGAAAAGCTGGAATTTCCATGAAAAGATTTAGAAAAGGAGCATACCGCTGTTGCTATGGAGCTGGTGGGGAGAGTCGGCAGACACAACATCCGCCAGATTTTTAATACAAACCTGTGTGTCTTTGTTTGCTCCATTTCTCAAGTGAGGGGGCTGGATAAGGAAGGAAAATATGGCTGAGTCCACTTCTTAAACAGATCCTTTTAAAGGTACACCTGCCAAGTGAATTTGGGCAGCTATGCCTGAATTCAAAGGGCGCAGCCTCGTTCCCTAGGTTCCAAGGCTACCCTGTGATGGGGAGAAACCCCACCCTGATGTGACACACCCTCGGAGGACTGACACAAAAGAGGCCCTCGCTTTATGACCGGCGTGCTCGAACAAGTAACTCCATCTTGCAGTCAGTCCTGAGTGTGAGTGGACAAACCTGGCGCTGTGGAAAACGCAGGATGACCACACGGGTTCTTCTCAAATGCCCGAACAGAAGAGAAGCAAGCAGAATGGGATGGAAACTGATGCTACTGCAGGAGCACCTGAATAGCATCTGTATTAGTCAGAGGTCCGTGTGGTATGTGTGTGTGTGTGTGTGTGTGTGTGTGTGTGTGTTTACTGCAAAGGTTGGTAAGTTCCAAATTTGCAGGGCTTGGAAAATTCTGTCACTGGTTGATGTTGTAGTCTTGAGTCAAAACGTAGTCTCGAGGCAGAATTCCTTCCTGTGTTGAGTAACCACGGTCCTCTCTCTGAAACATTCACCTGACTGAAACTTACTGGAAGTGTGCAGAGTGAGCCACCTTATCCAAGGTCTGCTGATTTAAATTACAACCACACCTCGGAAAATAATTTCACACCAACAATCAACATGTAGAGTGAGGTTAACCAAATGACTGGATACTCTTAACCGGCACACAAAATGAACTGTAACACGTCCCTGTGACATAACTTGGCAAACGATACCTAATCATTCATTCAGCCAACACAGCAAAGATCCAGAGCTCCAGGGCCAGCCAGCCTGACCGATGGTTCAGCTCCGAGCTCAGTGAGAGATCTTGTCTCAAAAAAGTAAGTTGGAAAGAAAAGACAGGAAGACACCCAGTGCTGTTATCTTCCTCCACACTCATGTGTACACACACACCTGCATGTTTACACGCATCCACATATGAGCACACACTCACACATACACTACGAGCATGGGCACACACACCCACAAAGGTGTTTTTAGAGAAGAACATTTCTCCCCAGAACGACGACTTTGAACGAAGATTCCTCTATGGAATCTATCGCTACCCTGAACTCACTCCTTCTAAAACACAACCTCTTTACTCCATTCAAGTCCATCAGCTAGATGGTTGGTCAGTCTGCTGCTGCCGGAAGCCTCAGGCTACCTTTTCTCTAAGCATCCATTCCACCTGCGCACCTGGGAACACTGGCTTGTTCTCAGGGCTGATGTGTATCCTGTGGCTCAAAAGGGCTGGAGGAGGCAACTCTAACTTCTATTTAGAAAAACAAGTAAGTATATCCCAATTCATGTTCAATTCTCCTAAAATTAGAAAAATAGTAAGTAAACAAAAAAAATTCATTTTGAATTTTTGATAAATAATAGGTAACATTTTAACATAAAGACAATACTTAGGAAAACTTACACTTCAAAATTCTCCATTGTTAATAAAAAACCGATTCCCAGTTGGATTTGAATCTCAAATGAATAAGATACATTTTTAATAGAAGTGTACCTCATGCAATATTTGAGATTATTTCTTGCATTAGTGAGGGCTTTTTAGAGGCGCAGAGTCAACTGAATAAATAGGCATTGCAGAGGGGATTTGTTAGAGTGGCTTACATGACATGTTCTAGGTAGTCCAACATGGCTATCATATACTGGAGAGCCGAGAACCTGCTAGCTAGCTGTTCAGTCCATGCAGCTGGATGCCTCAGAAGTCCATTGTAGCACTGAAGGTCTGGAAGATTACTGGAGGATCACTGTTTTTCAGTGCAAGTGGGAAGGCTAAAGAAGCTGGTTTCTGGTGGCAGTAAAAGATGGCGGGCAGCAATAGCAGCAATGACAATAGATTAGATGCACTTGTCAGCAAGTGGTGAAAAGCAACAGGTCTTCCATCAGACCTCCTTATATCCGAGCTACCACCAGAATGTGCTGCCTGCTCTGCAAAGAGGACCTTCCCCTCTCAGTCAATCCTTCCAGAAAGTATACCATGGACCTGCCCAGAGGTTTGTCTCTTAGTTGATTCTAGATCCAAGCAAATTGGCAACTAGCATTAACTATCGCAGTTATTTAAAAAAAGTGTTTGTTGATCTGAAATGCAAATTTACCTGGGCATTCAAACCATAGCGCCAGTTAAACAGTCTTCTCTTTTGACCTACACGAATTCCAAAAGCAAGGCATTTATCAGTAAGTATAAAAGTACTCTATGAGTTGTAAATCTATCTTAATAATTTAAGTTGCTTTGCAGGATTGCAAAATATAAAAATGTCCATAAGTTTGAATCTCAGATCAACAAGCAGTCATTTTTTGGTGTAAGAGTGATGGTTATCATTTAAGCAGATAACATAAAACCACCGTCACATATTTTCTGGGAAAAAAACAGATGGTGATATTTTTAGGCTTTGGGAGTTCCAGTCTCTTTATATCACTCACTCTGTTTCTGTGCGAAAGCCAACGCAGACAGTGGATAACACATCCATGGACACAACATTCAGTGAGGATTCGGCCACAGTCTGTAGATAGTAAGACTGGTTCCCCAAGTCACAACTTGGGTGTTTTGTGTAAAGCTCCCCTCAACCCTCCCAGTTTGAAATGATTTCTTCCTTATCTCATTCCTTATGCCCTTCTACGGCAATGCCCACCATCCGCCACGTACGCATCTCCACCTCGCCCCTCTGTTGCCAAGCATAGCATGAATTTCCTTACAGACACTTGTACGATCTTTTATACAAATGATGTATTTCACAAGAAAGTACTTATAAGAGGAATAATTCAGAGTTTCTGGAGAGATAGTCTATGCAAGGGCAGAGGGTTGGCCAACTACAACTTCTTGCTTCTCCTCCAGGGAAAATGTCAGTTCTCTTGAGAACCATGAACCAACACCAGTGCCTTCTGGAGAAGCTCAACTTCTAGACCTATCGTCCATCACTGGGAACACACAGAAATCCACCCATCCAAAATAATTAGCTGAGCCTTCAATTCCCCAACCAAGAACACTGGTATTGCACATGCATCTGGGCTGAAAACCATTTCCTTTTTGAAGCACACTCAAAATAAATAAATAGCTTTATCTGATCTGAAACTGCCAATGCATTCTTCCAAAGTCCTTCCCTTGGGAGAACTCATTACCTGCCTCAGCTCAAAAGCCACATGAGTTCGAAGAATCTGAGCTTCCTGTAGCAAGGCTAAAAAGAGCAAGGTCCTGTGTGCCTCAGAGAAAGAGTTTCAGGCCTGCGAAGATCAGACTCGACGAAAGAGCTAAATTACAAAGGTTTCTCCCTTACAACAGTAACACCTTCAGATGATCTCAAGTCAGCAATTACTGTAACATTTAGTTACATTTAGTTCTGTCACATTCTTACCCGTGTCTGCTTTTGTGTTTTGTCAGACATTTTGGTTTGGGATATTGTTTGTTAATCTGAAGTTTGGGGAGTTTTGTTGTCATCGTCGCTACATTTCTATACCTTTGATTTTGCCTCTCTACCCATTCCAAACGCATGTCATGTTTTCTTAATCTAGAGGCTTTTGAAGAAAAGGAGACGCGTTCTCTGCTCATGTGTCTCCTAGAGCATTCGAGTTCCCGCAGCCATAGCACAGTCTCCATGACCGGGCAACAACCAGATGCATGTTTCTATGTATGGTATGCATGTTATCATACATATGACGCATATTAGCCAACTAGTGCCCTTGATGGGAAAACTAAGGGATTCGAGATAGTTTTTCAAAAGTGTATTTTCTTTTCCTTAAAAATCTTATCTCCCCTTTTATACCAACTATTCTCCATTTTAAGTCTCTTGCAGTTTGCATAACCCAGAGAGAGAAAAATGAAATTTTCACTTGCAGCTATTTTTTTAGAGATTTAATGTTAACTGTATTTGTCTATTCCTTACAAATTTCATACATGTAGAAAATATATTTTGATCATATCCATCCCCAACTCCTCTCCCTCCAACTTCTAAGAATCTCTTCAGGTATCCGCTCCCAACTTCACATTCTCCCATCCTCCCCCTCCCCCTCCCCCTCCCCCTCCCCACTTTGTATCTCCCACCCCTTTTCTTGTTTTTTTTTTAATTATTAAGTTTTATTTTACATGCATTGATGTGAGGGTGTCAGATCCCCTGGAACTTGAGTTCCAATAGTTATGAACTGCCCTGTGGTTGCTGGGAATTGAACCCACTACTTCTGGAAGAGCAGCCAGCGCTCTTAGTGGCTGAGCCATCTCTCCAGCCCTTCCCTTTCTCTACCCCACTGAGTCCAAAGCCATGAGCAGCCTTCAAGAAGCCACACCCCCTCTCCTACCTGCCATCAACTGCCAGCAGCATCCAGCTAGTGGTGGGTCCTGGTGAGACCTGTCCACGGCACGCCGGGCTGTTGATTGACTCTACCTTGTGCACATCCCACACAGGCAGCCGGTAGCTGCTGCTGTGATTTCATGAGTGCCACCGCCCTGTCAGCAGGGCCATCTCACAGCCGTCCCCTCCACCTCTGGTTCTCAGTGATTCTCCCTCCTCTTCTGCAATGTTCCTAAGCTTTTTAGTGACGGGACATGACTCATCAACTCCGAGAAAAACAACAGCACATTCGTTACTTGTAACTCCCAAGGTCCCTTCTAAGGCTCCACTAGGTTGCACCTAGGGACAGTAAACTAGAGCTACGGGATGCAGAAGACCATGGCAGCTGGAGTGGAGTTACATTTGCTAAACCCCTCTTATGAATGAACGTACTAATTCATTTATGAATTTACTGATAGTCCATTATGATTGTACTTATGAATTCACTAATAGTACATTTCTTGGCCCCAAGCATAGGACCGTTCTTAGGAGCCTGGTGTCCTGGAGTGATTAGGGCTGGTTCTTAGGGGCCCAGAATGTGGGAGCCCGTGGAGGGCGGGGATGTAGTTAGCTGCTTGAGAAAGGGAACTGAAATGGCAATCGTGGTCCCTGCCTGTGATCTCAGCACTTATGAAGCCGAAGTCAGGACAGCTTTTTAAAAAATTCTATATTACAAACTGAAAGAAATCACTGCGCAAACCTTCCCTAGTTTGCTTCGTGATAGAGGGACCTGTCTCCATGGCCTTCTGTGCCTTGCTGCCTAGTATGGAGGTATCGCTCAAGACACTTTCTTGACAAGATTTAATAAATCCAGATGGCCAGCCATGTGTCAGAGGAGAAAGGTGGCCCGCATACTGCTGACCTAGTGCAAGGGAGCACAGCAGAGTTATCTGCTCAGAAAATAAAACGTAGGCTCTGTCAATCTGCCGAGAAATTGCATCCATACTCTGGATGGTGTTGCTGTGACAATACGTATGTGGCTAAAAACGGATGCCACTTTTCATGCTATACTTTTTATAAAATCTAGGAGCGCAGTTACATTCAGGGATAAGAGCAAGGAGGGTCACATGGCACTTCAAACATCTGGAGGGGATGGCAGGGACCAATGGAAGAGGGTGATGTGGTAGGGTGACTCTGTACATACAGGTACACAGTGTGCCCGTAAAGATATTTGCTTTATAAAAAGGAAGAAATGAGAGAAATGGTCTAGATTAGCATAAGATAAACAGGAGGCTGTATAAAGCAAGTCGCTAGCATAGCGGATCCAAGAAAACAGACTTCAAAATGCCATCCCAACCACGCTAGTGTTTCTCCAGAAGGACCACAGAATGGAGTCTATGACAAACAGCCTTATAAACTCCATGTTACAAAAATTTAAGCATCTTGCTGGTCACAGGAACAATAAGGCTGTCTACTACATCAGCCTATATTTGGGAGCTTCAGGAGAAAAGCATGACATGAGGGTAGACCATCAAAGACTTCCTTATGAGACAGTTCCCATAACCCTGATCCACCGAACACTCTTAACAAAGCTTAGGATAATGTGATTTTATTTCTCCTTCTACTCCTGCTATTTTTTTTTCCCACAGCACAAGTTACTTCATTCCACTGTAGATTTTAGAGACAAAAATTCAAGAACATACAAGGTTATTTTACCCCTCGGGGACCAACCAGAAAATTCTCTGCCTGTCTAATACAGACATCCGCGTCCTTTGAGAAAATGCAACTGTCTGGTCCTTCTATGACATTCTTGGAAAATATATTAGCTCTCCTCCGTGCTGAAAAACAGACTGGGGAAAAAAAATAGCAACAGAAAAGATTTGAATCAAGCTATGGAGAGCAATGAGAAATAATGTCTTGACCCTACCGCTAACCCCTGTTCCAATGCACTCTGCTATCATTCACAGAATTAAAAGCCTAGAAACCAATCAACCAGAAGCCTGGGACCAAAGCAGCAAGCTAAGAATGACATTAGCAACTAGAATTTCAATTTCTGCCTGCCTTTGCGAAATTCAGCAGTGACTTGTATTGAAGGAGCATCTAATTAGGACATCAAGTACTATCGAATATCAGAATTCAGCTGATTAGCTGGACCTGACAAGCAGAGGCAAAGTCCGTAGTCAGCATTCCAGGAAAAAGAGAATATGATAAGTAGGTCTACTTCACCCAGGGATTCTCTCAGAAATTCTGAGATGAGTGATCAGTCTAGTTTTTTGGTTGGTGTTTGTTTGTTTATGGGAAACCTTTCTTGCAACATCTGGTGATTCTGAAGCCTTCACAAAGACATGGTTCATTGACATTTTGAATGGTGTAAGGTATGATGACCTTCAAGATGCTACTGCTCCTATGTTGTGATTATTTAAACTCCCTTTAACTATCCAGTCATAAACACATCGCCAGGAAGCTAATCTGAGATCACTGAATGTAACAAGAAAAAGAGCCCGGGAAGGTGGCGGCTTTCAGTAACGCCTCCAACACTGACTCTTTACTAAATATTTATTGAGTGCTATCATGGCCTGAATATGAAATGTCCCCCAGTCATGTAGTCACTGCTTAGTGTTCAGATGCAGTACTGTTTGGGGAGCTAGAGGAAGCAGGTCGCTGGGAATGTGAATCTGGAGGGGTACATGGTTCCTGACCCCGTTCCCTGTGTTCTGACTGCCACACCCTCCCCACCAGGATGAACTGGAACCACAATAACATATAAATATTCAAATATTTTCTCACAGTTACAGGAAAAGCGGCTGATACGGGTGCATACCGTGTGCGGGTCTTCAGCCTTCTGGTATTCTTATACTGGATTCTTAAACTAAATGGGCAAGGCAGTTGTCTTGTAAACTTGTCACAAGCTAGGATCGTCTGGAAAGGTAAATCTTAATTGAGAAAGCGCCTCCATAGTACTGGCCTGCAAGCCAAATCTGTATGACATTTCCACTATTGAGGCTGGAGGTGTAAGGGCCCAGTTCATCGCGAACAGTGTCACCCTTGGCCTGTGGTCCTGCACGGCATAAGAAGACAGCCTGGGTAAGCCCTGGGAGCAAAACAGTAAGCATCGCTCCTCCATGGCTTCTGCTTCCATCCTGCCTCCAGGTTCCTGCCCTGTCCGTGGATAGTGGACTGCAGATTATAAAATGAGATAGACCCTTTCTTCCTCAACCCTTAGCATATAGTCATGGTGTTTTCTCAGAGCAACAGACACCCTAAGACAGCAGTTTATTTTTTAAAGAAAAAGTTTTCATCGGCAACAGAAATCAGCCGATGGTTGTACAAAGGCATCAAGTGGGTGTCTAGAGCTCGTATTATCATGATCTAAAATGAACATAAAGCCTCACCTTTAAAAAAAATCACATGCGTGCACAGTCTTCATAAAGTTAGTAATATCAGTCCCAAAGGCAAAGAAAGTAAAATTTGCTTACTTTCCACAGCTACGATGAAAAATATAGAATTCCAGTTTATGCCTGCTGCCTTGCATGCCAACTAGTCTAACACTGTTTCAGAATTATTTTAATGAGAAATTATTAATAATAGTTGCATTAGTAGGTATTTGCTTTATTTTTTAAGTGTGTGTGTACACGTGTAAGAGTGTATGTGTGAGTGTGTATGTGTGTGTATGTGTGTGTGTGTGTGTGTGTATGTGTGTGTGTATGTGTGTCTGTGTGTATGTGTATGTGTGTGTGTGTATGTGTGTATGTATGTGTGTATATGTGTGTATTTGTGTGTATGTGCATGTGTATGTGTGTGTATGCGTATGTGTGGGTATATGTGTGTGTTTGTGTCTGTGTGTGTGTGTGCATGGATACATGTGTGTGTCTGTGTGTATGTATGTGTGTGTGTGTATGTGTGTGTGGTATGTATGGCATATGTGTGTGTATGTGTGTATGTGTGTGTGTGTGTGTATGTGTGTGTTTGTGTCTATGTGTGTGTGCATGTGTGTGTATGTGTGTGTATGTGTATATGTATGTGTTTGTGTGTGTCTGTGTGTGTGCATGTGTGTGTGTGTACGTGTATATATGTGTGTAAGTGTGTGCATGTATGTGTGTATATGTGTGTACATGTGTGCATGTGTGTGTGTGTGTACATATGTGTGTCTGTTCATGTGTGTAGGCCAGAGGTCAACCTTGGGCATTGTTCCTCAGGACAGCCATCTACCTTATTTTGGGGACAGTCTCTCCCTAGGACCTGGGAATCACCAATTACGCTAGATTAGATGACAGCAAGCCTTCCTGCACCCAGTTGTCTCCACTGCTCTAGCACTGGGATTATAACCAAGTGCCATGATGTCTGACTTTTTATGTGGGTTCTGGGGAGTCAAACTCAGGTCTTCACACTTGCTCTAAGCTCTCTCCCAAGCCTTGTGCTTTAGGTCTCTGATGTGGACTGACAGCATGGGAGATGTATGCGGAATGTTTCCTTCCACACGTGATTAAATCAGAAAGATGTTCAGCAACGACCTATCCGTCTTTAACCTACCTTTATCCAGCCTCAGCATAATAAGTGTAGAGGAACATTTAATATTTTAATCCAGCAACATAGCTGCTCTAGGAAAGGATCATATTTAGTTACAGACCTTGAAGAGGATCCTTTCCCAGAGCAGCCATGTTGCTGGATTAAAATACTAAATATTCCTCCACAAATAAACACCTTCCTTTCAAAGACAACACGCATGGCTCTTGCTGACCAAAATAGTGCACTCAGACACAGGAAACTCATGAAGCTGAGTTTTCACAGATTAAGTGACGTTAGAAGAACGGAAAACCTTTACCATTAGCAGCCATTGGTAGGCCAGCCAATAATGGCACGTGAAAACACTGAACTGTGGTTTGCATGATGGTAGAAATATGGAGAATACTGATTATTAGGAAAATACAAAACAGAACTAGAAGCTGAGCTTTCCTGTCATAGAGTTCATTATGGCTGCCTAAACAATACCCATACAAGTACAACAGCGGTGGACGCCAACATGCCAACACGGATGGGGGAAATCCCACGCCTATATGAAGAACTGCTTAGAGAGAGAGATTTAGTCTTCTCCAGGGATGAACCCCTTAATTTGTTATCCAATACTAAGTGGTCAACCCTAAAATCACATACATATGAACAACACTAAATAGACTCAGCATGTTGTATCTGTATATCGGTTCATTCATACATGTTAATAATAATTAAGGAAAAGAAAGGTCATAAATTTGAAAAGAAAGTAGGGTTGGGTCTGGGAGGGGTCATAAGCAAAAGAGGGAAGTCGACAGAAATGATGTATATACTGCACACATGTACAAAATTTAAAAGAAAAAATTTAATAAAAAACCAAGAATGACCCAATTCTATAAAAATGCACCAGCAGGAGTAACTCTAGAACAAATTACAGTAAGTGAGAAAAGCCAGGGAAAACATAAACTTGATAGTTTATAGGAAACACTAATCTGCTGTGACAGATCGTGGATCCATGGCTGCCTGGACAGTAGCAGAGCGGAAGGGCTCACAGAGGATATCCGGGAGCTTCCTGAGGAACCAGGATGAGCATCCCTCAAAGAGTCAGAGTGCATCAAACCACACGCGTTAAATGTACGCGGTTCATGGTGTGTCAAGGACACCTCAGTCACATTGTTCACAATAAATATGGTAGCTTACTTTCTAGGGGGGAAAAATGCTCAAATAGTGTCAGTCCATGGCTACCTTTTTACTGTAAGGTTGAATTAGATGCTCCTCCACTAACAATGCTGCTACAGTCCAATAAATATGTTATTTCTTGAAGATATCCTAAGTCTAAATGTATTTAAAATGTTAACTTAAGAACCTCACGGTATTAGGATCCATGCCCTGTGAAGTGTTGCTTACTTGCCCTCCAGATCATGGGGTCCCAGCGCCTTGAGGGGCTGCTGTACTCCTTAGCTCTGTCACAAAAATAAATAAATAAATAAATAAATAAATAAATAAATAAATAAATAAATAAATATATAAATAAATAAGTCCAGGCTATTGTTTCTCCTAGATGTATGTTGGTTTTGTATCACTATAAAGTGGAAAAAATTACAGACCAAATCAGCCACATGGTACACACACACACACACACACGTAACTATATCTGCATATACACACAGAAGTTGTTGCTATTTAAAAATATTGGCAATAAGCTGTTTCAGCAGCAGAGACTTCAAACATTCCCAAAGCATATATGTAGCTAGCAACCAAGTTCTACATTTTTATTTCCAGCGAGTTTGGTGACAACTACAGAACTCACAGAGCATGTTGAGAACAGTGTCCCATCTGTTGTGAAGGTGGCTCGTCCAACTGGCCACATGAACACCAGGACACACAGACCAGAGGAGCAGTAGAGCCTATCTAATTATTACATAACTGAAACTTTAAGAAGAACCCCTTCACAGTTACCAGGGGTTCCTGCCTTGAGGCTTTTAGTCTCTTTTAAAAAAAAATGAATTTAAGAATAGACTCAAAACTCAAGGATAATTTTATTAGAATTTAAAAGAAAAAGTCCAAAGCAAGCAATCTTTAAATCTAGACAAGCACCCAGAGGAGAAAGGGGAAGAGAAGGAAAACACCAAACCATCTGACTTAGGCTGACATAGCGGTCAGGCACAGAGCAACAGGCAGGCACATGGCAGGCAGCCTTAGATCAAGTACGAGGCCTTCTGTCCCCTCCTTACAAAAACACGCTTGGACTCTGGCCAGAATCCAAAAGAAAGAGACAAAAAAGAAGAAAACTAGCCAGGCCTTTCTGAGTCAAAACTCAAAAAAGGGAACAAGATCCACCCAAACCTCAGAATAACACAGCAGGCACCATGGTTGGGAGCAGGAATTCTGGGAAGGAAAAGTACAGCATCTCATTAAAGGGTTAATTATTCCACCTCTCTTCAGAATGGCTTAAGGTGAGTCTGCCGGTCTCGAGGTGTCCCACATTCCGGAGTGGTGTTGTCTCAGCCAGCTGATTGACTGACCCGACTGGGTTGACTTTTTTTAATTTTTGGTAGCTTGTAACGTCAGAGTTTCACCCAGCCAGAGAGTCTCTCCTCTAGAACAGAAGGAGCTTTCTCTTAAGCCTTTACTTCTGCTGTGTCAGTTGGAAGCTACTTGAAGCCTCATGTTCACCTGTAGACGTACAGTTACATGCCTCTGGGTTGGTTATAGCTTTGTCTACCTCACATGTCTGTTCTTCAACACTAATATCATCCACTTTGTATTCCAAGTTTTCTTTCAGGCATATAGAAAGTGAGGTGGTAACTATGTGTTGGTTCTCTTAGCAGAAGAAGTAGATGTAAAGCTAAACGAAACAGTACGCTAGATACTTCAAAGATAAAATTAGCTTGTTCTAATAAAATGCCTGGCATTATTACAGATGCCATTACAGACTCAAACTGAAAGTGCAGTGTCAAAGACAAAAGTGTTTGTTAGGTGAAAATTTAGCAGAGGGCAGCGTCATGGTAAAAGCTATGTGCAGAACCCTTCAGCACAGAAAGCTGTTTGAAATCCTGAGTGGCGCACACTCGTGTAATAATGACCGCCTAGAAACCTGCTGCATTTCACCAGTCAAAGCAGAAGCTGTCTGCCAAGACGTGTAAATGTTAAATACACACATCTGCACGAAGTTAGAGTAACTGAACTACAAACTTTTACAGGGAAGTTGGTGTTAAACTTCATTGTGGAAATAAATGCTTTTTTCTTCTTCTTCTTCTTCTTCTTTTGCTGCTGGCTGGCCGAGTCCGCCTCTACACTTTCAGATTCCTCAGGCAGGATGCAAATGGGAGCCCACATCCAATTAGCTCAAAAGGGTAGCACTGACAGGATCATGGTTTTAGACATGCTTGCGTTTTAAAAGAATTTGACAATCAACTTAAGTGACTAAAAATAGCATGCACACGTACACACACTTCACCACGTCCCCCACCCTTTAGAAATAGAAGAAGCGACATTACAAAGGGAGGATAAAGAGAATACCACGATTCTCCATTGGCTCCTGTGCAGGACCAGTTTCATGGGTGTGTGACCTGGTCACACAAGGTCCCCAGGCTCAGAAGGCTCCACACAAGTGCTTTCCTGCTCCATTGTCTTTTTGACATCATAGTAATGGAACGAGAGACCCCATATTTCTGCATTTACACTGGTCTATGAAAACTAGGTAACCAGTTCTATTCTTAAGGACCTTTCATCAGCAAGAGGAATTCCCAGGCAACTTCAGCCATCTTCCCTTGGAGAAAAGTCAATAAAGCCAGCATCTCACTTCCAATTATTTCATATTCACCTCTGAGGCTGGGCTGAAAAATAAGGGCAGAGGGGGAAATGGTTTTTAAAGGGCACTGGAGTGTTTGAAAACCCCAGCCAATATTCCATTAGGCAGTTCAAATGGTCCTTGTCATCCTGCAATTGCCTCACCCACTTCCTGCCTAATCCCTGATTAAATGCCGCCATTTTCAGGCCAGTATCTTCTGCTCATTACTTTACCCCAACCCCATCTCTTTCCATTTAAAATGTTTGGTGTGTGTGTGTGTGTGTGTGTGTGTGTGTGTGTGTGTCAGAGAGAGACAGAGAGAGAGAAAGAGAAGGGAGAGAGAGTTATTTTTAATTCTCAATGCTCTCTAACGTTTAGGGATAATATTATTATTAAAGTCTTCTTCCGGGCATAGATAAGATGCTCTCTGCCCGTCACTATTAATCCAGACTGAGTCCGTTCTGAAAGAAAGAGAAAGGAGATTTGTAAAGGGCAAGAGCTGACCTTGGCAGATCCTCACAGTGGGGACAAAGACTGATACTCTGCAGAGGTGTCTGCAGAGAAGCACAAAATGAAATTTTCCTCAGCACAAGCCCCCCCCCCCCAGTGACTAATTTTCCCTTAGCCTGTTCCTTCCACTCGGCTTTCTATCCTACGAACTGTATCTTGGATTTGTTTTTCCTTTTTTATTTTTAAGACAGGATCTCAGGTATCCTAGGCCACTCTTCAACTCACTACATAGTTAAGGAACTCCTGATCCTCCTGTCTCTACCGCCAACTACCACCACCCCCACCCCCCTTGGGTTATCTTAGTCTTTTCAGACTACTATAACAAAATGCCATTCCTTGGGTAGTTTATAAGTAACAGAAACTTATTTCTTACACTTCTAGAGTCTGAGCAGTTTAAGATCCAGGTGCTACCAGAATTGTTGTCTAGTGAGAACCAGTGTTGTGGTTCGTACGTAGTGTCCTCGCACTGGATGGGGGAATGGGCAAGTTAGAAGTTAAGGACATCGTTTATGAGGACGCTAATTTCCTTCATGAAGGCTCTGCTCTCATATCTAACCACTTCCACAAAAGCTTCATTTCCTAGTTCCATCGCACAGAAATCAGAAAATCTGATTTGGGGAGAGTATCAAGACCATGGGAATATCTATTCTTCAGGTTTTCTCCCATAAATCTACAAAATCCTACTCAGGCACAGGGAGGCTCAAGATCCCAGACTCCTTCAGGGATGGAGAGAACTCCAGGAGATGGGGATAAAATGCGGCTGTGTCAGCTTAGCCACACATTCGGAGCAGTTGCTGTGGTCTTGATGAGACACCAGTCTAGAACTAGCTCTTCTGAGTAAAACACGGAGACACAGGTGACTATCTGGAAACCTAAAAGCCAATGAAGCAGCTAGTCCCCTCCCCACCGCAAACAGCACACCTGTGGTACCTCTGTGAGGCTGTTCTGAAAGGACCTTAGGCACTTGAGGCTCAAGTTTGATGTGCAGTCAAGGGTAGAAGGGGAGCATTTCACATAAATTTACATTCATTCTAAGTATCTCCTGGAAGCTCATCTCTCCGATGAAATCAGCAAGGAGACAGAGGCATATAACCCTAGGCCATTTTAAGTTTATTTTTGGGGAATTTCATACATGAGTACTGTATCTGCATCATTTACATCATCTTCTCCTCCCTCTAATGCTTCCTATGCCCCCAACGCCTCTCAAACTCATAGTCTTCTTCTTTAATTATTATTGTTACATATTTATGATTATGTATACAGAACATACAAATTTATAAATACAACCTGCTGAGTTCATTTGGTGTTGTGTGTGTGTGTGTGTGTTGCGTGTGTGTGTGTGTGTGTGTGTGTGTGTGTGTGTGTGATGTGTGTGTGTGTGTGTGGTGTTTAGAGCTGACTGCTTGGGATTGAATAACATATCAGGGGGCTCCCTGGAGAAGACTGATCCTCCCTCTCAGCAGCATCAGTTGCCTGTAGCTTTGCATCTAAAGTGGAGCCCTGTAAGATTTCCCCCATCCACACTGGCATGTCAATTGGTGTTATAACTATGTAGGTCTTATTTAGTCAATCATATTGTTTCTATCTTAAGGATTCAGCTTCAGTGGATTTGATTCTAGTTGTGAATTCTGAAAATTAATGACCAAAGATGTGTGCGTTCATGAACCACATGAGTTCATGAGAATATGTCCTGAGAGGAAGAAGGAGGGGCTAGACTAGATATGTGTGAGAGACTGAAGGCAACAGCCATTCACCAAGAGGAAATGCTTCCACATTCCAACACTAAGACACAAAATACTAGCACTGACCAACTGCACAACGCCTCTATCCTCAAGACTTCTTTGGCTCAAGTAAGCATGGAATTAAAATATCTAGGTTAGAATCCCTCATTACCAGTTTAGTAGTGTATTTAAATAAGTTACTTAACTCCTGGCCCTGTGCTCCCTCCTCTGTAAGACTGGAATAATTCTTCATCGTTCTTTACACGAGAGAGACATCTATAAAGTACTTTACACCAACCTCACTCAAATCAAACTGATTGCTCACATAGAATTCAAGAATATGTTTGAGGGCAGCGGTTCTCAACCTGTGGGTCAAAACCCCCTTTGACTGTAGAATGACCCTTTCACAGGGTTCACCTAAGACCGTCAGCATATCAGATATTTACATTATTATTCATAACAGTGGCAAAACTACAGTTATGAAGTAGCAACAAAAATAATTTTATGGTTGGGGGTGGTCACCAAAACATAAGGAACTGTATTACAGGGTTGCAGCATCAGGAAGGTTGAGGACCACGGGTCTAGAAGAACATCAGAGTAGAAAAGAACTATAGATGAGAAGGCACTTAGTTGGGCAGAGCGTGTGTGCCAGGCCCTGTGCAGGGTAGTGCCATGCATCTGTCCAACAAGTAATCTCCCAGTGACCTTGTGAAGTGGATATTTCTTTTCTCATAAACTGTGTGTGTGTGTGTGTGTGTGTGTGTGTGTGTGTCTATGTCTGTGTGTCTGTGTGTCTGTGTGTCTGTGCCTGTATTTAGAGAGATTCATAATCATGGAGACTGAGAAGTTCCATGACCCTCCATCCTGTACAAGCTGGATGCCCAAGAAAGCTGGTTGTGCAATTCAAAGTCCTGAAATCAAGAGAGTGGTTGTATAGGCTGCAGTCAGGGGCTGCAGGCCTAAGAACCAAGGGTACAGAAGGAAAGAGAAGAAGGGAGGTAGAAATTCCAGCTCAGAGAGGGGGGAGAGAGGAGAGAGAGAAGATGAGGTGGGGAGACAGGAGAGAGACAGGACAGAGAGAGAAAGAGGAGAGAGAGAGAGAGCACCAACTTTCTTCCATCTTCGTTTTCTATTCAGACCCTCAGTGAATTGGATGGTACAAGCCTACATTGGAAAGGCTGTGTGCTTTACTCAATCCATTAATTCAAATGTTTATCCCTTCCAGAAACACCCTAAGACACACCCAGAAATAATGTTTAATCAGATGTGTGGGCATCCTGTGCCCAGTTAAGTTGACACATACAATTAAGCATAAGAGGAATTTTTGGCCTGACCTATTGCAAATGGGGAAACTATGATTCAGAAAGAGTAAGTAATCAGTGTGTTGTCTACAAGCTGTGAATATTGCCACTGAAGTCAAAGACCTTGGCTTAAATCCCAGCCCTGCAGAAGTTACCAAATTTCAATAAGCCTCAGTTTCCTCATGCATAAAAGAATAACAAGGGTATTGAATTACCCAGAGTTCTGAGGGGAAACAGATGGCACAGGGAAATTGAGGATGACTTAGAGAGCTCTGGGCAGGATCAGGGGAAAATATGAAAACCAGTAAAAGCACACTGGAAGTGGGATCAGACAGGAAGGTCACGCAACTGTGGGGAGCTCCTACCAGCGTAGGTCCGAGGAGCAAGGGAGGGAGTGGCCATGGGAACCTCCCGAAAACTTACTGCAGTTGCCTATAGCTGCAGCCATAACCGTAGGGGAGGCCAGGGACCGGAGCACCAGCCCCAGGTAAAGGAACATAGCCACTGCCAACCAACAGCAAAAAGGGAGTGTGCTGAGGGAATCAATGCCCTAACCTTCCTCTCCTCCTGACTTCTGACTTCCATTGGCTCAGCTGGAGAATAGAGAGCAAGAAAGCCGGCTGCTGTACATTCCTAGCCACCGACAGATAGAAGAGACAGAGTATCCATCGTGGATGCTGTCACGGCCATGGTTCTCCAGAGAAACAGAATCAACAACAAAATGTAGTCACACTTGCACGGGGGGTTGGGGAGGGAGGGAGTCTAGACAAAGACAAAGGAGGAGACATTTTATTTAATTTAAGAGGCTAAACATGTCCAGAAGATCTAGTAGGTCTAAAATATGCAGCAGATGTGATGGGCCTTGAGGGGAGTGGCCTCCCCTTCAGGAGACCTCCTCAACCTCTACTCTCAGGTCTCCAGTTGGTTGCCTGAGGCCTGTCCACATTATGGAGAGTGATTTTGTTTAGCTCAGCTCCCTTAGGCTAGGGACATAATTCAGTGGTAGGGTGCTTGCCTAGTACGTGTAAGGCCTTGGGTTCGATCCCCAGCACTGAACGGACGTTTTAACTAATTCAGAAGTTATATTCATCTGAAAAAACATACTTATATTGTACATATTATAATATATGCATTTATTATATGCTTACCTACAACACACTGTTAGGAAAGACGTGGTAGGCGAGTCAAGCCCTATGTGAACGTGTATAATTGTCCTAAGTGAATGCGTTTTATTGACACAAGCAAAGCCATGTCAAGGACACCGAAGCCTCAGACCCCTGGGAAAATGACAAAGCCTTCCTCGAGGGACCAAGTGTGGATGTTGATGGTGGCTGAAGAGAACGCCCACTGCGGCTCTCTCCCCTCAGATATTTACTGCCAGAAGACCGCTCCCCGTAGAGACTGCTCTGTGTGTGTCCTTGACCCACCTGCACACCATAAACTCTGCCTCCTTGATTATTTGTATTAAGAACCTGACCTCCTTGTTCAGCTGTATGGAATAACCTGACTCCATGTTGAACTCTATTCAACAAACCCTTTGAGAGACCAGTCTATCGGAAACCAGCTTTCCTGTGTGTTTATCTTTTCTTCATTCTCTCACTACCCTGGGCAGTTCCATGCCTGGAACCATGTACGGACACAGAAATATACCTTCACAGAGATGTCTGTTCCGGTGTTGGCCCAAACATTTTGGCACCATAGCCTAGCAAAGCCGGCTTATAGGTTTAACCATGACAGGTATCTAGTTCACGACCCTGACACGGGCATTGATTCTATGCATCTTGGACTGGGTATTCTGCAGACAGTTAAAAGCAAAGTAAAGTAATGTTGCTTCTGGCATACTAAATATCCAGTAAATATTAACATTGTTGATTGAACCTAACTCTTGATTAGTCTGTTACAAATTCCTGTCACCTTGCAATGGTTTGACCTTGAACATTCTTTTCTCGTCTATATCCTTATGTGACAAGGCTTTATAAGGACCTATTAGGTCACTAATGCTATAACAATAATGTGATGACTTCTTGCTGGTAAGGAAGTTTGTTCTAGGCTCCTGTGAGATCCCTACTTCTGGGACTGGGGAACCGTGGCTAACGCATTATAGAACAGCACTTCCCAACTGGTGCTGGGGAAATTACTACAGGATTAAGATATATGTCCAAAAAAAAAAAAATCCTTCCCCTGCACAAATGCAGTTGTTTATTTAAACATCCAACAAAATGAAATGATATCTTATTTACTGGGGAGGCGTCCCACAGCTTCTGTTGTGTTGCTATACCTTGTAAACACGCTGGTGGAACCGTTAGATGCTAGTCCCTCAATTGATTTGTCCACTAATTCTTTTCCTTCCAAGCATGTGGGAATGTCTTGAGGGCTAGGGCTGCAGAGGATAAAGCTTGGGAATCAGTCCTAGGACCATCCTGAACACTGCTCTGAAAATACTGTTGGTCTGTCCTTACTTTCCAATGGGGGAGAATCATGGGAAATCAGAGACCCAGGTTCAAGACCAGCTACATAATTTGGAAGGTCTGTTGCAAAAGTGAAAAGTGTATAGTTGTGTGCGTGTGTGTGTGTATGTGTGTGTGTGTGTGTATGTGTGTCTGTCTTGTGTCTATAATTCTGGAAAACCTTTTAAATCTCTACTGTTTTGCCTTCTGACCCTTCTCATTAAGAGTCTAAGATCATGGATTCTTATAGTTGCTCCCTACCCAGACATTCTCCATGTTTTTATGGGTATAAGAAAGACCAAAGGCAAAGAGAAATTGGGGGGAGACCCCAAAGCCTTGAGCTGAAGAACACTGTGACTGCTCTAAATCTCTTCTCCTTGCCTTCTGATTCCACCCATGTGCCACAAGGAGCAGCAGAAGCTGTGTGTTCTGAGAGGCAAGTGGGACCAAAGGTACGCAGGCCCTCTCACTTTTATAGGAAGCTGTGATGTGCTCAGGGTTCTCTCCCCGGAAAGGGCACAGGTTTGTTGTACTCTGGCGTCTCAGCTTTCCTCGTGTCTTCAGACCCTCCAGAGTCACACTCAGTGCAAACGTGGACTTCCTGCCTAAGAGCATCAACTTCTCTATGAACTTTTGTTGCCTTTTAAAATTTTGCTTTGAGTGTTTGTTTCTTTTGTGTGTGTTTTGTTATTTGTTTGGTTTTACATCTTGAGATGGAATGGGAAATTGCTTCGGCCTTTTTACATCCATTGCCAAACATTTCCTGTCTTTCGCTTGGTTTGGACTTTCTACAGCTGAAACTGAGAACTTGTGTCTTTCATCAAGTGGTGTGTGAGGGCTGACTGTCAACATCTCTTCCTAAATCCTAAATCCTTGTGTCTCACTGGGTAGCTTGAATGGGTGTAGTCATCCTAGGAAAACTAGGAAACATCACAAATCAGGACTTCTTTACTGGAGAGCTGCTTGTTGAACGTTTAGAGTACACTGCTGCTTTGATTTCAGGCTCAGCGGATAAGTCTGCTCATGGCAGACTCTGATCTCATGGCCTTAACATAGCTAAGAATGAGGGCAATGAGGAAAAGAAAACGCCGAAGTGTTAACTTCCGAGGGAACCACACACTGGGGCAATCACCCCTGTTTCCTGCCTTGCTTCCACTCCGGTCTTCCCATTCCTGCAACTATAACCTCAGGTATATTTTTCCCTTTTGAAGAGAGAAATTAATTTTTAAAGCATCATTAAAGACTCTAGCACCTGAGACTTCTCATATAAGGCGATGTGAATTTCCATCTCTTTAAAAATCAGGACTACTGATGGGTTTCCTTCCTGGAAGTACCACTAGGGATTCTGATGCTGTTAGAATACTGGCCAAGAGCTGCAAGTACAGTGGGTGGTTAATTGATGGATCAGACACTGTAGGAAAGCTAAGCAGGTTAAGTTCCAGGGCTACCCAGTGCAATTAGCATTTAAATTGTCTAGTGATATACAAATTAAACAAATATTGTGTATGGCATTTAAAATCTAGATCATGATTATGCCTTATTAACAAGAAATATAATCCAATGAATTCTTGTCCCCAAAGAAATTTTATATCTCATAATATAATCCATTTTTCCAGATACATTTACTATCATAAATTCCAAACAGATATTTTTAAAAATCTTTGTTTATATATGTATGCATGCACGGGTGTGAGGGATACATACCACTATGGCATACAGGCTGAGGTCAGAGGACAAGTTTGTAGGACAAATCTAGGTAGAAGTGGTGGGATTGTAGATACACAATACTGTTTCCAGTTTTACAAGGGTTCTAGGGAACTGAGGCCAGAGGCAGGACCAAAGTACAGATACTACCAAGTACAACTTGGTCAATCAGTGAGTTTTCTTGGGTCACTTATAAGAGTATGGGCGAGGAGTTACCTACAGGAGCGGAATGACTCAAAGACAGCTGTATCACTAAGGCACACACCAACATCTGGAGCACTCTACACAGCCTGCAGGAAGCTCAACAGACTGGAGAGTGTCCTTTCCAAGCAGCCTGCCCTCTGCTGAACTTCTTCCAGGCAGCTCCACTGTTCTCTATTTAGTTAGTTCAGTTGGTCTCTTGCTTCTTCTTGGCAGCTGTCAGAGAATCTTCTTTACAATTTGGCTTCCCTGAGAGTGACTCTGGCATTCTTTCTGTTTAAATACTCTTGGGGAGGGAGGTGCCTAGTGAATCTGGTCAGTTTCAGGGACTTCCTGAAATTATTTTGAGTTGTTTACTTTCTCTGTCTTAATGAGCTCAGGAGGGAATGTTTCTGTCTAGGAAGAGACTGTTACACAGTTCTGGGCTACATGGTTTTTGGGGTTTTTAGGGGGTGTTGTTTCTTGTTTTTTTTTTTTTGTTGTCGTTGTTTGTTTTGTTTTTTGTTTTTTGTTTTTAAAAAAAGGAAATACATCCCATGTTCAAGTATCAGAAGACATGATGGTGAAAGAAGCAATGTTCTTCAAACAATTTTCATGTAATCCTTATTGAAAATTCAATTGAAATTTGATTCTAAAATTGGTATGAAAATGCAAAGGTGCCACAATAGGTAAAAAAAAAAAAAAAAAAAAAAAAACAACTTAGGGCAAAGTTAAAGGATTCACAACTCAAAGCTTCTCCAAAGGAAAAGAATGTTACCATGGAAAACAGAATTGTCTTACTATATTGTAGAGATGAATTTTAAGTAAATCCAGTGTGTTCTCTAAGCACATCCAGTCAAGAAAAGAGGTAGAATAAGTGGAAAGGAGTGTTGAAAGCAGTCATGGCAAAAAAAAAAAAAATTACAATGATAAAAATGATTGCTGGTGGATCAGCAAATATTCGACTTTTCCATATTACGGAGTCTTGTTCCTCTGTTTTTCATTTTCTTCTTCTATGTTAGGAAAAAAAACAATCTCTGATATTCCCTGATCCAAGCTGGATGATGGCATTCCCAGGAAAATTGGTTTCTCTCTCCTGTCTTTCAGTTCTATAAAGTATCTCCCAACAATTCAGCCTCAAGTTTTTATAGTTGTGTTTACCATCCATATTCTCTCTAACAGAATACACTTTTCCCTGCCATGTGTCAGATATGAACTCTATCCCAGCCTAACTCAGTCCAAAACAAAAAAACTATTTGAGTCTGTGTATAAATACCAATTTCACACTTGACAGTAGCCACCACTCTACATATACCTACTAAAGAGCTGGATTCTGTCCTTGGCCTCCTTGCTTCCTGATTTCTCAACATAACAGGACTCTTCTCCTATGTTCTAGACAATCCTTGAAGTTAAACCTTGAAGTTTTTACAGCGTCTAATTTAATCTTGTTTCTTCCTTCAAAATTCTCTTCTGTTCCTATCAATTTCACCTTTCCCACTGATCGATTAGCTCATTGAGACTCCGTGCCACAGGCGGCTTCAAATAAAGGCCAGCAGCTTGGAGAAAGATAAGCAGAGTGTGATGTGTGATCGTGCATATTTTGTGCTGTCCTACAGTGCCAGCAAGCAAGGCTATAACTCCAGACGCCTGTGTTTATCCAACTGTTTTACATCGTGGCTATTCACTACAGAGTCTAAGTATGGATAGATCAAAATGTTCAACTCAAAAATAAATTCCATACATATATGTGTGGGTAGAACTCTGATACACAAATGTCTCACCACAGAGATGGTGAAAAGACAAGATTCGGCTACATAAAATAAACTCCTGCAATAAACAGTAAGGCTCTGAACTAGAGAGAAGCAGAGCCAACATTCCATTAAATCTGCAATTGCAATCAAATTCAACCATGCCATCACTTAGATCTGGGGAATTTCACTGGGCTATTTTTTAATCTTTAATTTACCTTTTTTCTCATGCCTTTTCACTGTGCACTGAATTGGTGGTAAATGGTCCTGCATTTTAATCTCGGCTCATCTCATAATCTCGGCCCCATCAAATAACCGTAGCCGATCATTCAACTGCTCCCCAAGTCTCAGTTTCCTCACCACGTCACTCTGACGTCGCTCACTGCCCTGCTTACCTCATCCCAATGCTGAGAATCAAAATAATGTGTAGATTTTACTGGAAAGTATTACAGAATCACAAAATCTTAGTATGTGCTCATTGCTAAAGCAAGGTGTACAATTAGAGTGACAAATTTTCAAAAAGTTTTTCTTTGCAGCACAGCATGTCCACCGTGCCTCGGCACACTGGTACTTTGTTATGTAGTGACTCTTAGGACTGGTACGTCACACGTGTTCAGTAAACAGTGGCACCGCTGATTTGATCTCTCCTCATTCCTCTGTATCCAAAACTGCAGCAGAACACAGTGCTTAACTGGAGGAAATGGTTCAAGGCTAAGTACTTGCAATGGGGAGTCATCACTTAAACTCTTACTAAGTGGTCAGTGACATTTGCTGAGCCAGACTTTGTTGTGAACAGCCGTCTCTGTCTTCAGAGCTCGAAGTGGACCAGTATAGAAGGGGTATGCTTTGTTCTTTCCAGGACTGACTCTTTAGTGATGCCAGAGCCAGATGACAGAAAGAAGGGCTGAAAAATGCTGCCCTCTGTGCATGATACAGCCACTGACTGCATCCATGAGCTCTCAGCAGCTGTGGTTGTAGGCACGGGACTAAGGCTGTCAACAATCAGCCCTGGATAGGGAAGTGTCTCAAGTAACCATACCTCTTCCTGAGGAATTTATTGACTATTGATGGCTGATTGGTGGAGGAGCATGCATTGTCGTTAATTATCCCCCGGGTGAGCCCAGCAGCCTCCGGGTTAGTTAAACAACCATGGTCATCCAGAGAGCCCTAGTTAAACTCCGTGGCTCACAAAACAAAACAAAAAAATGTTGAAGTGGGAAAGGGACTTGTAGAGAGGTTGGGGGAGGGAGATAAGCAGATATCAGGAGAATAAAAAACCAGTGAAGAGAATCAGAAAGCATTACATTCACTTATCATATTTCAAATTTCAAAGTAGAAATTTAAAAAGGAACTACTACATTTCATACATCCCAAAACAACATGAGGAAACTTAAAGGAAACAAAGTAGAGAAATACAGTCTATAGAATTAAAAAAAAAAATCGATGTGCTTACATCATTATGGAAAAGGTAAGGTTTATGTTTTGTTGGGATTTGTTTGCTTGTTTGTTTGTTCTGGTTTTTTTGAGACAGGGTCTCTCTGTTGTAACTCTGGCTGTCCTGGGACTCACTCTGTAGACCAGGCTGGCCTCGAACTCACAGAGATCTGCTTGCCTCTGCCTCCTGAGTGCTGGGATTAAAGGTGTACACCGCCACCACTGCCTGGCTATAGCTAAGTATTTTAATGGAAACAATTAGGACACAGTGGTGCAATTCTCTCACAAAATATTTGATCGATAATCACAAATGAAATAGTAAATGCCTACAGAAGTTGTTTCAAAAAATAAAAATTAACTCGGGGTACATTGCCACCGGTAAGATTAACAAATATTGTGAAGTCCTTGGTAAGGATTCTTGACTTGTAAATTCTGGCCAAAAAGTAAAATCAGTATATCCTTTCCTAAGGATCTTTGAGCAACACGCGTGAAATTATTTTTTAAGATTTTCTTTTTAAGCAAGCAATCCCACCTCTGGCACTCCTAAGGAAGTATTCAAAATGTACATAAAAGCTGTGGTCCAAGGGGGTGACTGCAGGATGGAGCCACAAACCGAAAGGCTACATTTTCCAAGAATGAAAAAGCAACAAAAACATTAATTACGAGATAATATTTGCAGTAGTCTTTAAACATTAGTTCACCAAAGAATATTCATAAGGAAAATTTTAGAAAGTATGCAGAAACTGTATCCCTAGTGTACTTTGTCTACACAAGAGCTCTGAAGAGACACAGCGACCGATGCTGGGACGCTGGTTAATAGGATGACACGTCATTGTTTATTCCTGTTGCAAACTTCTGTAGTCTCTTTTCAAAATGGCTATGGTAAACACGTATTGCTTTTATAACAAATAAGTAAGAAATCTTCCAGTAAAAATGTTTTTCATAAAAAAAATTAAAGTGTCTATCTAATCTCAACTTTGAGGGATTTTTTTTTGAGCATTTTGGGTATTTGGTTCCAAATCCAATATTACTTCGACAACGCTTAAAGCCTCACAACATCGACCTTACCCTTTATTTGACAGGAGCACCAAGTATGGCCAAATGGCTCAGCCCTTCAAGCAATGGTTCTCAACCTGGCCGCCTACAAGAGCTGCCCTGGTGCGTTGAAAGCGTTAGGCTTCACCACACATAAAATCTCTTTCCTGAAGGTATAGAATAGACAGAACTTATCAATCTGGTGTGTGTGTGTGTATACATATATACGTGTGATTTTCTTAAAATTCTTTGTAATTTGGAATTTCCAGATATTTCCCGTGTAACTTAAGTCCTAGATGTTCTATAGCCTTGTTTTATATTTACTCTATTTGTTCAACTTACTTGGTTCAACTAGACTATGACTCCAGGAGTAAAGAGCTGACAGGATATTTTTTCATGTAACCAACACATTTTATTCAATTTAGCAGATTACTGCCTCTTCAGGCATGTCTCACCAGAAGCCAAAGGCTTAGTAGTTTTGATATCCTACAACATAATTATTATTTCTGAGTTTCTTTTTTCTTTCAATGAGTCACTATACCACACAGCCCATTTCCTTACGTGGTTCCCTATCAATGCAGTGTAGTTGGGAGGATAAATACAAACTCAGCCTCATTCCCTCGGAGCCATTCAGTTGCAGGTGTACACTGCTGGGGTTTATGACGGTTCAGGAAAAGCAAGCATGTTTAAGCCCAAACTTTATTGGTCATACTATGGGTTTGGAACAGTGGGACTTTAATTATACATTATTTGTTCCCTAAAGAAGATTCCAACTCCTTTTCCCTTGAAAAGCTTAGCAAGACTGAGGAGTCTGCACTGAGGAGGTGGTTAGGCTTCCACCCAGATATATGTCTACACTCAAAGGTTCATTATCTTCAACAGAAAATATTAATCCTAGCCTTGTCTTGAGGGAGAAGACAGTAACCAACTACATAGATCAGATGCACTCCGAGGAATTGGAGTGAAATGTAATCTAAGGTTCATTGTGACTCAATACTTTTCCTAAAATTCAGTTAGAGAAACAATATTAAACTTGCTTAAACAAGCTTAAACATGCATACATCTAGAAATCCAGAAATTGATTTATGAATCAAAGCATACAAGCAGAATTCAGGCAGGCTGGCACGCTTCTATAATCCCAGCATTTGAGAGGGAGACGAAGGAGAATTTCCAGGAGTTCAAGGTCAGTCTAAGCTACACAATTTGTCTTTGTCTGAAGAGGAAGAGGAAGAAGAAGAAGAAGAAGAAGAAGAAGAAGAGGAGGAGGAGGAGGAGGAGGAGGAGGAGGAGGAGGAGGAGGAGGAAAGAAAATGAGGAGGGTGGAAGGGAAGGAGGGAAAGTAGAGAAGAAAAGGAAGGGGAGAGAGAAGGAGAGAGGATGGGAGAAAGAAAGAAAGGAAGGAAGGAAGGAGTTAAAGAAAAAAGAGATCAACCATGCAGAGGCATGGACTGTCTAAAAGTCTTGTTGACTGAATCGTTCATTAAGGCAATACCCATATATCATACTGAGGACTGCTAAAAGGAGCAACCCTGAGAATGTATTTCTGTGCCTATAATGTAGACACTACTTATCAAATTTGCAAGAGAATTTTCCTTGCCGATTTTTATTTTAATAGTACAATCTGTGTCTAAAGACAACATATACCCAGGGAGCAAAATTCAAGTAACATATCATAAATTGAATATAAATATACTAGAAAAATTAAAACAAACTGCTTCCCTACAAATATAGACTATTAACGTTACTACTAAGATTACCATTTAGAAATAATTATTGCTAATATTTGGGCAAGCCTTTTACCAAGTATCTCTTTCTGGAGTCACACACTATCATTGAGGAACAAGACTGGTTAAGTAACTTTTTGTACGTGCCTGTGGATACAGAGAAGGGGTTGTACTGTGCATGCCATTTTAACTTTATAGACAATCACTTAATGAATATCATTACACATTAATCTCAGAAACCACATAGAAATGTACAATTTTAAAATTTTGTTATGATAAAACACATTAAAATTGCATATACCCAAATCGTGGAATGAAGTAGTTCTGCGTCTTCATTGTGTAATGATTGCCATAATTGGAAGAATTAATTCATCCACTGCCCCACAAAGCTACTTTTCATGCTAACATGTATCCATTACATATCCACATCAGTCCCTGCTGCATTGTTACAAGACACCTGACATAAACAACATAAAAGAATGAGAAGACATAGGTCTCACAGGTTTCAGAGGTTTCCACCCATCATCAGCTGCCTCCCTTGCTTCTGGGACAGGATGCAGTAGGTAATCGTCGGGGAGAAAGTTCAGAAGCGCCGGCTGCTCTTCATGGCGGTCAGGAAAGAAAAGACAGCAAGAGAGGGACTAGGTGGGTCTTTTAGGAGTCGCTCCCTGGGACCCACTTTCTCCAGGAAGGCCCTACTCCCTGGGATCTGCCACTTCTCAATAACGCAGTGGTGCTCTGAGCTCACTAGAGAACTAACCCACGATGAGGTCAGAATCCTCATGATCCCAGCCTCCTCAGTGACGGGATGGATATACCTAGGCTGATCAGCATGTCTCCAACTCACGAGCCTGCTGCGCTCTCCGCATCCAGTCCGCAACAGCATTATATTAGTACAACAACCCCTACGTCTAATTTTTCACAGTACTGTGCGGAAGGAACAGCCTCGCATTTGCTTGCGCCTTTGCAATGTGATCTGATTAAAGGGCAAGCTTTGAAACATGGTGTTTTTGAACCGAAGAATGTTGGTTCAAATCCCAAGTCGTTGTCATGACTCGGGGTTAATGTTCAAAGTACACTACCCCAGCGTGCTCTCTCCTACCAGTAGCTTTCTACGTAGTTTTACCAGTTTGTCAAGTTTTCTTCACATTTTTAATACCAACGAAAGAATGCTTTTTAAAAAGTAGTGACTGGCTGTGTATAGTTTCTCTTCCGTCAAGTGCTCTTTCTCATCTCCAATCCGGGCTTTCAGAAACGTTGATCCATCTCTTAAAAGACATAAAACCCTCTACGTAGTAGAGCGTGTAACACTTTCTATGGCGAACAAGTTGCACGTTTACCTTCTGTCTTTCTCATTGCTACACTTACTTTGCCATCCATATTTAACGTCCTATCATTTGCTGATTGGAAATGATGTTGGAACCGAGTGCCCCTCTATAAACTTAAGTTTCCACTTCACGACCCACCTTGAAGTCCACGTCGTCTCCCAGATCCCCATCGCCTACCTCGTGATGGGATCATCTCTCTCCTTCTTCCTAACTTCCAACTCACGGTGCAGTTTGGCAATTTATCACACTGTACCTGAGCGCACACCTGAGAAATGTCCACCACACTCACGGCTCACTTGGCCACACCAGCAGCCAACTCTGGAATTGTGTCGTAGCTTAAGCGTTTGTATTTACTCTTTTAAACAAATAAAAGTGTTGAATGGGGAATCGTTAGTAATGGGGAGAGATGACAGATGCTACTGAATGTTTCGGGGTGCAGAGGAGTTTGTTTTGCCATTCTGCCAGTAGGGTTGTGGATCTTCATCTTATTTCTGTCTAATTCCAAAGACGTTAACATTGAGACAAATCTATACTGTTATTGGAAGGTCAGAAATTTAGGCTGGTTATGTGTGTGTAATTATTTAAAGTTCCCCATTTGCACTCTTGGAAGATTTAAATAATAAATTATATGCTCATCTTTATTGCTCTTGTTTTTGATTTACTTCCTAGACTTAAACATTTGAAAGGTTTGGTTGATAAGGGCCGAATTTCCCAAGCGGAATGCAACTCTTGCCCACCTTCTTCTTTTAGTTAATTAAATTTATATAAAACCCTAAACTTGAAGGACCCAAGGAAACATTCAGAGCACAGATGAAACATTTGCAACTCATAGGGCATTTTTAAAGCCATAAGGACTTTATTTTTTTTTTTTAGTGTGGGCGTATTTTCTTCAAATAAACAGAGCCTTTTCTGCGGTGTTACTATCCTTAGGCTTCTAGCCTTTCTCATCTCACTTAAAACAGTCCTCATTAGCCGCATAAGTCCTGCCCTGAACCCACCGGGCAGGGGAAGGGGCTCTCTGGAGGTTTCAGTGTACTTTTTGGTGAAGGCTCTCCTTCCCCATGACTCCCAACACTCTCATCACAGACACGGGGAAGGAAAATATTCCTGAGAGTGCCCAGTGTAGAGGGAGCAGGCAAACTCTGTCAAATTATAAGATTCACTTTTATGTCCTTGGCTCAGTTGTTCATGGCTACAGCTCATCTGAATTAGATGTGTCTGAAAATTCAATTACCTCAAATGGAAACATCTGGATCTTTCTTTTTTTTTTATTTTCTCCCTTTAATCCTTTGTCGTGGTGACTCTGCCAGACAGTCCATATCCCTTGCTGGTTTGGCAGGAAACATGCAAAGGCACAGAGAAAAGTGGAGTAGCTGGTAGAGATGTTTCCTGGCCTGTTTTTCTTGGTGTATGTGGTCTGTTTTTCCCGGTGTGTGTGGCTACTTTTCCTTTATAGGTTTCAGAATCTCAGAGTTTTATCAAAGTAAAGACTCCAAAAGAAAAGTTAATATAGCTCCATATTTTATAGAGGGGAAAAAGCTAGCAAATTTTCCCTCTATAAAATGAGCTGCTCAAGGGTACCTGCATAATGCTGGCAAACTTTTTTTTTTTTTTTTTTTTTTTTTTTTGGTTTTTCTAGTCAGGATTTCTCTGTGGTAACTCTGCCTGTTCTGGAACTCACTCTGTAGACCAGGCTGGCCTCGAACTCACAGAGATTCGCCTGCCTCTCGCTCCCAAGTGCTGGGATTAAAGGTGAGTGCCACCATTGCCCAGCTCGATGGCAAACTTATTAACTTTTCTTTTTCTTTTTTTTTTTTTCTTTCTGATTCTAGATCTGGAACTATTTTAATATATCTGAATCTAGATACCCTGTGAGTATTGCTAGCGTCTTGTTTCGATCTGTGTATTAGTGTTAGACTGATGTTAAGTATAAGAAAGTATTGTTCATCTAAAATGCATTTTAATGTATTGAGAAACAGTGTTTTTTTAAAAATTGATATTTGTAATGATTCTGAATCATATATTTAACTTTTCTGAACTAGAAAATTTTCATCAAATACAGATAGACTTGTGTGTGTTTGGCCATAAGCTAAGAGAGTCACAGAAATCAGAACCTGGTATGGGAGATGACAGTTTAATCGTGAATGTACACCTTATCTATGTTCTATGACCCTTTTCACAGAAAAAGAAAAGTCCCCAGAATACAGATTGAAAGAGAAGTAGGAATATATTTGGCCCACAGTCTTAGTTTCTTTTAGGAAAAGCAGAGCCTGAGATCTTAGTTCAGTAGCATTGGTAGGGTACAGAGACAGCCCATTTCGGGAAGCTGGAGGTGCAGTTTTCTACGCTGAAGAGAAAGGTTTGCTTCTTCAGGTCAGCTCTGACCTCACACAGTGGAGAGGTTATAAAATACTACTGAACAGGACAAGCCATTTTAAAATAAGATACCACACATCTAAGAATGCTAAAAAGATATTTTAAAGTATATTTAATCCCATTTAGACATAAATTCTTATCTTTCCTTCCCCTAAAGATGTCCAAAGTGGCATCTCTGTCTTGAACATGTTTTTGAAGTTGTGAAAACATATTAGGTTCATGTATAATATTTTTAAAACCTTTACTGCTTTGAAAATTCTTAGGAATAAATTAATCTTACTTCCATTTCTACCTGCAGTGAGTCTCAGAGGCTTAAACAGTATAGATTGTCCAGAGGTTGAGGCTGAGGACTTCCAGTTCTAGGCCTAAACGTTTTAGATTGTACAGAGGCTGAAACGCTCCAAGGCTCCAGGACTAGGACCGGGAAGTGAATTAGCCAAAGAATAAACTACTTTTCTCCCTGAATCAGCATCTTCAGATAATTGTTTTTGAAGGCATTGTCAAATGGATATAAAGAATAAGCCATCTCTTCCCTTGCCATTCTCAATTAATGGCGAGTAGAGAGGTCCCCAGAAGCACTTGGGAAGGTTTATAAACTACTATGGTCTTCTCTTACCCCTCATTCCAAACTGTGATGTACTTGTACAGTCCTTTAGCTTTGGGTTGCTATTGGGAAAGCTTTCTTTGTTTCTTTGTTTCTTCCTTCCTTCCTTCCTTCCTTCCTCCCTTCTGTCCTTCCTTCTTTTTCCTTCTTTCTTTATTTTTCCTTCTTTTTGCTTGTTTCATTTTTGTCTCTTCAATTTGGTGTGGACACTCACCCATTTTACATCTTTCAGTTCATTGCTTGATTTCCACTTTCCTATTTGGCCTCTTCCTGCTTCCGAGTTTTCCCTGCTAAGTCCATCTATTCATCCCTCTTCCATACAGCCAGGCCTTGGCAATAGATTAAAGAAGAGCGTTTTTGCTTCAGCATTGTAAACATATTCTTCTCCTCCTGGAATTTATAGGGCATGGCGAAACCACGAGACCACTTGGAACTTATTTTGACTCTACTGTGAACTAGACCTAACCAGGTTTTGTTGTTCTTGTTGTTTGTTTTGTTTTCCAGCCCCCAAAGTATTATTCAACCTGAGAATCTGTTGTTTAAATTTCTCTTTCATTTTAAATGTTCTGTTATGGTACATTAAATATCCACACATAGCTGTGGATTTAGGTCCTTTGTTCCACTCAGTGATCTGTCTTCTTCATTTGAAAACAGTGTCACAGTTTTACTGAAGATTGAGTGTATATTGGTAACTTTTAAAGCAATTCCATTATTATTATAATCATCATTATTTCCTCTCTGCTTCCTAGATATTCTTTTGCATTGATCTTTTTTCACGATAAGCAATCTGGTCATATTTTTAAGATAAAAGAGATAGCTGGTAGGCATAGTTATTTTGAAATTAGATTAAATTTAATTTGGGGACCCAATATACAATTCTTCACTTTCCTATTCAAGAGCAAAAAAAAAAAAATTATCAGAAATTGGACTGACTGCACAAAAATCAATTCAAAATAGATCAAAGACTTTTGTGTGAGACCTGACACTTTGAAACCGCTAAAGAAAAACACGGGTAAAACACCTCCAGTCAGGCAGAGGTGAGGGTTTTCCGAACAGGACTCCAGTAGCATAGGAAATCATCCTGAAACCTGACAATTGAGAAGCTTCTCTACAGCAAAGGAAACAATCACCAGAGTAAGGAACAGCCTGAAGAATGGGGGCGGAGGGGTCCGTGCAAACTGTACAGCAGACGGAGGTTCAGTGTGGAGAATGTATTAAAGAAGCTGCAAAGATTAAACACCGGAAAACCAAATCGTCCGATAAGTAAGTGGGCTAGTCACCCGAACAGACGTCTCTCGAAAGAAATACTAAAGGACAATAAATACGGCAAAAAAAAAAAAAAAAAAAAAAAGTGTTCGTCATCCTTATCCACAGGGACAATCAAATTAAAACTGTGCTGAGACTCCGTATCCCCCCAACCAGGAGACATCTCTCATAAAGGAAAAAGGGTGACAAGTGTTTGCAGAGATGCGGAGGCACGTTTATTCTCTGCTGGTGGGAATGTGAGTTTCTGTAGTGACTCTGGAAATCAGAATGGATGCTTCTCAAAAACCTGAAATATACTGCCGTGTGTCTCAGCTGTATCACTCCTAATTGTGAAGGACTCTGAGTTAACAGACCACAGAGATACTGTGTCCCTGTTTACTGCTACTCTAGTCACAACAGCTAAGAACTGGAAGCAGGCTAGACGTCCATCGGCTGATGAGCGGATATAGGAAGTAAGGCATTCGTACACACATACATAATGCCGCCATAAAGAAAAGCGAAATTATGACATTTACAGGAAATGGCACAACTAGAAATCGTTCTATTAAGCAAGATAAGCCAGACTCAGAAAGAATATCATTGCATGTTATGCCTCCTGTGCAGATCTTAGAAGTGTGTGTGTGTGTGTGCGCGTGTGTGCGTGTGTGCGCAAGCGCGTGTGTATGTGTTTGTAGAAACCAGAAAAGGGATCATGAGAGGGAAGGAAGAGATCTAAAGTGTGAGATTGAGAGAGTCATAAATTACATATAAGAGATGCAGAAGGAGGGACTCACTTGGGGAAGAATAATAGTGAGGAAATGTGTACCACAGGGTGGGGGAGGGAGGGGGGACCATTGAGAACAAAATACAGTGGCACACACATAAAAGACACCATGAAACCAAGTACTTTGTATGTTAACCTTAAAAGAATTGGAAAGAACGAAAGAAAAGAAAGAGAAGTGGGAGCGAGAGAGAGAGAGAAACTGGGAAGAGACATTGGTGGGGAAGAATTTAATTCCTGGGGCTGGTATGATGGCTAAGTGGGTAAAGACATCTGCCGCCGGTGCCTGGCGACCTGGGCATGATCCTCAGGACCTACGCTACAGAAAGAAAGCGCAAACTCTCACATACTGTTCTCTGTCCTCCATGAATGTGTCATGGCATGCACTAGTGCATGTACACATGAACAAACACACACACATGCACACACACACACAAAGAAAAAAGGAATAAACAATTGTATAAGTAGAAAAAAAGAAAGAATTGCATTTGTCCTTTGCAGAATCAACTTTTTTTCTTTCATTTTCTAAAGAAGACAAGGTAAGGAAAGCAATCTTTTATGATAGCCGAAACTTTGGCCATATTTAGGCCTCTGGTGAGCTAGACTGGATATACCAGGGGTCTCTGTTGTCCTACGTTGCTGTGTGGCCTTAGTATCAAAGAAGAATAAACTATGGAAGCTCCTCATCACCATTCCCCTTCATCTGATCCCACCTCCCTCCACAACCCCTACCAGACCATAACAAGCCTCAAAATCTTGCAGAGCCTGCAGTTTCAGTAAGATTAAAGGTTGCCCTCTTTGGCACTAGAGGGAAGGACCCAGAGAGATACTCAGAAGGAGAAGATATATTTGCCACAGCAGTAAAAATAGCATAATACAAAGCAAAGCTACAGTGAACAAGAGCCCCAGGAAAGATGAGAAAGTAGCCAGCCTGAATGAGGAAAGGGGCCGGGGGAGGAAGGAAGGAAGGAAGGAAGGAAGGAAGGAAGGAAGGAAGGAAGGAAGGAGGGAGGGAGGGAGGGAGGGAGGGAGGGAGGGAGGGAGGGAAGGAGGGAGGGAGGGAAGGAGGGAGGGAGGGAGAAAAGAGTGGAGGTTTCTTTATGTTTACACATGGGCACAGAAATGCAATCCATCCTGGGGCAAAGTGAGCCCAGCATTGACTCTGGAGGCAGATGGGACAGAGGTTCCAAGTGGACTTTCAGTGGGACTTCTCCACACTTTCAGAACTGTACGCTCACCAGCAGTATTCTGGCTTTTCATGCACAGGCTACAGAGTCTTTGTCAGGTTTACTCCTATGGAAAATAAAAGGGTTTTGTTGCCACTGGAAACCAAATGTTCTCGGTGAATGTTTCCTAAATAGGTCATTAGCTCATAAAAATAATATTTGCATTTCAAGGTTCTTTTCTAATTCCGTGTGTGTGTGTGTGTGTGTGTGTGTGTGTGTGTGTGTGTGTACATCTGACAGTAGACAGATAGAGGGATTCAGTTCTTTTCTTCTACCGTGAGTGTCTAGGGATTGAACTTAGGTGATCAGACTTGGCAGCAAGCACCTTTATCCACTGCGCCATATTGCCAGCCCACACGTTTATTTTTTCTGTTATCTCTTTGTATTTAATTTTTTATAAATCTCTGAGATCTTATAAAATACTCATATCCTCTAAGAAATAAAACTGCTTATAACCTGACCTTGGCTGCTTTTTTAATTTATTTAAAAAATACATTATCCATTAAAAAGAGTATTATACATGAATGTTTTAAATCTCATTAAGAAACACCTACGTACTCCCTAAGCAAATGGAACAGGAATTTTTTGCACGGTAGTCTGTGACCTTCCCAGAAGCAACTGCTGCCCTGAATTCTATGGTAGTGATAATTCATTTACATTTCAGTTTATATGTGTGATTTGAGGGTTGCCTGACTTTTAATTGCACATGAATGGAGTCGTGCTGTACGTTCTGTTACTTGTCTTTTTATTCTCTTCATCACCTCTGTGAGATTGAGCCGTGTGGTGGTAAATGAATATTTTGATCACTTTTCCTGTTGTACAGTATCTTTTATAACAAGACGATACAATTTCTTCAATCTGCTACCCATGAGCAAATGGGTTTATTTTCGTTTTTGCTTTATTACTACAAAGGAAGCTGCCTTGGATATTTTTGTATACATATTCTAATGAACACATTCAAGAATTTCTCTGGGAGGCTGGGCTTGGTGGTAGAGCTCTTCCTTGGCATGCTCCAGGCCCTGAGTGTAAGCCCCTGTATGGGGTGGGTAAAGAAAGAAAATGGTGTCTCATGGGCAAGGGCTCTCTGTCAACTGAGGATCGTGCGTGTGTGTGTGTGTGTGTGCGTGTGTGTGTGTGTGTGTGTGCACGCGCACACACGCGCACACATATTCTCAGGGGGTTGTTGCTCTATTCCATTCATAGAATAGAATGATTTTCAAAGATATGTATACTAAGTTCTTCTTTGGCACCCCATCCTTGTACATTCTCATTGTCCCATACTGGGGTACACATGCACATGTACAGATGCATGTGCATGCGCACGCGCACACACACACACACACACACACACACACACGAACATGTATACACACACATGCACACACATACACACACGCAAATGCCCCTTTGCTTTCCACACCCAAAAGATCATCTTCAGAGCACTGGAAACATTTTCTTTTATTCTAAATCTTTGCTTTCCATGTGAAGATTAAGTGATCCTTGGGGTTCATTTCCTTCTTCTTCCCTTGCTGACAACATTCTCAAATTGAAAGGAAATAGACCCCGTGGGAGAGCGGGTGGAACCTTAGCTGGAGAAAGGAGCCTGACCAGACATTTCATCACAGTCCTTGGGATGATGAAGGGGACTGAAATAAGCAGTGACAAGCTATCCTTTTCAATGCTCCTTCTAGAAAAGAGAACTAAATGGCTTTAATTAATTCAAGAGGGATGTAGGTCATTTCTGAAAGAATGACTTCCACAACAATAGAGGAGTTGCAAAGAAAGTAGTGGAGAGTCTTCCCGAAGCCGGGAGGGAAGTGCAGTCTGTTGCTCTTCTGCGAGATGTCAGGACTGTTGGGTTGAACCGGATTAAAGCGCTGATGTCCAAAACTGTTTATAAAACCAGTGAGTTTATCTCGCTCAATCAAGTGGTTGGAAGCCTTATCCCTAGGGGACATCTTGTCTTCCATTTATCCTTTACTTATCTCCATCAATGAAGTTGGGTGGAAATAGACTTATAGGAGGCTAGGATTTAAAGCCTACAGGAAATCCTTGCCTAAATGAAACTCTTGGCATTTAAAAGCCAAGATCACCAATGCTCTAATTTGTATAACCAGTCATTCTAGAACTGATGAGCTATCAATCGTGTGTAAAATGTGGGTGTTATGCTCCCAGATGTCTTTATGGTGCTGAGACATTCCATCTCAGGAAGACCTTTGTCTGTAGCTAGTGTCAGCTGTGGTGCTTTTGCCAATGGTATAAAGGATGGTTACGTTGTTATTCATTCACACTTTGGGGTCAAACAATGTCAGAAAAATAGCTGTACAGGAACTTTTGCGTTGGTTGGTAGACTTGGGTCAGTGTTTATAAGTTGTTGCTAAGCTCTGAAACTATTTTAGGAGCTTTTCTTGTCCAGAGAGCTGAGCTGTCGACTCTGTGTAATATTTATATGTGAGCGTGTGCGTGTGCGTGTGTGTGTGTGTGTGTGTGTGTGTGTGTGTGTGTGTGTGATCCTCTGATCCGGTTCTGTCCCCTGAAGTGTTTGGTTCCTAAAAATAATGAAGATTGCCAAAAAGCAAAGACTGAGCACTTGAAACGAACGTGATCTTCTCTCCAACGGGAATGTGAAGTGCCTATTTTCCCAGAATATGCACAAGTCAGAAGGACCAAGAACAACGCTCTGGTATTATTTACTCATCCTGACTTGTTAGAACACATCTGAAGAAGACTGACCCCCGTATGCTTCTGACATGTAAACCAGGAACGCCATTGTCGCTGCTTGCAGTGCCCCGGGAGTCTTCAGCGTGGTGGGTAACAGCCTTGCTGTAAGACTCTCGGTCACATTCACACCCTTTCCTTCCAACCCATTCTGGGGTTTACCTGTCTGTTATAGTTGCACGAATCATGTCCCCTGTAGGCGCATGGATCCGGACACTTAGTCCCTCGATGGTGGTGCTGTTTGGGGAGGTCATTAGATCTTTAGGGGCTAAAGCCTTGCTGGAGGAAATATGCCACTGGGGGAGGACTTTCACCACTTAGGACCTTACCCTACTTCGAGTTTTCTCTCTCTCGGCTTCCTGTGTGGTGTGAAAATGTGATCAGCCAGCTTCCCATTTCTGCCACGTTGCTCTGCCATGCCTTCCCCCATGATGATGGGCTCTCTTCTGGAACCATAAGCCGAAATAAATTCCTTCCTCCTTAGTTGCCCTTGGTCATACTATCCCAGCAATAAAAAGTAATTAATATGTACTATTTTAGAAGTCATATATCTTAGCATCTGTCTTAGCAAGGGTTTCTATTGCTACAGTGAACACATGACCACAAGCAAGTTGTGGAGGAAAGAGTTGATTTGGCTTACGTTTCCATATCATAGACCATCACCGAAGAAAGTCAGGACAGCGACTCAAAAAGACAGGAACTTGGAGACAGGAGCTGACGCAGAGGCCACGGAGGAGTGCTGCTTACTGACTTGCTCCTAATGGTTGGTTTAGCTTGCTTTCTTAGAGACCCCAGGACCACCAGCCCAGCGGTGGCACCACCCACGATGGGCTGGGCCTTCCTCCATCAATCAGTAATTAAGAAAATACCCTTCAGGCTTGCCTACAACCGGGTCTTATGGAGACGCTTTCTCAGTTGAGTCTCCCTCCTCTCAGATTACTTTAGATTGTGTCAAGTTGGCATAAAATTGGCCAGCACAACATCGATGTTGTTGGACCATTTGTTTGTATGCATATTATCTTCTCCAAAGCCGTAAGCTTCCTCACAGCTCATGAGCACCCATGTCACCTCATCCGTGTGTATATAATGACCCTTCACACATAGGTACTTTACTGCTTCAACTGTAAATGAGACTTGAAATTCTTATCCACAGTGTCAGGAGAGTGAGGCATTGGAAAGAATAGAATACTTGCAGAAATTAGACAGTTAGTGACCAACTGTCTTTTGTCCCTTTTTGTGTGAAGTATGACTTCTACATTGAACTAGTCACCGAGATGCTGAGCTCAACATCCTCAGCGCCCCTCATGTTCACATCCCAGGCCTGGATCCTCCATCCAGCCAATCAACCAAGAAGCCACGGTTTAAACCTTGCCTGCTATATCTGACCAGCCATCAGAGCTCTGCCAATTTTACAAGGCAAGTTTATTTACATTTCTTCTGCTCCAGGCTATCTTAGTGTCACAACCCCTGCTCAGGCTTAGTTTACTGCAACCTTCAGGGTGGCTATGATTTGCTCTGTCAATTACAGGTCAGAGAAAGGTCACTCTCCAACTTGAAACCATTCAGAGTTGCACTGGCATGTGAGCTCCTAAAGTGTCTCTCCCTCAAGGCCCCGTGAGATCTCTCTTTGGTCCACTCTATCAAGACACTTCATTCCACTCCCTCGATGCCCTCGTACTTCAACAAGGACACCACCTACTACACATCCCCCCCTCTCTGTCTCACACACACACACACACACACACACACATCATATACCCAGGGGCATTAACTTTAAGTTCCATGAGGAGAAGAATTGGGCCTGGGTTTAGTTTTGCTTCTAATGTCTACAATATTGAACGAATGAATGGCTGAACGAACAAGTAAACATGTGAGTGAATGAATTGCAAGTCTGTGTTTTCTTAAGTTTTACCGAGTTAGTCCCTTGACAATTCCGCGCATTAGGCTCTGCATTCTGATCAGTGTCATTCCTCCACCTAATTTCCCTCCCTGCCCTATTTCACCTTCCCTACAAATAGTTTTTATTTTTGCTTTCCTATTTTGATTGCTTTGTTATGAGACCCACTGAAATTACCCAGGATCATCTGTGTGACTGTGGTTTGGGAAAAAAATGGAGCTTTGTGAGCTCATCAGTGGCCCGCACTATTTTTAAAATATCTCTGTAATGCCCATTTCCTTCCTTAGGTAATGTCCCTATGTGGCACGTTCAGTGTCATATAGCAATGGTAAATACATTTTTCTGAATAACTGCCCAACAACTGTGTTCTGACTGACTTATTAAGAGCTAGTTTATTATGATCTATAGTTGATCAAGAAAATTTTAAGTGTCAAAAATAATGTATTCGGGGATAGAGATGTAACTGAGTTGGTAGAGCATTTGCCTAGCACTTATGAAGCCCTGAGGTCAATCCCCAGCATGGCACACCCTACAAACTTAGCATTCCAGAGGTTGAAGTAAGAAGATCACAGAAGTTCAAGGCTATCCTCAGCTACATATCAAATTTAAGGCCAGCCTGGGCTATGTGACCTAAAACATACTCTCTGACCTAAAACAAAACAAAACCTATTCATCATCATTTTACATAATGGATTTCCACTGCTCTGCAATTAGTCTTAAATTGTAGTTTTATTCGAACCTCCAAGAGAGGGGAAAATATACACATTTGGGGGAAAATCATCCCTATATCTTCAGGAAATTTCATACTTCTGTGCTCTATAAAGACTAGCTGAACCGACTCAGTCCATTCCACTGCTTCTTAATAGACTTAATTAACAGGATCGAGAATGGGGAGCCCTGCTGATGCACTAAGTCTCCTTTGTTATATTAAAGAAAAATTTCTACTATGTCTCTTCTGAACTCTGTCTCATAAATTAACTAAATTATTTATTGCACACTTTCAACTTTATTACTGCAGTCAAAGTTGTTTATAATATCTTTTTGAAGCTGCAAGGTGGCAAACTGAAACCCAGGTACCATTCCGGGGGATGATCTGAGAGCAAAGTTCAAAGATTGGGGTGGAAAGGACTCTCCTTAGAGCTTTTTCTTTGAAAAGGGAAGAAAGGCAATGCATACTATATCGGCAGATTCTTAAAGCAGAACACACAACTGAGGCCTGACTGTACGCACAAAATGAGAAGTCACAAAATGAGAGGTCCCGATGAAGCAAAGGGGTCCATCTAGCTAAGTGTCTGCGGGCAGCGGGAGTGACAGCCTACCCACGGTCACGCTTGTCTGCAGCTGTGACAGCCTGCTCTCCAAGGAAACACGGGTTCACCGCTGTTTCCCTTCTACCGTCATATGTAAACCATTTGCTCCACAGTGATCTCCTTGGGAACTGTGTCCATTTGGGATAGTTCCTCTAACTCTATAGGGTTTCATTCCCATTGGAAAATCTCATTCCACTCTATAAGCCCCTTGTTTTGGTTATTCATAGTGTACACATTTCTAAAATCGTTTAGAAATTTGTCAGTTCAGAGGGCTCAAGAGCAGAGGGTTTTATGCAATTTCCCATTTCTTTCTACCTCTCTTCTCAAGTGAAAATACAATAATTTTGAAACTAATACTGTGTAAGATTTCAGAGTCACCAATTCTCTAGAAGTGGAACTGGCCTCTAAATATGCATTTTGGAAAAAAGAAGTCGGTATTATAGGAAATGGTAATTGATGCTATCTGCACACAAAATTTCTGAAATACTAAAGTCATATTTCTTGAGATTTTCAAATACATAGTGTCTTAATGTAAAATACCCTCATCTGGTTACTAATGGGATTTATCTTGCAAGCAAAAAAAACCTAAAACCAATTTTGCATTGGAATGTCCAGGATTTATTATAATACAATTACCATTTTGGTTCAAAATAATATAGAATTATATCTATAATTATGCAAGCACAAATATTAAAATCTGTTTTGTATTTTAAAGTACTTACATTTTTATTTGAATTAATAAAATAACAAAAATCAAGAACACCAGGAGCCTGAGGATATAACTCAGTGGTGGATCGCTTGCTTAGCATGTATTGAGGCTTTGAGATCTATAAGGCACAGCAAAGAAAGAAAATAGGGGGGTGGTGGCAGAAGGGCAGAATGAAGGACAGAGGAAAGGGAAACAAACAGGGGAAGAAAGGGGAGAAGAAGGGGGGAGGGAAAGGAAAGGCAAAAAACACAATGGCTCTCAAGAGATAAGTATACAGAATGAATAGTTCACAAATCATCCAGTGTAGCAAACAGCTACTTTGTAGCTCAGCAAGAAAGACAAGGAGACATTTTCATGGGTGCAAAGCCTGCCAGACCTCAGCAGAGGGAAACCCCAGTCATGGCAGGCACCATTCTGGACAGTGGAACCCTGATTGTCTTATCGCAGGTGTTTTTATTGATACAGAAGTTCCTCAGATGTTCTACTGATACAAAAACTCTGTCCCCTCATCCAAAGGCCTATTTGCATAATGAAGGAAACCTGTAGCCAAGTCTCATCTTCCCACAGCCTAGCTTTTAACATCTTTTAACAGCCTAGCTATGTCACCTTTATGGTGGAAGAACTCAGCCTGAAGGAAATGTTCTCTCCCTGTTGCTGAACACTATGGGAGAGAGGGACTACAAGAACTCCTCCACAGCAACTCTATTCTTTCACAATGACTCTGCCAGAGAGCAGGGAGCAGGTGCAGATCATGAGAAAGCAACCATCTTAATCACAGATTTACATAAAGCCAACACCTGCAGATTATGCAAATGGCCAAGACTTAGGCAGCCCTTGTCCCATCAATGTACAAACAATTATTATAAACATAACTAGAAATAAACTCCTCCAACAATCCAGAATAGACCCGAAATTATTGTGTGAAATGATATTTTCCAGAGTATTCATTCTAAGAAAGGAAAATGAGAGCCAGGCAGAAGCAGGAGGATAACCAGTAGGAGGCCCAACTGAACTTCTTTCTGAAATCCCCATTTCCCTCTTCTAAAGATTCAGATGTTTGCATTTAAGACCTATCTGGAAAAGACAGGTCAAGACCCATCCAGGACAATCTCTACATGTCAAGATCCTTACGTTAACTCTCTCTGCAAAGTCTTTTGGTTTTCTGTTATGTAATAATATTCATAATTTATAGAGATGGGGACATGAACATCTTTTGGAAGTGCTATAAACCAAATGCATATGTTCCTCGAAATTCATATTGATAGGTGAAGATAAACAAGAAAAGATATACACATACAGTGAAATTTTATTCAGCCTTGAGTAGAAAGAAGATTCTGACAGATGCTACAGCAGTGATGAAACTTGAAGACACTGTGTCAAGTGACATAAGACAGTGATGAATAGATGAAACCATTTACATTAGTTGAGCTGTTAAGGAATGCAAACGTGGTGGATGGCTCCTGGAGGAAGTCTCAGCCGCTGCCACATAAAGCATCCCTCATCCTTTACTAACAGTTTCACTACAGTCTGGATAAAAAACATACGGGGCAAATATAATTTTCTGTGCCTTGATTATCAACAAACTTGTGTTTCTATTACAAAAAAAAAAAAAAAAACTTAAAGGAAAACAGCTATCTCCCCGAATCTGATAGACACCTTTCCTGGAATTTATATGAAATATTGAATTATAATCAACGGATGTCTATCTTTGACAATTCAGAATATTCATTGAGCATCTTTAATGGGACTAAGCACATTTCCGGGACTCTGAGGCAGTGGTTGTTTTTCAAAAATAAAATAGAACGTTTCCTACGCTCTCTGGAGATGTCAGGATTGAGCAAAAGCAAATGTGACAGAGGTCAACAAGGACTGGACCAACATTTGCCGTCACTCATCAGCTTCCGAATCAGGATATGGTTTTTGTGACTTTTCAATTACAAGATCATACACAACAGATTTGGGTCTATTGATAAAGCATCTGATTTATCTGATCAACCTTTAATAACCTTTAATAACTGCCATTCCTCTCTCTGCTTCTCAACTGCAAGAGTTTAGCTTGCATACTCTTGGACCTTTATTTCAGAAACTACCCTCACATCCCCCATTCTGCACCCTGTTGAACCCCACTTTCTAGTCCCCCTCACTATGTTCATCTTCATGGAAACAGAAAATAGTATCCCTTCATAAGAAAATCTGTGCCTGGTCTTGTTCCAAGAAATCAGAGTTTTCTGAAATCATTCAAGCTCCCCGAGAAAACAAAACACAGAAAGACCGTTAAATGTGTTTTAGCCATTAAAAAAGGTAGGCGGATGTTCCTTCCCTTTATCTATATGAAAAATTTCCCTTCCTGACATTGAGTCATGTTCACTTTTCCCAAGAGGGAATAAAGTGTTCTCTGTAAAAGCACAACCCTTTCTTCCCCAGTGCTCTGGCCCCATGCCAGTGTAACAGAAACAGCCAAATAAAGGGCTCAGATAAGTTCCTCAGGTGCCAGGGGAGTGTTATCAGAGGAAATCATCTTCCTCCCTGTGACAAGGCATGTGGATCCTCAGCATACTCACAAAAAATTGGGGCCCCCAAGGAGTAGAAATTCATCAAATACTCAGTGGGGAATTTTGCACAGAACAGCAATGGAAACCAGTGGGAACAGAGTCTTATTAACTCCAAAAAGTTGTACCAATTGGGTTCTTAGGAATAGCACTCAGAAATAGATGCCTAGAGACAAAGGACTTTAGTGACAAGTACAATATAATGTGCAGGGGGGAAAATGTGTTTCTTTGCCTAAGAGTCTGATATTAAACAAGGGAACTAGTATCGGTTTGCAAAATACAATGTTTATATTATCCACAGCAGGAAACTGTGGGTAACTAGAACACCAATGTAGTACATGCTACAGCGTGGATGTACAAAACATGCTTACAAATATAATATTTCTTTCTATTTTATCCATAATTAAATGAGTCTTTATTCCCCGATCAGTAGCAGGAAAATAAAAACTGTCCAATATGATTGAGGTGGTATTTAGTCCCCTAGAAAATAAAGCCCAGTCTCAGATTTCCCAGGTGCATAGGATGGTTCAAGTCCCATGGAAGTCTGAGCCTCATATGGTAAGGCAGAGATACTTTAGTGCTTTAGGGAGACCTTTGCTCTCTGGGGTGACGTGCTTTCTCCAGCTTAGAGCTAAATCAATAGCTACTGTGTCTCCAGGTCTGTTTTTTTTTTCTCCCTCTTTCCCTCACTCCTCTCCCTTCCTTCCTTCTTCTTTCTTCCTTCCTTTCTCCTTTCTTTCTCTCTTTCTCTTGATTGTTATTGAATTTTTTTCTGTTCAGTTAATGAGTGATTCTTTCATTGGAAGCTGAGCCATAATCGTAGAAAGAAATATAGACTATTCAAGCTGAAAGGAACTAACCTCTATTTGACAGCCTTGACTGGAAGCCAAGGCTGGGTTAACTCAAGGCCTCCTACTTAGATTTTTGCAGAAGTGGAATTTGAATTGGACTACTGACTCTTAAATATGGCATACAGATTTGAAGGCTTCCGTTTTGTCTGTAAGTTCTTGTGTCATTTACCTAAATTGTTATTTTGTGCCATGTCTAAATTTGAGTCTGTATTGTTACTTAGCAACAATTAAGATGTTAATGTACATACATTTGGTTTTTTTTTTCCAGTAGCCAAATTGGCCATTAACAAATGGCTTCTATTATTATGAACTGATTAGAAGTCTTTAACTTTCATACAAATATCTATTTAAAACCTGACAGCTCCAAACTGATGTAAGGAACAGACGGTAGGGTTTCTTAAGTCTCTGTATTGTGTCTTTGGAATGCTTTATGTCCAAGGAAGGTTTTTAATGCCACTAAGTAAACTGTTTTAAAGAATTCTTTTACTCTTAAAAGCTAGAAGAAAGAAGAAAACACCCAAAGAAAGTATTTCGATCAGTTGGCAATTGATTGTTTCCACATAACAAAGTGCACTTTATAGCTTTGTAGAGAGCCAAGAACAGAATTACCTGACTCCGGCCTTAAACCCTCTGAGGAAGCTCCCCTACCGAGCCTGTCCCCCAGCCATGGCTGCACATTTGCCTCTGTGCACAGTACATTTTTACCACTCACAATAGAAGGTATTGTTCTGTAAAGCTAGTCAAATTAATTATTTGAGCACCGCAGGATGTACAACATGAAAGAACAGCTTTATAGATATTCAGGGCACTATATAATATGCCATGGTGAATTATTGACTCTAATGAGAACATCTCTAAAAGACTGAACTCTCAAGGGTGCTGGTTTAAGGGTGGGAGGAAGGGCTCACACATTAAATCAATAATTAGGGAGACGGAAGGAAGAGAGACAGATTGGGAGAGAGATTTCTGAAAATTGAACACTTGTTGTCTGCGTATCTCCCTTGCTGATGATTCATTAAATGAAGATTAACATCAGTAACTTATTGACCAGTGTGCCAATAAATCCTGAGCGCTATCAGCTGTGATTCCTGAAACAGACAGACAGGGATATATGTTTAAGAGTGTTGACTGAGAGCAAAGTAATATATAGAAAAATTTGTGAGCATATTTAAGTATACTGTTAATTATGTGTGTTTCATATTTATACAAACCAATGCAATGGCTGGACAGTTATCATGATGAACACTCTCTTGGGTTGGAATAGGTGTAAAAGAAGAAACTAATGTTTTTAAAGTATTTGTACTTTATTATACATGCAACGTTACTTTCACACACACACACATATATGATAGATTTTGAACGTATTCTCACTAGAACCTGCTATCTTTTCACCTCTCAGCTCCCCTTGCTCCTGTCTCTGTTCCCTTATCTTACCTCCATGATTTTATGTATCTACATAAAATCTGCAATTCACAGATGAGGGAAAATATTCACTATTTGTCTTTCTGAAGCTGACTTATTTCACGCAGTATAATTATCCCAGTTATGTCCATTTTCCTATACATGACATAACCCCGGTCTTCTTTAATGTCTGAAAAAGTTCTCCGTAGTGATATATACCACCATCTCTTATCCATTCCTCTGCAGACAGGAAGCTTGACTGGCTCCGTAACTTCGTAACTGTGAACAGTGCTGGAATAAGCATCCCTCTGCAAGTATCCCTTGACGCTCACTTGGAGTCCTTTGGTAAAATAGAGGAGGGGCAGACGTGGGTTATACAGTAGGACTGTGTTAAGTCTTTAAAGAGTCTCCATACCGATTTCCATAGTGGTTGAGCTAGTTTATTTCTCTCCAACGTTGTATTGGGCTCCCTTTCGTCTACATACTCAACGACAGTTAGTTGCTTTCTTAATGACAGACATAATGACTAGGAGAAAATGGAATCTCAGTATAGGTGTGTTTTGAGGAGAGGTGTGTGCACACACTAATATGTGTGTGGGTACATACGTGTGTGTTGCTGCATGTTCTTGAGCATGTGAAAGCCATGTGATAACCCTCAGGTGTAGATGATTATTTTCTTTAGGCAGACTCTCTTAATGGCCTGGAATTCATCAAGTAGACTAGGTTAACTGGTCAGAGAGCCCCCAAGACCTGCCTATGTCTGTCTTTCCAGCACTGGGGTTACAAGTGTGTCCATCACATCCAACTTTTTAAAAGTAGGTTCTGGGCCGAGCAGTGGCTGCTCAAACCTTTAATCCCAGCACTCGGGAAGCAGAGGCAGGTGGATCTCTGTGAGTTCAAGGCCCAACCTGGTCTACAGAGTGAGTTCCGGGACAGCCAGAGTTACAACAGAGAAACCCTGTGTACAAAAAACAAAAATAAAATAAAATAAAAAATAAATAAATGTAGGTCCTGGCTATTGAACTCAGGTCCTGATGCTTGCAAGACTAGTAATGCTCTCTCCAGCCCTTAATGTAGTTTCAGTTTGCATTCTTCTGATGGCAAATGATGCTGAACGTTTTCTCATGTTTATTGGACACATGCATTTTACCTTTTGATAACTGTATCTTGATTTCAGTAACACATTTATTGGTTGGGTTGTTTGGTTTCTTGTTGCTTAGTTTTTTTTTTAAGGTCTTTGTATATTTTTAGATATTAATATTCTTTTAGATGTATAGCTAGAAAAGATTTTAAGATTCCTTTTAAAAATTTATTTCTTTATTTGGGGGTGGGGTCATGTGCTACTGTGCGCAGGAGGAAGCCAGTGGACGACTTTGTGGACTTGGCTTTCTCTTACCACTTCTATATGGGTTCAAGGTATTGAACTCTTGTCATCAGTACTGTGTGGCAAGTGCCATCACACTGTCCCCAAAATTTAAAGGAGTTTAAAGTTTATTGAGAGACACCAAACATGTTTTTAATGCAAAGCAATTTCCCTGCACTTCTAAAAGATCGTTGTGGTTATTTTCAACTGTAGCTTTTCCTTGGTCTCTGTCTTACGCTCACACCCTGCGAGAGTGAACATTATCCCCCTTTGCATGTGTTTGGTTCGCATGTGTGTAGGTGCTTGTGGGTGTGGCACGTGCAGGCTAGGGTTGACGTAAGGACTCTTCTTCAATCCCTCTTCTGCTTTATACTGTGAGGCAACCAAACTCAGAAATCATAGATACGGCTAGTCTCGCTAACCAGCTTGCTCTGGGGATCCCCAGTTTTGAGATTTCCAAAGCTGTAATTGTAGGCAGGCCGCCGTGAACACTCAGCGTGTAGTGGGTTTTCAGGACCCAAACTTCAGTCCTCTTAATCGAGCAGCAAAAGCTTTAACTGTTTGACAGTCTCACTAGTCCCAAAGCCAGCTTCCTTAGAAGACAGTTCTAGCTTTGGCCGAATAGCTACCAAAAGAGCAAAGAGGTAGTGCAGGTTTGTGAAACACGATTAACAGAAGGGAATGTATACATACAGCCTGCAGCAAATTTCCGGTTATTTCTAAGATCGCTTCTCTATATTCCATTGAACATCTTCCAATCTTTCCAGAGACAAGAATCTCAACATACAGCCTAGGCCGGTCTCAAACTAACCATCCTCCTGCCTCTGTCCCCTGAAGAGCCAGAATGACAGGAATGTGTCACCACACCTAGCTTTTAAAGTTTTTTTTACCGAATAAGTGACATGTGGAAGAGTGTTCCAAGACATCTCTCGCAGAGATTTAACCCAGGCCAGTCCTGAACTGTGGGTGAGATATTCACCCAGGTATTCACCTCCCAAGACTAGTAGAGAAATCACCACATATTCTACTTTACACAGAAAATTTTCGAAAATAACAGGTATTCTTCTATTTGTCGGGCTGTACCCCAATGTTGGGGATTGGTGTGCAGACACTCAGGGCTTGTGGATTTCGGCTGTTAAGCACCTCCTTGTGTATCTGCCACGTGACTGGCCTCTGACCAGCCCTGTTCTGATTACTCACGGGTCTCACCAAAGAGCGGACCATATAAAGAATTCACCCCCACCAGTAGGTCTTCAGATGAAGTTGGCTTTTAACTGAGGCATGTCTTGTCCTGGACCCGTCTTTCTATTGCCACGGCTACTAGAACCTGAGTTCTGTTTCCTTTGGCCCGGAATCCTCACAACTGGAACTCCTAACACAGACTCACCACTCTTCCTCAGTCTCTCTGTGCCCACCCCGCTCACCCCGCCTACCTGTTCTGGCCAAGGACACAAACCCTCCCACACTGGCTCCTCACTCTGGGATTTTGTAAGAGGATAACGGTAACTGTGGCAACCCTTGTTATTCCCCTGTGGAGCTTTCTGAGAGATTGATGTATTGTTTTCTTGGTTTTTTGGGTTTTTTTCATCCTCGGAAACACTGGCCTCAAAAAGCAAAAAAGTCACCAGCGGGGGCGAAAAAAAAAATCTTCCTCCAAGGCCCTGGAAACACACTTGTGACAATCAGCAAAATCTCTTCTGTTACTTCTGGGGCTCTTGTTACCCCTTTGTGTGGTATTCACAGTGTTTGAGTATACTGGGGCGTTCACATCATTTATATACGGCCCAGTCTCTGTTCTCGGCCCATGTATTACAACAGCTAACTGCAGCTCACTTGGCATTGTGGTTTGCACAGCTGGACATGTGGGATAGAATGGGTTCATCCCCTCAGAGATGAGCTTACAGCCCCCATCCACAGTGTCCTTCTTCTCCACACCTACGGCCACCCCCATTGTCCTCACAAGCACAGTGAGCCCTAATGAAGTCATGTCTTTAGGTGTTAAAGCTGCAGGTGCACAAACGCTGATAAACCTCCTAACTCACCGTCAGATCAGCGTGTTTATCCGCAAGCTGCAGAATGTATTTAATTATAAGATACGAAAAGGCTCCTCAGATTTGTTCTCTTGGCCCAGAAGCTAGTGACTCATCCGTGAAGCACCGTGTCTTCCCAAAGGCTATAATGACTAGCTACAGACCATCTTAGGAACTCACATGGGAGTTTCTTAGGAACTTAGAAACATCTTAGGAACATCTTCATGGGAGATTCTGAACTGCAAGATATAAAACATTTTTCTTAAATTTTTTTTAAAATAGCTTCTAAAGAATGAGAAAACTTTACCAAACACAGAGTTAACACAATTGTGTGTATGTTTACGGGGGCAGGGGTGGGGGAGCGTGGAGAATAAAAAATAGCTTTCAAAATGATGCTGTAAGAAATTCACTCAACATGAGCATGTGCCTGGAAAGTTATTAATCATACTGGGTTTTTTTTTTTGTTTGTTTGTTTTTTTTATACAAACTTTCCAAGGAGTTGAGCTTTTTAACGTGGGAATTGCTAGCGCGAAGTCTGGAGAGGGACTAGGTACTCGTAACTCATTCTGAAGTGTAGAACGTTCCCCCAAACAGGATTGCTCAGGGCTCTTCACAGCGAGTGCACCACATGTTTAGAGAACCATGGGTTGCTAAAGGAAGGAAAAGGTAAACTAAAGATGGAGGGGAAAGGCTCAAGCAGTGAGGGTAGACCATGGAGTAGGAATGAGGAGGGCAGACAGGAGGACAGACAATCTCAAAGACAAATAGCTTTGGTGAAACGCACATTTAATTGAAGATTACCCAGAGACCCAGCACTGGCCAAGGTGCTGAGAATAAGAGATTACGGACTGCTCGGCCCTAAGTGAGGGGGGTCATCTGTGCTGCTCGGTGCTACTTGGCCTAAAGAGTAAGAAGCATAGGGTCACCGAATCAGGTACCTGCCTTCTGGACTGAGTCCTTGTACACCAAGCTGCCCTCTGATGATAATGCAGCCTCCCGCTTAGAGGGAAAGCACACGCTGGCTAGGACTTGGAGTATCCGGTTCTCTCTGCGATCCTGCTTTCTCAATATGCATTAATAAATCAGCATTCTGCCCGGTGTACTTTTTATTAATTCAGGACTAAAACTATGCCTAAACTAAGTCAGATGCAAAGAAAATAAGGTGAAAACTCACTGGGAAACCAGCCTTCTGGCTGCTGACGAGGGCAATGCCAGAACAGCTGTGCACACACCGCAGGTATCGCCTGGAAATGGGCTCCTGACAAAGCCATATTACACAGCACGTTTTTCTCCCTGTGTGGGGTGCTTCCTCTCACATTTTCCTCCTTGTTATAATCCCCTCAAATACCCTAGCCAAAAGTCTGCTCCAAATGCCAGTCATCTTCACCTCCTAGAATCAAGTCTGAAGGGAAGTATAGTCCCATTGTACCGAATCACTTGTCTTTCTGTGGGTGGATCTGTATCCCCACAAGATTGCATTTGGAACCCCGAATCCCCAGTGTTAAAGATTGTGGCTGCATTTTGATGCAAAACCTAAGGTAGTTAAGGTTAACTGAGGTTATTAGGGGCCTAATCCACTATGACTGGTATTACCAGAGACTGATTAAGACTTAGACAGGCACAGAGAAGAGCATAGGAGGTCCCCGTTAAGGACAAGGGGAGAGACCTCCAAAGAAACAAGCCCTGCTAATCCTTTGATTTCAGACTTCTTGCCTCCACTACAGGGGAATAAGCTTCTTTTGTTTAAGCCCCCATGTTGTGATACTTTGTTCTGGAAACCCCAACAATGTAATAGACTTCCTTTCAGGTCCTCTCCCTAACCACCCCAAACAGATCTTAACAACCCAGAGAGTTTTGCACTGTGCCCTCCTTCTCCCCAGCCACTCCAGTGTATGAGTTTGGAGCCCCATGTGCCTACCATTGGCTGATCTCAAGGAAGAAGCCAGAAAACAATTTCTGAGGCAAGAGGGCCTGGAATTGTGATTGATGTTTGTACAAATTGCACACAGTCCTTGCCACTGAGGCAAAGGCTTTACACAGAGGCATGGGGCGTTACGAACTGTCTTGATTTTTGGCCTGATTTTATAAAAATCAGCATTTTGCTAAATAGCTGAGGGTCAGAGGAGCAGCTACTGCTGAAGAATCTGAGACCCAGAGCAAGTACAGCTCATTCTAAGTAGGTGAGCTCGGGGACGCGACTTCAGATTTCCAGTCTCAAAATGTCCTTGTGCCCAGGGGTCAGTTCTTCTGTAGGTAGGTTCAGTGTAAACTAGTGGTAGCACTGAAACTCTTTTAAGTTTGTAAACGGAAAAAGGATCAAACATGTTTCACATCACCCCAACTTGCATGTGTTTTTAGCACTTTTTTTTTTTGACCACTTCTTTTGTGAGATGCAAAAGCATTTCCTCTTGTTAAAAAAAAAAAAAAAACCATCATTCAACACGTTTATCTGGTTCATCAATACAGGTGGTGTGCTCCTGTGTGTCTTTTATTTTGCAATGAATTTTCCTACACACGGAGCCAAAATCTTCTCGATTCTGAAAGCTAAATACCTGGTCCCACCCAACCATAATCTGCCAATATTCTCTTCTGTCATAATTATGTCACGTGAATTGTACATACTTTTAATGTGATGGAAGTGGACTTTAGCTATACAATCTTCCCCCACAAAAACACATAATCCCAGTCTAAGCATGAGAAAAGCAGGAGGTAAAGCCTGCATCCCCAGTTAAAGGGCATTTGACTCAGTCCTTGGCCAGTACTCTGAAAGTCATCAGGCTCATCAAAAAACAAGCACTGTTTGGGAAACTGCCCCAGCAGAGAGAAGACAGCCTAGGAGACACGATATCTAAGCGTCATACAGACGGTTACCTGGAAGAGAAAAGAGCATCAGTTGAAAACTAAGGATATCTGAATAAGGTATGGGCTTTTAGGTTACATTAATGTAATAACTACTTTTCTGATGCTGTAACAAAATTCCATGACTAAAGACGCCTTAAGCAAGAGGGTTTAATGTGGGTTACGCTTCCAGAGGACGAGAGTACGTTGCGGCAGGAAGGCACGGAAACAGGCGGGCATGGCAGCAGGAGCAGAAAGCTAAGAGATTGCGTCATTTACCACAGATGCAGATTAGAGAGAACAAATTGGAAGGAGAACAGGGCTTTCAAATCTCCAAGCCCACCCCCAGTGATGCATTTTCTCCATCAAGGCCACAGCTCCTAAACCTCCCCAAACAGTGCCACTAAGTGGAACTGAGTGTTTAAATACCCTAGTCTGGCGGAGGGGAGAGGGCGTGTCTCATTCAAAACACCACAAATCATTTGTCAACATAGGTTTATTTATAGGAACAAATTATCATACTCACACACCATGTTACCATGAGGGACATGGGAATTCTCTATCCTATCTCCGGTGATTTTTCTGTAAATATAAAACTACCCTAAAATACAGCTGTATTTCAAAAATATGTTTCCATTAACTCTCCCTAAAAGCCATGGTTGCCTGTACCCAGCTCTAACACAAAGCCAGACGACTTCTCCGGAGTTATAGTGTGTGAGTCTTTCCTTTCCCTACTCCCTCTCCCAGTGCGACTTCTGTACATTTCACATAAGCACTTTATCTTTCAGCTCCTGGTAACTCTCCACAGTTGTCTGAAAGCTGCTGGTCCCTCTTTGTAACAAATGCTGCGGTTCAGGGTCTGCATCACCGTGTCATCCCTTGGTGGTTCCCACACATGACTTATCTGCATGCTTTCTCCATTGGGATGTGTCTACAACTTCAATTCCTGGGGCAAGCTTCACACAGTCTAAGCCCTACGTTTCATTAAATAAAATCCTCTGGGGCCAGAGCTGAGCTGCTAGCAGCAGCAGAGAAATGCCAAGGGGCCCACACTAAATCAGTGAAGGAAATCGATACCAGGGAGAGCTGGGTATACATGTGCTCAGCCCCTAGCATCAAAGTTCTGCAACACTAATGGCATCCAGATGCATACCACCTGGGACCCAAAGTCTCAAAAGAGAGTATTCTTTTACTATTGAGGTATTTAGGGTACAGGCTATTTTTTTCTTGCTTTTGTTTAGTTGGTTTTTAAACTGATCGAAAAGCTGTACATGCTTGCAGGAAAAGCTGGTTGGCCTTGATATTTAATTCGCACTCAAGTTAGCTTGTATTTAGAGCCAAACAGACCTTGATCTTCATTTATTATTCAGTAAGACGAATACAAGTAGCCTGGAGTTGGTTTTCAGACTCAAACACACACACAAAAAGACCCACGTATCTGAGCAAGGATAATTCTATTCTTCCTACAAATGATGGGATGATGGAACAAGTACCAGGCAGAAAATCAATACAGGATCATCCTCTCAACCCCAGGCTTAGAGGAGGCCTTTGCTTTGCTCAGAAAGCAGAGGAAGATGGAACGGCCTCACAAATATTTACTGAAAGAAGTCCTTTTTACCTTGCAAAATCATTGATTTTAAAAGTATAGGGGAGCTAAGAGGAAGAAATCCTATGCAATTCTGATATTATATGCTCAGCACAAGAGCTAATAATGAAAAGAAGTGAATTTCCAGCATTAAACTTAAACCTCCAGAGGACCAAGCAAAATTCCTGAAATCCCTGTAAGAGAAAAGAAGGCTCAAGAAAGAATTCTTATAAGGTGTGTGAGTGTGTGTGTGTGTGTGTATGTATGTGTGTGTGTATCTGTATGAGTGTGTGTCAGTGTGTGTCAGTGTATATGTGTGTGTATCTATGTGTGTGTATGTGTGAGTGTGTATCTGTGTGAGTATGTGTGTGTATGTGTGAGTGTGTATCTGTGTGAGTGTGTGTGTGTGTGTGTGTGTGGTGTGTGTATGTATCTGGGTGTGTCTGTGTCTGTGTGTGTGTATCTGTATGAGTATGTGTGTGTGTGTCTATATATCTGTGTGTGTGTATATGTGAGTGTGTATCTGTGTGAATGTGTGTGTGGTGTGTACATGTGTGTGTATCTGGGTGTGTCTGTGTCTGTGCGTGTCTATGACTGTATGTCTGTGCATTCGAGGAACCTTAATGGAAATAGAGTGTTTCCATTTGTATTATGTAATTATTAGTGCCAATCCAATCCACAAATATGCACCTCCATTTTTAACGATATAAGCATGAAATCTACCATTCATTTAAGTGCTGACTATGTGCCAGGCTCAGTGAGAAGGACTCCCACTTATGGGCTTAATCAAACCACACACACACACACACACACACAAAGTAGATATCACTAGTGTTTTCTCAATTTATAGCCAGAGATACTGATACCAGTGGGATCGTTGAAAGTAAATAACGCCTGAGGTTTCACTAGGGAACTAGACAGAGAACTGGACCTGAGCCATGCTAAGTATTTCTTGCATCACTTGCCCATACCTAAAGCCTTCCTCGCATCTCTGAACAGAGCACACACTTAAGGCTCAGGAGGCTTGAGGAACCCAGGGCACTTTAAGGGCGAGTGTGTGTGTGTGTGTGTGTGTTTTCTTTTGTTGTTTGGGTTTGGGTTTAGAGGTCAGGTCTAGTTATGTGCCCTTAGCTGGTCTCTAGTACTTGTTATGTAGCCCATGCTAGACTCAGAGTCATGACAAGCCTCCTGCCTCTGCCTCCCCAGTACAGCAAGTTATAGCAAGCACCGTTGCACCAGACTCAAATCTGCTGCGAAGAGATTTTATTTTTCTCACTAGAAGGAAATAGGCACAAATAAGGAATTCAGTGTCATTGCCATCTCCAAAAATTTGTTAGGAATTCTGAAAAACTTATGATTCACAGGAAACATCTGTATAAAGCTACCCTTGGTCGACTGAAAGCTTGGAACCACTTATCAGTTGACTCTCAAACATGGGAGACTTGAGATCCTCTAGAAGAGGGGCTAGGGGTGCAGCTCAGAGTGTGGATCTTGCCTAGCATGCACAAGGCCATGGATTCAAATCCAAGTACCACAAAAAGACAGAGAACAAGAATCTACCAGGAGAGCTTTTTAGAACCGTAGGCTTCTAGATTCTGCGCCCAGAGACTCTGCTACCACTGTGGGATGGGGAGGAGAGTCTGTTCTCGGTGAGTTTTCAGGTGCTGTTGCTGCAGCTGCTAATCTAGGTCCGGAACTGGAGAAGCATTCCCTTAGACTTTAAAATTAGCATCGGCATGATTTAGGCTTTCAGACAGACAACTTAACTAAACTCCGAATAAATTCCCCAAATACAAAGATTCCAAGCAGTTTCCAGAGTCAAGTCTGGCTTCAAGGACATGTGACCAGTTGCTACACAGGGCCCCATTCTCAGAAAGGTTACACTCACAGCTCAGTGCTGTAATCACTGTCTTAAAATGCTTTCCTTGGTCTGATCTTAAGTTTGAGAACTGTAGGTGAAAGTCATTGTGACATAAATCATATTTGGGAGGCATGAAACCTCTGCACAGTCCTGCCTCCTGCCAGCTTCCTCCCTTCTCGAGATGAGTTCTCAGTCCCGGCTCTTCTCCCTTGGCATCTTAGCAAATCTGAGTTCACTCTCCTAAAGCCCACTCCAAAGCTGCTACCAGCCAGAGCAGCACCCACTTGTGTCAAGGGAGAAAGTTCGACCCACGTTCCTTTGTCCTCCAGAACAACCTAAATGCTAACTTGGGAAGGGCTGGAGTTTGGGTGTGAGCTTCAGAAAGTCTCTGGGAGGGCGAGGTGGTAGTCATCCCTGGTCTGGGTGAGAGCACCCTACTGCGTTCTGTAAGTGACTAAGGAAGGACACAGAACTCTGCCGTCGAGAGATGGAGATGCCAGTGGGAAAAACTTCTGGCTTTCTTCCAAATTCTAATTGTCCCAGTGTTTGGATTACAGCCAGACCCTAAAGGAGGAACGAACTGGAATTGAATAGTTCTACTGAAATGAAAATACTGTAAAAACTTTTGCCAATAAGCTTTGAATGGGGACATTTCAAGAACTTTTTTTAATCGTTGAAATGATTACAAAATAAATATTTGAAAGACTTGAATAAAACTTCTAGTGAGGACTTTATATCTCTCTTCCCACTATAGCCAGTTCATGTATAGTGTGTTTAATGATGTGTGTGCATCTTCATAGTTGGAAGAATAAACTGAACCAGTATTTCTCAAACAACTGTAGTACACATTATATCACCTGAACATTTTTTTTATAATGTAGATTCTGGTTAGATGATCCTGGAGTAAAAATCCAAGACTATTTCTTAAAAGCTTCCTGGTGAGGGCGATGCTGTCAGTCAAATCCAGATCCTTGTATTCCAAATATGGGCAATGCTTGTGAGGTAAGATATGCCCGTGGGTGCAATAGTGACATGAATGTACTGGGAGTAACCAACTATTTCTGATTTAATTTAAGGCCTACCCCACAAGATGACACAACATGAGCCAGTACTGTTAACTGGCCCAAGAACCCATGGCTATATGGGTTATGGGTCCTAGATGAGAACTTCTCTCCATTATTCAGATAAATGGAAATAATATTAAACCGAATCATAAATACTTACCTTTATAACCCCAGATGAATGCAACCTTCGTCAGGGAAGCTTCTTTTTTGCAGTAGACAGTGATTGATACAGGTATCTATGGATGGTCAAAGTTCAGAGAATAAGATATTGCGGAGTTCTCAGCCCTATATATGAGAGCTGTATCATACATTCTCCTCTCAGGGGTTATGAAAGGGGTAGGGAGATTGCAAGAGCCACATGTAGGAGAGGACTGATATGAAAAAGTGTTCTCTGGTCATGACGAGGGCAGTGTGCACATTAACTCACAGAAGCTATAACTATGCACAAGTTCTGTACAAGATCAATCCAAATAGCATACAGCAAATAGCACAAATCGGAGACGGGTTCACAAAGCCCCAGCCCTAGCAGAGAACGATGGCAATTGACAGCTTCTGGGAAAGGAGAGTCAGTTTACTTCAGATGCAGCCCCTGATACACTGCCCATGTTCCCGTGGACCGCCCTTCACCCATGAGAGACACCAGCCACGTTAAGTGGACTCAATGGGTTTTTAAACCAGTGCATGAAGCTGGGGGGGAAAGTGGGGGGAGCAGGGAAAATGTTATATGGGAGGACCCAGGGGGTAGATTTGATCAAAACACATCATATCCATGTGTGAAATTAAAAATAATCTTTCTAAATTTAAAACAATAACAAAATACGGTCTATGGCCCTGCAACTCTCAAAAGTCAGTGAAGCAGACTTTCCAGCTCCACTCTAGGCTGGGGCTAAATGAGAGTCTACATCCCAACAAGAGCACGGAGGGATTCATGAAAATCTGAGACTTCTCCTAAACCTTCCTGACTCCTTCTTTTTCCATTTGCTCTGCTTTCCAAAGCCACAAAATGAAGATCTGTCATTTGGAATAACTGGTGACGGTCTCAAGTCTACCATCCATGTCCCGGGGTAGCAGAACTTTGGGTTGTATGCAAAGACTCACCGGTAGCAACATTTTTACAAACCCTTGGTAGTGCCATGAGTATTATACAGCAGTTGCTAAGTGTAAGGAGAGGGAGTTTGCAGAAGGACACAAAGTGTACTTGAGTCAGACCAAAATCTTTCTAGGCTGTTGGGATTTCTCTGTGGGTAGCTGTGACTTACTTGTAGGCTTTCATAATAGGAAAATGCGACAGGAGAGCCCTACAATCTCTCCAGTTCAGTGATACGTGGGGGCATTCACCCTTCAAGAAGGAAGGTAGCAGAGCAGTAGGGACATGTAGACTCCAAAGATAGACTGCCCGACTTCAAATCGTACATGCGCTGTGTTACCTTGGGCAAATTACTTAGCTTTCCCCATGCCTCTGTTGGCTCGTTTAAATCAGGTATAATGAGAGAACCTCCTCGGTAAGGTTTTATGAGTATTAAAGTCGTAAAGTTCTTGGAACCACGCCTTGCACACAGCAAGCTCTGCACCGGTGTCTCAATACAAATTCAAAAATATGACTAGCTTTCAAGTTTTTCTCTCCAGAGCCTCGGGACTTGCATAACTTGCTTAAAGTGACTCAGTTGCAGTATGACTAGAGACATATTCTGCCTTTCATGAGAGAGAAGAGATGTTATCTCAGGTGCCAGGGTGCTCTCTGCAGTTAACTAGAGCAATTAACTAGAGCAATTAACGTATCTACAGGAGGCACGAAAATGGGACCAGTAGCTTTGGCCCCAAAGCCCTGGGGAGGAGGAGTCCCTGAGTCTACACACATATTTCTCTGTTATCCACCTGTAAAAGGAAAAAAAAAATATACTAAATTAGACACCAGACTCCCACATATGCAAAAGTCTCACTAGTTTAAAAGCTGATTTATTTTCCCTAGGTATCTAGAGTCTACAACTTTCCCATGGCTAAGCACCTGTCAAAGGGTGCTAAGGCCATGTGCAAAACGCAATTTCAGACGAGTGTTTAGCAGCTACATCCCTGTGAATTGGCTAGGATAGTGTATCCACTGTCACTCTGCTTCAATGAAAACCTGAGGGAAAAGCCACCATAACGGAGATCTTCGGATTCCAGCGGCCCCTCCTTCACCCATTTTCCGAAGAAACGATCAAATGCATCGCAAGATGTCTGCTGCACGCACAGGCTGTTCACAGGTCCGCTTGCCACAGCCTCCATCTTCCCCCGTGCTCCATCAATTATTACTTTGTCTCGCCTGGATGGTGCTTGTAAACTCCTCAAGGTATGCTCCTGGGCAGTTATGCACATTTGAGATTTCCCTTCTGATCCCTCCTCGGCTGTCTCTGGACCCAAACTGATTTGCCGGCGAGGGAAAACTGATGAAAATTTCATGACATTTAGATTTTGAAAAGCGCATGGTGGCGGCTCTATAGGTTTGCTTACCTTGGATTAAAACCTATTAACGTTCAGGCACCTTCCTCTCTGCTGAGATTCATTTCTGACTCGCGTGCGGTGGCTTGCAGAGCGCTTCATTACAGCTCAGGGGCATAAATGATGCCACACAAGCCATTAAAAATGAGTTTTCAAGAATACAAAAAAGAAACCTTTGTAGGCGAGGGCCAATTTGTTTCGAAGGCGATGCTCTGGGAGAGCCTTCACAAAGCGGCGAGCATTATCTCAGAGTCAAGCTATGCGCTTTCTCTCCTATTTTTAAATACCAAACAGAGAATGGAGAGAGTTATTTCTTTGTGACAGCAGCTTTGGTCCCTGCCCTTATTTTCTGCCATTATAGCTCCAGTGAAGCTGTGTGAATAGACTTGTGTAGAATTTTTTTTTAAGGGTGGGGCAATTGTTTTATTTGGGGTAAAAATCCACAAATTTGTGTATGGATAGGGTCTCTAAAAGAGTCTCATAGTCCCTGTGCCTCGTTTCCTTTTTATTCAAAATATCACTACTATCAAAGTCACAGAGCTGCTTCGAGGGCTGAAGAAATCTAATAACTGTAATTTTGTAAGTGAAAATTAGTACAATTCTTTCTGCTGCTAAAGCAGGTACATCTGTTGTTCACCATCTTGAGATTCCTTGTTTTTCCCTGATCAATTGCAATTTGTTTTCATTTTAATTACTCCTATTGTTTTTAGATTGCAAGCACCAAAACAAATACCTCTGGATAAGGGTTTCTCAGTCTCAGTGATGCTGACATCTCAGGCTGGATGATTCCCTTGGGGTGGGAACTTCCCTGCATGCTTTCAGAATTTTCATAGACCCTTGACTTGTGCTGTTAGACGCCAGCGTCCCCTCCTCTGACCCAGCTGCAATGACCAGAAATATCTGCAGACTTTGCCAAATGTCCCTAGGGCACAAAACCACTGCTTTGGAGTGCATGGAGCTCGTATTCGGTTGCATTTACTGTACTGCGGGAGGAGAACAGCCAAAACAACTCAGCCAGTGGAAACTGAGGGAACCGGGAGGCGTGGTCTAAGAGCACATCACAGGCATTGACAGGACTGGTCGCTAATAATGGCACTAAAGCCAAGAATGAGATTTCATTAGTACTTTTGCTGTCACCACGACCAATATCTGACTGAAACAAAGGAGGAAAGACTTACTCTGGATTACAGCTTCAAAGGGAATTGAGTCCATCATAACAGGGAAGGTTTGGAGTTGCTCACAGAGCCAGCTTGTGGGAGAGATTCCTCGAATCATGGCCAACCAGGAGACAAAGAGAGTGATCCTGGAACCAGGGCTAGGTATAATCTTCAAAGGGATACCTTCAGTGACCTCCTTCTTCCATTTAGGCCCCACTTCCAAAGGGCCCCGTGACTTTTAAAACAGCACCACAAGTTTACAATTTAAAATATGAGATTGTGGGAAGCATTTAAGATCCACGACATAATGAAGACTGAGGCCACTACGAGAAATGTTAGAGTGGTGTGAATCGAGATAGGAAGACAGCTCAGGAGTCCCTGACACTGCAGATATCAAAAATGTGTACCCAATCAGAAAGGGACCAGAGCTGAAGAAAGGGAAAAGGACCTTAGACGAAGCTGTCCAAACAAAAGATGACAACCAGTAGTAGAAAGGACTTCTGGGTTAGGTAGTAAGAAATGTAGTTGTTTGGCTGCTGTGGCATCTCACCAGGACAACAAAGAGGCATACTTATTGGTGTAAACCCTTCCAGACCTCAGCAGAGGGGACCACAGTCATGACCAGTGCCACCCTGGACAGTGGACCTACGAGTCTGAGCTCAGGTGTTTTTTATTGATTCAAAATGTCTCAGGTGTTCTACTGACAGTACGCGTAGATCATGAGCAAACAAATCCCACCTAAATCTAACACCTGCAGACAACACAAAATACCAAGACTTAGACCTTTCCCCAATGGTACACAAAACACTATATATACATACATATATATATATATATATATATATATATATATATATATACACATATACATATATATATACACATATATACATACATAGATACATACATATACATATACATATATATATATATATATACACACACACACACACACACATACATATACATACAGGGTTTCTCTGTTGTAACTCTGGCTGTCCTGGAACTCACTCTGTAGACCAAGCTGGCCTCCAACTCACAGAGATCCGCCTGCCTCTGCCTCTGCTCCTGAGTGCTGGGATTAAAGGCGAGCGCCACAACCACCTAGCTACAGAATGATATTTTAAACACAACTAAAAAAAAACTTCTACAACAAGGAAGAATAAGGATTATAGAAGGAATGACAGGAAAGAAGCAAAACTGACAGTGAATGTAGAAAGAGAAACTGGGACAAAGAGAAGCTCTGCCCGGCTTCTGGACCACTGGACCATCTGGACAGAGCACCTGCCCCCACCCCATCCTGTAGCTACCTTCATCTTCCCACTGGTGTGGCTCTAAGGAACTACATCGGCCTTCTCACATGTGACTCTACCCACTAGGCCTGGAAGCTGACTGGTTAAGAGAGATATTGCCTATTTGCTTTGCCTCAACATAGATTCGCCCTTTCTCCCACCCAAGTCCAGTTAACTCCCTGGCTCTTGCTCCCTCACACTGACCCCGTCTCCATACAACTGAGCTCATCTGAAGCGCAGAGAGGAGTATCGCTGGTACCCAGATGTCAGTCTGGCCCTTAAGGCCTTCAGGCTCTGCCTTCACCTCTCCAAGACGGTCCATTCTCATTCTTCCGTTCCCAACTGCATTCGCCACGAACTCGTTCTGTGAGATGTCGAATCCTGTCACAATCGCTCAACCGAGAATCATGTCTCCTTCATGATAGCCTAAGATATTTTGTACTTTTTTATAATATCATTTAAACACATGTTGTGTTTGGTTATGGAATCTGTGTACATTTTGTCTTTCCTTCTAGATTAGAAGCTCCTACAGATCCCCAGAAGTTGTCCTCAGCAGCCCACGTACCCAGACATATACTTACACACATATTCAAATATGTATGTGTCATTTTAAATAACTATAAAATTCTGTTTGGTCTAAAGCATAAAATCTAAATTTTAAATCTGAAGGATAAAACCACATTTGTCCTTGAGACATGAGAATCAATCTGTGACGTAATCACTCTTTACTGACCATTTAATCCTTTAACATTCCCTCCCGTATTCTAGACAGAGTGAACCACTTGTTCTTCGACAGAAACAGGTTTTCAATCCACATCCCAACCCTCAGCCTCTGACCTTCCTCCGAAAAGTCCTATTCCAGTGACACAGCCTGCATTCTCCTCTGGAAATATTCAACGACCACACAGTTACAGACTCAGCATTTTTCCCTCAATTTTCATATATAGCATTCAATTTGAGTCTCTATCTCAGCATGCCTGCACGATGTCAAATTGTTTCCAAATGTCTTATAACTCACTAGATTGTAAACCCTTTGGAGAAGGAGGTTTTGAGGCTCCCTCTTTCCTACATTTCCTGGAACTCACTCCATAATTGATAAGTGACTGAATGATTTCTTGGGACTCTAAAATTTCCGAGGTCGCGGATAAGCACCCAGGTCCAGCCTGCCTTATCTGCCCTCCTCTTTAATGGAAGGCCCATGCCTCTCTCCACTGGAACTGCTCTTACGACAGACAGTAAAAGAAGTACACATTGCTGCCAATGGTTCCTGTACGCTCATGTTATTGTTTTTAGAGCTGCAAGAGAGAAACTGGTTCCAAATGTTCAGGAACTGGTTAATCCAGATAAAAGAAAGATGTTTATACATTTAATTTAAGGTGTGTTGAGCACTTGAACTGGTAATGATATCTTCATCTCGAAGGAGCACCACTGATGTATTTACAACCCCACAACGTAAGTTAACGCACTGATATTTTTCTTCATTTATCGCTTCATCCTACTTACTTTTATGTTTCCATTGATCTTTTAAGACATCTGCTGATCCCAAGTGTATTGCCTCTGCCAAAGAAAGACATTAAGATAATAACCTCTCATCAATACCACTGTGCAGAATAAATAGTTTAACATCGGAAGAGACGTAGTCTCCAGTTAAGGAATATTTATTCAAATAGAATAAACTCACTTTTGTGAAACTGTGTAGGCTAGTTCCACACCTAAGGGAACTCTCATTGCTAAAGCCATGTGCTCTCTCGTGACAGCAATGGTTGGGTCGAGACCTTACACGTGAGAGCTGAAGAGATAGCTCGGCCAATAAAGGCACTTGCTTCGTAAGTCTGATGGCCTGAGTTCGTTCCCAGAACCTACGCAAAGGTGAAAGGAAAGAATTCCACAGCGTTGTCTTCTTGCCTACGCGGCTCATGTACTCACTCACACACACGCACACACACACCCATATCACGCACATATATGTAGAGGAATACTTAAATCAACGTATATACATATGCACACTTCATATATAATAATATATGAATAATATTATAAATAATAATAACTTCAAAAACTGTGAAAAGAACTAAACTTGAAACCAACTCACAAGCTCTCTAGTACCCACCTCGTCTCACTTCTCTGTGACCCCAGACTCGAGAGAGATGTAACATGCCAACTCTTCCCCCAAAGGCAGGGATTCTTAGCTTGGATCAGCCCCTATTTTCTTTATCCCCCTTATTTCTCCCAGTCAACTGATCCTTTTCTAAGTGACATCTCTGCTCCTGTCACATGGCTTCATGGCTCTGGTTTCTCTTAACCACTGTTACTTTGAGCTCCTTATAGTATGAATGCTTGTCTATCTCATTTTTCTTTCCTTAGTACATAACACACAGTAGGACTCTAATCTGATTGTTGAATATAGCTGATTCTTCAGGATGGAGAACTGGCTCACTAAGTTAATTGGAGGAACAGAGCTCGACTGAGAGTTCTGCGGAATAACTGTGTTAATAATACAAGATGGCGATCATTTGGAAGCACAGTTGTGAAATTGTTGTTGGTTCTTATTTTAGTGAATAGGTAAACAAATTCAATTTCTACTGCTCTCTATCTCCAACTGATGTCACAAGTTAGAAGAGCTAGTGATCACAGACTCCCAAAGAGGCATTGCCTCCTCTGAGGACAGTAAACATGGAGTTCCACCAATTACAACGCCAGCTAAAAATTTGTCAGTCGTCAATACTAAATTCTATTTAGAGTTAAAACAATGCGTTATTTACTTGGGTGATCCCATTGATTAGTATAGTGTCAATACTATTCATGTAATAAGTAAACGAGTTGAATTTGGCAGAACAATCAGTGTCCAAGTCTCTGAAAATGGAACAATAACTCTCAGCATTTTGCTTAGAGACAGTGGGCAGGAGAGAGGAAGAGAGGAGGGGAGGAAGCACCGGATTAGCCAATGCTCAGTGGTCTGAACTACCTGAAGACATCTCATATCCTGCATCCTTTTATGCAGGATTCTCAGACACACCCAGCTGAACCAGAGATTTCCAGACTTGGTATTTTCTCAACCTACCAATCAAGAAAACACGAACTTTATGCAAATTGTGATTTGCCTCCCTCTGAATTCTCTGACTTCTGCCTTTTCTGCTTACCATAATTATATACACCCCCTTTATCTGAGCTCTTTAATTAAATATTGTATCTGGAATATCACTGGACACATTTGCAAGTGCCTGCCACACTCTGTGCCGGGTTCTATTCCTGGTACTGAGGACACCGTGGTGAAGAAAAGAAAGCTATTTCTAATTTCATAGAGGTGGCTCGTAAGGAAGACAAATAATGAATAAAGAAATAGATATGTACATAAAGTTTCAGAAGATGAAACACTGTGAAGACAAATGTGGACCACAGAGTAAACACTAGCCAATACAATAGGGCAGAAACACTTTAGAAATAAAGGGGCCAGAGAAGATATCTCGGAGGAGGTCTCACTCCTGGAAAAAACAATTATTCCTCCCCACACAACCAGAGTTGCTCAAAGGCATTGGTTAATCAGAGTCGTCTGCAGTTATAAACTCCTCTGCGGAAGCTTTATGACAAAGCACAGTGACTTACATCTAGAAGATGTTCTGTAAATGACCATTTACTAATTAAATTTCCCCACATGCTCACTTTGAAGTACATTCACTAGAAAACCATTGGGTTGCTCTAATGGCCCTCTAACAACAGGGAAGAATTTTAGTCCTCTTCAAAGATGGACCCAAAGGACCAGCATGACCACCTGAAGACAGTCTTTCACCTGAGACGCTCTCCACCTGCTGGGATATTGTCTGTTGACATCCAACAGCTGTTGTTCATTTTTGAACACTGATCCCTGTGGTGTGTCCTTTGGGTGATCAAGCTTACACTCAAGCTCTCTATAAAATATTCAAGACGATTTGGACTCTCCTATTTTTCCATTGACATTTTTACCCCGCCTTTGATCTCTACTTGATTTTACTTTTCCTCTGCTTCGTCCCCCCCACTATTTCACTGTTTTCTTCAAGTAGACTATTTCCGTTCTTCTCTGTATGCCACACAACACCAGCCACAGGTTCTCAAAGTCATAAAACTCACAGAATTCAAGCAAGTTGCTTTTTTTTTTAAAAGAAAAATGTTCATGCACTACCATTATTTTATTAGAAAATAAAAAATTTTAAAGGTCAAATCTATTTTTGCTGGAAAGACATATTTTTTTTCCTATCTAGGGGCTATCAAAAGTTATACTTCCTGAGGACTATGACACACTCCTGAGTGTTAGGAGCTCCTTCTTCCTAGCTGCCCTTTGAAGTATGGAGTTTAAACCATCGACAATAAAAATAGCCACATATATTTATACTTGTCTGGCACAATTCATCCCAAGGAATAAAAATAACCCTCAGAACAAATGAAAATTCTCCAAACATCTTTTCCCCACAGATAAATATATGAAGACTAAGTACTAGCAAGGGTTTGGTGAGCTTCTACCTGGAAATGAAGGAGATGTCTTCCTGAAACACCCCTATTCCAGTTTGCTCTCAAGTAACCAATTCTGATATGAAACTCCTCTTTCCTGGTGACATCTTGGTGATTGAAATTGTTAATCAGTTTGCTACCCGTGTGAAAGCTTCAGCCATCTGGTTACTTAGGAAAGTGAACTTTACTTGGTAGTCTCATCTTTCCAGATGTTATAGAAGTTTTCCTTACTCACTAAACCAAGGGACTGGGGTAAAGGAGTGGCTCTGAAAATTTTGAAATTTCAAAAGAGTTTACAAGAATCGAATTCTTTCCCTGAATCTTTCCCAGTGCTCATCCATCCAGGTTTTCAGGACAGCTGACATTTTCAAAAGTATCAGTTCCTATGAAGGGATCAAAGATGAACAACTTCTTCACTGCAAGAAGGTTTTTTATCTCACATGACACATGCAAAAGTACTGTGCTTTCCTAAATATTCAAAACTTCCAACCTCTGACTAATGGATTCATCTGAAGCCATGTGCCATCTGGTAGCTGTCACCATCATGTCCCGAAGCGATTCCTTTGCCTTCAATCTAGGTGCTCTACCACACAATGTCAAGGGAGAAGGACAGGATGAACTGAGAAGCCAAGGCCCAGTCACATCTGGTTCCTTTCACTTCAATCCCAGCCACTTTGAGCAAGTTGAACTTCTTGCTGTGGTTTCTACTTTAGGCAGAAATGAAATAAAAAGCTATTCAGCGCCAATTCTAATTTCCCTTCTTCCAAAGCTGATTTCCCTTCCCACTCAAAAATTATGATTTATTTGTTTCTTAAAAGTTGTCACTGGAAAGCAGCAGACAAAGAAGTCAAGAACAAATAAGTCAGCCATGTGCATTAGCTCAGGCCTCCGCCCTACAACTCAGGACAGCTGGGTTCATCCCTGTCTCATGGGAAAAGTATTTATAGAATTGTCTGAGTCTATTTCCTATTTACTAGGACAGAATATCACAGACTGGATAATTATAAAGAGAAAAAGCTTATTTCTCACAGTGCTGTATGCTGGGAAGTCCGACATCCATGTCCTGGTATCTGAGCAGGGTTTCCCTTCTGTGTATCCCATGGAAGAGGGTGGGAATAGAGAAAGCCAAACTCATCCTTTTGTACCAAACCCACTCTCTCCATGTGCCAAAGCCACTCCTAAGATAATGGCATTACTGTATCCATGAAATGATAGCTCCTATGACGTTATCACCTCGCAAAACCTGTTTTAGTTCCCAATACACAGGATTTGGAGAATAGATTCACACCACGACAATCACAAAGGAGAGTGCACAGCACCCACCAATTCTAAGAGGTGGTACAGAAGCCTGAGAGATAAGTAAATTAAGAGCTCCCCAATGCAGATATGCAGCTCTCTCAATCACTAGAAAGTACTTCGAGTCGGGAAGACTTAGGCTGTGTCTCTCTAGTGGAGATGCAGTTCTATAGGCAATTTGATAGGTCACAGAGACTGACCAGACCAAGGGATACCCACTAGGATACACGGTGAAGCCTGTGCAGCAGACACCCCCAGTAGCCTACCCCAGGGCTGCCTCCAGGTCTGTCCAGCTCTGCTACATTCTGGGTCTTGTCCTTAATAGAAAAAAAAAAAAAACAAAACTATGTTTCTGATTATTTTCCCAAAGCTGGCATGAACTAGTGGTGAGCAACACATTGCAAAATTAGCTATGCTCTGGACGGCCATGCAAGCTGAGGCTTCCAGATCCAGCCTGACAAAGCCTGGAAAGGGCTGGGCCCCTCCAAATGTCCCCAGCAAAGCAATGCAATAGGGTCCAGTCACACAAGGCCTCCCCACCCGCCCACTGATCCGTCTGGGCTGACCTCTGGCTCTGCAACGCTTCCCAGCTTTGTTCCCACTACGGACTACATTTCATTAGCATGTAGAAGTCTCCTCCTAGATTATTAATCAAGATGTGAAATAAGATAAAACTTAATCCACAGTCCCTCAGCTATGAACGCTCAAAGCTGGGCTCATTAAACGTATCTGTCAACGATGGATTACACCAGCCTTAGGCCCCAAATTGATTGGAAGTCAAGAGGAGGGGAAAGAAGCATTCGATTGCACAATATATTCCAGAGGCGAGACTCTGTTTAAGGTGTGGCCAATTAAATGTGTTCAGGGATAACTACAGACTATATGGTTTTATAGATTCTTTTCTCTAGCCGTTAAAGGAAGCCAATGAGATGGTAAAACAGATGTACTGCTGGGAACCTTGTGTGTGAAAAACTGAAAACCACTGAACGGGAGTAAAGCAATATACCACTTTGGAAGCAAGCTTGGTGAATTTCCTGCATGCATTCAAACACGATTTCCCTGTGTTGAAAAGAAGAAGAAGAAAAAAAATAAAACATACATGTATTGAATTCTGTTAAAGTGCTTAAAGTTCCGTTTCACTAAGGTTCTTATCTATCATCCTGTCATTAGCATCCCTGGCCCCATCCCCATCCTGATATACTTTGTAATTTCAATGGTCTTTACAAGTTCAAAGCACAGAGCTGACGCATGGGCGATTAATCACTGTGAGGGATCTGAGATGGGCTTTCCCAGCAAACAGGCTCCTAACGTGTCACTGAAGGATCTGCTCCATAGGCACGTGTTCCTGGCCCGCAATTTAATGTCATATGCTGGTGTCTTGTATGTCTTCGGCTGTACATGTCCACCTACGGATCCGACAGCCCCGTTAACCATACCAAAGGGGAAACAGTCATTCGGCGTGGAGAATCGGTCGTCTCCACTGAGTGTCTCTGGGTCGTAGCCACATTCTAAACACATCTGAAAGGAGTTGGGATGAGGAAAGTAAAATTAAATCAATTAATTGTTTTACAGTAAGAAAGTGAGAGATGGTAGGGAGAGAATCAAAGCTGGGAGATTTATAACGAGAAGCAGATGAGTGTGGAAAAGTAACTTGACAAAACCAGGGGCTCCAGGCATCTTCCAAGGTCATACTTCAGTACAAAAACACCTACCAGCACAAACTGCCACATCTCAAAATCCCACCTGTGTTCCCAAGTTGCTTTCCGTTCCTTGAATTTAGGACAAGGAGGTTTCCCCATCTTTGAGCAGTGTCTGAGTGATTATTTATGATAGACCATGAACATAGGCACATGTGCTTGGCAGGTTTCGTGTTCTGCTTCCAATTCCCATGCCCCTCCCCACCCCCACCCATACTGTTCAATTTAAATTCTCAATGCAGAAGAGGAAATGGCTTCTAAAATACTAAAATCCTGTTTTCATTGACTTCCTTTATGCTTTGAGACTCCATTTCTATTCAGATCAGGTTGCACAGCTTTTAACGTTTCCAAGACTAAACTTAAGTTAGAGCAACTTCATGGTGCCTCTTTAAATGATAGCTCTTACAAAGGAGAAAGCAGGCTGAAAGCCTCTGAGAGGCCAGGCCAAAGCGGTGTCTTTCCACTGCATGGATTAAGGTGTTATTTCATGCTTCATAGTTTTTAAAACTATTTTGAATTACAATTTTATTTTAAAACAGGAGCTCATTTAGAGCAAGATGCTAACCTGGTAAAGTCTCTAAGAAATAAGCTTAGCCTAGATTTTCTTAGCAAGGAAATAATGTCTCCTGACCCTCTTTCTCCTGGGTCCAAATCATGCTTTGCCTGAAACTCAATGCAACAAAAGAAACCCTGTTCTTATTCTCATATGAACTCTTTATCTATCACTCCCTGAAAACCAAGCAATACAGCTTAGAAAAATGAAGCTAGCCATTGCTTGGAGAAAATCCTGTTGCAAATCCCCAGCCCCATTCCTAAAGAAAAGCTGAGACACTGAACTTGGGGCATTAGAGTCTGCCCACAGGGATACAGCTTGTGCCTCCCCCCCCAAGAAAAAACTCTCAGTATACTATTATAGTTCTAATAATTGGTACCTCTACTATATTTATGGTTCATAAAGCTTTGTCATATCTTCTTAAGAGTCATGTGACAGGAGGAGGGCGGGTTCTGTTTTATCTACAATTTTATAAATGATGCTTTCATTCCAAGTAATTGCATGGATTATCCAAGAGCACACAGATAATTAGCAGGAAATGGCTCCAACTGAAGTCTTCTAGCTCCGAGTCCTGCTTTCTTTCCCTCACACGGTGTGTGCAAAAGTCATTCCCTTCGTTGAAAGTGGCATCATTCTCAGAAGTTCCTTCCTATCTTCTTAGTGTCTCCCCTTCATCCCAAGTGTATGTATACCATAAAACACTTGGGAAATTCATTGAGGTGCATTCACATATCTTATGTTCAAAGGAGCCTGTCTAAACTTCATCTTGACTATCCTCCTTGGATCGAGAGCAGGTTTTATTTTGAAACAGATGGTTTTCAATTTGATGATGGCTCGCAGAGTCCCCCCATTCAAGGCCTCAGGTCTAAGCACAATAAAGAAATCCAATCCCAACACAACCTCTGCTGACCGAAACCCTTCCAGTGTGAGGCAACAGCATTTCTGTGTTTGCTCTTTGCTGCCTTTGGGGCCAACCCCACAAAATAACGACACAGATGAAAATGATTTAGTTGTCCATGATGTTTTCTTCCAATGCTTTCATGATTTCAGGTCAGGTCCTATGCTTAATTCCTTAGTATGCTTTGGGTGGTTTACCATGTAGTATAGGGGGTCCGATTTCATCCTTCTTTATGTGGATAATACCTCTTTCTTTTTTAAAAAGTAGTTTGCTGTTAATGTATAGGCATACCACTAATCATTGTGTTTTGTTTTGAATATGGGAGGTGAAAATGGTATTTATATTTTATTGTGTTTCTGACCTCAGAGGAAAGACTTTTTTTTTTCTTTAGCATTAAGCTTGACGTGAGTTGTGGATTTGTCAGATGGAGCCTTTCCTGCATTGAGGCACATCTAATTTGTCGAGAAAGAATGTTGGATTTCACTCCGTGATTTTTCTACATCTAATGAGATGATTACACGGTTTTGTCCTTCACTTTGTCAGTGTGGCACGTCACGTTTACAGGTTTACATGTGTTGAGCCCTCCTTGCTTCCCTGGGGTAGATCTCACTAGATCACAGGGTGAGTTGATCTTTTACTGCTGGATTTGTTTTGCTAGCATTTGGGTGATGACTGAGACTTTTAAATTCTATGCAATGCTCAGCACTGGGGGTTGAAGGGAGGCAACTGTATATCTGGCAAACACATCTGAATCTTTCAAAGGGTCCTTAGGTCCTTATAGTATAACAATACAATCAGCTTAGCAGAGGATATGAGCTGATGCAACAAAAATTAACAAATTATGATTCACAGTGAACATATGTTAATCTTTCTTTCAAAATTCCAGAAAAGTATTGGAGCCCACATTGCTTTCATTCAAATCTCATAAGCCTTGACTAGTCTTAACCCCCACACTCCAGAAGCTAAGGCAAGAAGACACAAGTTTGAGGCCAGCCTGAGTTATAGAATAAGACCCTGTTTCAAAACAAAACTCAAAAAGCCAGGCTGGGAAATCTGGCTTGCAGTCATGTGTGCATATGCTTAGCTACGACTCAGAAAGCCGAGTGTCAAAATGAAGGAAGGAAAAACAGATGTTGGAAAGTAATTTGCAGTATATGTTTCTCCCACTTCTGTGCTCTGCATGTGTTACTTCCCAAGCTCAGGCTGCCCCAACCTGAATAACTCCCTGTATCTGTAAGTTTAAGTCCCAACATCATCAAACTGTTTATGGAAAACAGATTTTTTTCACCCTCAGATCACATGTGTCCTCCCCCCACACCGCCCTTGGTCTCGAGACTGCTACCATTTTCATCGTAGCTATCTACTGGTCATCCTGTCCATCAGATCACATGCTCACACAAAGGGAGACTCTGCCTCTTATTTTTATACTCACAAGCTTGTGCTAGTTCATGGTTTCTAGAGAGAATAGATCATGACTGTGGAATAAATATGTAAAATATAACAGGGGCAGATCCTATCCAAAAATTCTAATCAAAGAGGCAATCTAGGAGCTGACTGTTCCTTAGTGTCATAATTTTAGTTTATAACAGCCTCAGTGTGACTGTTGTTTCTAGCCTTGTACATAGTCCATATTAATTATAATATAATTATATATTATATGTAATATAGTATAAATATTATAATATAGTTATAATATTTGGGGGAAAAGTAAATGTTTTCCAAAAACATTAATAGGATAATCCAGACAGCAAAACAAGAGCACTAGGTTAACCAAGAAGCCAGTTCTTTGGGATTTGCCCATAAAATGTCTCCTAAACAGCAGCTGAACATCCAAGCAGGTCACAAACTAAATTATCTAATTCACACTTAGCTAAATTCAGGGTCCCACATCACGCAATTCTCTGGAGAACTTTGAACTCCGATTTTTCGTGCATTCAACTTTGCCCTTCAAGATGGTTTGAGGGTATCTCTACTTAGCTCCTCCCAGAAGTAGATTCTGAAGAAAAAGATTTTATTGAAGCAGTATCTTTAGGGGATAGGGTTCAGTCAAAACAAAGGCATCAATGTAAAGTGTGCTATTTAATCAGCTCCCGTGGAAAGCAACTACCCGAAGCTATAAAACTTACAGGAAAACTAAGTAGAGTAAAACACGGTTCTGAATAATCTCATCCAAGGAACAAGCATACTTATTTACCAACTCCTAACAGTTGTCAAAGGGAGGATGATTTCGAGGGGTACACCAACATACAGGCACCAGCAGCGGACAGAGGCCCCAGAAGATTCTCAGTAATGAACAATAGAAGGAACGGGTCTGGCAGATCCCTAGCAGGTAAAGGCACTTGTCACCAAGCCTGATGACCTTAGTTTAAGTGAAAGGAGAGAAGCAACTCCCATATGTGTTCTATGACACAAATGCGCACACACACACACACACACACACACACACACACACAAAGTAACTGTAAAAATAGTTTTAACAGAGGGAATGTTGTTGCATATTATTCAGTAATAACACTAAAATATTGTCACATATTATTTACTTATGACATTAAAAATAAGAAGTGACTCCACCTACACCAAAACAAAAATCCCTAAAAACCACCCTGAGAAATCTAAAGGCCCATGGTCTACCATCAGTCTAGACATTTGTCCTGTGTCTGACACTGGCCTTCTTTGTGCCTGTGTTGCTCCCATGACAGGCTGAAGTAGGAGATCAAGCCAAGACCATAAGCCTACCTTGATCAAACCTTGATTTCAAGCAACAGTTAGCTGGCCAATGGGAAACACACTTTCCTTTCTTTTGTAAAATTGGCTCCATTTCTGTGTCTTCCTGCCGGTATAGAAATGTTGATTTCCTCCAGGGAGCTAATACGGCATCTCATTAAAGGCTTTAAACATTTGGAGGTCACTTTACTCTCCCCATCATTTTATAATATCAGGTAAATAAATCTATGCTGCTTCAGTTAGCACCACCTATTATTGTAGGACACCATTCACTGCAACTGGAGCAGAGACATGAATGTCTGCAGACTGTGGGAAATCCTATAACTAGGTCTACTGCAACAGGAAGGAAAGGATAGGGCCCCATTTGGTGTAAGTCAAGATTCCCATAGTGTCTGTGAGAGAGAGGAGAGGGGAGCTGCTCTGGTTTTCTCATGCTTCCTACCTTGCCTGAGCCATCAGATATTCTTACTTGTCAGTTTTACCAACAGAGGCCAGAAGTTGCTCAACCTACCAATGAGGAGCTAGCAACTCAGTAGTCAGCCTTTGATGCTGTTTCGATGACTAATGCCACTGTAAAAGGGCTAAAGAACTAGAGAACAAAGAGATTTCCAGATTTGAGGAAAACTACTTCCTAAAGGAAAGTGTCCACTTGAAGAGTCATGTGGGCCAAAAAGTGTGGGCAACTCCATCCTACTCAAAGCCAGCCCCTTCTCCGCACACGAACTCAGGGGCATGCTTTCCTCCAGAAGAGAAACACCCAACAAAGAGCGTGAGTTCTCCAAGTCCTGACTCCTCAAGGGGCGCATTCAACAAAACCTCAAATAGCAAGAACAGAAGTGACAGGATCACTTTTGAGCAATCTTGAATTCATTTTTTCTTAAAGAACTACTTAACATTTCTCACCAATACAAACAATATGGCACCCGCGCATGCACGCACGTGTGGACACACGCGCGCACGCGCACACACACACACACCTTCTACTGGAATATATTGTCTTCATTCATTACTTTTATAATCTTACATTATATAGTTGCTTTATTTTAACTGGTCCAATGCCAATATGGCCTTTTACGCCGTTCTACTACGCATCATAAAGCGCACATTACGATTTTTCATCACATTGCACAACTAATATAATAATCCAGTTTTAGAAAATTTAACAATCACCATGAGATCCCTCGTGTCCACTTGCATTTAATTTGCATTCCCACCTCCAGGCCCGGGCCACTGCTAATCTACTTTCCTGTCTGTCCCCTTGTGTTTGCCTTTCCTGGTGTTTATTTGTTACATTTGAATTGTAAATGGCCACCAAAGACCCATATGCTAAAGGTCCCATCACCACCACAGGGTGCTTTGGGGAGGTTGTGGAACCTTAGAGAAGCTGGACACAGTGGAAGGAAGTTCAGTCATTAAAGGGTGCCCTTGGAAGAGATGTTAGACCCTGGAGTCCATTCCCCACCCCACCTTCCTGGCTCACAAGAGGTGAGCAGAGTGTACACTCTCAACCACGACGCTCTGTCTCATGATAGGCTCAAATGCAACAGAGCCACACAATTACAGACTAAATCTTCTAAAGCTGAATCACAGAACAAATTTTTTCTCCTTAAAGCTTGTTGATATCGTCTATGTGTTATAGCCGTGGAAAGCTAACCCTACACAGGTACCCTGTACTATTTGGTCGTTTGCATGTAGCTTCTTTTACTTAGCAAAGCACTTCTGAGGACCATCCGTATTATAGCATATATCACAGTCTTATTCCTTTTTATTGTTGAATCGAATTCCTTTGTAGAAACGTACTTTTATTTAATCTACTCACAAATTGATAAACTTACAGTTATTTATGCCTTTTGGCTACTATGAATATACTACTATAAACATTCATAGTTAATAAGAATGCCAGATACCTGGAAGTATGTGTATCTGTATATGTGTGTGGGTGTGAATGTTCATGTGTGTGCCATGGAATGTGTGTGGCAGTCAGAGGACAACCTTGGGTATCAGTCCTCACCTTCTACTTTGTTTGAAATTAAGTCTCTTGATGTTCCCCAGTGTGCACACGAGGCTAGCTGGCCCATATGCTTTCAGGGATGCCCCGTCTCTACCTCACAACTCACTGTAGCAGCCCTGGGATTACAGACATGAGCCACTGCATCTGACTTTCTGTAGATGTAGATTTAATGCAAAAGGCAGTTTATTCTTTGCCAATTTAATCCTCTACTCTCTGCTTCTGTCTCAGGGATTAAAGGCATGTGCTACCACTGCCTTCCGAATTGGGTTTCAACGTGTGTGCTACGTTGGGATTAAAGGCATGTACTAACATTCTAGAGCAGTCATGCTGCTGGATTAAAAGATTAAATATTCCTCTACATTTTCCATGATTTCTAGAGATCTGAATTAAACTCTTCATGCTTGTACCAGCAAGTGCTTTTCCTACTTGGCCATTTCCCCACCCTCTGGAAATATCTAAGAAAACAGGTTTTAAGCATTCTCATCACAAATAATTATCAGAGGTAATATCTACATTAATTAGCTTGAGTTAGTTATTCCACAATTTGTCTGTATTTCAAAGCCTCATGATACTGATACACTATAAGCAAATACAATTTTGTCAATTAAAAACTGAGCAAAAAGAAACAAATGAAGACGAATGCTACTTCTATGAACTTTCATATTCACTCTCTTTATGGACATAGTTTTTTTTGTTTGTTTGTTTCACTTTAACTCATCTTGTTTGCATTTAAACAGACTTACTTTTTATTTATTTTAATATAACAATCTTATTAATTGAGAATTTTATATATGCACATAATGATTTTTGATCATATTTAACCTGTTCCTCCCCTAACTCTTCCTTATCTACCTATCGCTCCAATGTCATAATCTCTTTTTTTTTTTAGTAATCCACTGAGCTCAACTTGTGCTATCTATATATTCATGGGTGTTGGGCAAGTCACTGGATCATGCTGGACCTGCCAGAGGCCATACCCTTAAAGAAAACTGAGTCATTCTACAAGACTAGTCTTATCAGAATATCAAAACCAAAACAATAAAAGAAATAAAAACAAGAGACCAATAACCTCTAAGAACAGCAATGTAAAAAATTGTCAACAAAACAGTAAGGATGAATTCAGCAATCTATTAAAAAGATTACATATTAAGTGGGATTGATTCTTAGGATGCAAGGATAGTACAACATAAAAAAAAATCAATCAGTGTAATATAACCTACTAAAAATAAAGGAGAAAACATGGCCTCAATTACTGAATGCATAAAAAGTATTTGTCATAATCCAACACTCTTTCATTTAAAAATATCCAGGGACCTTGGAAAAGAAGCAAAGACTCTTAACACAATGAACACTATGTAAAAAAATTATACTCAATGGCCGAAGACTAAGGACTTTTTCTCTAAGATCGGGAATGAACAAGGATGTCTGCTGTCACCATTTCTTCTTAGCACAGTACTGAGAGTCCTAGCCAGAGCAGTTACAGAGACAGAGAGAAGAGTAAGTAGGGGAGGAAGAAGAGGAAAGGAAGGAGGGATGGAGGGAGGGAAAGAGAGACAGGAATGAAGAAACTAGAGAAAGAGAGAAAAAAAGAAGGAGGAGGAAGAGAAAGAAGCAGTATCCAAACTGAAAAGAAATAAGTGAACTAATACTTGCCTGAAGAGCTCGCCTTCTATGCAGGAATACTGAACACACATGCACACCAAAATAGATAGATAAATGAACTGTTTAAAATAATTAATGAATTCCGTAAAGTTGCAGAATATACACATAAAACAAGTTATATCTCTGTACACTAACTATGAACAATCTCCAAGGGAAATTACAAAAACAATTTACAATATTTTTTAAAAATCCTATTTACCAAAGAAATGAAGGTTTGTACAACAAAAGCCATAAAACATTACTGAAAGAAATTTAAGAAGATGTAAGTAAATAGAAAGCCTTCCCATGCTCATGAGTTGTTGGAGTATCAATAGTAAGGTTGGAGGAGTGGCTCAGTGATAGAAGGCAGAGATTACTAACACCTGCAAGGCCCTCAGTTCGCTCCTCAGCACCCAGCCCCAGTGCTGCCTGAAGCAATATATGTACTCAGTTCAGCCAAAATCATCATGAAGCTGGGCATGAAGTGCATACCTTAATCCCAGCACTCGGAAGGCACAGGCAGGAGGATCTCTGTGAGTTTGAGGCAGCCTTGTCTACATAGTGAGACCTTGTCTCCAAAAAAAAAAAAAATTCCCATGAAGGCTTTTCAGAAACAGAAAAACCTACCGTGCAGTGTATACAGACTCTTGAGGGACACTGAATAGTGAGAAAGGTCTTGAAAAAGAATGAAGTTGACAGCCAAAACAGCACTAAGTCAAAACTAGAGTCACCGAGTCCTTGATGTTGCAAAGTATGACATAATATGAAAGCAGTATGGGTACTAGCATAAAAATAGACACACGGTCCAGTGCAGGTCTCTGTTGAACCAAATAAATAGCTTCTGTATTTATGGTCAACTAAATTTGACAAGTGCAATGGTACATGTCTGTAATCCTAGCACTCCAAGGTACAACTTATACAGTATATCCAGACACCCCTCCTCCCCTCCCTCCGCTCCCCCAGTTCCCCCTATCTACCTCAGATCTATCCCCCATCACTACCCACAAACACCCTCCTTACTTCTCCCCAGAAAAAAACTGTCCCCCCAGGGTTACAGCACAATCAGGACATAGCATAGCTTCATGGAACAAAGTCAGACACTAAGGGTGGGCCAGGCATCCCAGCAGCAGAAAAGGGGTCTCATGGGCAGATAAAATGGTCAGAGGAACCCCCACTCCAGCCTGTAGGAGTTTTTCAAGAACGCCAATCTGGACAGCCATTAGTTGTATTTAAGGGGCCCTGCAGGTTCTGTGTCTGTCCCTTCAGTCTCTGTGGGCCCCTAAGAGGGCTAGACAGGTGACACTGTGGGGCTTGTTAATCTGGTGTCCTTACCCTCTCTGGTCTCCGCCATCCCTTCTCTCCCTCTTCTGTGGTGTTCCCCAATCTGATATTTGGCCCTGGGCCTCTCCCTATGCTCCTATCAGCTGCTGGAGAGAGCCTCTCTGGTGAGGATTGGCCTAGGTACTGCTGCTCTATGAGCAGAGCATGACATCATTAGAAATTAGAAATGGTCTCCATGTTATCCAGTCTCTGGTTCCTGGCCTTTCCTGCAGTTCCAGGCAGGGCTTCCTTCTTTTAGCACCAGAAAGACAAACATGGTATGTACTCACTTATTTGTGGATACTAACTGCTAAGCAAAGGAGAAAGGTACTCGTATCCACAGGCATAGAGAAGCTATGAAACAAGAAAGGCTCCAGTTGGAACACAGGGATCTCCCTGGTAGAGTGCAAATTGAACAGAGGGTGCAGGTGGCCTGGGGAAGACGGGAATGGGAGCAGAGGAGAGCACGGGGAGGAGAGGGACGGAGGGAGAAAACATATGGTGAGATGACAAGAGTTGGGAGACAATTAGGGGGTGATTGGGAGATGTAGTGTAGTGGAAACTCATGGGAATCTATGAAGGAGACCCTAGCAAGGATCTCTAGTAATCAGGGATTGGGAGCCTGAACAAGCCATCTCCTGAGGCCAGGCAAGGCTTCCAATGGTGAGACTGGGACACCATCCCAGCCACAAAACCTCCAACCTATGGCCTCTCTGCCCTGCAAGATCCTCGTTGACAATGGAAGGCCTTAAGAACTTTTAAAGATCATTACTGAAACATAAGGAAGTCCAGCACGGTGGCACACACTTTAATACCATGTGCTCCTTGGGGTCTGCCGCCTCACAGATGGCAAGGTAGAAGTAGGCAGATCCGTGGGCTTCCGTAGATAGCCAGCTTGGCATGATTGCCAGGCCTCAAACCAATGTGTCTCAAAAAATAATTTGGATGATGATGATGAGACCCCCTAATCTTGACCTCTGGCCTCCACGTGCACAGGTACAAATATGTATGCCCACCTGCATACTGGTGAGCACCACAGGCTCACACGCTTGCACATAGACACATACACTCAAAGAACAAACCTTTAATCCACAGAATCCTAAAGACGCGGATACTAGTGGGGATCTCACAACCTGGAAGGCAGGAAAACCTGGTGAATTTCAGAGAGACGCCTCCATTACCATGTCTTTATCTTGGTTTCTTCCCTCCTAACTAGCAGAAGGAGAGAAACATGGACACATTGGGAAAAAAATACCTAAAGATCAGAGTGTTCATTCTGAGAAAAAAAAAGGCAAATATATATACTGAGATGATTTTCTCAATGGCTTGTAAAAAGAAACTAAGCAAGTTTTAAAAACTGACAGCAGAGTGAGGTGTAACAATGCCCGCACTGTCCATAGACGCGTACTCCAGGTCCTCTTCGAGTCACAATTCCTCAAACCACACGACATTCTTGAATCCGTAAACAACACATGGAACCTGTAAACTGCAGCATTGATGATAAGGTAAAATTTATTTACCACAGCCGTCAGAGAAAAAGTGACTAGGGGGTGGGGAGGGAGACATTAAACTGTGCAATTAATGTTACAAAGTCTCATTAGCACATAAATAATTCCCGTGGCAGGTCATGGGATTCGCATGCATATTTTATCACACTGTAAGAAATAATTTTTCAATCTGACCCTGATCCTTCTGTGTACTTTGAAGTCTGCAAATCAGCAGTATAGCCTATAAGTTTAAAGAAATTTAGAAAGAATCGTGGAGTTAAAAGGTACTTTTGATGTCTCTACTGTTTCTCCTGTCACAAGGACGCCGGATACAACTGGAGAAAAGTCGAAAATGGTAATGCCGAAGAAATTTCCATAGCAGGCACATTCAGTTAACCCTTTGGGACCGCTGCCTTTCTCAGAGGTCAAAGGTCACAGACCACGTTCTAGGTGATCTGCGACCCTCCACCCCCTCTCAATGACCTTCAGTGCCGTCACTGACACTGTCACACTCAGCCCCTAACTTCTATATCTTGTGTCCCTCGTTTGAGAGCATTTCAGCCTGAATCTTCTACAGCCCTGCTCCAACCACAGTGCTCCTCACTCAAAAGTCTTCAGTGCCTCCGGGTTTTCTGCCAAAAGAAATTCATGCTCATACTCCCCTAAATGAGCCTTTCATACGTGCTCCCCCCCCCCAACTATTTTGCAATATATTTCCCACAGTTCTCCCACACTGGGCTTTCTTCTCAAGTCACACTGAACTCCTCAGTGTTGGTCACCTCGCAGCTTTCCTTCTCTTCACTTTGTTTATAACGAGGTTGACTGCCTAGATTCCGGAGCTGGATTGCCTGGGCTCTGGTTCCAGAAGGACCTCTTCCTGGCTACGTGGCTCTGGGCAAATCATGTGACCTTTTTGCCCTTCATTTGCTCACATGTAAAACGACAAAAGTGTCCGCCTCACAGGGATGTTCTAAAGAACTCTTCTAAGGTCAAGTGTGCAGTGTGCTGAGTTTTCAGAACGATGCATGGCTTGGAGCAAGTGCTCTGCCACGACCGCGTCCCTCGCTCAGAAACCGATGCTTCGTCCCCTCATCCGCTGTTGAAATCCATCCCCAAAAAATGCAGATCAAATGAGCTTCATCTCAGCCACCCCTAAGAAATGTTTGTCTCTTGGCAGTGATGAAAACTCTTTGTTTCCGTCCAGCGGGATTCAGCACTGACCCTTCCTGGTAAAGACCCGATTACAGTCTCTGCCCTCCACCAGACGTCCGGTTTGGTGAGGGTGGCCACAGCCTTGGGCTGAGCATCGTCACGAAGCCTGGCCACATGTGTCCCTGAGCAAACGTTCATGGTACAATTCTCAAAGTGACAATTGAGGTCCCTCTGGCACGTTTACTCTTGTTCTGTTTCTAATGTGTCTCATCACATTAGAACATCACAGTCAGGATATCATCAGGGAGATTATGGATGTATTTAAGACCCTATCTGGCTTTTCCTTATCTTCCTGGCCACCAGAACAGACTCATATGTAGAAGGTGATTATTTTAAAATAAAAAAGGGCAGGGAAGAAATGGGAGGAAAGGGAAGGAAGCCCCACGCTGGAACTGCTTGAAGAATTTCCCCTTTCCATATTGGCTGACTAATTCACACTCAGCCGAACATAGAGGTCCTTCTCCCTACAGCTTCACCAGCAATTGATGGTGGAACCATTATTCTTGAAAGTCTAGTGTTCACAAGTCATAAAATACTATCCTCACCAAGAAGGATTTGTTGATTTTTTTTTTATTCTGACCAATCATTAATTAGGATATTTTGATTCACCCATCAAGCGCTTAAATGAATTAATCAGATATATAAAATGTTTCCAAAATATAGTATACAAATTCAAAATAAAACCTGATCCACAAAAGGGGCAAGTGAGTTTAAACTGATGGAAAAATATAACTCATAAAGATGTAAATTAAATTATTCATAAAATTGCCTTCTTACTAATGCCCACTGATGTATATTATAAATAGTAGATGAGAAATTATATGTTCGGTTGAAAATATTTTGTCTATGATCATTAAAATCCCAACCACTAAAATCAAATGAACTGAGCTCTGATGATTTTACTTATCTATTCCCAACTCACAGTTCCCACATAGCAACTACCTATTCTCCTCTATTGGCTACCCTGTTTTCCTTCTATGCTTCCTGAACTATGGAATTTTCCGTAATGCCCATCTTTTTGTCTACTGCTTCTATCTCCATAGATTTACCCTCTTTCACTGCCTAATAATTCTCTCTAATACTTTCACTCTTCACAAGCTGACATACGGCACTTTAGTTTTGAGAATGGAAAATGCACAGAATGAGATACTTCCCTACTTTATCGGGTTTAAAGTGCTGTATGATGTGTTTGCTTTAAAAGATGAAGAGCCATCTTACATATAACTTCCAAAAATGTATAAAAGCCACTGTTGAATCCCTAGAGTTTTTCTTACACAATCAAATCATCAGACAGTACGTTTGTGATGTGCATTTTAGAAGGATATTTCCAACATCTAATTGGTGCTTCTTCTAATATTCACAGGCTTAAAAAAAAAACAATTTTCTACATTATAAAAATGAGAAATTAGACAGTAACCCTTGGCTCATTGACAAGTGATGTAGAATTTTCAATCTTTACATTCTGTTGAGCTTATCAAATGGTTTAGCTTAGAGAGTTGTTCTGCCCATTCTCCTGAGATCCCAGAAGTTACAGAAAGAATAATACAGATGCATTTACTTTCATACATTTGCCAACACAGAGGGAAAGATCCATGTTCATTCTGAGACTAAATTCTCCCTTTTAGTGACAGGCATCATCACGCTGATCTTCAAATTATAAGATGAGAGAAAACTCAAGATATCATCCAAGGTCATTCAGGACAGATAGACCATTTGATCTCAGGTTATTCAGTCATGTTTTACTTCAAATGTTCAATCATTGAGCCTACATATTTTCCCTTCTATGTCCAATGAAACAAAAGCAACTCAACTTCTGCTGCTCTATGATAATTGGCATGTCTGCCTTTCTACCCAGCAAGCGCAACTTCCCATGAAAGATATCGAATCTACTTGAAGTTATCAGAAGCCCTTCAGAACGCATGGGTCTTGGTGGAAGCAACCCGCCAATAATATTGAGCAAGCTAAATAAAGTAAAGAGGCTAAGTGATGCTGGCTGACATCCAAGCTCTGCGCACCTCCGATGTGGCAGGGCATCGGTTCAAAGGATCATCTCCTCAGTAGCAGGAGAGCTAAGTTCAAAGCGAATGTTCCAAAGAAGCTAATTTGATGTTTGCATTTAATCTCCATATTTAAAGAAACATCAGACAAGTGGTGTTTAGAGAAACTCTGGGGCTAAATCCAAATTCTGGAACTCAAACTATGTTTGCCTTTTGGGAGAAGAGCCATTTGGAAGAATGCACAAGAAATACGGGAGGGGTTTTACAAAAGACATCAGATGCTGTTGCACTTTGTACTCCCAGGAGAAGAAAATGGGAGATTTCACCTGTCTGAGTACCGTGCTCACCGCATTCGTTAGTTTGCTGGAGATGACCATCTGAAAGCTCTTCCTTCTCAGGCTGCTTGGTTCGCTTTGCCTTCCAGGATCCCAAAGGTATCGAGCTGCCATGACCTCTTCCCATCCAAAGGATAAAAAATTCCTGGACAGGTAAAATGTCTCTGTCACATGCCTTTTGCCTTTTTTGCATTTCCCATGTAATTTTAATGTAACTATAAGCTAAAAGCATTTATTGGAAGCAAATGTGGTCCTGGAGTTGGCTGATATTTTGAGATTCTGGGTTGTGGAGTTACTAATGTATATCTGTGAATTTTACATCTTTGAGGTGATTCACATGCCACATGAATCTGACTATGTTTCCAGTGGCTACCACTGAGCTAGAGTTTATGCAGACAATTTTGATATGGCAAAATGGAATTTTTTTTTTTTAGTTTTTTTGAGAATTCCATGCATCGGCATCATGTTTCCATCAGTTCCTCTCAAGTCCCCCTCCCAAATTCATCCTCGCTATTTTATCACTGTCTCATGTATATACATCTATGACAATAGACCCAAGGACTTCCATAGATATAGATATCGATGTACATACGTGTATGAGTACACATATGTATACAGAATGCACTGAGTCCATTTAGCTATGTGAGCGTGTCCAGAGCTGAGCACTTGGGATGAGACAACCCATATGAAAGTTCATCCCCTGATGCAACTCATCTCCCTCTCTCAGCATCCATTGACTCTGGTGGCTCTTCGTGTAAGGGTGGGAACACGGGCGATGTCCCTTGTCTAGACTGGCGTGTTAACTGGGATTGTCCTTGTGCTGGTCTTGTTTGGGCAACCATATTGTTGGGAGTTCATAGGTGTATTTTCTTTGAAACGCAGCTTTTCTAAAGCAGGCTGTCAGATTGAAAGAATGAGGACTGCACTGGGGAAAAATTCTTGAGCAAAGCTTTCTAATACATTCAGTTAAATGGGTCAGTTAGGCTCAGCCCATATTGTGCACTCTTGTCTTTAGGTTCATCTACCAGGCATAACCAACGTAAGAACCCGGTAACGTAAGAGCTGGTCCCTTCACAGGGTGTAAGCAGAGAGGTGCCCCTCCTAAGATGACTAAACAGGAAGCCATTGCAATAACAGGATATAGAATATTCAAGTTGAAACAGGAGAAAAGAGAGCAAAATTGTTTCGTCAATCTTTCTGATTTTTCAGGAAGAAGTAAAGGGTAGGATTAATCTTTGTCCAGTCAGAAAAAAGAAGGAAGCAGTCATCCTAAAGTTAAAAAAAAAAAAAGGTAGAACTAAATTTCTTTTATCTTGTCCCACACAGAACTAAGAAATCTCATGGATAGAAGAGAAAAAGAGAATACTCTAAGGGAAGCAAAAAATTGGAATCAGGAAGAAAATTGCAATTCTGCCCACACAGTCACTGTGGGGAGCTCCACGCATCTTATCAAGCACATGTAAAGGGGATATCTCTCACTGTCAGAGAACAGGAAGCATACTAAAGAAAATTTGAGTGTAAGCAAATATTCTCTTATTAATTTTTAGGAAAATCTATAACCAGCTTCTTGTGGGAAGACTCGCTGGTGGAAGAGAGAAAGGTATCCAGCTACAATCTCAGAGCAGATGTGAAAGACTCCGTCAGTGTGCCAACTATGCTTCATCAGAGAAATAGATCTAACGGGATCTATTTCAAGGGATTGCCCAAAGCCGTGGTGGAGGCTATCAGGACTGAAATGTGGAGAGGGAGACTGCATGCTGGAAGCTCACTGAAGAAATGGCACTGTCATCGTCAGGCTCGCCCATCTGAAGCAGACTGGGAAGTGGGATGCTTGCAGAGAATGTGTGTGTTACAGTCTTGAAAGGGACTTGCTGCTTCTTCGGGATGCCTTCAGCTATTAGTGTCCATTATAATCTCTTGTACTTACAATCGATTGGTATAAATGTTGATCATATCTAGAAATTATCTTCACGGGGATAGATAGAGATCATATCTATAAATTATCTTCAGCTCTGAGATTGGTGAAGGCAACTGGGCACCATAGCTGAGATAAACTGGTGTATAAAATGAACTGCCACAAGGAGCCTTACATTTTTAACGGCATCTCATAAAACTTCAGAGCACATCAGTAAAAGACTAGTCGCGCGACAGACTGAGGTCATTTAAGCCATCACTATAAAGGTTTGTCTACAAATAAATTATAATATAGCCATACAATGAACTTGTATGAAACCCATAAATAGCAGAATTTCAAATAATTTAAATTTTTAAAAGGTAAAAAGATATTTCTGATATACAATAAATAAAAATCAGAATTCTTAAGTCTATATAGAATGGAATGGTCATTATAAAATGAGCAAGTTAATAACGTACAGAGTTGGCAGAGGAAAGAAATATGCAAATTTGTGATAATTATATCTTATAATTTTTCTGTAGTTTTGTAAAAAAAAAATACAATTAGAAAAACGTCATCTTTTTATAAATGAGAACTATCAAATTACAAAATTTAAGAACTCATTTCTTTCTCTGCCAAGTGGCAAATGAACAAGGTCATTCAGATTGGACTACATAGTACAATGAGGCAGAGCCAAGCTGTAAGGATATGTGGACCGAGATCTGTACCAGACATGAGCAGACAGTAAGCGTACGCTTCACCGCGTGCTTTCTCTCCTCCAAAATTATTTAACTGTTGTGGGATAAGTTGTTTTCAAAGCAGGTATTATGACAGTAATAGAAATGACTAACACTGCTCCAAATATATTCCTGCTTGGAGAAAGCTGCCAAGAATTGACTGGGTAGTTGAGCTTCTGACTAAGATATAGAAAGGCCACTGGGCCAGATCTAAGGATCTGCTACTGCAGATCAAGGGATTCTCAGGCCTGGGGTAAACAAACTCCCTTTCCTTTACTCTTCAGGCTCTTCCAGATTTGGGGGTGACCTTTTCCCTCCCCCAAAACCTACCATGTGGCACTTCCCTTTTGTTCTGAGTTCTTCCCTTCTGAAGGCCAGACCTCCCAGGAGGCTGTGCTTCTCCACAATGAGGCTTACACATATCCCTCATAATTCACATCCAAGTATAGATGTAGGCAGTCAGTCCTCCCTGGAGTTGAGGCCTTCTGCTAGATTTCTTCTGTTTTTATATTATTGAAAATAAAGTAATATTTATGTTCACAAAGGTTTATGGACAGAAATAAATGCTAGATGCAAAATTCACTCCTATAGCTTACTTAACTAAAACTTAAACATATCTTTATAATAGAAAATCTATTCACATGCAATGGTGGTGTTTCATGCCTACTGTCCTGTCTTTCGTATCTTTCATTTGAGGTATTGTGCCATTTAGTGCCATTTAGAAGTATGTTGAACAGTTTCTCATTTTGTAACAGCTACATTTCAATCCATTGTATAAAAGGACCAGCCAGAATTCCTTCTAATGAACAGAATCTTGTGGCATTCATAGTAGAGGAGTTCCAGAAATAAATTTGTCAATTTATGGTACAGCATAAGTTAGAGTTGCTGATTCATTTGGAGATTGGAGCGTTTCTACAAAGCACATTTACACACACGCACACACACACATACACACTCAAATTTCTTCCCTACTGCTATGTCAAAATGGCTGAAATCCCATTATAAGATTTTCTCCTTTGGATGGATACTCTCTCCAGGATACCCCCCCATTAAAATGCAAATATGATTCCTGAGAGGCAATACATAAATTTATTAGCACCCTTTATGCTTAGGAGAAGCAAAAGAAGGGAGTCCTCGGTATCTGAGGGCAACCACGCCTTTGAAATCCCATTTAAGCTCATCCCTGGCAACCCATTCATGCCAGATCCCTGCTGCTGCTACGTATCCTCTTAGCTCTTCTGTGACAGAGATTGACTTTAAGAGATTGAATGTTTTCTTCATCCCCCAGAGAGCTCCAGAAATTTGGAGAAAACGTCTTAGGACTGACAATTTCATCCTTGCTAGAGGCAAGTTTTGCTAGGTTTGACTCTACCTGGCCTGTCTGGACATACAGACTAGAACTGGGTCTTTCTCAGGGAATGAGAAGCATCCATCCTGGACTTTCACAATGTTCTCCTCTATTGACTGCCTGGGACCCCAGCAAACACAGGAAGGGCATCCTTGAGAAGTACATCTTTGAGAAGTTCTCAAATACTTGCAGTAAAGCAACTTTTGGCCAAAGATTTGCAAGTTCAATGACGCTTCTCAGCATCTCAAAATCAAACCAAGGCAGGTTCTAGTACGAGCCTTTCAGAGTTGACTATTTTGACTCTGTGGGAAAGACTAATTTTGCCATGGATTGAAACAGTCTTCAGAAAGCGTCATGAGAACTGGATTTCTGCTTGTCTTCAACACATACCCTTTGAGCCTCCCAGGGAGTCATTTCAGTCTCATTAAAAACTAAGAAGCTTGGGGCCAACAGAGAACCAAGACAGGTTTCCATGTCTCCAGAGGTATAAAGTCATGATCCACAAGGATAAGTGCATGTAGGCAAGCATGTTCTAGCCATGCCTTTTATCCAGTGATACAGGTCATATAGATACAGGAAGTAGTTAGAAACTAGCGCTACCAGGGCTACAGAAATGGTTCAAAGGTTAAGCGCACTGGCTGCTCTTGCAGGGACCTAAGTTTAGCTCCCAGCACCCACATGGCAGCTCACAACTTTCTGTAACTCCAGTTCCAGGGAATCCTCTGACCTCTGCGAGCACTTACAAACATGCAGGCAAATATTCATACACAGAGAAATAAAATAGATTTTTTTTAAAGAAACCAACACTTAAATCAACTATAAGCTTTAAGTTTTGTTGGCAGTCACACTGTCTAAACAGTAGATACTGCCAAGGGAGTACAGGTTTTATTAACCACCAAAGTAAGTCCAATGGGAAAAAGGTCTTCTGTCATTATCTTTAACTAAGTTACCTTAGGGCAATTCTTCAGCTTTCCCTCAAGTTATACCGTTAAAAGTACTCACCTTGAGAATTGTGACAAAAAACGTTAAATAGAGAGGATTCAATAAAAAAAAACTCAATGGAATTAGAACTTTTCCAGAACATAGATGTTTATGATTAGAAGCTCAGCTGGAATGTGTCAGCGTTTTGCTGCTTTTTTCCTCCCAGTGTTAGGGATCAATCCCAGAATGTCATGCATGCTAGACAAGCTATCTACCACTGAGGTTCAACTCTAGCCATTGGAATGTGTTAACTTCCGATGGTTGTCATGGTGTCCATCACTTCTTCAGTGGGTAAGCCGAAGAAGATCTGAGACATGGTCTGTGAAACGGTGATACAAGCAAAATTACATAGTAGTCAGCCCTGAACTCATATACACACCAACAACAAAAATGGACTCAGAGGTTGTTTTTATATATATCTGTGCAAGCACGTGTATACCCATGTATGCAACGATAGCAACCAAAGAAAAAGAGGCTATCAAATTGAGAGTGGGGAGGGCAACATGAGAGTCGTGTGAGAGAAGGTAGCTGGGAGGGGCTGGAAGAAGGAAATGAAGGGGGAAACTGGTGTAATTCTATTTCTGTTAAAACATATTAAAATAAAATACAATATAAAAATTGTACATGGAGACATTATGTGTGAGTGTGTGTGTGTGTGAGAGAGAGAGAGTGTGTGTGTGTGTGTGTGTGTGTGTGTGTGTGTGTGTGTGTGTGAATGGTATGTCTTCCTCCTAGCATATAGTTTCTGAAACTGATAGACTGTCTGAAATCACAAAGGTCCCTTGTAGTCTGAAATGACTAGTGGTTCCTGGAGAGCCTCAGGATGGGGGACTAGTTGCCATTAAAACCAATCTTACGGTTAGAGACTGGGAAATTAAGTTTGACATGAAGGGAGAAGAAAGGAGCTACAGTTTGAGTTCATCAGCCGTGCCTACATATTAACCATAAAGTCCCCAAACGACAAAGATTGGGAGGTTCCGAGCCGATGAACACATGGAGCTCATGCGCCTGGTAAGGGGTGTGGACTTCCATGGTCCTTCGTCTTTACCTTGTCTTAAGCCTTTCTTCCACCCATTTGCTTCTGGGTTGAATCCTTAGATTGAAAACTAAGCAGCCATAAGTTAAACACTGTTCTGGGTTCTGTGAACCACACTAGAAAGGAAAGTGTCATGGGGACCTCCCAGGGACGCGCTGGTTAGCCTTCTAGACTTGTCTGACATTTGAAGGAGGGGAATCAGCGGGATGGGGCCCTTCCCCAGTGTGGTGTGTGCTAACTGCAGTTAGTGTGAGAATCGAATCGAATTGCGAGGTACCCGGGTGGAGGTAGCATCTGCTTGGCATATGAAAAGCGCATGTCTGGTGTCAGAAGCAAAGCGGTAAAGTGAGGCGGAGAACAGGACAGAAGCAGCTCCTTCCTTCCCATCTTAACATTCGTCAAAGTGATTTTCAGCAAAGTATGCAAAGCCTCCCTACCCAGCCTCCTCGTTTCTGAACAGCAGTTTTACTTCCTAGCTAATTTGGCTTTTATTAAGACTAATCTGAATTCTAAATAAACTCTCGGAGTTGCTTAGAGATAAATAGTGCATAAATAAAGAGCAGAGAACACCCGATGTTTTAAAGTGTACTTTGGAACCTTGTATATTTTCCCATGCCAATTGCAGACTTCCTATGAATTTGTGTACACAGCAAACTCCGGTCTTACGACCTTTTTACCTCCTCACCTTTCCCCTACATCAATCCTTTCTTTTTATCTTAACCATCCATTATCTTATCGCTCCTAAAATGGTTCCACACAACCCCCTTCCAGAGCCACCTCCATCCAAGTTTCCTTAGAGCCCTGCTCATGCTCCCCCTTGGTTGTCTTAAATAATTCAAATACATAATTTTAAATAGATTATAGTTTTGCCCCAGTAAAAGAAGCTTTAAATCATTTTCTTTCTCCTAAACAAGAATCCAAAAACCGGATGCTCTTTTTCAAGCTTTCTGTCGTCTCCATAATGCTTTGGCATGGGATCCCTGAACCTGCCACCAAAAAAGCCACACTTGGTGGCTAACCTCTCCATGACAGATAGCACGAGGGTGTGCTCTCTCCTGTCCCAGCATGGACAACCCTGCCTAATTGGCTACAGGGTCTGGCCTTCATTAGAGCCGGCCAGTACTATACATGGTAAAGAATGCATTTCTGATAATACTTAAGTTAGGTTTGGACCAAGGCCAAGAGTCTCTCTGGCAGACTAAAGCCACTTTTCCAACACTCCACTTTTAGCAAGAAGATTCATGATAAGGAAATATAAACAAGACATCATGGGTCACTTGGTCACATGCCCTCCCCTTCCTCATCCATCCTTCCACCCCTATTCAGGGTGAGGGACCATTCCCAGGCAGTTAGTCACAACCTCCCTTCTACCTCAGCGTCTCTCTCTCTCTCTCTCTCTCTCTCTCTCTCTCTCTCTCTCTCTCTCTCTCTCTCTCCTGCTATCTTTTGCCAAGAAAGTTTGTTCCCTATGCCTTAGAAATTCAGAACTATCTTTGGCAAGAATATTTTTAAATATTTGAATTTTAACTGCAAAATTTAATTGGCTTAACACGGTTCTTCACCCTGGGGTCAAACACTTGTTAAAAAAATTTTTAATTTAAAACACTTTACTCTCTGAAACAGGGGGAGGGGGACTCAAAATTAAAGAGAAAAAAAATGTACAAACAAGGTGGATTTGACCCCACTAAAGCCAGTGTTAGAGAGTTCTGGTCACGCCCCTCTGGGTCACATGTGTTAGGTAACTGGGCCTTCGTTTAGCATGGCTGACCTGGCATCAATACCCCTCATCTGAGAGCTGTAGATAGAACAGAACTCTGTGCCTTCTGTGACCTAGATGTCAATATTTAGGAAAAGTCATTATTTGAAGTTCTAAAAATAATTGTGCCAATCAGAAGAACAATAACCAGGGGCTGAGAAATGGCTCAGTTTGCAAAATGCGTGTTGTACAAACATGAAAACCTGAGTTCAGATCCCAAAACCACACAAAAGCTGGCGTGACAGTACGTGCTCATAACTCCAGCGCTGCGGGAAGAGACAGACAGCTCCCAGGGCTCACTGGTCAGCCTGTGAGCGATGAGCTCCTGCCTGGTTCAGTGAGAGAAACTGTCTCACTAATTATGTAAAAAGCAATAGAGAAAGACTTCCCAATGCTAGCTTCTGGCTTCCATAAGCACACTCAGGGTGCGTTCACCCCACTGGCACGCGCGCGCGCGCACACACACACACACACACACACACACACACACACGATTATATAAAAAGCATAACCATAAAGACCATGCAGTTTCATATACATCCACTGCTTACTTTTGCTGCCTTTCAGAAATCTCCATGTATAGCATATTACTACACAGTTGAAACTCCTTTTAAATACATGTAAAGAAAGAAAAATGGTCAGACAATACTTACTAATGAAAGAGAATCCTCCAAAATATAAATAATAATACTCGATTTAAAATAGCCCCAGTAAAAGAATAAAATAAAATCCAAGTGTTTGTGTATTATTTTGTCTGGCTGCTCAATAAAAATTTGTGTTTGTTTGAAGCCAACAAGAGACAAAGACACTGATTCTTTAATTTGAAATTATGTTGTGTCCAGGGGTAAGTGGGGATCCGTAACATGCATGATTAGCAGATTCTAAGAATTAGAAGTGGACATGATGTTAGAAAATATTTTAGCAATTCCCTTGCTTTGGGGTTGGAGACACCCAGAGCCACTAATGCTGGCACCCTCGGACATGAGAATCAAGGGACAGACAGCCTCTCAATTAGATGGTTTTTCTTGAGATTCTCACTAGGCATCTGACCATTAAGAGATACAGAACATTAGGGAGCCTCAAGCTCTCCATTAGTGAGGTGAGCTAATCCCTAAGCATGCTTCATGTGGAGCAACAACAATCAGAACGTAATACACAAAAAACACTCAGCCTGGTGCAGAAGAGCTCAAAACCACCAGCTACTTTTGTTGATGATAATGATACCCTGTACTGCTGGCACAGAAACCGTGCTGAGTGCTTCCCAAATGTCTGAGCTCTTTTTCCTAACAATGCCTGCAAATTAGGCACCAGAATTACTCCTTTTTCTAGAGAGGAAAATATGCACAGAGACATTAAATGAGATGCTTATTGTTACCCAGCAAGAAAAAGAGAGGGCTATTGAACACAGGATGGTTCACTCAAGAGTTCGTGATTTAGCCATTATGCCTACCACTTCTCTAACAAATACTGAAGCTCCGGTTTATATACACATTTGGATATTATGTTAGAGATTTTTCTGGACTGTATGTTTGGAATAGTGTCCCCACTATTTCAGTAACGATGAATTCTTGGAGGAAGACGATCAGAAAGAAACCCATTGGCTTGGCTCCCTTCTTTTATTTCTTCATTATCATCATCAACATCACCAGCATAATTAGCAGCAGCATCAATATCCTCAACAACAGCATCAACATCAGCATCATCAACATCATCCGCATCAGCAGCAGCAGCAGCAGCATCAATATCCTCAACAACAGCATCAACATCAGCATCAACATCACCAGCATCAGCAGCAGCAGCATCAATATCCTCAACAACAGCATCAACATCAGCATCATCAACATCACCAGCATCAGCAGCAGCAGCAGCAATATCCTCAACAACAGTATCAACATCAACAGCTTCAGCAGCATCAGCAGCATCATATTACAGCACCATCTTGGACACCAGACACGATATGTTTTGTAGCGGAAGTTTCTAAAGAAACCTTTCAGAGACACGGACTCTAATGATGAGATTATGTATGCTATAGTGCCAGCAAACCCTCTACTGCTCAAATTCCAGCCTACGACACTTTGCACACTGGACCTAAAAATTAAGAAAGCCTCATTCTAAGAAGGCCAGGGTGATGCATATGAAACACTGTGTGTAAACAAAAATCAATTCAACCAGGACTTTGGAGTCAGAGCCAGCGGCTCTTGGCTCACAGCAACCCAGAGAGACTGTTGGACGGAGTTTCTGTTTCGTGGAAATTACTTTTCTGTGCTTTGTGACTGTGAGATCGCGGAACTTACAGAGTTTAGAGGAAGTCATATATTCATGCACCCATTTTACAGATAAGGGAACTGAGATCTAGAAGAGCGCAGTGATAACCCAGTGTGCGGTTAGTGAATAATGAAGCCTCTGAAGGAAAATGGTTTCAGAACCTTAGCCGTCGCTGGTCATCAGAGAACATTCCCAGCCTCGTACTGTAAATCTGATTAACGAGATCCATACTTTATAAATAAGCAGCTTAAGGAGTAGGAGTACTTCACCCAGTTGAACTTCAAATTACTTTAGATCAAAGTAATGTATCTTTTTGGATATCAGACTCTTGCTTAAAAATTTATGTGCTTTAAAATTCCTGTTACAGAGAACATAAACAGTACATTGAGTTTGATCAGTCAGTGAAAAATTAATCTCAGGGGGTAAATGTTTCATCTTTCAGGGCATCGGAGAACTACATAGCAAGCATTTTACTAAATTCCATTCTGGCCCTGAAATCATCTGTTTATGTCATATAGATGAGCAGCTTACTGAGAAGCTGGTCGTCCCTCACAAGGCAGATGCTCTTCTGGAAATAATCCCACCATTCAGCTCCTTGCATGTCTGCCGTGACCCAGACGTATAAACCCCAGCTCGCTTGTGTTTGTTTTTAACTTAAGATTCAGAGGTGGATGAGTTAGAGCTCTTAGCCCCACTGAATACGATCCTCCAACTTCACAAGCCCTGAATCATGTTTTATTAAGTGGACTGCTTTTCCTTTAATGCTTCATCCTGGCTCCTACTCCCTTCCCTGCTAGAGCTGTGCTCTCTTAGGTGTAGTGGTCGTTAATTTTAAGTGACCAAATAAGGGATATCCAGATAGCTGGAGAAGCCTTAGTGTGAGAGAGTAGTTGCAGTGTGATATCCAGGAGCGGGAGCACTGAATCTTAGTGGACATGGCCTGGTTTCTCTAAGGACCACCGGATAAAATCCTGAGAACATCTGTATGGGGTTAAACTTCCACTACCAATGCAAGAGGGTCTCCCAGCTTCCTCACCAACACTTGGTGTTAGCTGCCTTTCTTGTGGTCACCTGTCTAGTAGCTGGTAGAATGTTAGTGGTCCACTTCAGGACCAGCAGCTTTTAGAAATGTTCAAATCTCCCCCCTTTGTTGATGAATTTCTAGATTCCATACTCATCATGCACAAGTCCTGAACAACCAGACGTGGTATCTTGGGACCATGCACATAAATTCTTCCCACATCAATCTGCTCCAGTATTTCTACTTTGCAAAGCCATTGATGTCAAAATATTTCTCATAAGCCATTGATGTTCCTTCTCCTTGTTGGGATTGGGAGTTGGGGGTGGGAGGTCCTAGCCTCTCTTAAACTCCCTTAAAGCCTTTCTGAAAGTTTCTAATTTCCTTTCTCATTTTCCCCCACCCTCCCTCTCTTCCTCTCTTCCCCATCTCTCCTTTCTTTTTGCCACCTAGATCTTAAAGCGAGCTCTCTCTTTATCTCCTCCCTCCTTCCCCATTTCTCCTTTCTTGAGCTCTCTATCTCCTCCCTCCCCTCCAGGGAGCATTCTCAGTGTTCAGTCTGAATAGACCGCAGTGGTTCTCAGCCTTCCAAACACTGTGACCCTTTAATACCGTTCCTCATGCTGTAGTGACCTCACCACCACCACAAAAAAATGTTTCCATTACTACTTCATAACTGTAATTTTGCTACTGTTATGAGTTGTAATATAAGTGTCTGATACACAGACGGCCTTAGGCAACCCCTGTGAAAGGGTCATTTGACCCTCAAAGGGGTCACAACCCGCAGGTTGGGAACCACTGGAACAGAGGGAAGGCAGAGGGGTAGCCTAGGGAAGGTATATTATGGGGGCAAGGGGGACTGGAAAACACCATCTGCATCAATTTTCCACACGAGTGTCCTTTAACCATCCCAGGGCTCTTCCCTAATCACTTGACTTTCTCAGAAGCATGGGGAGCTCGTGACCATTTGTAGGTAAAAACAGAAACCGAGACCCAGAAAACGAAAATCACTTTGTGACACAACGAGATGGGTGACCTCCCAGTGACCTATTTTAGAAGAATTTGTGACTTTAGCAATCGTCCCTACCTCCCAAGAGCACCAGGAAACTTCTTTGGAATAGCAATTTCTATTCCATTCTCTCCATTTTTAATTTTGTAGATCCAGCGACCAGAGCTGAAAAAATATGAGTCTGGCGAAAACTGAAAACCTTTGTCTTTGATTTCAACAATAGCTTGCGGTTGTTCTTAAGCGTTTGCAAGAATTCTTATTTCACTGGCAGCGACTCTCTCATAAGAAATATTTTAAATACTCAGATATTCTTGTAATATTAACAATAAATAGGCAGCCGTTCATTTTTCAGACTACATTGGGCTTACTAATTTTATCTCATGCTAACCAACGTGGTGAACTAGAATACTTATGTGGAGTTGTGACTTTAAATGTTAAGTCTCTAGGTATAGACACATATGCAGTTTATTTCAATTATGTAATCATAATCACTTGTTGGTAATTTAAGTTTTAAATTGTCATCTATCACCAGATGGTGGTGGTACACACCTTTAATCCCAGTAATTGGGTGGCAGAGGCAGGCGATCTCTTAATTCGAGGCCAGCCTGGTCTACAGAGTAAGTTCCTGGACAGTCAGAGTTACAGCAAAGAAACCCTATCTCAATCCTCCCCCCCCCCAAAAAATTGTCATCTATCAAAATCTGAAAATCAATATACATGTCTGTTTCTATGATCAAATCACTACGTTCAATCTGCTTGGAGAACACATTTTTATACCCCAGGTGAGCATTTGCTTCTTGATGTTCAACAAGCGCCATCTGTGAGTGAAGAAAGACTGCAGAGGCTCTATATAAACCGGGCTGGAGCATAGCTTAGGGCTGGCATGCTTGCCTGGCATGAGACCCTAGGTTAAGATCTCCGGTACTGAAAAAGAATGTGGCAAAGAAATTATAATACCCGAACGTATATGTTTAAGGGTTAGCATGAGGATTAAATGAAGTCATGGATATACAACACCTGGCACACAATAAACACTGGGAAAAAGCCACTCTTCTTTCTTTTTCCCCTAGAAAAAAATAACAATAGAATCGCCTTGAGCACCGCTGATTGTGTAGCAGAAAATACACAGTGAAAATGCCACAGAGATGTGAACATTTCACCTTTGAAACGAGCCCAGCAACAGCCATGTGAGTGCCAGTTTTTCTAACACGAGGCTTCGCCTGGCTTTCGCACACAACAGGAACCTCGCATGCTGGTAAAGAGGCATCACCACTAAATAACACAAAATAACTGAAAACTCTATGTGAGCTTGGAGCAGAAGCTTTCAACGAAACAGCCAGTGCCATTCGCATGCATTGTTTCAGTCAAACACATTTGGGGCACAATCCCTTTAATTTCTATGTTATGAGTGTCTTTTACATATACAAAGTACCCTTTGAAGTCAAGGAGAGCATCTCATATGGATGAGATAATATATATATAGATAGATATAGATAGATATGTCATATATATTATATATATTTCATATATAATATATGATATATATTTCATATATATAATATATATGATATATATATATATATCATATATATATGAAATTTCCAGGCCAATGCATCCTTTAAAGGAAAAAGTTGGCATTTAATATAGACATCTTTCTCATAAGGCCAAGAACTAATGGTGGTGGTGGTGGTGGTGGTATTTTATTTTATAATCTTCCAAAAGAGCACAACCCAATGACCCTCAACAATCCACATTCAATCCCATTTATCTGCAGGTAGTCATCATCATTGTGGCCTTTCCTTGTGCAAGCATGCTAAATGGTTTCAGAACAGCCTTTGTTTACAACTTACACAATGCATTCTTCCCCCCCCACAAAAAAAGTCTCACATTTATTCCCAAAAAATAGTACACACATCCAACTACTAATTAGACAAATAAAAGCTTCCCTTACAATTGCCCACACCCCTGCCCTGCTCCAGAGAGCACAGGCAACAGGCCCATGAGGAAAAATAGCAAAACTTAAGCCAGGTCTGAAATAATGTGCAGTAACTTATAAGGCTTTTTCTCTACCACAGCCCAGAGCACAATCAGAAGAAAGAGAACCCAAACCTAATACGTAGTTGAGAACAAAGGATTTATTGAAGGTCCTTAGGATGAAGAACAATCTACCAGACCCTGAGATTATTAAAGCATGGCAAACCCATGTCAAACATGTTTTCTCAGCTTTAGGAAGGAGAGTGAGCAGTCTATAGATGTCTAACAAGAACTAGACTGAGCTACACCTCAACTATAAGACATTATTCAGTGTCCAGTGACCTTCCCTCTTGTATGGATCAAGTGTTTCTCAGTTTAGATGCAGGAGACGACCAGCTTGTAATAAAATGTAGTAGGGGGAAAAGAGACTAAAGGCCCAAATTGACCCAAATGGGAATTAGGGCAGCACGAGTTAAGTGGCTAACGGTACACAGAAGTAGAATGGGGTGGTGATATTAGGTGAGGAAGGCAAGCCAAAAACTGAAAGACACTTTCATAGTTATCATGCCTGAGGAATGAAATCTCCCTCTAAACAAGAGCCTTCAAATGTTGCATGACTTTAAGGCAAAAAAAAAAAAAAAAAGGAAATCACCACCATAGTCATCATTTATTATCCAATCCCACGTGCCGGGTGCTGTTCCCGAGTGCATTGTATACACTAATGTTCTTTACTCCCACAACAACACTACAAGAGAGACATCATTATTCCCCCTCTTCTATACATGGGGAAAACGAGACGTAAAAGTCGCCTGGCTACTGATTGGCAGAAGCAGGGTAAAAGATTCAGTTCAGCTCAGAGCCCACTTGCATCAGTGCTCCGCACATTACCTGTCCGTGGAGAAGGGCAGGCATCTGGGATTCTTGGCTTGGTCCGTACATTAATAACATAATGTGTCTCGGTCACTGTTCTATTGCTGTGAAGAGACACCATGACTCTCATTGGAGTTGCCCTTATAAAAAGAGCATTTAACTGGGGGCTTGTTTACAGTTTCAGAGACTTAATCAGCCCTTATAGTCACAGCAGGAAGCATGGCAGTAGGCAGGTCTGGTGCTGGAGAAGTAACCGAGAGCTAGCTACATCCTGATTCACAGGCTGAGACAAAGAAGAGAACTGGGCTTTTGAAACATCAGAACCCACCCCCGGTGACACACTTCCTCCAACAAAGCCACACCTACTCCCACAAGGCCACACCTCCTAATCCTTATAATCCTTTCAAATAGTTCCACTCTCTAGTGAACAAGTATTCAAATATATGAGCCTTTGTGGAGCATTCATATTCAAACCACGACACAATGCATGCATCTCCACCTTTTGCTAGGAAGCACAGCCCCCAGGATCTCAGGGTGGTCTCCCCTACTCTCCCAGCCTCTTGTCATCACCCATCACTGCACACAAGCTCTTTCAGGCCAGGATGGCTGTAAGACAGTTTATGAATGGGTCCTGTTTGGTCTTTTTTTTTTTTTTTTTTTCCTTTGACCCACTATTAAGCCTCCATAAGAAAAGCTTTCTTACTGAGAAATTCCCCCATGAGGGCAAACTTGTCGTTCTCTCCGGCCAGTTTGTCATGGAAACTTTTGTAAAGAGAAGCCCAACACTTCCGACCTCGGATGGCAAAAGAATCCATGTGGTTATTCTTTTGTAAAACTATATGGATTTAGTCACCGTAACAAGTGAGAGAATGGCATGCGTTCATTTAGCTGGCGAAAGGAACCAGACATAACGAGAGCAGCACAGCGAGCGCTCGCCAGCCTTTGTGCCATCTAGCTAGTCCACGCTGCAGTCCTCAGAGGCACCAGACAGTCATCTCAAAAATAATCACAGAGTCAGAATTATAAATAATTAAGAGTTAGAAAAACGTGTTTGTCTTCAGAATAATTCACAGACACGTAAATAGAAACAGGTTCTTATCCTCTCAAGCAAATGCTGTAGCTCTTGGACCTAAGCCGGCTCACAGACTGACCTAGAGCCAAACATGACTTTTATCCCCTATCTCTCCCGTACCAATTTGAGAAGCAGGCTTCCAACTTGAAATCCTCCTGTCTGAGAGTCCTGAGACTGAAAACATAAGGCATCATGCCTGGGTTTTAAAGAGCTGGGGGAAAAGAAAAAGTTAAAATAGCATGAACTACATAAGCTGTTTCAAAGTTCTTAATTAAGTGTTTAAGTGTATGTCAGTGTGTGGGTTTGTGCATACGCATGCAGTACCGTCAGAGGCCAGAAGAGGGCATTAGATTTCCCTGGAGCTGGAGTTACAGGCCGTTGTCAGCCACCCAATATGGGTGCTGAGAGCTGAACTCTACAGAAGCCGTGTGCACCCCTAACTTTCGAGCCATCTCTCCAGCCCCTACCTCATTTCTATAAATTGGAACTCATGAAGTTTTACTGGAACACAGACATGCTCATTTGTTTGCTTACTACATACTTACTTGTTTGCGGCTACATCCATACAACAAAGGCTCAAAACCTAAACTATTTGTTTGCTGGCTCTTCACAGAAAAAAAAGAAAAAATTGTGGACTCTTTGTAAAATGATAACTGATAAGTACGGTGTCCTGACAAGGTTTCCAGTATTGAATTGTAGTTTTTAATCATTAGAAAGCAGTGATTATTTTTTAAAAGTCTATCCTAAATTGACATTGCAGCTAGTTGCAAGCCCTTAATTGTTTCAAAAGGCATGTTTTCTCTTACACCAAAATGATGTATGACTGACACAAACCAGGGTATTTCTTCAAATGCCTGGGTGAAGCAAAACGGGAAACATCCCCTTGCACACGCACTCTCTTGGCAGGAACATTTTGCTGCTAAGCTCAAAACCAAAACAATTAAAGCCAGTAAAAGCAGAGCACATGGGCTTCTGTTCCTGCCTCTTGCCTATTTCAGAATCCACAAATCCACAGGAAAAAAAAAAAAATTGGGCAGCTTTTCATTAAGCCTTTCCAAAGAAAAACAGGTTACGGGCCCTCTTTTGAAAGTATATAGTGTTTTGTTGTTTGCAGCTCCCCTCTGACAGTGGCTGGGTATTATATTTACATCTCTCTTGAAAGGGGTGATCCATCACAGGATTTGACAGCTGCACCCTACTTTTATAGTCCATGTGTTCAATACATAGTTGTCACACCGGGCAGTCTGAGATCCAATATGAGCCTCATCCACACCACTCCCCAGACACATGCCTCTAGAATGCTTTCTAAATCCGGCATTGTCGGCGACTTCAAAACTCATTCCCTGAGCAAAGGCTTTGAAAAAAGACACAAAACAGACTCACCAATTATTATAATCCGGTCATCTCCGAGGATTTCATAAATATACTGCAATAATGAATGAGTTTATCTCCCCAAGTTACATAAAGTTTACCTCTATTCAAATGATAACCTGAGCAATAACTTCTGTGGGAGGTACTGACCACAAACGATGTCCTCCACAGAGGGTCAAGTCCCAGGTCTTCGTCCTACCCACTCCCATGAACTCCAACACGGGAAAGAAGGTTCAGCTGGCAAGACAAATTCTCCTTGGTTCAAATATGCTTTAAAGTTCTGTAGGATCCTATACAGACGTCCCTCCTGTGATCTTCGTCAGAAGGTCAGTCATGACTCATGAGTCTCAGAGACTCTTTTAATCAAGTTTGGTAACCTGCTGCAGGTCAATCAACAGCTTTAAAATCCACTCCGAAGCATTGTCTCTGTCACAAGTGCCGTGTTTTCCCAAGCAACATGAATACTGTGCTTCTAAGCCCCAATTGACAGCTTCAAGATGTGTAACTTACTTCCGCCTATGAATATATGAGTTAATTTTCATACGTAGGCTTTTTAAAAGAAATAGGCCTTTAAGAAATGTATTTAGCCAGTAATTGTTTTGACTGGTTCTGGTGAGTTACTAATGCCACTGTCTGCCTTTGCCAGGTGCTACCAAACTCTGCCGAACATAAAGAAAAATATCTCTTTACCATAAAACCAGTTTTGTTTTGGTTTTTTTTTTGGTTAAAAATGGAGCCAAGGAGGATAAAAAAAAAAAAAGTGTGTGGGTGTGTAGAGGAAGGCTCTACATATTTAATTAGGCCTAGGCTTGTTGCCTGATTTTCATTAGGCTCCAGCCTGATTCTGATTTGGCTCCACTCGAGTTCTTTTAGGGCCACTGGGTACCAAGGCCAGTGCTTATGTTCATGGCTGTTTCAATTCATCAAGAAAATCCTTTGAAAGATGAAAGAAACTCCACATTTTTTCACCTGTTGTTCTTTCTTGTGTGCCTGTCACTTCACTAGCCAAACTTGCTTCAAGCCAAACCAAATGCTTTCCAAACCTCTACAGTATGCCTTTGAAGATCTGAAGTTAAGTATTTTCTTATGCCGGCCAGTATAACTTCCAAATAAGGAATAAAAACATAACGTAGTCCTTAAATTATTTTTTTTAAATACCAGAAATGCAAAAAGACACATTCCGGCGTGTGCATAAAAAGCAAAATTCCTCTTCCCTTGGTTTTAGAAGCACGGAGTCAGATACACCTGATGTTCATTACCACACCTGTAGCACATTGCTCGTGTAGGACAACCTTCCTGCAAAAACCATATGCCGTCTTTCTTATTGCCACTTCACAAGTTTTCCCAGGCTCTCTAGAAAAAGCATTCTGTGGGCCAAGGCCACAGAGTGCGGCTCGTCTCCCGCCCTGGTGAAATCCAGTTTGCTATTTACATGATTAGCAATAGCAATAGCTTCCTTATTTCTAACAGCACAGCAATTAGGAACCTAATCTGTCACCACCAGCTTCAAGTTTTGGCTTTCATCAAAAGTGAAGGAATTTTCCAAGGAGGAAAAAAATACAGTGCTACCTTCAAGCTAAAAATAGCTCTGTCTTCCAGACAATACACACTTTCACATGGCTCCAACAGAACTCGCTTCAAGCACCTTGCAAAGGGGATACAAGAAGAAATGCACAACAGATACTAGTTTGGGCCACGAAATTAGCTGAAAAATATTCAAATAAGCAAAAACTAAACAGAAAGGAAAGAACAGCACAGCTCACAGAAGAATAAATGAGGCCTCTAATCTGTGCGTACTTTTTAAGAGAGTCAAAGGAAACAAAATAAAATAACTTAATATAATGAATATACCTAACTTTTTAAAGTTGAGTTGTGATGGTTGTATTAAATATTTACATGGCAGAAAACCAACACAGTAGAAAGTAGACTCAAGCCCCTAGATGGAACTTATTTATCATAATCATAGTTTACCTAAAAGGTAATAATATCGACAATTTGTAATATTATTACAACTTCCTTATGAAGTAGTTTCTATGCCCCCGGCAGGACTAAGCCTGTACCTTATTTTCATTAATATCCCAACAGCATCATTAAGTATGTGAATTATATTAATTTGACAGGAATTCTAAGGTTCAAAATATTAAGAAACTTGCTAGGAAACTATTATCCAATGGTGTTAAAGTGACAATCATCAGTTAAAGTCTTACTTGGTAGTAAATTATTGCAAAGTGTGTCATTTAGCCATCTATTAGTGTTTTTTAATACATACATTTATTTCTTGATATACACCAAATAAGAAAGCAGTAATAACTCCATTATCCCGAGGGAACTAGAAATATATCCTGGATCACGTGATAGCTAGCGTTCATGTTAACTTGACTGGATCCAGCCTCACTGTGGGAACATAGCTCTAGGTGTGTCTGTAAAGCTGTTACTAGGAAGGTTTAACTAAAGAGAGAAGAACTTGTTTAAATGTGGGTGGCCCCATTACACGGACGGGGATTCTCCGCTGGAGAAAAGGAGAAAGCACGCAGCGGACATCGATCTCTCTGCTCCCTGACTGCGGCAGGATGGGACCAGCCAGCTCACACTCATGCTGCCATCCCTTCCCTGTTGTAATGGATGACACCCTCGAACTGTGAGCCAAAGCTGGCCCACTCTCCCTTACATTGTATTTGTCAAACCTTTTCGTCACTGCGATGAGAAAATAAGCATGATCGGTTCTTAATTCTTGTTCATTTGGGGGATTTTATCAAGGCAGTATACATCTATCAGAAAATAGGTTGTGAAGTGAAATGAAATAATTTTGTCCCTACCTACCAGAATGTTCCATCTACCCACCTACCCTATTCCTGTCAGTCTGTGGGGAATGAATGAGGTTTTGTTAATCAGATAATTAGGATTCACAGCTTTCTCAGCCTCTCAGGACACAGCAACCAATCACGCACTAACAAATCCCTGGGCCCACCTCACCTGCGTTAGCAAACAAGCCTGGTAGACACCCATGGCTCCCAAATACTCCTGCCCTTTTCCAGCTCTCCGAGAAGAGAACGCCTCTCTCCTGTAGTTGCACTGCACTCTGATCTCCAAGTAACAGTGTTTGCACATCTATAGTTTTAGCAAAACAACTTTTAGTACTTGTTTCCAATTTCCCTCTCAACTCTCTGAAGGACTAAGACATGACCTCAAAGGAGGCCAGGATTGGAGACAAGTCTGAGTCACTGACACCTAACCATTCTCAAAATGGCCCTTCTCTGATGACTAAGCCTCATTACAATATCAACGTCACCTCTGGATTCCTCATCCCTTATAATAAGTGTCTCCCAGAATCATCTTCAATCCGTTGGCAAAAAGACTTCTGAAAGTCCCTGCCCGCTAGTTAAGTATAACATGCCCAGAGCGCGGCTGAATCCTAACAGGAACCACTGTGTAAGTTTATTGCCAGGTGCAAACACTCACTCACCCAACACACTTCTCATTGAGAAACAGAACCTTGTAGATAGGAGTGCTAGATAGCATTTAATCACTAGTATATTCTGATATGGTTTGCTTTGGGAGCTTTAAGAGACAGGAGTAATAAGGCAAGGATCAATACCAAGCACAGTGCTAGAAATTTGAAAAAAAAAATTAAATTGATTTCAGGCAGGAGGTCTCAAAATCGGAGTTTAAATTTTTATTCTTATCGTTCCTGATAGAATGAGTTATAACTTGAGAGAACCCAAGTCCAATATCCTCATTGCTGACAGTCTCCTGATTGAAATGGGTGGTGACCAATCATAACACCCTTTACCTATTCCTGTGGCTCCCAGCTCAAGTACCTGGGCCTCTGCCTGTGGGTTGCCTCTGCACAGTGCATGCTCTGCCTACCTCTAGGGAGGCCAGGATGATGGTAAGTTAAGACTGCCAAACAACCTTCAGCTCCAGAGGGCTACTTCAACCTACTGCTTACCCCAAACACCAACCCTTTTAAATTTTAATTAAAATACAATTACATCATTTTTTCCTCTTTGCTTTTCTGTCTACAAGTCCTCCTATGTCACCTCGCTCCATTTGCTCTCTGGCCTCTTTTCCTTGCATTATTATTGTTACACACACACACATACACACACACACACACACACACACACACACTTATATATACATAAAACATATCTGTAACATAAATACATAAACTAACCTGCTGAGTCCATTTATAGTTGCTTGAGTGCATGTGATCGCAGGGCTGACCAATGGTACTGTATAATCAAATAGTGGGTTTATTCCTGGGAAGTTACCTATATCTCAGCAGTCTTTAACTGCCTATGTTTTTGTGTTTTGTTTTTTGCTATTGTTGCTGATGTCTAGATTGGAGACCCCTGAAAGTTCCCCTTCCCCCATTTGACGGTCTATGGTATTGTCTGTTCAGGTCTTGCTCAGGCAGCCATGTTGTTGATGCATCATGGGTGTAGCTTCCCTGTCGTTTCTAGAAGACGCAAACTCACAACAGACTTCCTGTTCCTCTGGCTCTTACAATCTTTCTGCCCCCCCCCCTCTTCCACAAGGATCCCTGAGACTCGGATGCAGTAACTGTGCGGTAGGTGTGTGGATTGGGTGTAGGCACCCCACAGTCAGTTATCTCTGCATTCTGACTAGTTGTGGTTTCCTATAATGGTCTCCGTATGCTGCAGAGAGAAGCTAAGGAGGTAATACCTCTGCTAAGAGGCAGGAGCTACTCTTATCTGTGGGTATAAGTTTTAGACACAGAAATTAATGTTGGTCTAATAGAGTGGCAATTAGTAGATTTTTTTCTAATGTTCATGACCTCACTCACCCTGAGGAATCTGGCTAGGTTTTCAGTACCAGGAATGGTTTCTCTTGTTGAGTGGGTCTTAAGTCCAGTTAGGCAGCTGTCGGTTACCACCAAAGATAAGAGTCCACTATTGCTCTTTTAGAGATATCTTGCCTTACTTGTTGTTGTTATAGTTCATAGTTCGGTAACCAGGAATAGCTAGCTAGTACTATTGATTGCTTTCCTCCTTCAGCAGCTTCCATAGTACCTCCTGGTACTATGAAAGCTAGTCATCATGAAGGAGGTTTTCAGGTCAGATTCAGCTCAAGTCTTCCAAGTTCTGTGTCTAAAGTGTGTGATGCCTTCAGTGAATAGGATCATACTTAAAACCTCTGGAAGGCAGATGATATTGTAATAGCAATAATCTATATTGTTTGGAGAGTCTCTTGAACTACTCTGACCAGCAATATGAACAAAGGTTTCTCATGCCTGACACTGGGGTTTTTGTTAGATAATCTATGGCTCTTGTGGGTAGAATCATCAGCCCAAGTGACATAACTTCATTTAAGATATACTCACTTATACATAAGTATAGGTCATTTTAGATAAATATAAAATAATATTATTCCTCAGGGATTTTTCAAGCATTCTCAGTGTTATTTGTTCCTTCCCTCCCACCCTTTCTGTCTGTATTGACTTCCCTCATAAATTAAATCTCTCCTCCCCGTTGTTTTACATTTCCTGCTTCCCATTCTATGTTATGGTCTCCCATCTGAAGATCTGGAGCTAGAAGCTACAGATGAGACAGAACACGAAGTGTTTTTCTGAGCATGAATTACTTCACTCAGTATAATCTTTTCTAGTTCCATCCATTTGCCTGGAAATTTCATGATTTCATTTTTTTTTTATAGCTGAACAGTATTCCGTTGTTTATACGCACCACATTTTCATCATCCGTCCCTAAGCTGAAGGACGCCTAGGTTATTTCCATCTCCTAGCTATTGTGAATATTGTGAATAGAGCAGCATTAAACATTGCCGAGCAACTTGAGTGGCTTCCACATTTGGTAGGGGATAAAATTCAGCCCATCACAGATTGAGGGCTACGCTCTTTCTAGATAAAGCTGTGTAGAAAATAAGCACATGCAGAAAACCTTTCCAAGTCAAGATTTAAATCTTGTGTTAAATTCCTGTTTTATCTGGCAGCAGATATGCTTCAATCACAACTCTACAGAATCAAGTATTTCTACAGAAAGAACTCAGTGCTATTGCAGCCCCAGTCAGTGGACAGACCAAGTAAGCTGCCCACCTACAGAACACTTGGTTCTGTTCCCACAACCCACTCCTCCATAGCCCCTCTCTAATCTCCAGCCACACTGCCCCACCCGCAAGACCTGTGACAGCCCCCAGCTATCACTACCCAAGCCAGCTGAAGAACCAGCAGCATCCAGCACCATCACAACACACTCCATTTGAAGAACTAGTGCAGGCTATGCCAACCAGCCAGAAGAACAGCACAGGCCAGGACAGCCAGCCAGAAGAACAGTAGCCAAGTCCCAGCCCCCAACCCAAAGCGTTCCTGTTTAACCAGAGGCCAAGAAGGCCACCAGAGCTCCAGCCCTCAACTCAGGCAGAAACTCTCAGAGCTGGACAAGAGGCCACAAAGAACAGAAGAACAGAGATGAAACTAAGAAAGAAACAAAAAACAAGGAAACATAAAACACTCATCCAATAAAGGCAGACACAGGAATTTAGCACCTAAACCTACAATCACCCCAAACCCAGATGGCTAAACACCAATGTAAGAACACAATCAGCAACAACCAGGGCAACACTGACCATCAACTATCCTACTGTAACAAGTCCTGTATACCCTGACACAGCAAAAGCACAAGAAAAATATCTCAAAACCAACTTTATGAAGATAATAGAACCCCTTAAAGAGGAAATGAATAAATTCCTCAAAGAAATACATGAAAAAACAGACAATTGGAGGAATTGAGTAAATTTATTAAAGAGACTCAGGAAAACACAAACAATTAGAAGAAATGAATGAGTCCCTTAAAGAAAGCCAAGAAAAAACAAGCAAACAACTAAAGGAAATGAACGAAACTGTTCAAGACCTGAAAATGGAAATAGAAGCCATAAAGAAAACACAAACAGAGGGAATTTTGGAAATGAAAAATCTAGGAAAGTGATCAGAAACTACAGAGACAAGCTACAGCAACAGAATACAAAAGTTGGAAGAGTGACTCTCAGGAGTTGAAGATACCACAGAAGAAATAGAGACATCAGTAAAAGAAAATGTTAAATCCGAAAATAATCCCTAACATTTTCATAGTTGTAAACTCTGCCAGACCTCAGCAGAGAGAGCCAGCATCATGGCAGGCAGCCTACTGGACAATGGAATCCTACACATGTGAGCTTAGGTGCTTTTATTGATTCAGAACTCCTCAGGTGTTCTACTGATAGCACGTGCAGATCATGAGCAATCAAACATCCCCCACATAAATCCAACACCTGCAGACAATACAAAATGCCAAGGCATTGGGCAGCCTTTTTATCAACAGTACACAAAACAATTATTTTCTACATAACTAAAAATAAATTTCCACAACAGATCCATATTTATCATCATACACAAAACTCAAATCCAGGTGGATCAAAGACCTCACCATAAAACCAGATACACTGAACCTGATAGAAGAGAAAGTGGAGAATAGTTTTGAATATCAAAGAGACAACTTTCTGAACAGAACACCAATAGCTCAGGCACTAAGACCAATGATTAACAAATGGGACCTCATGAAACTGAAAAGCTTCTGTAAGGCAAAGGACAACAATTTTGTCCATAAAACAAAATTGCAGCCTACAGAATGGGAAAACATCTTCATCAATTCCACTTCTGATAGAGAGCTAATTTCCAAAATATATAAAGAACTCAAGAAATCATCAGCAAATCAAATAATCCAATTTGAAAATGATGTACAGATCTAAACAGAATTCTCAAAAGACGAATCTCAAATGGCTGAGAAACACCTAAAGAAATGTTTGGCATCCTTAGCCATTAGGGAAATGCAAATCAAAGACATTTGAGATTCCATCTTACACCTGTCAGAATGGCAAAGATCAGTTACACAAATGACAGCTCATGCTAGCAAGGATCTGGAGCAAGGGGAACACTCCTACATGGCTGGTGAAAGTGCAAATTTGCACAGTCACTATGGAATCAATATGACAATTTCTTAGGAAATTGGAAATTGGCCTACCTCAAGACCCAGCTATACCACTCCTGGGCATATACCCAAAAGATGTTCCACTTGCTCACTATGTTCATAGCAGCTTTTTTTCATAATAGCCAGAGATTGGAAACAACCTAGATGCCCTCAACTGAAGAGAAGATAAAGAAATTGTGGTACATTTATACAATGAAGTATTACTCAGCTATTTTTTTAAATAACATCATGAACTTTGAAGGTAAATGGATGGAACTAGAAAAATCCATCCTGAGTGATGTAACCCAGTTCCAGAAAGATAGACACAGTATGTAGTCTCTTATATGTGGATATTAACTGCTAAGCAAAAGACAAAGGTACTCGTATCCACAGACATAGAGAAACTACATAACTAAGAGCACCCCAGTCTGAACACAGGGATCTCCCTGGTAAAGTGGAAATAGAACAGAGGGGGTAAGTGGGCTGGGGGAGAACGGGAACGGGAGCAGAGGGGATCAGGAGGAGAAGAGGGAAGGAGGGAGAGAATATATGGAGAGATGACAAGAACTGAGGGACAATTAGGGGATGATCGGAAGACCTAGTGTAGTGGAAACTCACTGGAATCTATGAGGGAGACCCTAGCAAGGATCTCTAGTAATCGGGGATAGGGAGCCTGAACAGGCCATCTCCTGTGGCCAGGCAAGACTTCCAGTGGTGAGACTGGCACACCATCCCAGCCAAAATACCTCCAACTTATGGCCTACCTGCCCTGCAAGATCCTCTTTCACAATGGAGGGGCAGAACCCCATGCCAAAGGAGGGAACCCCTGCCTGAGACTGCAGGGCAGGCCAGGAACTAGACTGGATAACCTGGAGAAGATTTCTAATGATGTCATGCTCTGCTCATGGATTGGTACTAAGCCCAGGCCTCACCAGAGAGGCCCCCTCCAGCAGCTGAGAGGAGCATACGGAGAGGCCCAGGGCCAAATATCAGATTGGGGAACACCACAGAAGAGGGGAGGAGGGATGGCAGAGACCAAAGGGACTAATGAAACCAGGAGAACAAGCCCCACAGTGTCACCTGACTAGCACTCTTAGGGGCCCACAGAGACTGAAGGGACAGATACAGAACCTGCAGGATCCCCTAAATACATCTTATGGCTGTCCAGATTGGCATTCTTGAAAAACACCTACAGGCTGGAGCGGGGGAGTCTTTTACCTGCCCTTGGAATCCTTTTGCTACTGCTGGGTTGCCTGACCCACCCTTGATTAGGGATTGCAGCCTGGCCTTGTTCCATTCAGCTATGCTATGCTCCATTTGAGTGGTAACCCTGAGGAATAGTCCTTTTCTGAGGAGGAGCGGGGCGCGGGGATGGGGGTGTTTGTGGGTGGTGATGGGCAGATAGATTCTGGGAGAGTGAGAAGATGGGGGAGCTGAGGAGTGGAGGGACGGAAGGAGGGGAGTCGGAATGTATAGTATAAATTGTATGAGAGAAGAAAAAAAATATATATATATATATAAAGAATCAAGTATTTATTAAATGCTTGTGTGGCCTGTATTGTGTCAGGTGCCACTCAGCCTGTGAAATGTCTAAGGTTCAGTTACTGCAATCAAGTGGGGACATTGGTCATCAGAAAGAAATCAGCCCAGAAAGTCACAAAGATAGCACAGGACAGCGGGTTCTCCAAAGCCTTTCCTGCCCTGCTTTTCCCAGCTTCTCCTCCATAGAAACTAGGTGACCAAATTAGCCCCATTTGAATTGAGTTTCGATGTCTGTTTGCTTACACATAAATACGCAGTGCTCAGAGCTGCCTCAGCCCAATGGCCTCCCAAGCAATTATGTTAGCACCCTGAACCGGAATCCCCAGGGGAAGGCCGCCGTAGACTCTGTTTTTAACAAGCACCTACGAGGCGGCTGCACAGATAGCGTTCCTGCCCTCCGTGAACTCTCATGCCTTTTTCTCTGTGAATCTAGTTCACACGGGTCCTTTCCTAGTCGTGTTCCCAAATGAAATGCTTCCTCTAGCAGAGATTTTTAGATCTCTATGCTTATGTTGCCTGAAATACCAAGCCTACCCACAACTCCTCAGCCAGTCCTTAGTGACAATGCTTATTTAGCCATTTAAGTCACCACCATTCTCTCTTAACTAATTCCTTTTTTTTCCAGACCTAAATGGTTCAGTGCTGACAGTCCAAGTCACTCACTAAATGCATGTATCATTACGGGTGTTCAACCTTTTGTTTTGTTCTGTTTTAACAACACACAGCTTTCAACAGCAATTACCTCATGAGGTCAGCTGGAGTCTTGTGGCACAAGACGGAATTTTTAAAGCATTCTGAAGTTCTTAAAATACTGAAAAGTCTCTGCTCTGTGCAGCCACTGACTGACCTCAGCCTTCAGAGCCGCCCAGCCAGCTCGTGGCTTTGCAGATATCCATCCTTCCATTGTATTTACTACCAGCCAAGGCAAATTTAAAATGCAAACAACTCGGTCAGTTGTCTCCGGTGGCAACAAATTAAGACATTTTACTTAGCCAGGACACACTCCCCATGCTATCTTGAAAGGCTGCCTGATATGAGTCGCATCAGGAGCTAGCACCAGGAAGGCGAAGGATGGGAGCGTGCCTGGGGAGATTAGAATGCATCTCAGGTGTCTGTTTTTCTCTCAGATACTGTGGTCCCCGAAGAAGCAAGTGTTGCCATTTGTTGTGTGCAACACCCCGCCCGCACCCCCAGGGCCGTTTTGTCTTATCTGATGATAAAATTCTTCCACATAGCTTTGAACACAGAAACATAAGGAGAAGAACTCGGTTGGAAATGCGTTTGTGTCTTTTGCTATGTTTGGCATTTCCACGCTGATAAGGTGCAGATAAGTATTGACTTTTTGGTTAAGTTTGGACTCCGCGTCAGGTCCACGTTGATTGTGAACCATATCTTCTGCCTTCCTTAGGGCACTGAGCTCTCTTAAAAACATAAACGACAAAAGGCAGGGCAAACAGTTGTCAGATAAAGTGTCGCCCTTAATTAACTGAAGGTCTTTCCTGAGCTAATGAAAAAACGGCACTGACTTTTGGGACGTGAAGACATACATCTTTCCGGGCGACGGTACTGGTGAACTGTGGGACAGATGTGAAAATCAGACTTTCATGCTCATGTCATTAAACTCCACCAGGAAAAAGGTTTATTAGCAATATAAATGAGCAGGCCATGTAACTGGCTGTCTTTAGCTCCTTTTTTCCAGTTAAACGTGTAGCACTAGCACTGCCCTCCTGAAGCAACGGAGAAATTTTCTTTAACTCGTCCGACCCAGCATACGCTCAAAATGGCATATTAAACTCCATCTGACCGTTTTGCTTCAGCATATGAGAGTCTAGTCTCTCTCAGCCTTTTGTGATTTTCCACATTGCTGCCCAGTGGCAACGGTAAATACCCCAAAAGCAGGATGGTCCTTGGGCCCCTTCCCCAGGGAGCGTTCCATTTCCTCTGAAAGTCACTTCCTTTTAGTCTACCAACTGAAATAATTCCACCTGATTTAGAACCTCCCCCCAACACCCCCACCTTTGACATATTTGGCCAAACCAACAGATCCTGCATGGTCATAGAGAGTCAAGGAGCACTCTCTGTTCCTGGTGAGTTTATAATTTATTTTTAAAAGAAAGTGGCATTTAAAAAAAAAAAAAGTAATAGTGGCGTAGGGATGTGCCTTTGAAGGCTGCATCTTGTCCCTGCTTCTTACTCTCTTCCTCACCCTCTCCCTCCCTGTTTGCATCCCAAGCCTCCCCGACAGCCAGGTTATCCTGATAGTGTTCCACCTCAGCTTGGGCAAGTGATGGAGCCAGTCGCTGTTATTCTGAAGCCTCTGAAACTGTGACCCAAATATATCTTTCCTCCATTAAGTTGTTCTCTTGGATATTTGGTGATGATGAAAAGCAGGTAACACAAGAGCCTTCCGGGATAGGTCCCTGTGAGCTCTGAAAGACTTTGGCTAGATGGAGGGGGAAGGCATCCCAGAGCTTCTGTGAAACAGACATTTCTTTTGTGCTGTTTTTCCCACCACTCCTCAAGATTAAAATATTTTTATATAAAGAAAAATCTGTTGGGCTGGGGATATGGTTCAATTGTAGAGTACTACTTACCGGATGTACCCAAAGCCCTGGATTCAGTCTCCAGTGCCCTCTTAATATTGTTAATGGACCTAGTAAACTGGCTTGGATGTTGGTTTTTTTCAAGAAAAGAAAATTAGACATTATTAACTTTGTTTTGGTGACACATCTAAGGTATAAAATGTATCTTTATATATGCGTGTGTGATATTGCTAGTATCTTCCTCTTTACCAGAGAAGTTATAATTTCACATGATTTAATCATGTGCGTAAATATACATACATACTTAATTAAAATTTCTCATCTTTTTGGAGCAAAGTTTCTCAGTTTTAAGTTAATGTTTTAGTTGTGTAAAAATCTTTTAGGTAATGAAAAATATTCAATAAAGGTATATCTATCAACATTATTAGTACATGTTTAACCATAAAGTCTGTTCTCAGTATCTATGTAATTATCCTAACTTGCTAAAAATGTAGATTCATATTCAGACAGGCAGTTCGTTATTCCTTCATCCTGAAGGAATCCACACCAAATCTGAAATAAAAAATGAGTGAAGTCAAGGGTCTTGAGTCATCCTGACTGTCTATGACATTCATGCGACAAAATCAAAAACAGGCAGGAAAATCCCAGAAACATAAGCCAAAAATTAAGAAGGCCATTGTTGTATATCTGAACCTGAAAGAGAAGGGCAGCATGGTGAGTTCCAGTTATGAACTGAGACCAGCACAAAGCAAAGGGAGACTTGGCAAATTTGTCTGGTATTCTCTTTAAAAAGAGAACCCAATAGGATGCAATCCTCGACAAGCACGAAACAAAAGTTCATTCGAGGTGTCGCATTAGAGTTCATCAGTACCTTTGGACTCTGAAGCCATAGATTTGCATAAGAACTTCTTTCCAAGATGGGGTTGCCGAGCATTTGGAGGATTTGCCTATTCTTTGAAATATATTATTGATAATGTTAATTTGAGATGATTCGTTTCCCTAATAATCTAATTTAAGCGCAATTTGGATCGTCCGGGTTACCAGTGGCAATGAAACGCCAGCTTACAGGCCCAGTTTGTCTTTGTGTCAGCAATCAGATCCTTGCAGAGGAGTCCCACTGTGCACAGCTCCAGCTAATTCGCAGTGAACAGAGGTAGACTTCAGAGGTAAATAAGGCTTCTGAGCCAAGCAAGTGAAGTGACTTCTCAAGACACTGGAGGAATGAAGGTTTGTCATTGTTTCAGACAGAAGAGAGTGGTGAAATACAATACCACCTCGTGTCACCCAGTGAGGAGGGCAGAACCTAAGGGAGACTGAGCTTTTCTCAGTCGGAATATGGATCACCTAAATTACCTATATTGATTCAAACTTTGATCATTTTGCAGAGGACATGACTAGTTGAATTTTGGACCTTTGTTTTGCTTAGGATCTAAAAACATAAAGATTCAAATCAACAATGGATGATACAAGAAGTAAGGGTCTATTGAACATGAATTATTTTAATCGTATGAATGAAAAGATGCTCCTCATGCCTCCTGATATGAAGTATACACATCACATTAAAGCTACGGTGAGATGCCCTCTGCTACCTTCCAACAAGTCTCCAAACTTCTCACAGCTACACTTCCTACCACCTGCCTGCTGTTATTTCTCCAGTGCCCTTGTCACTAGCTAACATAATTACGTTTGTCATATTCATTGGCTATTTCCCCATACTACATATTCTTCCAGACTGCAACTTTCATGAGAAGAGGGGTCTCCACTGCACAGGCTAAGCTGCCCAGAAGAACACCTGCCATCGCGCTGCTTACTGAAGAGATTAATAAAGACCTGTCACCCAGAGACTCTCCTTCTAAGAACAAAGCCCAGAGAAGCTCAGGGGCACACGGAGACATACAGAAGGCATCAGCAGTAGAAGGAAAAGTGGAAAAACCTTGAATGACCTCAATAAAGGAATGAGCAAATACATTGTTGTGTGTTTATACAAGGGAATTTGGTAATTAACATGAATTAAACTGACTTACACTGATAAAAACCACCAAAAAATTCAGTTGAGGGAGAAAAAAAAAAAAAGGCAAACTACCAAACAGGCACGTGGGAACGTATTCCATGTTAGGGTAGGAAGGTCACCAAGGATAAGGGTAACCTGGAGACAGGGAAGAGATGGAGGGAATATGGATTCTAAAGTAAGATCTGTCGCTTTCATGCTGTGTCTTTACCTGAAGGGATAAAGGAAAAATAGTCGTTAAGTGTTATGTTTCTCTCTACCGCTGTATTCAAACTGTTTTATAGGTCTCATTAATCATCTTAATACAATCAAAAGTAACCCTGTTTCTTTCCCTGCATTAATAAGGTGCTGAGCTAACCCTTTCCTCTATGACAACTGTTGTGACCAGAGTGGCGATGATTTCTCTCTTACTCTCTCTTTCTTCTATACTAACACCCCCCTGTTTTATTTCTTTTTATACCATGCTTCTTTCCAGAAATAATTTGATCTAGTTTACAATAAGAAACAAGTAACAATCTCGCACCGCCTTCTTAAAAAGACAAAAATGCAAGTAAGTCAGCTACTGAAGCAAACATTAGTGTTTCCATTGAGCTTCAAATTTTGCTTCAAGTTTCTTGAAGTTCAAACAACAAGCAGACACTACTGACCGGTTACATTGCTCTTGCTATTTAAGAGGGTATCCTGAGAAAGACAAAGCATTTTCTAGGATTAGATTTTCAAAGCAATCTCTCATAAAAGACTTGATCTTGGGGACGCTGACAGGGACAGTGTCTTCAAAGTTCTCTTCCTTAAAATCAAAAGTGTTCTTTTTCTCACAACCACGTTTCTAAAAACTAAAGACATCTCATCTTGGTGCTGTTCAGAAAGGCCATTTATTACTTAGAAGCTAAAGTAACACATGCCTTTAGTCATCTAACTAACCCCAAACACAAAATACCCAGTGGTTAAGCAGGGAGCATGTCTCTTAGATAATTGTCCCTAAATATGATTTACCTTAGACAAGCTATTGATGGATGGAAACTAAACATGCATCAATTAATTATAGTGAGTCACCAGTATCTACCTGTAGCTGAGTCACTGAACAAGAAGACTGGTTTTATTTCCTTTAGAAATAACCCGAAAAAGGAAGCTATAAAAATAAAGACCTGATTCATCATAGACTCCAACTGGCAGAATCCTATGATTTCTTTTAGATTTTTCTATTCTTTAAGTCCCAAAAACTTGCTGTTCACAGCCGCGGATCTTAAGGTGACAGGCCAAGAATCACGCATTCCGGGAGCTACTGTGGTTTTCTGGTAGCGTTTTCTGTAAGTTTCTGACGTCTGTAATGTAGGAATATTTCACGGGGATTGGGGGTTTGAGTTAGTTCCAATTAACTCAGTACTTAAAAGTAGTGGGAAATTATTATTAATTATTATTACCAATTATTATTAATTGCTATTGTTAATTATTTCTGGCGCCACCAGCAAATACAGAAAAGACATCTACTATCTAACAATATTGGATCGTAGGTAAGAATTTCAGAGCAAAGATCAAAGAGCTCGTGGCAATGATCACTTGCATTTCTGTCACCGTTGCACCCTTTAATTCCTGCCCTCATATAATTGCGCAAGAATCCTTCGATTAAAAGAAACCTTTGACCAACGCTTTGGTTAAAACAACAAAACTTGACAGCAGTGACACTGACTCCTAGGGTGTCTCAGTCACGTGACCTAAATCATAGAGCTAGTCAGAAACACAGTCAGAACTTGAGCTCACGAGCCCTGGCTACAAAACAGAAGTCGCCCTTCAGCAGGCACCCTTGATAAGAGGACCAAAGTATGAGATTGTTCCTCGCTCTACAAGGCTCTGTAGTCTCATCCCCCCGTCATATGTTAAGAGAGCACCGTGGCTTGAGCAAGTCCCTTAGAAGTGTGTGTTGGAAACTTAGTTCCCAAGTTTATATTAACAGTAATCGCTAAGAGGAACCTCTGGAAGATAAATTGACATTAGATGATGTCACAAGGGCGGGCCCCCTGTGAGGGCATTTTGGCCCCATATAAATGTGAGTGTCTCTCTCCTCTTTCTAACTAGCGTGCTTGCTCCATCTCATCATGAGTTGGCTTCCACTACACTATGAAATACCAAAATAGGCAGTCATCAGAACTTGAGCAGACACCAGAGTCATGCTTTAGACTTTCCAGACCCCACAATTTTGCCTCAAAACAAACTTCCTTCTACAGGAGTTTTGCAGGGCTCTGAGTACGGCCACCAATGGAATTAGGTAAGATAAAGTGTTCTGTTACTTCAAGATACTGGGGGGGGGGGGGTGTTACTGACAATAAAAAAGAATAGATTGCCACACACACGATAGATAGATAGATAGATAGATAGATAGATAGATAGATAGATAAAAAAACTCCTTTATATATTATCTGAACTCCTATATTTTGTGATAGCGACAGAAAATGGATTAAAAGAGGGTGATGCATGGATTTCTGCTGAGGTCCAGGTCTGGCAGGAGCTCAGCAACTCGGGAGGGAGAGGCAGAGTGGTGAAATAATATGAACAAAACCACACCTCTTATGGATGGGACAAGGCTTCGCTCTTTACTCAAGTTTTTCTCTCTTCTTCTCTACTCTACTTCCTCTCTCCTTCTACTGTTACTACTCCTTCTGTTTGTCTGTTTCCATATATATATATATATATATATATATATTCCATATATAATTTTTTAGACAAAGTTTCTCATGGGGAAAGATCACATTACAATCACATCTTAATCATAAACTTAAACCTCACATAATGATTACAGGTTTTACATTTCAGTGATTACAAGTTTCATAATTTTAAAAAATAGATTATCTTGAAACTCACACCTAAATACCTAGTTTCCCAAATATTCTCTTCCCACAGTACATCTATATCCTAGAAGCAATAGTTTTTCTATTATAGATTAAAAGAGTTTAAGCAAGCCAAGTAATTTCACAGCCAGCTTCTATTGCAGTTGGTAGGTAGTAGTCTTGATGGTTGCTAGGGAATGAGTACACATCCCAGTATCCTAACATGACATAATTCTTGTTTAGTTAACACGGTGAAACAAGTTTATTATAACTACAAAACTTTAAGTCAGGGATATTTTTCCTTTTCTTAGGTAAAAGGAGAGTCTGCTGCACACGGTGTACCCAAACTCATCAGCAAACTTTTAATCATAGAAACCAGGAAAGAATCAATTTAATTTGTGGTCAAGGAAGTTCAAACCTAACCGTGGTCACTGAAACTCATTTGTTATTTCTTGAATCATGGGTCTGTTTTTCATAGGTGAAACTTATGTGTGTGTCCTAGCAATTAAGTTTTCTTTGTTCTAGCTTACCTAACCCTGACTAAACAAATCCCTAGCAAAAATATGGTTTCTTACTTGTATGTTATTTCCTAAGTTACTAATGTTTCTTAAGTTGCTGATTCCAAGGCACTAGCTAAACATCCTGATCTAATCTCATTACTATAAGCGAAAAAACGCATACTGCTCCTAACTACACATGTTTTTTTAGTTATTCTTTCTGGAGCTCCATTTGAGTCACTAGTTTAACTGAGTGGCACTGCCTCGCCCAGGTGACATTGCTCAAGGGAAAATCATCACCATTGTTATGTGTGCCAGTAACGCTGCCCGGTGAGAGGTTAGAGACCCCTGTAGAACTTTCATACCACAGGAGAGACGAGGAGGCCATGACAGCAACAAACAGGATAAGGCCCAGCAGTGGCAAAGGACATCCGGGAGACAATCCCCCAGGACTTTGTCAAACTGAGGCAGACTTCATCGTAGACATTGCTAAACCGGTGAGCTGTACCCCTGAAGTCCAATGCCGGCTGCCGTTCCCCTGCGTTGCTCCCAGCAGACGCCCTTCCACAGATCTCCTCCACACCAACTTCCAAATGTAGAATGATAATGAGATCTCATCTTAGTAACTTAATGTCACACCTGAAATCTCTAGAACAGAAAGAGGAAGAAATAACACCCAAAATGGGTAGACAGCAAGAAATCATCAAGCTCAGGGCAGAAATCAATAAAATAAAAACAAAAACAAAAAGTTAATACAGAGAATCAATGAAACAAAGAATTGGTTCTTTGAGAAAAAAGTCAGTAAGATTGATAAACCTTTAGCCAAGTTAACTAAAAAATGGAGAGAGATGATCCAAATTAGGAAAATTAGAGATAAAAAGATCTTGGGGTAACTCTAACCAAGCAAGTAAAAGACTCGTATAATAAAAAGTTTAGGACATTAAAGAAAGAAGTCAAAGAAGAAATCAGAGCACAGAAAGAGATCCTGCGCTAGGATTAATAAAGTGAAATTAATTAGAAATTAAAGTAGGATTTTAATTAAAATTAAATTAAATTAAATAATTAGTAGAATTAATAAAGTAAAGATTGCCATCCTACCAAAACACTCTACAGATTCGATGCAATCCCCCATCAAAATTCTAACACAAATTATTCACAGAACTTGAAAAGTAAACTTTTCAGCTTCATATGGAAACAAAGAAATCTAGGATAACTACAACAGTCCTAAATAATCAATCTCAAACTGTACACTCCATGAGATGGAACCCATGCCCACCATTGCCCAGTTGGCCAAGAACCTGAGACTAGATAGGCCATGGACATAGGAGAAAACCAAATACAACCATTCTGTTAAAGGAACGTATCAACAAAATGACTCCTAACAATATACTCATAGATTGGTATCTTGCTCAGCCATCATCAGAGACGCTTCTTCCTGCAGTAGATGGGAACACAGAGACCCAAGATTGGACAACATGCAGAGAGTGAGAGACCTTGGAACACTCAGGCCTAAATGTGATTTCTCCATCGAATACCTCCCCTCAAGACTCAGGAAGCTATGCAGAGGAGGCGGCAGGAAGATTGCATGAGCCAGTAGGGATGAAACCTATCAAGGAAACAAAGCCTTCTAGACACAACAGGACTGATGCACGTCTGAACTCATAGAGACGGAGGCAACACGCATTGGGCCTGCGCAGGTCTGAGCCAGATCGGGTCCCAGTTCTGAGAAGGGAAGTGGACACAAGCCCCCAACCCTAACCCAGAAGCTGTCTCCAATTGATAACCACTCACAGAGGAAAAATTCACTTTCTCCAGCAGAGGCTCACTGGGTATACAAACCACACTCATGGGCAGGCCCCACGCCTGACAATGCACAAATTCAGTTGGATATTTTTTGTCTCACAGTGTTTTGTCTGAGTTTTTTTTTTTTTAAACTTACAGATCTTTTGCTTATTTATTATGGTTTCCAATTTTGTTTTTAATGGGTTTTTCTGCTTGTGAAAATGTGTGTGTCTGTGTGTCTCAGTGATTGGATGTGTTTCTTGTGTTTTTTCTTTGTTTGTTTTGTCCTATTCTGGTTTATTTTTATTATATATTACTGCTATGCCATTAAATTATTATTATTATTATTATTATTATTATTATTATTATTATTACTATTACTATTACTATTATTTTAGATGCCTGTTTGTATTCTAATGATAAAAAAAAAATGGTATGGATTTGGGAAGGGAGAGAAGCCAGGAGGGTCTAGAAGGAGCTCTATGAAGGGAAACCATAATTACCAATCTCAGAGCACTTTCCTCTTCTCTACCCTATCTATACATATTTCACTTCCACGTGTCCTACAAGCCAAGGAATGCTTTTCTGTTTCTTAAAGGTTTATTTATCTTTATTTTATGTGTATGAATGTTTTATCTGCATGTATGTCTGTGCACCACATGTATTCAGTGCCCACAGAGGCCAAAAGAGGGGTTCAGATCCTCTGAAACTAGAGGTACAATGGCTGATAACCTCAACGTGGGTGCTGGGAATCGAACCTGGGTCCTCTGGAAGAGCAGCCAGTGCCCTCAGCAGCTGAACAATTGCTTTCGTCCCCATAGAGGCTTTTTTCTAGTTCAGTGCGATTTTTTTCCTCTTCATTCCTTCCTCTACTTTGTGCTTTCATCCTGGAGTATTTTCCCTTTTGCATTTTTTACATGTTAGAAAATAACAGTTTGAAATTTGTTTTTTTTCTTTTAAAAACCACTTCATTTCACTTCATCATAGAGAACTCTAAAAGGGTAGCCTTGCCTGTTAGCATTTTAAAGACACTTACAGCATTGCCTCCTGAATTTCAACGTCTCTGTTGAAAGTCAGCTGGGAATGCAATCGTTCTAATGATAATGTGTTATTTCTTCGATTTGTCAGGATTTTTTTTTCGTTATCTTACTTTTAAGCAGGTTCAGGCTGTATATAAAATGAAAAAAAAAAACTATAAAAAAGTATTTCAAACTGTACCAACATGTAAAAAAATACAAAAGGGAAAAGAGGAAGGGATGAAGAAAAAAAAAAGCTTAAAGTTTCCTCTCAGGGATCGAATTCTAGTCGCATGCGCGCTGATTTGCTTACCTGTGCCTTCCAGACCTCTAGTCCTCTGCTCTACTCCGCCTGTGCCTTTTCCCTCCATATGATTCACTTTGGATGGTTTATTTAAACGTTTTTGGTGTGTCTGAGACATTTTATTTTTTGGCTGCCCTCGGTTGTGTTGAGTATAAGGTTAAACTTAGTCGATGATTTTCCCCGCTTTCAGGAATCGTATTTCTATTTTTACGCTCTGTGACGGCCATTTTATTTCGTACAGGTGTGACCATTTTCTATTTGAGTCTTCCAACTTAAAAACCCGTTTTGCCCTCATCAATCTGGTATTTTCTGTAGAGTGCTTATGCGGACTGCTTTCTGCATCTTTTACGAAACACTTTCACAACCTACAGTCCCCAGCAAATGTCTCGCGGGGAAAGCAGCTGGGGTTTTTGGCTTATTTAGATTCAAATCCATCAAGTCTGTACTTGTCATTAAAACAAAACTCCATGGAATTCCCTCTCTCCCCGTAGAGACTGTCTGTGTAGATTAGCCTGCATAGCCTGCTATCTACAACCTGGGACTGAGAAAGCAGTCTCATTGGAAGAAACGGGCAAGTGACTTTTGCTACTCCCAAAAGACTTCTTCCTCGTATGGAATTCCAGTCTGCCTGGTCCACTGGCTTTCAAATAGGATCGTTTCCCTATTTATCTACTTTATTCTAGATGTTATGACAGGAGGAACTTGCTTTATTCCATCTAGAAACTAAAGGTTATACTCAGAAATCCTCATTATTATATTGGATGGAGGAAAACAGCAAGAAAAATCTCTAAACATCATATAGGAAATCGGGGTCTGAACCCATCTCACAAATCTCAGCATAAAGACTGTTAGAGACTGAGGGTGGTTCAGACTATAAGGTGAACAAAAGTAATTCAACACCTTTAAAATATTCATTCAAAATATACTCATTCAAGGAGACTAAAGAGATGGCTCAGCAGGTAAGAGCACACCGTGCTCTTGCAGAGGATCTGGGCTTGGTTCCCAGAACCCACACAGTGGCTCACAACTGTCAGTAACTACAGTTATAGGGGATCTGATGCCCCCTTCTGGCCTATGCAGGCACCAGGCACGCACATGGTGCACAGGACGTACATGCCGGCAAAACACTCATATGCATATAAAATAAAATGAAACAGGATAACAGTTTTATTTAAAGACTTTGGCCGGAGGCTTATTATGTGAAAACCACTATACTAGCAACTAGAAAGAGCCTGAGAACAAGAAATAGCATAATACTATCCCTGTCTGCCTAAGGCTCCCATAAGAAAAACACAATACAGTACGCCAACAATGGGAATACAGGAAATGAGAGGGCCGCACTCGCTCGGGTGAGATCAGTTCACCCTGTGTGTCTGTGGCTTCAGAATTCCAGGTGAAGGATTATGTAGACTTCATGCGGTTGTATTATTTGAACTGGAACCAGAAGAGGGGGGAGGATGTTGATGGAAAGGCATCTTTCCGGGAAGGGTGGTTCCTGAGGGCTCAGTGATTTAAAGAGGAAAAGCATTTGAGGACATGCTGGCATTGTGCATGAGGAATGGCACCCTGAAGTCCCGGCTGCATATTTGAAATATCAGGACTCAAAATGTGGGGGTGAATCACAATACAAATGGAAATAAGAGCACAAATCAAAATGATTCTGATGAGGAAAAACAGAGATAAGAAAGAATTAAATGTGAGCAAGTCAAAGAAAATAGCTGGTTAGCGCTTCCAGGCTTCCTCTAACAGAGCTGCAACAGGACTGAGCCGTTGACCCGAGAGGGCTGGGGTTAACACAAAGGGCTGCGGTTAATACTGAAGCCTCAACTTGGGGTCTTGAGGAACATGCCCGTAAGACAGATAGAAATTTAAAAATTAATATTGTATATTCATAAGTTTTAGAGAAATTCACGAAAAGTACTAATTGATAATATGGTTAAGAAAGCAGGGTGATGGTGGCACACGCCTTTAATCCCAGCGATCTGGAGGCAGAGGCAGGCAGAGGCCAGCCTGGTCTACAGAGTGAGTTTCAGGACAGCCAGAGTTACAACAGAGAAACCCTGTCTTGAAAAACAGAGAGAAAGAGAGAGAGAGAGAGAGGGAGGGGGAGGGAGAGAGAGAGGGAGGGAGGGAGAGGGAGGGGGAGGGAGGGAGAGGGGGAAGGGAGAGAGAGGGGGAGGGAGAGAGAGAGAGGGAGAGGGGAGAGGGGAGGGAGAGGGAGAGAGAATCCCGTTAAGATGGGATACCAAAAAGGAAGGGAAGGGAAGAATCCACAGACATTAAATCCCGTCTTTTCATTCCCCTCTCCTCTACCCACCAATGCTTCTGCACCCTGTCCCAGAGCAGCACCTGCCATACCAGGCAGAGGCAGACTGAGAAGGAATAACTACAAAAAGACAACAATTAAGTCTTTGACACAAAGAAATAAGCAGAGAATGAAGAAAGGGAGAAAAGGCAATCCAGGCATATAGGAGAGAAGAGAGAAAGTCCTGCGCAACCCCAAGAGCACCAAGGAGACGGTTACATCTAAAGTAAGAGGTGCGTATAGTTAAGCATTCATCATTTGTGCTAGCACAGAGATTGTCCATATCCTCCAGACAATTTTGTCTGAAAAAGTCTAATTCTGAAAACTAAAAAACACATCTTAGCAGTGGGGTGTTTTCTCATTTATGTTTCTTTTTCCCTAATTTCTCTATAATCAATTTTATTATTTTTTTCAACTAGCAAATTCTCCGCATTTTAAACTCACTTCCCTTCCCCTCTCTGAAACATTCTTCTGAAAATACACTTTAATATTAGATAGAATGCTCTGGTGTGTGTCAGTGCCCGACTCCAGGATGCTGGCTGGGATTTCAGCCATCAGAGCAGCACTTCTGTTTAACACACTCCAGAAGCCGACTTGGGCAGAAAGTGGGGGAAATCCATCAGGGCTGGGGAGAGCATGAGCATGCTGCGTGATGAAAGAATATTTCAGCTACTTTTCCTTAATTTTCCTCATTTCCAAAGGAAGGCTTCGTGTATATAACATTAACATTACAGAATAAGGAAATCCTTCTAGAGAATTTAATATTAATTATTAATATTAAATAATTAATTCATCTGGGTGAAAAGTTATACAGACTCGACGATATCCACAGCCCTGATAACCCATTCCAGGATCCTGAGGGTGCACTATTTTGCATCACATACAAAACAAGGGCGAGAAAAGGAGACACACTTCAAGCTAAGCACAAAGTCTCATGTTCGTCCCAATGGTTGTGTGGCTGAGAATGCAAACTCATGTCCAGATGGTGTGGCAGGCTACATTCTGAAAAAAATTTCATTTGGAAACACGGGAGAAAGGAAATTTCTCGTTGAAAGAGTCTACCCGAAGGTGTTCAAATTGTCAAAAAGAGCTAAAATATCAAAAATGGCAGCCCTTGGAGTATCCAATGATTTACTGTCCATTTGCTTTGTGTTATTATTACTGTCTTTGTTTTTTCCTATCTCATATAATACATCTGGACCCTCCTCCCGCCCTCCCTCCTCTCCTCCCAGGTCCCCCATCTTCCCTCTAGATCTGTCTCTCCCAGATAGATCCCCTGCTGACCCCCATCCCCTCACCCCATGCATCTCCTCAGAAAAGAGCAGTCATCCCAGTACTGCTCAAACAGCCAGATGGAACAAGGCTGGTACTAATCCTACATCAAGGGTGGGTTAGGCAACCCAGCAGAAGCAAAATTGTCCCAAGGGCAGGGAAAAGGGTCTGAGACTCCCCCACTCCAACTTGTAGGAGTTTTGCAAGAATACCAAGCTAGACAACCATAAGATATATTTAGGGGACCCTGCAGGTTCTATGTCTGCTGTTAAAGTCTGTGCGAACCCCTAGGAGTGGTGATCAGTTGACTCCACGGGACTTGTTCTCCTGATGTCCTCGAACCCTCTGGTCCCTGCAATCCCTTCCCCTCACCTCCTCCCAGAGCTCTGTACAACATTTGGCCCTGGGCCTCTGTGTCTGTTCCCATCAGCGGCTGGAGGAAGCCTCTCTGATGTAGATTGGGCTAGGCACCAATTTAAGGGAAGAGCAAGATATCATTAAAAATCATCTAGCTATCCAGTCTCTAAGATCCTGCCCTGCCCTGCAGTTTCAGGCAGGGGTTCCCTCCTTTAGCACGGGGTTCTGCCCTTCTATTTTTCCAGAAGATCCTGTAGGGAAGATAGGTTATAGGTTGAAGGTTTTGTGGCTGGGATGGTGTACCAGTCCCACCACTGGAAGCCTTGCCTGGTTACAGGAGATGGCCTGTCTAGGCTCCCTGTCCCTTTGCTAGGGTTTTTCTCATAGATTACAGTGAGTTTCCACTGCACTAGCTTTCCTGATGTCCTACATGTCCTCCAATTCTGGTTATCTCTCCATAAATTCTCTCCCTCTCTCCTCCCCGACCTCCTCCTCCCTTCTGTTCCCTTTCCCATCCTCCCCCAGCCCACCTGCATCATCCATTCTATTTCTCTGTTGCCAGGGAGAACCCTCTGTCCCCACTGGGGTCCTCCTTGTTGCATAGTCTCTCTGGGTCTGTGGACTGTAGTACCTCTGTCCTTTGCTTAACAGTTAATATCCACATCTAAGTGAGTACATGCCATGTTTGTCTTTCTGGGAATGGGTTACCTCACTCAGGATGATTTTTTTCTAGTTCTATCGATGTGCCTGAAAAATTCATTAAGTCGTTTTTTAATAGCTGAGTAATTCTCCATTGTGTAAATGTACCACAATTTCTTTATCCACGCTTTTTAACTACAGTTATTCTCCTTTGACTAGACCTGCCTTGGAAGAGTGAATACAAAGTATCAAACGAAATCTACACGTTAACCTATCCATCTCTTTCTACTGTGAAACAAAACTTACAAACTGTCAGGATCTGCTCGACTGCCAAGTCCCGCTCCCGTACATAAAGCCGAGGAATTACTCCTTCTCACATGAGTGGCCAGATGAGCCATCACTTGAAAACTTCAGAATTCATAGAAATCTCTATTCAAAGGGGTCTTGCATTTTTATGTTTTCTCTTCCTTCCGGAACTCAAAGCTGTGCTCCCTGGCTGACAAAGAGTAACAATAGCCAAGCATTAGGTAACAAGGCCATGTTTCAATGTCATTCATAATTTAATGCTGGAAAATTCACATACCTCTGTTCATAATTACAACTAACTGACCGTATTATAATCATTGAAAGGGGGCAAAGCCATTTGGCTGGTTCCCTTTCATTCTTAATTAAGGCACAGGATTACTCGTGACACATCATTCTGTGTCCCCCAACAGTTCTGGGGAAGTCTCGCTGCTTTTGTGTGGGATATGCAAAATATGACTAGACCCTTGAAAACTCTCTAGGTGCAGTTTTGAGTGGCATGTGGCTCTTTGGAGATTTGCCCTCTAAGAATTCAATAATGTATCCTGTCCTCAAAGCTCTGCCTTTTTACAGGCATTCATTAAATGTTTATCCATGCTAACAATTAACCACTTTTTCTTCTTTCTTAAGGTTGCTAATGACTGCAGAATAGGAATGTCACAGATTCCGTAATGGCTTACAGAGCATACATTAACACATTCAATTAAAGCAGTTACGATTCCATTACATGAGCAGCTACATCTGAAAGAGGCAGGAAAAACCTTTGGCAGCTAGCAGCGGTGGCTTATTTCACATTTATATTCTCCCCGTAGGCATAAATATCCCTCATATTTTTTACATTAGCAAGTTGGAGGATGGAAGGCCACCCTTTGAGTGTCTCCACATAGCATCCTCATTTCTCACAGTGTTCAAAGGGCCCTTTCCAAGGATTTCACTACAAACTGTTGAGACACCGGCTTATTTTCAATCTAAGAATGTACGAAAGGAGCTACATGGGACGGCCTTATCTGACATTCCTAATAGTACACCACAGACTATTTAGCCAGGACGTGTTAACTTGTTCCCCTGACAAGGCGGCACAGCTTACCTAAGCAGCCCCAGCATTCGATTCAGACAAGTACTCGACACTCCAGGTGTGATGCATGAGCAGCTCGCTCGACGGCCCCGAAGAGAATCTTAACGAAACTCATTTGTGGCTGCCAATCTGGAAGCCGCAAGGCAGGAGCCTGGGAAGGATCTTGAGTGAACGCTCAAGCCACATTCCCCGCAATACCGCTCTTACTTAGATAGCGGGTAGACATATCATAAAATGTGCTCACGATTTGAAAATGTGCCAAACGGAACAAGCAAGTCCCGACTTCGGGAGAGTCAAAGGTAGGAATGTGGATATGATCCAGGCTGGTGCTGTGCTGAGCAGAAGAGAGAAACCTTAGTGATTCATCGGACCAGTTGGCTTTCACCAGGGTTGGCAAGGCACCCACCCCTGGCACATCTGAAGAGTTCCCTGTCCTGACCCCAGAACTGCAAAAGCACAGGGACAAAAAAGCATAGAGCAGGGAGTGAGCAGGGAGACAAGAGGGTGCGTGTTGTTATTTGGGGGCCACCATATTCTTTCCCCATGAAGCTGTAGAGGCTGTGGCCTCGAACTCCACAGCTCATCTCTGTAAGTTCTATGCAGCATGGGAGAACTGCATTTTCAGATCCAGTGAATCCCCTTCAACAGAGCTTCATGTCAGAACTTTCGAAATTGAACCCCAGAAATACATTCTAACCTTAGAAGGGTTTTTCTTTAAAATAGATGGATAGATAGGTAGGTAGATAGATAGATGATAAAGTAAATATCCCTATGATTAATTGCTAACCAGGAATATTATGTACTTTCTTCCCTCCTGAGTACCTTATCAGCAGTGGTAACACCAAGTAATGACTTCTCTCACGCAGACACACTCACAGACACACAGAGACACATGGACTCTCTCTCTCTCACACACATACACACACACACACCAAGTGTCCAGTAGCTCCTCTCTGTCCACTCCAAATAAACACACATTCCTAAGTAAAACCACCAGCCCGGGGATTGAAGAAACAGCTACAAGAAGCTTCCCTGAACTAATTTAGGAAGCACAGGGCTTGCTTTCTTTACCTTTTTTCTCTTATTTCTCCCTCAGTTTTTAAAAGTTTTCATTCCAAACAGAAAACGCTGGTTTCCTAATTGCTGTAATTAGGTAGGCCTTAGGAGAGAAATAAATAGCTTAATTATGTATTTTCCTGCCCACATCACTACATCTCAATTAGCATCTTCTTCCTTTCCCCCCACGCCCCCTTACGATCCGTCCTTGGAGAAACAACATTCTCATTGGTGTCGCATCATCTCACGCTGACTCCAAGCCTGCAGTTAAATTGTGGAAACAAAAATACACTAACCAGGACAAAACCCCATAAACCGACACCAAGCCCTTCAGAGCTAAAACCACTGAACGCGCCTCGGATATTGGCTCTTGTGCAGCCTTGATCAGTCTCTCTCTCTCCTGAGAGGATGAAGCTCCTCTGTGGGTTGCTTCATCGTGAACAGCGAGATGTCATTTTAAACACCGCACCAGAATTAATTATTAACATCATACCCCCTCCTAGGCTCTCCCCTGCATGACACAAAACCCGTATCTATCATTATAAAGTCAAGTCTTCACACAAAGTCTACCAGCATGAAAATGTGCGCTGTTCGGACATGACAAAGAAAGTGAGGACAACCTCACACAATGGGAAGCTCCCCATCAAAGGTGACAACCTTGGCCACTGGTTGGCTGTTGAAGAAGCCTAGGTCAATGGAGATCTTATTTAACTGAAAGCTAGGGCAATGTAAAATTAAAAAGAAAATCAAAAGGACATATAGTTCTTTTTCCCAACAATTTTAAGAAATATTAGAGTTTTTTAGAATCATTCAATTCGTATGTATGGAGACAGCAGATATTTTAAAAGTACTTATCTGCCGGGCGGTGGTGGTACACGCCTTTAATCCCATAAACTTGGGAAGTAGAGGCAGGCGAATCTCTGTGAGTTCAAGGCCAGCTTGGTCTACAGAGCAGTTCCAGGACAGCCAGAGTTACATACATACATACACACATATATACATACACACATAAGAATACTTACTGATACTGTGGTAACAGAAAATCTGTGTCAAGAAACCCCTGACCTTCAAGGCTGCAGTCAGGAGAAGCAGGCAGAATACTGAATCAAGCCGGTAGATTAGGTGAACCGGAGAAATTCAGACCATCCATCTTCATCCTGGACCTCATAACAATAAGCCACTGGGCATGGCCAGGATCTCCTGAAAGGAAGTGAGAAGCTTGTTGGTCTCCTGAGTGGAAAGTCCCAGTTCCCATTTTGGCCTTGCCTCTTTCTCTGACCCTCTGCATTTGAATGCAAATAACATTCCCGAATCGACAGGTGTTTCACAGCAGCAAGAAGGGAGATGGTGCCTTCCATGAGCTATAAAGTGTAACTCAATCAGATGACTGTAGGATAATGTCTTAAAGGGCTGATGTGAGACACCACAGGATCCAAGAAACGGCTTCAGGAGCAAACTTCCAAAAATGAAATACCCAGACAACTCATAAGCGTCTTCCACCTGCAGACCCTGACTTATTGTTGCTTTTGTTACTCGAGGATTGATTTCACCTTTTGAGTAATGAAATTAAAGAGCTTTCTATATTTTGTCATCGAGAAGGAAAAGCACAGGGCTGGTGAGATAGCTCAGCATCTTGGGTCGCTTTGTGCCGCCGAGGTCGATGACCTGAGTTCAAGCTGATCGTGGAGCCAGTGCTCCCTCCTGCCGCTGGCAGCAGTCGGGACACAGGAGATGGAAACCAGAGTGTACTGTTCTATAAACTGAGTTTTCTGATAGCTTTTGTGTGTGTGCGCAAAGCTCAAGATCTTGTGTTTGAGGTCTATATAAGTTGCATGTTTCTCTGTAGTAGTGGCAGAGGGAAATGCCAACCCCCCAGGACTTTTCTTCCCACTGGCCCAGGACCCCCTGCTGTTGTGGAGGCCTAGGCTTAAAGCCAAAAAGCCACTTAGTTAAACTGAACAGTATTTTTTTTTTTTTTGCAACCTGTCCAGTTACCAGTGAGGCGGTCTTGTCAAGACACGTCTGCTACGGTGATGAGAGCTCTACCCTACGAGGGAACCCTTCCTGCAGACAAAGTGATCAGTTATGTTTCCTGTAAACCAGGTTCTATCTTAAAATCTGGAAAGCGTTTCCTCAGAGACAGCACACAGAAGTTGTCTTCCAGAACTGGCTAAGGTTGTATCTCCTGCTGACAGCCAAATTTGGTCCTGTGTCACCCAGCGGTTGCTGTTTTTGAAGGAATGAAGGGGTCTTTGGAGAGCAGCTGAAGCTTGGCACTGCGAGAAGCCAGAAAAGGCCATTAGTGACGATGCAGCCTCAGTAGCAGTTGAAGGCCCAGATTGAAGGGGTCATGCAAAAAAGTTGAGGCTTGGTACCGTGAAGAGAGCCCAGGAGAGGCTGCTGGTGAAAGTGCAGCCCAGTTGCTACAGAGCACCCCAGCAATTTTTGAGATGCCAGTGTCAAGGGACGGACGACCACCAAGAACAGCAGCAGCAGTGGAGCTTTTTACCCCAACACCCAAGGAGACATTTGGAAGTAGCCCTACCATTGTGACTTCATCCATGACACAGCCCCTTTTTCACAACTCTGGCCAGTCAAGCTCTCTGAGCAACTACAATTCAAGAAGCCTCTTTCCTTGGGCATCCCCACACAAGTAAAGGGGACTTACCAGAGGTAACTAGTTCTGATACAAACAACACAGTGTCTCCTCACAGATCCAACACCATCTGTGGAAGTGATAATTCTATCTCTTGAATAATTTTTATTATGGGCCTACTGACATCTCATCTTTATGATTAGTGCAAATTTACGTTTATGTGCACGTACATGTTTACATGTTTGAGAACTTAAAATTGATAATTTTTAAACCATGTGACAAGGGGCTGCATCTCCTACAGAGGACTAGTGGGAGTCAAGTATCCAGCACCCATGCCAGGCAGCTTACAACTGCCTGGAAATCTGACTCCAAGGAATCCAACACCCTCTTCTGGCCTCTATACACACACACACACAAACACACACACACACACACACACACACACACACACACGGGAGTACATAGAAAAATAAAATAAACGTAAGCTACATGACCAAAGGTTTGAATTTGTCTGGCTTCTGTTCTATAAATCAAGTATATATTTAATTATTTGTATTTTTTCATACCTTTAGATAGAAGACAAAAAGAATATGAGAATAAATCTTATTTGAAAACATTTTTAAGATTTCTCGCACATGTCATAACATGAACCATCCATACAAAAATATTTTCAGTTGGAATATGAATAATACATGTGAACATGGATTTTACAGAAAACCCTTGTATACAGCACACACATGTGTTCTGGGTATTTATGTTCCTAATAAAGACTATGAGAGGGTATGCTTCCCATACATCTAGGTGTCAACAACATTAAAATCACTTGGCAGGAATTGTCACAAGTTTTCCAGAATGAATGCCTTTCCATGAATTTTATGTTCACTGGGTTTAACTTTTATTCATTCATTTTTAAACCAAACAACTTGTACCCATGGACCAAGAAGAGTTGTCTGCGTGCTAAATAGTCTACACTCCCCACACAGAATGTCTCTCTAACTCCTCACCAGTGTGCAAGTGGCAGCTTCACTCGCTTATTCATCCATCCAGATAGCTCTGTTCTCTATCCTGCTCTCTGGCAAATTTCAGGCATGAAGAATTTCAAGGCATGAAAAAACCGTAGCAGAGAACCTCTTGTGGTCGTCGTCGCGCCCCTTGTTCTCAAGACTTTGATACCCATTTGTCTGGAGAATCGAAGGCAACAAGGAAAGAAGGGTCCAAGTAGCCAGCTCATTGCATGCTAAAGCAAGGCCACTTCAGTGAACTTCTATGAGTCCCAGTGAGAGATCCCTCACGCCGTTACCACCACCACCTTCTGACAGCTGCCTTGGTATCTCCTTCTCGCTTAAATGATGTAATGGCTTTCTTGGGCTCCACCATTGTCTTCCTTCCTTAGATAACTCCTGAGACAACCTCATGACAGAAGCTCTCTGTGAACCAAATTAGATCACGTGGTGTATTGGTTCTGCTTTCTCCGGATGAAATGAAGAGCAAAAGAGGAACGAGGATGGCATTAGCCATTCCCATCCCGGGTTCAATCTGATTCTCCTGGATTACAATATGGCTCAAGACGATAAAAACTTAAAGCCATCACCAACCATTATGCTCCTGGTTTATCACTAGAGCAATGTGTGATCAGATGTAATTGTCTCTGGTGTGTAGTTTTCAGAATTTTATAAACTAAAACCATATTTAGTCTTGAAAGAATGCAGATAAAAATGAAGCAGGAAAAGAAACAAGGTTGGCCAACATTTTATCCATAACATTTATATAGTCATCCTTGTCAGGCAAACTTCAGAGAAGATCTCACATGACCCCTCCTCTCTATCTTGACTCGCTCTGTCACCTGATCCATTCCTCCTAACATTTGGTTCAAATGCTTACCACTTCCTGCTATAAATACTCCATAATTTTGCATGTTCCATCTGCCCCACTGGATAATAGCTGTTAAGATCATAAAATAGGTATCACTCCACTTTTTTCTCTTCAATACTCCTTGCAAGAAATGCTCCAGTCAAATCACACTGGAGCTAATTAAAAGCAGCGAAAACAGATGAGTACCTACTGCACATAAAGGATGTTTATGACTGATAACCAGCTGTAAGCTGGAGAGTGACCGTGTATAAAGAACGGAGAAAACTGTGAGAGCGTTGAGTGGCAAATGAACCTGAGGGATGACAGATCAGGAACGGTGTTTTAAGAGATCATAGGACCAGATTCAAAAGCTAAGGTATGCCTCTAATTACCCAAGTGTGATTGTCACTGTTGTCAACTCGATAGGCTCTGGAGTCACCTAGAAGATACATGTCCAGGCACACATGTGCAGGATTATTAAGATGAGGTTAGCCTCTGGCATGCATCCTAATTAGGTTGAGGTGGGACGACCCTTCCAAAAAGGGGGCTGTGCCATTCAGTGGTCTTGGGTCCTGCATCAGAAAGAGAAGGCTAGGTGAGTGAGCACCCATCGTCCTCTGCTTCTTGAGTGTGGGTGCGATGTGACCACCTGCCACCCTCTAATGCGCCTGCTGCTTTGACTTCCCCACTCCAATGGCTTGTGCCTATGATCCTCACTCTGATGACCCGTGACCCCCACTCTGATGTGACTATGACCCCCACTCTGATGGCCTGCACCTATGATCCTCACTCTGATGACCTATGACCCCCACTCTGATGTGACTATGACCCCCACTCTGATGGCCTGCACCTATGATCCTCACTCTGATGACCTGTGACCCCCACTCTGATGTGACTATGACCCCCACTCTGATGGCCTGCACCTATGATCCTCACTCTGATGACCTGTGACCCCCACTCTGATGTGACTATGACCCCCACTCTGATGGCCTGCACCTATGATCCTCATTCTGATGACCTGTGACTCCCACTCTGATGGCCTGTGCCTATGAACTGTGAACAAACATAAACCTTTCCTTAAGTTGCTCTTGTCAGAGTTTTTTACCACAGCAACAGGAAAAGTAACTAAGACACCACGTACTGCTTAGATTTTTGTCAATTTGACACAAGCCCAGTTCGTCTGAGAAGAGGGACCCTTAGCTGAGAAAATGGCTCCATCTGCCTGGCCTGTAGGCAAGTCTGTGGAAGTATCTTCATGGTCAGCGATTGATGTGGGAGGGTCCATCTCACTGTGGGTGATGCCACCCCTGGTCAGGTGGTCCTGAGGTGTGTAAGACAGCAAACTGAGCTAGGCATGGGGAGCGAGCCAGTAACAATGTTCCCCAATGGCCTCTGCTTTAATTCCTGTCTCCAGGTTCCTTCCCTCCACGAGTTCTGCCTTGCTTTCCCTCAATGATGGACTATGATCTGGACTGTGAAATAGAATAAACCCTTTTCTCCCAAGTTGTCCTGGGTCATGGACTTTATCCTAGTGAGAGAAAACAAAGACAACCACTATCATAGTTGTTTCAGGAAAATATCATGAAATGCTAAACTCCGGTGCAAAAGTATGATGAAAAACAGAATCTACGTAGTCGGAATAATATCATTTGATAGCAAATGAATGAGACTTCTTCAACAACAAAACTCTTCATCCAGTGATTGGTCTTGACATACGCTCTTGAGAGACTGCATATGCTATTCTTGTTTCTCCATTTGTTCATTTATGGTGTGTGTGTTCATGCAGGCATGTCACCGTCTGTGTACGGTGGTCAGAGGACAACTTGTGGGAGTCAGTCCTTCTGGGGCTCAAACTCAGGTCATCAGGCCTTGCAGCAAGATCTCTCACCAGCTGAGCGTCTCACTGGTTCTATACATGCTACTCTTGATCAAATGTTTTAACTACGTTTTCAAACGTTACCATCAAAAACAGTACAGTTGGGCAGGGGGCAGAGGGCAGGGGGCACCTGAGAAGATGGTTCAGTTGGTAAAGTGCTTGCTCATAAGCACAAGGACCTGGGTTTCAGCCCCAGAGCCTACCCAGCATGGTCTACTTGATTAGTTCCGAGCCAGTTAGAGACCTTGCTTCATTGACTCTATTTCAAAAACAAAGTACGGTCTGGGGTGATGGCTCGGTGGACAACGCACCTGCCTCTGAAGTATGAGTACCTGATGGACACGGTCTTGCTCACTGTTCTCTTGTTGAGAGGAGTCGCCATGACCAAGGCAACTTGAAAAGGAACCATTTACTTTTGAGACCTGCTTACAGTTTCGGAGGATTGGCTCATGATCATCACGGCAGGAGGCAGACAGGCATGAAACGGGAGCAGGACCTGAGAGCTTTCCATCCAGATCCTAAAGCAGAAAGACAGACACTAGGCCTGGTGTGGGCTTTCGAAACCTCAAAGCCCGCTCCCAGGGGACACGCCTCTTCTAACAAGGCCACACCTTCTAATCCTTTCCAAACTGTGCGCCTCCCTGGTAACTAAGAATTCAAATGTATGAGCCTGCGGTGGCCATTACCATTCAAACCACCACAAACACTGTAGCACGTGTGTCTGCAATCCCAGCACTACTACAGTAAGGGGTGGGTGGGGACAGCAGGACACCCAGAAGCTAAAGGGTTAGCTAGTCTGGCCTGTGACGCAGAGTCTGTGTCAAAGTGGAAGATGAAGACCAATACCCAAGGTCCTCTGACCTCTGCGGGTGCACTGTGACACATGTGCACAGTGGTTTACATGTGCCCATATTCACACATACAAAAATTTCTAAATATTAAAAATTTTTTAAGGATAACATAGCATCTAGGACTACATTATTTAATTCAATGGCCGGTAGCCACAGGTTACTATGAATTGAAATGTGTCTATCCTAATTTTAAATGTGTCATACTCATAAAATATGCACCAATTTTAAATACTTAATCTTAAAGAAAGTGTATGTTTTTACATTTTATTTTACGTATTTGTTCTCTGGGAACCACACCAATCCCATTCCCTTATGTAACATGAAGGTTTTTGCTTGGGGGCCTTTTGATTCTTTTTTTTTTTTTTAAACTTTTGTTTTTTATTACAAATTGGGAAAGCATATACATTTATAGAATATAATGTGATGTTAGGAATTATGGAATAATGTGTTTGGTTTGTTGTTTTTTTTAATTGAATGTCCCCTCATGGATCACGTATCACACTTTCTAGGCAGGCTTCTTAAAAACAGAAGACTTCTGAAAATCCAGATGCCTCCCAAAAGAGATTCAAAAGTATGTGCTTTGGAATCAGAAAGGTGGGAAAGTAGTTTTTATAAGGTTCTAAAAGAGAATTAATGGATGAGTTGTTAAATATGTAAATCATTTCCTAAAGAAGGCATTTCAAAAGACAACCATATTTCAGACACAAGGATTCTAGATTTAGTGTTCTTAAAGTCAGATTATATTTCAGACATCTTTTGTCCTGGTGATGACCAGCAAAGCTTATGAACCAGATAAATATTAGTTTTATTTTTTTCCCTTGTGTCCTTTATATACCAATGCTGCTCCTTGTTAGATTTAAAGACATACTCATAAATCCTACTCCAATATTTTTAAAGCAAGCATTTCATTCTTTTTGTACATATACTTAAATTGGATATTTTGCTCCATTAACCACGCATGGGTTCACAGGCGGCATTCAAGAGTTTCACAAAATCTGAGCTGGAAATTACAGTCCTGAGCTAAGTAAGATTCCGGCAACACAGGATTATAGAAGAAACTGGTATTATTTCAAGTCAGGATTTTCTCCCATATCCAGTTTCACCCAAAGTCGAGCATTAGTCAGCCTGCACCTTTCATATAGCAGAAAGGAGATTTGATTAATGTGATTTCTTTGTAGGAAAATCTAAGTAGATTAAGGCACAACGATATAGGGAAAGTACGCCCTTTCTCAACCTGACACACCAGAGAGGCCGTAGAGAGGCCGCCAATTCTGGTCCGGAGAATGTTTGCACCAGCTGCGTCTGAAAGAGGGAAAGCCCATCATCAGGGACACTTCCATTTTTCACATTTTAGTTTCTGTCTCGTGAAAAGGTCAACGGATCTAGAGGCTGGTATTGATTCTTCTCTGTATACAGGCGGGGGGGGGGGGGGGGGGGGGCGGTGTCGTTCGGGTGAACCTCTGTGGGTTGTTTCCCTCCTTCCCCTCACCCCTCGTTGTGGGGCTGTGTTTCCTGATGGCCCCTGGGGACAAAATTAGAACTTTCTACGTGTTTCTGTAGTCAGTGAAGCACAATCAAATCCAGCTGCAATGCTTGATGTTCTGATAACTACTCTCCATCTCTGTGTTCTGAAAAATCTAATACTAAGAGGCGTGTTTTTTCTGATATGAGGAAATCAGTTCAAAACTGATAAACATACATATATGTCCACAAGTGTATAAATGTCATCCATCTCTTTCATTTGTATTTTGCATATGCTTGTTTATATGAAAAGGAATACACTGAAAGAAAAAGAACAAGATTCAAATAGCTTCCCCTAACCCTCTCAACTTTCAGAAAATGGGTATTATACTTCTACTGCTTTGCTCATATGAAAGACATTTGAGAATGCGACAGATCAGGAAGCAAATGACTTTCAAAGACCATTGCCAGGGTTGTTTTCTCCTTAGAATATCACAGCAGATACGAATCTAAAGATTCAGTTACAATAGAAAGGGTTACAGGGTGACCAGCTTTCTGCCTCTCAGCCACCAGCTAAGACACCTCCGGGCTCACAACTTAAAAATCCCTCCTGCCCCGGTGAAGGACCTCTTGATCCCACACTTCCCTTCAGAAATCTGACAGCCCACTCAAGGCTACCTAAACAGATAAAATCTACCTTACTTTCGAGCAGGGGAAAGGAACTCATAAACCTGGTGTTTCACATGGTAACCTCAAATACAGTGTACATTCTCCTATCACAACACTGAACTCTGATTTATAAAATAAGATAAGCTTTTGGTAGGCATTGCTATCAGTCAATTAGAGCACGCTACTAGTATGTTAGCTAGTCAGTTACATTAAAAACTACTCCATTTTGATAACATTAATCCTTACATTAGTAAAGTGTGAGAAAAAGCTCAAAATAACTCGTCTTAGAGAAAGTAATATAGCTAGTCTTATAGAGTCCTATGTCATATAGACGGAGTCACTGAAGCTCAGGATCCATCCTCAGGTAAAATCCTGTGTTTTACTCTCAGCATATGAATATGCATATGTATATACAGCTAAATATATAAATATGTATATACAGTGGGTACGTGGTGACATGTGCCTTTGAACCCAGCACACACACATACACACACACACCCACACACACACACACACAACTAAACTTGTCCTATTTAATGAAAAAACATGAGGCTGAGTGACCTTGTGATCCGTTCCTGAGAAGGTGGCCCACATAAGATTGCACTGAAAACCAACAGTGATTAAATATCAGTAATCTCTTACATGTCCACTCAATGCTGAATACTTCACTATAGTTCACAGCAGATCTAAGATGGCTCTACTTATCCTCGCTTCTGCCACCACCCGACTTGAATGATTAATACACAACAAAATGCACAGATCCTGATTATACAGCTTGGTGGAATCTGCACAAACTGAGCACATCCATGTAGCTAGGACTTCATTCCATAATAGTCTATTCTCATAAATGGGCTCATACAATCTGTTCTTCTGGCACTTAGCTATGCTCATTTGACCATATATTTGAATCAACATGATATCTCATACTGTTTTGTATAGCATCAAATCACCCATTCTCATTGCTGTCTAACATTCCTTTGCATGACTAGACACCATTCCTCCCACTGTTGGTGAACCAAAGTGATTTTGTTCGTTCATTTGTTTGTTTAATGTAAATGATAAGTAGTGGCTCTGCTTGGAGCTCTTCCTTCGCTTTGTCTCAGTTTAAAAACCCACCAATCTTACTGCGGCGCTGTACTACGTTCCACCTCACTTGGTCCTCTCCCACCCCATGCTTTGGCCGTGATATTTCCCTGCCCCTGACCCCTCCGTTACATGCTAAGTGCTTTGCTATTCCTGAGACATTCTCCCTGACTACGACCATTCCGTCCTTGACATTTGACCAATGTTGGTCTTCAGTAATGACAATTTAATGTGATTCGCTATGTTCCTAGAAATGGATCATAAGGCTCTCCATGACTTCTTCTATCGTTTCAAAACCACGGTAGTGGGCTGACTGAGTCTCGTGCATCTCACTCGGAGACCATCTTCTCAGAGACGGCTTCGTTAGCCTTTGTTCTCTGAGCAGCCTTTCACTCTGCTTCTCAATGCACTGTCTTTCTCTGTGACCTTTCGTTTTGTTAATGAGAGAGAGATGTTAAGTGTAAAGCCACAATATTGTTGACAGCAGAGAAATATAATTCGATTCTTTGTAAAGCGAAGCTCCACCCAGAAAAGAAGTGAGATTTGGTACCTAGGATATAGTCAAAGCTCAGTTCATTGAATCAAGTCAACCAATTTAACAGAAACATCATTCTAGCTGGTTTCTACAATGTGAAGTTATTTTTTTGCATTGTTAACATTTTTTCTCTTTTTAATCCATTGTTCTGGCATCATAAGCACTCAGTGTGAGACTTAAGGGCTCCAAGATGTTTCCAACTAGAGGGACATTGAGACCAAAGTCTTATTATTCTATCTCCAGATTGCTAACAAGATTTCTAAGGTGCCCTGTGGGAGTGCCACCAGGAAAGTGGCACAGACTTCCCACAAAACTATGAAGAGTTCCAAGACCAAAATCATTTCATCTGAAGAAAGGGCAGTTTTATATGGAGAGCATTTACAATATTTTCTACAAGGTACAAAATGTTTCTGTAAAGAACGAAACACATTTTACTCTGGTTTTCAAAACTAAGCCAACATTTTCAATCAAGCAACTAAAGAAAGTAAGCCAGCGTGTTTATGCAATTTTTTTTCAAGTTCTGGACATTTCTAATTAAGCAAAGAAAAGTGGTATATAAAAAAGTAATGTATTTTTAAAGAGTAGAAGAGAAATTAAATGTGTTCTGTTGAGGTTAACTTCTTCATGAAATAAGCTCCTTATCCTGGCAAGAAATGGGTCATAGCAATAAAAGTATGCTATAAATTCAACTTGACAAATGAGAAAATTAATTCCGGAGGGGAAAGTCTATTAAAGGAATATTTTAATTTAATCATGCAATGAATATTTTGAGTTGCTTCTATACATGCAAGAAACTGCCTTGCATATTTTAATAAGGCAAAGCATAATATTAGTTAATATAGCAATAATTTGTTCTGTTGCTAAAGTCTCAGTCATGATATAGAAAGATCAAATATAAGGGAAAAAGGGTTTAGTTCCTATATAGACATGCCAGCTTCTAATATTTGCTTATAAACTTCAAATTTCAATGTGTTAGAGCCATGACTTAGAACATGTGCTGAACGTTAATTATTTCGGTGAGCAGAAAGGCTGGCTGCTTCCTCAGCATAAAATGTGATACGATGCCACCTTCTGGTTGAAAAGTAAACCTGAAGGTTTGGGATGATGAACAAGAATGAGAATGACTGAGGTGTGTTCCCTTAGATCTGGGCAGGAAGGTGCTGATTACTACCAAACCTGCAAAACCAAAACACACAGAACCAACTTCATCCTGGGAAGAAAATAAAAAGCAGCTGCAATGCAAAGGCACCAAGTCTGCCTTACAGTGAGAGGCTTCCCACAGCAATCTGTCATTTGTCTGCCATGATAGGATTTTCCATAACCTCTCTCACTTGAGTTTTTCTACTCTAAGTAGCTATTCTTAAGATTCGTTGTTTCTATGTCCACCTCTTTAAAAAATAACAAAACTTAAATGTGCCACCAAATTAAATTTTTGGAATTAACTATATATTGTTTACTGAGTATTATTTCTTGTAGGTCATAAGTCGCCAGATATTGAAATTTTCTGTTTGGTTCCTTTTGTAGTTACCTCAAGAATAAATGACAACTTGGGCTGAAGAGTAAAGAGCCTGTACTGCTTTTCTAGAAGACCCAAGTTCAGGTCCCTACACCCATGTAGGACAGCTTACAATCTACTGTGGCTCTAACTCCAGGGGATCAGATGCCATCTTCTGGCCTCCCAGAGCACTGCAGTCACATGCACACACACAAAATACATAATTAACAATAATAAATCTTTTTTAAAAGAATGCTTACTTTAGGAGTAAGAAAAAAAAAAGCAAATATAATGAAAATGTAGTCTAACGTTAATGTCAATCCCACCTCACTAAACAACTGTCATTCATTCATTGCACTTCTCTATGGCAGGCTGCCCTCTGCTAGGGTATCATTATTCCTCCATATACTACACTGATTTAATAATTATTTTTGTTTTGTTTGTTTGTTTGTCTGTTTGTTTTGTTTTTCAAGACAGGGTTTCCCTGTGTATCCCGGCTGACCTGGAACTCGTTCTGTAGACCAGGCTGGCCTCGAACTCAGAGATCTGCCTGCCTCTGCTGGGATTAAAGGTATGTGCCACCATGTCTGGCTTTACTAATTACTTTCACGTAAACAAGGATGAAATTTCTCTCAGTTCCAACTGTAAACTAATACCATCGACCAGATTAATTTTGCTTCTTTTTACTGTAGAATGAGTCCAGGGGCTCTGGGAAACATAGATCCCCTAATGCACATTCAGTAAAATCCTGTTCCTAAAATTCTTTGTCATCTCAGCATTGCTACAACACCTCCTAAGAAAACAAAGCAACATTCATCCTGAGTACTCCCTAAGAAGGTTCTGCCTTATTCTAGACCGTTCTTCCGCTTTTCCCAACAAACATGACTATAATTAAGACCCCCCCCCCAGTGGCTTTAATAAAGATTGTCAGTGCTCGGTTTTGAGCCCTTTGTTGTGTATGAAGATTTTTCCATCTTAGCAATAACCTTTTGGAAGAATGGTATAGAAACATCTCAACTGTAATAAGACTCTAGGGAGGACCCATTCAAATAAAATTAGAATATGAATTCAAAAAGTTAAGTTAAAAATGTTAGCCGCAACGGAGGGTGTAACGGGGAGGAACGGGGAGAGGGTGTTGTGGAAATACATTGTATGAAACTCAAAGTATTAATACAGGCATTATAAAAAAGAAAAGAAAACTTCACAATGCATACAAAAAAGATGATATCCCAAGGAAGCCAATGCTTTAACATTGCTTTAGAACCTAATGAGAACCTAATACCACTAAAATCCATGCAAGAAAAAAAAAATGTTAGCATTAAGACAAAGTGGGAGAGGGGTACATGGAGATTCTGCAATATTTGTAACTTCTTCTCTGTATCTAAAATTATTCTGAATAAAGGACTCATTTTTAAAAACCTGTTCTTTGAGGAGTCAGCAAGAGCCACGGGCATCGATTTATCTGCCCTCTGACAACTCCACCAGATCGGGTCCTTTCCTCTTCTGCACACTTACTTATGCAGTCCATGCAGACAGGCTCTCTTACACCCTAAGGGTCTGAACCATCATCTGACTACTGAGGAGAAATGCCAGCATGATGCTTCCTGGATTGAAGTTGCCTGTCCAAATGCCAGCGTAGATAGAGATGTGCTTGCTCTGTGTACTTGGCCAGGTCACCTTCCTCTCTGTGCTTTTCTTTCATCTCACTTTCTCACACCTACAGAGACGGATAGCGCTTACCTTCCACCTCTGTGGGAAAAACAAGGAAGCGTAAATAGAAATCTGAACACAATTTTAACTGCCCATTACATACACAATACGGATTATTTACATCGACTGTTTTGAGCAGCCTTAGCCAGTAGTCTCCTTGAGGCAGGACCTGCTGTCTGAGTCACAATAGGCACACTAGAGTCCCTTCGTAAATAATGACATACGTCTATCATGAGTTCCAGCGTCAGCCCTGAAATTTAGGATGTGTATAAATCAGCTTTTCAGTTACTGATGATCACACTGATGCTAAAAATTGCATCCATTTTCCTTTTTCTGAATGCTTGCTTTACTTCTGATAGAGCACAAAGATCTAAACATCTACTTTCGGAATACAGTTTACAGCCTGAGAAAGGATTTAGGCCCAGAATCTCATAACCACAGTGCTCTCTGTTCAAGGGCTGCTCAGACTCTCCCATTTGGCTGCCATTTCACTCCTGCAGCGCTCTCTCTCTCTCTCTCTCTCTCTCTCTCTCTCTCTCTCTCTCTCTCTCTCTCTCTCTCTCTGTTTAACCTTTTGGCTCCTTGAGAGAAATAGCAGCAGCCACCGCTTGGGGAATGGCGGTTCTTAGAAGTGGCTGAGATCAAAGGGTCCAGCCTGCAAGAACAGCACTGCTGTCTTCTTGGGTAGTTTCTGCTGCTGTTGTCTGGTGGGGAGAGGAGAGAGGTGGGTATCACCACCACCACCACCACCACCACCACCACCACCACTACCAAGCTGACAACTGCAGAGAAAGAATTTAGAAGTTTCACAACTACAAAAACCGCTTAAGTTATTGGCTCTGCTGATGCACACAGCCTCCATAAGGAGAGTGGAAGTGCCTAAGAATTCTCATAGCAAATGATACGCCCTGACTGTGTGTGAAGAGAGAAATCTATTTATTCAATGCTACCTCCACGCCTCGCTTTTTTTTTTTTTTTTTGGCTGAATATTTGCTTTTCTTAGGGAATAACTGACCTTTTCCTCACTATAGGCCCAGAGTATGTATCCTTGAAACTCAAGAAATCCCCACCGCACAACCCAGAGGCCTTCTCAACCCTCAAAACTCCACAAGACAAGTCTCCCCTATATTCCAGAAAATTCTTAATGATAGATACCAGTCCTTCCTGGGAGGACCCAGAAGCAGAAAGGGCCTCTTACCTTAATACAAGGAGACATCTGGGACTACTCCATCTCTGTTTCCAAGGCCTCCTGTACAGCCTCTCCATCACAAACAATAAGTAGTGCATGCTGTGAATGTTTACTTTACCACGCTTGATCCCATGAGTGTGTACGGTTCAGACAAGTTAATAAAAATGAGTTAAAAATTCTAAGAAAATATTTTTAAAGCGCATACTGGAAATCGTCAGCATATTAAAGACTAAAATTCCATCCGAATTTAAAGATCTTACCAAGTTCAGATAAAGGGAAATTTGGAGCTTCCATGTCTAACATTGTAAGTACCAACCACATGCAACTACCTACATTGAAGTTAATTTAAAGGACAATGGATTTGATGGTCAGTTCTCAGTCCCACTAGTCACTAGTAGAGTGTTTCCATGGTTGCAGAAACTTATACTGGGCAGACTGATGGGGTAGTACAAGGGGGTACATTCAGACTCTGTAGATCTCACTGGGTGACCTTTAGTTCCTTTCAATGAACGTTCATAGAGCAGCATCTTCATGCAAGACATTGTACAAGGAGCATAGATGTGTACAGAACCAGTATAACAATATCGATATTTAAGATTTAGAAATAGACACGTTAAGTCTTAGACATGACACAGCCATTGCACTCACAAACTCGGAGCCACGGTGACATGCACAAAACCTGCACAAGGTCAGGACCATCAATATTTCATCATGGATGAGAGAAGGTCCCGTGAAGCCCCACCCCTACCTCAGGGACTATCAGCTATGAACGTCTGTTAGGGGAGAGGTATCATTTCTGTTGTTTCTTCAGTAGGGTAGCCACGGCTGAGTCGCCCTTCCTTCACTGAATAACTACCCACTCATTCCCAGGCAAGTAACTCCAATTAAACTCAGGGGGCCACACACAACGATGAAACATAAGAACAGAAGGGAGACAAGAAGAATGATGCCAATAGGAGAGGGATGAAGATGAGGGGGGAGAATGGGAGGGGGCAAAAAGAGCCAAAGTTATTATAGAAGTACATGGAGCCATCAAACAATAAAAACTTAGGGAGGTGGATATGCAAATAGACAGAAACACCCAGGACACTGGGAAAGCAAGCTGCACTCACACAACCGGAGTGGCGGAGACCACTTCACACTGATCTCTGACAGCCTTGGGGATTCCAAGGTAACAAGTGTGGCGCTGATTGGGAAACTGAACGCTCCCAGGCTGTCGGCCCTGCGGAAGCAGCATTCGGTTGTGTGAGGCCAAAACTGCTTTTGAAAACTGGACCCCGAAAAACATTCACGTTGGTAAGAGGAAAGAGTGAGACAAAGAAGAGGCACCACGTGCAGCGGAAATCAAAGCACTCGGGGTCAGAAGGCCTGTTAGGGGCTACCCTTCCCCTGTACTTAGAGCTGTGTGATTTTTGAGGGCCCCTAAACTTATCTGGGCCTCGGGGGACCTCGTTTTCAAAGTAAGCAAAAGAATCCCTTCCCCATTTGTCCTGTAGACAAATTTTGTAAATAATAATAATATTAATAATAATAATAATAATAATACGTTGAAAGCACCTCTGAGACAGTGCAGTGTTGTGCTACTGTTACTGCTCAGCATGACATGATGCTTTGGAGGATGTGGAAGCCACACAGGCATGCATATAAATGCTAAACTGCATTTAGAAGTCTCAGGCTCTGCACAAAGAATGCAATCAAGTCCTCAACCTACAAATCATTGTTTAGATTTGGAAGCAAGAGGACATGGTCTCCCCAGGCACGCCTGTCTCTTCTCCGGGGGCCAACCCAAATTCACTACATGTGGCTCCCAGACGACAATTTGCTCCGTGCCAGTTCAAAACAGGTTATGGTGTCAGGGGTGAACTTTGCTCAGACGACGAATCACTTCTCATTTCCTAGGTAGGGTAAGTCAAAGACGGGAAGTGACGTAGGTCTGTTTGATACAAAGAAGAGAGCCGTACAGTGGGACTATGGCCCCTTTGTGCAAAAGGGAGGGGAGTGGCCTTCAAACAATGGCTATGTACGCCTTCTGTTGATTTCATGGCAATTTTAATAAGAATTTCACAGTTTGTAATCACAGGCTTTGGAGTCTACCCACGAAAATGTGAAGTGGTTCTGGAAACATAAAACGGCACTGCTTTTACTTTCCTGCAGATCCCAGCGGTGTCGTGCGGTGATTCTTTTTCAGAAGTGAGACTGGATTGGTTTGTTTGGGTTTTTTCCCCAGATGTTTGGGGAATGGTTTCAATTACCTGGTGCCATGCCTTCATTCCTGAGTACCTCCGTGAACCTATTCAGCTCGGCTGTTTCTGCAACAGAATAAAAACATAAAGGGTGGGACATACAGCCATCCATGCTACGGTTTCACCAAGCTCACCATGGAGTTGGCACGGACACGTGTGTAATGAAACAAAAATGTTTGTGCTGCGGGACAGGGCACCAAACAGCATCAATTTCAAACAAAGAGGTCTAAGGTTAAAATAATAAACTGTAAATGATGTGTGCCACGTGCAACATTTGGCTCCAGATGTAACAAACCCACACCAAAATCTTTTACTTGGCAGTTCCGAAACAATATTACCCTCCTAGGTTTCTGACTTTGATTTTTCCTCAATTGCTCACAGATTACACTCTGACAACCCTGGAGACAGGCGTGGTACCGTTAAAAACGCAGGGGCCAGGAGGAGGCATGATGCTCTGGACGAAATCATTCCTGACTCCTTCCTTACTGTGGCCATTGAACCGTTTCGACAAATGTACCGTGGACTTTTCCTATTTGAGAAATATTTTAAATAATCACTATAAGTGAGTGGTGAACCGGATTCTTCTCCTCCTGGATGGAAATAGATATTCTTTATACTATAATTGGCGATCTATCTCAGATCTTAGCAATTTATAGCTCAATTGTGTAAAATTGAAATTGCAACATTTCAATAGCGAACATAGACTTATCAGTCATGGAAAAGCCCAGACACCAGCTCCCAGAGCCTCCACTTTGGTGTGGATTTCATAACTCAGCTGAAGGAGCCAGGGGTCTTTTCATTATTTTTGATTTTTGAAGTTCTGCTTTGAATTATTTTGAAAACTTTGAAGCATGTTTGAAGCAATCTTTCAATGCTTTAACCTTAATGTCCCTAAGTTCTGGGATATAAAACAATCATACAAATAACTATTACTTCATTTCCTTTCTGTCACCATATCTTTGTGAGGAATTTAAGTCTATTAATAATGCTCCATGTCTGCATTATAATAAAGTTTATAGATTTAAAATCACATATAGGGTTAATAAATAATGAAACCAAAAACAGTAAATCTCTGGGGATTTGAAATCCACAAAACACACACACACAAAAAAAAAACTGCTGTTAGATTATTTTATTATTTAAGCTATAAAATATAGGAAAATTTATAATAATACAAAATATTAAAACAGCAGTAAGAAAAATCAACCAAATTATTTGTAGATTATAGTGTTTACTCAATACGAGGAAGCTGAATGCTTGTTCTCACATGAAAAAAAGTGAAAATAATACATCTCTGTCTGAAAAAGCTATAAGGAACCACACTGTTAGCAATAGACCATAATCAAGAGCCCTATGAGACATAAAGGTCTCTGTATGCATTTAAATTAAGTTCTTTCATCTAGACTGACAATGCTCCCCCCAAGAGCCAAAAACCACCTTTAAAAAAAATCAACACCAGGCCAAAGAATCTCTCTTTGGAGGTGTTGGTCTGGGTTATCCAAGAGACCCCCAAAACATTATACACTATGGCTATTGCCCGTGGCTGCCTCCTAGAGGTGAAAAAGTGAGTCTCTGTTGCTAAAGGGACCATGCATTTCAGAAAAGGGTCCAGAAGCCCTTAAACTAGAATTGACCAGAAGATCTCCTTCCTAAGGACTAGCTTTCACGGTACCAGAAGGTGCCCTGCAAGCTTCCAAAGGAGGGAAACAGCCAACAGCCCTACCAAGCTATGACACCTATGAACCACAACAATGACCACTATAGCACAATAATCCTATGCAAGGGTAACATACCTTGGTGGTAACCAACAGCTCTCCAATTAGACTTACGGCCTCCTTGACAAGAAGGAAATCATGCTTGACACTGGAAACTTAGCCAACTACCCAAGGCTAGTGAGGTCGTGGATCGGGGAGGAGAACCTGTGACTGCCACTTTACTAAACCAAAATAATCCCTAACTACATTCTAAATATTTGTACAACCCATTGTCTTTATAAGATGGTTGCACAACGCCATTATATACAATTATCACAATAAAGTTACACACTCAAAAAGGTAAAGAGAAACATCAAAGTGGTTTGGTTTTGTTTTTTTGTTTTTTGTTTTTTTTAAGATTATTTGAAGTTACAAATGGTAAGAAATTCTCAGGAATTCTGAAGAAGGCCTGAGCCAGTAAATTCACAGACCAGTCATAAACAAAGATGTTTTACCTTCTTTTAAATGTTTCGTCATTGCTATCCAAGTTGAATTGACTATGGAGAAGAAAAGAAAAAGATGGCATCTGAATTAATAGGCATTGAGATTTTTAAGACAAGGAACTGCAATAAATGTAAAATAATGATTTGAGAAATTTTCTTTGTGTTCTTCTTAGTTATTCATGATACAGGCAATACCATTTGCAAGCACAGATAAATATTCTTCCCTGATGCCAGAAAACATCTTTGTAGCCAAGAGTTACTAATGAACATCTTCTCACCAGTGGGCCCCTACCTCCTACCAAGAAGAAAAACTAACTAATTATTTTGGTTTTTTTTTTCAATTTTACAGCACTTTTTACATACTAAGCAAAAAAAAAAAAAAAAAAAAAGTCCATGTGCCTTTAAATTGCCCAGTGGGAAGAGAGCACCTTTTTAGCATGTCCTTATGAAATATGCTAATAAGTGACCACTTCAAATAACATTTCAGAACATTAGCATAGAAGCAATGGATTAGCTTATTTCATCATGTTCTGGTGGCAAAAACTAACAGTTCTATATGACAAACCTATTCTTGTGAAGATTCTTTGCACATAGGAAAGCCATGGCCCTTCTGATATTTTAGAAGCATAGAGATGAGCACAGATCTTCTCCAATTCTTCAATTTAAAATCAATATAAATAATCAATGATTTGTTGATATGATTAGAAATGACTTCACAAGTGGGCCCACCACACAGATCAATGTGCTGCCATTTGTATGATCTAGAACCTTCGCTATACCAAACACGAAGCAACAAACACTGCTGCAGGTATTGACAAGTTCACCTTACTCCATCCCCTAATGATAGGCTGATTATCTGACCCAGACCCAGCACCCTATTCAGACTGTTGGTCACAGAAGAAACTTGGCAAGACCGTCTCTGACCACCAAAGTACTGGGGGCGTTTTCAGGGTAGAGGCCCTGTGATAAAGTAGTAGGGACCAAAGATAGGAAAGGACTTTCACTTCTGACCACAACATAGAAAACAATCCTCTGAAACAACTATGAAACTTGACAAGACATATGAAGTAACTTGGCAGGTGTGGGAGACAGACAACCCCTGAGGGAAAGGAAGCAAGGTGAACCTAGGCGTACTTAAAAGAGCTTGCTGTCAGATACTGTGGAAACACATCAGAATCCAGGGCCATAAAGGCATGGTACTGGAGAAATTGGGGTTGTGTCGCCTGACTGTATTATGTGTGTTACAAACACAGAATTCTAAGTTGAAAGAAGTCCTGTGAGTTAATGAATAAAAGTTCCAAAATCTGCATCAAGGTCTCTCGGCCTTTGGATGAAGAGTACACGGCAAATGTGTAGTAAGTGACACTGTAAAACCAGGCAAAGAACATCTACCAGAGATCTTATGAGACTTTCAGTGTTTAACTTTCAACCTGACAAAGTAGAAGTGACCTCACTGCATACCCCGAGCCTTCAAAAACTGAAGCAAGACCCTTTCTTCAATCCCAGGACTGCCTAAACCCAGTAAAGTTACTCTCTATATACCTGTCCTAACACAGATGAAATCCAACCTTAAAGGGATCAAAGTATGGCTGTTTTGTCAAGCACACCATCAAACCCTTAGAGCAAGGTGCTAAGCCGACGTGTCATGGTGTCAGAGAGTGCTTATGCTGCACCAGTTCAGACCGTCTTATTCCAGGTCTACGCGTGAAACCCTAAGCGACTGAGATGTAAATGGGTTGGGAAATAAGTGTAGACTTTGTGCTTTCCTTTTACTTGGTATTTTCAACACCAAATTAGAAGGATGGATTGTGACTTTACTACTCCCTCACACGAAGATTCTCAATCAATCTTGAAACCTTAAAACCTTCTTTGCCTTTTTCACCGATCTAACACTCATTAGTGGGTTTGTTTGTTTTTTTCTTTAAAAAAGTAAACATTTAGAATGCTTGCTGGTGAGTGTCAAAGTACAATTACTCGTTTCGAGAGCCCTGTGAGTGAGAGTGACAGCAATCCCACTTTCAGATGAGAAAAGAAAGGCTTCGAGAAGTTCACACGACGCGCTGGATGCCGCACGGGTTCTGGCGCTTGGGCGAAGTTTCCGATCCTCTGTTGTAGGATTCCGCCCTCACAACGTTCGGGCAATTCCCAGGGCTGTGACTGAACTCACGGAGTCTGGGCTCAGGCAATCTCAGAATCTGTCCCCACAAATGAAAAGTGGATCCCACAGAAGCATACAATCAAGGAAACAAGGGCTACTCTTTCCTTTGAATGCTTATTGCCCGACTCTTTCCCATCCCAGACAGTGGGAGCAAACTAAATCGTCCGCATTTTTGTTTTGATCCGGGTGTGGGTGGAAGTGTGGCGGCATTTCCAAATTGTGGAGTCCAAAAGGTTTCATTGCAGTATTTTTTTTATCAAAAATGGAAATTTCCAGAGGAGGCAAATTTGTTCTAAACTCTGATCTGTAATTTATACTACGCACAGCTCTCTCTGCTGGCTTGACTAACCGTGGAATGAAGTGGTAGACAGGCGGAGATGTTTAAACTTTCACGAATGACCTGACTCCTACAAAAGCCCACAGTGTGACTTGACACAAGTCAGTGAATCTCCCTGATCCTTGGCCTCTTCATCTATAAAAGAAAGACCTTGGACTACATCATCTGAATTACAGGTCATAGAGCAGCAGTTCTGAAAGATACACCCCCTCAAAATAGAAGCTTCAAATCAAATAAGAAGGAAAGAGACGCCCTAGCCCCTGTTTAGGGATTCATGGTCGGCTAACAATGTATGCTAAAAGCGTAGAGTATACAGGAACGGTCTACAGTAAAGAAACCCACTTAAACTGCTTACATTTACACCTTCTAAACTTATTTGATGATGAAACAGTATTCCCAGGGAAAGAAAAATCGATAAACATCTCATGAAAGCACACCATTTACTCACTCAGAATACTATGCACCGTGCTGCTGAGATGACTCAGTTCATAATGTGCTTGATGTGTATGCATGAAGATGCGAGTTCAAATCCCAGAAGTCCATGTAAACAACAGGCACAGCACTGCACCTGTAATTGCAGTAGTAGAAGGTGGAGACACGGGTTCCCGGGATGTGGTGGCTAGCCATTATATCAGAGTCTGCGAGCTTGGGGTGCAATAAGAGACTCTGTCTCAAAACATTAGGCTGAGGATAATTAGGGAAGACTCCTAGCCTCCACAATCATTTGCACACACAAAAATAACATATACACAAAAAAAGATAGAGATTATGTGTCGATCACCTACTATCCGCCAAAGATTGCACCGGGTCTTGGGAGAACCCTGACAAACATAATAAACGCCATCCTGATCTCTCAGAGTCTACAGTTTAGTTGGGAAGATAGACAATAACATACCAAATATGATTTCAAGTTAAAAATGAGTGTTCTGAAAGAGATTCAAAGGGTTTTTTTTTAATATAAAATAATGGAGATGGAGAATATCTAGATAGGGTCACATGAAAAATCACTCTAATAAAACATCAAAGTACCACAGCATCTTAGATAATGCAAATGCAATTTATGAGATCCTGGCATAATTAGAATCATCGAAAGTATTTGAAGAATGAGAAGGAGTCGTCTGATGAAAAGCCATAAAGAGCATTGAAGGCACAATACCAGGTTTGCAAACAACTCAGGACACAGGATCGCTTAGCAGGTTCGGAGAACTGGAAAGTCACTGAGGCAGAGCAGGAATTAAGGCCGATTTACAAATCACTGACACAATCAGATCTATCAGCTGAGTTAAAGGGTATATCTTTCACGATAAAAAAAAAAAAGCTGGAAGTAAAATCAATTTTAACGGAAAAGCTAGAGCTTTTGTGTCAAGAAGAAACACAGATTACTTCTAAGATCTCTTACCACTCAAAAATCCTAAGAGGCCTCTAAGAATAGCTTTCTTTTTTTTTTTTCAGATCACAACCCTGAATTTTTATAATTAAGTTACCATCATCAAGGTAACAGGTTATTGTGAGCATATTCCCAATATATAACATCTTCCCAAGGGCAGCTTGTTTGTGACTCATCGCACGGCATGGGAAACTTGCCTTGGAGCTGTTGATCAAGGGGATCCAAGACTCCCAAAATGATACACGTGACTGGCACTACTTCTAGTTGCTCCAGAATCTGAAGGTAAGGTCCCCTTGCTGAAGACAGCACACACCTCAGACACTGGGTTGAGGAAATAATGATGGAACAGACCCGGAAGCCTCCTCCCTGAGGACTAGCTCTCATGGTGTCTGAAGGTGCTACGGAAACTGCTAAGGGAGAAAATCCATCAACAGACTCATACAATTGTAAAGCCTACAAACCACAACACTGACAAGCCTAGCAAGGTATCCTCAATGGTGCAATAGTGGCACTTTTAACATGGGGTAACCAACAGCTCACCCGATAGATGACTCGTTCCCAGCACTGTACACCTAGCCAAACTGCTAGTGGCTAGAAAGGTCATCAACCCTAGAAGAGAATCCATTACTACCTATTTCCTAAACCAGTGTCATTTCCAACTGTATTCTAAACATTTATCCTTATACCCACAGATGAATCTAGTTCTCACTCCTCATCAAAGAAACTTCTATTTGCACCAAATGAAGACTATTTCAGAGATCCACGATTAGTCAAAATGAGAGACTAAGTGGCACTGGGATTCCCAACCCCAACTGGTACATCTAATGAAACCCCTACACCTAAGGTCCAGGGAACATCACAGAAGAAGGGACCAAAAGATTCTAAGAGCAGAGAATAATGTCTTCTAGAAATGTCAGGGAAGTTTTACCCATGAAATCTCAACAATATGGTGGCCTAAGCAAGGTCAGCATGACAGCACCAGTTGACATGCCAATATATATGGGGGAAATTTCACAAGTCACTGTCAGTCAGTCAGGTGTGGTGGTATGTGCCTTTAGCCCCAGCATTCTGGAAGCAGGGCCATGTAGATCTCTGTGAGTTCAAGGCCAGCCTGTTCCACATAGCCTCACCTGTATATGAACGGCTACAGGCAATCATTGGCTGCCAAGAGAGGAAAATTCTTTTCCCCCAGAGATGATTCTCCTAGTAGGTTATCCATTCCCAAAGTGATCAGTCCTAAATACATTGACATAAAAGCAACAGTGAATAGATTCAGTAGGTTCTATGTGCATATATGTCAGGGAATGTAACAATGACAAGAAGAGGTTTTGAAGTTATGAAGAAGTGGAGGGACATGGGAGGGATTGGCAGGAAAGAGGGTGGGGTGGAAATGATGAACTCATACACGAAATTCTCAAGAATAAATAATTTAATTAATTAATGTTTAAAAGAAGGCTTTTAGCAGAACTGGAACAGGACTCTAAAACCAGTATTATGGAGCCCTCACTAACAAGTTCTTGGTAATAGTATGGTAGGCAATTTGCTGTCGAAAAACCTCTTAAAAATAGAAAGCTTCCAAGTCCCATCATTTTGCAAGCTATCCCATACATTGATTAAAAATTGAAAGTATAAATATGGGCAAACCCAGCCCCTGATCTTCTGGAAGAATATTTGTGACTATGGCCCTGGCCTTCCTTTCTCCCCTCCTCCTTTCATTTCTTTGATATTGGAACTATTTGGGTATTGCTTTGTTGGACTCAACGCCTTATAATTTCACATTTGAAGTATCCGCAAAAGTAGGAAAATGTAATTACGGTAGACGACTGGAGGCCCCATTTGTTATAACAAATGTGCCAGAGTAACATGCTCAAAAGAGAAGGAAGCAAATAAACTGGGTACAGGGTTTTGTGAATTTTCTGTCATTGTCTTTACCACTCTTCTAAAACTCTTCCAAAATTGTGGGGTTTTTTTTAAACAAAGCAATATTTCCAAAGGATTATACTTTATGTCCATGTAAAGTGACACACAGGCTAGCTTCATATATGCTAATCAATCAGCATGCTGCATCAGAAGGGAACATAAAAGCACATGATCATTTCAGTCATACAGAAAACACAACTAACAGAGCTCAGCACCCTTTCTTTGTATTTAGTCTTTCATATAGAAAGGATCTCATCGCGTAGCTAAAGCTGACCTCCAGCTCATGAGCCTCCTACCTCAGCCTCCCCGGGGCTGAAATTGTAAGTGTGTGCACCACTCCTGATCTATCATCCTTCCTCAATAAAGGGGGCTGACAGTTTGTGTATAAAAGAAAATTTTCTCAACTTAATAAAGGCTATTTACAAAACATTCACAGCTAGTGCCATAGCCGGTGGGGAACAAATGAAGGTTCCTCTGCCAAGTGGTGGTAGAAGGCAGGAAAGTCAATTTATTGTTTATTCGACATAGCACTAGAAGTACTAGCAGAAGCAATCACATAGGGAAAAGAAATGAAAAGACACCAAAATCAGAAACAAAGGGAAGTGAAATTACTGTCATTTGTAAATGCTAAAATTATATAGGTCAAAAAGCACCACCTAAAATAATCTGTTAGAAATCCAGTAGTATTGCCAGTTACAAACCCAACATATAAAGATCCATATAAAGATCAGTAACATGTCTTTATACGAATAACAACCCATCTGAAAGAGAAACCAAGGAAACAATCCCATTTACAAGGAGGTAAAACCACTACGAGCTATCACCTCCCACCAGTGAAGATTGCTATTATAAAACACAAGAGATCCAGGCTTGGTGACACATGCCTGTAACCCCAGGATTTGGCAGAGTGAGCCAGGAGGATTGTAAATGCCAGCCTTGGCAACAGAGTAAAACCCTGTTTAAATAAAAACAACAAAATGAGATAACAAATAATGGCAAGGGTGTGTGAAGAAAAGGACTTGCTTCTGGGTGCACACCCACAGGAACTGTAATCCCTAGCTATAAGGACATTCCTAAGTTCACTGCAGCATTGTTTGTAACAGCTAAGATATGGAAACAAATTAAGTGTCCATTAATAGACAGATGGCCAATGTATATATCACATACATACATCATATTTTCTCTATATGTTTCTATATATCATGTGAAGACATGTTGCATATATGTGTACATAAGTATATGTGAATGAACATTATTTGACCTTAAAAAGAAAAGCCTCTTGCCATTTTTGATAACGTAGATAGACCTAGGTAACTTTATGCTGTATGAAACAAACCAGACACAAGAAGAAAACTACTGCGTGGTTTCACTATCTCTGGAAGCTTTAGCCAACACTCAGATATACATAAATAAAGAATAACATAGTGGTTATAATAAAGCCATAGGCAGGGATGACATGAAATAGGAAGAGCAGGTTAATGGATACAAAACAGCAGGTGTAGGTTGAACAAGTCTGATATGTAACATAAGAACTAGAGGGGTGCTAAGTGTATAGACCATTAATAGCTGGTATACCTGGCAAACACACCCTTCCTACCTCTGACATGGCTCTGCTATTACTCACGTGGGTATGTGCTCCATCTAGAAGGATTCACCCAAGGGACTGACTACAATCATTCTGACATGCCAAAGACCGAGACATGCTATGCTGAGAAACAGAAAAGAAAGGAGAGAAATAGACCCAAATTACAGTTTAAGGCTCAGACTCTAAGGCAGCTTTTCCTTGCATGTGCCACATCTGGTCTGTGGTAGATAGTCTCAGTATTCTTGAGTCAGGAAATACTGGAAAGAGAGAGACTGAGCAAGGCAGCCACCTCTTCATTCCTGTGGTCAGAGCAGCTAGCAGACTGGTCTTACCACTTAGGTTTTTCCATGTAATCATCAGACACCAGTCAGCCATTTCCCTTAACCACAGAGGACACATATCAAGTTCCTCATACCATCTGCTAAATCTCCTTTCTCTTGATTTGAGAGGAAGAGAGAATATACTTGCCTAATCTAAAAGAAGAGAGCACTTAGCAAGCTCTCCCCAAAGAAGTCCCTGTAAATACTGAAGCCACCTCCACTCCACCCTTCGACCTTTGTGTGGGTGAGGGTTTCCAGAATCCTGCAGCCAGTTCCCTGCCAGCTCCTTGGGAAGCTTTGCACAGGAACTCCCTGCTCCCTTAGAATGCAGCCGCAGTTGTATTATTTCTGTGTCTTGGCAGAAATTTCAATTCTAACATTCTGTTGTACATGTGAACTTCACCCATCACATATTCTGTGAAGGAAAAAAAAAAAAAGGTTGGAAACGGTTTCAGTGCATTCAACATTTTCTCAGAATTCAAAATGAAAGAGATGATCCTAAGATAATCACAGCTAAGGACCAAGCCCATATTTTTTATTATTTGATGAACTTTGAAGGGTTTAGAGGAAAGATGATTAAGGTATATAAAAATTAAGGATAAAGAAATTATAGTCTCTTAAAAGTAAATACCCAGCTATATTCTTCACATTCAAGAATGATTCCACCCCCAGGGGATGGTGTCATGCCGCTTCATGTAAATTCATGACAAGTTTGACTTGGCTAACACAGCAGATGAACCTAAATCTTGGCAGAAAGAGTTATTACATATTTTAATGGATGATGGAGAATGAGTTCTGTTTTGGAGTTATTTTTTAAACAGAAGAACCTGTTTATTCAGATAATTCAGCAGAAGTCTTCCTCTAAAATAAGCAAGTCACTTCTTTTATAGACTGTGAACTCTTTGAACATATGACCACTGTTGATTCCATCATCCTTCAATCTTTCATAGGCGCCTTTGCTCTGCTTTCCTTTCTTTTATCCCATAAGCTTTCTGCTTCTTGTTGAGATAGCGAAGTGTTTCCAGAACACAGTACTACTGGTAGTAGTAGTTTCTACCTAGGGTTGAGAACAAGAAGGAAAGACACAACCTGGATCCAGAACTGAAATACAGCTCTGTGCCTAGATTTGTGGTTTTGAAAGACCTTGAAAGGCTTTCTCACCTGGGCAATGCACAGAATTTCCTGAATTTGATTTTAATATCCTATAGAATTCTGTAGTTAGAGAGGAAGGCTTCAAAGGTTTTGCGAGTCTGCTGGTTTCTGGAAGGTTTTTATTGGCTACAAGTTATGATTGAAATTATCTATTTGCTATTCAGTTTAATATGTTAAGAGAGATTTCTAAATGGGCTGCCTCGGGTTTTGCAGTGCTGACTAGAATAATAATGTAAAAACTGCATGACAGCGGAGGAGACAAAAGATAAGGTCAGAGGAAAGCAGCTCAATAACCTCTGCAAATTTTAATAAACATTTCAATGCTTTCATCACATATTTCTCCCTCTCCTTCAATGTTGGCATCTGTTATCTTTGTGCATGTGTTTTGCAAGAATGTTTAATGAATTCTAACACGTGTATATATACATACATGCATGCCACATACGTATTCATCTCTGTCACGAGAGGCATAGCTTCAAACTCCAGTGACAGAGAAAAATACTTCTGGAGACGAGAATCAACATTTGCATTCAGATAAATATTTTCCATCAAACTCCCAACTTACTACTTGTCTTGGCATCCTGAGTTCCTTCAGGAAAGGGATGGCCAGTACTACAGACCGTTTCTTCTTCACCTCAGAAACTGTGTTGTGGTTTATTCTACAGGTAGAAAGTGAAGCATATGAAATATCCACAGTGCAAAGGGCTTCACCTGTAGGAGCCACTGTATGTACCACTGTCTCAGCAGACCCAAACACGTCACACAGGGGAGGGTGTTTAAGCAAATTATGATACCATACTGGCTGGGAAGATTAAGTGATTCAATCTGATATTTCTGCAAGATCTAATTCAAAGGGCCAAGGCATCTTCTCATCAAATGAAGTTGAAAAGAAAAGAGGCTTATCTGTATAATCCATCTTTCTTCAGTGAGGTCGGCTTCAATAGCCACAGGCTTGTTACCTTGTTAGTCAGCTGGTCTGGCTAATGATCACCCTGGGGAGACAACAACTAGGATCTACATTTCTCCATCCTTATTTGCAAAAACAGCCAAATTGGTTCTAGAAATTGTCTGAGAAGAAAACTCCTTTCCAAGAATTGATGCTATTCAACTCTCTGATCAGCAACACCCTGAGAAAACCGACATCAATTCGTTGTCTATACACAGGGGCTGTACTGGAGACCAGCCATGGTGATGTGGGATCCTTATGGCCTGAAGAAATGGGAAAACAAAGTCACAGCTCTTCCAAACAAGGATTTCAGATGGGTTTTCACTGGGACCCACAAGTCCCAAGTTTCCTTTCTGAACCTCAGCTGTCTCTTCTGTAAGTGGAGAAGTTTGTTTCCTCCCTTCCTGTAGTTAATCCTTATTGTCCACTGTTGATTAAGTTGAGAGATGCACAGGAAGTTAGGAAATCATACTTTGGGAAGTGTTTGAGAGAGTGTTTATGGAGACAGGACATAAGCAGGACAAGAAGGAAGGGAGGAAAACCCTCCATGAATGTGCCAGCACCATCCAATGGCTAGGGGCCCATATGGAACAAAAGCAGGAGGAGGAATCCCACCAGCAAGTACAGGCTTGCCCTCTGCTTCCTGTTTCCTCAGCTACCGTGAAGTGAGAAGCTGCCTGTCATATGCTCTTGTCACTACAATGTTCTGCCTTACCACCAATGGAGTCAAGAGGCCATCGTCTGATACCTCTGAGACTGTGAGCCAAAACCAATCTTTCCTCCCCTAAACTGTTGTTTTTCAGATGTTCTTCACACAGCCAGGAGTGATTGCTGCTGTTTGAAATGGAAATGTCTTCCATAGGCTTATGTTTGGAGCATTTGACCCCATCTAGTAGTGCTATTTGGAGACGTTCTATAAATTTCGGGAGACAGGGCCTAGGAGAAAGAAGTTAGTTACTGGGGATGGGGAACGGGATCCTTGGGGATGTTACCACTGGCCACTGGCTGGCTGGCTCTCTACGTTTTGGTCTACCATGATGTGAACAGCCTCAACTCTATGGTCCCACCACTGTGAACTAAACTAACCTACCCTTCCCTATCATGACAGATAGAAACCATGAACCAAAATAATTTCTCTCCCCTTACATGGTATCTGTGAGGAAATGTCACAATGGCACAAATGTGGAGATATTTCTGTTCCCCAGCTGAACCATTTCTGCTCTGCTGCATAGACTTCCCATGATCCCTTCGCCTCTGCTTTCGTCTCCTAATGCTAACCACTGGGCTCTAGACCTACGAGGACTCCTCGTAGGACTCCTACTTTGGGCTCCTCTAAGCCAAAAGCCATATTAACTTCTCTGGCCTTGTAACTTAACTGCATTCACCGTTTCGACTCTATCCTCTATCCTGAATTGGAAATTAAACATTCAAGCTATTAAACACTAAACTCACCGAAATATATCTCACACTCAAAAGCCCAGCAGTAAGTTTTGTTGATCCTGCTGACTTTCCAACCTTCTTTTCAATTTCTCTGTTTTTGGTTTTTTTTCCTAAACATGGTCTATACATCACGCCTGAATCGTGACTGCTGCCAAATCCCTTGTTAAACACCTGAGATAGATTCGTTCTCCACTGAGCTGCTTCTCCCGGAAGGTGACTACATCTGAGGCTTTGACTAATGAATTTTTCTCATTATTTTTTATCTTTTCATAACTTGGAGCAGTTAATGGTCTTTTCAATTATTTCCTCTCTTAAATTCTGTGGCACTGTTCTGTCCGGATAATCCCTTCTGTGACTGCCTCCTCATTCTCTTCACCAATTCAATTATCTTCTCTTCCATCTGCTAAGATTTTACTCTATATTCAATTTCTCTATAAACTAACCTGCTTCTGTATCTTCTATGTTGACGACACCCAGATAGGTCCTTATGACCTTCTACTTGTGGTGGTTTGCATGAGGGTGGGCTCCGTAAGTTCATATGTTTGTGTGTTTGATCCAAAGTTGGTGGGACAAATTGGGAAGGACTAGGAGGTGTGGCCTTCTTAGAAGAGGTGTGTCACTGCGGGAGGGCTTTGAGGTTTCAAAAGCCCACACCAACCATTTTCAGCCTCTCTCTCCCTTCATCTCTCTCCCTCCCTTCTTCCCTCCCTCCCTCTCCCTCTTGGTTGTTGCCTCAGTATGAAAGTTCTCAGCTCCAGCACCATGCCCACCTTCCTGATGTCATGCTCCCTGCCATGATGCTCATGGATTCGCCCTCTGACACTTAAGTAGGACCCAAATAAATGCTTTCTTCTGTAGCTTGCCTTGATCGTGATGCTTTGTTACAGCGATGGTAAAGGAACTAAGACACTACTCTAAAGCTCTAAATTCATGAACTTGGCTGCTGCTCCCTCATTAGAAACTGTGTTCTCATTTTTCAAATCATCAAAGTTAAAGTTGAAGACTTTATCTTCCTGGTCCTCAAGCCAATTGCTCTACAGCCTTTCCTTTTTAAGAGTGTGTGTGTGTGTGTGTGTGTGTGTGTGTGTGTGTGTGTGTGTGTGTGTGTGTGTGTATTCTGTTGGGTATGTGCAAGTGCCCACAGAAGCCAGAAGAGGATGTCAGATCCCCTAGAGATGGAGTTATAGATTATTAACTGCCTGACACAGACAATAGAAACCAAATTCAGGTCCTCTGGAAGACCATCAGCCATCTCTGCAGTTGCTCTCTATTGTCTCTTTACTTGATTAATAGAAACACCTTCATACAAACATGGAAACATTTACTATATACTTTAAATATACTATATACTAGTAAAGATGAATTTCCCGTCTTTTACATTTCAGGCATGATACTAAGAACTAAAAACACAAAGATAAAACATATCCCTTATCTTTAAAGGGTTTACCACGGTCCATTCTCTACCACATGCGTTTTTTTTTCGATGATCCCTTCAAGAAAGACTCAAAATACTTTCCCTGGAACAATCTCCCTTTCTCAGCCGCATACTCATACTCACAAACCCTAGTAATATTTCACTTCTTTCATATACCGGTCTCTATGTTCTGCCAAATTTCCTTCACAATGTTACTCATGTTTATTACTGCAAATTTACTGGGAGACCTCCAAATACTGAGCATTGTGCTAAGCAAGGAGAGCACACTGATAAGACCCAAAGAGTCTGCCTTCAACTACTTCACAGTCTAGTGTAAGTGAGAAAGACACAGATAAACCAGTAAGACAACGCTGCAGACTAGGTGTTTCAACAGACCTAAGAGAGAAGCCCCTAACCAGACCTACAGACTCAGGACAGGGGCCTGAAGAAAATGACACTCGAGCTGAGCCATGAAATAACCTGTAGACTTAGCCTTTCAGACTAGAGCATTCTACACAGGTCAAGATTGAGAGACGCTGAAGTGTGAGCACAGGAGGAAGAAGCAAGAGATCATACTGGGGAAGTGGAAAATGAGTCACTTCACACATAATAGCTATGGTGTGTCTAGGAGTTGAGCAGTCTTTCCAAAACTCACGTTGAAATTGAATTGCCCTTGCCCCAGTATTAAGCGGTGAGAGCTTTAAAAGGTCATGAGAGTAGTGGCCCAATGAAGGGATTGATGTCATTATCAAAGGAGGTTTGTTATAAGAGCAAGTTTCCTTTACTTCTGTCTCCTGCTTCCTCACTTGCCCTTCCACAATGTTATAGTATATAATATATATAATACATAGTATCTAACATATATAGTATATAATAAATACATATATAACATATATATATTTATACATATGTATATATACACATATATAGTGTATAGTGTAATATAGTATATAGTATATAGTATATAGTATAGTATATAGTGTATAGTGTATAGTGTATAGTGTATAGTGTATAGTGTATAGTATATAGTATATAGTATATAGTATATAGTATATAGTATATAGTATATAGTATATAGTATATAGTATATAGTATATAGTACAGCACAGTGATCATCACCATATGTTAGCACCCATGCTCCTTGATTTCCCAGCTTCCAGAACCAGAGGGCGAATAAACTCCAATTGCCTATAAACTATCTCCTCTGTGATATTGGTTATAGTGTCAGTAAATGAACTAAAATAGTGTGTTATGAGTTGAATAGAATATACCAAAAGAGGATATATTTATGTCCTGATCCCCAGTACCCACAACTTTACCTAGAAACAGAACTGTGTCCCAGTGCTGTCCACCATAGCTGAGAAGTCATGGCAGTAGGAGCGAGCGGTAGCTGGTCATATCATATCCTCAGTCAGGCAGCAGACAGCAATGAATGCTAATGTTCCATTCGCTTCCTCCTTTTTATTCAGTCCGTGACACCGGCCCATGGAATGGAGCTGCTAACAATTTTGTGTGTCTTCCTTCCTTAGTTAACCCAATCTAGACACCCCCTCATAGACATACACAGAGGTTTGTCTCCTAGGTTTGTCTCATGTCAGGTTGACAGTATCAACCATCACAGGATCTTTGCAAAGTAGTGAAGTAGAGGTTCTCAGAGTAAGATTTAATTCAATGCAACTAGTATTGTTAAGAGAAGAGGAAAATGTTATGTGAAGACAGAGTCAGACTCTAGTGCCAACTCTAGTAAAAATAGTTAAAGAATAAACAAAAGGATATCTGAGTAATCAGAAGCAAGAGGAGGCCAGGAAGAACAGTCACCATGAAAGGGAACATGACATATCAACACCTGGACTTCTGGAGCCAACGCTCTGGACTCTAGATCAGAGAGGATAGATGTGTGCTGCTTTAAGTCACCATCTTTATGGTATTGATTACAACAGCGCTAGGAAACACGCACATCCATCAGTGGTAATCAATAGACATTCATACCCATTCTAGTACACTATTCTGGCAACTCACATAAAAATGTACCTAACATTGTGGTCAATAATTTTTTGGTCAATAAATACCTATTTAGTTCCTATTCCCAGGTTCTCACATCTAAATTGTTCTACTCTGTCTACTCTCAGATGAAAACAATCATATACTCTTTAATATCACTGAAATTTTTTTAAAAAATGATCTTACATCCTATGGCATATAACCGTCAATGCTCGCTGTCCTATAATTATGGTTGGTCTGGATTAGGATAGAATTTTTCTAGTTATTCTAGGTCTTCCATAACAAGATTGGCTTTTATAGCTCAAGTCTCCAGTAGCACAAATCTAAAGCCTCTTTAAATTAAACTCCCTGCTTTAGGTTTGTAGTGGTGTTTCTGGTGGTGATGGTGGTAATTCGTTATGTCTCTTTTGTAAGTGTGCATATGAATTCAGACCACATGAATAAATTAGCATTGCAAATCTGACAGAATTCTAATTAACTATTCAAATTCTTACAGATAGTTTTCTCCTTTACATGGTGCCGAGATTATAAATTTAAATATAATCACACAAAAAAATCATAATTATTTACAAAAATATAATTAATTGTATATAACATAGAATTATGAAGATGTAACATTTTCTTGCTGTCCTAAGCTTGGTAATTTAGTATCCTCATTTTATCTTAAACAGAAAACTTAGTTCTCTTATGTCTCAGCTGTAGGTAAGGGTTTCCCAATAGGAATCCTTTGGTTCTTTTTTTTTTTTTCTTGGAAATGCATAAAATACAGTGTCTCCTTCTGGCTGAAGGTGAATGCACATCTCTTCAGTCAGCTTTGAGGTGTCCCTAAACCAGGGCTGCCATGGTAATACCCCAATCAAATTTCTACAATATCCCCCCACATTAACTACATTTTTGAAAGAGCAACAATGCATATAAGTACAAATGGCATGAGTTGAGCAAGTACATTTACCTTTGGTACCATTTCCCATATGTAAGATGGACACAAGAATTGCAAGATCACACAAATTCCCAGTTATTTGTTGTGTATAACCAATACAAATTTAGCGGCTGAAAACAACCGTTATTTATTTTTACTCATAAACCTGAAATTCAGTCTAAACAAAACCAAAATTGAGTGGGAGAACTTATCTCCACAGCAAGAGAAATCAGTTGGGGAAATTAGCAGGTTAGGGACTAGAAGGCTTGCTCTTTCCACGCCTTCCAGGTGATCCTGGAGGCTGGCTTGATTTCAGCTGGGGTTGGGCCATCAGACTGTTTGGCTTCCTCACAACCATGTTACTGGGGTCCAAGATCAAGTGTTCCCAGATGTAGACTGTGTCACCTCTGACAGTGCTGGTAGTCACACGACATTGCTGAGAGCAGTGTTGAACAACTCACGACTAAGATCAGCCCACGTTCAGAAAGACAGGACATAGACCTTTGTCTCAATGAAAAGAGTGTCACATAATTTTTTGATGTTTTTAAACCAACAAAGATCAAATCACATACAAGGTTACTGGGGAAACTAGGCCCAAAAGAAGCATACATTAAGCTCCTAACTCCCTCTTACTACTCATCTACACTTCATACGGAATATGGGTTCAAAATGCTTGGTGAATTATTTTTGTTAAAAATTTTGTTAATATTTTTGCTACATTCGTCTATTTGCTTATGAAGAGCGGGAACATGTACATCCTACAGCACGAACGTTAAGGTCAGAGAGCAGCATGCATCTTGCAGAAGTTGGTTCTCTCCTTCCTGAATGAGAGGGCCTGAGATTGAACTCATGTCATCAGACTTTGTTGCAAGTGCTCGCACCCACTGAGCAGTCGCCCTAGCCTCATGGTGAATCTTTATTCTACCAGTAAGTAGGCGGGTGACCTTAGATAAGTTATTTAGTGGCTCATGCCTCAATTTCCTTATTTGTAAGGTGCAGGTAATCATACTATTTTTGTCCTGCAGATAGGAGAATAGAATAAGACCTTGCGAAACAGGTATCACGGTTATCTGTCACTATGGCTAAATTTTTTTGGTTGTTACTATCACTATTAATGTTGCTGCTATTACCTGTTGAAACAATACCAAGAAAGACAGGAGGGCGAGCTAGTAGAGGATAAATCTGAATCCTTCAGAGAAGGAGGAGGCAGGATGGGTTGGTCAGATACTTTCAGACATAAGCACTATAAAATAGGTCTGAGATAAGCGGGTCAGAGCAAGAACACAGGTCAGGAAGTTGCTTTAAATCAGACTATAAGGACCGAGAATCTGGAAAGGGGATTCAGTGAGAATGAGCCAAACACCAGGTATCTAATCATGTGTTGTTTAAATATATCCTGTGGCAGCTTCCCGGTCCAACAGCTACCCCACCGCCCACTTAAGATGCCCTCGTGGAACCGCAGATGGGGAATTTTTTTGTTTTGTTTTGTGTTTCAGTTTTGGTGTTTTGTTTTGTTTTGGTTTTGGTTTTGAGGTGTTTTGTTTTGTTTGTTTTGTTTGTAAGGCACAAAGGGAGGAGGCTGGAGCAAGGAGGGATGGGGAGAGGATATTATCAAGATACAACGTGTGAAACTCAAATTATTAATTTTTAGAAAGTGAGAAAAGATTTTGTGAATTATAGGGTAATTACAAGACTGTGAAATTTTGTCGTTTCTGAGCAAATGTTTTGTCCTAGGAAGAAATGTGGATGGCAATGTAAATACAGTATCTGTACACGACATATGTCTGTAATGAAACTTTCTAAGTGTTTGAGTTTTGAACACTATTGAGAATCTATTTGTTGTAGGCTTGCTCTAAAAATGTTTGTACTGGCTTGGAATGTATCTCAGAGGTAGAACACTCACCTCATCTCCACAAGGCCCTGGGTAATCCAGAACTACAGAAAGTCTGGATTTAAGTTACTTTTAATGTCCTTCTTTAAAATAACTGAATACTTACTTACCTATCTTTGAGAGTTAACTGCCTGCAGAGATTGATGTGTCCATACTTTTATAATATCTACACCTAGAAAGGCTATGGAAAACAATAAAAGCAGACAACATGCTCAAATCCCTATTTCAATTTAACTTGAGGGACCTTTATATATCCTGATGCAATTTTAAGTCAATCAAAGAAACTATCATTAGTATATCCCCCAATTCTGGTATTTTGTCCTGAATTTTTTTAAAGCACTGAATAAATTCACACTTCTTTCAAGTGTTGTGTTCTTAGAATCTAATGGTCTCTTTTTAAAAAGCAGCAGAGAAACCTAGATTTTGCAAATGAGCAGAATGTTCCAGAGGTAAACATTTACTAGGTAGTCCTGTGTTTTTGTTTAATTGTAACCACACCTATTCTATCATTCACAAATATTTTCCTTCTGCACAGCCAGTGTCTAGTACAATGGAATGCATGAGTGGAATTCTCAGGGCTTTTTTTTTTTTTAATTGAGTATTTTTAACAGACTAGGATTCTGTCAAATACAAAAAATCGGACCTGTAAAACAGGATTCACTCCCTGTATCTTGACCCTGTTTAGATTTGTTTGATTGATTTCAAGTTTTATTTGTTTAGGATTGTTTATGCGTTTTGTTGCTTCTACTGCTGCTGCTGTTTTAACCAACCTAAAGCAAATAACCGTGTAAAGATGGATTTCTCTATGGTATAACTCTTCTTAATAAAATCCACAAATGGAGCATCTGAATCTCTAAATCAGTCAGTTTGTGTACCATAATCTGAATTCCAGTGCCACTCTCTGACCAGCTTCCTCTGTCACGTACCCAGTGACCCTGCAGCATGACACCTGCAACCCACTGAACCTACCAGCCTGTCGGTGCTCGCTTCCCTTCTTACCCCGTCCAAATTCCAGAGTCCACACCTAGTTCGCTTCCCTAATGACCCTTAATCCCCTCGCTCCGTCCTCTCTTCTTTTAGTCACTCTGCCGGCTCCATGTAGCTGACCAATCTTCCTTCAAGTTCATGACCACCAACTCCCAAGAATTCTCCTTGAAATCTGATAGTCACATGTGTTCTCTAATCAAATCACTGTTCTGCTCTCCCAGGCAACTGCGGGCACAATCTCCTTTCGATCTCCTCCTGTTTAAGTTCACTCTTAGCTGATGACCTTGATCAGTGAAAGAGCCACAGTGGTTATTTTGAAACATGAATCAGTTGCTGTTATTTCTCTGCCTAAACTCTCCTTTTCCTATGGAAATGGCACATTTCTTACAGGGTCTGTGTGATCTGGCCAAATGGCATCTCCAACCACCTTACCTGTATCCTTCCCTCCGTTGTGCCCCTGCCTCACTGGCTTCCTTGTGGATCTGTTTTAAATACCATGCAATCTCACACCTCTGAGCCTTTCTACATTCTGTTTCCTCTTCTTAGAACACTCTTCATTAGATATATTGGCATGACTCTCTCCTTGGTTGCTTTTTGTCTTTGTTCAAATATCGCCTTCCCATTGAGGACTTCTCTGGTCGTTGTGTTCAAATATGAACGCCCTCCTTCTCCCTGATCTTCCTCTTTTCTCCATATTACTTGTCTCCATCTGAATACTGTGTTTTGTCTATTTATTTTGTTTACTGTTCATATCTACACAGTAGAATGTAAGCCTATGGACCAGGAAGGTGTCTTTTTTCATTATTTTATGAGTGAAGCTATGTCCCTATCTAAGAGTTGTTGAGATCCCAGTACCTACAATGATATCTGATAGAGAGAGTGTGCTTAATAAACATCTGGTGAAATGAGTGGATGGATGGATGGATGGATGGATGGATGGATGGATGGATGGATGGATGGAACACCTTTATGAAAGGTGCTGGGTCTAAACCTTATCTATTGGGTGCCTAGTTTATGTCAGGGTGCTGGTTCAATCGCTGACAATAAACATTATATCCAAATTTATATTTGATTGTCAAAAAAGAGAAGTTGATAAAAATTTAAAAAGTAATCTTGACCTGACAGGGCCAAGGAGTAGTAGCCAGTGCTCTGCCTGGCAGGAGCATCTGGGGGCAGTGTCTAGCACTGAGAACAGAGAGGCTACTGTATCCCACTTTCAGGACACAGCTCAGAAGGAAAGGCTTGCAGCTCACAGCTGCCTTTTCTCTTTGTAGAAAACCATGAGACTCTCAAAGACTATATCAGAGTCATGAAGCTTGTATAAGCCCAAATCCCATTGATCAGTACCATTCACACCATTACAGACCACAAAAGTACAACAAATGCCCTCCATGTTTGTCAAGTTAAATGGTACCTCTGGGCAGAATACATAGATAGATAGATAGATTTGTTGATTTATCATACTAATAGATAAATATAATTAATATTTATTATGCCATTATTCACCCAAAGTGTTTTCTTATGTCTATTTTAAAGATAAGGTCAAGTTATATAGATCACTGTCATTAATGCATTATGATGTAAGGTATCAGAGATTTCAATTGAGTAGTGATTTAGGGAATTTTTTAAATTAACATCTAAGCTTGGGGGCTAAGAAGATGGCTCAATGGGAAAAGCACCTGCTGAGCAAGTGTGAAGACTAATGTTTGGATCCCCAACACTCACATAAAATCTGGGAGGTCATGGCAGCCCACTTGTTATCCTCACCTCGGAGGTAGACACAGGAGATCCCCAAAGCAAGGTGGCTACCAGGTCCAGCCAAATGGGTGAGATCCTGGGTTCACTGGGAGCTCACACCTCAGCTGTAGCCAGATTCACAACAGCTGTAGACATAGATGCCAGATGTAGCCTTGATTTGGGGCAAAGGCACTTTATTAAGTCACCAGTTCTTAGTATTGGAGCCCTGGAGTTTTTCGGGCCTCCATACAATCTACTCTTAAGCCTAGAGCTAGAAGGCTTCAGCCTCCATACAATCTAGAACTTTTATGCCTCCGTACAATCTAATTAACCTCCAAGACTCACTACTGACTCTGCCACTCTGACTAGCTCCTTCTGAACTTTAATTCTTCTGGTTCAACTCACTCTTGTTCTGACTCAAACTCTCCTCCAAGCTGCCTGGTTCAAACTGACCTTCTGAACCAGCTAACTGTTTCTAACTGAACTCTTCTGACTCCTGCTTACTCTGGCTGATTCTCCAACTGGCTCAGACTGAACTGCTCTGCTTGGCTTCAAACTGACTCACTCTTCCTGTCTGACACTAACTTCTTCTGCAAAGCTGCCTCTGTATCTCTGTCTCTCCCTGAAGCCTGCCTTCTGTAACTCACTGCTGTAACTGACTGTAACTCTGAGCTGAGAGCCTGCCTTTCTCTTGTGAGTTGGGCGTGTCCTCACGCTGACTCTCTCTGCTAACTCTTGCTCTGATTCATCACTTTGCCTGTCCTTTACTCCAAATCTTCTCAGACATCACTTCCAATCTGACACTGACTCCTTCTGGGCTCTGCTTCCTGTGTCTGCTTCTACACTCTGTTTTTCTTAGGGATTAAAGATGTGGACCACCACTGCTTTCTGAATACTTGGATTAAAGGTGTGTCTATGGAACACACAGGCCTCTGAATGTTGACCCCTGCGATATAGACCCTTCCTAGCTTTCCCACAGGCCTATTCCTCTACACTCAGTAAACAAAGCGGAGAGCAATTGAGGAAGACAACAGATGTCAACCTCTAGTTTCCATAAGGAAGTACACATTTGTTTGTGCACCTGCACATAGTGAGCCCATACACATGCAAACATGCATACACACATGCACACACATATGCATGTAAAAATAAGAAAAATGCTTTCAACTTTTCCCTTGCAAAATGTATTAAGTAATATGAATGTCACAGAAATTACGTGGCTTGTAAATTATGTTTTGAAGTCCCTATTCTGTCTCAGTGCTCAGTATGAGAAGCCAGAAAAGTACTGAAAATAAATGTCCATAAATTCAAACCATTAAAATGAAATATGCCCCTGAAAGTTTGAAAAGATTTAGAGTAAAATATCAGTTTGATATTAAGTCAATACAATTAATCTTTCATGACCCTGGACCAGGGGGGACGATGGGTGGTAGGATTGAGGAACTCTACAAAATTTAAAGGAACTTGTGGGGATTATTATTAATTTATCAACACTAAACTCAAACACAAGCTTTTCTTTGTTGTTCATCTTGGGGCATCACTTTCTTTTGTTATCAAATAAATCAACTATCCACTAGACTTTTTTTTTTAATTTGGACCCATTCACTGTATAAGCTAACTAAAATCTACCTAAGAGTTTGTTACTATTTTTGTCTTTACTATTGAATTGAATGACAACTACGGTGGCAGGCTCTGCCTGTGTTTTGTAAAGCTGCTGGGTTGCAGTTGACAACAACAAGGATGTGAAAACGAATCTAGCTCATGACTTTCTGTATTAACCACTGTCCATTGGTTCCATAAGAAGAAGAGTTGTGGTAGGCGGGAAGGCAGAGAGGGTGGACTGAGACACACTTCCCCTCTTCTTACAGCGCTTGCAGATAGAGCACGGAATTCAAGTACGGCCTTCTATTATTCTGTTCTCTAAACATGTGCCTTAGATCCTCAAACCCACACCTAGGATGGTGTCTGGAGTTTCCTGCTTCCTCTAATAGGCTGTAAGCCCCTTAAGATTGGGATCATGATGGAACCATCTTTATAAATCTCGCAAAACCACTTTAATTAGACCTATTGATGCATAAGGTCCCTATTAAACATCAAGACTTGAAAGGACAGAAAATCCAGCCTGGCTAATCTTTTTATTACCCAATATAGTGCCTTAATCTTAGTTGGCACTTAATAAATAAAGTTTGACTTGGTGTTTAGATGACTGAGTAACACATGAATGAATATCAAACACTGCGCAAACTCTTGATAGCAGGCTCGGGGAGTAATCTCTGCATAAGAGGACAACCTTGTGGGGCAGGCTCTTCTGTCCTTGCTTACTGTGATGGGAAAATCACAGCTACAGTCTGTGGTGACTTCTGAAAAGGGACTATTTCTGCCATGTCCTAAAACTAGTACTTCGACCTGGTAAATTGGAAAATGAAACTCTAAAATTTTATTGAGCACAAACTCGACTGGCCACTAGATGGCACTTTTACTAGTCGTGGCTCTAATGTGGGAAGGGTTTGGGGTCCAAAAGTCTCCTCTAAGTATATAGATAGAATTTTGCAACTGACTTTTAGTTTGAGGAAAAATATATAAAAATAAAAGACCCCTCTTACTTATTAATGCCCATTGTGATTATTTGAATGAGAATGGCCCCGATAGGCTGATATGTTTGAATGTTTGGCTCTCAGTTGGTGGAGTGCTTGGGAAGTGTCATTGGGGATGAGCTTCAAGGTCTCAAAAGCCCATGCCAGGAAGAGTGTTCCCGTCTCTCTGCCTCCATCTCTCTGGTCAAGTGTAACTTCTCAGCCACTGCTCCGGTACCATGGGTGTCCTGCTCCCAGCCATGGTGATGATCACGGACTAGCCCTCTGAAATTGCGAGCAAGCCTCCAATTAAATGCTTTCTTTTACAAGTTGCCTTAGTCACGGTGTCTCTTCACAGCAATAGAACAGTGACTAAGACACTGATTAAACTTACACGCTGCTTATACTTCTGTCATTGCTGTTATGTGTCATAATTTACTAGTATAATATCAAACTATATTGCCTGTAAGGTGCTAGAATATGCTAAACTCTGTCAAAATGCTTTTCCAAAGTGTGATTCTGAGAGCTTGACAAAAAAATATGGGATCCAGAGCTTCAGCCTACAACTGCAAAAATCTTGAAAATCTGGTTTTAAAATCTCCTAAGGGGCTTCTTGTAGAAGCTTTTCCAAGGAACACGACTATCATTCAAGACCATATGGAAAAGCCATTCATAATTTCTATAAAAATTCAAAGAACATATTCCTTACTACCAAAGTACCTTCTTATTGCATTAAAGACTCCCTACCTTTTTTTTTATGTTCCCAGCAAGGTTCATAAGCTAAGAAAGAATTTCCCATCGAGCTCAGCGGACAGAGAAGAAAGGACAGTGATCTCCAGGGGTGTAGATAAAGGGATAAAAGCCATCAGTGGGCCAGGTTTCCTACCACTCTAAGACTCCCGGAGTCAAGAGTCACACCTCACACTGTAATCCCGGCACTCTGGAGGCTAGAGGCTGGCAGAGCATATATTCAAGGCTATCCTCTGTCTCAAAACCCAAAGACTTCAGAAATACTTGTGCCCATACATTTCTCTATCACTACTGCACTGGTTATTTTTCTGTTGCTGTAATAAAATATCATCACAGAAAGCAACTTCAAGAACAGTTTGTTTTGGCATATACTTCTAGAGAGCTGGTGTCTATAATATTGGGGAAGACATGTCAGCAGGAACAGGAAGCAGAGCAATAGCATTTCAACTACATACAGGAAACAGAGAACAGACTGGAAGTGGGACATGACTACAAACCCTCAAAGTCTGTCTCTCTGTCTCTCTGTCTCTCTGTCTCTCTGTCTCTCTGTCTCTCTCTCTCTCTCTCTGTCTCTCTCTCTCTCTCTCTCTCTCTCTCTCAAATCAGCACAAATCCATCCAAGCTACTGTGGGACCCTGGGAAAGTCAAGCAGAAAAGTCAGAGGGTGCTAGTGTCTTTCTGCTCCCGGAGCAGAATTGGCAGATTTGCATACCTGTCTTAAATCTGTGCATTCCCCTGCCCCTGTACCCCTATAAATGTGCCCTCGCGCTGTTGAGACCGCACCCCCAGACACGTGTCTTCCGAGTTCCTGTGTTCTTGCCTGCTTACCAGGGCTCACCCAAAGCCAGGAGAGCTGCAGTAAAGGACAGTGGTGTGTTCCTGCGTGGCCTTCCCCTTGGGGACGGCATGCTGCGGGCAGCTCCGCCGAGCTCCAGGCAGAAGAGCTGCTGCTGGGAACACACTCGTGGGAGAAATATTCTAGAACACAACAAACTACCTATTTCTCTACTATCTCCAAGTGACATTGAGTATAATTTCTCTCCTTTTCCAGCTTCACTATAAAACTCACAGCCTCCATGTTCCTCTTCCTGAAGCCTGTATCAAATGCCTGATGGATTTCTTATTATCAGTATGCAAAACTTGAGAGATGACTCAAAGTTAAAAGCACTTGCAGCTCTCTTGCAGAGGATCCAAAAGTCCCTGCACCCTCATGGTGGCACACAACCCTCTATAACTCCAGTTCCAGCCCTCTTCTAGTGTCCACAGGCACCAGGCATGCACGTGGAACACATATAAACGTGCAAACACACATACGCATAAAAAAATAAAAATAGATAAATAGCTAAAAACCTCTCCTTTCTGCACTGTCCATCCCCTGTAGGTAGGATAGCCAGATAAAGAAGATAGACAATTAACTTCAACAAATATCTTTTAGTGTAATGTGTCCCAAACATCATAGGGGACATATTCATACCAAGAGGTTTGCATACTGTTTGTTTAGCATTCATCCTGTACTTTTTATTTGTGAAATCCGCTACCTCCAGCTGGATCCTGTGATCAGGTGACACGGTAAGCATCTGTGTGCATAGAGGTCTGCGATGAGAGCCATCTACGTGAGAGAAGTCCAGACTCAGAGTCCTCTGGGCATCTCCCATCAGCAGCAGAGGCTCTGCTAGAGATGCAATAGAATAGAAACCCCCATCCAAAAACAAAGACATTGATAATTGTGCAAAAGAAGAGAAGAAATGATAAACTGGAGTGCATCAAAAATGATTTTGTACTAAGCCAGGTAAGGTGGTGAATGCCCGTAATCCCAGACCTGGAGAGTTAGGCAGGAGTATCAAGAGTTTTGAGACAGCAAGATGTACAAAAAAAAAAAAAAAAAAAAAAAAGTTTGATCAATATCTGCCCTGGGCCACTTTAAAGAGCAGGCTACCTGACTAAAAGCATATATGACTGTAAAACACTCTTGTCAGTGTCAGCTTATTTATTTAAGCAGTCCCTGCTTCCTGGTATATATATTTGGTGAGTGAGCCTGAAGAATGAGCCACTCTGGTGGAGGCCAGCTCTGTTATTTCTTTTTAGCTGGAGAGGGAACCCGTGGCCCTGGGCACACCAGGCAAGCGCTTTACCTCTGAGCTACATCCTCGGTCCTTGAATTTGTAAAGATAGAGTTTCACTTTGTAGTCTACATTGGTGTGGTTTTGCCTTCCTCCTGCATCCCAAGTGCTAAGGCTACAGGCGTGTGCCACTACGCCTGACTTGTTCTCTTTTTTCTTAAAGTATCGGAGCACAGCCTCGACATGCCTCCTCAGGTCTTACAGTTCGGTGACATCATGTGACTGGTTCTCAGTAGCAGGATGCCAGGGAAGAAGGATGTATGTCACCTCCAAAGGGGGAGGGGTGTAGTGAACTTTACCAATGAGCATATATGGTATCTCTCTCCCTCCCTCCCCCTCCTCCCCTCTTCCCTCCTCTCGCCTCCTCACTTCCTCCTTCCTTCTGAAGGCTTTCGATGGTAATCGAATGATTTCCCAAAAATGACAGATGCTTGCACACAGAAAAGCTCCAACCTGCTCCTGACAACCTGTGTTTTCTGTGATGTAATTGAGAAACTGTCCTTTATGGGACCAAGCCACACTCAGAGTTACTGACTTCAACTAGCTTGACCACCACAACTTTGTATTTAAACAGAAGGCATACTATGAAAAATATGCGAATCCGGTACAAATTGTCAGCCAGACAGGCTCTTTAAAAGCATACTGCCGTCCACCGAGGTGCTTCAGGGATGTTTGCAGTTTGCAGTTTAACATGAAAGCATTTTGCGCCTGTGGTTTGGTGACTGTGACTGTATTAACACTATTATCAGCTTCTTGCTAGGTTTCTTTCTCCATACTTTAATTTTTATGTAAGTCACAAAAGGAAAATAAGGGCTGTTTATTGCCACACACACACACACACACCAAAACCAGTAGTGAATATCAAGATAAGGGAGAATACATTATATGTATCTGATACCCTTCAAAATTGTCTGATATAAGGACACAATCCCATGAACATTTAAAGCCTCACATATCTTCCTCAATAGCTGGACTGATCGCCCAGATAAATAATTTATAAAGGTGACTTGTATGAACGGAGTCAGTTCACACCGCTGCCTGCCTACCGTGAATCCCCATCGCCTCGGAGATCCGACTCAAACGCCGAAGCACATCTGTCCTTGCTTACCTCCCTCGGCTCTGTCTCACTTCCCCGTCTCCTCACACTGATGCCCCCTAGAAGCTTATTGGAAACACAGACGTGTGGCCCCGGTGTTGAGAATTTTGTTCAGTAGATCTGTGAGAAGACTCCAGCCTTTGAAGTTTAACAAATGTCTCAAACACAAGTGAATTACACATCACCTTTGGGGAAGTGCTGTTTAAAATAAGTGATAGGAATACTTGAAACTTGGAGGTATTTCATGGGACAGAATTTTTACAAGGAAAAGAAAGTACAAAGTTTATTTATTTGTGTTACTTTTTAATATATAGCCAGTTACTCACTTCATTCATATGTGAAGTTACAAAAATAAGCAAATGGATCATTTCTAAAATGTCTACTGGATTTATTTCTAAAATAACTGCAGAGTCACTGTCTACCGTGACTAAGAAAGTCCTAACAACTATTCTGACTTCAGCTGCTGTGCTTTTGAAACTATGGGTCTGTATACTAAACAAACACAACATTGGCTCGACTTCTGTACCTATGAAGCTGATTTGAAGGCTAGAGAGTAGTAACGTAAATGGATGATATTATCCTCCGATTCATAAAGGGTAAATGATGGCAGAAAATTCGATGGGAGATGGGACCAGCCTCTACCTTCCAGATATCCCAGATATCTCACAAGTCATTTCTCAAAGTCACATTTTACACAAGACAGTTTCATCCTTGTGAGCAACCCACGCCTCGTTTAACTTAGTCCCCAGAGCCAGACTGCTTGAGTGGAACTTGGAACCAAAGACCTCAACTTTCATTTCTTACTATGTGTGATATACTGTGAGACATTTAGAAAATCGCCCCTCCTCCTCTTCATATTCTCCCAAGTATAAGGTAAGACTCTAATCTTTGCCAATACCCTTGAGATTTAAAAAAAAAAAAAAAAGATACCATAATCATATCTCTAACAGAACTTGAGACTCCAGGAAATAAGTCACTAGCTATAACTGAAAATGTAATTATCTGCAAGTTTTCCCTGTTGCAGTCCTGGTGGAGTTCACATTTCAAACATAAATATTGAAGAGAATCATTCTTATCATTAACATTTATAAATATTTATTGAGGTGCCTATCGGGTATTTGGTAATAATGCACCAGTCAGTAGTCTTACATCAATATTGAAATAGATTCGCATTGCAAAGAAATATATAACTTAAATTAGAGTGTCAAAAATTGGAGAGTGGCCAGGTTCTCTACTGGGAAAAAAAGAATTTGAACGCACAAAGATTGGCTGGCTACCTGAAAACTGGACAAAAAATCTCAATGGTTGAGATAAGTCAATTCCTCGGTTGCCAACACTACCAGCATCACCTTGAAATTTCTTCTACAAAAATGATATAGTTGCAACCCTCAGTGATCTTGAAGGACTGCTCCTTAAAATTCAGAACTTCCTTCTCCAAAGCCTACGCACCCACCATGCCAGCTCTTCACGGTACCCTGCTAAACCTAGAGACCCAAAGGGATCACAACTTTCATAAAAAACCTTAGGCTCCCCCACTGAGAAGCCTCTATTTAGGATTCTAGACTTGGCTTCTTAGATTACGAATTCTTTTAACCAATTTGTAGAGATTTAGTGAGGACAAGAAACAACACGCTGCAAAGAAATTATGCCAAGAACTCTGCGTCAAAGGCTCAGAGCACCCTATCCATCTTTGATTCACCGTGGGAGCCAAGAAAGTGAGTTCACTTCTCTGGAACTCTTTTTTTTTTTCTCAACCAGAAAATGGAAAGATGAGGCTAACTTGCTTTGATTAGAAGCTTGTCATATGGGGAAGGGGGACACAGTTGTAAAGATCTTTGAAAAATACGAAGATCGATAGCAGTGCTAAATAAGAAGAGTTTTGTTTGAGCAAGACTAGAATCTCTTCATTTTTCACTTTCTGTTGAAGTGCCTTCCTCTCTGAGCTACAGAAGAAGGAATCCTATATATCCTCCCTAAGGAAGTTGTTTTAAAACAAATTTTAAATGCCTTTTATATTTGTGTTTCAAGTGCTCCTGGAAGTGGCTTTCCCCCTTAGCATTCTATCTGAAATAATGAGGAATTCAGACAGCCACCTGCTGGTAAAACATCTACACGCTGGCCTGTTGCCGAATGAAGATGCATTCAATCTGGGAGCCGGGTGGAGAACTCTGCTGGTCCTCTACCTTTTATTACAGAGTTGGGGCCCTCTCAACACTTTGATGAATTCTCCCGAAATGAGAATAGCTTTTCTCAAGGGATCTGAGTCAAGGGAATTGACTTAGTTTCTTACTATCTCAGAAGTGTTTCCTTCTTCTCTGGTTTATTTTCCAAAATAATTCATTTATATCTAGTATAGCTCAGAAAGGGCATCTACTTTTTTTTGTATATGTACAACCAATGCAGATGGGAAAGGAATAACAGTGTGATACAATCACACCAACGTATGAAGTTATATATTTAGCAAGGAATAGATGGCTGCCCCTGGACCAGGTATTTAAAAGACAATCATTCTCCTTCACCTTGAAATTTTACAGCAAGTCACGTGGCTGTTGTTCCACCCATCCTGAAGCAAATTAAAGGAATAAAATATAAAAATAAGATACAATTTTGAGCTCTAAATGAAAGTGTTGTCTTAGTCCCTTTTTGCCAATCCAGAGATACTAAATGAACTCTTGACAGTAATTTCCATTCTTTTTCATAGGGAGAAAAAAAGTAAAAAATACTATATAAAGTCCAGAGCAATAGATTTTACAATGAGACAAAAATTTTAAGTGTACATTATTTAATTTAACCTTACGACAACTCTATGAGGTGTGTACTAAAGTTATTACTATTCCTGCTTTGGGATGGATAACAGAAAAGTCAAAGGCAAGTCATTGTCTGTTTAGTAACAAATGATAAAGCCAAAACAAATCCAGGTTTAAGTTTTCTGTACAAAACTGTTTACTTTAGTTGCTATGGGAAAAAGTCGGGGGAAAGATTGGAAGACATGAAGGAGCCAAAATCATTCTCGAGCAGCTGTTTTTAGTTTAGAGGAAATGTTTTTGTTTCTTTATTTTCTGTTTGTTAGTTGATGCTTTAAATCAGAGACAATCAGACTAATCTGATATATATACATATATATATATACACATATAATTATACATATACATATACATATAATTACATATATATATATGTAATTAAGGAAAAGATAGATATCTGTCTGAATGTTAAAAAGAATCAGGAACCACAAAGTAAATTGAGCAGATTTATTTATGATATTTAAATATCATAAAAATTAAAAAATATTTATGATAAAGGAGTAACCCCAAAGATATGATATATATATGATATATATATATTTTTTAAAGGAAGCAGTATGTCTGATCAAAGTACACAAAAAAGAAATTGCTGGTTGGGGGTCTCTCTTCTTTGAAGTGGAGTGAAGACCTCATTGGAGTTGCAGTTGCAGGCCACTGGTTAGTATTAACACTGGTTCCAATACTCAAGCCACAGTCATCAGGTAGCAAGAAACAATACTGCATGGAGCAGGAAAGCCAAGGCTGGCAAATGCACACAGAGAGAACTAGGCCTAGAGCACACGGGATCCACCACAGGACCGTTACAGGAAACAACCTGAACTGTAGCTAGGCCAGGGTTGGAGAACAGATGCATGGAAGAAGTCATGATGTCACTGCCAGAATGAGATCCAGGCATGCCAAGGCAGGAGTGCTGGTCCAGGGCAGGAGTGCTAGTCTCGAAGGGATGGTGTATCTGGGGGGCACATCTGAGGCAAAGTACAAGTTGATGGCCCCAACATACACTGACTAATAGGAGACCCCTCATCAGAATCAGAGGATGACAGAATGTAGCACAGGAACTAGGAAGCAAAGATATGTCCTCCTGGAACATCCTCCACAACCACCAGTATCCACCAACAAAGCTTCACATCATTCTTACTGTCTCAGACAAATGCCTACAAAGTCCAATCCATAACACCAAGGTACATTTGGGGCTGGGAGGCAATTGATAACTGGATTTTTTCCTTCCCTTCATATGGAGCAAAGAAATGACACTAGAGATTGACACCTGTTGGAAGCATGATTTAGTCAGGATCCCAGAGCCATTTATCCGCGCTCACATAACCATGACCTTCATTTGGTTTCTTTTGAAAATACCTTCTGTTGCATTTTTAATTGTAATTCCTATGTATTATGCTGTCCGTCATCTGGCTTTCTACTTCTTGCCTTTTTGAGGGGGAAAGGCAGTGGGAGACAGCATGTGGAGAGGGGGGACTTGCGTTCCAGCATTCCCTCATGGACCAGGACCTTGAAAAGCAACTAGGACTTCAGTTAAAAATAACTTCTGATCACTGAGTGACTGATCCTTTTACCTGGTCAACAAATACTTTTGCTTCAAGTCGAGGGATCAAAACACTTTTCCCATTGATCTCTTCAAGCTTAGACTCACTCATTTAGGGAATGAAAGAGACCAAAGGGAAAGGGGGGATTAAGGTGGATAGTCTTCGCAAAGCCAGCACTGGAAAGAGCGTGTTCTTGCTCATAGTTTGTAAATAAAGGACTGTCTTGTGTAAGCTTCTCCACCCAGAACGTATTTACATGGATTTTGAAAAACTCTTTAATGTTTAGTGTTCTAAAGGTCTCTAATGAGGGAGGAAAGTCCAAAGGAGGAAGAAGAAAGCAAAATGGTATAAAACTCTGAGTTCTCCCTTGTCACACGCAAGGCACCGTTCTGTCTAAAAGCCATCAAAACATCTACTTTCTTTCCGTTTTAAAGTGATTCATCTTTTACTCTCTGAGTAGATCCCAAAATTTTATAATACATACTAATTAGACATCATATTATTCAAAATAGCAGCACCATTTGGTACTGTGAATCACTCACTCCTTCTAGTGGGTCCAATAATACCATGCTCTCTTAATTCTCTTCTGGCCTTACCCTTAAGCACTGGAATTTCTCAGAGTTCTGATACAGGCTCCTTCTATCTTTATGTTACTCGTCCATTTCCTCAGTCATAATTCTGTGGCTTCGGTTGCTATCTACATCCTGAAGATGTGAATCTGTTCTGAAAATTGCTTTCTAAACCTATCTTCTAAGCAATGTACTCACATATTCAACCGACTGTAAACACAATCTTCCTACTTGTTTGTTTTTTATCCAGAAAATGGCACCATCATTCGCCCAGCTATCAAGCTAGAAACAAGCAAAAACATTCCTGATTGTCCTTCCCTCTACTCCTGCAGGAAATTCTGTGTCCTAAATATTTCTGAAATCTACCAACCCCTCTCATTCCACCCTGAAACTCCCCTAACATAGGGCAGCTCTGTCATCCAATGCTCTTTCATACACTCTCTACACATCCAAGACACTCTTAAAAACCAGAAATCACATCATTTAATTTCATAGTGAGAAGAGTTAAAGTCCTACCTTAACACGAGGTTCCATATCTTGTCCAGCCTGTCTCTTCACATTGGTTTTCCCCTCCCTCTTCTGCCACCAACATCTCCACCACAGTGCCTCTCCTCCCCCTTACCCTCTCTCCTCTAAGCCTTTATATATGGTATTGGCTCTGTACACCCCTTTCTCCCTCTCCTTAGCACTATGCATCCACCCTGTTCCTACTTATGCTATGGCTGAATGGCTCATTCCGTAAAGATCTTCCTTGAGACCTCTGGTTTGTGAGTTAAGGTTACTATGCTGTGGTCTCAGAGAACCCTATAGTCCTCCCAATCTAAGCAAGAGTCACGCCTCATTTTTCTTTAAGTATTTTTTTTAAATCTACTTAAAGGCATAATCTGATTATTCAACCTAAATGTAAACTTTAATACACGTTGACAAGTGTATTAGTTGACTAGCCACCCCCATAATCAAGATATAGGACAGTTCCATGAGCCTGCAAACCTCTGTTGTGCTTTAATCCAGTCAATCTTCTCCGTGACTCTAATTTCAGATTAATTTTGCCCTTTTTTTTTTACCCATGCGTTTGCCCTTTTCTGAAATACTGTAGAGACAGAATCATACAGTACATAGAGAGTCATTTGCAGAAGGTTTCTTTTAACATAAAAGAATTCTTTTGATATTATCTATATTGTGTGTAGCAGTAATTCGTTATGCGTTGTTTCTCTCTGTTTCCGCTTTTCATTTGAATGCATGTGTGTGCACTGCACTCACATGTGGGCACATGTGCACATGGAGGCCTAAGGTTGCTGTTGGGAACCTCCCTTGATTCCTCTCCCACCTTAGCTTTTTGGAGGCAGAGTCTCAATCAAACCCAGAGCTCTCTGATAAGGCTAGTCTCTCTTAACAGTCTGCCTGTTTCTGCCTTATAGGTGGGTCACTGCGCCTACCTGCCACCTACATGGGTTCTGGGGATCTGAACTCCTGTCTCCGTTTGTACGACAAGCCCTTCGACCACTAAGCTTTCTATTGTTGTAGAGCACTCCATTGTGGAGATGTAGCTGTTTATCTCTGTATTCTCATCTTTGGTTTCCAATCTGTTTGCTTCTGCTTGGGACTATTAGAAACAAAGTTGCTATAAACATTTGCTTTAAACTCTGTACACACACACTAGACTCAGGAGGTTGAAGCACAAGAATCAAGAGTTTGAAGCCAGCCTGGGTTATACTGCAAAGACGCTGGCGGCAAGATGCTGTCTCACATATTATTTTTGATCATTGTGTGTAAATAGTACCTCTGTCCTTGTACTCTGCTGCCTTTATTTCTTTTGTTTGTCTGAAAACGGTGTCTCACTCTATGTCCCTGACTAGCTTTGAATTTATCATCGCCCTGCCTCTTCTCCCAGAGTTCTAGTTTTCTAATCATGTACTACCATGCTTGGTGGTTATTTTTTTTTAATGCAAAAACAACTTTCCTCCTCCTCCTCCTCCTCCTCCTCCTCCTCCTCCTCCTCCTCCTCCTCCTCCTCCTCCTCCCCCTCTTTCTTCTCCTCCTCTTTCTCTTTCTTCTTCTTGTCTTCCCTTTCCTCTCTTTTTCATTTCAATCTGTACATTCACCTTAGGATATAGGCTTCATAAAGGTTAAAACTGCCTCTCATTAGTTTAAATTCCTCCATAGTTTAGAAATTTTTCTGGCATCTGTAGAATATTTCTTTATCTATCATAGATACAGATAGAAACCAATTACATTATTTATCAAGGGGCAACAGATGCACAACCTAGCTAAGAACCTGCTAACTACAGGTTCCAGAATGATAACTCCATTGATCCATACACTTCATTGATCCTGATCTTATTATAAATACCAAACTTGGAAGTAATGGAGCCGATGTAGTCTAGACCAAAATGGCAGAGAGTAAGGGAGGGAAGAGCTGTAACTCAGGGCTATTACAAAAACTCAGCAGCAGTGATCCCCGGAAGGAAACTGCCAAGAAGACTGAGTAATTCCGATAGAGATTTAGGACTCTGAATGTGGTCAGAGGAAGGTCATGAGTTCGTTTTTAGACATTCTTGATAAAGATGATGTGAATGGTTGGCAAGAGTTGGAAATGTGGACTCAGAGGTTGGACACCCGTCGGGAGTAGCTGAGTGTGCCAAGATTACAGAGAGGGAAAAGAAAGCTAAGAACTTAGCCACAGGTAATGACAAAATTAGAAAATGTTGAAAGGAAAATGTGGAGAGACAGCTTTGAAAGGGAAGACAAAGGACAGAATACTCAGAAAAACGCAGAGCTCTGCAGCAACCAGGAGGACTCGGGGGCAGGGGATTTCAAGAAGGCATTACTAACCTTCATCAAGGCCTCAGCAAAATCGAGGAAACCAAGAACTGAGAAACCTTGCCTGGGCATCAGAGAATGAAGAGCAACAAATACTTCATGACTGACTCACAGTAAAAGAAGGCCTTCAGCAGCTTCACAAACACCATGCAGACCTCAGATCAACAAAACAAAGTCGGTGTGGGGAAAAGTGAGCAGGGAGTTAGCCAGACAGTGTGGGGGTCCTCAAGAAGAAAGGAGTTTACCAGGAAAATACAGCCACTGCTTTTCTGAAATTTCTGGTGTTGCTTACAAAAACCACTCCTTGAAGTCGAAGACCATTCTGAATACACTTCGTCCTGTGGATTTGGAAACAGCACCCTAGAGAGAGTTTAGTTTAGAAAGGAAAGTAGCCAAAAAAAAAAAAAAAATCCCAACTGCATAAGAAGCCAAATATAATCTTTCCTTTTGGTGGCACTCACCAGGCATCCTCTGAAGTTACAAACAGGAGCTTCTAATTGATAAAGCTTTGGTATCACGAAAGGTCACCACGGATTACTCAGGCCTGCTGTGAAACACACTGCGCTGTTCACAAGCATTAGCAATTAACTGCAATAAATAATAGCATGAGTCGCCCCTTCAAACACAGGACAGCATCTTGAAGCCACTTACCTGCAGTAAACAGCAGTCGGAACTAGCTTCTGTAACACTTTTCCGTTGCCTTCTATGCCATAGGCATACTAACTTCTGAGGCCCATCTGACTACCCTCCCCCCTTAGCATACCCATTTACACTGGGGCCTACTTACGCTCCCCCGTGTGATAAGAAAATTACACTCTAAAGCAAACATGCCGAATTATAAACACTGCGTGTGTGACCCCTCCACGTTTGTAAATCTCCGTGATTAAATTATTCCTCCTGTTAATAAGCAAGACCTTTCATTGTCTTAATGATTTATTTTCATTCAGTCCAACTGGCAAGAAGGACTTAGTGCCATTCTGCTGTAACATGTCTCACTCCCGTTCCAATTTTGTTCGCAACAAATGTGTTACAGTTCTCCACTGGCAGCCAGGGAAGCTTCATACAAAGCAGCATTTATTTGCTGTTACAACAGAGCCAAGTCATACATATGCTCTTTGACAGTTTGGAGTATCTGTTTTCCAGCATTCTTCTGGTGCTGTTATTGGAACCATTAAAATTATTTTTTCCAGTTTTTTAAAGGCCCAAGGCACATTAATTTACCCTGATGGATGCTATAAGACGTTCATGTAAAAGAAAAACAAGTGTTACATAAAACATGACCAAACTGTCATCCACCTCCCCTTTACATTCCCTCGGACTCTAATGTTTCATTTCTTCTCCGCTGGAAATGGCAAGCAATAAAAAAAAAAAAAAAAAGAGTAAATTCCCCATTTTTGATGTATGCTTTAGTTTTCACACCCCTTATCACGCTGAACGGTGCCATTTTTGAACCGCAGTAAGAGTGAAACTTTTGCTCTCATGTAAAAGTAAACACAGATGGTCTGGTAACAGCAGAGAACTCTATAACCAAATGCCTCATTTAAGCAGGCCCATTTAATGCCACATTTCATTAAATATGACCTGTCTTCAAGCAGACAGGCTCTCCTTCGAGGAGCCAGTCTTTATCTTTATGTAAGCTCGGAGTCTGTCACTTAAGAGACGTTGTCTTCTTTGTACAGAGGCAGCCATCAGAGCTGGAGAGCAGGGTGGCCCTCTCCAACCCAACCAGACCGATCGACTGACAGATTGCATTCAAAGGTTCTTTTGTCAGTCTATTGTAGGACTTCTATAAGCGTTTTGCCATAGAAACAATGTTATACACAGTGGTTCTATTCATACAAGCCTGCTTCACCCGCTCCATAGTCATGCTAATAATTTAATAGAATCAAAATGCACTTGTGCTAAATAATACCATAATCAAACAATGTATCATGACGCTTCTGTGAGAATGCATTAACAATTCTAGCCTTTTTTATGCTTGTAACATTTCCTTTTGGTAACATCTCTCTGAATTCCTCTTTCAAACCTCCCTTGGCACTGGGTAACAGTGCCCCAAATGAAAGCCACCAGTTTTAGCCACTACTACCTGGAACCAGGATGTTTGGTCTGGAATGTTCCACAAAGACAGTGTACTAAGGTCTTTAAGGCCTTTAAGGTATTTAAGGTCACCAGCCTGTGGCATGACTGGAAAGTAGCAGACACTGTAAGGCCCGGGCACAATGGAAGAAAGTGGGTGATCTGGAAGGTCACACTAGAATGCCGCATAGTCTTTCTCTTTGTTTCCCAGCTGTCATGAGGCAAACAAGCTGCCATTATACGCCTGCCATGACGAGCTGGGTATCTACAGGCCCAAAGCAACAGGCTCAAGCAACCATGGACTAAAACCATGTGTTGATTTTCTCGGGGATTTTGTCACGATGCTGGGAAACTAACTAACACATGGTGCTCCGGTGTGGAAACGGATTCACTCAAGGGGTAATGAACACAAGGACTGGGTTTGAGGAGCGAAGGTATGTGACAGGGTTTAGAAAGCTAGGGCAGATTATGCTGCCAGCGGACACATCAGGCATTAGCTGAGCCTATGCATCCTCCTCCCTTGTCTCCCATGAGCCCCAGGTTGTTCTGACCGCCCCCCCTTTTCTGCCACTACCCTCGATAGCATTAACAAAGATTTCCCTCTGCCTTCCGGCTGACCACACCACAGACCAACAGCCTCGGCTGGCTCTTTTGTTCCTGAGTTTCCTAAACAGCGCTGCAGCTGCTAACAAAGGAAACCAAGAGATAAAAGAGCTCTCCTAAAGGTACCTTTGCCCAGACTTTTGTTTTTAATTTAGACTAAGTTGAAAGAGTCAAGGGTACACCTGGATGGTAACAAAAGGTTCTGAAGGGACAAATGAGGTATGAATTAGTTTTATAACACTCAAGGGAAGTCACATTAAGCAGATACGATCTACTCAGGAAATTATATATATATATATATATATATATATATATATATATATATATATATTCTCCCACCAGCTACAGCTATCAAGATACTACAACTGGTATTTAGGAAGATATCCTTTCCCCTATCACACACACTCTGAAACTGGAGGCAGAGTGGTATCAGCAAGTAGTGAATTTTTCTCATTCTCATACCACCATGTTCACAAATGTCATGTTCTTTGCCTAAAACCAACATTCCATTCAAAAGTGGGCCACACGATCCCTCTGTCCAGGATCATTTGCATCAATTTCTGTGGCATTTATAGACAGACAGTGCTCTCTGTCCACGCACCGTGTCCCAGCTCAACTTCCCGTCTTCCTGCAAAGGGGAGAAGCGTGAGTTCCACAGCTCACAGCGCTGTCTCCCAGCATGGCCTGTTATCTCTGGAAAGGACCTCCGCTCCTGACAATTGTCTCTGTCCTCCTGAACAAACCCCCATATCTCCCACACCACCCTCCCCAGAAATGTCTAAAACTAGGGCACAAATCCGGAGGGTGGAGTTTTATTTCAGGGACTAAGAAACCACCTTAGCCCTCGCTGTCTTGTAAGTCTACCTTATAGAGGCTGTTTACAGCAGGCTGAAGCTAGGAAGCCCAGAATCAGCGCATATTCTTCTGGAAATGATGGAAAGAACAAAATATGTCGATTAACACCCTGCTTGGTATATTTCAGAAAAACTGCCAGGCTTGCCTCTCAAATTGTTTCATAAGTCAGCTGTAAAGACTATTAGACCTAGGTACTGAGTATGGACATGAGGGGTTCCCGGGGAGAACACGCCAGACCTGAGAGGTCCTGCCCAAGCTGGGGGGCGAGAGCTTTATGCTCCCATTTTTCTTTTCAAACTTCTTTTCTGTTTTAAAACCACCCTTTAAACAAGCTTACCGCATTCTAAGCAGTCCAATAAATGATTAATGTAAATATTTTAACAAATCCTCAGAAGTCAGTGAAATAGGCTATTATGCCAATTTATAGGTGAAGAAATTACGACTTCGTTCTCAGAAAAAAAAGAAAGTTATTGTATGAATTTATGACTACAAAGAATTTACGACTATAAAGAGAATATTAAAAAAATAAATCAAGGCCGGAGAGGCAGCTCAGTTAACAGTGTTTACTGCCAAGCATGAGGGCCTGAGTTTCATCCCCAGAAGCCACATAAAAAGACTCAACCGTGATGGCTTGTGCCATCCCAGCACTGGGGAAGTGAACACAAGTGGGCCCCTGGAGGCTCTGTGGCCATCCAACCTAACCAAAGTGGCGAGTTCCAAGTCTCAGTCAAAGGTCCTGCCTCAAAAAAAAGTGACTGTTGTAGAAGTTTATTTTTAGTTGTGCTTAAAATAATTTTTGTGCACAGTTGGGAACGGGGCTGCATAGGCCTTGGCTTTTTATATTGTCTGCAGGTGTTGGGTTTCTGTGGGGGATGTTGGATTGCTTACGATCTGCACCTGAGGAGTTCTGAAAGAAGAAAAACACCTGAGCTCAGACGCTCAATGTTCCACTGGTGAGCTGGCACTGGCCATGACTGTGGTTCCCTCTGCTGAGGTCTGGCAGGGCTTCCATCTATGAAAATGCCTCCTTTTCCTGTTTGCTGGGCTGCCACAGCAGCGAACTAGTACAGGTGGCTGCTCCTGAGAAACAACACCAAGGTTGACTTCCGGACACACACACACACACACACACACACACACACACACACACACACACACACTGACTATATAGTAATTTTTAAACAACATAAAATATAAGCTAAAACACAATATTAAGAAACAGGCCAAATCTCTCCCTCTCGGGGCTCCAAGAACCCTGCAGAAGAGGGGGCAGAAAGAATGTAAGAGCCAAAGGGGACAGAGCACACCAAGGAAGCAAGGCTCTCCGAATCAATGGGACTAAAAGCACATATGAACTCACAGAGACTGAGGCAGCATGCAGAGGGCCTGCACAGGTCTGCACCAGATGGGGTCCTAGAGCTGAAAGAAGTGGACTCATGCTCCATCCCTAACCCAGAAGCAGTCTCTAATTGATCATCACTTGCAAATGAACAATAGTTTTTGCTAAGGAAGTCTCACCGGGGAAACAAAGGGCAGCCTGTGTGCCCAGCAGTAGACGGCCAGCAGAAAATGAACTCAGTGGCGTCTTTGGAGGTTCCCTGTCTCATAATGTCATGTCAGGACTCTTTCTTCTTTAAATCTTAGTTTTTATTTATTTTTATTGTTTATTTCTTTTTACCATATGGGTCTTTGGGGTGTATATTAAGGCATGCAGTTTATTGGGTTTTTGTTTTCTGGGATTCCCCAGTGTGTGAGTAAATGGGTCTCTGTGTCTGTATCTGTTTCTTCTGCCTTCTCTTCTCTTCTCTTTCCTTCTGGTGTTTTGGTGTTTTGCTCGTTTGTTAAATTGCTTTGGTCCATTCCAAAATGTTAGTTTTCTGTTTTGTCTTATTATATTTTATTTTATTATCATTCCCTTAGAAGCCTGTTTGTTTTATAATGAGAGACAGAAAGGGGTGAATCTGGATGGGAGGGGAGGTGGGGAGGAACTGGGAGGAGTAGAGGGAGGGGAAACCATAATCAGGATATATTGTGTGAGAAAAAAATATCTATTTTCAATTAAAGGAGAAAAAATATTGTAAAAAATAGAAACGGGTTAACATTATCAGTTACAACTAAATGTACATGGGATAAACTCTACTTAAAGAATTCTGTTTTTAGTAAAAAGAAGTCTAGGATTTGAAAGCCATACTCAGAAAGTTGAACTTTGCTTATTTTGTGGATGAGAGGCCACTGTGTGACACTGTGAAGGTAAAGCCTGAATTTCTTTGGGGACCCCAAGATGTTGGAGGTGCCAGAGTCATGGGATACCTGCCAAGGAGAGCTGCTAACAGTGGAACCAGCCCAAGAGAGAGAGAAGTGTGTTGCAGTCAACAGCATTGAAAGGAGTTGGAGATCTAAAGATTACTTTGACATCAGACACAGAGATGCAGAGTTTGGAGTTTGCCCTGCTGGGTTTAAGTCTTGCTTTTGGTCCAGTATTAATCCTTACTAAGACCCTCTTTCTCCCTTTTGGAATGGAAATGTATCTCCTGTGCCACTGTATGTTGGAAGTATGTTATCTGCTTTTTTATTTTGGTTTCACAGGAGGTTACAGTTAAGAGATTACAGCCATGAGTCTCAGAAGAGACTTTGGACTTAGACTTTTGAAGTTGTACTGAATGCATTTTACATTATGTTATGGCTACAAGCCTATGGGGGCCAGGAAATGGAATATGGTGGTTTGAACAAGAATGGTTCCCATTGGCTCATATATTTGAATGCTTAGTCATCAGGGAGTGGCAATATTTGAGAAGGATTAGAAGATTAGGAGGCTGTGACCTTCTTAGAGGAAGTGTGTCACTGGGGGCAGGGCTTTAAAGTTTCAAAAGCCCATGCCAGGATCTCTCTCTCTCTCTCTCTGTCTCTCCTTCTCTCTCCCTCTCACTCCCTCTCCCTCTCTCTCTCTCCACTTGCAGATCAGGACACAGTTCTCAGCTTCTGCTCCAGCACCATGTGTACCACCATGTTCCCCACCATATTGAAAATAAACTAAAATTCAGAAACTGTAGCAAGCTCCCAATTAAATGCTTTCTTGTATAAGAGTTGCCTTGGTCATGGTGTCTCTTCACAGCAATAAAATAGTGACTAAGAAGACCTTTAAACGAACTGACACCAATGCTTCTCAGACCATTTCATAAAATAGATAAGGAAAAATTCTACAAAAATAAAAAAATCGTATTGTGGAGGTCAGGTCCATCGCTCAGGCCTAAGAAACTTTAGTCAGGCTTCTAAGAACACCAAAATTGTATAGGCCCAAGCCAGGGGCAGTGTGACCCAGAATAGTTCCAGAGTTTCCCAGGGTTAAAGCAAAAACAATTTCTGTAAGAAAAACATTTTCTAAGACAAATAAGGCAGCTAGATAGCCTTGGGCTAGAGAATGTGCCTCCCTTCCTGCAGATGGTCCATAATCTTGGTCCCACAGCCTTGGGCTGAGGAGTTCCCTCCTCCCAGTTGCCCACGACCTTGCTATATGCTAGCACCAACCAGTTTAAAGGTTAACTGGCCCCTACCTATCAAAATGGGAAAACAATTTAGGGACCAATCAACTTACACCAACATGGTCTGTGCTTAGCAACTATGCAGCCCCCTAGCAACTGTTTCAACTGTAAATAATAAAAAGGCTTGCTTTCTGCCCGTCGGGGCTGTTTCTATCCTGCGTGTTAGAGCGGTCCCAGTATACTGGAATAAAATCCTCTTACTATTTGCATCGATTTTCCGACTGTGAGTCTCTGTGGGGGTGCGGCGTTCCAGTTTGGGCCCCTTGGGGTCCAACAGTATGAGCCAATATTACCCTCATATCAAAATCAGATAAAGACAAACACTAAATATCGATGATAGATGATAGATAGATAGATAGATAGATAGATAGATAGATAGAAGTATTATATGGTCTAGATACGCCTCATCAGTTAAGAGCACTTGCTGTTCTTGAAGAGAACCTGAGTTTGGCTTCAGCATCCGTACAATGCTCACAGCTGTCTGTAATTACAGCTCTGGAGAGATGCTCTCTTCTGGTCTCAGTGAGCACCTGCACTCATGTGGACACGCACACAATTAAAAATAAAAATAAAATACTTTTAATTAAAAATAAATAATAGTCAGGTGTGATGGTGCAGGCCTTTAATCCCAGCACCTAGGAGGCAAAGGGAGTCAGATGTCTGTGAGTTTGAGGCCTGCCTAGCCTATACAGTAGTTCCAGGATGGCTAGAACTACATAGTGATATCCTGCATCAATGAACAGAATAGTAGTAACGGTAATAACAAGCTTTAGAGTACAGACCAGTCATTCTGATAAACATAGGTCCCGAAATTCTCCGTAAAACATTTGCAAGTATTTTACGGAGAATTTTGGGACCTATTTTAAAACACATCAAAGATGATCGAGTTGGCTTCATTTCAGAGATACAGGGTTGATTCTGTGTGTGCAAATCAATAAATGTAGTATCTCACAAACGCGAACTCAAGGACAAAAATCACGTGATCATCTCAGTAAATGCCGAACAGGCTTTTGACAAAATCCAACAGCCTTATAGATAAAAGGCCCTAGGGATACTAGAAATAGAAGGAACACACCTTGACACTTTCTCAGTTCTTATTTGATATAGCCTTTAATAAAATGAACACTCTTACTCTGTTTTAATGGAATAGAATAGAATAGTCTTGAGTCAATGAATAAGACAAGAAAATTAAAAGGAAACAAATAGAAAAGAAAAAATTCAAAGTTTATTTGCAGATGACACTACACAGAATGAGATCCTAAAGACGCTCCCAGAAAACACTTAAATATGATGGAACAAAGTGGAAGTATACAAAGTTAGCACATATAAACCAGTTATCCTACGTAGCAAAAAACAGACACGCTAGGAGATAAACAATCCCATTAACAATTGCTTCAAAAACTACTGTTTCATTTCAAGGAAATGAAAGACCTTCACAATACAAACTTTAAAATACTAAAGACACTAAGACAGAAAGGAATCCCGTGCTCACTGAACAGTAGAATTAATACTGTAAAAATGGTTAGACTACCAAAAGCAAACGACAGGTTCAATACAACTCCCATGCCCATCCATATTCCTGTGCCAGTCTTTGAAGAAATAGAAAAACAAAATCTTAAATCCATGTGGAAGAACAAAAAGCCCTAGATAGCCAAGCCAAGCCAATCCTGAGCAAAATGAAGAATGCTGGAAGTATCACCGCACCTGAGTTCAGGTTGTACTTGCAGTCACAGTAATAAAAAGAACGTGATGCTGGCATATCATACCGTAGGTCAGTGCAGTGAGGTAGGACAGGATAGGATGTCTTCCAGCTACAGCTGTCTGAGTTTCCTTTTTCTTTTTACTTTTCTCCTGCCAGGGTCTTCTTTTGCAATCCTTGCTAACCTGGAACTCATTATGTTGATCAGGCCAGACCTGACTTCTCAGAGATCCATCTGCCCCTGCTTCCCCAGTGCTGGAATTAAAGGTGTGAGCCACCACGCCTGATCCAGCCATCTGCTCTTGACAAAAAAAAACAAAAATACATATTAAACACAGCCTCTTTTCCAAACTGTACTCAAAAACTGTATGCCTGCGTGCAGAAGAATGAAACTAGATACCTGTCTCTCATCTGTGCAAAGATCAATTCCTAGTGGGTGAACGACCTTAGTGTAATATCTAATTCTGGAAATATTAGAGGGAAAAGTAAGGGAAATACCTTAAAATACAGGCACAGGTAAGATAGCCAGGACTTCAGTTGCTCAGGAAATAGCGTCAGTGACTGACAGATGGGATCCCATGGAAATAAACCTGGACCAGCGGGCTGTGATTCAGCGATAGGGTCATAGGTGAGATGTCCAGGAAATGAGAAGATAAGAAAACTGGGGTCAGGAGGTCTTGTATAATCTAATGGCTTGTGCCAAGCACGTTTATTAAGAAGTCTAGTGTCTTATATACTATTTCCAAGGAAGAAATGGGACAGAGAGAAAACTGTCATACAGTGGGACACAGCCAGCAGGAGGATAACCAAGCAATGTTGTACAAGGAGAACACGGGGTAATTCAAGAGCATCGTAGACTGGGCACACAGCAGCCTAGGGACTGATAACATTAGTCTCTTCAGGAGGAAAAGCCAAGTTCTCAAGAACCAGAACCTTAACTCCTTCAGGGCCCTGGCCGCCAGCCCCCGACCAGCCTTACCACAGCTGACCGGGGCAGGACTCAGAACTATGTTACTGTTGTTCTTTTCTCAGGGCCTGAGAAAGCCTTGGATGAGTCAGGCTCTCAACTGGAAGTAAAGCGCTTCTGCACACCTAAGGAAACACCAAATGAAGAGACAGCCTAGGACCGGACAAAATCTGGATAGCTAAATATCTGACAGAGCATTAATTTCTAGAATATATAAAAATAAAAACTTTTAAAAAATTAAATAAATTGAGCAACCCAATGAATGGGCTAATAAAATGAACAGGCAGTTCCTGTAAGATAAAACACGAACGACCAATAAACATAAGGAAGAAAGCATTCAGCTTCACTAGCAATCAGAGAAATGCAAATTAAAACTACATGCGAGGACCGGAGCTGAATCTCAGTTGGCAGAGCACCAGTCTAGCATATACAATGCACTAAATTCAATCCCCAACACCACATAAATCAAGTGTTGTAGCACAGGCCTATAATCCCAAATTTTGGGAGGTTACAGGCAAGGAGTTAAGAAGTTCAAGGTCACCCATGGTTACAGAGAAAGTTCAAGTCCAGCCTGGGATTCATGAGACCTTGTCTCAAAAACAAAAATTACTACAGTCTATCTCACTCTAGTCAGAGTGGCAACCATTAAAGAAAGAAAGAAAGAAAGAAAGAAAGAAAGAAAGAAAGAAAGAAAGAAAGAAAGAAAGAAAGAAAGAAAGAAAGGAAAGGAAGGAAGGAAAGGAAGGAAGGAAGGAAGGAAGGAAGGAAGGAAGGAAGGAAGGAAGGAAAGGAAGGAAAGAAAAGAAAGAAAGAAAGAAAGAAAGAAAGAAAGAAAGAAAGAAAGAAAGAAAGAAAAGAAAGAAAGAAAGAAAGAAAGAAAGAAAGAAAGAAAGAAAGAAAGAAAGAAAGAAAGAAAGAAAGAAAGAAAGAAAGGAAAGAAAGGAGGAAGGAAGGAAGGAAGGGAGGGAGGGAGGGAGAAAAGAAGAAAGAAAGAAGAAAGGAAGGAAGGAAGGAAGAAAAGCAAGCTGAGCATATGGGCAAAGGGGAACCTTACACACTGCAGGTGGGGATGTAATCTAGTTCACCCACTATGGAATGTACAATGGAAGTTCCTCAAAACATTAAAATTACGTCTATCCCATGGCCCTGGGATATTGTTCCTGAGTCAACATAATAATATTTATTGCAGCACCATTGCCAATAGCTAAGTTATGGACCAGCCTAGGTGTCCAACAGCGGAGGGCTGGGTAAAGAAAATGTGGTATGGACACACAATCAATTTTTTTTCAGCCATAAAGAAGAACAATGTTAAATGTCATCTGCAGGAAAATGGATGGAGCTGGATATGGTCATAGTAAGTGAGCTGAGCCAGTCTCCAATTTGTAGTTCAGAGATTTTTATACAGAAAAATAAAATCATATGGAAGCAAAGCCATGAGGAGAAAAAGGGAATTAATGGGAGAGGGTTGATGAAGAAGGGAAGAGGAGGGAGAATCGGCTCAATGGGCAATATAGACTTGGATGAAAATTCCCTTATGTATCAGTACCGTGTGCAATGAATATACACAATGAAAAATATTTAAACAGAGATAAATTGTTTTAGCAGTCCACTACAATCTTTTACCCTCTATTTATGGAAGGAGAAACGTAGGATAGAAAGAAATCTTCACCACTTTTACAAACAGCCTTGATATAGAATGAGAGAAAGGTAGAAATCTTCACAGCCTCTCTTAGGCTGTCCTAAGCTTGAAGAGGACTAGCTGACAGTGAGTCAGACTAGCATCTCAGCTCATGGTCTGTAAATTCAATCCCTCTAGCCTTTGGTTTTTGTTTTTTAGGAATTATCACACTAACAATAGCAATCCAACCAACGAACCACCAACCAACACCCACCCTGGCTCTGGGGGCTTCAGACTTTTTATACCCTAAGCCAAAAGTTCCCATAACCTCATGCAGCACACAATCCCAAAAACAAGCTACAGGTGCCAGAACCATTGCACCCAACCAAATTATAGCCACCTGCATCAAGCATTCCAAATCCAACTCGTAAACAACTCTACCACAGCTGGGGTGGGCACGTAAACCTAATCCAAACACTATTTTGCATTTTTAAAGAAACCAAAATAACAAAAACCTCTTCCAAGGTTCCTCTACAAATTGTTAACCTTATTATGGGTTAATAATCATTGATGTGTGATAATGGGAAAGTCAACACAGAAATTGAAGAAGAGAGCTACTTGGTTTCGGAGGTAGACCTAATGACATATGGGACTTGTCTGGTTAGTTGAGTCCATGGTTGAGATCAAAACTACAGTTTGCTTCATCCTGCCTCTTTGAGTTCCCTTGAGATGTATAAATGCATATGAGATGGAATGAATGGATTTGAACGTCAGGACCTCTGTATTAGAGTAGTCAACAGAGAAGCACACCAAGACAGCGTGGAAACACCATTGTCAAAAAAAAAAAAATCTCTATGAATCTCTCACATCTGTGCATGTCTTACAAGACAGGACACTAATATCATTTGTTCCATTATTTTTCCAGGGATGTTTGTTCAGTGAACAGCCTAAGAAGATGTAGTATCTGCCTCTGGAGTACAAAGCCAAAGTACAAGCCAACTTATTGGCCATTATAAATTTACAGGTTTCCTAAGCTTCAGGGTTCTCCGTGCAGTGCACTACATTGCCTGTGTAGATGTTACCCGGCCCTCTTCACGCTACCTGGACGAAGTTAGGACTTGGGGAGTACAAATCCTAATTCTCCAGCTGTAGTTACCACTCTGAATACTAAGCAGCTCTCTGTTTCTGACCCTCGGTCCTCATACTACCTGCCAGCATCTGTGGCAGCTACTTTATTACCCTGCAAGTATTCTAAAATCTCGGCCCGTTCACTGTTCTTGACAAGTTCCTAGAAAATGCCTTTTGAAAAACCTTACACACAAGCCGGGAAGATGGCTCGATGGGGGAAGCGTTGGGTAAGCAGGACTACCAGTGTGCAGCGCCATGCCTGAATTTTTTTCTCTTTCTTTTTATGCATTTTTCATGTCTGTCAGTTTTACACGGGTATACAATGCATTGTGACCATATTCACCCCCTCCCTGCCCTCTCTCATTCCCCACTCTCACTGACACCATCCTTCCTCCCAAGCAGTCTCTCCATCCTTCACTGGTGATGAGGAGAAACAAGATGGGATTTTCTAGACAAGCCCAGAGCGTGATTCTGTCATATATGCTGACTTCCTGAGGCCCTGCTAGACCTCCTGAGAGGCCAGGTCTAACCCCCAACCACTGTAGGCCAGTGTTCTCACTTTTCAAATTTATCTAAACACAGATCAAAATAGTGTGTGAGGCAGATAAATGATCATCACGCATTTCTAAAGATAGACTTAAAACATTCATTAATTTGGTTCCGTTTCCTTGCTGCGGTGAATAAGCAGCAATAAACAGAAGGGTGTGAGTATCTCCGCGGTAGGGTGCAGAGTTCTCCGGGTGTTTGCCAAGAGTGAAATGACTGGGTCGGATGGTAGTTCTATTTTTAATTTTCTGAGAAACTTCCACGCTGATTTCCATCATCGCTCTCTTAATTTTCATTCCCACCAGCAGCGAGTAAAGGATTCCTCTTGTTTGAAAGAGAGAATACGGCTAAAAAATCTAGCCGTTCATCCACAGATGGATGGATGATGCAATCTTGTATAAATAAATTAGAATATTATTAAGCACCAAAGAGAAATGAAATCAGAGTCTGTAGAAAAAATGGATGCCTACACATACGTGTGTGGACAAGTGTACGTGTGGATCTATTCTAACATTTAGAAAGGAAAATAAGAAAGGGTAGAAGAAGATGGTGTGGAAGGATGGAATGCAGATAAAGTGAAAGACGATATAGAGATAGTTGCTTTTCTAGTTTAAACTATCAGGGTTTTTTTTTTTTCTTTTTCATGGTAAACAAGTACGCAGAAATGTAACAGAGAGTGAAAGTATAAACTCCTAAGTGAAGGTCTACGGCTTCAGAATGACTTTTAACTGTATAGAAGTTCACTGACTGTTTGACCAAGTGTTTGTTCTGAGTGGCTATATGACTCTAGCTTTGAGACGTTTTTATTTGTGAGTTCACTACAATGAGATGGCTTTTATAAGATAATCACTAAGAACACTGTTAAACACAATAGTACTTAACATATATGTTCAACGCATTTTTAATTAAATTTGGCAAGAAAATAGTTTATATGTATTTTCTACATGTAACATACTTCAGAAAAAGACTAACCACTTACATGCACCCATGTTAACAAGTGCTGTCTCTGGGGCCCTGAGCCTATGAATGCTTCCATGTGTTCGCTTTTCTGTCTTCCCAATGTTGTGTAATCATGTGGTTATTTTGCAATCAGGAAAAAATGTTGCTTTTATATATAAAAAAGCTATCAAAGCTACCTCTGAACTCTCCTAGGCTCCGAACAACCTCAATTATAGTGCTGGCTCACACTGTGTTGATTACATAAATACAAATGACCCCCAAATTACAACGGTTTGACTTATGATTTTCAACTTTATGATGATACTAAAGTGAAACACGCCCAACAGAAACCAGGCCTCGAAATCTAAATCTTGATCTTTTCCCAGGCTAACAATACGTGCTACGGAACCCTCGTGTGGTGCTGGGCGGCAGCAGCGAGCCGCAGATCCCAGAGAGTTGTGTGTTCACTTGGCTCCAGATACTGCACAGGGTGCTGCCTTGCTAAACTATGGGTTCAACAGACTGGATGAATTAAGTGCATTTTCAATTTACTATATTAACCTATTGGGATGTAACTCCATTGCAAGTCAGAGGGCATCCATATCTGTTAGACTGGGAAAGGAAAGGGGAAGGGTATGTGTCAAGAGTTCTTAAAGGTCCGGGTTGATCAAGCCATCACTAAGCCATCTCCCTCGCTCACTGACTCTAGGGAGAAAATAAAGGATCATAGGAGCACATGACAGTGTTTTCCTAAAAAGGCGAATGTTCTCTCTAGGAAGCTTAGAGAGCACGAGGGTATGAGGGAAAGGGACCTTCTATACAACTGATTCATTCTAGGCCAGTCTACTGGCAAATCTCCGTTTGTCGGGAAGAATGTAAACCAGACTTGATGAGAGCGTGGCGTAGACGATAAAGATACGGCACAAGTCAATCGCAGCAGTCTCCGTCTCTTCTGAAGGGCATGTGTCGTCAGTGGTGCTTTATAATACAGACATTTCACTCTTAGTTCCAACTTGGTCATTTTCCCTCACGTAGCAACCCTCCACTCTAGGGCTGTTTAACCATCCGTAGTTAAATATGTCAGTCATCAAAGCCACTGTCAGAAATGGGATAACCCAAAAGCACAAGGAGTTTTACTTTGCCTTATGAAATAATGTAGAAATCAAAATAGATTTCTGATGGGCCTACCTGACATATAACATTTATTTTCACAACGGAATCTGATTCCCCCATTTCATATGCAACAACTGGAATCTTTGTTTCTTAAAATGTAACCTCCTCAAAGGATGAAAAAGGTAATAAAGGATCGAATTTACTGCAGTGATTTAAGGGACATAACAGCCTGGTTGGTTTTTTTCTACAGACACATAATAAATGACATAGGAGTTTAAATGTCGAAGTTGTTCCAGCTGGAAATGGCACCTAAATAAGTACAGAGTCAGTGCTATGTGTTTTTTAATTTTTTATTTAAGTAAAATATAATCAAATCACCCCTCCTTCCTTCTCCTCTCTCCAACTCCCCCCATGCCCACTCCTCCTCAAAGTCATGGCCTCTTTTTCTTCAACTATATTATTACATATGCATGTGAATGATTCATTCCTACACCCTGCTGAGTCAGTTGAGTGGTTTTTGCATGAATGTTTTTAGGGCTGACCACTTGTTGGATAACCATCTAGGGAGCTCATCCCAGGGAAGACTAATTCTCAATGTCTCGGCCTGTAGCTCATCATCAAAGGCTGGGGCCCCGTGAGATTTCCCCCATCCATGTTGGCATGTCAACTGGCTTTGTCATTGTTCAGGTCTTGTTTAGGCAGCTATATTAATGAAATTTCATGGGTAGAGCTTCCTTGTCATATCTGGAAGGCAATGCTATGCTATGCATTTTGATGGTATTAAGATGTTGTAACAGCAGAGACTTTAAAGTTGAGGCGAAAAGATGTAAAAATCATCCTATATTAGATCATGTCAGAATTGTCCAATTAAGAAATGATATTTGGCCAGGCAGTGGTGGTGCGTGCCTTTAATTCTAGCACTTGGGAGGCAGAAGCAGGTGGATCTCTGTGAGTTTGAGACCAGTCTGGTCTACAGAGTGAGTTCCAGGACAGCAAGAGTTACAGCAGAGAAATCCTGTATCAAAAGCCAGGAAAAAATGATATTTGTTTTAAAAAAAAAAAAAAGCAATGAGTAACTATTAAGCTAAAGAAAAGTTATATGTAAGAGTATTGGTTTCTTTTCCTCCAGATTGAGGCTGACAGAACCTACAGATAAAACAACCCACTGGAACCCTCTTGGTATCTATGGAATGTTCCATTTGGTTTGAATCATCAACCAGACTTGCAGTTATCTGCCTTTAGAAAACTGGAGAGCCAAACTGCTGTCTACAGTTCCCTCTGCAGCTCATGAAGGTCTATGCACAAGTAAACATAGGAAGATTAGGACATAATTTTAATGTTTTTATCAGCCCATATTTTATCAGTGATCCATAATTTCTATAATTAATTTTGTTATCAGTGACTCACACACTAAATTGAACTTTAAATTCAGTGAAGTTTATCACATGAAGCTCAGCTGATAAGCTGAAACCATGTATGGTGCTTATGCGGAGTGGAGGCATATGGCTTCAATCAAAACAGCAGGCATTTGGAAGAGGCTGAGCAAGTCTGAGAGATACAGTCACATACAGTGTTCCAGGAGGGATGAGGTAGACCTAAGTGCACTGATTTAGTTAGATACATCTGAGTTAATATTTACATGGTAACATGACAAGCAGAGCTCTCTCATTGAAGGGAAGCAAAAAGAAAGGAGTCTCCAACTAGGGGCTCTTTCTTATTCTACTCATAGAAAAAGAATTGTGCTACAAGAACGCGATTCTATTTGTTTTACTAACACTGTGGTTCCCCACAAGGCTGGAGTCCTCATGAGAACCCCCTGTTTTCCAGGGGCAGAAAGGTCAAAGTCGAACTGCGTACCACTCTTGGGACTAGGAAGTACAGAGCAGGCCTGTAAATTCTTGGTAAATTCTAGCCAACTGCTCCTAGTGACTTGTCAGAGCTGCTCACTATAAAAATGAAAACCTGCAGGTGTTGTCCCATGGTCTGAACCCTGGCTTCTTCAATTGTGGGTCCCAGCCCCACCTAGGGGTCACATAGCTGGAAATGGGCATTGTGTAAAATCTGAAAACAACAAAAAAGTAATTCGAAATCAAAATGTAACGAAGCTGAGGTGTTTGGATGCTTCTGTATGTTATGAACCGCAGTGCTTTACTCTTCATAAGGTTTTCTGCTCTCATGAAAATATAATGGTTAAGGTAACAGAGGTTATCAAAAAAAAGGCCGGCTGATGGTGGTACACACCTTTAATCCCAGCACTCAGGAGCCTGAGGCAGGTGGATCGCTGTGAATTCAAGGCCAGCCTGCTCCACAAAGTGAGTCCAGGACAGCCAGAGTTACAACAGAAAAACCCTGTCTCAAAAATAAATAAATAAATAAATAAATAAATAAATAAATAAATAAATAAATAAATAAATAAATAATGAATGAATAAAAGAGGTTAGATTTCATTAAAACAAAGGATGATATAAAAAAGATCCATTGATGTCACTCATTAAAGGGTTGAAAGGGATGGTTTTAAAAGGATTTCTCGAAAGTTGTCATTCATCCATTCTTCCCTAATTCAAATAAACTTTGTGAATTAAGAATAAAAGGACATTTCCTCAATCTCATGATCAGTTGTAATTTTATCTCTTTGCATTGTTCAAAGATTAGTACAATTAATGTGCATTAACAGAGAATAAATTCCTTTCCGCTGTAATTTTTTGACAATTTATTTTTTATTTTTAAAAGAATATCATACATGTATACAATGTGTTTTGATCCTATTCGCCTCCGATTGCTTTCCCTAACTCCTCCCAGGTCCACTCTCCCTACCCCTCCAGACCCTTCCCCAATTTAATGTCTTTTATTTTTTATAACACACTGAGTCCAATTTGAGATACCATCTACTGAAGTATGGTCTACCTACCAGAGGTCACATCCTGAAAGAGAGGAGGGAGGGAGGAATATATATATATATATGTGTGTGTGTGTGTGTGTGTGTGTGTGTGTGTGTGTGAATGTATATGTATATATGTGTATATATACATATATAATGTAAATTTGCTTTCAATCATTAATAAATTAGAAATTTATATGTATAGCAAAGAATTGTCTTAAAATAAATTTCCTTGTGATTTATTATCAGTAAATGTTTCATTTGTATGCCTATTTTATATACAGATATACCCAGTTATGTAAAAATTTCTCAAATGAAAAAGGAGTTTTAAGTAGAAACAGCTTAAGAAGCCCTGGTCTAACCTATGCCTAAGTATGACTTGAGTACAGACTGTTAAGGGTAAGGCCAAGGCAGAGGCTTAAATAGTCTAGGATTTTTGATTACTCCATTTAAGATAAAGTTTGGGATATGAATATGAATCTGTCATATTCAGGAAGGAAAGAGAGAGAAAGAGAGAGAGGGGGCGGGGAGAGAACACCACTAACTCTCCCTCCACTAGCAGCCATCAACTTCAATAACCCCTCAGCTAGGAAAGAGGGCTTTTGAGAACCTTTGCCCTCCAAACTAGAATGCTGACTGGCTTGATCTTATGCAGACAACCCAAACTTCTGTATATTCCTGAGTGCAGTGGTTTCGTCATGTCCAGAATATACTATTTAGCCCAAGTCTGACCCAACCTCTGACTCTTACAGCCTTTCCACCCCCTCTTCCACATTTTTCTAAGTTTGAAGGGAAGGGGTGTGTATGGATGTCTCATTAATGGCTGAGCACTCCACAGACATCTATTCTCGGCACTTTGACTGGCTGTGAATTTCTGCATTAGCCACCATTCATTGCACAAAGAAGTTTCTCTGATTAGAGCTGAGATCTGTACTAACCTCTGGGTTATAGGTATGTGTTTAAAGAACAGTTTGATATTATCTATTTAGCATGAATGAGTAACAGCTTCACCCCAGGGCCCATGAGCTCTCCATCCATTTGGGTCTTGGCCAGAAGGAACAAGGTACTAGGTTTGATTGACTATCTCATGGCTCAGAGACAGGTGTGGTGAAGGCCAACATGTCCCTGCACTGAGGCTCTTCAAGGTCACTTCCTCTGTTTATATTGTCTCAAGAACCTGGGCTAACACTGAGCTGTGACAGGAAGTTTGATAATGGGAGGAGACAAACAAGACATCTGTATCTTTTACTTATTTACTGTGTGTATGGGCACCACATGCATACAGGTGCTCGCCCAGAAAGTCCAGAAGAGGGTGTCAGCTTCCCAAGGGCAGAGTTACAGGCAGTTGTGGGCTGCTGGGAACCAAACCCAGGAGTCAAGAGCAGCAAGTCTCTGAATTGCTGAGTCACCTCTCCAGCTCATTTAAGTTGCTTTGTTACCCACTCAAATGATGCTTCTGCCTCTTTCTTCTGATCTTTTCAGTATGGCTGACAACTACTCCTCTGTTTTGTTTTTCTTTTAAATTCACAGGGCTTAGCTAAGCAAGGAGGGCAGAAAAAAAAAAACTGCAAGATACATGCAAGTTTTGGGTTCTGATTTAAACCATATTTTTGGCAAGGGCTTTAAAGCTGATTAATTTCTAAGTGCAATATGGTACAGAGACAAAAGATTCACTGATGCAACCTCATTCTTCCTGTGTCACTATTAATCAGTCTAGTATTTGAAACTTTTTTCTTCTTAACGAAGTGTTGTGTAAAGGCTAATCAATTTATGAGCATGAATACTTTGTGTTAATTCTCCCGTCTACATTTTGAATATTCAGTGTCACCTTCATCATCTGTCAAGGTACTTAACCAAGGTACTATGTCCAGTTAGTATGTGTCACATTATATGCATGCATGGATATACTATAAAAAAGAAAACCAACAGGAAGAGTGACCAAAATGTGGCTTATCTCTGGGAGACAATATTATCAAGTTTTCTCTTCTTTCTTGTGATCTACTTTCCCTGGTAATGGCCGAGTCTTTATCTTCATCAGCATGCCTGTTTCTGTCTACATGGATGCCTGTGTGGCCTATGAGCCTACAAATAAAATATCTTATACGATTTAATTTTTTTTAATAAAATGGCTCTCCTTCAATTGTACCCAAACCCTATTATTTGAAATGTTAAATCTTGCCTGACAGTCATTATCCATTCTCCCCTCCCATATGTTTAATGCCCAGTGACTACTGCAAATTATACCTCTGTTCATCCTATATAACCCTTGGCACCTACACCATCTCTGCTAGTCCAGGTACAATCTTCAAACAACACAAATTTATTCTTGTTGTTCTATAGGACAGCAGTTGGATACTGGTCTCCCTGGGTCAGTCTCAACATGCCAACAGGACCACGCCTGAAGGCAAATGTTTCTGTGACCTTTCCACCTTTATAGGCCACCTAAATTCCTATGGCTCCTTCCTCTATAAAAGCCAAAAATAGCAGATGTCTTTCTTACACTGCATCCCCTGACCTCTTTTATTACTTTCCATTTTTAAAGACCTTATGAGTGTATGTAGCACACCCAAATAATTCAGGATAATATCCCCTTCTTAAGACTTTTAACATAAGCATTTTCGAGACAGTCTCAAAATTGTAAACCAGGTGGGTCTCACAACACTCATGCCTCAGCCTTCCGGGTGCTGAGATTCTTGACCACATTTTAATGTAATGCATCTGCAATCTACCGTAACACTTTCATCCTTCTGGCAAGTAAGATATTAACATCTTTGGGTGGCCATTATCCTACCTACCATGTTACTCCCATATAAAAGATAATCAGAACACACCAGCCAATAGGTAATTTTGTCATGGGGAGAACACTAGTTATCCAAATGGAATATGTAAATGATGGAAACTTGCACATTCTTTTTTATTATTCTTACTGGCATTACACTCTGAACCATAATTAGGTATGTTGAAATAAAAGAAAACCTTGGGATTGAAAAAAAAAAGAGAAGCAGAACTAACACACATAAAACCGTCAACTTTTTTCTGTGCTGGGCGTCCAACCCAGGCCTTCCACACACTGAGAACAGTCTCACCCACTGAGCTATATCCCCAACCCAAATTTGCTGTCAGAACCTGAACAGATACTACAAAAGCAAATTTTATACAATCTCTCTACACACTCTGTTCTACTGTAGAACTCAGGAACTACTACCATTGCTGCTGCTGCTGCTGCTGCTGCTACTACTATTACTATACTAACATACTACTACTACTATTGCCACTACTATACTACTACTACTACTATTACTGTACTACTACTGCTACTATACTACAACAACTACTACTACTACACAGCAGCCACAGTCTATGTCTTATAATAGACTGTTGCATTAACTTAAACTAAGAAGGGGTAGCTGAGCCAGGCGGTGGTAGTACATGCCTTTAATCCCTGCACTCAGGAGACAGAGAATTCGAGGCCAGCCTGGTCTACAGAGTGAGTTCCAGGACAGCCAGAGTTACAACAGAGAAACCGTCTCAAAAAAAAACAAAAGGGGGCGGGGTAAGCTGGAGCAACTACATATGAGCACACTAATTGTGAGATCTTATGACCTATAAAACAAAGCATACATGTGTCTGTGGTGAAAAATCAACTCTTGGGCCAGCAGAATGGCCCAGTGGGTAAAGACACGTTGCCTCCAAGCCTGATGACTAAGTTTGTCCCTGGGACCCACACAGCAGAAAGTGATCCAACTCCTAAAACCCATCATCCTCCACATATGCCTTGGCATGCACATGCACACACACACACACACACACAAACACCCACATACACACACACACACTCATACATACACATAAAACACACACACAAATAGATGTAATCTTAAACATTTTTTAATATTTATTAAAAAAAATAAAACCGTCCTCTTTGAAAAACCCAAACTGGAAACCACATTACATTGCAAGAAACTTTAAACTCCTCCAGCACAGTCCTATCCACTCAATCTTTTCAATTTCGCTTTATACCTTTTCTGACTCCAGGACAGGAGAGCAATGTTTGATGTACTCAAGTCATACCCAGCGTGTACCAACTCTTTGATTCTAGTTTTTAAAGTATGTATGCTTGAGTCCAAAACCCTAGGATTTTCAATTATTTGTGAAATGCTGATTCTTTCTTCTATAAGGCAGTCTATCTTCTCATTAAACTTTTTCTCTGACAAGAAGATCATATTCAGATAGCTTAAGACAAACTTCTGTACCTCTTCATCGGTGCATCCGAGAGAGAGCAGCTTCTCTTTGATATTTGTGTAGTTTTTTTTGGTACAGTCGTTGGAAAGGTCTAGGATCCCAGCTCCTGGGCCACATATCAGGAGCAGCAGCTCCCCCTTGTTTAGGTTGAAAGTTGACTGTAAAAACTCAATGTTATTTTTTACCCGTTTGGTGCTCTGAATTAAGATGGAAGGATTTTTGGAAATTATCTTCCTGACAAAATCAGTGGGATCACTGTGACCTAAGGACATACTGGTCTCCTGCAAAAAATCAACCATTTGTTTATTCAAATTCAGACTATTGGAGAAGGTCCTAGGAGCACTGGTTAACAATCGGCTGAGGCATTTATGGGTCAATCCAACTGAACACAGGAACTTTATATTATTCTCTAAGTTTAGGTTGTTATCAGATCGAAAAAAGGATTCGGGAGAACGCTCCAAAATATTTACAATTTCAAGGTCTGATGCCATGATCTTTCTCCACAGGTCCCACCGTTTTGAAAGACTTTCAGGGGTGCGTGTTATGGCTCGTGGGTACCTTGATATGATACTACCGATCGCTTTGTCAGTAGCTCCTTTGGACAGAAGGAATGTCTTCAACTCCTGCTCATTCGTAAACACCTTGTTGAAGACTCCAGGCTGTCGCCTCCTTGCCTTGTCGATATCAACACCCATGGTGAGTAAGTTGTTCAGTAGGTCCTCATTCTCCAAAGGCTCGCTGTCTTTGCTGTCACATTTCACACTCAGAGGCCTGAATGAAATCCATTTGAGGACAATTTCTGCTGAATACTGGATCATACAACCTCTTGAACCAAAGAGAAAGTTCCTTCTCATATGCCAGATGCTTGTTGATGCCATAACCAACAGACAGCCCAGAGTTTGTCAAGTGCTGTGTAAGATAGCATATAACGTTAACATATGATACTATATGAATGAATGTCTGTGTTCAACAGCCAATGACAGTATTATGGTCCTTTAAATACTGCAGGCCTTTCCAGGAGAAAACACCTATCCCTCCAACTTTGCAGGTGCTGCAAGCGGCCCCTGCCTCACTGCTTGTTGGACACTACACTTTCAGCACAATGGGAAGCAGAACAGCGCCGCTGCTACCCCAGAACTGCCTGCCCTCACACTGCTCTTTTTACCCCACTGTGCCTGTGTACCCAGAATCTGTTCTCCCCTCCAACTCTTCCTCTTTCTGGCTTCTGCATCTTTGGTTTGTTCCTAACAAATGGCACGTTCACTATACAGTCTTGTCTTTCAGCTTGCCAGATGTCTGACCTGGCCCTGCCCACACACACCAGATTTCTTTGCTTCTGACCACCTTGATCTCAAACTCTAAATGTAGCCCTGAGAAACAACACTTCAGATTGTCTAATTTCCACCTTTAGTACTAATCTTTTCCTAGATTTACGATGCACAAATCTCTGGACAACAGCTGTCAACATCAATCTCTACCTCAGTTTACCAAATTGTTTCCTTGATTGCAAGGCGATGATTCTAATCTAATTTCCATCTTCAAAATGATATAGTTGAGGGGATGGAGTGTAACTCAGTGGTAGGTAGGTGGAGTTGCACATGCTTAGCAGGCATGAGGACTTGAGTTCAATCCCCAGTGTCAAAAAGGAGGAGAAATTAGCTTTCTTGTTTAAGGGTTGTTAGGCCTTAGACCTGGGACAAATGGTTGAGGTGCTTATTTAACCTATCAAAGTGGACCTGGTTGCCACGTTCTCCCAGCATCCCTTAGTCCCTGTTGAGGGGTCCTCATGGCTGGCATACCCCACCCCCGTACCCTAAACTCTGCCCTTCCCCCAGCTGCTTTTCCCTATGGCTACACCGGCCCTTTTGGCCCTTTTTGGTCCTTTTGACTTTTGGCCACAGCTCCAGGTTCTCCTCTCTCCCTCCTGCTCTCCCCTTCCCATTCTCCTCACATGCCCCAGCTCAGACTGCTGGTCATGTCCATTCTGGACTCTTCCAGATGCCCTGGCTGTTTTCTCTCTCATATCTACAATAAACCTCCTCTACCACACCTAGGAGCAGTCATGTCCTCCTTTTATTTATTGTTTTCACTCAAGGGTGTGGCCCCTTGAAGGTCAAATGTACTCCAATTATGGTCATATACCCAAAGAAATGTAGGCAACGCACATTGAACTCAATAGCTTAAAAAAAAAAAAAAACATTGAGAACACAAAGTTGAATGGGTATGGAATCGGATATGGATTTAGTAGAAGTTGGAGGAGGAGGTGAATATGATCAAAATGCAATGTATTAAACTCTCAAGTAATTATAAAAATATACATTAAAAAAACCAAAAAGAATGAAAGCTCTAGCTTGTACACGTCAAATCTCTTCCCTTTCAGACACTCATGGGTGACCTCTGCTGGAGAATGGACTGAACACTCTCAGATTACAAACAAGTTTTATAAAAAGTTATATAAATAAGTGCAAAATGACCCAACAGAATGGAAGGAGAAAAAACAGTATAATTTTTAAACTGTATTTGTCTTGTCCTTTGAAAATGTCTACTTTTTATACATTTTACAACATACATGTTATTAAATGATATGTACATTAAAAAACATCAGTAACTAACCATGTATTAAGCATTTTAGTTTGAAGATTATTACCCTAAGAATGCATTCTCTTCTGATTATTAGCACCATGGTAAACAGATAGACGCGCCATATATTTAAGAGAGAGTCTAATAATGGTAAACCAAAAATAAACAAAAAGGTATGTCAAGACTCCTAACAAAAGGGGGGGAAAAAACTATTAAGATTTCTCTTAGCTCTGTCTCAAGTTGTTTCTCTTTATATAACTTATCCTCCAAACAAATATATTCTACACCAATCAACATGCCCCAAACTGAACTGAGCATCTATGGAGCCCCCAAACTAGCTCGGCTCTGAACTTCATAGCACTATCTTAATAGTTATTTGCGATAAGCACCCAGGAAGGCTTCACTTTCTTCCTCTGCCTTACTCTATCATCACCAAACCATCCATTCAACTTCACTCAAAAACAGTTAACGAACAAATCAATCTTCTTCTGAACATCCTTGCTCTAGTCTCCTTGGCTTTGCTGTTTTTTCATATTTTTAATTAATATAATATGGATTTCATTTCATATATATATATATATATATGTATGTATGATAAGTGTGTGTGTGTGTGTGTGTGTGTATACTTTGCTCATTACCCATCGACTCAAACCACTGGTACTCTTTTCCCTCTTTTGCTTTCATCTCATACACATGCATATACATATATAACTTAAATAAATCTAAATCCTGTATTAGAAACGGGCCCTACTGTTTTCCCCATAATTCCCTTATTCGCCTGCCCCCTTCTTACTTTTCTCCCCACCCAGTACTTCCTACTTTCATATCTCACACACACACACACACACACACAATCTTTTTGAGTCTCACTTATTTTCTTAACTGTCTTTTCTTTCAGAAAGGGTAATTTTCTTGAATCTTAGCTGTATGTAAGGTCTCATGTAAATGCAATGTCCTTTTTAATAAACAGATTGCTGAGCTGAATTTGTAACATCTGGCAAGGTGACTAAGCAGCCTAATGCAATTTCCAAAAAACAGTAAATACCGAATAAGGAATGTTAAATTTAGAGAATATATTGAAAATCTCGGTGATTGTAACTAGTGGAGTCTATGGAGGAAGATTTACGTTCCCTTCTGTCCCACAGTTGGACAGCTAACGAACTTTAAGGAAGACGGCTAATCACTGTTACTATACCATCATCCAGCTAATCTTTCGACACAGCATTTAAGTGTATAGATTCTACAGAACTACATTTCCACATCGTATTAGTCTTGATAAGAGACTCTGCATCTCTCCAGAAAAGGTAAGGCGATGTTTCTACCACCACACCTTCATCCGGAAAAAAAAGCCAAAATATCGGCAGCGCAGGAGACAAAAAAAGAGATCGAGGCTAGACACCTCTGCATCATTTTTGTGACACGCACTACCTCTCGCAAACTAAACAGTCCTCAGTCATAATGAATAGAAAACAGCAACGAAATGCCCGTCTGCACGCATGCTGGGGGAAGGTAACGGGATCACAAACGTGTTTTAACACCGGAACTCAAGGTTTCACATACGTTTCCTCCTTCACACACACACACACACACACACACACACACACACACACACACACGGGCTGGGCACTGCCCCTAAAGTTGCGGTGCCGAGCTCCTTAACTATCTGAAGTGTAGAGGACGTGCTGAGTCTGAACTCAAAACCACCGTAGTTGCTCATCACCGGCTCTCTCCTCCCCTCCAGGGCAATTCTGCAAGAGCTGCCCCGTGTAGCGGCCACAGGCAGACCCGCTCTACACTACCGCAGCTCCCAACCTCACCCCGAACCCGACGTCGTATTCGCGCCCTGTGTCAAAGCTCAAAGCTAGAGAGATACCTTAACACTTCCGCCTCCAGAAGCCCAGGAGGGATGGCAGGGCGGAAGGAAAGACTAACTTCCGGTCTCCGGCACGGCGCGTGTGTGACGTCATCCGTCCTACGCCCCCAGGTGGCAGTGCCTACCTTTTCTGGCTAGTGTGACCGCTGGAGTCCAGCAGGGGGCGACAAGAGACCGCTATGGATGCCGGGACTCGCGCTGTGCCAAGGAACAGGTTCGGTTTTGATCTCACTCTTTCTCTTAGATTGCTTTATAATAAAGACCGATACTTTCTTTTGCATTTTTTTTTCTGTTTGGTTTGCTGTTTGAAAGAATAAAGATTTCTCTTTGTGGATTCAAGTTACTCATGATCAGTTTACCTGGTAAGTGAAACGACTGGCCACAGTTCTTTCACATTTGAAAAATATTTCCTTGCCCGTGTTTATGTATTCAGTGAGTAAGTATCGAGCACCTGTGCGTTCCAGATCAGCTTCAGGTTCATGAATTATAGAGGAAAGCAAGACGTGACCTCTGCCTCCTGGACCTGAATTCCAGTGGCCTCCCCTCTGCCTATACATGCCCAACGCAAGTACCTATGAAAGGAATGTTGAGAAAAAGTGTAGTTGAGATAATGGAGAGTTTAGGGATAGGAAGAGCAAAGAAGAAAAGGAAACCAAAACTGGGAGCAACGTGGTAGAGTTTCTTTCAAGACACTGTCCTGGAGTCTCATCTTTCTTGCTTTTTTTTTTTTTTTATGATAAATCAACTTTGAATCGAAGCTGTGTTATCATGCAAGTATCTCTCTTTTACATTCTCTTTTTGGAAAGGATGATGATGTGTGATGATACTCGTGATTTTAAATGACCTCACTTGGAGGGAGGAGAGTCGGGAAGTCTATATTAAGACAAATCCCTTCCTAAAACTAGATGTAAAACTCTCCAGAATTAGACTGCATGTGAAGTCATCTACCCTATCTTTAGAATTGCTTTATCCTCTTATAACCAAAGATTAATAATAATGGTATAATAACAACAATAAATTATTAATGTTTATTGTTGTTGTTGTTTGTTGTTATCATTATTGAGTCTGGTGTGCCTGCCTGACTAACTTTTCCTTAGGAAGTTCACAGACCCTTACTTTACCATTCACGTTTGAGTCTCAACAAACCCAATTAGTCAGAAAAGAATTAGCCCTCCGTTCCTAAAAGCACCCTCGGCTGAAATACCACCATCCACAGACTCCAGGATTCAATAAAACAATGCCCTTTCTACCTCCTCAATTACACAATCTTCCGTCTTCCTGTAATTCCCTCAAAGTCACTGTCTTAGTCAGGGCTACTATTGCTGAATGATGAAACAGCATTGCCGAAAGCAAGTTGAGGAGGAAAGGGTTTGTTCGGCTTGTGCTTCCACATCACAGTTCATTTTCAAAGGAAGTCAGGACAGGAATTCAAGCAGCACAGGAACCTGGCAGCAGGAACGGGAGCTGATGCAGAGGCCATGAAGGAGTGCTGCTTACTGGCTCCCTCCTCATGGCTTGCTCAGCCTGCTTTCTTATAGAACCCAGGACCACCAACCCAGGGATAGCACCGCCCATAATAGGCTGGGCCCTCCCCCAACATTCACTAATTGAGAAAATGCCCTACAGCTGGATCTTATGGAGGCATTTTTCTCAATGGAGGACCCCTCCTCTCTGATGACTAGCTTGTGTCAAGCTGACATAAAACTAGTCAGTACAATCATCAAGGTCTCTACCAGGAATATTCTATCTCTTACCTGTGGATGTTTTGTTTCCATATGAAAACTCTGCACAGGTTTCTGGTTGATTAAATCGTAAAGTTACCCAGGGAGTTTCAAGTAGTTAACATACTGCAAACAACAAACAAAAATGCTAGCTTGATTTCCTTCCCTTTGAAAACAATTGCTTCCTAATGGCCTCACAGTCTTAAGGTTTTAATCCAGGCAACTTAATTTCCCTGAAAAATGCCTAATTCTAGACTCTAGAATGACTCCCTTTGCTGACTACAGACCTGAGAGGATCCTGTATTCCCATGGGAACTGCGCTGACAATATAAGCAGGACAAAATTGACCAAGAGAAACAGAATAATCCTTTGAAATCCTATTCAGCCATATGAGTTTAAATGCCTGTGGTTTGTTTTGATCCTACAGGACTATGCATTTAATCAATTACCATGACGTAATTTTCATTCTTGGTAGGGAATTTATCCCTGAGTTGGAAAGCAAATACTCAGAGGGATGGCATCTTCCTTGTTCAAAACTATTTACAGTATGCTTTAAAATTCCATCCTTAAAGATTTATTCCTCGTTTTTATAGTGTGGTAGTTTGAAATGCAAATGCTTTGGAAAAAGGAAACGTTAAGCTATTGGTGGGATTTTTTTTTTAATAAAGGGCCAGATAGTTATTATCTAAAGCCTGCAGGCCTGTGTTGTATATTATTATTATTTTCTCCTTTCCTTCTTTCTGTTTTTAAACCTTTACTATTTTCTGCCCCCTTCTCGTGTGTGTGTGTCTGTCTGTCTGTATGTATGTATGTATGTATGTCTCTGTAAATATATGAACGCAAGTGCCCTCATGGGCCAGAAGAGAGCATGAGATCTCTGAAACCTTTACAAACCTACTTTCACATTTCTGTATATTCTCATTTCTGTATTTCTGAGAATTTTGCTCAATGATTATAATTCTAAATTCATTCTATCTGTGTTTAAATGACTTTAGTACATATGTCAGCCTCCTTGCTGTTCAACAGCAATTCTTGGTAGACTCAATGTCTTACTCATCCTTGTAGAATCCAGCTACCAGTCGTCTGTAGTATTATGTTACTGCTGGGCAGCTTAGCAAAGAAGACAAGAAAGAGTTCTCATACATGGGAACCCTGCCAGACCTTAGCAGAGGGAACCACCATCGTGGCCAGTGCCATACTCACAGTGGAACCCTGAGCATCTGAGCTCAGGTGTTTTATTGATTCAGAACTCCTTAGGTGTTCTACTGATACCACGTGCAGATCATAAGCAATTAAACAACCTCCACAGAAATCCAACACCTGCAAACAATACAAAATGCCCTAGACCTAGAATAGCCCATCACCTAACAGTGCATAGAAATGTTAATAGAAGTAAAATGTGTCTGAATTTTCTAAGAGCTCAGAAATATTGAAGTCTAATATATCTAATTAACATGTTGTGCCATTTTCAGGATATCTGCAGTGTCCTAGTTTTTACTAGTGTCATGTAACATATTGACTCTGAGATGCTTTTTATTCATTTCTTATTTAACCATTAGTTTGCCATTCAAGGTTTATACATTGTTTTACATCAACTGTGTGGTCACAAGAGAAGCAATGAAGCATGAGAAATACCCCTGCCTTGATCATGTCTACTGAGATATAATTTAAAACACAGGGATTGTATCAAGTCATATCCAAGGGCAAGTCCAGTTAGAAAATTCTGAAATTCCATTTGGTTGGGAGCTTTTCTCTCTGAGTACCTAAATCATGTGGTTATTAAGAAGGTGGCTTATTCTTCCTCCTATCCTATGGACTCAAATCAGTGAAAATAAAGACTCTGGTAAGTTTTGAGTGAGTGCTGGAGGTAGGAGGTAGGTGCTGCTCATCAGCCAGAAACAAGAGAATGTAGATCTGCCCCAGACAGAACAGCATGAGAGTTTAGCTTACTGGCTTCCAGTCTTCCTCGCTGCTTTACAGTATGTACTGACAAGTGTCCTCCAGACCCCACTGGGCCACTAGCAAGCCAAGTAGACATGTTCCCATGGCAGGGTTTCCTTCTCCACATTCACCATGAGGCAGATGCTTGACTTTTTCACCTCTGTGTACATCATGCACATCTCAACCCTAGCTGCATATTAATATCACCAAGGGACCTTTTTATAGGTACTGAAGCCCATCCCTCCACCCCCAGGGATTCTCATTTAATTGGTTTGATGTAATATCAGATTTGGGGGGTTATTTTTTTTTATTTCTAGCAATGGTTCTAATGTATTGCCAGAATTTAAAACTATTGTGCCTTTGAAACTAGAGTCTTAATTTGTACCCATTGTCTATGACTAAACTCAATAAGAGACTAATTCTATTCCTAGTCAAGGAAAATTCAAGGATTTTTTTAGGCCAGCAATGTCACAGTTCAACACTCAAGAGTTTAATCCCTCTGAGGGCTGGACTCTTGGTTCCAGTAATTATACATTGTTGCTGTGTTGTTCATTGTGATTAAACTCTTCCCCCAAAGGAGCATGAGGGGTAGAAAGGAAACCAACTGCTGGAGAAACAAAACAACAGATGTTTGTTCAACCCTTTCTACACCTATCCCCTGCTCAAATGATTTTAACAAAGTTGTCCTGTATAAACTGCCACTTAGTGGCAGGAATCTGTAGAAAATAGCGTGGTCTAGCTGCTCTTCAGTAACACCTTGTGTCAAGCTGCCAGAAGTTTCTCCATATTTCACTATATCTGTCTATAGCATTGATACATTATGATCATTCTCAGGGATGGTTCTTCTTTTATCTTTTATTTTCTCCGTACTTTGTCTTGAACCTGGTTGATTCCAGAGTCTTTTGACATGTGTACAAACCTCACCCGCCCTGTGGTTTAACCGTGCTTAAGTGCAGGCTGGTGTCAGTGGTGCGTGGAAACTGAAGAAAAGGAAGGCTGCATGTCTTCCAAAGTGGAATTTTAACATGTAAATGAAAAGAAAACTTTAGAGTACACAAAGTACTAATACTAATTTCAAAATATCCATAAAACTAGTGAAACCCCTTCCTCAGAAACCAACATTCAAAGGCTGGTTTGGTAGCACTCACTTGTATCCCAATACTTGGGAGACTGGGGCAGGAGGAAAGTGAGTTCAAAGCAGCACAAGACGACCAAGCAAGGACACAAATAATTACAACCTTAGGTAGGAAAGAAAGGTGGCAGTGGAGGGAGGGAGATAGAGGGAAAAGGAGAGAGAGGCAGAGACCAGCATTCAGGAACACAACAGGATAAATTGTTATTTTTAATTCCTTAACTAAGAAGTTTACCTTTCCAGTGTCAGAGGCAGAAGTCCCTAAAAGAAACAGAGATAAGAAGACTGATATTTTTGTTCTTATTGTTAAAGCAAGATCTTACTATGTAGTCCTCACTGGCCCTGAATTCACTATTCACCAGACTAGTTTTTTGTGATCTGCCTGCCTCTGCCTCTCTCAAGAACTGGGATTAAAGACATGGGTCACATGCCAGGTTTTAACGACACATTTCTGCTAATTAGCTTGTTAACTTCCCAGCTACCAGTGAGAGTTTGCGACTCTCTTTTGTGATCTGACAGAAACAAAAATACAGATCTTTCGGTACCAATATGGATTTCATAAAGTAGTGCCCTTATATTCAGTTACTATTACATTATATTCAATTACAATTCTAAAAACAATTCCCACTATTATGGATACAAAAATTCCCACTAAAGTGTTTTGAAATACATATATTTGTTTAATTAAAAATATGTGCCCAAAATATATTTCATTTCCTTGGCATTAAATATAAACCCATGCTTGATCTTTTTCCTCTATGTTAGCCAGCCAGTGTGACCTCCTGTGAATGTTAACCTCATAAAAGGAATATTAGGTGTTTTAAAGTACCTACACAATTCCATATTTCTCTATTATAAAAGGGAAAATTGCTCTCTGTTGCCCTCGAGATTATTACAATCATGATTTGTAATCTCTACTATTTTTAGGACATATTTAAATTAGCCATTGTGAGTCAGGTGTCCCAATGCATTTAATTAATTGCTTGCATTATCTAAACCCCCTCCTTAAATTTCTTCTCTGGATATATTACTCCTACAGTCTAAATTATTCATCTCACCAAACTTTCTAACCTGACATAGCCTCTTACTCTCTAAGCTAGAGTGCTACTGTAAAAGCAAGCTCAACAAATGCTTTCTCTTAATAAAGAGAAAGTTAGAGAATCATCATGTCTAAAAGTAGGTACTTGGAACTTCAAATCTATCAGACCATATGCTGTACAAATCCAAGGTTCGGGAAACAAAGGCATCCTTCGTCTGGAGGTATGTATCATTAGAGTCATTCCAGGGGATTAAGTTCGTTCGTATGAAGGTGTAGTGTGTAACCATTCAGAGGAGAAACTGATGTAAATTTCTGTAGGGTGAAAGGGCAAAGGGAGAGTCTCAGTGAACTGGCACTGACCTGACCTGCATGCACTGTGCCTGTGCTATGAGAAAGCATGTCAGAATGTGAACTTTCTCTATTTACTTAAGATTCTTTTAAGGAACTTACTGTGATTTTCAATGAGCATCAATGATGTGGCCACAAAATATAGGATTTGGAAGTCTTCACCTGTAAGCAAGATAGCATTTTATGAAAGCGTTAAGATCTTTGTAGTTCTTTTATCATGATTAAAGTTTTAACATTTTTTTCTGATAGATATATACTTCATGGGTTTTATAGTTTGAAAATGCTTTCAAATTTTGAAATAAGTTTTCAGAAACAAGATTTCTATTATTTTCTTAAGTGTTTTACATGTATCGTTCACAATTTATGATATGTAATATATTCTCTGTCATGAAAATTTGACTCTCTTCAGAAATATAATTAGAGTAATATTCTAGACAATTACTCTAAGACTGTGTTTTTTTGTATTGAAGCAATTTAACACTAACAACTCCACACCCAAAGGGAGTCTGTTCTGTCTTTTATAGCCAACAACTCTTTGCTTCCATTTAGATGGAAGAGATTCAACTACAATGGCATATTTACAAGGCATAAAAGTGTGTAAAAGTTAGAGTTTAGAGATCCAAGTCTCTAATGATGACAATTTTTTGCAGGCTATCTGTAATGGTAGAAATGTCTAGTCTTTCATCAACTAACAAAAGAACTTAGTCCTCTTCAAGTGATGGAGAGAGCTGGAGGATGTAAATTGTAGTTATTAGGTGGTATGTTTATCCTACATCGTGATATTCTTGTTTTATGTTTTATATATATATGTGTGTGTGTGTATATATGTGTGTGTGTGTGTGTATATATATATATATATACATATATATGTATATATATATACACCTTCCTCAGTCACCCAGTTTTCCTCTATTTGATGAACTCTATCCAATGTCTTGGGGGTTCTTCCAATGATAATTCATAAATTCACAGCACATACAAGTAAGCGCTCCCCGTCCATCCATTTCATTCACATCCACCCTTCCTCCCTTCCTCCTTCCCTCCCTCTCCCTCCCTTCCTTCCCCTCTCTCTGTCTCTCTCTGTCTCTGTGTCTCTGTGTGTGTGTCTCTCTGTCTCTGTCTCTGTCTCTCTCTCTCTCTCTCTCTCTCTCACACACACACACACACACACACACACACACACACACACTGTACTTTTCATTCTCTCTTCCTCCCTTCACCTTATCTTCTCATATGAAAGCCGTTATGGTCGTGTCATCTGGTTCATGATTTTTTTACTCTTGAAGTTTGTTGTGAGTCAGTACATACGAAGGTCATCACTCCAGCTGGGGGCTGCACAGTCATCCGCTGTATGAGGTAATCATAATCTCCTAAACAGTCTCTTACAATGAGCATCGAGATGCTTCCCATCTTCTGCCATCACAAGTAGACCACAACAAATACTTGTGTACTGGCATTGAGTAATAAGTGTTATCTGCAGACCAAACACCTATGCCTCAAAATTTAACCAGAATAGGAACATCTTCATTGTGATAAAGAACCAACTTGCCCTTCAGAGAAGTTATACCTATTTTCACTTCCAATAATAGCATATGAGAGGGAATTAATGTATGCTTATGATCAACTTCATTTCTTAGTTCAAAAGAAGTATCAGAACAATATTGTTGTTATAGTTTATAAATTATAAACAAACATAGCATTGGAAAGTAAGAGCAACCTGACAGTTTGTAGTGACTATTTTAGTTTGTTATCAAGCAAGAAAATAATACCACAAGAAGCATTTTATTGTTTTCTTTGTTTGGTTGCTTTTTGTTTTGTTTGTTGTTGTTTTTATTGGTTATTTGATAATTTCATACAATATATTTTGGTTATATTCAACTCCTCATAGGTCCACCCAACCCATACCTACCCATACAACTTTATGTCCTCTCTCTCTTTTTTTTTTAAATCCATTAAACCAAACTTGTTTTACCCACAGACCCTTGGATATGTGGCTTTCTACTGAAGTGTGGTCAGTTTACTAGGGACAGTGCTCTTAAAGAAAACTGACTCTCTCCCAGCAGCTATCAACTGCCAGTAACTCCCCGGCAAGGGGTGGGATTTCACGCCCAGCTCCCCTGTCTGTGCTAGGATGTGATCTGGCTTCAGCTCGCACAGGTTTTGTGCATAGTGCCACAACCAGTGTGCGTTCATACGTGCAGCTGCCCCGCTGTGTCCACATGACTGTTGGCTTCCAGTCATCCACAGCTCGGCTCTTACCGTCCTTTCAACACCTACTTTGACAATGCTTCCCGAGCTTGAGGAGAAGGAGGTGTGGTGTAGACGTCCCATTTATGGCTGAGCACTCTGCAGTCTCTTATTCTCTCCACCTTGACCAGTTGCGGATCTCTCTGTTAATTACCATCTATAACAAGAAGAAGTTTTTCTGATGAGAGTGGAGAGGTGCGTTGATCTATAGGTATAACACACTACGAGTTGGTTTAATAAGCACGGCCTTTTAGTAGAATAATAGTAGTAGAGCCTTCTTCGTTCTTGAATCATAAAGATGATGTACTTTCCATGCATTTCTGGAAAGGGACGGTGACATGGAGAAGTAAAGAACAGCAAGCTCGGTTGAGTTTGGAAGAGTAAATTGTACTTATGTTTCTGCTGTTTGCTGTTTTGCCTTGTGAGCGATTCCCATTTGGGTTATTATACAGCTTTAGAATCTTTCCTCAGTTCTTTGAGAATCTGACTATGTGAGATACAAGAATAACCCAACTTACAAATGTACTCCACGTTGGTTTGGTTTGGTTTTGTTCTTGACTGGTTGAATTGAAAGGAGGGCATGTAATATAGATGTCCCATTTGGGGCTGAGCATTTCAATCCCCTAATTCTTTGCACCTTGGTCAGTTGTGGGTCTCTGTGTTAATTACCATGTACTGCAAAAAGAAGCTTCTCCTTTTTCTTCTCCAGAGCCTATAACTTGTCTAGCCTAATTCTTGATCTGACAATGATACCAAGTATGGCTTTCATCTTGTGGAGCAGGATTTACATCCAATCAGAAAATGGTTGGTTACACCTCCCATGTCTGTGCCATTATTGCACCAATGGGCATGTCTCGCCAAACCAAACATTATTATAGCTTGCATAGCTTATAGCTAGGTAAGGCTGATGATTACTTTTCTCCTCCAGTAGTATGTGTATTACCTTCCAACACTATGAAAGCTAGCCAATAGGGATGAGGCTTCCAGGTCAGAACCAGTGTGTTCCATGACTCAAGTCTCGGTATCTTCAGAAATAGGGTCTTACCATAAAATTCTAGAGGGTAACTAGTAGCATTATCAATAGCTTGTAGAGTTCTTTAAATGGGTATTTCTTATTTTACCCAATGGTTTAGCATGCTATTATTTTAGCTCTCAAATGTCAGAGTGAAATGTGTCAATACACTTTTTTCCAGTCCTTTAGCTTAATGGAACTCTAAAGCATAGATCACCATAGTTATGAGTCACAAATCACAAGTACAGTGTCAGATGCTTATCCCTGAAGATGAGATAACAAATCTCTTCAGTAACAGGCAAGAAATGTACTATCACGACTAAACAATTTATTTGCCACCAACATTACGTACTCTTTCCTGATTTTCCAGAATACCATGGTCATCCTTGGTAATGGTAGAATCAGCATTGTATATGATACCAAAGCAATAGGTGGTTTTAAGGGTACATGGTCAATTCTGGATCCTAATCCCCTTTTAATACCAAGTTCATAGTTATAGCTACTTACGGTTGGGTATCCTTACGTTGTCCTAGAATTTTATAAACAAATATCTCCTGCTTCAGGGAGTTGGCTCTGTGAAGGATTCAAGAGTATAAAGAGAATCTATTTTACATCTCTCTGATAAACAAGTTTCCCCATACAAATTGTAGGAGTCAGTCTCAGAACTGAACTTGAACAATGCAGCTCCAGAAGCTGCTACCATGGTGATAGACTAAATGGCAGTGTGCAGACTGCTTTATTGTAATGGCTGATTTGGGGTTTTTTTTTAAAGCAGGAAAATGACTTTCAGGAAAGAAAAGGCTGAAGTGAAATGTTTTCCAAGTGATTATTCATTGTACCTATACCTATACCATGACGCCATCACAGCTAAACAGATCTAGGCTAAATATCACCGCACAGACATTTCTTGTGTGGAATTTCTGTGAATTTCTTCATCTATAAGCCTTTTAAAGAACTTTGAATTTATTAACGACTGTGATATTTTGGCAACCAATATTTGCATAATTATACAAAAATCATTCATACAAAGGTTAGAGGTACATCTTAAGGACAGAGCACTTGTTTTGCATTTGTGAAGCCTTGAAATTGATGCCCAGACCCACAAAAACATTCAGATGATTAGAATGTGTTATTAAAATGTTCAGAAAAAACAATTTCTTTCCCAGAATATGTTTCATTATTTTTGAAGCAGACATTTGCAGAGGAAGAAATTTACCAGGCATCCAGTTAACTTTCCTTCACCTTTTGTGAGATTGTAAGATCACAATTATTAATTTGTTATAAAACACAGATAGGCAATGTTTTATATCCATTAGCTCCCTTCATTTTTATAATAACCCTGGAAATTAAAATTAAGATTCTCTAGTAAAGTGAGGAAATTGCAGGTCAAGGGAGTTAAAACATATCTAGCTGCGTACGACGGAGATAAACTGAAGTTGCAGCTAGATCTCGCTAGATGAATCAATTTTAAGTGAAAGTAAAAGCACAGGTATGTATCTCCAGAGGCTAAATCCAGAGGAAATCCATCTGAATCCTGACGGGGGAGGCTGAATTTTCTGTTAAGAGGGAATGACATTCTGTTCCCATCCGTTCCCACAGATGGAGCATGGGAAGGAACTCTGAAAACGCTGCAAAAGCTGCAGGGCTGCTCCTTCCTTGAGCTTGGTGCTGGGTGCACTGGTACTCATTATATCATCATGTATTGGCCTTTGTGTATGTGTGACATTTATTAGTATTATCGTATATGTAAACTTAAGACTATTAAAAAAATTAATTGCTAAGATATATAATAAAATCTTTGCTTAAATGTGTTTATTCTTTTTTTCTTTTTCTTTTTTTTTTTTAGTTTTTTAAGACAAGGCTTCTCTGTTGTAACTCTGTCTGTCCTGGAACTCACTCTGTAGACCATGCTGGCCTCGAACTCACAGTGATCCACCCACCTCTGCCTCCCGAGTGCTGGGATTAAAGACATGTGCCACCACTGGCCAGCTAAAGTATGTGTTCTTAAAGATTCTTTGCCAGTGGTTAACTTCAAGGTAATCCACACATGGGTTGAAAGCTGCCATAGCTCACACTGAGGTCCTGACTATCCACTTCCCTGCCATCGCTGCTGCCTTGCTATTTCTGTATCAGAACTCAAACGCTCCACTGCGTATTTGAGAAAGTCTGTCCCTACAAAAAGATTAGAACATAAGCCTAAAGGATTAATCCTTGCAGGAAGGTCATTTCTGTTCAAGCAGACAATTATCGATTTGGATTTAAGAATCTGTGTGACCCTCACCCAGCCAGAAGGCATCTAGCCTCTGTATCAAGATACCAGACTGAGTTTTTGGAATGGACTTGTGATATCATGATGTTGAAACATAAACACGTTCACGATCTCAAAACAGTGTTGTCTGTCAACACATGCATTCTGTGAAAACAGCCCCAATGAGAGCCACTGATTCACAGTTTCTTAGTTCTGTGTAATTTTCACAGAGCTGATGGACCAATATTTTCTGTGATTTAGTGTTGGTCACTTATTTTTATTATAAAAAAACAACAACATCCAAGGCTAATAAGGCTTGTCCATGTTTCAGAGGTAAACAATTTTTTACCATCTTTTTTTTTAAGTTCCTTTTCTTATCTCTATAGCTCTGAATGACATTTATGTAATATTATTTATTCATTCTTAGTTAGATACTTATTTTTTTAACCAAGATTGTATTTGCATAGTGAAAAGTCAAATAGTGCTGTAAAGCTTAAAATGAAGAACAGCAGAAGGGGTCTGCTTTCAGCCTTTGTATTTCTTCAGCCATTACATTCGTAACTCCGAATATACTAATCTTGCTGTTCTCACTGCTCCACCATCAGTGCCCTCTAGATACTTCTCTGTCTCTATCTCTTCTTTATGATAGGCTCCAACACATCACTTCTGCATATTTGTCTACTTGAACTTATTATTGCTAATCAAATCACTATTCATTTCTTATAAGATTATAAAATATTAATGAGTAGTATGATGCTGTTCGGTACAGTTTAACTTCTTGCCAATTCTCCATGAACTCTGCAACAGGACTATAAAAGTATTCTAATTATGAACAAATATATCAGGGAAACTATTGGAGATCTCTCTCTCTCTCTCTCTCTCTCTCTCTCTCTCTCTCTCTCTCTCTCTCTCTGTGCGACATCCCTCCTGGACTCGAGATCTTCCTCTTCTCGTCTGGACTGTATTTCTGTATTTTAGATATTCGTCTTCATCTTTTTCCCCCTCACCATCACCCTGCATTTCTCTTCTGTCTCTCATCTGTGCAGAGTTGTTTCTGTTTCATGAAACCTCTGCCTCCCTTTTTGGCGTTTTTATGTCTTCCTCATTTTAGTGGACATATCATCTGATAGCTGAGGAAAAGCTCAGGACAATGATACTTTTGAAAACTTGTAAATTGCCAAGTATCTTAAATTTACTCTCAGACTTTACTAAGTTTGACTGATACAGAATCCAAGGAGGCTGGAAATCATGTCACTACAACATAGAGATATGATAGCAGTGGAAGGCTCTAAAAAAATCTCTTTTAATTAGCAAGAAAAATATTCCTCAACAGAAAACAGTGCTATTGTTTGATGAAGTAAGGCAGCTAGTGAGATCGACACTGGTGGGAAGGAGACAGTGTGAAGAGGACAATGAGAAAGAGTGGCCATGGCTTCTTATAGCATTAGGACCAGTCACTACATATCATATTTTGCCCCTATGTATTCTAACAACACCCTATCTTTATCTCTGAGAAGTTTCCTTCTGTGTGCTGGAAGTGGTTTTTCTTCACCCCGTACTCTGTCTCTGTGCCTTTTTTCTCTGAGTGCCTTGTTTTACTTTGTTTGGGTTTCCATTTGCCATGGTAGAAGTCTCTTTCACATCTCCCGTGTCTGTTGATTATCTATTCAAATGTGCATACATGCCGGATCTTAACGTTATGCTAATTCCTCTAAGGATGACCAGCTAGAGATATGAGTTACAGGACTTTCAATACAGACACCTTCCCTTGGCCTGATGCATTTCCCTAGAGGGGGATTCTTGCCGTGTCTCACCTGAGAGTATGAGAGTCTGGCCTCTATTCATCCAGTGTTCTAGAAGCCACGAAGAAGAAAAGGAATAGGAAGGTTTACTATGTCTTCTAATATCAGATTAGCATTTAGCTCATGACTTGAACGATGTTTTATGTCTCCAAGTTCAAAACTTCTCAGGCTTAAAAATTTCTAGGTAGCCTCCTTCCAAAAGACTTCATTGTTCTGTGGACAGTTGTGTTTGGAGTCTTTAAAGATTTGTTGATTTTATTTTATGCACTTGTGTGTGTGCCTGTATCTAGGTATGTGGCTAAGAGTGCCCGTGTAAGAGGAAGGCACCTGGTCCCCTGCTCACAGTAAACTGTGAGCCACCTGAAATGGGAACTGAGCTCCAGTCCTCAGGGAGAGCAGCAAGTGCTCCTAACACTCAGCTGTCTCTCCAGCCCTGTGTATATTCAAGAAGTATATTTAATATATATTTAAGAAATATACAAAGGGAGATATATAAATAATAAATATTTATTATATATTAATATGTAAACATGTTTTATATGTATGTCCATATTTCAGATATATTAATATATAGTTAATATAAAAAGAGAGATAATGTATTATCTCTCATAGACAAGCTGTCTTATAAAAGTATTTTATTGGCCTATATTTATTGTACATGTAATAGGGTTCACAGAGAAAATTATTTAAGTACACCATGTACAATGGCCATATTCAGTCTTCCGTCTCCTTCCTCCCAACTCTCATTTTCCTTCTGTCCTAGTCTCTTCCCTTCCCCAGTAAAATGCCTGTGGTGTTTCTTGCTTGCTATCCTCCCCTCCAATGTTTCTTTGATCTTCTTTTGGCCTAACTGAATATTCAATAAAGGGTAATGCAAGGTAACGATAAATGTTAAGTACCAAGTCTTCCTGTGAGTTACTCAACTGAAGAGGCACAAGTATACATAATAATATATCTACCATACTATCACGGTGGAGATACACACACACACACACGGGGTTGGCTCTCTGCTTCCACGTTTGTGTTAGTTGGGGGCTATTAGACTCCGGTTGCCACACTGAGACAAATGACTTTACCCCTGAGCCGTTCCTCCAGACATACACATATATATGTATATGTCTGTTTCATTCCAGGACTCTCCCTTAACCCTTTCTGCTAGAGAAAAGAGCATGAATAATAATCATGTAATCATAGACAGTCTCTATATTTGAATTATTATGATTTTATGAAATTCGTCTTTATTTTTAAATGCAGTTATCGTATATTATGTACATGATGTATGTACGCCTGATTTGTGTGTGTGTGTGTGTGTGTGTGTGTGTATGATGAATGTGTGTTCATGATGTGTGTGAGGGTGCACATGCCACGGTGTTCACGTGAAGGCCAGAGGATAGCTTTCTGCTAATGGCTCTCTGCTTCCACCTTTATGTTAGTTGGGGGCTGTTAGACTCAGGATGCCACACTGAGACAAAAGACTTTACCCCTGAGCCATTTCTCAAGCAAAGTATTATTTATCTTAGTCTTTTACCACCTAGGTGTCCTATATAATTGGAATATTTTACAGTTTGGATTGAAAGGCTTAACTATATTCCAATATCTTTTATGGTGGGGTCTAGTTATTATTCTGGCCTAGAACTCATGATCCTCGTGTCTCAGCCTCTCAGTGTCTGGGATCCCAGAAAGTACCACCATGCCCAGCCCAGATCATTTTTAAGGCACGGGAACTACATATATGCTGCTACTATAGTTTTCAGTTTGTATTGCCTCAATCATGAGGCATAAGATGTTTGGATACTCCAGGTCGATGGTGAGTCTGAGCAGTGAGTTCAGAAGCTGTAGTCTCATCTTTTTATCATAAAGTTTCCTATCAGTCTTATAATTCATGGTTTAACACCCAGTGCTATATATTAACCAGATCTATTGTTTCTTTGGATTCTATCAAATGATTCTCTAAAAATTCTATCATTTCTTCATTTTTTCCTCAGTGTCTTCATGCCATTATATAGTATATATATATGGTATATAGTGGGATTCATTTGTTTCTTTTTTAAAAGAGATTGTTTTACATTTTCTTTTAATTTTGGCTTTTGAAAACAAAACTGTTTTATAGACCTTCACAGTGGTAAGTTATATTTCCAGTTTCTTAGATGAAACTATGTGGGGATAAATATTTTATATTATTTTACTTATTTTTAAAAATGGCATGCAGTTTATGCAAGATGTATTCATTAGACTCCTTAAGAGCTGAAAGAAAACACAGACCCTGATCACCTTTGGCAATGGAAGGTTTGTGCAAAGCTGTAGTACAATATAAGCTGTCCATTCCAAGATCAGTTAGTTATCTTTTGAGCTATCGAGTTGCCCCAGGTACTTCCCACAAGGAAGGAAACACAGCAGGGCAGTTTTCATGGAAAACTGGAACCATGCCTAAACCCTAATGATCCGAATTCTCTTAATTCATAAGACATGTCGGTTTCTGAGAAGAAGATGTGATTAGGTCTGTACATTCCCCTTCAAACCAGAGATAAAAATTGGTTCGAATTTGGTGCTGGTCTAACTCAGGAGAGGTGCATCTTCTCTGTGTATCTGGTCTTTACAGCTGTCTACTGTACAGCTACACTTGTAGCTCAACAAGATTGATTTCACTCAAAATCACCAGTAGCCATAGAACTTCCCAGCAGTTTTCCTAGCAAGAGTAATATAAAATCTTTCTAGTTAGAACAAATGTATTTTTTAAACATAAAGACTATGTTTTCAACATAAAGACTTTGTCTCAGCTGTTTGGAAGCCCAGATTATATACTGTGACTACTTAATGGTATAAAAGTCCTTGGCGATCTGAATTTTGCGTTCATATATTCTATTAGTAATTAATTGCTCTGTGATGTATTGGCCTATAATTGCATCCTTTGTAATAGTAGCACCTTAATTTATCCACTTTCCTTTAGATTACAGGCCACTTTGATTGATTACAGGTTGGTTTTATAAGGCATTATTTCAAAGGACTTTCATCTTGAAACTTAAAACAGAGCTGCCCTATTAAATTGAACTCGTTTTGTAACTACATATGTAGTCCTTCAGAACCTCACTGTTGGGGCTGCAGAGGCGGCTCAGTGAGTAAAGCGACTGCCACACAAGTGCAAGGAACAGAATTCGGGTTGCAGGCACGTTAACATGGAGCAGGCACCGCAACACGCCTCGGATCCCAGCTCAAGAGGCAGAGGTGGGATCCGCTGAGCAAGCCGGCTAGCTAGAGTAGCTAAATTGAAGGTCTTAGTTCTAGTAAGAGACCCATGCCTCGATACATAGGTGAGAAGTGATCGAGGAAGAACCCAGGGACAACCTCTAGCCTCCAGAAGCACAGGAACATGGATATGTGATAAGTCCAGCTTACCAGTTCAGACGGTTCTGGATCGCGAGTAGTCTGAATAAACGGGAACACGCACACACTGTATCTTGAGTTCACAGGGCCCAAGTAGTTTATTGTCCAATTCTTATACCCTCTCCCACCAGAGACATACATGAGGTTGCCAGAGCAACACTCACAAGGGGCAAAACCAGGTGTGCTTGCAAGCACAGGGTTAAAATCACTAGGTAGAAGGCATAGGTTTGATCACAAGGTTACAGATCACAAGGGAAAAAGGCATATGTGTAATCACTAGGTTACAATCAGTAAGGTAAATCAAAATATATACAAAACATTATTGTTCTTTCTCTGGCCATAAAGCCAACCTCTTATTTTATGAGATTAAGGTCTCTTTAAGTAATCTTTGACTTCCTCAAAACGAACTGCCTCTGGGCTAGTCTTTTTACAACTTAGCCTTGCTTAGCAGCTGTCCCAAATGTGAATTAACTTGAAGACACACAGCAGAACTTAAGCTCAAGATCAGGGGGCTCTCCACAGATATGCCCTCCACACATGTAAACATGCACACACACTTGCACTCAGACAAGAGATACATATATGTGTGTGTGTGTTTTGTGTGTGTGTATGTATATGTATATATATGAAAACTTCTAAATCCTGTAAATCGTGATAGGTTTTTTGCTTGGAAACATAGCCCAGCTAAATAGAATAAGACTCAAATCAGGGGCTTGGACTACTCCTGGACTAGCCAGAACTTTCATTACTCAACCATGGAGTATCATCAAGTGATTTAACCTCTCATGATTTCTGTTTCTTATTCTTTAAAATAGGAGGTATGGATCAACGTTTTTCCTTTTGTTTGGTTTATTTACATTCACCTGTACTCATAAAAATAACCATTGTTGCCTTTAATGTTCAATATCCTTACTATCCCTGTTTTCTTTAGATTAACCTTAATTACAAAGGGCATCAGTCACATCTGCAGTGTAAGTTCAATTATATGTGCCTAAACACAAGGCCCCGTCTTGTGAACACTGCGACACAGTCTCTGGATTTGGTTGTGCGTAGGGAGCCATGAAGCTCCTGTCTCCTTAGTATAGAAGTTGTGACCGGGAAGAGCTGGGGCTGGGATTTTATAGCGAAGATTGACTCAAATGGTGGAGGACATGAATAACCTTCAGGAACTTAGAGTTAAATTTTGTGGGTAGCACAAAGTCCTCCCATAATGGGAAGATCCAGTGAAATTTGTATTTTTGAACACTAATCTGACAGTGCAATGGGGACTGAATGCAACAGAGAGAGGCAAAGTAGATCTACCAGCTTGGGGAGAGGTAAAGTAGACATACAAGCTTGGATTTGTCTCGATTTTTCAAAGTAAGAGTTAAGAGCCTGGTTTTGTTCGGTGGCTGTGGAAAAGGCCAACACAGGAAGGGACCAAGAGACCCTGGGAAGCACAGCAGGACTTGATCATGTACGATGAGTAAAGGAGGAAACTTCCAGGAGCCTAGGGGTTCATTATCAGAAATGGAGAAGCCTACAGGCAAGTCTGTGGGTACATTCTTGATTAACGATTGATGGGACTGACAGTAATCTGGTACGTGAATTGAACCTTCACTGTCTGTGTTGTCATCATGTCCCAAATCACATTCTCCATCTCCTTTCAATTTGCCTTTCTCTATCTCGGTTATTGGCAACTTCATCATTGCACTCTCAGGCCAAAAGCACTGGAGTTGACCTTGATGCCCCCTTTGTCTCAAGCCACACATTCAATCTACAGTTCCTGTGGCATTAGTTCTGTTCTTAGAATATACACAGAATCTGATCCCAGATTATTGCCTCTGCTATTATGGTGCTATTGTCCAACTCTCATAATCTCATGTCTGAGGAATTATTGCAATTGCAGCTAAAGTTTCAGGGCAAAGCCCTGGCTTTAGGGGTCCCAAAGGACTAGGCTTAGCGACCTGTCCTGATATGATAATTAAAGAGATGAGTAACAGAGAAAAGGAGATTTCAACGATGTGCTTTAGAAAGAACAGCAGACCACAGGGTCCAGTGGCCTCATCTTCCAGAGTACTGTCTTGATCCTTAGGATTTAACTGGGGCAAGGAGCAAGAGATACGCATAATCAGTGCTGGTCCAGGTATGGTTTTGTTGAGCACCTCTCAGTTCTGGTTCTGCAACATGGCCCAAAGGAGTTCTTGTTACTCTTGGAAATAACATGGTTGCTAAGAAATGATTTCAAATACTCTATGGCATAACCTCAGTGTGAGGGATAATTGCCCTCACCTGGGACATGGTCTGTCTCAAAGGTTCTGCTGTTCCTGGAATCCGGGGTAATTTCAGGGTTAGGGCAATGGCTGACCATCTGGGGAATCTGAAATCTGGGCATTATATAAAGCCCAAAGTAGGGTCCTTATTTAGTCTTTGTGCCATCAGCCTTGAAGGGAACGACAGGTTAGGTATGACTAGCTTCTCGATAGACACCCCACACACAGGTATTTAGGTGACCCAAAGTAAAGAAGATTTGAAAAGTGGAGCTGTCAATCTCATCCTGCTTTCCATCACTCCTCCACTGGAGGAGCCAAAGCTGCTTAGCAGAAGCAGCTTCTAACACCTGCTCTACAGCAAAAGCCCAAACCCATCCCTCACCTGAGTTTCTCCGCATAATAGCCAGATGTTCTTTAATAGCATAGATCAGAACACTCGTCTGCTAATACTTTCCCAGTGGCTTCTGGTTTCATCCAGAGAAAAGGGCAAAGTTCTTACAATGGCCTTCAGAATTCCAGAGTCTGGCCTTCTGTCATCTGTCTGACTTCATACCTAATTACTCTCCTTCTCACCCATGCTGTTCTAAGTTAACCACCTATGTCTCTTGCTCTCCCTTTAACACACCACTCACATTGTAGTTTGAGAGCCTTTGAATCTGCCGTTGACCTCGTTGACGCCCATAGTTTACCACCTTATCTTTTTCAAGCCTTTGCTGAAACACTATCTTCTCAGGAAAGGACCTGAGTGAAGAGTGAGTCACATGAGTAAATGAATTGTATGGCATGACAACATGATTGAGCAGGTGTCATTAGGAAGAGCAGTAATTCCACGGACTAGCCCTTCTAATAGATGTCATCGCACAGCTGTCAATGTTACTGAGCATCGTTTATATGTGAAACCGACAGGCATATGGTTGATTATTGTTGAAGGGAAATGCAGAAATAATTTCAGCAGAAGGTCAGGAACATCTTTAGTTACAAAGATGAAAGGAACAAACTACAACAAAGAGTTGACCTCCTGAGTCATTAACAAACAGGAAACCTATCAGATATCCTAGGCTTCCTCTTCCTCAACAATCAGAATCAACAGATAATCTCTCAATCCAGACAGTTTAGAGCACTTCATTCTAGACTAGTTCTACACAGGGTGATGAGTAGGGATGGGTGACTGAGAAAAATCACTCCTCTCCCTAAACCCTCTCCTTTAATTTCTTTTATTCCTATGGTGTGGTATCTGATCTCACACTCTCAATTCCAGTTAACAGGGCAATTCAGATTTGATTGTTTTAAGTTGACATAATTATGTTTGCAATATAGGCATTTCTAAATTACAGGCATTGGAAGTATCTTTAGTCTCTGATAAATGTAAGGCTTTCTTAGTCTCTTTTCACGTGTATATCCACTTAACGCCAAATATGCTAATTTTTCAGTCCAACCTACCTTAAAACAAAGAAGAAACGACCAGTCTGAGACATTACAATGTGTAGTTCACTCCAGGAATGGATTAGAGGGGCAGGAGAGGGGGGTGGTGGGGGAGGAGGAAGGAAGAAAGGATTGCGAGAGAGCACATGGGGGCGAAAAGACAGTAATATCCAATTGATAGACACGGCTCAATTCTAGCTAACAAGTTTACTGGGCACAAAATCTCATACTAGCCATTTCGGTAATGCACACAAGTTATTAAATTACCATGCAGAGGACAAAAAGGAAACACACGGAGAAATAGAACGGACAAAGGTTCTGGCGTTTTCATACGTCAGAGACAGTCACAAATAGACAGCTCGTCCCAAAACTCCAGGTAAGAGCCAGAGAAGTCAGAGAAGAAGCGTGGCGCTTTTAAGGCCATCGAGGCTGGAAAGTCAGCGTGGCCGGCTTCGTCCCCGACTCAGATCCCGAATCGGGGCTCCTCCGGAACGCGGTCGCCACGGAGAAGCCCCCGGGAGGAGTGGGAGGAACAAAGAGCCGAGGCGCCTGCGGCTGCAGAGCCGTTCCTCCGGCCGGTAGGGAGGACGGCCCGGGGAGGGTGGGGACGGCGGCGCCCGGAGGGACCCGGGGAGGAAGGGGCCGGGGCCCCCCGGGCTCCCGCAGTTGACCTGGGCTGCCAGGGTCCCGATCCCGCCATCGCCCTCGCCCTGCCCACCGCGGCTCTCAGCTCGGCGTTCTCGCCGCGAGGCCTGAATTTGGAAACGCAGCGCGGCCGGTGGGAAGCACCGAGCCCCGGGGTCCGCGATCGCCGGTCCCGCGGGTCCCGAGCCTCCGGCCAGGTCAGGCCGGGCGAGCGGGCGCGCGCACCTGCCGGGCCCAGCTCGCGGCTGCGCGGAGCGGCCGCCCCGCCCCGCCACCGCCGCTGCCGCCGTGTGTTTACGTGGAGACGAAGATGGCGGCGGGGACGGCGGGGCCCGTGCGGCCCGGCACGAGTCGCCGGTGAGCGCTGAGCGCGTCGGTCCGCCTCGGTCTGAGCAGATCTTTTCCCCCTCTCCACCCCGTCCCCTTCCCGCCCCGCAGACGCCATGGAGGACGAGGAGAGGCAGAAGAAGCTGGAGGCCGGCAAAGCTAAGGTAGGAGCGCGGCGGCCGCGGGCCGCTCCGGGAGGCGGTGGCCGGGGGCGGGGGTGGGGGAGAGGCCGGGCGGCGGGTCTCGGGGGGCGGAGGAGGCTGGGGCCGGGGAGACGTGACGACTGCGCCGTCCCGCTCCTTCCGGGAGCGGCACAGGACCCTGCCAGCCGGGCCGCGGGCTGCTCGGGAGTCGCTCTGCAGCCTCCACCCTTTCACTTTCTGACCGGAGTTTTGCGAGTCGCGCAGGCTTTGTGCCCTCCCGAGCGGGTGCCCGGGACACCGGCCTGCGCCCTTAGGTGTCACGCCGGCACTCCCGCGGGTGTGTGATCGGCCCGTGACAGCTGCCCCGGCGCTGGCTCGCGCGTGCCACAAGTGCCAGCTGGGAACTTGGCCGCAGGGGCGTTCTCGGAGGCGGTTCTTTGTACCTCCGAGTCAGGTCTTTGTCATGGCACGCGCTTCTGCGGCGCGTGGAACGGAACTTCTGAGCATCCAGAGGTTCCATGCACCAAACACCACCTATGCATGGGCTTGCGGTTTTTCAACAACGTGTTTGTTATGTATTTTGGCCAGATTTTGTAATGGGCGTGCGTGTATAGCAGCAACGCGTGTCAGTTAAACAATCCAGAATTGCACGGAGGTGTCCTTTAGAGGGCCTAATGAAGAATTTGAGAGTATATATTGGACAGCGTTATTTCTTTCTAAAATGACCTGTTTGAACTTACCTTTTGAACCTCCCTGTTCCCTAAAATGAAGTTACCTTTAAGATATTATGTTGTCTTTTTAGACCTAATTATTAGCTATCATTCATGGGGACAATTAAGTTATATTTTAAACTGTTTTTCCTATTGTACTGGCTGGTTTTGTGTCAACTTGATACAAGCTAGAGTCATCAGAGAGAAGGGAGCCTCTTGACAAAATGCCTTCATAGGATCTGGCTGCAGGCAAACCTGTAGGGCATTTTCCTAGTGATAGATGAGGGAGACCCCAGCCCATTGTGGGTGGTGTCACTCCTGGCTGGTGGTTCTGGGTTCTGTAAGAAAGCAGGCTGCAAGCCAAGGACAAGCCAGTGAGCAGCACCCCTCCATGCCTCTGCATCATCTCCTACCTCCAGATTCCTGCCCCGTTTGCGTTCTTGTCCCGATTACCTTTGATGATGAACAGTGATGTGGAAGCATAAGCTGAACAAAAGCTTTCCTCCTCAACTTGCTTTTGGCAATGGTGTTTCATCATTCAGCAATAATAACCCTGACTAAGACAGCTATTTTCCTTTTTCCTTCTCTCACGTTATCAAAGGAAAGCAGGTCCGTAGTGAAAAAAGGGCCATACCAAAGCTACACTGGTGATACATGTTCAACATTCGTTTGTTAAAGGAGTATGTGCAGTAGCTAGCTTTGTGTGTTTAGAATGTAGTTAATTGACTTTCCCATAAGCACTCTGTATGTGAAGGTGAAGATAGATGTGTCTGTAGCATTCTATAAATGGAGAAAAGGGGAATCAGCATGTTCAGCAGCCCAGCTTTGCTGATCATCGTGCAGCCTAAGGAACTGAGCAAGTTCTGCACATCGAAGGAGTCGGAGGTGTAGTGTGCATTCCTTTCCAAACATCAAGGGTCTGATTAGATAGTATTTTTTCTTTCCTTACTTTCTCTACCTCCCCCTTTCCTTTTTAGCAGAGTCTTAGACCATATAGTCCAGGTTAGCCTAGAGCCCATTGTGTAGTCCAGGCTGGCCTCAGACTCAATGGCAATCTTGCCTCTGCCTCTGAAGTGCTAGGATTACAGGTATGACTCACTATGTCCAGATATGATTTGCTACTTCATAATTTCTACTGCCTTCCTTTAAATTTGTGTGAGGTGGTTCTGCTAAGCTTTGTTTACTTCCAATAGACATGTATTATGGCTAAATCGCTGCCTGTGAATACTTGATTTATCTCTAAAATAGAATTCAAATTTGGTTTCTGTGTGTGTTTCTTGTCTTTCAAAATTCCGTCTTTAGGGGCTGGGAGATGCTTCAGTATGTAAAGTGCCTGCTATGCAAGCATGAGGACCAGGGTTCATATTCCCAGCGCCCACATAAAGCTGGGCATGGTGGCATGCATCCTGTAGCTCAGTACTGGGGAGACAGTACAGATCCTGGGACTTACTGTCCAGCCCTCTAGCCAAAATAGCAAGCGTGAGTTTCATTTGGAGACCCTGTCTCAAAAAATAAAATATAAGGTGAAGAATAATAAAGGAAAACAGCTGACAGCAGTCTGTGACTTCTACAAGCACAGGCAAGTGTTCCTGCCCCCCCCCCCCATTTTTATCTAGAATATTACTTTGTTCTAGAATTGAACCTACTTTTTCCAGTGATGAGAGATACATCCACGAGGCTTATAAGCAGTTCTAGTGATGCAACATAAAAACATTGAGATAACCTCTGAAGACAACATGAGGAGAATCAATTTCAAAGTTCTATGAGTGTGATGGACTATTATGTCGCCATTAAGTTTGTGGAGTCTGATAGGAACATGGGAAAAAGTACAACCTGTACCATCGAAAGTATTACATGCAATTTCATGTATAAACACACTGCTTCAATTAGGACTGAAAAGCCTGATTGTAAATGTTAATCAGTGGCCGGGGTTGTAGTTCTGTAGTACAGTACAAAGCTCTGGATTCAGTCTGCAGCACAAACATTTAAAAACTAATTACTTGGCAAACCTATATTGGAGTCCTGTTTTATGCCAAGAGTTGAAAATACAGATGGGGAGATAGTGTCTGCTCTGTGTAGTGGGGACTAGGGGGGTTATTTTTCATATTTTGGTAAAATGTTTTAAATGCTGTTCATTTCCCGGAGCTTTATACAAAGAAGGCTTTTTATTATTATGGTAATGCAGCTTATAATTAACAGGTAATTATTCAATAAATATTTGCTTATTGAATGAACAGACTGAGAAACGAGCCCTCAGTGGCTGCTCCTGTATAAGTATGGCTCTCACTTAGTGACTCAGAACTCTTAGTCAGAAGTGGTCTATTGCTGGCCTAAGAAAAGAACATGGAAAGTTATTTTCCAAAATCTATTTAGAAGCTTGGTTCTCCGTGTTTCTTGTTTATTGGGCTTAATTATTGTCTTTGATTACCTAGTTTAATGAACCACAATTCTTAAATCTTTTTCTTGGTAATTGACAGGTAAGTCGTTGCACTGAAAATTTTCATTTATCCAGAACACATAAAAGATCATTTTATATATCTTGTCGTATATATATATTTATATATAATGTGTATATGACAAGCTACGTTTAAAAATATATGATACACACACACACACATATATATATATTTTTTTGGGGGGGAGTCAGGGTTTCTCTGTTGTAACCCTGGCTGTCATGGAACTCTCTCTGTAGATCAGGCTGGCTTTGAACTCACAGAGATCCACCTGCCTCTGCCTCCCAAAAGCTGGGATAAAAAGTGTGTTCCACCACTGCCCAGTTTATAGTATATTTTATGAAATGTTTTATACCAACCTTAATCCAGTAGGAGAATAAATTATGGTATATGTAGCTCTTAAAATGGTGGGCTCTTAACTGGATAAAAGGGTGACAGTAGAAGGATAGGGGAGGACTGACTTTTTCCCTTGCTCTTCTTCCTGTTCTGGGCGTGTCATGCTGTCATGTAATTCTGACTGTCATGCCTTCCCCACCGAACCATGTATTTCTTTAAACTTCGAGATAACATAAACCAACCCTCCCTTAAGTTGCCCCTGTCAGGTAGTTGGTCATGGTAACAAGAAAAGTAACTAACTGGAGGATATCTGGGGGAAACACTGAGGCAGAGGTGGGTATTTCTAGGTAGTAAGTTAGAGACGGTCTTAAATACACTTTTAGAATCTCTGTTCCTCCCAAAATATTTCTTTCAGAAATTGTTTATTTGTTGTATGCGTGCATGTGTGTGTAGTTGTATGCATGCCTTAGCACAGACCTGGAGATCAGAAAATAACTTTAAGCTCTTGCCTTCCAACTTGTTGAAGCAGGGGTCTCTTGTTTCTCCATGCTGCAAACTTGAGGCTGGTTGGCCTGTCTACTTCCATCTCCCCACGGAGTGTTGTGATTACAGATGTGCACCACTGTATCTGGCTGTTTTTATGTGGGATGTTGCGATTATAGATGTGTACCACTGTATCTGGCTATTTTTATGTGGATTCCAGGATTGAACTTGGTCATCAGGCTTATGTGGCTACTGTTTTTACAATGCAGAGCCATCTCCCCAGCTCCAAAATATTTCTGTTATGGTCAGGCAAAAAAAAAATGTTCAAATATCATTTTTAAAAATAATACAACCTTATCAGATATGGTATGGTAAAGTGTGTGTTATCTGACATGAATATCACACAGAAGGAGAGCATGATGTCCAATGTAACCAGGTCTCCTACTTTAGTATGGCCCTGGACCTGTAATACCTTATTCCAGTATTGCTTGTATTTATATAGTTCACAGTCTATGTTATTAGTCATTTGTGAATATTCTTTTTTTTTTTTTTTTGAGGCAAAATGTCATGTAGTCCAGGCTAGCCTTGAACTACTGGTCCTCCTGGCTTATGTTCCTGAGTGCTGGGACTCAGATGTGTGCTCCTGAGTGCTGAGATTACAGATGTGTGCTCCTGAGTGCTGGGATTACAGATGTGTGCTCCTGAGTGCTGGGACCACAGATGTGTGCTCCTGGGTGCTGGGATTACAGATGTGTGCTCCTGGGTGCTGGGATTACAGATGTGTGCTCCTGAGTGTTGGACTCAGATGTGTGCTCCTGAGTGTTGGACTCAGATGTGTGCTCCTGAGTGCTGGGACTCAGATGTGTGCTCCTGAGTGCTGGGATTACAGATGTGTGCTCCTGAGTGCTAGGATTACAGATGTGTGCTCTTGAGTGCTGGGACCACAGATGTTTGCTCCTGGGTGCTGGGACTCAGATGTGTGCTCCTGAGTGCTGATATACAGATGTGCCACCTGATTACTGGGATTACAGATGTGCCACCTGATTACTGGGATTACAGATATGTGCTCCTGAGTGCTGGAACTCAGATGTGTGCTCCTGGGTGCTGGAACTCAGATGTGTGCTCCTGGGTGCTGGGACTCAGATGTGTGCTCCTGGGTGCTGGAACTCAGATGTGTGCTCCTGGGTGCTGGGACTCAGATGTGTGCTCCTGGGTGCTGGGACTCAGATGTGTGCTCCTGGGTGCTGGAACTCAGATGTGTGCTCCTGGGTGCTGGGACTCAGATGTGTGCTCCTGGGTGCTGGGACTCAGATGTGTACCACAGCCCCAGTGTATGTCCTTTTCACTTTTTTCTTTTTTACCCTTTGTGCTTGCTGTCAGTTCTCATTGCTAAGGACTGGTCATCTGGCCTTGTTCCTTTCATTTTCCTTTTCTCCTAGTTTGCTGGTTTAGATTTGCAGTGACTGAAGAGGCCAGACCCTGGGGTTAATAGACTAGTTTGTGAAAATTCCAAGGAGAATGGAGCCCAGCAGTACAGAGTTTATGCCAGCTAAGTGTGTCTGCTTCTCTGTTGTCTTTGGGTTTGCTGTTGGGTCTTCAGCATTGATGTTGCAAAAATCCTGTTCCCCAGAGGGAGAAGACATTACCAGATTATTAAGTATTTTCAGACCCAGGCCGACCCTGTGTACTATACACTGATGAGGGCGGCACCACAGACATTGTCCTGTGTTGAACCAAACTATTTCAGCTCTGTTTTAAATGACTTAATTTTTCCAAGTAAAATTACTTGGAAAAGTACTGTTATATAAAGAGAGTATTATAATATAATTACAGCTTTAAATCATATTAGGTTACTTTTTAAAGTTTGGTTGATACAGCACAATCTTTAAATGAAAGTTTTAAACCAGCTAGCTAGTGTTTTATATAATTGACATTATTTAGTGGATTAGTTAAAATCCTTGCCCACTTTATTTAGTAACTTGTAGTTACGATTTTTGTGTTCACCAAGCCTTTGCAGTTTGAGGAGTAGTACCAGTTACATGCAAAAAGGAAAGTGTTTTGTGCGTGTATCAGGTTGTTGACAGCCAGGCCTTTCACTTTCTGTACAGTTCTTCACTTTTTCAGGCATACTTCTTCGCAGCTAAAACATGCTCCTGTCTTCCTGTTTTCTTTCAGGCATTCTCTAGGTGGTACAGAGCATTCTCTTGTAGCATTCCCAGTAGTGGCAGTTTGATGCCTCCAGCTCTCATAGCACTGATGCAGACCGGGAATCTAAAACTGATTCACTATCCTTAGGTTTCACTGCAATGAAAGAAAGTGTGTTTAGGGAGAGCATGTGGAAAGAAAGAAGGGGCAGGACAGGCTTCCTTAAATGTAAGATCTCTGAGGAAGTCCAAAAAAAGGGAGAGCACAGAGGTGATAAGACCAACAGTGTTTGTCCCCCTCCTGTACTGCCCTCTTTCTGTTGTCCTGCTCCTTTTCTGCATGCTGTTACTCAGCAAGAGGGTGTTCTGTGAGTGGAGCTGAAAGCTTGTGTGTGTGTGTGTGTGTGTGTGTGTGTGAGAGAGAGAGAGAGAGAGAGAGACAGACAGACAGAGAGGGAGAGAGACATGGAGGGGGAGCAGGGACAACAACGACGAAGTGCATTCAAGGGATTAGACTGTGACAAGAGTGGGGCAAAAATGATTTCAAAACAAAAATGTTCTATTTTTTAAAATTTATTTGATTACATGTGTGTGAATGCTTTTCCTGCATGTATGTATGTTATGTATGTGTACCATGTGCACACTTGGTGTCCTGGGAGTTCAGAAGAGGGTGTGGGTCCCCTGGAACTAGTTTTGCATGATTGAGAACCACCATGGGAGTGCTGGGAACCAAACCCAGGTCTCTGCAAGAGCAAGGGCTCTTAACCGCCGAGCCGTCGTTCCAGCCCCACGTCTTATTTCTATAAAGAAAAACAGTCCTGGCAAGAGCAGAGCTCTGACCACACAGCATTTACGAACGGTGCATTTCTGAAACATGTTAACTTCTTCTGACAGGGCAGTGAGACAAAAGTAACCTGTGAAACATTGATAAAGATACCGTTTTTATTTCACAGTAATGTTTCTCTAAAATTAAAATTTGGAATCCTATTCAATTGATTAGTAGTCCCTTAAAAACTTTAACTTTTTAACTTGGAAAAACTACTGAAAATTTGTAAGTTTGTTATAAAGGTTGTTGTTGGTGGTGGTGGAGTGTCTGTATTAGTGTCTATGTCTGTGTGTTCGTGTGCATGTCTATGAGAGAGAGATCTGAGAGAGGGGCGGGATATACTTACAATGCTGTTCTTTGGCCCAGTAGAAAAGGCTCTAGGACTTTGAAGACATTTATTCCCTGGTTTGTTTAAATGCTCCCATCAACTGCAGCTGTGGACTTTTACTTAGCAAGCATTTATTTAAATTCCTGCAAACTCTGCGCCTTACTGTCTAAGAGAATAATCCTGTCACAGTACATGGATCACAAACCCATGCTTTGAAGGCACTAGTAAAATAATGATAGAAAAGTTTATAATTCTTCATCTGCTGCATATGAAGAAGCTAGTATTAGTTTATTATTTTTTAAGTTGAGGTAAGACTCACCTAACAACAAACCATTTTAAAACGAACTTTTAAGTAGCATAACTTCGCATTATGCCATTGCTACTGTGTCTGTTTTTCCCAAACCAGAATAAAACCTTGTGCTGTAGAGACTTTCCATTCCTCCTTCGCTTTAGTTTGGTAGCAGCTGAACAGGATTCAGGTGATTTGTTTATACTTTATCCATTCGGGTGGTTTCCACCTTCAGTCCGTGGCGTTCAGTGCTGCTGCAAGAGCTGCGTACAAACATCTGATACCTGTCCATTTCTAAGCTGTGTATACCCAGGAGCGAGCCTGCTGGCCACTCTGTGCTGATTGTGGTGACATTTTTGAGGAATCTCAAGTAATTTTGCACTGTAGCTGTATGTTTGTACATTCCCATTGACAGTGTCTGACAATTCAGTTTCTCCTTGTCACACGAACACTGGCGTGTTCTTAAGTTATCGGAAGCAGCTTGAGTGACACAGACTGTTATTGCTGTGTTTCCCAGTTACTGATGACGAAGAGCTTCTTTTCAGGTGCTTTTTTGGCCATTTGTGAAACTTTAGAAAAATATTTAAAGTCTTTTGCCCACATTAAACAATGTTTTTATCAATTTATTTATGTATTCTGTAGTTCTGCCCTCCTTGGGGTGCATATATATTTATGTGCCAGGAATGGACAAACAGAAACATATATTCGCAGTGGAGTTACCTTTCTGGGCTCATACAGTTTAAACTATTACTTCCCTTAATAAGATCCTGGTGAGTAGATTGGAACAGACACTGAACTTCGGTTTCTTTGTGGGCCGGTGACTTTTCATCCACAGTCAGCTGTTTCGCAAGTGCATGCAGTCGGTCAAGTTGGCACCTGTTGGCTTTGGCTTAGCCATTGCTGTCTGTGTCTACGATGGGAACATTTGGTCTTGAGTCACAAAAAGGTCTTTTTTTATATATGAACATGATAGACCTATATGTATGCGTCACCAATGAAAGATATTTTTGTTAAATTATTGCCTCCCTTTTAAAAAATTTCCTGTGGCAGTTGTCACTAAAATATAATTTAAAACACTTGAAGCCTGTCTACGCATGATATGTAAGGCTTTGTTTGGTTTATTCATGGGGTATAGTATTCAAAAGTGCTAAATATTCAGAATATACAGAAATTAGCATTGTTCCAGTATTGGTTTTGCTGAGGCTATTTAAATCCATAGTCAGTTTTGTACTCCGTAATATTCTTTTATCCTTTTTGCTCATGAGCATTGTAGTATTTGTTTGCAATTACTTCATGATTGTGATTCCTTCTCTGTGTTGCTGTTCACTGAGATTTTTATGTTGTTTGAGTGTCTGTAAGTCATGGTTGTTTTGCCATCCTTTCAAGAAGAGATCATTTTTTTTCAAGCCTCTAAAGTTATTTGAACTATCTAGAACTATAGTAATTTACAAAATCCTAAAGATTTGAATTTATAAATGATAGTGAATAGGTTTCTGATTGACACACAACTCAAAATGCAGCACAGGGAGACTAGGACCCCTTTCCTTATCTCTTGATACTGAACGCTGAGTAAAAGTCTTCGCTTGCTAAGGCTTGTTGGCTGTGCTCTGAGATTGGGTGTGGTTACTCCCTGGCAGTCTGATTCGTATCCATTGCTTTATTAGTCGTTTCCCCAGGAAAGGCACTGTCGTGCTGTGGTGGTCAGCTTTACCCAGCAGTGCATCAGTTACTTTGTTTTCTGTTGCTGCCATAAAACACTATGACCAAAAGCAACTTGTGGAAAAAAGGATACTGGTGGGGGGTGCTTGGCAGTAGGCATTGGAGCGAGAGGCTGAGAGATCACATCTTCAGCTGTATTCATAAAGCAGGGAAAGAGACTTGGGGGGGCGGGGAGGAGAGAGAGAACATGAACAGGAAGTGGGGCAAGGGTACAGAACTCTCAAACTGTCAAAGCCCACCCCCAGTGATGTACTTCCTCCAGCAAGGCTCCACCTCCTAAAGGTTTCATAATCTCTCCAAACAGCACCACCACCTAGGGACCAAGAGTTGAAATATGGGAGCCATGGGGCAGTTTCTCATTCTACCTCTCCAGCTAGTTAGAGGTCTGTGAAAAACACAGGCGAATATCTGATGTCAGTGTGGCAGTTTGAGATGGTTGCTTGGGTAAAAACCAAGCCCAGTGACCTAAGTCTGATCCCGGGCCCACAGAGTGGAAGGAGAGAGGAGTTCCTGTAAGCTGTCCTCCGACCACCACACATACGCCATGGCAGCCTCCTCACATACTAAACTGACAGACAGACAGATACATGTATGTGTGTATGTATGTAAATATTTTATTTAAAGAATACAGGATAAACAGCTTGATTTACTTTAGGCAAGACTATAAAATTAGTTTGAGATGTCTATCTGTCTCTCTGTCTATCTATGAATCATGGATATAGATATATCCCCAAAGTTCTTTTTGAGACTTCTGAGGGGACGTTTTTAAGGATTTCCTTGTAAAATCAGAGTAATTGTAGGTAGTGAGTCTGAGCTAAACCAGGCCATGTAAGATCAAATTGTGTTTGCATTTTCTGACTTTGTGAGTAAGAAGCTACCTCTCCTTCCCTCTCTCCTCATCTGTCAAAACAGGAGCTCTTACAGTACCTGCCTTAGGGTTAGGGTTATGACATGGAGTTAGCTAATAATTTTAAAGCACTTGAAACACTGTCAGGGGACTGGAGAAGTGGCGCAGAGGTTAAGAACACATGTTGCTCTTGTAGATGACCTGAGTTTGGTTCCCAGTACCCACATACTGGCTCTCCCATCTGTAACTCCAGTTGTAGGCCATCCAACGCCTTCTGGCTTCAGTGGGCAGCAGTCACACATGTGGTGCATAGACATGTGTGCAAGTAGAACACTTACACATAAAATAAAATAAAGCAAAACACTGACCGGCTATGAAATGTGTGTAAGAAGCGTTAGCTATTGCTATCATTGTTGTCATGCTGAAACTTAGATGATTAAGCTGAACTACAGGAAATGAGGTTGGAGAAATAACAGGATCAGGTAATGAGCTCTGTGAGCTGCTGAACGCAGAACAGCTTTGATTGTAAATGCAGTGGGGACTGTTAAAAAATGTGTGTTGGTCATGTCTGACCTCTGAAAAAATTCTTTCCAAGTAGTGTATCCATTTTCAGATAGGTATGTTGCTAGTAGAGCAGTAATGTGCTGTCATATAAAGAAAGCATTGAAACCTAGACCTCTCTCTCTCCTTCCCTTTCCCTCTCCTTTCTCTCCCTCTCTCCTTCTCTCTCTCTCTTTCCGTCTCCCCCTTCCTGTCTTTCATATACACACACACATGCGCGCGTGCGCGCGCACACACACACACACACACACACACACACATACAGAATACTGACTTGAAGTAAGTAGATGTCAGGCAGTCTAATTGAGGCAGGCTTCTTGTCCTGGAACAGAGCTGAGATGCAGAGAGGTGGTAAAGAGCTGCTGTGGCGATACAGAGGCAGCGGGACAGCATGGGACAGCTGGATCCATGGGATCCGAAAGCCACTGACTGCTGGTTTTCTGTCACTCACCTCACCTTCTTAGTATCCTTTATTCCTTTCTTTTCAGATCAGCTTTCTTTGACTATACACAATTACACCTGACCAAACCCAGGGGTCCCCAATATGCTTTAAAACTAAAAAGGGGGCAAGTAGCTGGGCATGGTAGTACAATTTCTGTGATCTTAGCAAAAGCAGGAGGATCAGGGGTTCAAGGCTGGCTTAGACTATATGAGATCTTTTCTCAAAGAAAAAAGGCAGTGCACTTGGGAGGAGAGGGCACAAGGAAAAGTACTTAACTCTGGAGGCCAATCTACTTACAGAGCGACTATCTAGCCACATCTTACTCCCGTCCATTCAGAGCACCTGGGGAATGCGTTTGAAAGTTTTCATGTCTGGGTCACATGGCTTACCAAAATAAAAGATTTAAGGTAGTAACCAAGTTTTATTATTTCTGAAATCATCAATGTACAGTAAGGGTTGAATTCTGTACAGACAGAACCAGTCTGCCTGACTCTGCTCCAAGTGATTGTGGATTTTGATTTATTATACAGCAGCTACTTTACTTGCTGTGTATTAGAGGAAGTAGAGACCATTCAATGCTATAACCAAACGTCAGCAACCACAGCAATAAAACCCTGGCGCTGCTAGAGAAGTAGAAACGTGTTTCACCTGCACATTGTTGAGTACTGTGCAGACTGCACTTTAGAAGTAGAGTTAGCAGGATAGCGAAGATTTCAGTGAGTAAAACACCATGCACTGAGTTTGAATTCCTTCAATAAGATGTTTCCCTTATCGTGCTGCCTCTAATAGTTACACTTCTGCTGCTGTCATACAGCACCACGACCAGTACAACTTATAGAAGAGTATTTTCACATATGGTACTGTCTTAGAGTTCTGTTGCTGTGAGGAAATCATGACCATGGCAACTCTTTGCTTTTGGATTTGGTGTTTTGTTTTGTTGTTGTTTTTTCGAGACAGGGTTTCTCTGTTGTAACTTTGGCTGTCCTGGAACTCACTCTGTAGACCAGGCTAGTGTCAAGCTCACAGAGATCTGCCTGCCTCTGTCTTAAAGGTGTGTGCCACCACCACCCAGCCCAACTCTTATAAAACATTTAACTGGGGCTGGCTCACAGTTCAGAGGGTTAGCCCAGTATTGTCATGGTGGGAAGCATGGCAGCACGTAGGCAGACATGGTTCTGGAGAAGGAGCCAAGAATTCTACATCTGGATTGGCAAACAGCAGCAAGTGAGCCACTGGACCTGGCTTGAGCTTCTGAACTTCAAACCCCCATTGTCACACTTCCTCAAATAAGGCCACACCTCCTCTGACAAGGCCACACATCCCATAGTGCCACTTCCTATGAGACATTGGGGACCATTTTCATTCAGATCACCACAGGTGCCAAAGGATTGGAGTCCTTTGTAGTAGTGCGCCTCTGTGGCAGCTCAGCAAACAGACAAGGAGGCATATGCATATCTGCAAACTCTGCTAGACCTCTGCAGGGGGGCACGATCATGGCCAGTGCCATACTCACAGTGGAATCTGAGCTCATGTGTTTTTATTCATTCAGAACTCCTCGGGTGCAGATCATAAGTAATCAAACCTCCCCCACAGAAATCCAACACCTGCAGACAATACAAAAAGCCCAGGCCTATGAATCTCTTTCCAACCGTGCACAAAAACAATTATTTTAAACACAACTAAAAATAAACTTCCACAGCAGTCCTTAATGGTTTGGACATCATGGCGGTGGGCATTAGAAATGGTGACTGGAGCATGAAGGTAAAGAGCTCACATCTTGAACCCCAGGCATGAACTAGAATGAACTGGCATTAGAGTGAGTCTTTAAACTCTCAGTGCTCTTCTCTAGTGACATATTGCCTCCGACAAGGCCACGCCTCCTAAACCTCCCCAGACAGCACCACCAGCTGGAGACTGAGTGTTCAGATTCATAAGCCTGTGGGGGCCATTCCCATTAAGGCCTCCAGCACCTCTTAGTTCCTTCATTTCACAAGAAGAATAGTGGATTCATCTTTTTACTCATCACAGGGAAGTGGGCGGAGGAGCAGCGTTGCCGTGACGGCAGAAGCTGTGCCCACTGGGTGATGTCCTAGGAAGTTCTGCATACTGTGGAAATATGTTTTTCACAATGGAATACATTAAATGCACACATACGGTAGACAATAAGGGAACGTTTTTGTTAGCATCAGGCTTAAGAAATAGACATGTACAAACTCTCCCCACCTAACCCGACCCCTTCGCTCCCTGAGCTAACTACAATTCTGATTCATCATTATCTCACCTGTCTATATCACATATCTGTGCATAAACTACATTAGTTCTCCTGTTGTGCTTTGAATCTGTTTTTCATGTGTATGTGTCAGTGCCCACATGTTTGTACATGCACACGTGTGTGCCTGGAGTAATGGATAAAGGGAGTGAGATCCTCGGAAACTGCAGTGATGAGCAGGGACAAGCTGCCATGTGGATTCTGGGACCTGAGCCCAGGCCCTCTGTAAGCACAGAGGGCGCCGTCTCTCCAGCCCTAGTCTTCCTGGTTTTGAGCACAATGTTAGCATAATCTTTGAAGTCGTCAGTGGTTTGCTTTTCGTTCAATATGAGGTAGAGCATTTTCAGTATTCCTGCTTACTATTCTATTCCAGGAATTTACCCATGTCCATGATCATATCAGTGAGTATTTGGGTCTTCTCGTGTTGTTACTATTACAAATACTGCTGTTGGGTAGATTATTGTTTCCTCATGCCAAGGGCTTCGGAATGTGTAGCAGTCATTAGCCTGTGGCCCTCGGTCCTTGAGGATCACTGAGAGTATTTTAGAATAAGGTAGGGAGAGCAGTGAAGGAAACAGTAAGCTGGTGTTTCTTGACCACTGTTTACCATCTTCCTAAATTCATCACGTAACTGATCTGTGCCAGAAGTTTCTGGGAGCTATTAATGGACAGTGGACACCCAATACCCCACATCCATCAACACGGCCCTGGAGTGACCAGATGTACCAGTTCTTTTATTTTTAATCAGTTTTTTTTTTTTTTTTGAAGAAAAAAAAAAAGTTTATCAGAAGGAATGGCTTACGGTAGAGGCTTAGAGGTGAGCCTGCTTCAGATGAACTGGCATACATTTCTGCACTGAGAAGATGTACCCACCGTCACAGATATACCTTGCTTAGAGATTCTCCTTTGTGGAAACTATCCTGTTACCATTTCCTTCCTCTTTACAGGGGACTAGGTCAAGTTAAAGGCAAAGTGCCAGTCTCACTGTCCATTGTTGGTATGGTAGACCACAGTAAGACTGAGCAGAGGAGGTGGGATAAGATTTCTAGTCATTATGAAGCTGTGCTTTGTAATAATTCCATCAGTACATATAACTATGACAGTTTTATTAGTGAATGCTTTCCGTGGGGAAATAGAAAGGTCTTTCAGATAAGGACACAACCGACTATATGTTATAACCCAGCCTAACACTTAAAGACTAAGATGGGGGATTACGAGTTTGAAGATTAGCCTGGGTTAAATATCAAAAAAACAAAACAATTTATTGTTGTTTATCTTATGTATGTGTGTATGTGTATATTTTTAACTTGACCCATACTCTAGAGGTTTGTTCTCTGCTTATTAGCCAAATTTATATTGAAAGCATTTTCTCATGTTAAAATATTTACAGATTTATTTTTAATTGTGTGTGTGTGTATGTGTGCAGAGGTCAGAGAGACTGTCAGATTCCCCGGAGCTAGAGTTAGGGGCAGTTGTGAGCACCTAGCGTGTATGCTGGGAACAGACCTCAGGTCCTCTCCAAGAGTAGTAGTGCTCTTAATTACTGAGCCAACTCTGCAGACCAGTGGTTCTCAACCTTCCTAATGCTGCGACCCGTTAATACAGTTCCTCATGTTGTGGTGACCCCCCAACCATAAAGTTATTTTTGTTGCTACTTCGTAACTGTAATTTTGCTACCGTTATGAACCATAATGTAAATATCTGATATGCAGCTGGTCTTAGGTGACCCCTGTGACAGAGTATTCTTTCCCAAAGGGGTCATGATCCACAGGTTGAGAACATGGTTCCAGACCCTCATGTTAAATTTTTTTGAAAACTTAAATTATTATTTTTGAAAGCTCAATATAATATAACGAACTGTTGTTTGTTAAACGTGGACCTTCAATTTTTATTTTAAAGAAACTATATACAAAATCTAAAGTTCTAAGGACTAACACCTAAAATTGTTTTAGTTATCTCTCTGCTATTAAAAATAAATGTCTTCTTTTTACTCAACAGAGATTTGTTTAATCTTTAAAATTATTATGGGGGGAGCAGTGTGTGTGTCATGGCACACGTGTAGACATCTGAGGACACCTTTGATTGTCCTTTTTTTCTGGGGGTGGGGTTTTAAGACAGGGTCTCACTCTGTAGACCAGGCTGGCCTCAAACTCAGAGATCTACTTGCTTCTGCCTCTTGAGTGCTGAGATGAAAGGTGTGTGTCACCACCCCGGCCTCTTTTCCTGTCTTGAGGTGTGTACCAGAGATCAAGCTCAGGTGGTCATACTTGCAGGGCAAGTGCCTCTCTGCCTGCTGAGTCATCTCTCCACCCCAAGACAGATATTTATGAAGAACCTGTGTATGGCTACCAATGTATGCTTCCAGTAGAGAAGCACTGATTTTGATTTTTAAAAATCTTTCCCTGCCTAGAACTTAGCTTTTACTTATTATTTCAGAAACATTAGCCTTCCTATAATCAGCAAATTGTTTTTTGATAATTTTGTGTACTTGAATGATCTGCTTTAAGTCCTTATTGGTCATCCCACTTTTTATCTTTATCATCTACTTTTCTTTAGAATCATTTCATAATGGAACCATCCATTGACTCATGCCTTAAGCAACCGTTTACAGTGTTTCATAATGTATAGTATATGGGTGCATACTTTTGTATACTGTTTAAGTTTTTGAGACAGGATCTCTTTGTATAGTTCAAGCTAGCCTCAAACTCTTAGGCTCAAGCAGTCTTCCTGTGCCTCCCAAGGACCTGGATCTGCAGGCATGCACCACTGTTCCTAGATGTTTTGATACTGTTATATAATATGCTTCAGAGCATCCTCAGGAAATTTCTTTTGCTCTTATTTTTGTTGCTGTACTTCATTCAGCTACACCCATAGATGGTCCTGAGGCCATTTGTAATCTTTTTGTTCCTATTCTTCATCTTGAAAGTTTAGTTTTAATAGTTTGAACACATTCTATAATTCTTATGAGCTTTTATTATTTATTAAGAAATATTAAAGATTTAAAGGGAACATCGACAAGTCATATGAACAGAATTAGTATTTATTAACATCTCTATGGCAAAAAAAAAAACAATTATTGTTAACACAATAGAGGCCATTCTATTTTTAATACTTTGTAATGTTCTCCTTGGAGTCTGTGTGTTTACCTTTATTTTCTCTCTGGTTTATTCAGTGTAGAACAAGATTTGTAAGTTTGGTGATCCAGTTACTTCATATCTTTAAAGTGAATATCTAGAATGATAAGGTATAATGACAAATGAAGGAAAAGAAAGCCAAGAATATGTGAGAAGCAAATAGATAGAATAGAAAGTTCGAGATGAAGTCAGTTTCGTTCTGTTCTGACACTTCCTAATTGTCTTTGTTACATTTGTGTGCTGTGAGCACAGTATCTGACAAAAACAGGGGAAGAAATCTTATTTTGACTCAGGATTTCAGAGGGTTTTAGTGCATCGTGGTCAGGAAGGCATGGGCAGGTTGAGTGTGTCCTAGAAGTATTTCTTTTATTTTTTGAGATTGTGATAAAGTTACATCATTTCCCCATTTTCTTTACCTTCTGGGAACCCTTCCATATATCCCTCCTTGCTCTCTTTCAAGTTCAGTCTCTTTTCTCAAGACTTGCTGTTACGTGTGTGTGTGTGTGTGTGTGTGTGTGTGTGTGTGTGTGTGTGTGTAACTTCAACCTACTCAATCTGTATGATATTAATTGTATGTATATGTTTCCAGGGTTGGCCATTTGGTGTTGGATGAACAATTGGTGTGCCCTTCCTTAGGGAACAATTATTTCTCCTGCTCTCAGCATTCCTTAATTACCTTAGTTCTTTGTATAGGGTTGGGGTCTTTTCCCTGTCTACTTTAGCATGCCTACTGTTGTCCTTGCTCAGCTCACGTTTAGGCAGTCATGTTGGTGATACTTTGTGGGTGTAAGTTCTGATATTCTTAGGAGACACAGCCTCACAGCAAACTCTCTGATCCTTGTTTCTTACAATCTAACCTTTCTGCCCTCTCTTTTACCATGGTCTCCGAGCCTTAGGTAAGGGAGTTGCTGTAGATGTATCCATTGGAACTGAAATGGTCTGCTTCTGTAGCAAAGAGAAGTTTTTTCAATAAGGGTTGAGGACTATACTTACCTGTGATATATGAGCAAACATTTACTATATAGTTAGGGGTTATGCTGGTTTAATAAAGTGGCGGTTGCCGGTTCTCCTCCAAGATCCATAGCTTCACTAGCTTTGGGTACTTGGCTAGGTTTCCAGTATCGGTTGTGATTTCCCTCCTGTTGAGTAGGTTTTAAATTTAATTAGATACCTGCTGGTTACCAGGGTATGCTTGTCACTACAGCACCCTTAGGGTTATCATGCCATGCAGGTCATTGTTGTGGTACATAGGAGCCATAGCTGGGCAGTGCTGTTGGTAGCTTCCTTCTTTTGGAAGCATGCATGGTTCTTTCTGGTTCCATGAAAGCGAGTCCTCAGGGAGGAGGCAACCCAAATATATGTGTGTGTATGTGTGCGTGTGTGTGTGTGTATTTTTCCCCCTTACTGTGTAGCCCTGGCTGACCTAGAGCTCACTATATAGACCAAGTTGGTCTCAAATTAACAAGAAATCTGCCTGCCTCTGCCTCTTGAGTTCTAGGATTACAGGCTTGTGCTAGCAAGCCTGGCTGGTTTTTTGCCACCTAGGCGCACCTCCTAAAGGTTCCATAGCCTCTCAAAATAGCAGTACCAGCTGAGACCAAGCATTCCAAGCATGGTCTGTTGGGGGACAGTTCAGAGCCAAACCACACCACTGATTTGACCTTAGGCAGGTAATTAATACTCATCCTTGTACTTCAGCTTCCATATCCTTTTCTTGGTGTTGTCTGACCCCTCTCTAAATCTTCATTCAAATTAAATATTTCTGTTGTAGGCTCTTTCAAAACCTCTTTTTAAAAAATCTAAAACCACATTTTATTGCTTGGAATTTTATATTGTGTTTGATTTTGTCTCTTTTTCCTACTGCATTACAGTTCATCAGAGTAGTTTTTTTTTTTAATGTATTCTTGCCATCTGTATTCTGTGCCTTAGCACAAGAGTAGCTACATGATAGACAACACATTTATTGAAGAAAAAAAAAAGAACTATGTATTTACTACCTAAGACATGCGAAGTTCTACCCTTCATAGTGTAATACAAGGCAACCCCATCTCTTTTGGACAGCTTCTGAGAAAATCAGGATAAGAGGTTTCTCTACTACTACCTTCTATGTGGGACTTTTATGTTTAAGAAATTGTACTTCAACCTTTATCTCATCTAATTTTCACAATTTGATGAAATAACAGTCTGGTCTAGATCAAAAGGTCCTAATGTTACAAACGTGTATTTTGGCTCATGTCTAACAGACTGCTTGATAAACCCTCAGTGACCTCACAAAACTAAGCAGAATATACATAATCTTTTTCAAATGACATTATAGAAATTGGCATATTTTCATATCTCATAAGATGTTCTGAAAATTTATTTTTGCTGGCAATGATAATTTATGACATTATAAATCTCAAGTCTAGGAATACATGATGGTTTAGTCATTTATTCTTGTTAGAGTAAGACATTTGCTTGGGATCTGAACCAGTTTTGAAAGACAAATGTATATGGACACAGTATCTTTCCAGTAAATCTTGCAACTATTTCTGTGACTACATATGTTAACATTTTTATAATTGGCTTCCAAATGGCAAACACAGATGGCTGGTGTCTGAATTTCCAGCATGTTTTAGAATAAATGTTTTCTCAGTAAGTTAAAGTGTATCGTTTCAGTGTCAGATGGTTACCCAATTGAGTGGGTCTTTTTCACATATCTGTTAACTTACCATTTTCAGGTTTAAAATAAAAATAACTTAAATAGCCAAGAGAAATTGAATATGTAATATAATCTTGTTTCTTGTTTCATTTTCTTAATTGAACAAAATTCTTGCCAGAAAGCTGTTGTATATATTATTTTTCTGAGAATTTGAATTTTTTATTTTTTATTCTTAAGAAAAGAGGGAGATTATAGTGGGGAGGGTATTTTTATGATTTTCATTAATCTAATGAGTAATTAAAATACTTTTATTCCACTTCTGAAGCCATGGGACTTGCAATGTTGGGTGTGCTTTGTGTTGTGCCTTCTCAGTTATCAGAGGGTTAAAATTATTGCTTTGAAGTATCTTCCGTAAGTGATGGTTTCCCTCTTTTATTAAGTGTATACTTACTGAGTACTGTTCTACTGTTGAATATAGAGAATTGAACTAAACTTCTTGCCCTCATGGAGCCCGTTTAGTTAACCAAAAAATTGTGACCTCGTGTAATCAAGTAAAGCAGGCTAAAGCAGTGTCTTTAGAAATGGCCCATTCCAGTGCAGCTGGAGAGTCATCCTGCCTGTGGTGTCTATTATGTCTTGTCCATCGGATTCAGTAGTGCATACTGTTGCCTCTGCTTTTCAGTCAAGCTTTCCCTAATTCTTGTTTCAGTTTTTCTATTGTCTCTGAATAAATACTAGATATAAATGATTTGTATGTACTAAAAGATTAGAGTTTGAACAAAATCTTAATCCTTTTGGGTTACATTCTCCCTGAGGGGTCTTTTCTCTTCAGATGATGAGCCTGGACTTTGACTCTATTTGCAGATAGTACTTGAGTAGGAATCCAGTCAGTTTATTTTTAAGAATGAGTCTTCTATAAAGTACTTTAAGTGCATTCCAGCAGCTTAGTAATGTACAGAGAGGCAGCTGGCTTTGCACCTGTTCTGCAAGCAGTCATGAATTAGAATAACTGTATAGTTGCTAAATAACTTGGAAAAGCCCTAAATGTAGTTGTATTTTATTGTATGACAGTAGTAGCCGTGTGTGGTTGCTGGATTAATTTCTTTTGAAAATAGGGCATCCCTTTGTGTATTCTTCTACAGTTGATAAAGTTTAAAATACTACATTTATTCATAGTGTTTGTCACATATATTGATGGTATTAACACCATTAGTAATGCTGCCTTAGCATCTATATAATTTACTAGCTGTCTTTGTAATTAGTCTAGTTAATAGTTAATATTTCTTTCCATATCTTTCTCCCTCCCTCCCTCCCTCCCTCCCTTCCTTTCTCTCTTCTAAGGCTCTAAGTCTTGTTTTTGGTTTTTCTCAGAATGATTAAAGAGCTCAAAATTTAAGAAGTGGATAGTATTTGTTTCATATCAAGGAAATTTTATAAAGTAGGAATTCAGACTGGGGAGATGGCTCAGTATATAAAGTGCTTGCGTGTGCAGGCAAAGTTTGGGTCCCCAGCAACCTGTAAGAAGCCAGGCATGGCTGTGTGAGTCTGCAGTCTCAGCCCTGGGGGAGGAGCGACAGGTGGAGACAGCAGGATTTCCTGAACGCCCTGGCCAGCCTGCCTAGTCAGCTCTCCGAACTACTGCTTCAGGGCAGAGTGATGGCAGGTGGTGCCTGAAGTCAGCCTCTGGCCTCATGTGCACATACTCAGGCAGGCGCACCTGTGTACACACACACACACACACACACACACACGCACGCACACGCACACAAGTACACGCAAAGAAAAGTTAAATATAAGGAAAAATACCTGTAGTTAAAAGTCCTGAAACACAGCCCTGAGTTTAGCCCTGTTTTAAAACTCATCCATTTCTCTCATTACTGTCATCCATGTCTAAAGTTTTAATGAGAGAAATGTCCTTATTTTAAATTTTTGTTGGCTACTTTTAAAAAAAGAAATCACAAGTGGTACTGATTTTTAATTTATAGTAAGAGGTGCCCAGGATTAAATGTCATTTAAAAAGTAAACTTCAATAAGAAAGGCACACTGGTGTGGATACTAAGTGAATTACATGGATGGTGGCACTAGGTTATGTTACTCTTGGTGGTAGTAGACAAAGCTAGAGAGCTAGAAAGCATCACTCTCTGAAATTTAATTTTGTTTTCTATTCCCTCCTTATAGATAAGGCTGCAAACCACAGTTAGAGGTAAATCTTTTGGCTCAGGCTGATTGTCTTTAGTTTAAAGCTGAAGTCTCAGAAAGTCCATGGAGGGTGCACTTGAAGTCTGTGTGGGTCACGCCTTCAGATACCTGAGTCTGAGCGCCTCACCTGATGTCCTGACTCTGTGCTGATTTTCTTTCATTTCTTATCGCTCATTCTGGAGCATCCGGTTTCTTTGAAGCGCAGCAGTAATTACTCTATGAAGGAAGGGAAGTGTCCCTTGTTTTGTCATTCGTTTTTAATGGTAGTTTGAGATTTTGAAGGAGATGACCCAGAGCTTTCACATCGATAAAAAGATCTCATATGATAATGCCACTCTCTTTCTTCCCCCTGTAGCTGGCTCAATTTCGACAAAGGAAAGCTCAAGCTGATGGGCAGAACCCCAAGACACAGAAGAAAAAGAAAAAAACCTCAAGCTCTAAACAAGATGCATGCACCATAAATATTGATCAACAGAGTAGTTCTCAGTGGGCAGAATCAGCCGGGAATCCTGACTCTGCCAGAGTGAGAGCTCTTTCTGGTGGAGAAATAGCAAAGCACGATCAGGTCTTCTCTGTTGAAGTAAGTGCTTCTGGATTTCTAACAGTTCCAAGAGGATTGTCAGTGGGATGAAAGTGGTCATCTGTGGACCGTACAGTTTAATCGTGTCTTTTGGGTCCCCTTGCAGAGTTCAGCAGTGGGGTAATAGCTGGACCAAAATACTTAATAAACTCTGTGTAGCAGGTTTGCTACCGTGCTAGTTTGCCCTCTAGCTCAGAAAAGAAGGAAGAAAGAAAGAAAGATTTACTGCCCTTACCGGTGGCCCGAATCTGGGAGAGCAGGAGCTGATCGTGAGCTAGACTAACATCTCAACTTAATATCCCTGCACCTAATTCCCTCCCCAACTCTCTGGACCTCAACCAATTTGTACTCTGAGCAAAGTTCCCAGAAGTCTAAGCTGCGTGCAATCACAAGGACAAGCTGCACGTGGCAGAATTAATGTATTTCATAGCAGCACATAAATAAATCACAGCCACAGGTAGTGAATAGTCTAAATCAAACTCATCTCATCCACTACACCTGGGATGGGCACAAAACCATATCCCCAAAACCATTCTGTGGTTTTAGAGAAACCACGACCACAAAACTTCAAAACGTCTTGCTGCATCTCTGAGTGAGCTCTGTGAGCCTCACTCACAGACATTTACTGAACACTCAAGTGCATCGATGAGGAGACAGTGTAAAGAATGTCAGGCCCAGGCCAGCAGCGCACCTGGTCTCAAGAGCAGATGAGATGCCAGAGTGAGCCTGTGTGTGTTACTTGGGTTTGGAAACAGTGATACAGCTGAGTCTTAAAAGTATGAGTGGGAGTTAGCTAGAGGTAAAAAAAAGTGAGGAAAGCAGCCTCTGTGCACAGGAAAGTATTTGCAAAGACAGCAGGTGCTATGTGATCTGGAAACAGGAAATCGATTTCATATGGATCTCAAAGTGATTGGATAGAGTGGTGATAATTTTGAGGGTTTGAAATTGTACCCAGCTCAACTCCCATAGAAGGTGGCCAATGAAAACTAATTTCCCAATCCCCACCCCCACCCCCACCCCCGTTTAACAGTGCAACTTTCTGGAATGGGGGCTTAGAATGGATTAAAATGGTTCCCAGGTTGGGTCACTAAGACCAGAAAGAGGGATGGGCTGCTCAGGAGGGGATCGGGAGGGAGAATATTATTTCAGTTTCATGCTACAGCATGTTTATGTAGAAGGAAAGATTAGAACATTTAGGGATTTAAGCTTTGTTCACTACCGGGGTGGGTAGGGGACAGTAGAGGCGTGTTGTATTCATAAAATCCAGTCCCTTGGAAGTAGGGAATATGATTTCGAAAGAAGAGTGGACACTGAGGTCTGTAGCACGTATCAGAAATTTCAGCACTTGCGAGGCTGAAGCAGGATGTCCTAGTTTCATTTCTGTTATTGTAATAATTACCATGATAAAAGCAACTTAGGCGAGACAGTGTTTGACTTAAGATTCCACGTTCTGGTCCACCATTGCAGGGAAGTCAAACTCAAGGCAGCCAACCAATCACATTACATCTCACAGCCCAGAGAGAGAATAAATGCATGCATGCCTAGTGTTCATCTCTTTCTCTGCTTAAACCGCCTAGAGCCCAGGCCCAGGATGGTACTGCACAGCACGGGCTCTGTCTTTCCACATCAGTGAGCCCGATTAAGGAAAATTTCTCACAGACCAACCTAATTTAGGCCATTCCTCACTGAGACTCTTCCCGGGTTACTCCAGGTTGTGTCTTGTTGACAGTTAAAGCTGACCGTCACAGGAGAGGGTTGGGAGATAGGGACATGCCTGGGCTGTTCAATGAGGCTCTGTAGAGGGGAAAAGGGGAGAGGAGAGGGAGACACAGTGAAGATGTACCGAGCATTCCTTCTTCACATATAGGCAGTTTCAGTTGCATGTCTCATTTGTATTCTGTAAAGTTATTCCAGTGATGGATTAGTATACATTGAACCATCGTTCCCAAGGAAATCAGGGCTAGGTTCCTGTGAGCCACCGGTCCTGTTTGCTTGAACAGTTGGTACATGGCTGGCAAGAAGGCTTAGTGTTGGTAAAGGCACTTTTTGCATAACTTGGTGTGACCTGAGTTTAATCCCCAGAACCTGTGTGAAAGTGAAAGGAGGAGATCAGTTCTCAGATTGTCCTTTGGCCCTCACATTTGCCACGGTGTGCATGGCCCCATACCATGCACATTCACATAATTAACACAAATATACAATTAAAACAGCAGTTGTTACATAGCCTTTTTATGAGTATTCATATTTCAAGACCCCTTATTTAGTATATATTGTTGAATCATTAGAATTGAAGTGTGGTTTAATATGTATGTATTGAATAATGGGCTTAAGACAAATACGCACACAACACAAGTACACACACACACACACACACACTAGAGTCCGTGCCTGCACAGTTAGCTAACACACATTCCACCACAAGGAACATCAACATTGCTGTTCTTAGAAATGCTACTCCACACTTAGACTTTACACTTGGAGTCATTCTGAAGCTATGAAATCACCTATTAAAAAGTGCAAAAATGTGCCAGTACCTACTCTGGAAGGGTACTGATTTATTTACATCGTGAGAAACAAGAAGGCAAATGTTGCCCTGTTCTGTGAAATCTAGTATGACCTACCTTGGATTACTCTAAATTTTCCCTGTCCTCCTCATGTCCTCAAATGACTTAGTAGACATTATGGGTATTGATTTGGAGGCTAGCAAAAACATTTTATTGGGGAGATGAGTTCGTGAAGGCAGGAGTCTGAATAATAAAAATAGACTATTATGTATCTTCTTAGATACATGATTTGTAAATGTTATTTCATGTGTTTTTTTTTTTCCTTACAGTTGGTAGTATTCTGTGATGCATAGAATTTTTAATTTTTGAAAAGAAATGGTGAGGGGCCAGTGAGATGATTCAGTGAATAAAGTCACTTGCTAGCTGGACATAATGGAGCAGCCTTTAATCCCAGCACTAGGGAGGCAGAGGCAGGTGGCTCTCTGTGAGTCAAGGTTAGCTTGGTCTACAGAGTGACTTCTAGGACAGGCAGAGTTACATAGTGAGACCCTGTCTTGGAGGAAAAAAACACATAAAGAATAAATAAAATAAAAATAGTCATTCGCTGCCAAACCTGATGACCTGAGTTCCATCCCCAGGACCCACGTGGTGAAAGGAGAGAACCAACTCCTGTGTGCACACACACACACACTAAATAAACGTAATACAATTTTAAAAAAGAGAATGACATTGTTTTGTAGAGGAACACATTCAGTCGTGCCCCCCCACCCCCGGTATTTTGCTTGGCTTATATAGTGTTTATATTTAGGGCTTTCTGTAGATGTACTTTGTCAGATAGAGGAGCTCCCTTCCACTCCTGAATCATTGAGTGTTTTTATATATTTATTTATTTCTGCAATGCTGGGGTTCAGACCCAGAGCCCTGTGACTGCTTGACAAACACATTCCTATGGAGGAGTATCCCCAACCCTCTGTTAATATTTTTGTCATGAAAAACTTACATTTTCTGTAATGTTAATTTAAAAAGGCTCTAGTGTGGGTAAAAGCTTCTAGGAAATGTAAGTTCAGTCCTTTTAATCACTGAAATTTTCATTTTGGTACCTCGTGTATCCATCTTCATGCTGTATGTGACTGAGGTAACTTGAAGTTTGCTGGTTCTTTCGGTTCTTCTCTGTTCTGTGGTTGCAGCCCTCTAGTGACGTTTTTACTTAGAGGTTTTGTTGTTAAATTACTTTAGCATTATTTCCTTTAGTTACTCAACACATGGCATTTAAAATTCCCAATTTTAACTCGGTGTCTGTTAAATTCAGAATCTGTGTATCTTCAAGGACAGTTTCTTCCTGTTGACCAATTTTTCACGTGAACAGGCTATACTCTCTCATTCCTTTGTGTGCCTGTAATTAAACAAAAAAAACAACTAAACATTTTCAACACTACGGCAACTCTGGCATAGGATTTGGTTTCAAGATGGGCATTTTTAACATATAGCATATTAATATTTGGATTCTTCGCTGTAGTTTCTCATTTTGAATGCAATAACTGTTGTTAATCTTCATTTTTTGAGACAAGATCTCTCTGTGTAGTCCTAGATGTCTGTCCTGGAACTCACTCAGTAGATGAGTCTAGTCTCAAATTCACAGAGACCGGCCTGCCTCTGCCTCTCCAGTGCTGGATTAAAGGTGTGAACCACCATGCCTGGCTAATCATGCTATTTATTCTTGGTACCAATTTTTAATATACAGGTGTGCTTAATTGCTATATGGAGGGATCATGTCACAGACTCACTTCAGATTTAGAAGAGAGCATTGTGGGGGCTAGGGGCCTGAGTTCAGTTCCCAGAATCCCATTAAAATGCTGAGGACGGTAGCTTATACTTGTAACCCAAGTGCCAGGGAGACCGAGGTGGGAGGATTCTTGGAGCTCAGTGGTCACTCGGTCTCACCTAATTAGTGAGTTCAGGTCAGTGAGAGACCTTGTCTCAAAGCAGATGCGCCGTCCTGGGGATGACACCCGAAGTAGTCCTCTGGCCTCTACTTGTGTGTAAACATGTGTGTGCGCACACAATCACACACAGAGAAATAAGTAAATAAATACATAAATAAAATAAGCAGAGCCTCATGAGCTAGGAACCATTGTTACAGGATTTTAGAATAGAGACAAGCTTATTTCTTTTCCTGCCAGCAGTTAATACTCTTGGGAAGGCCATTGCAGAACTTGCTCTTGAATGTTAACTAATATTTCCATAGGAAAGGATGAGTAGTTAGACGGTGGTAGTTAATATTGAGAGTTTCATGTTAGGGGTGTGTGTGCATGTTGGACATTTTGGGAATTAGAAAGATTAGGATTTATTTCTTCATTCTCCTCACTACTTCACACTTGAGAGAAGCTTTGAAAGCCACTGACCTCCTGCACAAAGTGTGGGATAAAGCAAAAATGTTTAATTTTTATTTTATTGCTTCATATGTATGGATATTTTGGCTATAGGGATTTGTGCTTGCTTCTCATACGTACAGTGCCCATGGAGGCCAGAAAAGAGCATCAGATCCCCTGGAACTGGAGTTACAGCTGGTTGTGGGTCCCCAAATGGGTGCTGAACCCTTCCTTGACAAGAGCAGCAAGTGCTCTTAACTGCTCAGCCATTTCTCCAGCCTCCAGCAAATGTTTTCCAGTGAATGCTTTTTAGGCTGTAAAAGCATTATAACAACAAAGGATGCTATTTCTTTTCAAGTAATTACTTTTAGCATCAAGACCTGATGATACTATTGAAGAAATGACACTTCTGATAATAGCATTTAGGAGTTATATAAAGTTTTAAAAAAAAAGTCATACTTTGATGCTTTTGGTTTACACAAAGGGTAGGTATTATATATAAGAACATTTCTTGACATTTTTTATAAATAGAAAAATTACTGTTTAGACACTAATTCATGAGTGAAATTTTAAAGAGCTAAATAATTTGTACTAGGTTTTGATAACATCTTACATGGTTTTAGTAGCATTTAATGTAGTAGTTTAGCATGTTTTAGCATGTTATTACCACCAGTTGCTTAGTGGTAGTAAAATATGATACTTAATAAGGTGGAAAGACATAATTGTAAATTGTTTTTACTTTTGTTTTAGCCTGAAAGTGAAATTTCCACCACAGCCGATGATTATAGTTCAGAGGTAAGATTAACATATCATAATTTCAAATGTTATAAATAAAAAGTTTTTTATCACTAAAATTATTGATTGTTGTTGCTTTATTTCTTGTACATGCTTTTTATACATGCTTTTTACATGCTTCTGTAGCCTTTCTATAAATACAGTAAAATAACAGTAGCATAAACAGTAAACCATAGATACGTTATACTGCCATCATTTTTCATAATGTTAGCTGACATTTTAGCTATTCAGTAGTTTTCTCTTTAAATACACAGAGGCACTGTGTATTGGTTTCTAGAAAAGGGTTTGATACTGGGTTTCTAGATGTAAGACCACTGAAGATTATTTAGCACAGCAAAATTTTCTGCTAATTTATTTTGAATAAAGGTTTTCACAGATGCAGGGATTTGTGTTAACTGTATGGGTTTGTATATTGGCATTAATGCTGCATTGGTATCTTTAGGTGGATATCAACCTCTTTATGAAATGTCTTCTTTATGTGTTAATTATAAGTATTGTCACTTTGTCTTAGTCTTTTAAATATAATTGCCGTTTCTTTGGTCCAGAGTCATAGAACATGAAAACCTGTTTCTTACTCTAAAAGTGTCAGCAAATTAGTGTATATCATAAGTTTCAGTATGTTGCAGATTTCTAATAGAAAAGAGAATCATTGATTCTTAAATTAACATAGCATAATTTTATATTAATAATATGGGTAGAAACTGTGATACTTAACAAGTTTAATGTAGTTTAGAGTTAAGAATCTACTTACTAGTAGACTGAAGGAAAATAACCAACATTGAATAAATAAATGGGTATCTGATTGACACTATGTAAAATTTCCTCTGGTAAGTATAGATTTAAAAATCACAACTTCTAATAACTACCATTCAAGAATACTGTCCCCACAAGTTATCTTTTAGACTGGGAGAAATTGAGACTCTTAAAAGATAAATACAAACTAATGCCATCCATGTCAGCTAAGCTAGCAATGTAAAAAATACTCTCACAAGTCACACACAGACAGTGAAGGATACAGTCACAAAGCACAGGAAAGAATACTCTTGGGAAGAGTAGATGAACTGAGGAAAAGTGGGTAAAGCTATTTATGTCTCACTCTGTAAATCAGCAAACCTCTCATATAGATGGGGGAGGGGCAAAAACAAAACAAGAAAACTTGAAACGATCAAAAAGCAATCAACAGAATTACAGGAATCTGCAAAATGCGCTCAATAAGAGCACTAAGTGTGATAAGTCTCAACTTTCTAGTTAAGACACAATTGGCTGACTGGGGAAAATAAACCAGAATTTGTTGTCTGGGAGAAAAATTTCTCACTGGCAAGGATACACTAGACTGGTAGGCCAGGAAAGAGGAAGCTTAAAAAACAACACAGGAAACAGCACAGGAGTGGGTGTCCTCAGATCTGACAGCACTCCTGATACCAGAGTTAGTCAGAAAGGATAAAGGCTGCGTGTGAATAAAGCAAGGCCGCTCGTGTGTTCTAGTACGCGCAGCCCTCAGTATGCCCGAGAGACTGAGTGCTCCACAGAAGCAGGCGGACCACTTTGAGCAGTTGCTCAGCTTACCTGTTCGATCCTCAGTGCTGCCTCATCCCAGCAGGGAGCTTTCCTTCACTGGTTGATCTCCAGTGCTTCTGCTGCCTTGGTCGGGATTTGCTCTCAGACCCTGGCAGGTTTTTCCAGTTTGAACTACGCTAAAGCACTGACTCATTCCCAGCTTTCAGTGCTCTGTGTTGGTGGAGACAGGCATTCATTGCCATGATCGAGGTTGACATCCAAACAAGTTGGGAACCATTGCCAGCTGGTGCCTGAGCATTTATGGGAGTTCTTTAGGCTGTTGCAGGCACTTCCATGATTGGACAATCGAGTTTTGGCTTTTAGCATGCCTGTCTGGTGTCAGAGAAAGCAATTGTGATCATAAAACACAATGATGAACAGTACACTTGCGAGCCATCTACTGGGGCTCCTTTACTGTGCCTGTCGACTGTCGTAGCCTCTCGCCTGGGCTCTCAAAGTGATCTTAGAGAATACAAGACAGATGAAGAGGAGAGATAGGTCTAAGAAGTGGTGGAAAAGCCTTTGCAGGACTGGGAAGATAGATGCTCAGTTCGTAAAGTACTTGCGTGCAGTCCTGAGTTTGGTTCCTAGCACCCTCAGCCGGGTGTGGGTGTCAGTTCCTGCAGTTGCAGCACCAGGGAAGCCAAGGCAAGAGGTCCCTGGGGCCTTTTGGCAAGCCAGTCTAGCTGAATCAGTGAGTTCCAGGTTCATTGAGACTCATCTCAAAAAATTAAGGTGGAGGGTGGTTGAGAAAGACACATGACATTGAACTCTGACCTCCACATACATACACTCAAAAGCCATAGCAGTCCATGGCCTATCCAGTTACTTTATATGGAGAAACGGTAGAGGGGAACTGGTGATTGGAAGAAGAAAACAGTGCATGTAAGCTCTCAGGTGTTTGAGGAATGATTAGCATTTGAACTTGTTACATGTCTTGTAGATGCTTGAATTAAATTTACATCAGTTACTGTATATGGTTTTGCCAATAAGGCATTTTTTTTTTAAGTCATAAAAAGACTGGACTGGGGGAGCTGACTCAGTAAAGTGCTTACCACACAGTCATGAGCTTGGATCCCTAGCACCTACATAAGAAGTATGGAAATGCATGTCTGCAGTCCCTGTGCTGGGGAGGCAGAGACAGGAGGATCCCTGGGGCTAGCTGGCCAGTAAGTGTAGCTGAACTTGTGGGCCGCACACTCAGTGGGAGACCTCATCTAAAAAAATAACAGCACACACCACCACCACCCCACACAGCCCACAAAACTCAGTAATAGAAATACTGTTGTCACATAAACTACATTCAGTTTAAGATTATAACATATCAAGAAATTGTTTTTATGCAGGTAAATGGTTGCAGTTTTGTGACGAAAACAGGAAAGCCTACAGATTTATTCAGGGTATAGTATTTAAACTACTCGTGATACTAATGTTTTACACTATGTAAAGGCACCCAGCTTACTAACAAAGCTTTCCCTGCATGCACTTCTTGTGTGTCACTTCTATTTGCTTTTAATATTTAACAGAAACACTTACCCGTTTTTATTGTCAATTATAACAAAGTTTGCAGAAATCTGTTTATGCTGTTAAGGTATAAATCTCACTAATAACAAAGCAGGTTTCCATACTAATGAACTTGCAGGACATAGGAGTGTTTTAAATGGACTTTGCTGTGGACTTCTGAATTCCTCCCGCTACCTGGGGAATGTCACCACTACTGAATTACTGAAAACTTTGGATTGATTTAGGAAGAAGAATTTGACATTGATGATTCTTATTCTGAACGAGGAGCCCAGTCCACTCAGACCCGTCTGGAGATGATGGAAAATGAACTGGCTGGGAAACAGCATGAGATTGAAGAGCTGACCCGGGAACTGGAGGAAGTGAGGGTCACCTGCGGGACCGAAGGGCTACAGCAGGTGAGCACGCCTTCTGTGGCTTTGGTCTTTTATACAGACATAGCTGGGAAAAGTGAATGGGAGTGTGTGTGTGCTCATTAATGGGGCTTTGGAATGGCAGCTTACACCATTTCAGTCTTTGTTCCTGTGCATAGATAGCATAGACAAACCCATTTACAGTGAGGATCACAGAAACACAGCTGAAATATGTGAACTTTTAAAATGTAACCGTGTAAAGTTGCTAGAGTGAAATCACTCACTTAAGACAGATGTTTTTTGTAATCAGCCTGAGGTAAAATCAGCCTGAGATAAGTCACACCAAAAAAGTGTGACTTAACCCATTAAGAATGTCAGCAAGTCCTAGTAAGTCATCTCACTGGTTATAGTGACATCTGCCATGCGGGGAATTCGAGAGGATGAAATCAAGATGAAGGACACTGATTAAAACCACAGTAACTTCCATCCTGCCCTCTTCAGAAAGAAGCTGCGGTCAAATGTGTCTGTTGGTGTTACCCAGAAACACACTGGGCACTCCAAAGTACAGAGACACTGTTTCTCTATAAGAAAATATGGAGAGTCAAACCAGATATATTCTCTTCCTTAATGCAGATACATGTTTTCAACGTCAATTTTGAAATAAAAACAGGCTTGTAGCTTTGATGGACGATTGCTTATTTTGGAAAAAAAAAAAAAAAAAAAAAACCAAAAACCTAATGCAGTTCTCACTGGCTCCTTTTAGTTACAAGAATTTGAAGCTGCCATTAAACAAAGAGACGGCATCATAACTCAGCTCACTGCTAATTTGCAGCAAGCGAGAAGAGAAAAGGATGAGACAATGAGGGAATTTTTAGAGTTGACAGAACAGAGTCAGAAGTTACAGATTCAATTTCAGCACGTAAGTATTACTAGCACAACCAAGTTTATTGCCTTTTTAGTAATGAATTATATACTTTTTCACTTTCCAGACAGATGAAAACTTACTATGAGGCCATGTGCGTCTTGTAGTGTACTGGAAAAACTGGTAAATTCGTGTTGTTATATTAACCAAGAATTTTAATTCATATCTGGTGAAACTGATTATTTAAATTTTCGGTTTTGAAATTCTATGAAATCTTACTGAGGTGGACTGAATGGATTTTTGCAGAAATTTCTCCATAGTTGCATTGTACCTTTGCAGTCCTGGTGTAGTTTCAGTTAGGCTCTAAAGGATAACTGGACCTGTGCCTTCCATTTACTTTAAGTTCACCTTAGGAATCTGTCCTGGCTAGTTTTATGCCAACTTAACCCAAGCTAGCGTCATCTGAAAGGAGGGAATTTCAATTGAGAAAATGCCTCTGTAAGATCAGGCTCTGGGCAAGCCTGAAGGGTATTTTCTTAATTATAGATTGGTTGGAGGAGGGCCAAGCCCAGTTGTAGGTGGTGCCGCCTCTGGGCAGTAGGTTCAGGTTTCTACAAGAAAGCAGGCTGAGCAAACCATGAGGAGCAAGACAGTAAACAGCACTCTTCCATGGCCTTTGTCAGCTCCTGCCTTCAGGTTCCTGTTGTGTTTGAGTTCCTGTCCTGACTTTCTTTGAAAAAGAAATACGATGTAGAAGTATAAGCCAAATAAATGATTTCCTCCCCAGCTTGCTTTTGGCAATGGTATTTCATCATTAAGCAGTAGAATACTAAGACAAAATCTGATTGCATTGATCAGTGTTTGATAGCAGGCAATACAAACAACTTGACATATCTTAAGCTAAAGAGTTTAAAGTAACTATGCAGGTGTCTTACAGAATTTAGGGGCAGAAGTACAATCAGGCCTCTGAAAGGGATTGGAGCTAGAGTCTGAAAAGTTACCAGGATCCAGAAGTCCCGGTTCTTTTGGCATTGTGGCCTCAGTCCTATTCCCTCACTAGACCTGTTTTCTCTGCGTTATCATATGAAAAATAACTTAACTCATTCAGTCTAGTCATAGCAGCATATTTGCTGAAATCTCAAGCCCCTGAAGTGAACAGAGGCCACAGAGCCAGTGCTAGCAGAGTTAACTCCGAAACAAGTCTGTTTGCAGGGTTACTTTGGGATTTAGTATGTTGAAGTTTCTTTCTATTTTCAAGTTACAGGCTAGTGAAACTCTGAGAAACAGCACCCACAGTAACACAGCTGCAGATTTGCTGCAAGCTAAACAACAGATCCTCACTCATCAGCAACAGCTGGAAGAACAAGACCATCTATTAGAAGATTATCAGAAAAAGAAGGAGGATTTCAAAATGCAAATTAGTTTTTTACAAGAGAAAATTAAAGTGTATGAAATGGTAAGGAAGTCAGCTAACTTGTAGCAATGTTGTAATTTAATTTTTTATGCATATGAATTGTAAAATTTTATAATTAAGACAAACTTTGAATATGTGAAATAACTTACTTCAAAAGCAATTGAGAATCTCACACTAATGCAGTTGTTAAGCTAATACTATCTACTACTGTGCTCTTAAAATGGTCTGTGCATGTTAATGGGAGTCCCTGGAGAGCATAAATTAATAACTCAAAACATCTTTTTTTCCTGTCTGAAGTATTCTCATCTGTTTTAGCTATGATGCTGAAATTCTGAAAACATTTTGTAACAAGATAACATTTTGTAGATTTAGTTAGAAAAAATAAATGCATTTGATTCTCTTTATGAAAATTATGTTCTACTTCTTAGAAACATATTTAGGAAATAAGTGCTATTTGGAGCAGGGGATGCCATTATGTATCACATAGATTGTGGTCTTAAATTCTAAGAACAGCTCATCCTGAAAGTTCGCTTTCATTGATTTTCAAATGAGAAATCAAATTCAAAAGTGATTTGTTGCAAGCTACTCACATTCCAGAATTGGGATTCAAACTCTGTCTGTGTGGCCTGGAGGCAGGGCAGAGCTCTCATACCACACTAGTGTGTGTGTGTGTGTGTGTGTGTGTGTGTGTACACTCATGTAGGACTCATCTGAGTCCTAAGATAGAGCAGAGGTAAACTCAGATTGTTCCAAGTTCAAGAGGCTATTAAAAATTGAAATATAAGATTATTAATTTGCAATGATAAATAATAATCATGGGAAACCATATATTTTAGGTCTGTTGGATTTTATTTTCTTTCCATGGACAAATACTAAAAAGACAAATACTAGCTAGAAGGTTCTTGAGTGAGCAGGTGGAAGGATGTTAGGCATTCAGATGTGGTATTAGACTGAAATAAACTGATTTATACATCTCATGGTAGTAAAGTTTATACTACTGTGGGCATACCTGCGGGCAGGAATTCTTTAGTGCTGTTTACCACATGTTCCCAGTATTGCTTTTTATATTGAATATGGTTGGGTGACCCCACAGTTGAGTGCTGTGTGTGTATGTGTGTGTGTGTGTGTGTGTGTGTGTGTGTGTGTTGTATGCATATGCATGCCTGGTGTGGGTGTGTGTGTGTGTGTGTGTGTGTGTGTGTGTGTGTGTTGTATGCATATGCATGCCTGGGGGTATGGTTTTTTCAGAGGGACCATCATTTTCAAAGACTGCTGGCACCTTGGTCTTGTCCATGACCTGCATTTAGGGGGCACTCCCAGCATTTCCCTCAGAGGGCTTTCCTCTGCCTGGGCTTTGACATTTTTTCCCTTACCTATGTTATACATTCATTCAGGGTGCCTTTGGATTCTGTTTGCCAAGGAGCTTTGTAATGTAATTCACTCACTTATAATAGCTCTGACTAGTTCATAGATGTTATTTCATCTAGGGTCTGAAGCCTTTACTCACAGAGATAGCTAAATAATGGATCCAGAACTCTGCCTAGGCTTCTGCTGGACTGGCTGTTTGATGTAATTGCAGTAATGATTGCTTGACGTGCTTGTCTGGGCTTAGCCATTATCAGCAGTTGCATAACTGACCCCACATGGAAACTGGGGAAAAGTGTCTGTTTTCAAGTTTGTTTGAACTGAAATTGTAGTTCCAGCTCAATATATCGTAAGTACTATGGTTGTCATAGATGCCACTTAAGTGCCCAGTAGTGAAATTAAGACCAACTCACAGGAATTTTTTTTTTTTCTTATTGCACAGCTCTTGTCCTTGGAACAACTTCAGATCATTAGCATCAAGGGAGTAACGAACTTATTTTTAAATCTTTTTCTGAGATATTTAGAGAGTGCGTAGTATTATAACTAGCTATCAAAATATTAACAAATTGGGATATCAGTCAGTTAATTTTTAAAAGTGAAGATACAATGGGTTAGCAATGATTTATTTGTCTGGAGATTGAACTCAGGTTATCAGAGTTATCAGGTTACCCCGTCAGCCTAGCAATGTTTTCTTTTCTTTTTTTCTTTCACTCTTTTTTGGCAGTGCTGGGAGTAGAACCCAGTGTCTCATACATACTAAGCAAGTCAGGTTAAATTTTTTAATTTAAAAAAGTTACTACATTTTAAAAATAATTTTAATTTTTTTCATACAGTATATTTTTTATCATATTCTTTCATGTCCTCTCAGATCCTCCCCACCTCCTTTTTAAAAATTGTAATCACAGTAAATGTAAGAGAAAAATATTTCTTCCCAAGAAGGTCAGAACTGTTATATTATTTGCTCATAAGTATCTAGATGTACAGATCTTATCATGGGAACAATTGAGGGGCAGGCACGACAGAAAGGTGATATTTTTGTCTGTCTTTTGGTAATGAAGTTAAGCAGTGAACTTAACAGAAGTTCTTATACTTTTTCTTTTTTTTTTCCCCTTAAGGAACAAGATAGAAAAGTAGAAAACTCAAATAAAAAAGAAATGCAGGAAAAGCAGGCAATCATTGAAGCATTGAATACAAAAATAATAGAAGAAGAGAAAAAAACTGTAGAGCTAAAGAATAAAGTAACAACTGCTGATAAATTATTAGGAGACTTACAAGAACAGGTTGCAGAAAAGGATCAAGAGATCAAAAGCATGAAACTAGAGCTGGCTAATTCTAAGCAGAAGGAGCGACAGAGCTCTGAGGAAATCAAACAGTTAATGGGGACAGTTGAAGAACTCCAGAAGAGAAACCACAAAGACAGTCAGCTAGAGACGGGCACAGTGCAGAGGATGGAACAAGAGACACAGCGGAAGCTGGAGCAGCTCCAAGCAGAGCTGGATGAGATGTATGGGAAGCAGATAGTGCAAATGAAACAAGAGTTAATAAGACAGCACATGTCTCAGATAGAGGAGCTTAAGTCTCAACATAAAGGAGAGCTGGAGAGCACTTTAAAGTCATATTCGAATACTACAGTCAGTGAAGATCAATTAAAGTTAATGAATGTAGCAATAAATGAACTGAATATAAGATTACAAGATACTCATGCTCAAAAGGAAAAACTCAAGGAAGAGCTCGGTGTAGTTTCAGGAGAAAAGTCGGCTCTCCAGAGTCAGTTTGAAGACCTTTTAGAAGAACTAAGCTTTTTAAGAGACCAGATTCAGAGAGCAAGACAGACGATAGCTGAACAAGAAAGCAAACTGAGTGACGCTCGCAAGTCCCTCAGCACGGTGGAAGACTTGAAAGCCGAGATTACTGCCGCCTCTGAGTCCAGGAAGGAACTCGAGTTAAAACACGAAGCAGAAGTTACAAACTATAAGATAAAACTTGAAATGCTAGAAAAAGAAAAGAACGCCGTGTTAGACAGAATGGCAGAGTCACAGGAAGCCGAGTTGGAAAGACTGAGGACACAGCTCCTGTTCAGTCACGAGGAGGAACTTTCCAAACTAAAAGAAGACTTAGAAGTTGAACATCGGATAAATATTGAAAAACTTAAAGATAATTTGGGCATCCGCCATAAGCAGCAGCTGGACGGCTTACAGAAGGAGATGAGTCAGAAGATGCAGACTCTGCAGTGTGAGAGGGACAACTTGATAACTAAGCAGAACCAGTTAACTCTGGAAATCTCAAAGCTGAGAGATTTACAGGAATCCCTTGTGAATTCAAAATCGGAAGAATTGACTCTTCAAATCAGTGAACTTCAAAATGAAATTGAAATCCTCAGACAGGAAGAAGAGGAAAAGGGCACCCTTGAGCAAGAAGTTCAGGAGTTACAACTTAAAACTCAGCTATTGGAGAAGCAGCTGAAGGAAAAAGAAGACCTCCGAGGAAAATGCACAGGACTCGAAGCAGAGAATAGTATGCTTAAAGATGAGAAGAAAGTCCTTGAAGGCATGTTGAAAGTTTACACTCCTGTGGGCCAAGAAGAAAGATTGACTGCCATAGATTCTAGTACATTCAAATCCAAAGACTACAGCTGGCAAAAAGAAATAGAGATACTTACAAAGGAAAAGGAGGACCTCAAACAGCAGTGTATCCATCTCAGTGAAGAGATTGAAAAGCAAAGGAATACATTTTCATTTGCTGAAAAGAACTTCGAAGTCAACTATCAAGAATTACAGGAGGAGTATGCCTGCCTGCTCAAGGTAAAAGATGATCTAGAGGACAGCCAAACCAAGTGCACGTTTGAGTATGAAAGGAAGCTTAAAGCCCTGAATGAAGAGCTCCATTTGCTCAGAGGCAGTCCAGTGGCACTGAGAGGGAAGAGTACTGGTGTGGCCGATGACAAGACTGTGATACCCGAACCCGTGGAAGTCGGTGAGGTTGTTGAGAAAGACACAACAGAACTGATGGAGAAGCTGGAAGTAACCCAGCGGGAAAAGTTAGAGCTCTCAGAGAAACTCTCTGGTCTTTCTGAACAGCTAAAGCAGACACATGGCAAGATTGAGTTTCTAAATGCAGAGGTTGGAGCCTTACAGCAAGAGAAGGAACAGCTTTTATTGAGATGCAGAGATCTGGAAACCCTGTGTAGCCCTCACGGAACAGGAGGTGCAGCTGTGTGTCCTGCGCAGTTGAGCTCACCCACAGCTGGGCTTGCAGCTGTCACAGGCAGGGATTCTCAAGGAGCTGTCTCTACAATCAGTGATTTGGCTGAAGAATCAAAAATAACGATAGGAGATAAAACCCCCTTTAAAGAAGGTGGAGGAGAACAGTTGCTTTTGCCAGCAAGAGCAAATGAACCGCCTCATGGGGTAACTGAACCCCAGGAAAATGAAAAACTCCACCAGGAGCTTCGTGCCCTCAAAGCAGAGCAGGTATGTTCACATACGCGAGGGAAATCGTAGTGAAAATGTACATTCATCTGAAAATGGCTTGCTTTTGTGTGACAGCAGTCCATACCCTTACCAGAAACCTGAGGTGCGCACCTCCATGTTGTTCGCATTTCTTGCCAGTCGTTTGCCATTTTTAGTTACGTATGTTGCCTCTCTTCCAGGTAGTCCCTTATACATGCTGCCCAGAAAATAAGCTAATCTTTTTACATTTTTTCCTTTTTAAAGAGTTTAAATAACTGTTGAGAGATGACTTCTTAATTTTACATTATTGTTTTATTTTAGTATCGAAGATTACTTTTTAGAGCTTTTAATACTGATGGTTTTTAGTATGAAATTTCAAGTTTTTCAGTTAGAATTCTACAATTGTAAAAAGAAAAGTGTTCTACTGCTCTATAAATTATTCAGCGGTTATGGAATTATATTTCTCAGAGGTGGAGCTTAATGCCTAGAGTTTTCTGAGTCTTATACCTGAATGAGGAAAAAAAAAAACAAGTCTCAGTATAAGTCAAGAATTTTTAGGATGCATATAACGAATATTCTAGTTTCATTCTGTTGCCGTGTGAAAACTGACCAAAAGCTGCTTAGGGCAGGAAAGGGTTTATTTGGCTTACACTTCAGGTCACACACAGTCCATCATCAAGGGGAGTGAGGGCAGAAACTCAATCAGGGTCTTCAGGAGGAACGCCACTCACTGGCTCATGCTTAGCTAGGTTTCTTATGTATCTTGGGACTGCCTGCTCACATAATGGTGCTGCCCACAGTGGGCTCCCACATCAGTGAGTAATCAACACAGCCACCCACAGGTGTGTCCACAGGCCAATCTGGTCTGAGCAATACCTCAGTTGAGACCACCTCATCTCTTCCTAGTTGACTAGACCAGTGGTCCTCAACCTCTGGGTTATTCTACCCTTTCCGGGTCAAATGACCCTTTCACAGGGGTCGCCTAAGCCCACCTGAATATCAGATATTTACATAACAATTTATAACATTAGCAAAATTACAGGTACGAAGTAGCAACGAAAATAATTTTATAGTTGGAGGTCACCATAACATGAGGAACCATATAAAAGGATCACATCATTAGGAAAGTTGAGAACCACTGCTCTGGACTGTTGTCAATTTGACAAGTAATGCTAAGTCAATGAATAACAATGAATCATTGCTAAGAATGTATGTTTGTTGAATACTAGGAAAAACTGGAAATTTCTGGTAGGTTATGTACAGTATAATAATCTACAGGATAATAATTGAATCTATTCCAGATAGGGGTATGGTTGTGAACAAGAGATAGATAGTAATCTCAACAAGCTTGAATTCTAGAGAGAGAGGCAAGTAATACATGGGAAACACAGAGGGTAGTCAGAAATAGTGTTACGTCTGTGAAGAAAGAGAGTGTCAGGCAGGGGAAGTACAGTGATCGGGAAAGGTCTCTTGGAGGAACTAACCTTTGAACTGAGCTCTGTATGACAGGGAGGGGCCCATGATAGGGAAGTTACAACAAGTATAGATGTGAGTGAGCTTGGGGACTAGGACACAGGCCCCTGTAGCTGGCTTTGGAAGGAGGTCAGAGGGAAAAGGAGAGCTTGAAAGGAAGAATGTGTGAAGCTAGGATTTCATTCTCAGTAGGAAGCCGTAGGAAGCTTTGTCTCTATTTCTGATGACTCACATTCACATTTATGATCTATCAAAGAGAGAGATAATTTACTTTTATAATAACCTGAACAGAATCAAGAAATTCAAATTACTAATAATAGTTGAAATGTAGAATATTTTGAAAAGTATAATGTATGGTAATTACTTCAATGGTGTTAAATACCATTTTAATTTTTTTTTAAATAGAACACCTGATTTCCAACGTTAGCTGTCCTGCTTGTGATACTGTCTCTCACGAAAATTAAGATAAATATGGCCATTATAAGCTTTCTTTTAAACTGAAAAGAGACACATTTGAAATGTAGTTTCCGCTGTTCTAGTGCACTTAGGAAGTTTGGCTAGAAGGAGAAAGACAAATATCAGAGAGGTCTGGACAGTGTTAGCATGCGGGGCAGCCAAGGGAATGCAAGAATTGATCGTTTCTTCCCGAGAGACCGGAAGAGGTACTGGAGTGTAGTAGCCACAGGAGGCAGTGTGAGTCTCCGTTCCTTAAGGCCCTGTGTGCGGGACCCCCAGTATCTAGAATAAATCTGATACAATATAGTAAATTTTTAAAAGGGAAAATAAAGGCCATTTTTTTTCAAGTGTCAATAGTGAAACAAAATAGAACGTCACATGAGGAAGATGAAACTGACTGTCATTCACTGTATAGCATTTTCTAAAAGTCCTAATCAGTGCAAAGACAAAAACTACATGGCAATAATGAAGAAAAAGACAGCTATCATAATTTACAGGTGTAATTTAAGAAGAAGTTAAGGAAATTAGTGAAAATCCTTTAGTAAAAGAATATAAGGGGAAAAACTTAGCGCAGATGTCTAATACTCCTGGGTGTGGTGGCATCTGCCCATCATCCCATCACTCAAAAGCAGGGGGAATTGTGAATTCAGGCCAGACTGAACCCCATAGCAAGACCCCATCTGAAAACAGAAACAAACCACAGACAGCCCTGCTGTACGTTAATGAAGGATGATGAGACCTGAATGAGTGAGTTTTCATTTCTGAATAGGAAATGTTTAATATGAAATACTAGTTTGCTTTGTGTATTTCCAATGCAGTTCACAGTGAAAATATGCTGAAGTTTTACTTAATTGGTTTATAGTTGACCTTTAAGCAGACTGTCTGCCACATGACACACAGAGGACAATTTCGGGCTTAAGTGCATCATTTTTTTTTTTTTATTTATATGTGTGTGCCTGTGATTGTATGTTGCATATGTGACTAACCACAGAAGCCAGAAGAGGGTGTTGAATCCCTTGAAAATGGAGTTACTCTTGGTTGTGAGTCTCACACACAATGGGACTTGGAACCAAATGTGGGTTTCCTGAAAGACAGCCTGTGCTCCTAATCACTGGGCCATCTCTCTAGGCCCTAAACATGTCAATTTAATAAAGAATAAATACTGAAGATAGTTAACTATTCAAACGGATAATATAGCATCCAAGTATCCACATTCAAAGAAAGGAAATAAAAGTTGAAAGCAGAAATAAGTGAATTTAGAAGAAGTTGGATGGTTCATCTTTTGAAAAGATCAGTAGGTTGTAGTTTTTAGTTCTTCAAGGATATCATCAAGGGGAAAACCACAAATGAAGAATGGAAATAAAACCTAAGTACAGATACCATGAGGACTTTACAAATAAGAAATGAATACTATAAATAAACTCTACTGCTGAAGAAATATAAATTACCCAAACTAACTCAAATAGAAATACGAAACCTTAGTGAGCCAATAACCATTATAGAATCTAGAACTGTACTCAGTTTGCCTCACACCTCTCCAACTAAAACTGCTGCACCAAGACCAAGTACAAGTGGATCTCACAATCTCACTGGCGAGTATAGGTCTTACTAAAGTAGGGTTTAAGAGAGTGAACGAGGCAAGAAAGGAAAAAAGAGTTCATGTTGGGAGGCTACTTAGTATTGAGATAAAGATCTGGCAAGATTGGTTCAAGAAAAGAAAATTATTGACTAATCTCCCGAGTTTGCTCTTTGCCCAGGAGTGTGAAGGCCTGGGTTTGAGCAGCGGGAATGCTCTCTGAGACCGGGGCGGTGAGTCTCAGTTGGTTTCTCACAATGGCTGTCCACCCGCGATCTGAGAATAGCGAGACACAAAGAAAGTCATGGGAGCCGAATCTGGTGGAAAACAAAACTCAGTTTATTCTTTGCAACCCTTCACTTTTATCCCCTCCTGTGGGTGATGGGTCCCGGTACTCTGAGCGGGGAAAGTGTGATTAGTACTGGGGGCAGGGCAGGCACCAGAGGCGGGAGAGAAAGGCATCTACTCAATGAATGGATTCAGCTACAATACAGACAAACATGTCTCTTTAGCTTCTGTGAAGCAAGCAAGTTATAATATTTTGTCTAGGGACCTTACAGGACTGGAGGAAGAGCTCGCCAAGCGTCTCATCCCGCTTCACCTTTCCAGGGAGCGAGGGCACTTTCTGGCTACTGCTTCTACTGCTCTCCAGCTCCAGGAGTCCCACAGCTTGCGAATTAAGTTGCCTGAATTCTTAATACAAAATTACCAGGTTATCCCTGGAATATAAGAATTGTTCAGCACCTGAATATTCTGTTTATTTAATCCCCACATCCACACATAGCAGGAGAGAACCTGATCGTTTTAAATATTGTTAGGAAAGAATCTCTAAAAGTTACCAGCTCACTTACAGTTTTAAATAAACAAAAACAAAAAATGAAACGTTTAGGAAATCAGGACTAGAAGGAACGTTTGCTAAGGGTGATGACGGTTTCTAAGGTGAGGTTTAGAAGTTTTCCCAGGAAAAGCAAGGCAGGACTAGTCACTGTCAGCCTTCCGCTTTCAACTGTTTTTATAGTTCCTAACCAGTCAGTAGAATAAGAAATGAGAAAGGCTATGAACAAGTGAGAAAAGGTGTTAAATCATCATAAGATCTTTTATAAACATGACATTAATACTTGGCATACATTGCCATGGTCTGGCCTTCACATTCTGTAATGTAAAGGAATGGTGAGTACGGGGAAACCTGTTGTAGTGAAGAGACTTGCTCCAACAAGCCAAGACAGCAGGAAAAACTCAGAAAATTCAAAAACAAATTTAAGGCAATTGTTTTTTATGTGATAAGTTAGGGAATTTGATCCTGACCCTTTAGGAAAAATTAACTCTGGGCTAGTTAAAGAAGTACACATCAGAAAGTATGATTATGATCTTAAGACAGACAAAGACTTTAATTAAAAAGAACGAATTCACAGGAAAGCATTAAGAAATTTGATCATTTTATGAACAATACCTAAAACAGGTTTAATTACTAGGGCCAGATATTTGCCACATATGTTAAAACCAAAGAACTGTAAAGATGATGTAAGTACATGAAGAATCCAAGGAATTTAATGAGCTGAAGGTATGAACAGATACGTGTCTCAGATAAGCACCCAAATGACAAAAGAACATAAAAGTATTTTAGCCTTACAAATTCATGAGTAAAATAGCATTTTATCCCCATCACATTGGCAAAATAACTCTGACTCACTGATATGGATACAGGGATGAGCGCATACGTTTTTTATTAGAGTTAAAATTAGTTCAGTTATATAAAAAATCGTTTCACAAGATCTACCAAAGTTAAACCTGCACATTATCTGTGACCAGCAGTTACTTCCTAGGTAGGTCTGAGAGTGGCCACTGCACTACAGCCGCAGCACTTGGAAACCGGCTAGAACTAGTGTTTATTAGACTTCCTGAATCAGAGGTCAGCGGACGGGTACCATGGACCTGTGTCAGCAAGCATACCAGATGAGTCTGCTACGCTGGACAACTCAGCAGCGAAACATTTACTCATTTGTCTTGGTGGATATGTGCAGTAATTTACTGCCTTTTGATGTAAAGAACCCCCCCACCAGCTTACCAATAACCCAGTTGACTACCAGGAGGGAAAATGGACCAGTCGTGGTTTGTTCATTTATGCTACACTACAATTAAAATAAATTAACCTGTCACCTGTGTGGATTTTCAGAGGCATATTGACAGCGAATGCAAAGAACTTTGCAAAATGAATGGCATTTGTAAAAATGCACAAATAAACAATGTAACGTGCTGTTTACCATGTACACTGGTAAGTGATAGTAGACGTGTTCTAAGTTTTTAGTAACAGTTGTTCGTGGACAGGAATAATCAAATATCATGAATTCAATTTTGTCTCTAATTTTCTTTCTAAATCTAAAGAATTGTTAGAGGGATTAGGAGAAATTTGAGCTTTGAGTACATTGGTGGTTATTATATTATTTTCATTTTTCTGCATGTAAAATACTATTTAAAATACCAAAATCTTGCTGGCTATATTAACTTTCCCAATCAACTATTACCTGAGACAATGAATAAATTCACAATGCTACCCTTCTTGAGAAAGACAGGTAGATCATCGCATCTGGATGAAGACTATAAAGCAGACCAGTTCTTTCATATGAGTTTAAAACTATTAAGTGTTTTCTCCTTTGAAGTTCAGTATATATAAAGAAACAGAAGTTAGATTGTTATTTTAATTTTCCTACTGTTCATATCTGTTCACTTTCAGGATGATTTAAGGCTTCAGATGGAAGCCCAACGCATATGCCTTTCCCTGGTTTATTCAACTCAAGTGGAACAGGTTCGTGAATATATGGAAAAGGAAAGAGATGAAGCTCTTTGCAGCCTTAAAGAAGAGCTTGTTTCTGCTCAAGAGGAAAAGATCGAAGAGCTTCATAAAATACACCAGCTCCAGCTTCAGAGTATTCAAGCACAGGAGAGAGGTAAACAGCTTCTGACTTATTTCCATGAAACAAATAAGCATCCCTTAAAATGCATCATTTCGTAATTCTGTCCTTGTATCCGGACCCGTGGGTAAAGTGGCTTGTACATCTGATTTGTGGATTTGTTTATTCATATCATTGCTTGACATTCATTGAGGTGCTCACGAAAACAATAAATCACTGCATCATTTCCTCATGGAAGTACAATCCATTCAGCAAGTGTCTAGAAAATGGACTGACAGCTTTAAACCATGCTGAACCACATACACCAAACCGCCACTGGGGAAACATTGGCACGTCTGTCTAGGGTATATGTGTAATAATTGGCTGCATTGTTACTCGAAGTATTCCAGACTAACAGATAATCCAGTTAACCTCCAGGATGAATACAAAGAATGGAAGGAAAAAGGAGAAAATTTTAGTGCTTCCTGCAAAGAGGACGCAGGAGCATTTGGCTTAAAAGTTTAGGGATATATCTGAAGTGTTAAGTATTGACCTGTAACGAGAGATCCATTTTGAAGAACTGAATGTTCAAGTTGTCTAAGAAAACAATGGGAGATAAGAGTGACAGGTGCCTGATTAGAAGATTTATAAACCTTGAATGAAGCATGCTTAAGCTTCCTGCTCCTGATCAGACAGACCTACTGCAGGATTTTTAAATAGAGGAAGCAACAGTGGTATTTTAAAGAAGACATCAGTATGATTAATTGGGGAAACAAAAAAGATAATTGATGGGAAGATCCATAGCCATAATCTCAATAAAACGTTTAGCTAAATATCCTTAGACTGGACAGGAAATACCAGTTAAGTTTAATGAGTAAAGCTACAGGCCATCATTGGCAGTTTATCACGGCAGAAAAGGCAGGAGGAGTTGAGAATGTTCTTGAAGTTTCTTGCCTTCATAACTTGATAATCGTGGTTTCGGTCACAAAGGGGAGCAGACTGTAGAACATAGTTAAGTATATGTGTTAACTTGGAAAAGGAATAGTTACTAACCAGCTGAAAAGAAAAGTCTAAAACCCAGGGGAGACTTTTAGGCTGAAAATAAGAATCAACACGGGAGTGAAAGACCAGAGGCCCTAACGCCAAGAACTAGAGTGAGATGGGAAGGTGAGCAGAAAGCCCAAGTGCACCATGGCAAGTGCATCTCAGGGACCATAGTGGAAGGTGGAACCTGTTATGGGGTAGCTGCAGTTGAGGGTTTAGTAATTTTTTACTCGGTGGTTTCCTGTCAGTTAGCTGCCTCTTGGCTGCCATGTTACCTTTAGGAACAAGGTACTTCTTATCTCCAGTGGAATCGCTCTGTTGAACAAAGTAACATTTTAAGAGTCACCTAAGGGAGGATGCGTGTTTTTCACTTCAAGAGTTCTTTGTTTTTAAATTTAGTAAGTTTACTTGTATTTGCATGCATTACTTGTATTGATGTCCTCTTCAGATAGCCTGTCCAGTGTTTTCTGTTGACAACTGATTGTTCTATCATCAGGTGACAAAGCAGTTTAGTGAACAGTTATCAGTATTTCCAAAAAGAGAAGAGAACAGAGAGCATTTCTATTTATTTATTTTTAATAATTAATGAATTAATTTAATTTGGTGATGCTAAGGCTGAAACCCGGAGCCTTGCACATAGTAGTCAAGGTACCCAACCCCTGAGCTGTGTCCCCGGGTGAAAAGGTAAAAGACTGATTTGTGAAAGTTTTATTTGAGTTTTGCAAGGTTGTATTTAAAAATGAGTACATGGATGTATTTTGTGGTGGATTTTATCACTGCTTTATACCCTTTTATAGAATAGAATTTGCAGATCTTAGAAATTTACCTAAGACGGTTACATTGCACAATGGAAAATAAATTTGGAAGAAATTAAAATGTGTCTTATTTTAGGGAAGCTTTTAGTTGAAACAAATGAAATATAACAGTATTACTTACATAAGTACAATGATGGCTCACGTGTCGTATGTTTTCTTGCTAGGTGATGATGTAGAGACTTTACAGATGCTCATTGAACGACTTCAAAAGGCAGTGTCTGAGGAATGTTCTTTTATTTCAAAGGTAAAATGTCACTTTAAAAGTGGTTTTGGACAAGAGGGTGCTAAAGTCTAAATTGCTACTGATCTAATGAGCGGAATCACCCACCATGTTTTCTCCGAATCGCTTACATCTAGAACTGTACTTAGAAAGTATTTCTGAGTTCAGAGCTTAAAATGAGCTTTTGACTTTTTTCTGATATCTGATTTGGAACAACAGGAATTTAGTGATGGGGTGTGACTGAGTGATTCAGCACTTGCCTGTTCTGTTTTAGATGTTGAATTCAATCTCTAGCACCACAGAAAAACAACAAAGAACTTAACAAAGAATAAATTAACTCCAGTTAACTTGTATCTCCAACAGAGTCATTGCTGACTCTAATCATTGCTCTTGCCACAGAGGTGCTGTATAACCTTTCTGGGACCCAGTTTGTTCATTACAGTTGCTAAAATCAATTCTACCGTGGTAGAATTCTACCTCTGTGGATGTGTGAAGAGGGCTCAGTCACTAACTGACAGTGTGGTTTAACTATTTAAAAAAATGCAAGAAACAGCAGTAATAAGCAATTTGGCTTTAACTCTAAAAGTCATTGATGGTTATTTGCAGTTGTGTGAGGGACAAAGGTAAAACTTAACTTGGTTGCCCTATCAAATTGTGGGACATGAAATGGTATTTTAAATGATGGTGGAATTATCAGTTGCTCTGGATAAAACTGCTGGATATTTTTAAATTTGTCTATATACAGACCACAGAAAATACTCTTGCATGTTATGGAAAGGACATTAATATAATTTCTATCTGATACATTATCATTTTGCTATTTTTGCAGACCTCTCTAATCATCATCTGTGAACTTCTTACATTGTGATGTTTGTTCAACTATAGTCGATATAGTAATGAGATACTGGAAAGGTAGAGAGATCACATCAGAGTTGAGCCATGCTAGGGAGAGATCGCTTTATATTTGATGATATATTTCAATAATAAAAGGAAACAAAAAATTAATTTTGTGTAATCAAGATTATCAATATTTTCCTGATCAGAGAATAATTTCATGTCAGAGAAGCATGGTTTTTCTGCAGATTGACTTCATATATGGAGGAAGAGGGAATTTAGATTCCATTCATCCTATTTTGACCTTCTTTTGCCTTTATATTAATAATGTTTTACAATATTTAGAAGAAGAAATCAAATTCTAATTTAAAATATTCAATTTTGTTAACAGACTCTAAACAGTGTTCTTGGTGAATGTTATACTCCTTTAAAATGTGAAATGAATATAGAAGAGAAAGAGAATTCTGGTGTTTACACTTCTCAAAATCAAAGGCCAGAATTACAAGAGTATAGATACGAAGTTCAAGGTAAACAGCTTACCATACTGTTAAACAGTATTTACTTTGCTTAAGTCAATTGCTTATAAACCTTTAGCCTCAACCACAACTTAATTATAGATAAGTTTTCTTCAAGTGTCTTTAGCCATGAAATTTATATTTAGTGTATACTTTTAGTCTTTATAGAGTAACAATCGTACTATGCCGAGAATTTAAAGTCTAGTTGTTCTTGTTTCTTTATCCTCTGTTTCTCTATTCCCACCTATTTCTTCATTCTAATTCTTTCTGTTAACTGTTCTAACTATAGATCCTGATCTTTAAACTTACTGAGTTTGCTAAGTTTAAATTAATGGTTTATAATCTTGAAAACGAGTAACAAAAAGATTGAGAAATGAGATACATTAAGAAACATCCTTTGCTAGATGTGGTACACGCCTTTAGTCCCAGTGCTGCTGAGGCAGAGGTGGTGAATCTCTGAGAGTCCTTGGCCATCCTGGTCTACAGAGCAATCCTTGACCAGAGCAATCGTAGGCTGCTTTCTTCATATGAATGTGCTGTTAGTTTTTTTGTTCTTAACAAATTGCATCTTGAATTTTTTGGTGTTCCTTCCCAGATGTGTGTCTGTATAGGTAACAAGCAACCTGCTAATAAATAGCTACAGAAATTACCATATATTGCAATGAGGTTTTCAACTTAATGTTATACCAGTTATTTTACAGTAATGATTTTGTAAATTAATTTTTTATTACTAGATATATGGGTTTTATTACTACCAGATAGCTTTCTGAAGTTATAAGTAGGTAAATCATATTTTTAAAGAGGTAAACTTGTACTGTGAAGTGAAATTATTATTATTTGTTTTTCATCCAGACTTTCAAGATAACATGCAGACTCTTCTCAGTAAAGTAACGGAAGAATGCAGCAAACTCTTGGTACTGCAGACACGGTTAAGCAAGGTCTGTGGGGTAGAAAATGTAATAGCTATGGCCGCATTTGTTTTCTTACCTGCTGTTCTGTCAATCAAGAAGTTCCTCAATAAGTGAACACAGAAGAGGATGTTAGAAACACTAACCCATTTACATGTTTCTGTTAGCACATTTGTATCAGTACGCTGAAGAAATTTTCAGAATTTGAATTATGTGTAACTCCCTGAGACGGTTTCTTAAGTCATGACGAAGTGTATATGGATATCAAATGTTAAACTATGTGAAATAATTGTATTTATTTGTATAAATGTCTTTCCTTATTTTTCCATACTGGAGTTTGAACAAAAGCACATTGTAGGACAGCAGTCTTATCACTGAACTGCACCCGTGGCCTGTTACTTGTACTGTTTTTAAAGCAATGGGTCTGTCTTTGTATTTTAAAGCAGTGGTTAGTTTAGTCATTTTGCACATAGCCAGTATCATCACATAGTATCATCCGTGTGTTGTCAGTTTTGTTCTGAAGCAGTTATTTTACAACGTGTTCTTAGAAGTCAGGTGAGATGATAATCACGGCATAACTCATTAGCTATATCATGAAAATAAAGTACATACTGTCAACGATACGTGTTTCAGTTTTGAAGTTGTAGGAAAAAGAATGTCAAAAGAGACCTTCATTTATATGGGACACCTTTTGGCATTCAGTTCTGTTAAAATGTTTAGGTGAATTTTCAGGATTTTTAGCTGGCAGTAAAAGCTGTATTGCTGATGAAAGATGTTTAGACTGAGTCATCTCCTCCTCTCTACCCCTCTGTTCTTCCTTCCAGCACAGTTAAATACAACCTTGTCCAGCTTTCTCTCCCTCTATAGCTTGTGCAGGTATCTTACAGATAATTAAATGGGAAGGCAGCCACAGGGTAAAGCTTTTGATTAGCTGGACCTTTCCCTACAGTTACTGCTTCCTTCCTGTTCCCTTCATAGCCTGTTCATATTACTGGAGGCTTTTCTTAGCAACATGGACAGCAGCTGGATTCTTGTTTCCCTGCTTGTGTTCTCTAACCTCCAGGGACCCTTGTCCCCTTATATTTAGGTTTCCGAGGACCACTGAGAAATCTGATGGCAATGTGGCTTGCTTGGTCTCTGACCTCAGCTGGACTTGGAGTTTTTTAACTAGCTCATTCATCTTCTCCCCGGCCATCCCGTGTTCCCCGTGTTGTGTACTCCATTTCATTCCACTCTTCTTCTCAATCGCCTGATCCCTGACTTCCCTGAATTATAGCCATTATTCCTTATCTCAATTCATTGCCTCTGCACCATATACATTTCTTTTTTTCTTTTTTTTTTTTTTTAACTAAAAAAAGGTTTTTCACATATGTATGTGTGTCTGAGTATCTGTATGTGAACTATGTAGTAGGTGCCTGCTGCCCATGGAGGTCAGAAACACATCAGATCTCCTACAACTGGAGTTATAAAAAGTTATAAGTTGCATGTGGGTCCTGGGACCCAAAGCCCATTGGTCTTGAACAGCAGCCAGTGCTTTAATCACTGAGCCACATCTCCAGCGTTCATATGCATTTTAAACTCTCTAAATATCTCTACTTGTCTTTGTTGTTTTTTAAAAATCTTTCATTGGGGCTGGAGAGATGACTCTGCTCTTCCAGAGGTCCTGAGTTCAATTCCCAGCAACCATGTGGTGGCTCACAACCATCTATAATGGGATCTGATGCCCTCTTCTGGGCATGCAGGCATACATGCTGATAGAGCACTCATACATAAGATACATAAATAATTTTTAAAAATTAAATTTTAAAAAGTCTTTCCTTTGCATAACCAAGACTGCTTTATTTCCTGTCCTCTCATAGTAACTATTTCCATCTCTTCTCTCCACCTGATAGGCTTTTCTGCTGCTCCCTTCTGTGTTTCAGATTCTTGTTGCTATCTCTGTTTTGTTGTTAGCAGTTTTGTTTTGCTTAAAACAGGATCTCACAGCATGGCTCATGCTGCCTACAACTCACTGTGTAGCCCAGGCTGGCCTCAGGCTTACAGTAACCATCCTGCCTCAGCCTCCGGTGCAGGGATGTCGGAGCCACTATGCCGTGCCTGGCCTGTCTCTTTTTCTGTATGTCTGCTTCTTTCTCTCTTTAGCATTTGCTCAAGTCTCTGGTCTCTGCTTTAGGATATAGCTAGCTAGTATTTTCTTAATCTGACATTTGTCCATGGTTCTTATTTTTTGCTGCGTTCACACTCTCTGAAAGAAGGGACGGTATTTAGCAGCAGTTCCCATCCTTTGATGGTGTACCCCCTCTTCCATTCAGAGGTCTCAACGTATACTTCCGAAGTTGTTTTGAAAAAGGGAAGTGTTGTTAGGTTTCCTTTCTGCTATCTTCCCTTCTGTCCTAGACTTCTTTCTTTGAAAAGTGTTGCTTTCCCTGAGAGTGGAAGGCAGCGAAAGCCGAGCAGGAGATTTGTAACAACAAGCATCCACATCCTCCTCCTCTTCTTGTCAGTTTTGTTTCAGGACTGTGAGCAGGGAACTCTGTGCTCTGGTGAGAGGCACATCTCTTTTATCTGCTAACATGTGGGTGGCTTCACTCCAGAACAAGCCCACACTAGCCTTTTTCAAAATAACGTTTACCAGTCACCAGATTTCTGTCCAGGACGAAGGCTGTGCTGTGACTAATTAAAAAGCCAGCACTCGTGTCTTCTGACCAGCCTCTTCCTCCTCCTGACATGGTACCTGCTCTCTCTGAACCTCCCACCTGTCATCACACCTCTCTCAGGACCTGGACCTCTCGGGTTCTGAAGTACACCATCTCCTGTGTGCTGTGGCTCCCTGCACATTCCTTGACTGTTGATTCATGGATTCCTGCTTCATCAGTATCCTTCCACGCTTTTATGTCTTCCAGAAATTGCTCTGATTAACCATTTGTTTGTTTGTTTGTGTAAGCCGGCACTTGGCCACTTCGCGGCCCTTCACCCACTGTCATTTTATTAAGATATGGATAGGAGACAGTGTGTGTCGGGGTCACATGTATAAATGTCTGTGTGAGCTGAACGTACAAAAGAAATGGAAAAGGCCGCATGACGTCTGGAAGAATGAAACCTAGAAAAGACATTCCTTCTCCAAGAGCAGGCACTAGGATTTACCCCCCCCCCCCCCCCGTTGCCCACGGAGTAATGGGGCTCTGTGTTGTTAGCTTTTTTAATTTTATGCAAAATTTTTGCTTTTAAAATTATGTGAACTCTTCCAAAATAACTTTTATTTCTTTAGATTGAGAAAAGATTGAAAAACACATTATTCTCTCAAAAAACAACAATACAAACAAACAAACAAAAAATCCTCACATATTTCTGGATTTGAAGTTAGAGCCTTCACCTTAAAACCAAAAGTGTGAAGACATGCTTGACCTTGGCCTGAAGGGATGGCCCAGCATGGTTTCTAGCACCCATATCCGGTGACTCTTGGCTGCCTGTAACTGCAGCTCTAGACAGTCCTACGCCATCTGGCCTCTGCAGGCACCCACATGCAGGTGGTACACATGAGCTCATGCAGGCACACACATACACACAAATAGAAGTCTTTTAAAAGGACCCGTGGGATCCTAATCTAGTCTTCATATTTGAATCTTCTGGCATGTGCGGTGCTAGCATTTGAAGTCAGGGCTCTGTGCATGCAGCCCAGGCTCTCTACACGATAACGTTTCATTTCCTAAATTTCAGTGGCCTTTAAGTCTTCATTGTGGACTTTGCCTACCCTGTTTACGATTACCAAGGATCTGTGTCTTAATCCTCTTCTTACATTGTACGTTACTCTTGTGGTGCTAAATCTCTGTGTCTGGGTCAGTGTCTGCCACTGTGTCAGAATACTCAAGACAGTCAACTTAAGAGGAGAAGTTACAAGGTTTCAGTCCGTGCTCACTCTGACCAACTGGTTTGGTCCTGTGGTAGCCCATTCCATCATGGCAGAAGCACGTGGTAGATGAAGCCTATTTTCATGATGGCTAAGAAGCAGAAAGAGAAAGGAAGGTGCTGGGGTCCAGTGTCTCCTTCAGAGACAGGTCCACATGATCTAACTTCCTTCACCTGGGCACCACCTCCTAATAGTCTACTTCCTCCCGAAGCACCTCTCTAGTGACTAAGCTTTGACACTGTAGAAGTTGTTCAGAATCCTAGCAGTAGCACTTTTGAGTAACGGGGTCATCGCTATTTGAATATCTCTGCTCAAAAGTCATTTAGATCTGTCTCAGTCAACATAGGGAAAGGAAGTCAGTCTTCAGCTGACCCTGGAGGGATGTGTAGGTTTGGGCAGGAAGAGGAGAGTGATACGACATGATCCCAGACTGGAAGGCAAAACCATGCTAATTTCGAACATACTGCTGAGAGAATAACACACATCACAATGAGAAAGGCTAGTCCAGCAGATGGAGTGCTAGGCTGGCTGGATCTGTATCCTGTAGACATTCACACTGATGGAGATGTTTTAGAGAGGTAGAATAGTTCATAAGGTAATTTAGGAAAAGCCTAAAAGAATTTTATGGTGCAAAACTTGGTCTGTATAAGTACAGTGCCAGTTGTGTGTAGTAGGAACCCCCAAGAACAGCCCCATGTTATTGGTTGCTAATGGGATTCAGATCTCTACATCTAGTTGTATATAGGGCTAGGGCCCATCACAGCGAAAGGACACAGGGCAAAATCAGCTTTGGAAGGGCTTGGAAGGCTGCGTGGCACAAAGTCCCAAGGGAAGCAGGGGCGAGTGTCCTCGCTCAGGAGAGTCACTTGACACGCTTTAAGTATTCCATCGTGAGTGCGTGTGCACATTTTTTAAAGCTGACTTTGTAATCTTCCCCTGCCTTGTCATGTGTTGGACATGCTGATTCTTAAAAGAGCAGGTTTATTGTAATGAGCAGCATACCACTTGTTAGTCACCTGCATAAACCCCTCCTCCAGGGGCGAATAAAAATTATATTGTCAAGTATTGATAATAGTAATTAGTTGCTTGCACTAATGTTTCAAAGGGCTTCCAGTTCAAAATTCTGTGAAACGTCTGTTTTTGGGACGCAAAGGTTCCTCTGGATAAAGTAGAAGATTGCTAATACAGCGTCGTTCCCAGGGGTGACAGTGAGCTGCTTGTCAGGTGGAAACGAAGCGTTTGCATCACAGCAGCTCAGCTTTGGGGGATTAAAAAACAAACTTAATGCAAAGCCCTTAATTGTTTTACTACAGATTTCAAAGTCCTCGGTGGTGTGTTTATGTCACTGTTCTTCGGTTTTCAATAGATTCGCGGACAGCAGACGGATGATGGGAAACTCGCGTCTGCTGAAGGAAACGCGGCAGAAGAGGAAGCGGGGATTCCATCAGCTCTGCCTCAGCCCCATCTCCAGAACGCTGGTAAATCTTACAACACGTCACTGTATTTTTATACCAGATGTTCGCAGATTTGTGTTTTGTTTTGTTTTTACTTTAAAATCTGTGGTGATTTGATGATCTGGGGCATTTCACTGTCATCTACTTGGTTCAGTTTTCTCATCTTTAAAGTGAAAAATATGGGCTCCTGATCTCCTTCCTCATTTCTTATATTCTATGTTTCTAAATGGTTTTGAACTTAAAGATGTAAAATCATTTGATTTAGTGACACTGTAACCGTGAGGATAGAAAATGTGGTTTGGAATCCCACTGTGTTTTCTTGTTTTCCTCAAAGAGAATAAATGCAATCGCAGCCCGAGTTATCACTAAACGCATGTGTTCACAGAAACACAGGTGTTCTCTGTACACAGCAGTCAGTACTCCTGCTTTGTCACCAAGAAACTTGTACCAAAGCATGCCTTTCGTTCTGTTCCTGTGACACAGCTGTCAGTTGTGAAAGCAAGGTGTCTTCTCGGCGAGAGAGAGAAGAGCGAGTTCAGGAGTTAGAGAGCCTGGTAGCTGCCTTACAGCAGCGGCTGGAAGAAACGGAAGCAAACCGCGGAGCAGAGATCCGGAGTCTGCGGGACCGACTTGAGGCTCTCAGTGAGGCCGCAGTTCAGCCAAGGTATCTGGGCTCTGCCCCTCAGCAGCACAGCCAGAGAGGTTATTTTAAGACTAAACTGTAACTGGAGCCGAGGGATAAGAATAGGAGCAGGGGATCATTCTGTGCCTTTAAAATACATGGAATAGGTGTTGATGTGAACCAGACATTTTACCACTTTTATGAAGACGTTTTTCTGCGGGATTGAACCAGATAGCGGTTTATATTTATTGTGTTTTCTGTGTCTCGCCTTCACTGCTCTGATATGGCCAAGACCCCAGAAGCTCATTCCACTAGCAGATCATTCACTGGAATCCCTTCACTTTGTTATAGAATGCTGGCATTCACCACTGTCTAAAGTAATCCTAGATCTCTTCAAAGCATTTCATAGCTCTCTCCTTGACCCCTCTTTTTGTCTTATCTGTCTTCTAATCGATGACAGATTCCTGTTTTCTCTGCCTTCAGAGTCCATAAGAACCACACCACTCCTCACGCCCACTGTCCGCTCCTGCATGTAGACTGATGAACCCTCTCACACCCACTGTCCCCTGCCTGCGGACTGATGAACCCTCTCACACCCACTGTCCCCTGCCTGCGGACTGATGAACCCTCTCACACCCACTGTCCCCTGCCTGCGGACTGATGAACCCCCTCACACCCACTGTCCGCTCCTGCGTGCGGACTGATGAACCCCCTCACACCCACTGTCCCCTCCTGTGTGCGGACTGATGACCCCCCTCACACCCACTGTCCACTCCTGCGTGCGGACTGATGAACCCCCTCACACCCACTGTCCCCTGCCTGCGGACTGATGAACCCCCTCACACCCACTTCCCCTCCTGCAGACTGATGAACCCCTCACATCCACTGTCCCCTCCTGCAGACTGATGAACCCCTCACACCCACTGTCCCCTGCCTGCGGACTGATGAACCCCCTCACACCCACTTCCCTACGTGCGGACTGATGAACCCCTCACACCCACTGTCCCCTCCTGCGGACTGATGAACTCTTCCTCAGTCTGTTCCATGCACAGTCAACTCAGTGCCAGCACTCTGCTCCTTAAAGCTTGAGACAGATCACGTTGCTCCAGTGCTCCCCTGTCCTACACAGGGACTCCCTTGACCTCCCTGACTATTCTCACATATTGGCTGTCACTGTTCTCAGACCAAGCTTCCTCCTTGGGGTTCTTAAGTATATCGGTCTTTTTTCTGCTTGAGGAATTTTGCATGATACCTCCTTCTACCTGGAATGGATTCAGCATTTGCTGGCATGTCCGACACCCTCACTGCCCTTGGCTCTTCACTTGTGAACATGTCGTCTTGAAGCCTTTTTGGTCACCCTAAGTGAATACGCATCGCCTCTGATGAAGAGCTATAAACCTTTGGGTGGAAGGGGGAATCATAGGACATTAAGTGGTTGATTTAATTTATACTTGATGAGTGTTTTATAATTTACTTTGGAAGTATGCTTGAACCTATAACTGGTACTATAAAAATTGCAGGTTTTATTCTGACTGACTGACTGACTGACTCTACTGTTAATAGGACTTACGTCTTCATGGGCACTTGTTAATGGAACCCAGCACGGTTTTGTCTTTAGAGTGGTGAAAGATACAAGACACTGAGTTCTTACATCTTTGAAAGCAGTCTTATTCCTCCTTTATTCAAGAGCTGTATATAGGCTTTGGAGTTGCCCACTCATTTTGGCAGTCCTGTAAAGCCCCAAGTTCTTTGGGACCAGTATTTTCCCAGACATTCCCATATATAAGGAGCATTGGAGGTTTTTGGAGTTTAATATATACTTTTAAAATAATTTTTTAAATTACTTGATTTTGCGTTTGGAGTCAGACTCAAAGTGAAGCTGAAATTTTGTATATTTAGCAATATGGATTGACATTTAGAAACCACTGCTGTAGTCTTTCTAAGCAAGGCTTCTCCATTAATCAGTCAGTGTGTTTCAAACAGTCTTCCTTTAATTTGCAGTCCTTCTCCAGTGTGTGAAGGAAAGGGGAATGGGTGGGGTATCCTGATGATGTGGGTTGCTTTGCTTTTCTGCATGTGTGCTTCTACCAGCTGCCTGCCCTTTCTTACACTTCTAATTGAATTTTCTATTCTCCACATTAGACTTGAAATAAAATGTTTGTTTAACAAACATTTAATGACCTCACATCAGAACCTTTTTAGACAAATATTTGGGATTGGAAAATCTGTGAATTTTAGAGCCATTTGACCTCTGCAGTAACCTTTGGCTGGCTATATTATCATGAACAGATTACAACACCTCTAAATAGTCACAGAGATAATAATAGTTTCCCTTAGGATTATGAGGATTAAATGAGACAGACATTGTTTAGAGCATTGAGTAGATACTATGGAAGGAGAATTAGACATAAATGAAATCTTAAAGTTTCTGCACAGCAAAAGAAACTATCAGTGAGCAAACATCTAGCCAACAGACTGGGAGAAAATCTTTGCCATTAGGGACTACTATCCAGCATTTACAAAGAACTGCAAAAATTCAACACCAAAACTCACTTTAAAAAATGGCTTAATGAAATGAGCAAATGGTTCTCAAGAGAAGAAACACAAATGGCCAATCAGTATTGTTAAAAGTACTCCACATCTATAAACTAGTGACATAAGGAAAGTTCTGTGTAATGTTTATCATTGCAAATTTCTGTTATGTTGCCTACTAGAATACCCTGAAAATAGAATAAAGAATGATTACTGATACATGCCATACACACGTTATTGGAAGCATAGAGAAAAGCACTATGATCCTGTGTTGTTTGGTGGAGAATATGGAAGATGACTGCATTTAACATAAACAGTGCAATCAAACGGGAAGGATTCAGTGGATACACCAATTTTAGAGGGTAGCAGTGAATTCAGTGTTAACCAAACTGGTCTTTTTCAGTTTGAGTTAAATACAAATAAAGCTTACAGAATGAAGTCATTATCAATGAAGTGACAGATTTTAAGTATTACACTTAACAGGCATAAGATTTTTATCATAGAGAAATATAGAGAGAAGCATCAGAGATATATTTGTAATATTTGATATTGTAGCATTGTTTATACTTTGTTATAAAAATACACTTTTTAAAAGGCCCTCAATAGAAGTTACATAAGATATAAAGTTAAACAATGACATCATTTGTATACAGTCAGTTTTAGACAGAACAAAATTTGAGAAAGAAAAGTAGAACAGAGAAAAGAAATTAGAAAAGAAAAACAGAAGACTGGAACACAGAAGATAGTATGCATTCACATGAACGGGACAGAGGCATTTTATTCCCTAAATATGGAAGTTAGGATTTCTTTCTCTTGTGCTGTGTTCCGAAATGTTCATGCTGCTTTATTTTTATTACACAAGCTAAACATTTTAAGAAAAAAATTATAAATTAGCGAATGTTTGTAGAACATGGAAAATAGAGACATAAAGCCAAAGAATACATAAATATATTAAAAACAGCAAAGTTACAGCAAAGTCCAAAAGTTACTATATAAACTAGGAATTCTCCCTTCTGCCACTTTACCTCAGTAGCTTGTTGATCTGCAAAAACACTCTTATTAAATTACATTACCTTTAAATAGAAAAGTTAGACAAAAATGTGACTTAAAGCTAACATGCCTGCAAGCCTTGGCCTATCATTTGTTGTTCCCCCTTCCTGGTACATGTTTGTATGTTACAAATTTTGAACCAACTCTAAACTCTTAATATCTTTATTCTTTTCTGTTTATTTTTAGCGTCTCCGTTGACTCAGTAGTATTTAAAGAATCTGATGCACAGAAAACAGTGTACTGTGGAAATTGTCTAAAAGAGCACATCGATGGCACAGCAGAGGTATTACATTTCTTATCTTTATTTCTAAACCATTAAATACCCTGATTTTCCTGTCATTTTTATGAATGTGTTTTGGTAGCTATCTAATAAGCACTAAAGACTTGAAGCACTTAAAGAAACTTACATTATTTTCTTAGCATAGGTAAAACAGAGAAAGTTAAGTGTGAGGACTTTTTGGTTGTTTTCCTTATCTAAATACGTTACCAACTTAAAATTTGATTTTTACATTTTGATTAAAGTATAGTTATGTCATTTTTCCCACTCCTTTTCCACCCTCAGGTCCCTCCCACGTACCCCTCTTACTCCTCAAATCATGGCCTCTTTTACTTTATTATTGAAACCTGAATATGTACATACATACATATATATAAAATATAATAATATGTCATCTATGTTGTATATGTTATGTGTATGTGTGTATTATATATATAATGTGCGTATATGCATATGAGACTGACTTACGTGTAGGAGGAAATCAGTTTCAGTGCCCTGATCTTTCTGCTGTAGGAAGTAGGACAGGCTATCTTTAAACAGTCTTTAGGAACCCCTGAGACCCAAGCTGCTGGTGTGATGGCTGGGAACTCCTCTGGCAGAGGCTGCACTGTCTATAAAAGCATGCCACACAGAAAAACACCCCGCTCCACGCTCTAAGTCTCCAACACCACAACTCTGATCTTCATCTCCATCAAAGATAAAAATCATTGCTCTTTCTTATTCTATGCATCAGAGAGATAATCAAGGAGAGTCACAGTCTATATTCTCCTGCACTTGTCTTACATGAATTACTTGTTCGGATGAAACTCACGTAAGTGGATGTGGGTTTGTTCTGTGGGTAAGAAGACAGCCCCAAGCCCAGTGCAGTTATCTCACGCAAGGAAGGCAGACATCAGGCCAAGCTGAGGAAACTGAAGAGGTACTGGAAGCAGGAGACCTCTCTGCCTACTGCCATTGCCTCTCAGGTGCCATTTCTGAAGAACAGGACCAGGGGAGCCAGCACCCAGAGGCCAAAGAGCACCGACAGTTCCAAGAAATCACGCATTCCGAAGAAAGCCTCAGAATCAAAGAAGCCAGAGTAAACTTTGTGTGGGACCAGGACCATTTGCAGGCCCCACCTCCGCCCCTGTGGAGGTGGCCTGGAACTTGTCATACTGACAGATCTAAAAAGCACCCACATTTGACATCTAAAGCCCAGAACAAATATGGGGTGTCTGAGGCTCAGGAAGAGTGTCAGTCTGTGTTGCCAATTGCCAAGGAACCCTGGTTTCTGAAAGGAGAAGACAGGGAAGAGAGCAAAGGTGCTGTAGACTGACACCGAGGGGGCTCTGGACACTGCAAGTGGCGCTGGGCTCTTAGACTTGAGTATGTGGCAGTCTGGACCCTCCCCACAGAGCACACTCAGAACTGAGAGAGTGTTGGCATTAGAACAACATCTGGGCCATGTGGCTGTCCTAGATTGAGTGACAAAACTCCTGAGTGAGATCACTGTCATGGAAACACTGCTCACTGAGGCCCAGAACCACTGGCTCTACATCTGTGACACACTGCCAGGACATTGTACCCCCCTGTGACTATGAGACACCGCTTGAGTTCCTCCACAGCTTCAGGATCGAGTTTCTGACCTATGCTGATGAGTCAGTACAGCTCTAAATTCTTGGGCTGCACAGCTCAGTCATGATTCAGAATCTTACAGTGATGTCGTCTGTCTTGGGCACACTAATGGCGCTGTCTTTAGGGAGGTGAAGGAGCAAAGTTTCTGTGTCCTGATGTGGTGTGCTGGGTGTGGCAGTTCTACAGGTACATACATGGTCTCTGATGGTCTACCACTGACCTGGACTACCAGCCTAAGTCCTTTGATCTACAAAGAACAGTCAAGCCTCTGAATGCTTGGACACTGCCCCAGGAAGCAGGGCACCTGGTCTTTTCCAAGCAGGGATCAGTGGATTTAGAGAAAGGGTAATTTTCAATATATGGGAAGGTCCATCTCATCCATCTGCTCTTAGGCCATGTTCATGGACTCCAGCTCTGTCCTTTCCAAGATGTGCTGGAGATGGGGCAGAGCAAGGGGCACACTGGTCAGTGGGCCTACTGACTCTACCTTTGATAGCTTGGTGAATACGCTGTATAAAAGTTAGAAGCAGTACGAGGACTGGGAGTGAAGGCGCTGTGGGAGAAAATACCTGTAGAGCTCATTTGTCTGAACCCCCAAACCCTGGCAGAGGTAGATATGATCACTTTGGAGCACCAGCAGAAGGATCAGATAGAGAAGTTAGGCTCCCACCCTGATGCGAAGGCCAAAGCAAAAGGGCTGAAACTCCACAGCAAGCCTGCTGAAGAAGAAGACAGTGTCCTGGACCAGGAGCACAGGGACTAAGTCAGGCAGAGCCTTAAGCAGCAGAAGCAGCCACCGCAGCAGCAGCAACAGCAGGAGCAACAGCAATAATATAAACAAGAGAAGGTGAAGCCCACCAGACCTTGACCATCTGCACTGGGTAGACTTGTATCGTGAACCAGAGATTTCAGTGCCCAAGATGACAGCTATAGACCAGCAGACAGCTCAGCAGGCTTAGGCACTTGCTGAAGTGCTGAGTTCGATCTCCAGGAAGCACATAGTAGAAGGAGAAAACCCACTCCTACAGGTTGAATTTTTGACCTTTCCATATACAGTGAAACACATGTGCATACACATACTCACAAAATAATGTGAAACAACATATTAAAAACAAAAATGATTCATTAAAAATGATATTCACATAGTTCCTAATAATTTGATGCTAAGAATGTGTTTATATTTCAGAAAATACTTGTTTAGTACACTGACAAAATTTATTCATATTCATATAGAAAATTGGATCATATAAGTAAATACCAAGAGGAAAAAAAAATTTAACCAAGAAATGCAATTACAGCTTGACATTTAACTTAAGGGAAATACGCATGTACACATAATCTTACTGTTTGAGTACCTTTAGCCTGTCTTAGAATTGTTAATTATAAGTATGTAAATATCCTCCTCTCTTTTCACAGAACTAAGTATAATTTAGTTGAATTATTAGAATCAATGTTTCTAATTAAAAATAACTGAAATTTATTTTTTGTTAAGGTTATCTAGAAGTTTGCGAAGAAATACTGATATTTTAGAAATGTTTTGAGATTATAAGACTAAAAATAGGTAATAATAGAATTAGTATAAATAAATAAATTATATTTTGCCTTTTTATTTAGTTTCCTGATGGATTTGAAGCAAAGCAAGAAACAAATATGGTTAAATTGATGGAAAAACAATATCAAGAGCGATTAGAAGAAGAAATAGCTAAGGTAAGTACAGTTGATGCGAAAGGTGGTTTTCCCTGTGCCCCTTGAGCCTTCAGCAGGCAGATTTTATTGACGGTATGCAATACATTTTGTGTCATAAGTTTCCTAATTTACCTTTAAGTTCTAGGATAATGGCATCACGTATAAATATTTCATATTTTTTTGTTTTATTTTGTTTTGTTTTTTTCAAGACAGGGTTTCTCTGTTGTAACTCTGGCTGTCCTGGAACTCACTCTGTAGGCCAGGCTGGCCTTGAACTCACAGAGATCCGCCTGCCTCTGCCTCCCGAGTGCTGGGATTAAAGACTTTCTTTTTTTTTCTTTTTTTTAGACAAGGTCTTGCTACTTAGTCCATACCATCCTCAAACTCGACGTCCTCCTGCCCGTATTTCCCAAATTATGCCATTGCAGGTGTGAACCTCCACACCTCCACACCTGACAGTGTAATTGGTTTTGGAATATTCTGTGGACATTACTGGTCTTAACCTTCCTTGTGAAGGAGTTTGGCCATCTTTAAAATGACTAAAGTCAGGAAAGAACAGTGGTTAGTCCTCTGTGTTGGTCCTTTGCTTACCTCTGCCTGAAGTAGTTACGGTGACATTGGATAGCAGCTTGAGATTCTAAGAGGTGAGTGCCACGTGCTTAGCTCCTGCCTCAGGGAAGGAGTTTTATCAGTGTGGCATTTACTTATCTTTTGAATCTTCAAACTCGGATCTTTTAGACTCTTGAGTATGTGGTTAATACTCAATACTAGTTTACCATTATAGTTTCATTTATTTTTAGTATTTTATTTCAGAATCCATACATTCATTTTCATTTTAATATTGGAACCATTGAATTATGAGCTAGTTTGCTCCTTTTTAAAAATAACTGAGTGTTCCAAAATAACAATCTAAGTGGAGAATATATATTTTTAAAAGGAAGAGGATTGATAAAATGTAAAGAAAATACAGTACATAAAACGTTAATATTAAATGCAGACCCAGGGAAATATCTTGGCTGTGAAGACCTTCTCATTTATTGTGTGAGCAGAATAAATGGTTCTTGGAGATCAAGGTGAAACTGGAGTCGTGGTTTGTGTGTGAATCATTGTGTGAGTCTTAGAGGACTACATGTCTTCTCTTGTACTTAGTACCTTCAAAGATTCTCAAATAGAATGTTATATCAGGGTCTCAAGGTATAGTTCACATGAGATTTGCTATTGCTCATGTTATACTTTAAGTTTATGAACTTAGGAAAGTTATTTAACTTCTTAATGTCAGTTTTCTCGGTGTAAAAAGAGGCTAGTAGTAACTCTTATGAGGATCAAGTGAGCTGCTGCATAGAAAGCACCTGCAGATGGTCAATGCATAAAGGTCTCAGTTGTTAACAATGGGAAGAGAAGATGTGCTGAGCTTACTGTGAAAAGTCTTATCGATAATGATGTCTTCATTACTTATTAGTAAAAGCAAAATTAATCCTTGGGCTGGCTCTTGCTGACTGGGAGAAATAATTATAACAGTCTTACTGACCTTCAAGTCCTGGCACAATAAGGTGCTGATTCCCCAGAGAAAGACAAGGCCCCAGTAAGACAAAGACACATAGATAATCACCCCTGAGATTGTTTGCCCTTTGTTAATGAAGAACTAGTAAGCCTGTCTTAGAGCTATAGTAAAACATAAACCTAGGATAGATGTGAATATTCTCAAAGCTTGAAAAGTCTAAGACTGAAATTGCCTAAATCAATACACTAACTTTAATATACAAGAAGACTCCCAAATTAGTAATAGTCAAAAAGATGAAGAACTAAGTGCTGTCAGCCAAAAGAATTTATGGTTGTAACCTGGATAAATAAAGTGCAAACAGAGAAGAAGCTTAAGACTTATAAACTTCTTCCTGGAGCCTCTGTACCCTTTGACCTCTTTCTGAGCTATCCTGAAACTACAAATTTGTTTAGCATGGTACCCAGCAAACCGTTAATGAACCATTGTGTTTAAGTTTTCTGAATAAAAGATTAAACTGTCACCATGAAGGATGTTACGGCTTACAGTGTAATCATGCAAGTTTTTTGAAATATGCTTGACATCTACAAATTGCTAAATAAACACAACGCACTACCACTATATTAACCACCCTGAGGAGGTTTGGCTTTTTGAGCCTTTCCTCCCTGGCGGTGTGTGCCAGTCTCTTTCTCTTAATTGTCTGTGTCTCTGCTGTACCAAGCATCTGTGCATGGTGCTTTCTTCGTCACCAGTCCATTTTCCTTCATTGGGTGTTCCTGAACCATGTCCTGCTTGGGAGGCTGGAACTCCCAAAACAGGTCTGTGTCTAGTGTTTCTGGTTCCACGGTTTAGATGCCATTATTACTTTATTTAATCAGCATTTAGATTTATCTTCATTGTCAGATTGATCAGATCACTTTGGTCAGGCAAATCCAGGGTGTGTCTGAGGGCACTTCCAGAAAGGAGTAACTGCAGAGCCTGTATGTGGTCTTTTGGGCTGGAAGTCTAGCCAAAATAAGAGGTGGAAAAGGAGAGATCCAACCCAGTGTGTGCATTCCCTGTCTCTGCTTCCATGTTCACCACGACGTAAACAGCCTTTGTCAGGTGCTCGGCCACCATGATGGTCTACCCAAGTACCTAGAGCCAGGCGGCCATGGATTTAACTCTGGAACTAGAAGCTAAAAGAAATAGTTCCTTCTCTAATTTGTTTCTCTTGGGTATATTAGTCACAGCAATAGAAAAAGCTATCTAATACACCTGCATAATGTTTCCTGATGTATTTTTTGTTTGTTTGTTTTTAATTTGCTGTGCCTGTCTAATGTGGTGGCGGTGAAGCACCTGGGCAGCAGCTGAGCAGCATCTCCAGCTCTGTCATTCTTTTTAGTTCTCTAAACTTTTCTTGCGTTTCAAACTTTCATTTTAGGGTCATTTTTCTGCTTTTTGAAAGATACCCTTTTGAAGTTATTTTTCTGATAACCTATTGGGAATAAACTTAGACTTTAAAAATATCTTTATTTTCTTTTTGCCCATGAAAGATGGTTCTTGACTATTAGAGTTGATAGTTGTTTTTATGTCAAAACTTTAAGTTAGCAATCTGTTCTTTTCTGAATTTATCTGTTTGTTTGTTTAATTTATTTATTTATGGTTCTGCTAAGAAGGTCCTTGTCAAGTTTTTTGAGGGCATAAAAAGGTAATGTCTTTGGAAACCTTTCAATCCATTGAAATTGTTCTTCTTGAATCTTTGGAATGATATCTTTTGCAAATGTTCCCAGCCTTATTTTATGAAACGTTTCCAATCAATCTCCACTAAATGATACTGAAACTGGAACTACAGAGAGGTATTCAACATTTTCTCTGTTTTCCATCGCAAACTGTTTCGTTTTGTGGTCTTTTTTGTTATTGTTTGTTTGCTAGGACCTTGTGTGTTAAAGCAGAACTCAAATTCTCTATATAGCAGAGATGACATTGAATTTTTAATCCCTCTGTCTCCACCTCCTGAGTCCTGAAATTGCAAGCCTGTGCCATCACACTCAATTCTGTATGTGGTGCCGTGAATTAGCCCAGGGCTTCATGCCTGCTAGATAAGCAGTTACTGACTGAACTACATTCCCAGCCCATCTCTTTGCTGCTTTTTTGCATTTGTAAATTTTTTTTTTGCTTTTCTATGTTACATTCTTAGTGTGGAGAGACAAAGACAGAGGGCAGATTCAGTTCAGGAAATTAAAGCAAAAGCCACTTTGAAGGTCTTATCCATTATTTAGAAAAATTTGGCAGTTGCTGTTGTATTATTTAACTAATTCTTGTCTCTTTTCACATCTTGCTATAATGGCCTGCATTCCAGGTGACTTCCTAGAATGTTACCATATAGCATAGCCTCCCCAGAGGTGTATTATATCAACAATCTTGAGATTGTTGGTACAGAAGTAGTATAATATATGTTTAAGGGGCTCGAGTTCTAGGTGTAATTGAACATAATTTGATCCAAATCTCTGCTCTAATATGGATTAGATATATGACCTTTGATATGGTTTCTAATCTTTTTTATACCTCAATTTTTCTGGGAATGTGGTTTGATATTACAGTCATTCTTCCAGTTAGTATAATTCTGACATATGAAAAATCATAGGGAGGTCTAGTGCTATATTGTAGAAGAGAAGCTGAAGAATCAAACTCTCACACCCAACTTCCATCATCTGTTTGCTTTGTGTTTTAGGGTCTCATTTGGCATTCCGTTTTTTTTTTGTTTGTTTGTTTGTTTTCCGACAGAGTTTCTGTGTTGTAACTCTGGCTGTCCTGGAACTCACAGAGATCCACCTGCCTCTGCTTCCCAAGCGCTGGCCCAAGCGTGCACCACCACTGCCCAACACATTTTCATTTCTTTCTTAGTTTCCTCACTCATTATATGGGGCATTGACAGTATCTGCCTTATTGTTACCATGAGTATTGAATGAAATAATGCAAATTTTTAAGAACTAATTAAAAGTATTTTTTTCTTGGTCTAGTTATTATTAGCATTATTATTTAATATTGTTAAAACAGGACTGTAACATCTGGACAAAGTAGCATATGGAAAAAAGTAGGCTAATCAGAACCAGGTTCAAGACAGGAGATTAAATCCAAATTTGGTTGTATAGGTCAGACCACAGTTTTTGAAAGCTGAAGGTCAGCCATGAAGGATCCTGCACCCAGGCATAATCTCATCTTCAGCTCATGACAGTCAGCTGTCCTAACTGCAGATGATCTGTAGACATACAGATCTTGATATAATGCCGTTGAAGCATTTGGTTCTCAAAGGCTTAAGGTCTTGTCAGAATTCTGAAGTCCCTGTGCTAGGGGGAATAGACAGTGACTTGGAGTCAGTTGTAGTGGAGAGTCAGAAATGTGTAACCTTCTTTACTAGAGAGCAGAACCAACTGTCCCACTTCTGGGGATTTCTTGTGGGGAAGTAAGAAAAGATGTGCATGATGATGTAATTACAAAGACTGTCATTGGGCTGCCTAGAATAGTATAATGGAACCGAGCCAGGTGCAATGAATGGTGTTATGTATTTCCAGCCATAGAAGACTGAGGCAGGAGGTTTACAGGTTCATGGTCAGCTTGGGCTGCATAGTAAGTCTGAGGTCTGCCTGGGCTACATGGCATACTCCAAAAAAACAAACAGCAAAAAAGTAAAACCCAATCTAAATATTCACCAATAGATAATTGATTAAAAGAATTTATACTGAATTCCTTGGAAATTAGAATGAAATGTATTTCTTGGCTCAGTAATATATTTACTTTACTTAAGCTATGACCAAATTATACTTTAAAATATGATCACATTTTTGTCGAGATTTCTTGCCTATATCTGTCCATATCTATATGCAAAGAGAAAGAAAAGAGCTTAGAAAAATATTTACTAAAAGTTTATAGTAAATTTTCTTGGAAGAAAGAAATGCTAAAACTTCTAGGTTCTTTTCTTGTTTTTTGTTGTTGTAGATGTTGTTTTTACTGAATACTTAATGCTTTTGTTAGAAAATAATTTACTTAATTTTTAACTTAGGAAGACACTACAACAAATATGTGGATATCCAGTTCACTTAGAGCAATAGTTCTTAACTTTCCTAATGCTGCAATCCTTTAATACACTTCCTCATGTTGTACTGATCCCCATCTCCCAATTTCTTTGCTACTTCATAACTAGTTTTGCTACTGTTATGAATTGTAATGTAAGTATCTGATATGCAGATGGTCTTGGGCGACCCCTGTAAAAGGATCACTTGACCCCCAAAGGGGCCGTGACCCACAGGTTGATAGCAGCTGTTGTAGGGGTTTCTCCATGACTTTATTAGCATTATTATTAGGATTTCTTTTCGCTTAAAACCATGAGGCCAAGCTTTTTGTTTTTTTTCTTTTCTTAAAGATTTATTTATTTATGAGTGCTCTATCTGCATGTACACCTGCATGCCAGAAGAGGGCATGTGATCCCATTATAGATGGTTGTGAGCCACCATGTGGTTGCTGGGAATTGAACTCAGGACCTCTGGAAGAGCAGCCAATGCTCTTAACCACTGAGCCATCTCTCCAGCCTCTTTATTTTCTTTTTATTGCAAGTAGATTTTTTTTCTCATGAAATATATCCTGATTATCCTCCCTCTGTTTCCCTTCCCTCTACTCCTCCCAGTTCTTCCCCACCTCCCCTCCCATCTGGATCCACTCCCTTTCTGTCTCTCATTAGAAAACAAACAGGCTTCTAAAGGATTATAATAAAATAAAATACAGTATAATAAAATATCGTAAGATAAAACAAAAACTAACACATTGAAATTGAACAAACAAACAGAAGGAAAGGAGCCCAAGAGAAGGCACAAGAGTCAGAGATCCACTCATTCCCACACTCAGGAATCCCATAAGAGCACTAAACTGTAAGCCATAAAATATGTGAAAAGGTGCAGGCCTGTGCATGCTGCCGTAGTCTCTGTGAGTTCATATGAGCTGTGCTCATGTTGAGTTAGAGGGCCTTGTTATCTTGGTGTCCTCCATCCCCTCTGGCTCTCACACTCTTCCTGCCTCCTCTTCCTCAGAGTTCCCTGAGACCTGAGTAGAGGGATCTGATTGGAGATGCCTTATTTAGGGCTGAGTGTTCCAAGGTCTCTTACTCTTTACGTAATGCCTGGCTGTGGTCTCTGTATCTGTTCCCATCTGCTGCAGGAAACCACTTCTTTGATGATGGCTGAGCAAGATGCTGCATAGATCCATGGAGTAGCTACAGATCAGTAGACTTAGATGAGTATGAGTCTAGCAGAATGTCGCTAGGAGTCGTTTTATTGCTGCAGGGTTTTTGTTGTTTTGTATTTAGAACAACAGTATTTGCTTTTACCCTAGGTCTCTGGGCTGTCTAGTCTTATGTTCTTGGTCACCCAAGCAGTGTTGGGTCTGGGTTGAGGCCAGACTTTTAAACTGTATATAATTTTAAGTAATAACTTTCAGTTGCAGATGCTGTTTAAGAATTGAATCGCTGTTTGTTTCCTTTTTCATTTAGGTCATCGTGTCCATGAGTGTAGCGTTTGCTCAGCAGACCGAACTCTCTAGAATATCTGAGGGGAAAGAAAACCCTCTACAATCAGAACAAGCACATGCTCTGTGTTGGCAAGACGACCATTGTAACAACAGGACATCTCAGGGTCAAGTTGGTCCTCAGACTTTTGAGAAAATTGACAAGAATTTTGAATTTAAATCACTTAGCAAAGAGTTAGGAGAACACAGAAAAGAAGTTCCTTTGTTCAATCATGACGGTGTTGATGATGTGATGAAATCAAAGGACCATGAGCTGACTATTTCAGAAGAAATATTTTCCAAAGATGAAATATTTATAGGTAGACAATCTGTAAGTATGACTCCTAGAATATTTTAAAATTTTGTAAAAATTAAAATGGTCTCTACATTATCAGTATTATCAATAGCGTTGCTTTAGGAAGAAGAAAGTATCAAGAACAGCTCGAGTAGGACTCACATTGTTGTAGTTTGTTAATGATGAAGCAATATTAAAGTGACATTAATGCTGTTTAATAAAACAAGTCTGTTTGCCTTACAGACATTTTACATGCTAGTGAGGTTGCTCAGTGGGTAAAGGCTCCAGTCCCCAGGCCTGACACCCTGAGTTCAATCCCTATGACTCACATGATAGATGGAGAAAACTGACTTCCTTAAGTTGTCCTCTGACATGCTCATGCTCACACACACGTGCACACACACACACACACGAAATAAATAAAGATTTAATAAAAGCATTATATTGAATTTTAAGACAATAAAATCTCCTAAGTTACAACTGTCTTATCTGTTTCAGTGGATTAAAGGTTATCCTTTGGCTTGTCATATCTATGACTGAAAGATTTGCTCAGTTAAATATAAAAATGTATAAGGAAATAACCACCTATTTAAGAGAATAATTTAAAACATTTTACTGTCTAAATCTAATTCTCCTCTTCTGTACATACTCACAGATAGACCTATATCCTCAACAGTTTGCTATCTTTAATGGATGAAAATAAATCCTGCTTATCCTAAAATTATTTAAATTCAAATTTATTATTAATGTCCGAGATAGTTTGTGTCTTACTCAGAGGAATAACCAAATAAAAACACACAGCCTGTGAGATGGTCACGAAACCTTTTTTAGTTTACCAGTTACTGTGACAGGAGAATGACTTAATTATTGTCTCTTCAAGGAAACTCTGAGAACACATTAGTGAGCTGATGTGTTCTGAGTCAGAGAAACTGATACAGAAAGCTTTTATTTCAGACAAAGCTTATCAAAGACTGTCTCTTAAGAAGAAGTTCTCTGGAATGCTGTATAACTGCCACGTCCTTTTCATTCCTCTTATTCCTCCACACAAAATGTCAAGAGGAAAAATGGAGTCATGGCTCCATTAAGACTAGAGGAAATATTGACTATCTTTATTTTTCTCCTTTAGAGCTTTAGTTTAGCTAAGCTAACTGATAGCTATTTCCCTCCTGGAAAATAACACATTGTGGTAATTAATTTAATGTTGTTTTGGAATTGTGGTTAAAAGAAATACCCTTTTTAAAAATTTAGGCTTTATTTAATGCTAAAATAAAAATTGAGGTACCCTATAGGCTTGGTAGAACCGCTTCTTAGTCTCTGAATATATGAATAGTGGCAAATTTTCACAGTTCATGTCTGGTTGAACTTTTTGTCTTCACTGATAAAGATCCACGATGAGGTGTTGGCGTCAAACATGGATCCTTCTAGACAGCTGATGTTAGACGGAGAACAGCTGGAAGACATGCGGCAGGAGCTCGTGCGACAGTGTGAAGAGCATCAGCAGGCGACTGAGCTGCTGCGGCAGGCCCACATGCGACAGCTGGAGAGGCAGCGGGAGGACCAGGAGCAGCTGCAAGAGGAGATTAGGAGGCTCAATAAGCAGTTAGCCCAGGTTGGCCCTGAGAATAGCTCTTGTCTCCAACTAAAGTGACAGTATTTCTTATGTGACCTTTTTTTAAAATGTCAAAATTATTCTGCCAGATCTGAAAATGATTACGGATTTTTAACATTAGACACACTCCATCAGCACCAGGTTTAGATCTCACAGGCACACCTGACTCAGACTCGCAGTGTTGGTTGTCATGACGTCATGTCATTTAATTGCCCTTCAGGATTGGCAGAGTACAAAAAGGGACCATTGCTCTGACATATATAGCAAAGGATGCATAGCAGAGACGCTTCGTCAGCCTGGACAGCCAGTGTGAGGTGCTTACACACACACTCCTCTCACCCCTTATTCAGGCTCACCTCTGTGAGTCCACCAATTAGCAACTCACAGGCTCACTTCTATCTATCGTTAATCCACCTTGTTAATCACAATTGAAATCTGGGCAGCATGTTTCTGGAACTTTCTCTAGAGAGACATTTCTTGTTGATTCAAAAAATGCAAATATATATAACATTCTTTTAACCCTTTCTTGACTAAATTTTAAAATCTTTGGTAGTTGGGAGCTATAGTCTTACCGGTTGCTATATAAAATATACTCACAAAATCATTGCAGAAAAGCTTGTATGAAAACACTAAATTTCATTTTGAAAACTTAAAGGAAAAACAGAGGATTTTTGACCTGGATCCCTTCAGATATAGAATAATGGGAACTTTGGGTTTGGAGCATAAAATGGATCATTTGAAAAACCAGTTTTGCTTTTCTTCATTGTATTTTGTGAATTCAGACTTCTGAATTTTCAATGCAAATTTGACATAAAAGTATTAATTGAACTGTACAAATCTCTGAATTTTATAAGTTTAATTAACTTTTTCTAAAGTTTCAAACTTTGCATTGAATTTTATATATGCCTTTTAACCCCTTATAATGGACTAGAAATCATTGTTTGAAATAAGGCCTGTTGGTCCCAAGGGGTTAAAAGAAATCTGCTAAATGTTTCTGTTCTCTTCTCCTATTGCCAACAGTATTCTCTTATGACCTTTTTTCTTATTTAGAGATCCTCAGTAGATACTGAGAGCCTGGTGTCAGAGAGAGAGAGGGTGCTTTTAGAGGAGCTGGAAGCACTAAAGCAGCTGACTTTAGCTGGAAGAGAGGAGCTGTGTTGTGAGCTGCGCAACAGCAGTACGCAAACACAGGTAGTATGGACTTTGGTTCACCCAGGAGCATAGCTCAACAATGCAGTAGGATTTGTTTGTCTTACTTGTCGGTGTGAGATAACATCTTTTTATAGGCACTGAGCTTCACATGTCTGCGGTTGCTCCCCTGGAAGGTAGGTGGAGTAGAAATGCCTTGCGTTCTGCCGGTAATTTGATTCTGGTCTTGCAGTAACAGCAGCTGCTGCTCCGCTATGGAGCAGCCTAACAAATTCTACTGCCACAGTGTAGAGCATGCATTCCTTTGAACCCATTCCGTTTTTGTTTTCTTCTGTGCATTAGAATGTTTTATCTTTGCCTGATAATGCTAATCTCTCGATAACATGTAGTTAAACATTATTTCAAACCACATGATGCACAGAGCTTTCATTCCATCTCATACCAGTGTAGAAGTGTGACTGGCTGTCTCTAAGATGACAGGTTTTCTCTTTGTCTTGTCGTCTCTGCCTTTACACCAACTTACCCAGGATGGAAATGACAGTCAAGCCGTTGAGGAACAGACATTAAGAGAAAAGACACTGGAGAGAAAACCTGAAGACCTACCTCTTGATGTAGACCTATCCAATGAAAGGTATAAAATGTTCAGTACAAAGTTGAAATGCTCCTTTCAGTTCAGTAAACTTTGTCATATTTTTATCTTGTACTTTGTCTTAAAAATCATTGTACTATGTATGAAACCTGTCCATATATGTGATGTATAGCATAAGAAGGATCAACAATTTTATCGTTGATTAGAGTAATTTTTCATGGGAAAATGGTGGTGGTTTCATTTATTTATATCATAGATTCTTAATTAAACTAATTTTTGTAAAAAAAAAATTGCATGTACGACATTTTTTATTAGATATTAATCGTATACTTAGTCTGTTTAGCTGTTTTTTGAATATTGGACTTTTCTTGGTTAACTTTATTTTTCATAATGTTATTTTGTATCCTAAAAATCATTTCTGTTTGTGAGTTTTATGTCTTGTTTTTTCATTCACTTAAAGGGCATTTGTTTAGTATTAGCTATTCTCTTGAGAAAAAATATAATATTTCACATTTCGATTCTTTTTGCATTTGCTGTATAACACATGAGAACTTTAATCCATATTCAAGTTTTAAGAGAAGTAAATTAATCACCCAGTGGTGACAAAACTGTTCCTTACTTTGATATCAAGGAGATTAATATAAAAATGTATCACAGTATATTATATGAGATTAGATAGTCCATGTTAATTTAAAGGCCTTTTAAAAAGACACAGTGTTTTAAATTTTATTTTATTCAAATGAAATTAATTTCTTTAACTTAAAATTAGAACTAGCATCTATTAACTTAACTTCTGTGATGTCACCCTTCTGTGCCCTCCTGACCTCCCTCCTCAGCTGTCATGGAGGAATTTGGCCCCTAAGATTCTGGCTTCCCCATTGGATCATTAGTATGGAACTCAAACAGGAAAGACAGTGTATGGAAATTAGAATTATCATGACAATATAAAATAAGCAAAGATTTATTTTATATTTATTTTTCACTATTTTATATATTTTACAAATTATGTAGTGTTTAATTTTTAGAAATTTTTTATGGTGAGGTTGATAAAATGAGCATTAATCCTTATTTGTTTTTAACCATTATATTAATCAGTTTTCTTAAGTAAAAATAGTTTAATATTATTCTAAACATGGGATTTGACACTTGAACAAAACTTAAGTAAAAGTTATGGAAATAAGACCCTTTACTTCCTGTTAAGTTATTTGATCTTATTTTTAATACTTTTAATTAGTAAACAGATAACTTGATCTGGATACAAAAATAGAAGCCTGTCTTTCACTTGACAACTACTGAAGGAAAACAACTCCATTTATTACCCCATCCTAAAATAGGTAGATCACATGCTCAGGAAGCAGACAGCCGTTAACCTGGTTGTTGGTAATCTCGTACAATGTGAAATGGAGAGAGAAACTTTCTTAAGGCAGGGCACCTTATCCATAGAAGTCTGCTGTTTGTCTATGTGGATTAAATATAAGTTTGCTATTATACCACTTCTCGTGAATTAATCTGCTAAAATTAATCAGATAATCTCTTCCTACACCATTTATGGAAGTACATTTTTGACACAGTTTTAAAGGGTTCGTGTTATACTAAAAAGAAACCTCATGAAAACACTTGGTCCAAGAAAATCCTTGTTTTTTTTGTTTTAAAAATGTGTACATTTGTAAGTAAGATGGAGAGTAGAAGGAAATATAGGCAATAAAATTTTAATGACGGGGACTGGAGAGATGGCTCCATGCTTAGAACACTTAATGCTGTTGCAAAGGACCTGGGTTCAGTTCCCAGAGCCCACCTTTAGAAGCTCACAGCTGCCTGTAATTCTAGTTCCAAGAGGTCCAATGCCGTCTCTGGCTTTGGAAGGCTCTTGCACACATGCGGTGCACACAAACTCACACAGGCATGTGTGTACACATTCACATAAATAAAAATAAATACATAAATATTTTTTACTCTAGTGATTATGTCTGAATGCTTAGGCATTTCAGAGAAGAGTTAACCAGAAGCATCTAATTTTAAAAAAATTTTTTAAAGAAAGACACAATTTATTTCTGTTTAGTTGAAAACTACCCTCCCCAAATTGGCTGAAATAAGTGTGATGTGTAAAACTAAATATAGTTTTGTTTCTAAATAAATATAATTCTCTAAAGGCTTTGGTGTGGTCAGACTGAAATTTCACTATTGACCTATAAAAACAAAATTGTGCCTCTTTAAATTTAGTCATCTCATTTATCATTAAGTGATAAAAACAGTACCACATTTTTATAGTAGGCTTTTAAAATTGTACTTTAAAATATGTTGTTTGAAACATGAAAGGATGAAGTCTAGAATATCGGTATGAGTAAATGAAAAATATTACCAACTCGGTATCTTACGTGGGCTTGGATCTTACCACACTATAACTCTTTTTTTTCACTTAATCACTAGCATAAAAGCCTTGTTAATTGATTTCTTTTGGGTCAATAAAATGCACACTTAATAAAAAAAATTGTTGTAAGCTACATAGAACTGTTAGACGATCACAAGTACTTTTATAATATAGTTCTAAAATAAGTAAAACACCAGAAGCTCTTCATTGTGCTGTGACTATAGATTATTTAATAGGATCATATATTTCTCTAGTTATAAAGCATTCTGTGGCATAATAGCAGAGTGTTTGTTTAGTTTTTAATTGAGCATTTTAACCTGTGATTCTTTCCCTTATAGGTACGCTCTCCAAAAAGCTAACAACAGACTTCTGAAGATCCTGTTAGAAGTTGTCAAGACAACAGCAGCTGCTGAAGAAACAATTGGCCGCCACGTTCTTGGGATTCTGGATAGATCTAGTAAAGGTCAGCCAGCCACCAGCCTGATTTGGAGATCAGAAGCAGAGGCATCTGCAAAGCCTTGTGTCCCAGAGGAACGTGCAAGAGGTAACGGCTGTGTCCACATCTTAAACACAGGCTCAGTTCAAGGCACTCCCAGTGTGTAGAAAAATACGTAAGGGAGGATATTCAGGTCTTTTGCAACAAACAGACTGGCACACAAATACCTTAAAGCTGCTCTTCTTAAACACCAGTATTGTATAGCATTTGCTATGGCAGCCTCGGGGCTGACGTCACACATAGCCAGGGACTCCTGAGCCTGTTTTCTTTGTCTGCTGAAATCCAGTAATTCTCGACTCAGGGCTCTCACATCTGCCTGTAAACTAAGGAAAGGTTAAAATGAAGACATTTTAGCTATCTAGCACCACCTGAAAAGGTTAAAACAAAGTCTTGTAAAACCTAAGTTTGTCTTATCTTTGGACTGACCTCTGGTTCTTTCTGCCTTCCAGATCACAATAGATCACAGTCTGGCAGAATGTGTCATGTCTGTATTTTGGGGCAAAGTCTTGACTCACCTTCACCATCTTCCTAGCTCTCTGGCTGTGTGGACTGGGCTTCTTTTGGCTTCTTGCCATCACGTTGCTAACTTCTAGTCTCTCTTGTCCTTCGGTTCCTTATTCCCTGCTGAAGAAGAAGCAGGAGATCAAAAGACAAAAGCTTTGCTCAGATGCAGGGAGATGGGGTCTGAAGTAAACCTGCACTTCATTCCCCTGCCTCACCCCAGCCCTCTCCCCAGCCAGAGGCAGCTCTTCCAGAATGCTGCTTTTGTAATTATTGAGAGCATTCGGCTTGCTAAGCTCCGTGTGGAGAAATGAGAAGGAAATATCCAGTTACGAACAGTTTGCTTAATTACAGATGGGCTAGTAGTGTGTTTCTCAGATCAAAGGGAAGCTTTTTTAAAATAAAATTAAACTATTTTTGAATGAAAAAGAAATAAAGAAAAGAATATGACTACTCTTAGGTAGGTGGAAGAGAAAGTTTATATGTGAGAGAGAATATAGTAGATATGAGGGAGAGTCTAGCCAGGGGCAGAGACATCTACTGGGGAAGTCCAAGATGGGCATGACTAGACTGAGCTTCTGGGCCATGTGAGGAGAGCAGAGAGGAGAAGGGAAAGAGGGGAACCTGGAGTGGTGGCCAAGAGACCAGGAGAGTAAGAGAGAGAGAGAGTAAGCAAAATGGCTGGATTATATAGGGAAGGGGCAGCCCAGCCTACTGGGCTGCAGAGTTCAGGGTAGGAGTAGGGGGCAGGATGTGTAAGCCAGAAGGACCCTTAACAGATAGGGGTGGAGGGATGCTGGGAGAACCTGTGGCCAAGGTTCACTTCGATATGTTAAATAGGTATCTTAGCCAGCAGTTTGTGAGTTTGAGACCTAACACTTCAGATTCACTCTTCATACTTCATAGACTTACATTTCAGATTAACTTTTCTCCTGGGTAAGCTCTAGAGCAAAGGGTGCTTTTTAATATGTGTGGATCCTAATTTGTAGATAACATCAAGGTAATATTTAAAACATGTAAAGTGTTTAATTAAATTAAACTTTAAAAAGAAAAAAACACAAACACTAACTAGGGAAGATTTTTACTGTTCTACTAGTGAAACTGAGACCAAGTTGACTTCTGCAGGCAGGAACACAAGGAATGGGCTGTAGACACAGATACTCTGTGTCAGCGGTTGTCATAGATACTGAAGTACTCAGCACAGCAGTGAGCTCACTTCCCATGCAGTGTGCTGAAGGTTACAAAAGGGATAAATTGGCAATTTAACTCAAGCACAGAGGATTGTGTTGTTTATTTACTTTGAGAATGCAAGACTCAAAGAGCATGTGACCCATGAGGCTGCCTCTCATAAATTACATCTAAATTTTCCTTTGTAGATCAAGTGTTTGTGTTCATTAAAAAAATCTAGCAGTTATTTCTCAACGGTCAGCATCGCAGCTGGATCCTATAGACATGTCTTGAACTCCTAGAAACAAGTTATTGAGCAATTTCTCCATCGTTCCTACTCTACAGTAATTCAGAGTCTAGCAAGAAGCACTGGAATTCCCACATGAGGCAAGATCAAACATAACTGATATTTTGTTTAAAAATATTTTATATATGTCTTAATCGAGTAAGTCCTTAAACAGCTCTAAGAGAGTAATGCAACAGTACAAGGGGAAAATTAAATCTAGAGAGACGCACACTGCACAGAATGTTATTTCAGAGAACATTTTGAGAGCATTGGCCTCTCTGGTTATAGTGTTGTATTTTATGTTATCCGGTTAACATTTTATGTTTTTATGATTAGCAATGCCGTTGATCTTGTTAGTAATTTAGTGTGACCATCAGTATCATTAAAGAAACACAAATCAGGTTTCATTTTTAAGTATATATTGAATTAAAACAATTTATGATTTTAAAATACTGAAATTTTTTTTATAAATTCTAATATACTGGCTTTTACAGTATATCTCATTTGACATAACAAAAATTAAGTTTTAATCTAATTACAGAGTGACTTTTGTTCTTCAGTTTTATATATATACATATATATATATATATATATATATATATATATATACTTTTTTTTTTTTAGTTGTTGTTGTAATACGTGTCTATTTCAGTCTTCAAGTCTGAACTTGTTTAGATTTTAAACAGGTATGGACTTGCTAACACTTTAAAGAATAAATAATTGATTTGTTAATATTTGCTTCCTTGTGAGAATAAGCCAATTTAGGAAGTTGAAAGGCGGCAGGGTTAGCCCTGTGTGGATTCACGGCAGTCTGAGGGATGGTAGATGACCCGATAAAATGGGTTCCCAGGGGCTGTGTTGTAAAGTTCTTTTACCCTGGAGACATCGTAGAGGATAGCTAGTTCCTTCTCTGCTGGGAAGCCAGGAATGAAAGTTTGTTTTCCATGGCTTCCTTTTGGCACAGTGCTGTACTGTAGACCAGTAATAGCTTACTAATGATGAGAAGGCAGTGGTTCTTTTCAGATTCATCCTGACTTTAAGCAAATTTAATAACTCTCACTTTTTGTTTGTTTGTTTGTGTTGAGGTGGTTTTGCTTTATATACCAGGCTAGCCTTGAACTCACTGTGGCCCAGATAAAAGGCTATGAGTTAAAAGCCAGCCTGGATACTACATAGAAGAGACCCTGCCTAAAAACTAAAACCAAACCATGAAACAAAAACTATTATGTATGATGCATCTTTATATTTTGGAGGATACTTTACTACCTGTTTTTTAGCCATTCCAGAAACACTAATATCCCATGACCTTTTACACTGTGCTCTGTTTTACACGTCCTCTGTATTTTGTGCTTGAGAATTACTCCCACGTATGTAAAATATCTTCAGTCTTTTTCCATCAGTTGCTCCCCTGTACCACAAGTCATGCTGCAGTCTTCATACTATTTTGGTATTTGCTTTGTTTTGTTTTGTTTTAAGTGTTGGTTGTTCTCAGCTTTGCTCTCCAGAGTAAACTTCATGATGCTGAAAGGGAAAATAGAGTAATTCAGACACATATCAGCTTTAGTTCTGTTTACACATTAAGATTGCTGTTCTCAGAGAGCTCTGTCTGAACCATTAAATCCACACTGTCTTCTCACTGATGGCCCATTTGTCTGGGTAAAAATTGAAGTTTATCCTTTTAAAATGCTCTCTTTATCTCCTCAACCATCTGTGTCTTTCTGTGTCTGACTTTTTTATTAGTGGAGCTTCTTTTGTTAGGTTATGATATATATAAGACTCCTTTTTCTTCTCATTGAATGCTGTCTGTGCAACAAATGTACCCACTTCCAATGTTTCAAATCTCACATTTATAAAAAAAAGACGTAAAACTCTGTATACCCTTTTAATACTTTAGTCATTTTCATGGCCACGATAGAGACTGTCTACTAATCTGTTGGTATGCTTCTTAATGACTGCTGTCGTTAAAACCGTCTAAGTTAGAAACCCAGAGTCATCTTACAGTTTTCTTCTTGCCTTGCATTTCACATTCAGTCATCTCTAATTTGTGTCTTTCCCCATCATATTTCATCACGTGTGCCCTTTTCCAGCATCATATTTCATTACTTATCATTGGGTTATTGAAATAGCCTTTTAACCAATCTGTTCTATTATGTGTGTTTTTAAAATTTGCTTCCAGATTCATAGATTTGCTATTATCTTCCTATTAAAAAATAAGGTTAGCTGTTCCTAATCTTTAGCAAAACCAACTCCCAAAGTCTCAACAAAATCTAAGACAGTTCACAATTTGGGTCCAGTGTACTTTCTACACCTTCTCCCTCCTTCACCCCCATTTCTCCATACACTTTTGTCTACTAGAGACCCATGTTTCCGTGATATCCGACTGTTCTCTCTGCCTCAGATTCATCATATTCTCCAACTCTGTGAAAAACAAAGTGTCACTAGAATGCATTTAATTCTTCAGATAAAGACAGTATATGGCATAAGTGGTTTTGTTTCCTAAACACCAAGTTAAAGCTCTGGCTCCCATAGTTTTTGCAAAAAATACCATATTTCCTAGACTGCTTCATTTGATTTAGTAAATGTTACAGTATGTATTATACTATACTACTTTATACTTTTTATACCATGTTGAATCCCAAGATCATCTTGAAGTATGCTCAGGGAAGCTACCAGAGGATAGAGAGTAAGATATTAATGGAAGGCTCCTGAAGAATGAGGAGAGAGAGAAAGGAAATAATCCTCTATGAAGAGAAAGGCTGTGAAATTAATACAGTTAATTAATGTATATTATATATATAATTAATAAATGAGGGGAAAAGCTCTGAGGTAAGAGCCACAGATTGGAGGCCTTTAGAGATAAAGAATTCAGCTGGAAGCAAGAAAAAAGCAAGATTCTTACTGCTTTTCCTGATCATGGAGCCTATGCTCCTTCTTGCTGCTAGTGGTAGCATGCTGTTTCACAAACTGAGTTTTCTGATAACTGCGTTGTATGTGTGTGGAGCTCAGGATGTTGTGTTTGAGATCTGTGGAAGGGGTTGTATGTTTCCCCTTACACTTACGAAGAATTTGTCTCATTATCGTGGGATCTGGTTTTAAACACATGGTATAATATAAAGAAGTATCAGTGTAATAGTTGTGGTTTTTTGGTTTTTTTTTTGATTTGGAGACTAAAATCCAAGGTAAAATTATTAGCTGCTATGTCAATGATTAGAATTATATAAAGTTATATGTAATGGCAAACTTTGGGGGCTGGAGAGATGGTTTAGTTGTTAGAGCACTTGCTGTTCTCGCAGAGAACACTAGTTTGGCTCAGATCTAGCGATAGGCACACACAAGGTGAACATATACACATGCAGGCAAACAGTCATATATATAAAATAAACCTTTTTTTTTTAAAGGCAGACGTTTACAATTGTGCCCTAGAATGCAGTTTTATAGTCTGTCACCAATGATCTGTTCAGTAGAGGTGATTATGAGATGGTTAGAAAAGCTGCATCTGATTTCATGGCTGTATGAAGTTGAGGGAGCCCCACAGGGCAGCGGCAGCTTTACCAGGAGGGACTCTTAATAAATAGCTCTTGTTCTGAGTGAAGGTATCGAACTGAATGCCTACTCTAAATATATTGAATGTTAAAGATTCCTCTGCTTTGTTAACTTTGTACAGTTACTGATAACTGCTGTATTTGATGTAATCGAAGAATAGATCATTCTTCTTTGGAGAATTTCATCCTGAGCACTAGCATACTGTCCTGGGTGGGTATGGTATTCCACCGCAGTGATAAATACCTCGTGCCTTGGCTTCAGAGAAAGTGAAGCTTCTCTTCTGCCTGGGTGAACTTGCTTTTCTTTACATAAGAAATAAGAATGTCAGTACTGTGAATAACAATAAATTAGTCTATACTTTGTTCCATCATACCACTCCAAACATAGCACATAACAAAATTATCGTAATTCATTTCCATGTGTCACCAAATCACGTCAAATCATTCACTGTCCTGAGTAGGCTCAAATGTCAAAAGGTCTGCCCTACATAAGTACAAGCACTTGCTCTCTTCTTCATGTGCCGGCCTGTCCCATTGCACAGTACCGTGGGGTGTGGGGTGAAGTGGTGGATGGTGTGTGCTCAGTCATGTGTGTTCATGTGGGAGCCAGAGGTGAAAAGCAGGATCCTCCTCAGTCACTTCCCACCTTATTCTTTGAGACAGGTCTCTCATTGAACCTGTAGCTTCACCATTTTGTCTGGACTGGCTGCCTAGCAAGCCCCCAGATTCTCCTGCCTCTGCACCACCTTCCTCTCCCTAGCACTGGGATTACAGATGTGCTCTACCACACCTGGCTTTTATATGGGCGCCAAGAACAGAACCCAGGTCCTCATGCTCACGTGGCAAGCACGTGATCCACAGAGCTACCCCCCCCAACACACACACACCATAACCCTTGTTTGTGTTGTCTTCTTGTTACACTGTAAAGTCTGTGAAGACGGGACCCAGATCTTCTTTCTCACCCTCATCACTTTGAAGCACTACCTGATGCCGTTTGACAAATATTTATCTCAGGTTGTCTTAAAGGGTTCTATCAGACTTTGAGTGTGACTCAGTACACACTGCACATACTAGCGCTCCAGAGTTGGTCCCTCTTTTCTATCAGAGCAAAGATTCTAAGTGACCCTGTATTAATTTCTGTGGTCTTACTAAAACAGCACTGCCCTTTCCTAATCCTTCTTACTTGGCTATTCAGCATCTTGCTTTGCATATTCATTTTGTAACGAAGTTGCTATTTAAAGACCCTGAAATTATAATGATTCAAATTTTAATTTGACATGGTATCTTCAGTTACTGAATGCTGTAGCTTTAAATGTTATGATTAACTTACACCTTGAACTTACTGTTTTCTAGTTGCAGATGAATCCATGCCTTCTTATCCTGGGAGTGCTGCAGCAAGAAATGACAGCATGTGGTCAAAAGCGACTGAGGAAGGAACAGAGCTGTCACAGCGGCTTGTAAGGAGTGGTTTTGCTGGGCCTGAAATTGACCCTGAAAATGAAGAGCTTATGCTGAACATCAGCTCTCGACTACAAGCAGCAGTTGAAAAACTCCTAGAAGCCATAAGTGAAACCAGCAGTCAGGTAACCTTTTATGTTGCTAGTAGCTGCTGCTTTTGATGCCGACTTTCTGTTAAGCCATGGAGTGGCCTAATGACTCTCTCTACTATTCCACAGAAATTCCTTTTAATAATTGGTTGTATTCAAGCTGGGTCTAGTGGGATGGACCTGTAATTATATGTGTCCGGCAGGCCTGGGCAGCTTAATGAGAACCTGCCTTTTAAAAAAAAAAAGTATGGAAAAAGATCCAGGAATATAATGCAGAGGTTGAGTGCTTACAAGGCTTGTGCAAGTGACACTCTCCAGTACTGAGAAATAAGTATACAGACAAATAGATGGTGGTTGTATTTTAACAACCGCACTGTTATCAGTACACTTTACAGATGGTAAAGGGTGATGTCTTCTGATAATAGCCTCTTCTACTTTTGAAATACAGTTCTAAAATTCAAGGTTGTTTCAATAGTCAAGTTGTCTACACTAGTATATGTTAGTTTTTTACGTAGGGAGATTTTAACTCTACCATTGTATGACATGTTCTGTTAAAATCTGCTCTTTGGAGGGATGTCTGAACTTGAACATGCTGTGGAGTACCTAACATACTCCCGTTACAGTCAAGCTTGGGATTCCTTCACTATTTGTTTACATCCATTTTATACATATGAGTAGGTTAGTTTGCCTTACAAGCCATTTCTGGGTAGGAAATTAGTTTGGAACAGTTTTTAAAGTAGTTTTTAAAAATCAAAACCTATCAAGGATATTGCCACTGTATCTATAAATTGGTATTTTCTGTCTATATAATTTGCACTACACCTTATGTGGTCATTGACTCCTAAATTACTGTATGCAAAATTTTTAAAATCATTTACTGTTTTAAAATGAAGAAATTGACTTATTTTCAAAATGTTTACCTTAAGACAACTGTGAATTTGTAGCTGTCATTATCAAGCACAGAGTAAATTAACGTTTCATTGTCTCTATTCAAATCTTAAGCCGGATGTATTTGAAGAAAGATGAGAGAGTGGACAGGTGACTCCTGTGTCCTTGCTGATATCTGACTCTTCTTTGATGCTACTTTTTCTCTCTAAGAAATGACTCAGTGCCGCCTGTCCCTGTAGTAGAGTAGCTATGGGGTAGCAATGGAGGCAGATACTATTATATTAGTGCATGTTAATTCCAGGTCTAGTTCCTTTTTGGTGATTGTCATTTCTGGAGTTAGTGACACTGAATTTGATAACTGCCTACTCTGCGGTTGTTATTTATCAATTTATCCCCCCCTCCTCAATTCCTACCCCTTCTGGCAACTTGTTATTGGGACTCAATGAAGAAGACGTTATCTGAACAACATGTTTCCAGTGAAATGTTGGTCCTCTAATTAGCCAAAATATTCCCTACATTTATCCTCTTTGTTTGGAAACAATCTAAATCCTCTTTAATGGAAGAGTATGAACTATCACTTGAGGTGCAAAATATTCCTGATATGTAGAGTGAAAATTCATAAATTGGACAAGGCAGTGCAGTCATATATTTCTGTGCTTCAAAAAAAGTTTATTTACTTATTTGCTGATTTATTTTGGTATTTTGAGGCAAGGTTTCTCTGTGTAGCCCTTACTGTCCTGGAATGCACTCTGTAGACAAGGCTGGCCACAAACTCAAGAGATCCTTTTTTGTCTGTCTCCAAAGTGCTGGGATTAAAGGTGTACACCACCCTGCCTAGCTATTTTTTATTTATGTGTACTAAGTAAATGTCACGTGTATATGGGTGCCTGTGGAGTTCAGAAAAGGATGTCAGTTCCTCTGGAGCTGGAATTACAAGTATCTGTGAGCCACCTGATGTACGTGTTCGGAAATCAACTCAAGTCCTCTGGAAAGACAGTAGCTCTTAACCATGAGCCATCTCTCCAGCTCATGTATCTTCTCTTATATTCATGTTCTGCACCAAGACTGACTCCACCAGTCAAGTAGGTGAATAGATCTCAAACATGTTCCCATAAGCAATCCAAGGATGTTACATAACATTTAATTAAACAATAGAAGAAATTACTACTTTGTTTTTCTGGAGCTTTCTTTCGTAACATGTACATTGAAAGCTTTTACTTCACTAACTCAAAATTCTCCTGGGTTATACGCAAAACAGAACATCTAGTGTTCTTAGAAACCTAAATATTTATTGGTTTGGCAGTTTTCGAAGGACATTTAGTACAAACCGTATTGGTGGTCCCATTTTAAGCCAGAGAGTGATATTTCTTAATCAGCGTCCAAACAACTGTAAAGGAAATGGCACCAATAAAAGGCAGCTTTGTTTGTGTCATTAATTTACCAAGACATTGAGCTATACTTACAAATCAAAGAGTTTGATCCTTAGCCAGAAATTTGGGAGACTTTAACCCAGGCATTGACATTACAAATGTTTTGCATAGTTTTGAATTCCATAGTTAACAGAGTATACATTTTCTACACAGGAACATTTTTAAAGTCCTCACTCTTCAAGTGAACGAAGGTTCTGGCGTGGCTTTTCCTTTAGAATGCTCATGCCTGTACCACTCCTAATCTGTTGCCTCTGGGTCAGAAACTAAAGTGGCTGCTTTTCAGCACTTTGAAAGCTTGAATGCATGGGGGTTATAATTAACCTGTATTCTGTGGACGCTGTGCAGTGTGACCCACACTGAATTCCTGTGTCATCCCGCTTCTCTCTGGTTTGCTTATTGCAGCCATCTTAATATTTAACCTGTGTAATATGTGCTTTCTTTTACAATTCATTTTTTATTTTTTTAAATTCATAATCACATTTTCATACAAACTTCGTTTTGGTGTCCCTCCTCCTTTCCCCATCTTCTGCTCCCCATCCTGCCCAGACACACCCCAGTGTCCCCCCTCTTCTGCCCACCTCCCTGCTCCCCATCCTGCCCAGACACACCCCAGTGTCCTCCCTCCTCTGCCCACCTCCCTGCTCCCCATCCTGCCCAGACACACCCCAGTGTCCTCCCTCCTCTGCCCACCTCCCTGCTCCCCATCCTGCCCAGACACACCCCAGTGTCCCCCCTCCTCTCCCACCTCCCTGCTCCCCATTCTGCCCAGACACACCCCAGTGTCCCCCATCCTCCTCTCCCACCTCCCTGCTCCCCATCTTGCCCAGACACACCCCAGTGTCCCCCATCCTCCTCTCCCACCTCCCTGCTCCCCATCCTGCCCAGACACACCCCAGTGTCCCCCATCCTCCTCTCCCACCTCCCTGCTTCCCATCCTGCCCAGACACACCCCAGTGTCCCCCTTCATCTACCGACCTCCCTGCTCCCCATCCTGCCCAGACACACCCCAGTGTCCCCCCTCCTCCTCTCCCACCTCCCTGCTCCCCATCCTGCCCAGACACACCCCAGTGTCCCCCCTCCTCTCCCACCTCCCTGCACCCCATCCTGCCCAGACACACCTCTAGTGTCCCTCTCTCCTTTCACTTGCACATCAGATGCAGACTTTCTGTTAGGACAAAAACATAATAACTCTTAATACATTTTTTTTTTTTGCCATTCTTTAATACTTTTGATTTGGATCTTAAGACTGCTGCTCACATTATAGCTCCTGTGTGTTGAAAATATTAAGAATAGTCTATCTGGTTAATGCAATATGTGTTTGTCTTTTGACAGCCACCATAGGAAGCGGTAGATAAATCACAAGTGATAAGTAGTTTCCATAGGCTACTTCTTTAATAGGCAGCTAGAGCAAACCTCCTCACAATTGCATGCTGCCAACAGCCAAGTGTGTGAGATCTACAGCACTCAGATCCCCGGGCAAGTCCACAACTCAGAACAGCCATGTTTAAGGGACAGGGTTGAAAGGTCCAACAGAACCTGGCTGTGGCATATTCCAGGTTATGCCCGGCCTGCTAAACACTAGGGCAGCACTGTGTTGCTTTGCTTTGGCTGCTTTGTTCTGCTTTAAATACCCTTGAACAAATCCCAGACTTCCTGTGTGAAGCAGTCACTCTGTGGCAGAGATGTCTTACAGAGAAGCTCCAGAGCAGCAGCACTAAGACCACTGGGTGATCAGTGGATGCCCAGGCCTGCCCAGGCCTGCTGAGCCTGAGAGCCAGCAACCTGTGCTGTTTTAGTTCTTCTAGGTGATTGGGACCCAAACTGAAGTTTGAGGGCCACTAACCTATACTGTTAGTTCAGTTCCAGGTTGTTCTACTTAATTCTGAATTAATTCTGAAGTACTCTACCAGTATATTATATGTATATAAAATCTTGAAATAATAGTTGGCATCCAGTATAAGTAGTTGTAAAGCTTGAGGTATTTCTTAGGTGAATTCTAATTTTAAAGCAATGAGAATAGGGACTTTGTGCAGCTTTTTTTTTCCAGCTAAATTTAGTTCATGGTAACTAATTGTGATACTTGAAACCACCAACTTCAGAATATCATCAGTAGTTACTAAAATTGCTTTGAACCTAGTGAATGCATTTAACAGTCAGTTAAAGTGGCACAGAATAAGTTCTTTGCAAAGTAGGTGGGGTTGCATTTCCCCTTTGATGTACCATCACCTTTTCTTCTTGATATGGAGTACTTCCCCTTAACTTCGTAGAAGTTAAGTAAAACTGGGAGACACCGGCGTGATGTCTTTCAGCTTGCACTGAAAGGGAAATTCAGGCTAACAGTTCTGTTCAGGGTCCCTAAACCGAGAGAATAGCATTGACATCTGCTGGGAGGGTGAGTAGCACTGACAGTGGGTGCAGGGGTGCTTGATGCTGGGGATGAGTCAATCATTCAGCATGTTTTTGAGTACCTGCCACATAACAGGTACTATTTCGGGTACTAGATATACAGTGCAAACAAAATGGGCAAGATTCCCACGCTCAGGAGCTTATTTATGGTTTAACGGTAGTAGTCAGCCACAAATGAAATCATGGTATGTCAGATAACTGCGAAAAAGAAAATTGAGGTAGAGCATGATGGACAATGGAGCACTTTATATAGGGAAAAAAAGGCAGGCTTTCTGATACCATAGTGAGCAAATATTCCTTATAGAGATATAGGAAATGAGGGGCTGGAGAGGTGGCTCAGCAGTTTAGAGCATGGGCTCTCCAGAGGACCCAGGTTTGATCCCCAAACTCACACGGTGGCTCACAAGCATTTGTAGGTATAGTTCCAAGGAATTCAACACCATCTTCTGGTCACCAGGCACACTCGTGGTGCAGGCAAACATCTGTATGCATAAAATAATAAAATACTTTGGTCTTGAAGAAGAAAATGAAAGAGACTGTCAGGTGAATGGAAAGACTGTTCCTACAGAGGAACAGGTGTGAAGACCATGATATGGCTGACAAAGTGGCCAGTATTGCTGGAGCAAGGTGAAGTGAGTGTGGGAGAGCAGGACACAGAGACCTTGGTTAATTCTTCACGAGGTGTGGAGTCCCTGAACGCTTTTAACCTTTCTTTCTAAAGTAACCTTAGACCCGTAGAGAAGTGGCAGAAGTGCTGGTGTTGCCCTGTCCTAACTCAGCCACACCCACACCCACTGTGCATACCCACACTGTAACTATGGAGCTATGAAATTACACTAGGGACAGTTCTAAGTAAATACAAACCGTTTCCGTCTTACCGATCTTCTGTCTAATGTCGATAGATATTTCCATTAACCTGATCAGTCAAGGATTCAAACCTGAGTTTCTCCCTTCATTTTTAGTTCACCTTCTCCAGTGGATTACATTCCTGAGCACACTCCAAATCTATCCCCTCCTGCCAAAACCTGACCTCTGTCGCTTCTCGCCTGGGATGCTCTGAGTCTCCACCCTCCCACACCACCTTCCTGTCCACGTTACTGTTTCAGGAACCTCTCTAACACGTAAATTTGATACCATTTCCTGCTAAAATATCTAATGACTCTCTCTCTCTCTCTCTCTCTCTCTCTCTCACTCACACACACACACACACACACACACACACACACACTAAATAAACTGAGTCCAGTTAGTGCTGCCCATGGATACTCATGAGTGTGGGGCCATTCACTGGAGCACGCTCAGCCAACCAGAGACCACACCCTAAAGAAAACTGACTCTCCCTCCTGGCAGCCATAAACTGTGAATAGCTCCTCAGCTAGGAATGTAATCTCATGTGCCCATCCCCCATCGCTGCTGGACCATTGACGAGTTTGATCCTGTGCAGGCAAGCACAGCTGCTGTGGGTTTATGAGTGCAGTGGTCCTGTCATGTTTAGAAAACAGTTTTTTCCCATTCCTCCCAAACTCTGACATCTTTCCACCCCTTCTTCAGCAACACACACGAATTTCTTGCCTATCGTAATATTACTGTGCTGGTCTGATGATGATTTTATGTTTTACTCGTTTGTTATTTATTCAGAATTTTTCTAGTGTGTGAGCTATCTACCCCTTGACTTTTATGTACTTAACCTAGTCGGGGTGATGGACTTGGGGATGTTTACTCTGTAGGTTATAACTGCATACCATAGTTACTTGTTTTATTCCAGCTGTGGCATTGAGAAGTGCTGCAGGTCAGCCTTTGGGCCCTTTGAGCGCCTGTCCTGTGAGATGCACCATCCATCCTGTTTTGTGTTTTCCGCCCACCTTTGGGATGGACCACTTCTCCATAAAGTACATGTTCCCCTTATTAGAAAACACTCCTTACACCAAGATCTGGGTGCTGAATGTGCTCATAGTTACCTGGATAGCTTCTGGGTCTTTTTAGTGAGCAGTTTGAAATTGTGTGTGTGTGTGTGTGTGTGTGTGTGTGTGTGTGTGTGTGTGTGTGTGTGTACATGTTATATAAAAGGAATTCCCCTTCATTTGGGAGGCAGAGAGTTATATAAAAGGAATTCCCCTTCATTTGGGAGGCAGAGAGTTTGAGGCCAGCTTGGTCTACATAGTGAGTTCCAGGACAGCTCCAGGGTTTTGGAGACCACATCTTCCGAAACAACAACAAAATCCCTACTGATCCCTCTGGTTCCAATCCATAGCACTTGTTTTCCCTTCCCCTCTGTCTTGGAAAGTGTTCTCCCACAGCAAGGAAAGGAGATTGTTCTTTTCTGTTGCATTTGCACTTATGCTCCTAACCTTGGTTGATTCATAAGTAATTTCAGAATCGCCAATCTATGTCTCTGGAAGAAGCAAGTTTACTAACTACAGTTTGTAGTAGAGTATATGTAGATAATGCTTTTTAATCTTTAGCCTTATATTATACATCACAATACTGTTTTTCAAAGCTCCTCACATTGATTCTTTTCTCCCTTACCTTACCAGTATGATTTTTGTTACATAGGTAGACTCAGTTTGTGAAACAAGGAAAAAGAGTAATTCCATCACCCCAGCGTGCCTGGTTCTGCTCTTTACAGTCAGCTGTCTCCTACGCCCTGCCTTTGGCAAACACTGGCTTCTGTTCTTTACTTATGGTGTTGTATATTTCTGAGTGTCATAAAAGAAATCATATTTACGTACCCTTTTGAATCTGCCTTCAATTGCCTTAACAAACTGTGCTTATGATTTGATTCCTCTGTGTTGTGTGTAATGATAGGTGTCTTGTTCTTTTTGTAATGAGGCATATTACATTGTACAGAAGTACCAATTTACGTGTTTGTTGCTTAGAGGACATAGAGATTGTTTTCATCTTTGGATGCTGAGATTCTGAATTTTCAGAACCAGCGCTTTGTCCTTAGCCAAAGCTATACTGGAGTACTGGGGCGGGGGTGCACTTGCTGAACAGAAGCACAGAAATCAGCTACAGAGGCGACATGCCTGTCTCGCCAGTCAGAGGGTAGGGTTATAATCTGGACCCAGGCAGTTTAACTTCAGAGTCCATGTTCTTAATAACTACTTCTGCCCTCTGAACATGAATGAAATGACTCAGTGTCCTGTAACACTGGTAGGCAGTGAGAGTTCAAACAGAAAAATGGGTTTTGAAATCTGGGCATCACTGAGGACCTTGCAGTACCCTATCAGTGAAATAGCAGAAATGAAAGCCTGATTCAAGCAAGAATAAATAGAAAGGAAGTGAGTAATTAAAGACAAGGAAAAGCTAGGTGTGTGATTGAGAAGAAAATTTGTGAAGTTGGCTTAGCATGCTGTAAAGCAGCCCTATGTTGAAAAGTAGTAGATAGTTCTGAATTAATACAAACACCCAGGGTGGAGCATGAGGAACGGGTCTGGTAAAAGATGAGAGTCGATGAATGGGTGATAATCACAGGTCAGATCCCTCGTGAAATAAATTGTTGTAACTTTGTTCTAAAAAAAGAGATATAGGAAGTAATTAAAATATTTTAGCAGGAAATGGTATCAAATTTACGTGTTAGAGAGGTTCCTGAAACAGTAACGTGGACAGGAAGGTGGTGTGGGAGAGTGGAGACTCAGAGCGAGAAGCGACAGAGGTCAGGTTTTGGCAGGAGGGGATAGATTTGGAGTGTGCTTAGGAATGCAATCCACTGGAGAAGGTGCACTAAAAATGAAGGGAGAAACACAGGTCAGAATCCTTGAGATGGGAGACACGAATAACGGGCTGCATTTCAGAGAAGCTGCGTTTTAATACAAGGTTATGAAATGTGGGAAATGGTGAAAGTTAGCAGACATCCAAATAAAGATATCTGCAGCTAGTCTGCAGTTGAAAGAGGACTCAACCAGATGTCTTCGTTTCCAGGAATTCGAAACTATAATTTTATTTATTTTTCTCTCTCCTTACCCTCAAGGATTAGTCTTAAAAAACACACTGTATAAGCCAAGTGTCCGAAATTAAATTGATTACAAGCTTTATAGTCTTAGAGAGGCTACAAAATTATGTTTGTGGGGTTGTTTGTTTTGTTTTGTTGTACTGTACTGGTATATAAAAGAGAAAAAAAGATAGATGAATCTACAAAGAATATTGAAAATCAGAGGTAATAAGTGAGCCGGAGGAGTAATTTCATAAGAGGCCAGTTGAGAGTTTCCAAGTGTCAGAGACCAAGGAGAAATGAGGGATGCTAAGGGTTTAGATTCCATTGCACATTTCAGTATGGTTGTCATCAATGACTCCGGTGAAAGCTGTGTAATAGAGTGGTACAGGAGAATTCAAAGTTCAGACTTACGCGGTTGAAAAAATAAATCAACTTCCTGGCATCTGGTTTTAACAAAAATAGAAGGGAACTGGCACGAGAAGGGCAGAGTGGGGTTGGGGGCGGTTGGGTTTTTTTGTTGTTTGTTTGTTTTGTTTTGTTTGTTTTTCCAGATTGAAATTAGATTGGTTAGCAGTGACAGAGAAGATACAGGACAGAGCACTGGCCTTCTGCCCAGCTCCTTAAGGGTGAGAAGACATGGACCCGAGCACAAGGAGAAAGCATGGGGTCTGTGTCAGACCTTGCCTCCATTCAGGACTATGGCAGGAGATTGTGGGTGTGGTAAATTTCATTGCAAAGGTCCAAAAGTTTATGTAAAGGTCGAAAATCAAGGTTCATTTGTTCCTCCCTCCCTCCCTCCTTCACTCTCTCCCATTCCTCCATCCTTCTTTCCTTCATTTACTTAGTGGTCTTATGTATTGTTTCAATTTAATGCAAGATAAATAAATAATTGTACATCCTGATATACTAAAGAACTGGGGGGCATTCCACTAAGTTTCAGGGAACCAGACAAGTATCTGCTGTTTTATTGGAGGAAAATAATCAGCTCACCAGCCACCATTGTCTCCCTTAGGTTTCTGGGCTTTCTGTGAAAAATTAATCTCTCCTCCCCCTCCCTTTGCCCACCTCTCACCCCATTCTGTGTTGGTTTTTCTCTCTTGCTCTGCTTACTGGTCTGCTTGGAAGAGTTTGAATACCCATGCAGGCTATGTAATGAGAACAGCTATAAAACAAATTTTTGTTGGTATAACCTGATTGCTTTAGTATAGGTTTTTCCATTTAGATAAAGATTTCAAAATGAATGTCTTTTATTTAAAGCAACTTTCATCATTGAGAATTCATTTAATTATTGAGAATATTTTTAAGTTAATTATCTTTTAAAATTCTGAGAGGCTGTCGGACTCAGCGTTGCTTAGGTTTCTGGAGCCACCAGAGGCCGGCTGCTATTCACAACTTGGGCTTTAACAGCTTAGTCAGAGCTCACAGGCTGCTACAGCTCTAAAAAGAAAGTTCTCCTAAATGTGCAGTCTAGAAACTGTGAAAATGGGTTATAACCAAAATGCTTATAGGTCAGTTGCTTCCTACATGTCTTATTTCTAAGGGAATGCCAACCAGGAGTTCTTAATTCAGTTTTTCAGAAATAATTACGATCATTTGATACTTGAATTAGTATTACTAACACAAGCATACTTTATTTTATATTCTTAAAGCAGTATTTTATTAGGAAGGAAAAACACTAGCTTATCTCCAAAGCATTCTAACCCTGTCTAAATACCCTTTTCAAAGCTCTGACGTGGAACTTGGATCCTGTTAAGCAGGCTTTTATGGGGCATGCTTACTCACATTCCACCTGTCAGTGTGCCTATAGGTACAGACATTTAACCACACCCTCCGCTCTGACCTATTCCTTAAGGGACCCTGACTGAGATCTTTGACTCATCCTGGAGGTTATTTGAATAGCTCAGTTCCAAAGAGCTTTTCCATTTGAATAGTGAGGCTTGAAGAGCAGGAAAACTCAGCTGCATTTCTCAGGAGTGCTACCATGGAGATTTACAACCTGACCTTGCCTGCCAAGATCTGCTTGGAAGGCTCACTTACTACCACAGTAGACACTGAGAGCAGTCCTATTGCTCGGCTAATTAGATATTTATGATTTTATTCTTTTATCTGTCAAAGACTTCATTATTCTAATTAGAACTATTATTTGTTTGCTGCATTTATTTTTGCTTTTGTTGCTCCTGAGTTGGTTTTTGACTTACCTGGACTTTTTTTTAATGTGTAGGGCTTTTTTTTTTAGCTAATCTTTTATATCTTTTGCTGTTTACTTTATATGAACTAATTTTACTTGTGAATACTGAAGAGAAAATTTTGTACTAGTATAGGATGCCTTGACAAATTAAAAGGAACTTTGTAATGTAGTTAGAAAACAGAACTGACGGAGCAGACGGAGAAGCGTGGAGCTTTATCTAGCATGGACTCTTACAGGACCTATTTGGCCACGCTCCAGCTCAGTGGCGCTTGGTTGGAAGAACAGGATGAAGACATTTACGAAGTTGAATCTCGGGTACCTTTGCCATATCCTTATCCTCTATCTGAACATTTGGATGAAAATAACTCAGTGATTATCAACACTTCTATTTTTCATTTTATTCACAAAAGAAATGGACACATATTAAAGCTTATTTCTAAAATTTCACTGCCTACCCCTCCTTATTCAGTAAGTATGAAACAGTATTTAGAAATGTAGTTCTTATTAGATGAAAATGTCTCTGTCTTCGCAGAGGTTGAATGGAGCAACCCTGGCTTTGCTCATGTTAGAGTGTTACTGTCAGACACCGAGGTGGGCGGAAGGGCTAAAGTTACTCCTCACACTCACAACTTTGCTGCTTTTGACTTCAGATAGTAGAATGAGCTAAATATTAACACCTTTCCAGTGCCAGCTACGCTATTTAAAAAGATCCTTCCTGACCTTAAGATTCTGTGTCTGTGTGTGGTCCTGATCCAAAATAAAAACTGGAAGGAATATATTTGAGAGAAGGGGGATTGTGCTATCTGAAGCTGCTGAGCCAACTGCTGAGCCAGTCAGGACATGTCTGAGGTCATGTGGCCTCTCACCTGTAGCTCTAGACAAGGTAAAGGAGTTTGTATTCTGAATTGTTTTTACAACACCAGGGACTTGTTTACTGTTTTAATGAGCCTGTTAATCCTAAAGAGACGTGATCTTTTTAGCTTTTAATGTGAAATGTATTTCCAAACCCTGCTAAGGTTGAGTGAATGCTAAGTGTAAAACTGCTTGCATGTTCAGTATTGCCAGTTCATAGATCCTTAAATGCATTGTGAACATTCTCTACTGGCTATTCAGGATTTTTATGACTTTCATGGCTTTAACTATACATCCTAGCTAATATTTAACATGCCAGATGATTTTCAGAACAGTTTTGTTACCTCACCAACAATATTTAAAGTGACAGAATATTTACTAATGCTTTACCCACACTTTACTGTTGTTTGCTGAAAAGTGAAAGCTCTGGATTTGATTTCTTTCATATATACATGCTGCATGGTAGGAGTCAAACCCGGATGGGAGAGAACTAAGTATACATTATTAGGTGAAAATTTGAAGAGGCTCTTTTACAAAAGCCAGTGAAGTATGGATCCCAGTGCGATATCCCAAGTCTCGTTTGTTTGGCAGTTTTATTCTGTGTGATTGCTTCAACTTTTTTTCTGAAATAAATTTGAAATATTGAAAGAAATGCACCTTTTTGGTTATAGCTGTGAAACTCCCTCACATTTTTAGTAGATAACAGATAATTTACGGGAGGAATTTACATGTGCATAAGCAGAAGTGATTGACACTTGCAAAAAAAGTGCTTACCACTAAATTCAAGAAGACATTTGTATACAAAGGAGTTCATATTTTATGGCCATGTTTCTTTATGATCCAAATAAATGTGTATTTTACATTTAAAAAGAATAAATCCTTTTCCCAATTAAAAGTAAAAAGGTCTGTATAAAGTTTTATCCCTTTGTGGTATATTTTTCATTTCCTATGAATTCTCACTATAATCAAATGTTTTAAGTGATATTTTAAACATCATAATAAAATAAGAATAATTGCATGTAGATATTTTGGACATTTATTTAGAGTGACTGTAAGCTTTAGTGACACCATGTCTTACATTAAATACTACTACATCTACATTTTATGGTAAATACCACTCAGATGTGAAGCACAGAAGTAATATTAAGTACTATGTTTTAAATATATTAATTATGTATAATATAATATATAGTTATGTGTAATTAATGTATTTATATTATATATTCTATAATTTTATAATTATATATTGATGGTATTAATATTAGTGTATTTTTTAGTACATTACTGATATCTAAGCTAAAGACCACTATATTTGATTATATTTTCAGTGTAAAGCTTGGTAGTTATATTTTTGAGATGCACAAAGTACATATAAACTTATAAATATCCAAGACTTCCTGTGACCCTGTTGCGGATACATAGAGCAACTTGTTTTTGAAGTCTTCATACTCATACTAAGACAATGCAGAAGGTCCTGCAGGGCCAGATGTGATTTCACAGCCGACCCAGTAATAGCGACCTGTTTATTTCCTGCTTGAAAGCCGAGCTCAAGTCTGTTCTGCTGTCTTTACAAAGTCTGCAGGAGTCCGTGTGATGACAGCATTTGAAGGGCACCAGAATTTTAATGCTCTGTGGCCCAAGGTTTTTCAATAAGCTGAATATCTTTAGATGCTTTAGAGTTTTTACAAATTCTGTCAGAGGAACAGGCTTTTAGTTTAATAAGCACATGTGTTATAATTTCTTTTATTGCGTCACTGTAATTTTGTTTTCAATGCCATGTGTTAGTCATGCATCATTAGTCTGCCACAAAGCGCTGTCAGTACTGAAGAAGTTAAGAGCCAAACATTGCCATTGGGCCAGACCACATAGTTACATGAAAGTCTGTAGCAAATGCAGTAAGATCTTTGCTTCACTAGCACTGTACCCTGTGTAAGATAGAATGTGTGTCCACTGATTTAAAGTAAGAAGCATATTCTGTGGCCTAATAAGATGGGCCTATATCTCCTACAGAAAGTGGTACGGCAGAAGTTATCTGCTGTGACTTGTCCTACCTGCTGTTAAGTGCACTGCAAGTGTTTGGCTGTAATTTAATACGATGTCTTTATTCGAGATCCTGCCTTGGTTTTTTTGCTTGTCTATGAGAAGTGACACTGAATTCCCAGCATTGACCTTCCTTTGTTTCCTCTTGCCCTCCTTGTTTAGCTTGAACACGCGAAAGTGACACAGACAGAGCTGATGCGTGAGTCATTTAGACAAAAACAGGAGGCAGCAGAGTCACTTAGGTGCCAAGAAGAGCTGCGAGAGCGCCTTCATGAGGAGTCCAGGGCCAGAGAGCAGCTGGCTGTGGAGCTCAGTAAAGCTGAGGGTAAGTGCCCTGCCTGGCAACCAAGGCTAAGTCTTATAATAGGCTTTGATGCGCAGCCAGGTTTGAAAACTACCAGTCCAGTTAAAGTGACCATTGAAAAATAGTTATAGTTGTCCTATAGTTTGTCTAGGCAATTAACAAATTCTGAGCGTACACATAAACACATATACATTATGAAAAGCATTTATAGTTAGAGAAAATATTAAAGATTTTAGATGACTCAGAAGTGGATGATGGTGAGCCTAAGATAATTCTTTAAAAATGAGAAAGCTGAGATCAAGGCTATTATTGAATGGTATAAAGTCACCATTAAATGGTTATTGCAGGCTTTGGACCACAAAAGCCCCAAGGCTTTTCTGTTCTCTCAGACTGTTGAGGGTGTTGGCCTTCTAGAATGGCTTAAGCTATGAGCCTTCTCTAGTATATTTAAAATATGATTCAATTCACAAGCATTTGGTGTGTTTTACACTCCCAGGAGCCTGTCTATTTCTATCTGTTTGATAAACTGAGTAACATATGTGTGTTGTGGTACTTTAATATAGCAGAATACTGGAGAGTTTAGGGAAATTTCATGTTGATGCACAAGAAAAAGACTGTGTTGTACGAATGACAAAGTTCAGCAGCAGGCGTTAACGTTCATTCAAGGCTTTTAACAGAATGAAGTGATTTAAAGTTTTGCTAACAGAATGTTTTTTATTGTTAATATTAAAAGCTAATGGTAAACTTGGCCTAGAATTGCACGAATCTGCAATCTTAACACTCAGAAAGCTGAGGCAGGAGGATCACAATGTTCAAGGCTAGCTTAGGATAGAGTAGTGAGACACTGTCTGAGAAACAAAGCATGATGGTGAATTTAAATTAGAAGCTATTCCATCCCCTTACATTGTGTCTTACAGGTGTCATCGATGGGTATTCAGATGAAAAAACTCTTCTTGAAAGGCAGATTCAGGAAAAAACTGACATCATAGATCGTCTTGAACAGGAGTTGTTATGTGCGAGCAATAGGCTGCAAGAACTGGAAGCAGAGCAACAGCAGATTCGGGATGAGCGGGAGCTGCTGTCCCGGCAGAAGGAGGCGATGAGAGCAGAGGCTGGCCCAGTGGAGCAGCGTATGTACTCAGACTCTGTGTCACATAGCATTATATCACACGTCGGTCCTCTTCTGTCTTTACTCTTTAAATGCTTGTGTGACAGACTTTTCTCTTCGGTGCCATTATTCATATATTTCATACACAAACTTGAAGAAATCATAAGAAAATATACTTTAAAGGCAAAAGCTATTTTCATGGGATCGTATTTTTGTCTTTTGTCTTCTAAGGACATTAACTGTTAACAGGAAAAAAGAATTATTTACTTATGCTCAAATATATCAAAAAAGAAAAAAGATACAAGTAATGAGCTTATGTGTTTTGGAAATGAGTGCGACTGAGTTCTTTTAGTAGAGGAGAGATGATGAAAACATATTGTTGTCAGCACTGATCTGGTGCTAGTCACGAGCAGGTGTAGGGTATGTGGGCTTGCAAGCAGAGTAGACCCAAAAGACATTGGACATCTCAGCTCAGTTCTTAAATTCAAAGAACATTTAAGTTTATGACTGATTTTTTCCATCTTGAAGTTAAAGTTTATTGAGAGGTAATAACTGTCTCTGTGACCATGGACTTCGGATCCTGTTTCTCGTGCCCTCCTTGATTTTAAATGAACGGTTAGCATCTATAAATTTGGAGTTTCTCTACTTTTACCAATGTAGAAATACAACCTACATTTTCTCCCCTGAGAGGTACTAAGATTAATTTGGCACATATTTAGGGCTGGAATTTTTAAGGTTAAAAGGATCTCATGTCACACATACAAACCATGATAGAAAGATGGGAGCCGTGGGCCGCAGCGATGCCCAGTGACGTCAGCTTTTGAATGTGTGCAGATATGCCTTCCCATGTTTGAGGAAGTAGAGGCCATAACTGTGTTTTTGTTATCTTGTCTCTCACTCTCATAGGGCCAACAGATGCTGCAGTTGGTGCAGCACCTGGAGCAGGTGTGTGCACAGTGCATGGACTGTTGTGGGCGGTAGACTCACAACCTAAAAGTTTGGTGACCCTTGATTCTCAACTAACTAACTGTTTTGCAGTTTCTCTCTTTGCTGTGTTTCCTTCACACTTAACAGTTTCTTTTCAGCAGTAACACAGTTTGATTTGCTGTTAACAGCTGAGGTTCCCAGTGACCATCATCTTACTTCATCTGCTTTTTCACAGAGCACAAAACCATTTTGATTTTTCACAGAAAATGTTGAATATCTTTAAGAAACAAACTATTTTTGTTTTACAAATACATTAAACTCTCTGGTCTCTGACTTTTCAGAGTGCTCCCTTGCAAAACAGAAAAAAATGGTAAGATGATGGTCAATAAATGAATCAGTGAATTTAGTAAGAGGCTTTGTGGATATTTACTATGATATTAACATCTGATAATGGTATTATTTCAGAAGGAAGGGTTTTTTCTGTGGCTCCCAGGTCTGAACGCAGACCTGTTGGTGCTGGCGCATTGCTGCCAACAAGTTCTCAAAGGCTTTTTTTAACTGTCTGTACTTTAGCGCTACATTAACAGCAGTTAATCCTCACGCAGTCCTTTCTATACCCGGACACTGTTCTTTGTGTATGTTAATTCATTTAATCCCAGTTGTTCACATAATGAAACTGAAGGCCATCTTATCAAATGTCACATAGTAGAAAAGTGGTAGAAGTCAGGATTGAACCTGCTCTTGATGCACTAACCACACGGTCCCTCATACATGTCCGTGTTCCCTTGATGGACACACATGTAAAATCATGAAAGGTAGTTCAGGATACGAATCTAATATAATAAAGCATAAGACTAACCAGAAGCTCTGATCGTAGTCACCTTCCTCTTTCTGTTCCCCTTTTCTTGGTTAAAGATTTACAATATTTGCTTGCTGAGTTTATTGTGTATGCATAGAAAGGTGACTGTATGGCTTTGGAATGGACTTAGTTTTGCCTATGGTTAAAAATGTGGTCAACGTTTTCTGTTTTTATTCAGTTGTACTTTGTTCTTTCCCTAATAGTGAAAATGTATTATTTTGTTATTTACTATGTTGTTTTCACAAATACATATATACATACATATATATATATGTATATATATATTTTTTTTTTTGTAATAGGAATTCTCATTTTTGTTAATGCTGTATAATTTTATTAGTGTTTGCTTTTTTGTGTAGGAGTAAGATACTTTGATATTTCATGAAGACAATAGTTTCTCTTTAATGTTTTTAAAGTAATTCTCAGCCTTTATTTCATGAAGCTAAAGTTTAAACATAGTAGTCAGTGACTTCACTATCACAACACTGTGAATCATAATTTAACCCAGTGTACTGTCACATTTGTAAACAGAATTTCTACAAGAGACAGAAAAACTAATGAAGGAAAAGCTGGAAGTACAGTGTCAAGCTGACAAAGTGCGTGATGACCTTCAAAAGCAAGTGAAAGCTCTAGAAATAGATGTTGAAGAACAAGTCAGTAGGTTTATAGAGCTGGAGCAAGAGAAAAATGCTGAACTCACAGATCTAAGGCAGCAGAGTCAAGCACTGGAAAAGCAGCTAGAAAAAATGAGAAAATTTCTAGATGTAAGTGTCTTCTTCTTGGGCTACATTTTGAAACCATGTCTCAAATTGATTGGGTTGGATGGACAGACATGGATGAGTGGGAATGGATGGATGAGTAGGGGGATGGGTGGGTGGGTAGATGGGTGGGTGGATGGATGGATAGATAGATGGCTGGCTCCATGACCATTAGGGCTGAGGGTGTAGGTCAGTGATATAGCCTATGCTTGCTTAGTATTTAGGAGTCTCTTGAGTTGAATTCTTAGCAACAATAACAACAACAAAAAAATAAATAATGCATAAATATTTTTAAAAGACAAAAAAAGAAGTATACCTAGTTTGTGAATAACCCTGAGTAGCTAGGTTTTCTGAATTCAAAGTTAAGCTTTGTCTAGTTTTTCCTTTAACTAGTAGCCACATAGGTGAGAATCCCAGAGCTACAGCTGCTCCCCGCACAGAGGGTGAGCACGGCTCCAGTGTACGCTCGGCACACAGACTGGCACAGGGGCACAGCCATCGCTCTCACTCAGAGCGTCATTAGTGTCGTCCTTTCTCACGGAACACCTTCCTTAGGGTTTCATAAGCCCGTGGACCTTCACTTGTCGGAGAATCCGTTGTATACATTGTGTATTTTTAGGTGTAAATCTAGAACAGAATTAAACTGATTTATACTGCTTACCTGTTGTAAGACTGAATTAGCAGTAGACTCCTCCTTTGTACAGAATCATCTTAAGGAGGTTTGTTTTATTCTGCATTTAACATTATTTGAATAAAAAGGGTGGTACTGCAAATGATTTTTAGATACTAAAATTTTTGTTGAAGAGTCCAAATAGGCAATGTATTATAACCCCTAACCCCTCTACCCGACCCCCAGGTGTTTTCTTCTTAAACCTTTGCAGTTTGGGATATTCATGGCAGTCCACTATCTTTAAACGTTTAGATAAAGGGATATAAGAAATAATAGAGACAGTAAATATCAAATAAACAAATACATACTACTGTTTCCTAAGTCCAACAAGTTTTTTGTTGTTGTTGCGGGGTTGTTGTTTTTTTGTTTTGTTTTGTTTTGTTTGTTTTTGGCAGGGTTTCACCATGAAGCCCTGGTTGGTGTAGAACTTGGTTCGTAGACCAGACTGACCTGGAACTCACAAGATTCGCCTATCTCTGCCTCTCGAGTACTGGGATTAAGACATGTGCCACTGTGCCCAGTCTGTCATCATCATCATCATCGCTGTTACTGTTATCGTTAAATTTCAGGAGCAGGCCATCGATAGAGAACACGAGAGAGATGTATTCCAACAGGAGATACAGAAGCTGGAGCAGCAACTCAAGGTTGTACCTCGATTCCAGCCTGTCAGTGAGCATCAAACCAGAGAAGTAAGGGCTCTTGATATTATATCCTCTCTTGTATCTATTTGTATCTTGAGTATAAAATAAGGCATCTTCAATTAAGCATCTTCAAACTCAAAAGTGGATTCTTTATATTATATGTAAATCTTAAAAATCAAAAAAATAAATGTTAGTTAAATGCTCAGGACCTGTTAACCATAAAAATGTATTGGGCTGAGATTTATCGCAGAGTACTTACTAGCATGTTTGAAGCCCTACGTTCAAACTCCAGTACTGGGAGGGAACGAGAAGTAGTTTGAAATTTGGAATTACTCCCCTCTGCATTGTACAATTTAATAAGCATCCTTGTTCATCTCTCTGCTCTCACTCCCAGTGTGCTGGCTAATTTTATGTCAACTTGACACAAGCTAGAGTTATCTGAAAGGAGGAAACGTCATTTGAAAAAATGCCTCCGTAAGACCAGACTGTAAGGCATTTTCTTAATTAGTGATTGATTGGGGAGGGCCCAGCCCATTGTGGGTGATTCCATCCCTGAGCTGGTGGTCCTGGATTCTGTAAGGAAGCAGGCGAGCAAGCAGTAGAAGCAAGCCAGTGAGCAGCACCCGTCCACAGCCTCTGCGTCAGCTCCTGCCTCCAGGTTCCTGCCCTGTTTGAGTTCCTGTGATTGGCTATGAAGTGGAAGTATCTTTCCTCCCCAGCTTGCTTTTGGTCGTAGTGTTTCATCCCAGCCATAGCAACCCTAAGATAGCGGGTAAAGGCACTTGCTGCCAAAGCAAACTGCCTGTTCCTGGGAGGTTGAAGTAAGAGAACTGACTCCTGCAACTTGTTCTGTGACTTCTGTATGTGTGCTATGGCACATGTTCATACACGCGCGTGTGCGAGCGCATACACACACACACACACACACACACACACACACGTGAAGGAATGAATTTAGTAAGTTATTTTGCATTTACTTTTTACTACTCCATCTCCCATTCTCTTCTGAATCTGTTCCAGGGAGGTTTCCAGCTCCTCTGTCTTTGAGTTTTTACCCTGTGCTCCATTTAAAGTGTTGAATGATTGCCCAGTACCTCTTGGGTGTTACCCTCTGTTCCATGTATTGCGTTTCTGTGAAGGTCACCTAGCACCTCTTGGCTCTCTAGAAGTCACTCCTGCCTTCACCTACTCAACTACTTAGAGACATTCATAAAGTCTTCTAGAAGCGTTGTCTTGCCTTAGCATCTGCGATACACTTGTTCTCCTAGTCTTCTCTTCCCTTTGTTTCTCCTCTGCCTGCCAGAATTAGTCATGCAGTATCCCAAAACATAGGCTTAAGCCTCTTTTTCTTCTGTACTTTTATTTTCCTCCTAGCAATCATTGACCAGTGGCCGCATCTGTACCTTCATCTCTGACATCCCCACTCTTAAATATTCAACCCCATCTCTTCACTTTGCTCAAGAGTAACGTGGCCGAGAGCTTGCCTTTCCAGAAAATATATAATACTCCTCTTCATCTCAATACATTATGTCTTTTATACATTCTCCATTGCTAAAACCTAGACTTCTTTGATCATTCTTTTTCTCAGCCCAGTCTCCATCCTGTTGGTAGGTCAGATTTGTACTACATCTGTTTTCTACTTTTGTTCATCTCTGTGCATCCTAGTTGTCATGACTGTCTGGCTGGTTGTGGTAACATCCTATCCAGTCTCTGCTATTTTTCTTTCTGTGTGTGTGTGTGTGTGTTTATGATGGAGGAGATGCCTGCCAAAGCACACATGGAGGTCAGGGGATAACGTGGGGTCGATTCTCTTCTTGCATTCCAGGATGGAGCTTAGGTTAGTAGGCTTGCAGCAGCTGCTCCTTCTCCGCACCCCGTCACTCTTTCCACACCCCTCCTCCCATCCCTTTCCATTCATTTTATGCATTGAGAAATGTAGCCAGCTCTGTTCACTGAATGAGTGCTGTGTGAGCGAGGGAAGGTCCACTCTGTAAATCCTAAGGATGGCTTGTCTTGGCCATAGCAGGATTGTACTTGAGATAAAGCAAACCTTGTTTGGACCATGGCTCAGCTAATCACTGGGCATGTGACAGTGAGCAAGTTGTTTAACCTAAATAGCTTACACCTTACAGGAGTATGGGCATGGCCTTAGTAGACGCTTAAATTTAATTATGGTGGTAGTATTTCTGGAAATAATTTTAATTCTAAAAATTAAAATTTTTATGCAGTTTACTAGATTTCATTTATTTTCAAAGAATTCTAAAGAAATATAACTCAAATTGTTATGTCTTCTAGAACAGTAGAAAAGGCATGAATACCACTGTTTGAAGTCATTGCCCCTCATGCCTTATATGTATTTTTAGCTTTTGAACAAGTTAGAACTCAAAAAAGGTCTGAAGCTCTAGAACCCAGATGGTATTTCCTGTGACATAAGTTGACAAGATTGGCTGTGTCGTTGTGGAACTTGAGACACCTGACAAGGCCGTGCGTGCCATCAGGAACTAGTTCTTCCTGTGTTCCCGCCCCACCCCTCTGATCTTCTCCAGATCAGGAAACTTCCTGGGAATGTATACTACACCATCTCATCACACCCGCTGTGCTGTATGTTCTCATCCCACCCGCCATCGCTAGTTACCCCTCAGCAGCTTTGTTACTGTCATCTGAGAGTCTAGTTAGGGTGAGCTGGCATTTCTTAATGTTCTGAGAGCAATATTGGTCATTTTGTTAATTTCCTCCAAGTGTCTCACTGAAACGTAGTATTCCTGTATTTAAGAATCACAATAGTTTTAGTACTTCAGCACTCTCTCCCTTGACGAGTATGTCCATAAGCTATCTTATTAACCCTTCCTACATTCTCCCTCCGCTGCTACACAGCACTTGAGGGACTGCCTGTCCGTCCTAGAAGGCAAGTCTTAGAACACTAATTGTTAATTTTGGGCAGAGTAGAGCCAAGACTAGTGGCACTTAAAGGTATTCTTTTGTATACCTCTCCTCATCTCTCCTAGCCTGTAGAATGTAGAGGCTAAACCTTTGCCAAATAACTCTTACCAAATCTAACACACAGAAGACTTCAAGGTCATTGCCCTTCGCCTAAGAGCAAGTCAGGAAGCAAGCTGCAGGTCTGTCATCTTTATTAAGCCATTGGGTTGTAGTGTGCTGAGCCTTTAGATAATTCCTGTTACTCAAAATGCATTTTCCCTCTTTCTACCTGGATAAAGCCATGCTCTCAAGAGAAATAGCTTTTTAAAATGGGTTCTGTGAAAGCAGTTGTATTTCTCTTTCTACTAGTGTGCCCAGTTTTATCAGTATCCAAAATGTCACTTTTGCTAGATATGACCATTGTTTTACTTATATTAAAATAAGATTAACACTGGGGATTAAACCCAAGGACTTACATATATTAGGCAGGCGGCAGTCTACCACTGAGTTACATTTCCAACCCCCCAGAAAGCAGTTTTTTAAATATAAGCATCATTCATAATTATGAACGCCCTACATTTGAAAACATTTTTTCATTATATTTTCAGGTCGAACAGTTAACAAATCATCTGAAAGAAAAAACAGACAAGTGCAGTGAGCTTTTGCTGTCTAAAGAGCAGCTGCAGAGAGACGTACAAGAAAGGAATGAAGAAATCGAGAAGCTGGAGTTCCGAGTGCGAGAGCTGGAGCAAGCCTTGCTCACTAGCTCGGACTCCTTCCCGAAGGTGTGAGCCTGAGTTAACTCCGTCACATCCTGGTCTAGTGACAGCCGCTCTTAGTTGCACAAGCCAGTTCTTCTAAGCAAAAGTTATGTTACCTTGTAGATGTTACTACATAGTGTATCTTCTTAACTATTTTGTTTGGTTCACTTCCAGATGCTGTTTGCATCCCTTTCTGATCCAGGAAGATTAGTTAAGCCACAAGCGTTCATTACAGTTTTACTGTCAGTTATGGCCTGACTCTGAAATAAGATGTAGTGAAGTCCATTCTTATTATTCATTGAATAGAAGAGCAGAGTGAGAAAGCTTGGAGGCAGGCAGACGGGAAATGACCTGTTTTATCTGAGAAATGCATTTTAAATGTCAGCTATCTTATGTTTGATTATATGAAAACTGTGTTCAAGACCGAATACTTGAACCTTTTTGAATATTCTCAAATGTAGAGTTGCCCCTGTTCAATGGAAGAAATAGAATTACAGCTAAATAAATAAAAATACTACAATGAGAATTTAAAAAATTCTCATTATTAAATATACTACAATGAGAAATCAGGGTGTAATGTCTGAAGTTTTGAGAAAGTTCTTGCATATTTTTAGGTAGAAGACCGGAAACAGTTTGGAGCTGTAGAGCCTAAAGCGGAATGGTCTCTAGAAGTTCAGTTGCAAGCTGAGCGGGACGCAATAGACAGAAAGGAGAAAGAGGTAAGGAGCCTCCTTGAGTGACAAGTGTGGCTGGATTTTTTGACAGCATTTACCTTGAAGGTAGCATGAACAGAATGACATTATTGAATAAAAGTGAAGTTTAGAGTGTTTCTTAGTTACTGCCTTGAAGATTGACCTTGAAGATAGTAAACTGAACAAATACACTGATGACAGGCAATGTTCATGTAGAGAGGACCTTGAAGCAGGATGTTTGGATGAAAAGCAAACCATTGTAGCCAGTCCCGAATAGGGAGAGTGAAGAGCAGTAGTGTGGACCGTGGGAACAGCGGTGGTGTGGACCTTGGGAAAACAGGGTAGTGTGGACCGTGGGAACAGCGGTGGTGTGGACCGTGGGAATAGCGGTGGTGTGGACCGTGGGAACAGCGGTGGTGTGGACCGCGGGAAGACAGGGTAGTGCAGACCATGGGAACAGCGGTGGTGTGGACCGCGGGAAGACAGGGTGGTGCGGGCCGTGGGAACAGCGGTGGTGTGGACACCTCTGTCCTCTGTCTCCTGCTGCTGTAATGTAGTGCTCAGTCACTTCCACTCTGCTGGGTGTCTTTGTCGACTTTTGTTGTTGTTGTTGTTGTTTAAAATATTTCCCTGAGAGATTGTTGCACTGTATCATAAGTATTGCACTATTTTATAAGTGAAGGTGTTATTGAATAATGGATTAAAATTAAAGTAAGTGGGGCTGTGTATGTAGCTCATGTTAGAGCACTTGTCCCAGCTCGTGCAAACACTGGGACTCCCCAACATCACAAATAACAACAGTAAGAATAATAAAAGTCTTCTGATTTCTGTACTTCCTTACTTGAAAAGTATCACATCCAGCTGGGAATGGTGATACAATTGGGATGTATCAAAAGGCTGAGGTCGGTGGTGGATCGGGGCTGGGAGTTCCAGGTCAGACTGAGCAACATAGCAAGGCCCTGTTTTAAAAGAGAAAACCCACTATCATTGCAAAAGTAAATTCAACTTCCTTCTTCATTTAAACTTTTTTTTTTCTTAAGTATATCTTAATAATGCGGCTATGACTGTTTAAAGTATTCAGGGGTGCATGCTCTCAAGCATGCCATGGGAACTGTCCGCCTCGTTCTCTTTTTCAAAGATTTATTTTTATTATTTTTTTTCATTTGTAAAGCATTTATTTTATTCTTTCTGTACTTTAACTCACAGAGATTATTCTCCAGAAAGGCTGGTTTCACTAATGAATTATATCTTTATCTACTTACAAGGAAGAAATACCAATCATACAAAAACCTCCATACAAAGACCCCGAAAATTACAGAGCGCCATCTATGATACAGCAAGGCAAAAACCCTCACAAAATATTAGAAAGTGACACTAAGCCATATATAAAATGTATAATGTATCATATGACACATGAAATTTGCCTCAGGAATGAAGGACTTCTCAAATTCCTAAGGGTCAAATTTTATATACTACATTTACAGAATAAGGCAGAAAACTATTTTCATATCATTACAATTAAATTTCATTGTTAATAAGTAAAATACAGTCTCAGCATAGTAGTTACAGGATAAATTTTCTCAACCTGATAAAATATATCAATGAACAACACACAGCTATTAACAAAATAACCTGATAGTATAAGAGTCAAGAAAAATTATTAGATTAATGAAGTAAAATCAGAAATGGAAGAAATAAAATGTCTTTACTCAATATGATCACATAAAAGCTCCAACGAATGGACAAAATCAGTAAGAATTGAACAGTGAATATCAGAAGTGGCAGTTTTTTGGTTTGATTTGTGTGTGTGTTCCTATGTGGATACATGTATGTGAATGCATCTGTGTCCACCCACCAGAGTCCAGAAGAGGGTATAACTCCCCTGAAACTGGAGTTGAATGCTGTTGTGAGCCATCTAACATGAGTGCTGGGAACCAACCTAGGGTCCTCTATCAGAGCTGTGTACACTCTTAACCAGTGAGCCGTATCCCAGAGCCCCCACCCCACCCTGTCTTTATGTTTTTGAAACAGAGCCTCTCTCTGGCCTAGAACTCACCAGGTAGGCTGGCTGACTGGCCAGCAAACCCCAGAGATCCACCCACTTCCAACATCCCAAAGCTAGGATTTGAAGCATGTGCTTCCGAACTGGCTTCTTTACATGGAATCTGTATCTCATGCTTGTGCATCAAGTGCTTTGCCAACTGAGGCATCTGTTCGCCAGCCCTAAAACTGTTTAAATTATATTTTAGTCTTCATATAGTTTTTCGGGACATTTAAATATATTTCAATAAATATTTGTTAGATTTAAGTAATACAGAAGTGTCAAAACAAACTTTTTAAAAAATACGGAAATAAGTTACACATCAGCTAAAATGACATCCAGAGAACTCAGAGAAAAAAGACATCTGTACAAATGACTATAGTTGAAATGATCCTTTCCTAGGACAAAAGTTATCTTCTTCCTGGCACCTGATACTGACAAATATTTATCTGGAAAGTTTTTGTTTATTTTTTAGTTTTTGTAAAAGCAAAGTGCATGCCTCTTTATGTGCAACCATTTCTCATTATTGTAAAAATTATTGTGGAAAGACTTGTCTTATGTTATTAGAAAGGCTAGTGAAGTGGCTCACGGGTAAAGGGTTAGTCTGTACACAGGAAACTAAGTGAATAAATCATTTTCCTGAAACAAGAACCTTTAAACAGATCTTGAAGCCTGCTCCTCCTCTGTTTCTTCCCCTGTCTCCCACATACTGCTTTGTATTGTTTTTATTATTTTGTTTATTTTATATGTATGGCTATTTTGTCTACATCTATGTCTAATGTAAAGCCCTGCCTAGTGCCCAAGGAGGCCCAAAGAGGGCGTTGGATCCCTAGAACTGGAGTTACATATGGTTGTTAGCCACCATGTAGGTGATGGGAGTAGGACCCAAGTCCTCTGAAAGAACAGCAGTGCTCTTAACTGCTGAGCCATGTGCTGGAGATCAAACGTGGGGTCACCTGAAAACTCAGCCACTGGCATTGTATTTTCTTGTCTTTTGCATGTGTATGTGTGTGTGACGAGCATACGTGCACATATGTGTGTGAGATCACATGTCTGTGCAAGTGCTTCTGCACACATGTGCATTAGAGGTCAGAGGTTGATGTCAGATGTCTTTCTTGATCACTCTGCTTTGTTTACTGAGAAAAGATCTCTCACTGAACCAACCAGCTTGCCCTGCGGGCCTGTTTCTACCTCTGAGTTCGGACAGTCATGACTACCTGACTATCAGGTAGATAAATTTTATCTACAATATTTATTTATTTCTTTATTTATCTATGATAAATTTTATTTCTTGTATTGCTAATGCACTTGCAGGCAGCAATAATAATAAACTTTGTTTTAGGTTAAGTGCTAGTAAGAGACAAGGAATATTTTAAATACACTCTCCCTGGTATCTTCCTGTCACTGGCATGTAAACTGAAGCTTAAGAGAAGTTAATGCTTAGCACAAAGTCAGAATTTCTCCCAGATCTCACTGATTTCAGCACCCTGTGACACAATACTGACAAACATCGGGGGTGGATTTGGTGCATTGGTGGAAAGCATGGGAACTGCAGTGCAGCTCTGGTGCTGTGGACCAGTGCTTCTGGGTTCTGATGTGCACCACCCAGGGGCTTGCAGAAGTGCAGGCCTCCTGTGCAACACAAGCATCTACACATCCAGGGTGCTTCCACGTGCAGCAGTTTCTGCTGCTCTGCAGCTCACACAGAGTAGCAAGGCTTTACATCACAGAGCTAAGATTTTGCCTGTAAAGTGACACATCAACAGAATGGGCATGTCACGTAAGACAGGCAGCAATTTTGAACTTGAATGACTGTGTGTGTCTGTTTTATAATACCTTGTTTTAAAAGCAGTTGTAGAAGATAGAAATAGTTGTGCAAGATAAAAACAGGCATAAATACTAGCACATAGCTTTGATAAACATATGATCATCACAGTTCTCAGCAATAAACTGATAATTATATGTGCAGAACTACTTACTATATATAAGTGCCTACAGAATTAAATACCAGTATTACAGAAAATAGATAAAGTCTTCGACATTAGTTATTAGGAGCAGGATAAATGATAGTTTGGAATGGAAGACTCCCAAGGTCATCCCTTCATGTCCCAAAGGAGGCTTTACCACATAGCAGCTGTGTGACCTCGGGGCACTCTGCTTCTCCTTGTGACTCTTCCCTCCTCTCTACAGTGGGAATGATGAGGTTTTATGTGAGTGTGAGTGTGATGCGTGTGACCGTGTGTGCACATGGAGGGACTGCATGTGAAGGCAGGGGGCCCACCTCGGGCGTCATTCCTCAGGAGCCAGTCTTACGCTGGGGCCCCATGGTTCAACAGTCAGACCAGGTTGGTTGTCAGCAAGCCCTGGGATAATCCAGTCTTTGTTCCTAAGTGTGTGGTTACAAGCTCATGCCACCACAGTTGGCTTTTATGTGTGGGAACTGGAGATCAGCTGAGCTGTCAGCTCATCCTCAGATTTGTCCATTGTTGCTACTATTACACTATTTTTATTGGAATTATTAAGCTGACTTTCAAGCCTTGCCTTGCCAGTACTAGGATTCTAGTTATACGATGTCACACATAAGCAACCTTTCACCCCTTTTAGATTGTAAGGTTGTAAATGACCCAGCTACCAGTTGGCACTGACCCTATATCTTTGATTGCTTTTAGTATAGTAGTTTTGATCATCAATCAAATAGGCATTTGGAAATCCATTCACTAAATATGCATTAAGTAGTTACAGAGTAGTTGGTTAAATGGTTGTTACTGTCCTCAGTCAAACCCATATACACATAGTAAAAGATAATACAAATAAATCTTTTTTGTAGTTTGAAGCCAGGTATGGTGGCACGTGTTTTTATTCCGAGCACTCAGGGAGGCAGAGGCAGGTGGATCTCTCTGAGTTTGAGGCTAGCCTGGTCTACAAAGTGAGTTCCAGTATAGCCAGGGCTACTTAGAGAAACCTTATCTCAAGAAAACAAAAACAGAAAACAGAAATTTGAGCTTGTTTAGGAATTAAGGAGGTAAACATGGCTTAGAAAACCATTTTCTGTCATTGTCATTTACATATCTTAAACATACATCCTTGTAGAACAAACACAGCTCTTTTCTGTTTGACAGTAGCATTTGTATGAACTGGTTTGTTTCTGTTTTGTTTTTTTTCTCTCAATAACTTTGGTTCTAAGATCACAAACCTAGAGGAGCAGTTAGAGCAGTTTCGAGAAGAACTGGAGAATAAGAATGAAGAGGTCCAGGAGCTCCACATGCAGCTAGAAATACAGAGAAAGGAGTCCACCACCCGCCTGCAGGAGCTCCAGCAGGAAAACAGATTACTTAAGGTAACTAGCTTAGAAAAGTAAGTCACGATTTTGATAATTTGTATTTTATAAGTATTTTCTAACAGCAACACTAGTAGGGAAATGAATTTGCATGGGACTTATTTGCTGCTCAGTCTAAAAATTTGAATTCATCATAATAGAAAATGTTGGAGATCTTTTATCAAAATATTTTAAGAATTATTGAAATGCAGTATCTTATTTTAATTCCATTATGTGCATCTATGTCTCTATAAGAATTGCAGGAATGTTCTATAAATGACGTGTAATGATCACGCAGTTGTGACAGTTATTTTTTGTTCCTAGGATGAAATGGAAAAACTGGGGTTTCCCATGAAGGAAACAGATCCTGTGCCCACTCGGGACCAGCCTGTGCTAGTTGGGAAATTTGCACAGATAATACAAGAAAAGGAGACTGAGATTGACCAGTTAAATGAGCAGCTTTTAAGACTCCAGCAACAGCTAACACTCACAGCAGATAACAAGGTGTGTACACTTAGAATCTGTCTGTCAAAAAGTAATATGAGTTTTTAGTTTTTCAATTTTTATCACATATATCTATTTATTTTGGAGATGGGTGCCATCTACCTGCCCTTTCCCATCCAATTTTTAAAAATCATAGGGCCAGTGAGATGGCTCAGATGGTGAAAGTGTTTGCTAACTAAATGTATTAAAATTCCCTCTGTCTAATGAGTTAGATAGTTGTATCTATCTAGATTTGTTATTAGATTTGTTGTATATAGTATTGTAATAGTTCATTCTTCTCAAAAGAATGTACTGATACTGTTTTTCTAATGGAAAATCAACTGGTCAAGTTTGAGCTGCTTCACACCTAACAAACTTCCAGAATGAAGTTCTAAATAAGAGGAGGGATCTTGTTGGTCTATATTGAAAAGAACATTCCCGTGTCCGAAAAAGTATATCTCTATATCTAGAGATATAGAAAGTATTCTATATCTCTAGAAGGTCTTGTCTTAAAATAGGATTTCCATATTTACTGTGTATGTGTCCTCTTTTCATTAAATAAAGGCCACTGAAGAAAAAAATGAACTGATAAGAGATCTAGAATCCCAGATTGAATGTTTGATGAGTGACCAAGAGCGTGTGAGGAAAAATAGAGAGGAAGAAATAGAGCAGCTCAATGAAGTGATCGAAAAGCTGCAGCGGGAGTTGGCCAGCATTGAACAGAAGACCGTGGTCGCCAGTGTCCACCCCGAAGATGCGGACAGCTTCAAACACCAGCTGGAGAAGGTGCTAGCCGAAAAGCTGGCTTTAGAACAGCAAGTAGAAGCCACCAATGAAGAAATGGCCTACACGAAAAGTGTACTCAAAGAAACTAATTTTAAAATGGATCAGCTAACGCAGGAAATATGCAGCCTGAAGAGAGAATGTGGAAACAAGGAAGAGCTTCAAAGTGCGTCTAAGGAAAGTGTTGACATGGCTGTCAGCGAGCTCAGCAGTGACAAACTGCAGCCAGGAGACCCTCCTATGGAGGGTGCTTCTAATCTAGAAAATCAGACTTCCCTCAAATCTTTTGAAGAAAGCACCACAGCTTCCAGAAGTCTAGAAACAAAGTTACTACAACTGGAGAGTTCTGTCAGTACCAAGGACTTGGAACTTATCCAGTGTTACAAACAAATAAAAACCATGCGAGAGCAAGGCCAGTCTGAAACAGAAATGCTTCAGAGGAAGATTGCAAACCTGCAGAAGATCCTCGAGGAGAAAGTAGCCGCTGCGCTGGTCAGTCAGGTCCAGCTGGAGGCAGTTCAGGAGTGTGTGAAGCTCTCCCGAGAGACTCGAACAGTTGCATCCGAACCTGGAAGGACAGATGCACAGAATGTAAATCATCTGAGAGAAAACAACATGGAGTCCGATGTCTGCACCCTAACCCTGAGAATATCAGAGTTAGAGAGCGAAGTTGCTGGAATGCACGCTACTTTAATGTCAGAAAGAGAACGAGTGGCAATTGCAGAGAACAACGCTTCGGAAAGAGAGAAGGAAGTGCTAGAGCTCCAGCAGTTGCTGGAGGACACTAAGGGACGACAGGAAACGGGAGGAGGAAGAAGCCCTCCGAAGGGTCTCAAGGTTAGTCTGCAGTGTGATTTTTTTTTTTTTTCAATTAAATGTTCTTGGTAACTTTTTTCCTTTGTTCATTAAGTTGATTGATAATTTACTAATAAATCTGGTGTTTACTTTAAACCACACAACTTACATATAATGAGATTTCATGAAAAAATTCTATTCCTAAAGGATAGGTTTTAGTTTATTTGAACAAACAAGTTCATGAATTGTATAGCTTTCAGAGAGCTCAGAAATTTCTACTCTAGGACAGTAGAGGCTACTGTAGGCAGTTCTGTAGGCAGTAGGCAGAACTTCAAATAAAGTACAGTGATACCTGGAGTGGTTATGACTGGTGGTCTATAATTGGCTGAAGCACAACTTCTCATGATTGGCCTCATGAGAATTAGATGTTCAATTACTCCTGTGTCAGGCTTTTAATTGGCTTACATACCATGTCAGATGCAGTTCCCTTACACTAGAACAAAAGCTATAGATACAGGTTAAGTTTTATCTAACATAGAGTAACATAGTGTTATGTGGTCCTCAGATATGATATATGTTCCATTAACAAAGTCATTCATTGAAACAGAAGAAATATAAAAATATTAAATTGAAGCTGGGCAGTGGTGGCACATACCTTCAATCCCAGCACTCAGGAGGCAGAGGCAGGCAGATCTTTGTGATTTCGAGGCCAACCTGGTCCAGGACAGCCAGGGCTACACATGAAAACTCTGTCTCAAAAATACAAAACAAACAAGTTTGTGTGTGTGTGTGTGTAATATTATAATTTAAGCTGTGTTCTCTAAGAGTTGTGTGACTTTTCTCCCTTAATTTTCTAATACATATGCTTTGTCATCATCCCTTTTGAAACATGAAAATTTTCACATTACTATTCTACTGAATCAATGTGGGAGAAGTCATTAGGTCTTTCAGATTGTGTACCTGGTGAGATTTCATTGTTCATAGGAAAAGAATTTAGTTGGCTGGAGATCTATATGTCTTCTTAGGTAAAGATCTGAAACCATAGTGTTTCTTACTCTACAAAAGACAATACAAAGACTTGTAATTTCTTAGTTAAGTTTACAATCTCAAGCAATAGAAATGCAGTGTTTATAATAATTATATTGCAAAGGATAATGATTTCACATACAGGCTTTTTCCCACCAGCACTTGGAACTATTCTACTGTGGGTACTAAGTATTAAAATGGTAATAAGACTTTCCACCTATAACACCTGAGAAATACCTTAGTCATACCTGTCCCTCTGAGGAACATGATATAAATCGGAAATTTTTGGACAGCGATGAAGAATTTTAATATATGAACTAATGACATGATTTACTCTCTTTCTCATAAAATCGCTCTTATTGTCTTCTTTAAAGTGATGGTTCTGAAAGACATCCTTGCTGATTTTAACAAGCACTGGCCATTTTGTCCTCTGGTTATAGGCAGTAATTCTTAGCAAAATTGCATCAAGTGTAGAGTGCTTTGGACATCACTGGTTTCTGAATGGTGTTCTCTTTTCACCTGACACTCAGACAACTGCTGAGCTGAATCTCGCCAGTGGAGACAGTGGATTTCTGGGTGGACTTGAAGCTCTTGGAGCTGAGTCAATGGCCACCAAAGACCTCGCCAGTTATAAAGAAAGGGTAGAAAAACTTGAAGAAGAACTTTTGGTAAGATGAGCAACACAGCTCCTAATTCATTTATTTCTACCTATCTTTATTCCTCTCAATATATTCCACAGATCTGTACCTTAAACACCAGTAAAGGGGGAACCTCTTTTGATTTAAAGAAAAATTCCATTGTCAGATTTCTTTACCAGTGTCTCCTTGTTTCCTGGGTATAATGGTTGTGAGGCTGCGTTTACTCTGTACTCTGATGGGGAAGAAGGCACATGTTAAACAGAACCAAACAGAACCATGAAAACAAAACTGATGTAGCTTCACTTCTTAGTAATCTGACCATAGTACATACAAAAGTATGCAAAAGCTGTGGTTTTCCTGTTCTGAAGCAGGAGCTATACTTTCCGTATTTCCACCATAAGTTCTACATTTGATGCACACAAAACTGATTGCTTTATTTTTCATTATGGTTTAGGTAAAAGAAAGAAATATAACATCACTTCAGAAAGATTTAAGCCAAGTTAAGGATCAACTCACTGAAACGGAAGATAAATTATTCTACTTCTTAGAAAAAGAAAATAGGACTGAACAGGAACACAGAGAGGTCCCCATGTTGGAGCCATGTCCTGTTGAGGCAGCTAGAGGCTCTGGGCCCCAGACAGAGGGAGCCCTCAAGGTGAGCAGCTGCAATCAGACGCCACAGATCCTCGTTAGAAATGCTGGGACTCAGACTGATTTACGGAGTGAATGTTCCCCGGAAGAAGTCACTGAGATTATCAGCCAGTTTACTGAAAAAATTGAACAAATGCAGGAACTACATGCTGCTGAGATTTTGGATATGGAATCCAGACATATTTCAGAAACTGAAACTTTGAAGAGAGAACATTATGTTGCGATCCAGTTACTGACAGAGGAATGTGACACCTTGAAGACCCAGTGTCTGAAGCCTCAAGAGGTATCTGGTTTTCATAGAATATGTTTTTTCAACATCCTGTTATTCTCCATTCAACATTATAAGCTTTTCAGAGAATTTTTTTCAAAATGAATCCAAAAAATATTCTATTTTCCTTATATAAACACAATTTGGCATCTTCCTGTTGTGTGGGTAGATAATAAAGTTTCTGTGTGGTTTTGAGCCTGTCGTGAGTCTGTAGTTCATGAGTGCTCTTTCCTATGACAACATCCATGAGGAGGAAGAGGACGGACTTATTATTTGTGAATTGTGACAGCATGACAAAGTAGCTTGATGTCTTTATTTCTCCCGTGACTGTATCAGAAAAGAGATGAATGATTCATTAGGTCCAATTTTTACTGAATAAATTTTAAAGTCCTGTATTTTCTGTTGTTATCTTCTTTAATTAGGGAGCCTCCATCCCTGAATTGGCATGTTCTAATGTTTACCAAGCTAGAGAAATGTGTTCCAGTGGTAAGTTGCAAAAGATTCTGGAATGTTTAGACAAATGGAATAGTATTTGTTTAAAGAGTGTTACTTTGCGTGTGCATGCACGAGTGTAATTATGGATGGTACTTTCCTTATTCTAGATTCTGGATCAGACTGGGGTCAGGGACTGTATCTCGCACAAAGCCAGGGATTTGATACGGCATCAGAATGTCGAGAAGAAGCTGAAAGTTCAAGTGATTCATTTCCAAAGAAAATAAAGGTACCGGAGACAAAAACCCCTTAGTTAGCTTAGCCAGAGTCATCTCTGCATTGAACGGGGTAGTTAGTTTGAAGTTACATAGAAAGGTCTTCTCTGAAGAAGGAATTGCATAAAAGTTTCCTTGCGGATCTATTTTGCATTGTATCCAAGTTTCATAGACATTACGGTAGAATATTATAGAAATGATTTTTCTGGAATGCCTCTTGTAGCTTGACTTCAATTAGACTTTTGCCTAACCATGTAACCAAGTCAGCTAGATGCTTTGAGATCATTTAAAACTGTGCACTGTGTGCTCAACTTGTTTAAATTTAACTTACCTTTAAGAAAAATAATGTAATCAAGATATACCTTAGAAATCAACTTTTACAAGCTAAGCTGAACTTGTAGTCTCACTCTTAAACTGTGTGCCCTAGTTCTCCCTGGGAACCCCTGGATGACCCTGACTCAGAACAGTGTATGTATGCGTAAGGTATGATAACAGGGCCTACAATCTCTGCTGGAAGCAGGACATTGAAAGCAATGTATGACCCACAAAAATAATATGTGAACTTAGGTCAGTGCATCTGTGGGTTTTCTTGCTATTCTGGGCCCATGAAGTCAGAAAACCACCTTCTTCTCTTGTAAAAGATTAAGACAGAGTTTCTTGTTCATTTCCATACATGCTTTGAGGTGCTCTTCAATAATTAGAGAGGATGGTCCTTGGGCAGGGGAATTGGGCTCACTCTTATTGAATGACACCAAGAGTCATTCTCTCTTACACAGCACCGTCACACAATATGTGTTTTTAAAATCATATTTATGAAGAGTTTTCAAACCCATTTCATTCCCTATGTTTTTGTTTGCCAAGATTATGAAGGCAGTCTCAAGATGCCAGTTACTTCTTTTGGTCAGATCAGTGACTAATCACTAAGTATGTCAGCCAAATGGAGGAAGAAACTTAGAAGCTTGAGCTATGAAAAGACATAGACAGTTTGTGAGGTTTGGCGCACCGCTCCACAGAAAGCAGACATCCGGAAATGTTGGGACCTAGTTTCTTGTCTACAGTGGCCTTTCTAAATCAGTCAGGTAGACTGCTTGTTTAATTTTGCATGTCTTATTTTTCAGTCTTTGAAGTCCTAATTTTGTTGTTATTTTCTAGGGATTACTGAGAGCTGTCCATAATGAGGGCATGCAGGTGCTTTCTCTCTCAGAGTCCCCCTATGGGGATGGGGAAGACCCTTCCATTCAGCACATTTCAGAATCTTGGCTAGCAGAGAGAGGAGCTCACCTCAGTACCATCTCCTCTCTTAAAGATTTAATTTCCAAAATGCAAGTACAAGGAGAAACTGAGGTATTCAAAGATTGTTTTGCTTCTAGATAGCTTTACATATGTTTATTGACAATAATGCATCTTATAGAGTAAATTATCTTTTTATATGTGTTTCATGTAAATTACTTTGTATCTTGTTACACTGGAAATACATATTCTCTTGAACTTTTGAAAAATGTTTTTTGGTTAGTAGACTAGTATTTCTGGAATATTTTTAAAACATGCGTATTGGGAAACTGACCTTCACGTTTCACATTGTGCAGGCCTATGACAGTTCTCAGTCTCATGAGAGCCTCTCAGACTGGCGAGGTGAACTTCTGCTTGCCCTCCAGCGTGTCTTCCTACAGGAACGCAACGTTCTACTATCTGCGTTCCAAACTGAGCTGTCAGCTCTTGGCACTAGAGATGCAGCTGGGTTATTAAACTGTTTGGAACAGAGACTACAAGAGCAGGTATCAAAACAAAACTGTTTTAAAGAATATTCTTTGAACAGTAAGAGAAAGGTGGGTCACTGATGCATTTTGAAATCTTCAATTTAAATACAAAAGTTAACATTTAACAGGAACCACTAAGAGTGTATAGAGAAAACGGGTACCTTAGATGTTTTACCTTGTGATAGAAAGTAAGAAAGACTAAAAATCAATGAGTTAATCAGCAAAGTTCAGAAGTTAAGTGAAAAACAGAATAAACCCAAATAAAATAGAAGGCCAAAGTTGGTCCTAGAGAAATCAAGATTAATTCCCTGTGGCCCCCTGGTCAGGTTTTCACCAGCCAGTTACAGTGCCACCTTGTTTTCTGTATGGTTGTGTTGTCAGATTTGTCATTGCTGGGACAGAATAGGATGTGAACAGTAAGTTAGTATAGAAAGGTTGTTAAATGATATTTACATAATTAGAAAATAAAGCTCCAGAAGATACCTTTCATTGCAAAGTGTAACTTTCAGTGGAGAAGCCTTGCACACACCGCCCGACTCAGCCGGTTATTATACCAGTGATGTCAGCTAACCCCTGACATGAAGGGCACATCACCTTCATTGTGCTACCATTAAATGCATGACCAGAATCCACTCCTGGGAAAAGAATGTTAGGCCATTATGCACGGGCGACATAAAAGCAACGACAGTGACAGGACAGTACTGACGGGGACGCAGAGACGCTGCATCCTCCGCAGTGACAGACAGTACTGACGGGGACGCAGACGCTGCATCCTCCGCAGTGACAGGACGGTACTGACGGGGACGCAGAGACGCTGCATCCTCCGCAGTGACAGGACAGTACTGACGGGGACGCAGACGCTGCATCCTCCGCAGTGACAGGACAGTACTGACGGGGACGCAGACGCTGCATCCTCCGCAGTGACAGACAGTACTGACGGGGACGCAGACGCTGCATCCTCCGCAGTGACAGGACGGTACTGACGGGGACGCAGAGACGCTGCATCCTCCGCAGTGACAGACAGTACTGACGGGGACGCAGAGACACTGCATCCTCCACAGTGACAGGACGGTACTGACGGGGACGCAGAGACGCTGCATCGTCCACAGTGACAGGACGGTACTGACGGGGACGCAGAGACGCTGCATCCTCTGCAGTGACAGGACAGTACTGACGGGGACGCAGACGCTGCATCGTCCGCAGTGACAGGACGGTACTGATGGGGACGCAGACGCTGCATCCTCCGCAGTGACAGACGGTACTGACGGGGACGCAGAGATGCTGCATCCTCCACAGTGACAGACAGTACTGACGGGGACGCAGAGACGCTGCATCCTCCGCAGTGACAGACAGTACTGACGGGGACGCAGACGCTGCATCCTCCGCAGTGACAGACAGTACTGACGGGGACGCAGACGCTGCATCCTCCGCAGTGACAGGACGGTACTGACGGGAACGCAGAGACGCTGCATCCTCCGCAGTGACAGACAGTACTGACGGGGACGCAGAGACACTGCATCCTCCGCAGTGACAGACAGTACTGACGGGGACGCAGAGACACTGCATCCTCCGCAGTGACAGGACGGTACTGACGGGGACGCAGACGCTGCATCGTCCGCAGTGACAGACAGTACTGACGGGGACGCAGACGCTGCATCCTCCGCAGTGACAGACAGTACTGACGGGGACGCAGACGCTGCATCCTCCGCAGTGACAGGACGGTACTGACGGGGACGCAGACGCTGCATCCTCCGCAGTGACAGACAGTACTGACGGGGACGCAGACGCTGCATCCTCCGCAGTGACAGGACGGTACTGACGGGGACGCAGAGACACTGCATCCTCCGCAGTGACAGACGGTACTGACGGGGACGCAGACGCTGCATCCTCCGCAGTGACAGGACGGTACTGACGGGGACGCAGACGCTGCATCCTCCGCAGTGACAGGACGGTACTGACGGGGACGCAGAGACGCTGCATCCTCCGCAGTGACAGACGGTACTGACGGGGACGCAGACGCTGCATCCTCCGCAGTGACAGGACAGTACTGACGGGGACGCAGAGACACTGCATCCTCCGCAGTGACAGGACAGTACTGACGGGGACGCAGACGCTGCATCCTCCGCAGTGACAGGACAGTACTGACGGGGACGCAGACGCTGCATCCTCCGCAGTGACAGACAGTACTGACGGGGACGCAGACGCTGCATCCTCCGCAGTGACAGGACGGTACTGACGGGGACGCAGACGCTTCATCCTCCGCAGTGACAGGACGGTACTGACGGGGACGCAGACGCTGCATCGTCCGCACTTTGGGAAGAGTTTGGCGGGAGCCGTTCGGGCAGTTTCTTACGAAGTTACACACGCTTTACCATACGGCCTGGCAGTCATCCTCACACAGTCAGACAGAAAGGAAAACCTAAATCTTGTCAAGAACCTGCTTGTGGACTGGAGAGTCAGCACAGCAGTTAAGAGCACTTGCTGCTCTTGCATGGGACCCAGGTTCTATTCCCAACAGCCATATGGTGATTCATAGGCATCTGTAATTCCAGTTCCAGGGAATCCAGTGCCTCTGTGGGTGCAACCATATACGTGGTGCACATACACACATGTAAACAAACCACACAAAAAACAAGTGAATAAATCTTCTTTTTAATTAAGCTATATATAAATATTCATGACAATTTTATTTGTAATTGTCCCCAAACTAAAAATAATCCACTTGTACTCTAATGAAAAATGGACAAACTGCAGTACCTTTATACAATGAATTACAAACCATTAGGGATATTGAACTCAAAACCTCTGGAAGAGCTGTTAACTGCTGAGCCATTTCTCCAGCCCAGAATGTTAACTACTCTTGATAAGAATACTGTGGCTGTGTAAAAGAATGCCCTGGGCCAAAGACATGGCTCAGCGGGTAAGGATACTTGCTGCCACATCTGGGGACCTCAGTTCGCTCCATGTAGGCCCACATAGTGGGAGGGGAGAAGCAGTTCCCACCGAGGGTCCTCTGACCCCACATGCCCCCTGCAGGCAACACGCATGTGCGCAAACACATACAACAAATGAGTAAATAAATAATAAAAACAAGAATGTTCCTGTTTTCTAAGAAATGCTCGGCCATATTTACAAATGAAGATCAATCTGTCTGTAACAGAACCTCACAGATTTTGTTTTTTTGGACAAGAAAAATTGTGAAAAAATTTAATGAAAAAAAAAATTAGCGTTTGTGCTCCATTCTTCCTCGTTCAGACTCCTGCTTGTTAATTCCACCATCTTGACACTTCTCTTCAGTTTTTCTCATTTTCCTTTGTTGCAGGGCATTGAATATCAAACAGCTATGGAGTGCCTCCGGAAAGCAGACAGGAGGAGTTTGCTGGCTGAAATTGAAGCATTGCGTGCTCAAGTTAATGGCAGGAAAATGACTCTGAAAAGAGAGCAGGATACTGAGAAAGCAAGCCAAGGTACGTGCACAGCGGGCTCGTCGTCCGCAGCAGCTGGAAGCACTCCACTGTGCTGCCCTCTGGAAGCATTTCTGCTCGGGCACCTTCTAGTCTTGTCTTCATACAGGAAGGACACAGTCTGTACTATCACTCTCAAGGCTAAGGATCGTCAACTTGGTTGTGAACAGCTAGGTGAATTTAAGATAAACAGGCGTCACATTGGTGTGGTTCAGTTCATAAGTCATCGCCTTTATTTTCTTCATTGTAAAGCTGTTTTTTGAGAAGTCTTCTTGATCCCCTTAAGATATCTGCTTAAAAAAAATTCTTTTTATTTTTAGTTCTTGGTTTGTAAGATTGTAATGTGTAACATCCATATGGAAAAGTACAAAATTCAGGTGCACACTATAACAAATTATAAAATGAGTATGTGGAAACATAGCCCCGTCAAGGGGAGCTGCCCTTATCCGATAGGCCCTTCTCATGCTCCTCTAGAAACTAAGATAATCATTTTCCTGTGTTTTTCCTTAGTTTTCCTACCATTTTATTCACTGTATAAGTTTGCGAAGCTTTCCTTATTGTGAACCTTACCAATCTGTGTATTTTGTGTCTTGTTGCTTTAGTTGCTGTGAAGAGTTATCGCCACAGTTGTACATGCAGATCTTTGGTTGGTTGGTTGGCCTTCGGTTGTTTCTGCACAGCAACCTGGCAACTTTTAGCTGTTGCAGCCAGAGCTGCTACAGACACTCGTCTATTGAGTTTCTAATACACACGGACATGAGTCTTCCCAGCTTCCTAGGAAGTGATTTACTGGGTCATGGGATATGTATCCTCAAATTTATTTGATAATGCCAAATTTTTACCTTGACTTTTTTGAAAGGGCGCTATGTACTCGAGACTGGCCTCAAGCTCTATGTGGCCAAGGGTGACTCCACCTCTTGGTCCTCTCGTCCCAACCCTCCCACTGCTGGGATGACAGGTGTGCACCACCATGCCTGGCCCCAGACTCTTTGGAAAAGCGGTCATGTCAGTGCGACACCCACTGGGGGGCGTGAGTGTTCTTCTGTTGCTTTATGTCTTTGCCAACAGCTGGTCTTGTCAGGCCTGTTGCCAGCCCTCCAGGCTGCTGTGCACACGTTAACTTAATGAATCGATTTATTCTCTTTTCACATGATTGCAAACTAGCTGGATTTTACTTCTGTGTATGCTTAGTGGGTGCTCTTCCCACTTTTCAGTTGGGCTTGTTCTAATCCGGCCATTAGGAGTGTTCATCGTGTTTGGTGAGGGCACTTGCTACATCTTTAGTATGTGATTTATATAGTGTTAAAGACAGCACAAGTGCGAAGTCAGCGTAGGTTCTCATTTGTAATTGAAAAGCTGAATCAGAGCTGGGCTTGGTATAGTAACTCTTGCCTGTGGTTCCAGGATTTGGGAAACTGAAGCAAGTGGTTTGCCAAGAGTTTTAGATCAGTCTGGGTGGGGCTACAGAGTGAGACCTTGTCTAAAAGAAAAAGAAAAAATAACAATGATAATTGGATCATTGTAGTAATTGTCCCTTGGGTGACTCCTATGAATACTGTGTGACTGTCGGAAACCCCTGGGGATGTTCAGTGCGAATGGCTGGCATTCCGCACACAACATGCAAGTTCCTACCTACAGTAGCTTATAAGCGTATGAGGTTGAAGTCTTGCATCCACTAATGAATTGTTACATTTTTGTCATTCCCATGTGTTTTTAATTCTGAAACCTTCGTCCCCAGCTCTGTAAGAAAAAGAAACACTCATGTGAATTTCCAGTTTGGGGGAATCGGAGTAATCAATGGTTTCTTTGTAGTAATCTCCTGAACTACAAATGAGTTCTTAGGAGTACAATATCACATGAGTTAGCAGGCCGTCTTTGAATGCCGTCTCCCTCCCCGCAGACCTCCTGGACTGCAGTATGCAGCAGAAGCAGTCTCACATGCTGGAGATGCAGGTGGAGCTCAGCAGCATGAAGGACAGAGTGGCCGAGCTGCAGGAACAGCTGAGTTCAGAAAAGATGGTGGTTGCAGAACTAAAAAGTGAACTCGCACAGACGAAGCTGGAGCTGGAAACCACACTCAAGGCCCAGCACAAGCACCTAAAGGAGTTAGAAGCATTCAGGTGTACTGGCTGCTATAGTGTGACCAGAAAGTTGGGGGAGTAGGCCTGCTTTGTGGGAACCACCGTGCAGATAGTGCACACTCAGCAGCAGGCATAGGGTCAAAGTGCAGGAAACCGCTATTTATGGGAAGAACGAGTAGAGTAGGAAAACTTGTCATTTTTCCTGATTTAAAGTATGACTTCTGTTCCAGTCAACAATTAGTAGATACACTTTTGACCTCTATCTTACTGCCACCTAATTCTAAGTGATGCTTGACTTCATGCTTTTGTTGTCTCTGCCAAATGTTGGAATCAAAATCCATAGGAAAAGGATATTACTAATATAAATATTATGTTTTAAATATATATAACATAAATATTATATAATACATAATGTAATATATATATATATATATTACTAATTATAAATACTGAGGTATTCTGCTTGCCAGACACATGCTGCAAGTGCACACATTTTTATTTTAGATATTGATTTCACACACAGAAATTCACATAATTTCTATGTGCAGTAAAAGACAAAAAATATTAATTAGTATTATCTCTCTGGCCATGAGTTGAATAATTTTTTACAATAGCGCATAAATTGTACTATTAGTTCATTTGTAGTGAGACAGTCAGGAAGCCTTGACTTGACATAGAAGGTGTCTCAAAATTGGCATACAGGATTCTCTTTATGAAGATAGCTCATCAAGATAATACATTCATTTGTCTCCATTTAGGGTGGAAGTTAAAGATAAGACAGATGAGGTGCACCTGCTTACTGATACGTTAGCAAGTGAGCAGAAGAAGACAAGAGAGCTGCAGTGGGCTTTGGAGAAAGAGAAAGCCAAGGCAGGGCACCACGAAGAACGGGATAAAGAGGAACTTGAGGTATTGTCTTTACGTATATTGGAGAATCCTAACTCAGGCTTTCTCTCTCCATTTGTCAGCCGTCTCCCTTTAAAAGGTGTAAGTTGTATACTCGGTGTTGAATAATGTTGTGAAGTTATCTGAGCCACAGTAGAAAGAAAAGTTAATGCTCTGACACTGTGTGTGTGTTTCCTCTCTAAAATCACTCCCTCCAGGGCGCCAGGGATCGCAGACCCCTTCCCCAGCAGCTGCCTACTGCGTGGTACACGGATCTGCCTGCCTTTATTTTTGCAGTGTCAGCTTGCAAACCTGAGGCTCCTCGAGGAGGCTTTCCTTCTGCCTCCGCTTACAGTCCGTCAGGATTGACACCCCTCTTCTCCTGCTGTTTTGATTAATGCCCTGCGTTAGGGTACTTTTTAAAAATTCGAAGTTCAGTATGTCTGGGTTTGGCCTGGTCTCTGTCCTGTGCCTTCCCTTGTCTTTCCACAGCACCCACCTCTGCCTACAGGGGTGCAGACGAGTGCTGGACTCCCCAGTCAGTCAGTCTTCAGCTTTTGTTTGGCTTTTCCGTAGCATTCTGCATTGAACTCAGGCCCTCTCCCATGCTAGGCAAGCACTGCACCACCCGAGTGTTTATTTAGTATACAAGTGTTTAGCTTGCGTGTATATCTGCACCATGTGCATGCATTAATGGAAGAGGCCGGGTGATGGCATTGCATCCCCTGGAACTGGAGTTACTGCCATTTGTGAGCTGTCATGTCAGTGTTGGGAATTGAACCCAGGTCCTCTGTAAGAACAGCCAGTGCTCTTAATTACTTAACCATCTCTCCAGCTAACCCAGCAAAGTTTTTAATGCTTATGTGCATGGAGCAAGGCTTGCTCATTGAACACCAGAACATAAAAATGTAGGTATTTCAGATGCCCTGTGGATGTCTGGCTGTTTTGCATCAGTGTTCTTCTTCTGAAAAAACTTGAGACAGTAGAGTTCAGTTTCTATCCCATCCTACCAGGAATCCACATTGCAGAAGAAAGAATTGTCACAATTAGGCCGCCAAATCTTGCTATCGTTTGTATACTTCTTTTTGACTCCCTAATTCTTCAGTAGATCTTTCACGTAATGAGTTTCATTATGGTATTTCATACACCTGCCATTCTTCGTTCTCATTTTCTTCCCTCACTGCCTTCTCACACGCTCTGAACATCCTCCAGCTGTCCTTCCCTCCCCTCAAAGAGTCCCCTTTGGGTTTTAATTTCACACACATCCATGACCCCTCTTCCTTCTCTAAAGATGGCTTCCTCTTCCATGCCCATGATTCTTCTCTGCTTATCATGACACGAGGGACAGTTAATTTTTTGTTCTTTCATATATAAATACTTAAAAATTTAAAAATATGACCCATTAATATATTGAAAAGGTAGCATAAGGACACATATATTTTAAAGATTGTCATTTAGAGAAATGTACTCTGCTTTATATTTAGCCAGATAAAGTTGTGTTTATACCCTTGATGCAAGCAAACCATTTGCCTGTCTAAATAAGCAAACTGTCCACTGAATAACAGTTCTGTCTTCAGTTGCCAAATGCTCGCGTGTTGCTGTTACTAAAGACATGGTCATGTACTTTGAAAGTATTTTCAATATTAATGTGTTCATCTTAAATTACATTTTACTTCAAGGATTTGAAATTTTCACTTGAGGATCAGAAACAGAGGAATATTCAGTTAAATCTACTTTTGGAGCAACAGAAGCAACTACTGAATGAATCACAACAGAAAATAGAATCACAGAGAATGCTGTACGACGCCCAGTTATCAGAAGAACAAGGCCGGAACCTAGAACTTCAAGTTCTTCTGGAGTCTGAGAAAGTCCGGATCCAGGAGATGAAGAGCACTCTCGACAAGGAACGGGAGCTGCACGCCCAGCTGCAGAGCAGTGATGACTGCGGCCCACGGCCAGCCTTGCCTTCTGAGGACCTGCTCAAGGAGCTACAGAAGCAGCTGGAGGAGAAGCACAGCCGCATAGTAGAACTCCTGAATGAAACTGAAAAGTATAAACTGGACTCTCTGCAAACAAGGCAGCAGATGGAAAAGGACAGGCAGGTTCATCGGAAGACACTGCAGACGGAGCAGGAGGCAAACACCCAGGGCCAGAGGAAAATGCACGAGCTGCAGTCCAAAGTGGAAGAGCTGCAGCGGCAGCTGCAGGAGAAAAGGCAGCAGGTGTACAAGCTAGACCTGGAGGGCAAGCGACTACAAGGGATAATGCAGGAATTCCAAAAGCAAGAGCTAGAGCGCGAGGAGAAGCGGGGAAGCAGACGGCTTGTGTATCAGAATCTTAATGAGGTGAATTGTTCTTTTACGGTGTTTATGAGTATAGCAGTAAGCTGCTGCTGGGCCAGCTCAGCAAGGAAGACACTCGGCCTTTTCAGGGATGCAAACCCTGCTAGACTTCAGCAGAGGGAACCACTGTCGTGGCCAGTGCCATCCTGGACAGTCGAACCCCAAGCGTCTGGGCTCAGTGTTTTTATTGATTCAGAACTCCTCAGATGTTCTACTGATGCCAATGTTCAGATCATAAGCAACTAAACATTCCCCATGTAAATCCAACACCTGCAGACAATACAAACGCCCCTCACCCAACAGTGCATAAAATAATTACTTTTAAAAAACTAAAAATAAACTTCACAACATACGAGGGTAGGAGAGACGGTTCACTGGGTCAAGCCCGCGGACATCTCAAACCGCCACGTGAAGGAGGAAGGAGAGGACACTCTCCAGAGCTGTCCTCTGACCCCCAAATGCACCCCGTGGCATGGGCACATACATGATGATAACAGTTTTTTTAAGTCATGGGTAATTTTAATGTTTTAAGATAACCATAACATTTTAAAACATTTTTAAACTTCAAATCATGTTGAGTTATTTATTAAATAGCTGTGTTCAGATCATCCCAAAATGGTGTCTGTAGAACTTTATTTGAATATGGGTGGTAATTCCTTCCCTGAAAAAGTAAAATGAAATGCTGCTCATTTGTGAGTATTTTCTTTTTCTGTCCAAAATTGCCAGCCAGCCACCTGGAACTTTACTGATGATCGAACTAGGAATTGGGTTCTTCAACAGAAGATAGAAGGAGAGACCAAAGACACAGGCTATGCGAAGCTGATTGAAATGAACGGTGGAGACGCCAGCCATAGTCATGATTTGGAAATGATCAGACAGACACTCCAGCATGTGGCTTCAAAACTTCAGCATCTAGCCCAGAAAGCCTGCAGCAGGTAGACTCCTCCCTGATCTATGGACTTGACGTTCTTAGCAGACCAGCCAAGAGTGAGAAAAGGCTGGACTTGGGTTTTGTTTGTTTTGTTTTGTTGAGACAGGGTCTCACTATGTAGCCTGACTGGCCTAGAATTTATAGTATAGACCAAGCTGCCCTCAAACTTGCATAGAGATCTGCCTTCCTCTGCCTCCTGGGATTAAAGACACACAACACCATACCTAGACCAAAGAAGAGACATAATGCATGTTTACATTAGATGATATTTGTTAGCAGAACTTATACATCTGAAAACAACACCTTGGACCAGAAAAGGGGAACATATAAGAGTCAAGCAAAACAGAGCACCCCAGCCACTAGTGTGTTAGTGAGCAGAGCACCCCAGCTAATAGTGTATTAGTGAGCAGAGCACCCCAGTCACTACTGTGTTAATGAGCAGAGCACCCCAGCCACTAGTGTGTTAGTGAGCAGGGCACCCCAGCCACTAGTGTGTTAGTGAGCAGGGTACCCCAGCTAATAGTGTATTAGTGAGCAGAGCACCCCAGTCACTAGTGTGTTAATGAGCAGAGCACCCCAGCTAATAGTGTGTTAGTAAACAGAGCACCCCAGTCATTAGTGTGTTCGTGAGCAGAGCACCCCAGCTGCTTGTGTGTTAGTGAGCAGAGCACCCCAGCTAATAGTGTGTTAGTGAGCAGAGCACCCCAGTCACTAGTGTGTTAGTGAGCAGAGCACCCCAGCTGCTTGTGTGTTAGTGAGCAGAGCACCCCAGCTACTAGTGTGTTAGTGAACAGAGCATCCCAGTCACTAGTGTGTTAGTAAGCAGAGCACCCCAGCTGCTTGTGTGTGTTGGTGAACAGGGCACCCCAGCCACTAGTGTGTGTTAGGAAGCATCATCTGTTTTGATGATGGTCTGTTTTGACTTTTGTCTTTTTTCTTTAAGACTACAGTTTGAAACAGTAGATGATGATGCTTTTATTTGGGTTCAAGAGAGTATTGATGGAATTATTTTGCAACTACAGAAACTAACTCACCAGCCAGATGAAGAGGTAAGACTTTTTTTAAAGTTCTTTGTAGAGATAACAAAGATCAAATGAAATTATGAATTGTTTGAAAATTGGCAGACTTATTTTATGAGAATTTTGATTGTATTTGATTTCTTGTTTTTTATTTGAAATACAGTGTTTCTCTTCCCCCAGCATGAGGTAATGAAAGTTGGGATTAACACTCGTTATTGTTGCTGTATGATTACATTAACCTCCTACAGAGACCTAGCTTCATGAGACAGTGGTCTGACTTCCCAGTCCGCACCACCCGGGAGCTTAGAATCCTGTGGGGTCCTCACAGTTGACCATTCTGCTGTGCTTTTAACATCCTCTTTCTGACTTTGAATATTTGATACTTTTGACTTCTTTGGAAGTGTTCTACTTTCTTTCTTTCTTTCTTTGTTTCTTTTTCTTGTGGTTCTTTGATTGTTTGGTTGGTTTGGGGGTTGTTTTGTTGTTTTGTTTTTGTTTTTGTTTGAGACAGAGTTTCTCTGTGTAACAGCCCTGGCTGTCGTAGAACTTACTATGTAGACCAGCCTGGCCTTGAACTCAAGAGATTCACAGCCACTGCCTCTGCGATTCAAACCTGGCACCACCACCACACCGGCTGTATTTCACTCTGTTAAGGCTTCCCTTGCATTTTGTGTCAGTGCTGTCCCTCCATCTTCTTTCAGCCAGGTCTGTGCTTTCTTCTGACTTCAACTGTGGAAGCTCTGGTTCCCACAGCACAGGCTCCGACTAGCCTTAGTGAGCATCTGGTTTGTCCCAGGTGCTGCCTGTGGTCCTGGGGAATTCAGTGAGCAAATCCTGCTGGTGCAGTTCCTGTCTACTGGACTGTGTTCTGACTTAGCCCTTTGGCCCGAGGCCCAAGCTTGTGTTTCCAGTTAGCTACTGGACGGTTTGGGGAAATGTTCCCTATAATGAGCCCTCAGGAGCCTCACAGACACATTCAGATCTAAACATTGTCTTCTCTTCCACCTCTCTTCCACACAGTCTTTATGGTTGTGACCCAGTTGGAAAGCTGGAAATCTCCGTAGACCGTGGTCCTTCACTCTACCTGTAAAAGCAGTCACAAGCCACGTGACTGTCCATCTCAAGTGTCCTTTACTCTCTGTCCCTAGTCACTGCCTCAGTATTTCCTACATAAGCCGTTACAGCTTCTTAACCAGACTGCCAGGCACCATGGATATGTATCTTCCCTGAGCTATCCGGCCTTGCACACTGCTGCCAAAGCAATCTTTGGAAACGTGTAAATCTTTACTGTAGCAGCCCCGCCTAGCGTCTCCCTTGGCTCTGTTGCCTTCCTTAGATGCATCATCATAACATGAAGCAACATATAGTTGCTAGCAACACAGAGCACCTGCTAGTTCCTTCAAAGCAGCACTCTCTTACCTGAGCCTCTGCGCTGCTGCATGCTCCTCCTACTTCCTGTGCCCTCCCGCAGCCGATCTGCTGCCTAACAAGTTCCCACTGTTACCAAGCACCAGGTCGTGGAGTCTGTTTTGTCAGCACCTGTTTGCCTTTGAGTTACTCTCATCCATGTGTATCTGTATAACCCTGTGCTGTTTCGCTTTTCCAGCACAGCTTACTACCCCCTGGTACTTCTTGTGGCTCCTTGACAGAAAGACTGCTGAGACAAAATGCTGAGCTAACAGGACACATCAGCCAACTGACTGAAGAAAAGAATGACTTAAGGAACCTGGTTATGAAGCTGGAAGAACAGATCCGGTGTTACCGGCAGACAGGAGCTGCTAGAGATTATGTACGTCTGTTTTTAAAAGGAATTCAAAGTTAGGTTTTTCTAGTTCTGTTTTTAACTATAACGTAAAAATATCATGTCTGAATCTTATTAGGAATGTTAAAATATTATATATGGTGACAGTAATAATAAAAATACCTATTATGGGGGGAGCTTCTCTGCCACACTCTAGGTTACATACGTACAGAATTGCCTATCTGCATCTAGCCTTGTACACAGAAAATCAAGTCATCTCCAATCTAAGATGCAAAGATAGATGTATGTGCCCCCTGACCGCAGACACATGGAAGAGCTGTCCAAATGTAGATTCGCACTGTTGTTAATCTCTGTTAATAGTTACTAGGTTTAAGACCAAGTGAAGGATGCTATTAAAGTCTGGACATGGTGGCACACGCCTTTAATCCCAGCACTCGGGAGGCAAAGGCAGACAGATCTCTGTGAGATCAAGGCTAACCTGGACTACATACCAAATTTCAGGCTAGCAAGGACTAGTGAGTGTTCCTTCATTAGTGAAACTTTTTTTTTTTTTTTTTTTTTTTTTTTTTTTTTTTTTAAAGACAAAGTGCTATTAAATTATATACTTCAGGCTAATAAGTTGCTCACTAAATTTAAATTTTTTTAAAGCTGCAAAGTAAAGGGTTAGTCTCTATATTTATCCTTATATTTGAAGGCAGAAAGGCTAGTTAAAACAACTGCATAGTCAGATAAAGAACTTATTCATGTGGCTACCCTGAGAATCAGTCCCTGAAATCCATGCTGGGTTTTCTTCACTTCAGTAATAGAGACTGAACACTTAGACCCAGACAACTGTGGTTGTCAGTTGTGTCTGAGAACTTCCCCGTGGGGTTGGAAGGCCACATAATGGCTGGGTAATCTAATGTGCTTTAATCCAGTCTTCTTGAAAAGGTGTAATAGGCCACGTCTCTGCAGTCTTCTAGGTTTTCACTTGTCGGTGGTGCCAACATTGAAGCCATCATTGCTTCAGAAAAAGAGGTCTGGAACAGAGAGAAGTTGGCTCTTCAGAAATCCTTGAAAAGGGCAGAAGCGGAAGTGTGCAAACTGAAAGCTGAACTGAGAAACGACGCTTTACTTCAGAATCTGAGCCCTGACTCTGAGAGTGCCGCCTTGAAGGTAGGCAGCGTCTCCGTTGTGTACGCATCCCTCTCTGCCCACCCTCATCGGAAGGACCACAGGCATGTAGATGCCGTTCAGGCTGTGTCCCAGGAACCTCTTTTCCATCTGTTCTGAGTGTCTCTAACTGCTCTCAGATTCTCAGGGAGCATGCCCAGAACTGCAGCACATTCGGCCCTGCATGTCTTGCTGTCAGCAGTGTGGCCCTGCTCCCCAGAGGCTCGCCCCCTAATAGACAAGCAGAAGGGTTCTCGCTCAGCTCCCAACCAAAGCATCATGACTGCACGGAAGAGCTCCATACCTGTGAGCGGCCTCTCTGATGCTGAGGATGAATGCAGTGGTAAAGCTGCCTTGATCAGTTACCCTAAAGTCCAGGTGCAAAGGGAGAAAAGCATCTGGGATGTGTATTCCAACTGTGGAGTGGGCGTGCAGGGACAGAACACATTAATTTAGTTAAGCCAAATGGAGGGGTGACTGTAAATAAAGTCAGTATTTAAAAACATGCATGATAATGAGATGACAAACATATTTGCAATAAATGTGGTTAAAAGGGCCAGCCCTAAAATAAAAATGAAACATAAATGATTGAGAGGTCGTACTGCAAAGGCTGTTTCTGGCACTCGTCGCTTGGCTGACATAGTGGATGACAGCCTGGCATATGGCCTAACCCTTGTTTTCATCACCTAGCTATTCCTCCTGTTTCATTTCAGATGGCTTCTCACTGATGTCTGTGTTCTTCCCTTATTTAAATACAGAGAATTTACGGTAAATACTTGAGAGCCGAAAGCTTCCGAAAAGCTCTCATATATCAGAAGAAGTACCTGCTGCTGCTGCTGGGGGGCTTCCAGGAGTGCGAAGACGCCACCCTGGGGCTGCTTGCTCGAATGGGGGGACACCCAGCCTTCACGGATCCCGAGGCCGTCACCAGCCGTCCGAAGGGGTTCACCAGGTTTCGCTCAGCCATTAGAGTGTCTATTGCAGTTTCGAGGTAAAGTCTTGAGAAAAACTCAGTCCTGAACCCCCTAAGAGGATGTGTGAGAAGTGGGCATGGAACACATGCCTGCTTGTCTCGTTTCCACCTGAGCAGTGTTTACTCTGTGTAAACCCCTAGAAAGTGTCTCCCAGGTTTGGGGTTTCTGGTTTTTGGGTTTTTTTTCAAGATAGGTTTTCTCTATTGTAGCTCTGGCTTTCCTGCAACTCCATAGACCAGGCTAGCCTCTAACTCACAGAGATCCACCTGCCTCTGCCTCCCAAGTACTGGGATTAAAGGCATGCCCCACCATTGCCTGACTCCAATTGTCCTTTTTTAAAAATCCAAATAAACTTAGATCACATGTGTAGATCATAAAAGGGAAAAAGATGTTTTTAAAAATTACTTCTTAGGCTGGTGTATGTATTTATCTTCTTCATTGTTAGAATAAGTGACTCCACAGTGCCCAGCTGAGGACAGCCCTGTGTGCTCGGGTGAGGGATTGGACTCTCCAGTACCTTCCTCCCTTCCCAGCAGCTGCAGTCGAGGAACTTGGCATCCGTCCTGCATGTAGTTGCAGTGGAGTGGAGACCCCAGCTGTCTTCTACTCCTGGCCCACCATAGGCTCAATCTGGGCTTCTCCCAGGTCTCTCCCCTTTTGTCTTGCCACAACCAGATAAAGAAATTTTGGTCTTTAAAAGGTTCTACAAGTCAGATGACATCCAATACTGCTTCAAAGAGCTTGGCTGTTTTTCTTTTTCTTTAGTCTTTATTTTGCGTGTATTGTTTGCCCATGTCTGTGTCTGTGTACCACATGTGTGGCTAGAGTCTGTGGAAGCCAGAAGAAAATGTTGGATCCCCTGGTACTGGAGTTAGTCTGTTGTGAGCCACCGTACGGGTGCTGGGAATCAAAGGGGGTCCTCCAGAAGAACAGCCGGTGATTTTAGCTTTGGAACCCCAACGCCCGTTTAGTTTTCTTTGGAAATTATGGCACAGGTATTTAACTGGAAGCTTTCAGAAATTACTCAAGAAGCTTCCTCAGATGAGGCGGGAAAAGGTGGCAAGCTCAGGGAGCACACTCACCTGTCATGGCAGCTGTACACATTCACCTGCCATGGCAGCTCTACAGATGCTCACCTGTTGTGGCAGCTGTACAGACGCTCACCTTTGTCGTGGCAGCTGTACAGACGCTCACCTTTGTCGTGGCAGCTCTACAGATGCTCACCTCTGTTGTGGCAGCTCTACAGACGCTCACCTGTCATGGCAGCTCTGTGCAGGCCCCCAGCTTGTCTTGCTGCTGGCCTCTGCTCCCTGCCTCTTCAGTCCTCACAGTAGCATCACAGCTCCACTCCTTTCTCACGTCACGTCCCCTTCAACACCTTGTGTAGGGTCAGGGGTGAGCACAGCAAACACATTATAAAGACAGCACCCGCCTGAGCCAGCTCTTTCTACTGGAGAGAGTAGAATACACGGAGCTCGTAGACACCCCTGGGTTTTCACTCTAGGATTCTAGGTTTCTCTCTAGGTTTCCACCCTGCAGCAAAACCTTTACTCTGTGTAAACCCCTAGAAAGTGCTTCCCAGTTTTTTGGGGTTTTTTTTTCTTTTCAAGACAGGGTTTCTCTGTTGTAACTCTGACTGTCCTGGAACTCACTCTGTAGACCATGCTGGCCCCGAACTCACAGAGACCCGCCTGCCTCTGCCTCCCGACTGCTAGAAGGAAAGGGCTGTGTCACCACACCCAGCTTCTCCCTCCCTTTTTGCCCTGCTACAGGTTTGTTGTATTTCAGCCCTCCTTAAACTGGACCATGAAATTAATTAGCATTAAGAAATTAAAGCTGGTACTCCAAAAAGTTGTGTAGCCCAGGGCAGAATGAGCAGTCAGCAAGGAATTGAGCTGGCCGGTGACACACCTCTAGTCCTTTTGAAACCACCACCATCCCTGATCACGTGGTCTACCACCCCATCTCCCTGGCCTCCCTTACTGCCGGTTGAAATTTGTTCTGGCCTGATCTCCTCTTTCCTTTATCCTCTGTGCACACTGGCTTTCTTTCCGCTTTCCCTTTCATCTTCTGCCCCACTTATGTGGCCATGTTAGTCACACCGGCCTCTTGGGGAGTGAGGGGAGCTCACAGGCCTGCCCTGCGCGTGGTGATTTGGCCATAAACCAGGGGAGTATGTGTGGTCTGGCTGCAGCAGTCATATGATGTGCTGAAATGTGTTCTGTTCATAATTAAATGGCGCGATTTTGTGGGGTATATATATTTATATTTTTATAGCTGTGCTTTGAAATTTTATCTTGTGGTCTCTTTTAGAATGAAATTTTTGGTTCGGCGGTGGCAGCGAGTCACAGGCTCTGGTTCCATCAATATTAACAGGGATGGCTTTGGACTGAGTCCAGGTACGGTCACAGTGACAGTTTGTGTTTATGACTCTGAAATTGCCACGTGTAAGAGCTGTCAAATAACTAGTCCTAGTGCTGGTGTTACCCAGACAGCGAGCACCCTTTGAGCAAGGCTGGGGCTTCATTGTTCAAGAATAAGAGACTGATTTTATGGAGCGCTGGGTCAGCACCAAGCTGCTTTTCATGCATCCTCCCAGGCCTGTGACAAGCAGTCACTGTCGCTTGTCCCGAGCCGTGGAGAGCACACGCCCTTTACCCCACTGCCGAGCAGGGAAATAGGGGAGTCCCTGCTGGCCCCTAGCTGGGAGGATTGCCATTGGTCATGTGGAAGAATCGAGGTTTGAAGTTTCTACAATTGAGCATTATTATGCTTGTGAGCTTACATGGCTATACAGTAACGGTAACAGTTACAATCCCTCCTCTCTAGGGCTGGAACTCAGCAGAAAAAAAAAATCAGGGCTGGAGCAGTTTGAGATCTAAGAAGAGCAAAGGCTGGAGGGTACATTGTGGTACCGGGCCGGCACTGAACTGTGTCAGGGTCCTGACAGCTGGGCAGAGAAAGGAAGGATGTTGGCTACCCTGAAAGTATTTTAGAATAGCATTGCACTGAGATGAAATTTTTACCTTAATGAGTCGTGTTTGCACGCAAATTAGCAGATCTTGATTTCACAGTTTTTGTGTTTTGTTTTGTTTCCGATAAAAGTAGAATGAATGATGAAGACTCAGTTACATTAGTATACTGTTTTTAACCCACATCATCTTTTTCCCCAAACCACACACTCAGAACTCCTTTCCCCCTTGATCTTGTTACAACTAAGGTATTTTACAAAGAAAATGTTCCAATGAGTTTATTTTCTTTGAAGCAAAGTTCTTGCTACCAGAAATAGTCATGTTTGAAGGTAAACAAAGACACTTAAAGGCTCTTTGGTTGTACTGTTCTCTTTTAGAAAGAATTGAAAGTAAATAAGCAGCACATAGTGTCACGCTATTCTTCTAAACCCTTTCTGGTTTTATAGATATTGTCTGAGGTTTGGTACTTCTTTCTTTACGGAGATATATATTTGGGATTTCTTCAGGTGTTGAAAAGACTGATCCATTTTATCATTCAACTGGTGGGCTGGAGCTGTATGGAGAACCAAGACACACAGCATACCGCTCAAGACCAGACCTGGACTATCCTAGGTCTCCTTTATCCTTTCAGAATAGGTAAGGACTTCTCAGCCTTGGCTGGGGTAACTGTAGTAACGTTTCAGAGAGCAGTGGGTACTGTTAGGGCTTCTTTGCATTATGAGAGCTATAACCTTTAGTTATATGAAGTTTCTGTATCTTAAAGCTACTTTTTAATTTCTAAACGGTTTCTAAAGGCATAGGAAACACTACTGACCAGGTGCTGTGGTTAGACACTGGGAAAGTATTTACCACTGTCCATCACAAAACACTGTAGACTCAGGAAAGTTGCCTTTCGCGTATCCTGCATTCACTGAGCCCCTCTGCAGACCTTCCTGTGACAGTGGCGTCTTTGGGTTTATTGAAGAGTTCCTTCCTTGTTATCCTGAATTTAGGAGTCAGGAAGTGTAGACCAGGCAGTATATAGAGCAAGGAAGAGGCAAAATGGCAACTTGGCTGCATTGTTTCTGGCAAATTGGATTCCTGAACACACTTTAATCCCTAGGTACCCGGGGACTCCTGCTGATTTAAACCCTGCTTCCCTGGCCTGTTCTCAGCTTCAGCATTATGATCCTGACAGAGCTCTGACAGATTACATCACTCGGCTCGAGGCACTGCAGAGGCGGCTTGGAACTGTGCAGTCAGGTGCTGGGTTTGAACCACTACTCTGTAGCATCCGTGCTAACCCACTCGTGTCTCTCTAACTCCTTGACATGCTTCCTGAACTTAATCAAATGTTGTAGCTCAGTGCGTAAGTTCCCAGGTTGCCCCAGCTTCAACTCTGACCAGCAGAGAGCTGACCTCTTGATCACTCCAGGGCCCACCAGCACCCATTCCTGACAGAATGATTTGATACCATCTGGATTAGACACGATGCATGATGGGCAACACCTGCAAGGCCCTCTGAGGCCGAGGCCCACTGCAGAACCTGATCCCAGGTAGCATATGGTGGAAAGCGGATGGAGGGCAGAGCAGCCCTGCCTGAGGCAGTCAGGCAGCCATTGTCCACTCCTCCTCGTCCCACATGTCGTCCAACAAGCCATCCCTTCCAAGTCACTGTAGGCACCATCTCTTCTCTCCTCGAAAGCTGTGTCATACATCCCATAAAGGTGGACTTGAAAGGGCTGGAGAGATGGCCCAGCAGGTAAAGGCCCTGCCTCCAATCCTAAGCCACAGCCCACAGGGAAGAGGCTAGAATCAACTCCAAGTTGCCCTCTGACCTGTACTGTGGCATAGCACCTACACACATATACAGATACAAAATGTAATTTTTAGATTTTTTTACAGATAGACTTTGTAAGAATAATCTATTTTCCTCAGAGCTATACACAAAGTATCGTACTGTAAGTAGAGGTGAATTTCATTCATCATGGGAAAACTTCGATCTCCCTTCACTTACCCCTGGCCCAAACACTGAATCATTTTAGTTTGTTAGTCCGTCTTGATGGTTAATTTTTATTTATTCTGTGTGTATGGGTGTTTGCCTCGTGTGTCTGTGTACCACATACAAGCCTGATGTCTGCAGAGGCCAGAAGAGGTTATCAGGTCCTCTAGAAGAGCAGCCAGTGCTCTTAACAGCTGAGCCAGCTCCTCAGCCTCTGATGTGTTTTAAGGACTCTTTTTCTATTAATACCAGATACTGTGAACTACGAGTTAGTTAAAGTTAGTTTAGTTCTTCATTCAAGAAATATGTTTAACCAAGCAACCCTCAGTTCTCAGGAAGCACATTAGCGTTAGTCTCACCTCCCTTGCTATAGGCCAGTCAGTGTCTTCTAAACAGTCAGCCTCTTTTTAAAAATATTTTATTTTTATTTTATGTGCATTGGTGTTTTGCCTGCATTCATGTCTGTGTGAGGGTGCCAGATACCTGGAACAGGAGTTACAGATGGTTGTGAGCTGCCGTGTGGGTGCTGGGAATTGAACCCGGGTCCTCTAAAGAGCAGCCAGTGCTCTTAACTACTGAGCCACCTCTCCAGCCCCAGTCAGCCTCTTAAAACTAGTTACGAGGACTGAAGCGATGGCTCTGTGGTGAAGAACATGCACTGTTGTTCTAGAGGACCTGCACTTGGTTCCCAGCACCCAGGGTCAGGTTCTCACAACTCCCTGTAAGTACAGCCCCAGGAGATTCAGTGCTCTAGGGCATCGTTACACACGCAGCACACACGCACAGCACACACGCATGGGTCTTCAATAAAATCTTTATTTTTTAAATAATTTTTTTGAGTTCACCTCTGAAGGCATTTTTGTTGTTTTACATTTGTGTGTGTGGCATTGAGAAAACTTGCAGAAATTGGTTCCAGGAGCAAACGCAGATTTTCGGGCTTGACAGCACCTTGGCCACTGAAACATCTCGCTGACCCCGTCATCTGCCTGAGTGAACTGGCTGCCCTGATACAGGCAGCGATCTCATTGTCTTGTTTTTCTTTTACAGGTTCAACTACTCAGTTTCATACGGGCATGAGGAGATAATCCTTTGAAACACCAGTTGAATTTTAAGTAGATTCCCTTTTGTAAATCAATGGCTCTTTTGTGCTTTTGTATTGTGAATATTCACTGGGACCAATACAAACACAGCTCATGATTGTATACAAATCCTTGCCAGCACATGAAGACAAACTGGAGTTTGTGTATATAAGCATTGTGTGTGTGTTCATGCACAATAATTAAATTACATGTATATTTGTGGAATGCTAATTTAAATGATTAAATTATAAACTTTGTGTATTTATCAGATGGGTGAAAAATTAAACTTTTCGATTGGCGATGCTGCTGGATGTGTAGCTTGCGGTGTCCTGCGCTTTTCTTACAAGGCTTCTGAAGTTACATGTTTCTGCCTAATATATTTGCTACTGGCGATAAAGACAGAACACATCACTTGTAGAGACCTATTTTTGTATAATGGTAGAAGTTTTGAACTTACGGGGTATTTTGTCAAGTACTGAAATAAAAATGCCTTCACCATTTTCACCACACTGTATTTGAACCTTCTTCATTTTTGCCTAACCCACACCAGCTCATGGTACCTGTCCTCTTGTTACTTAACTCAGATGGGGAGAACTTAGGATCCAAGAAGTGGGTTTCTCTCTCCCTCCTTAACATTCCCAGGGTGTCTTCCTGTGAACTATCCATGATGGTGTCTATTCAGCACTGAGCTGGCATTCTCATGATTAGGAGTGCGTATTTCATTACCCTTAGTGTCCTTGTGTTTAAAGAAACCTCCTCACAAACCTAGACACAGAAATCAGCTCAGAGACTATCAAATTGTATCAATAAAGTCTAGCAGAATGCAGGGAGCCTCCTGCTAAGCCAGCCAAATTCTAATTGAGAAACTCAGAGAATACAGCTCTCCTGAGGCTTCTACTAACACCCATTGGCCAAAATGACAGTGGTATTTATTGTTTCCATCTGGAAGATACTGTCTCACTATTACTGGTGTGACTTAGAGGAACACAGTCACAGAGCTGTACATTGCTGGGAATTTCTAATTGATTTTATTTCCCGTATGAGCAACTAGGCTGTCTAGAAATAGCAAAGCTATTCTAAAACTATTAGTTGAAGGGGAAAGTTGTGCATAGAAACCTTTTAAAGCTAATCCCATTGCTGAGTCAAGGCAGACAGACATGCTTGCCAGCCCAGCCCAGCCCACTGTGGGTGCTCAACCCCCCAATGGCCTTGGACCTCCACTGTGTTGTTCTCAATAACCAGTCCATGATCAAAAACCTAAATCTGTTGAACTCTAGTGCTTGCAAAAATCTGTCAAAGTCTAAAACTAGTCAGTAAACAGATCAGCCTTACTCAAGTGTCACAACTCTTTGCCATGAGTCTACCAACCTGATCAAAGGGATCGAACTAGATCCCTTCTGAGAAATGACAGAGACAGAATATCTAGGCTTGCAAAGGAAATCAGTTACATAAAAATAACGGAAGCTGAAATGCAGCATCTATGACCTAGAACCACCACAGGAGGAAGGGAAAGCAGGCTTTGAGAGGTCAGCAACATTTGCAATTTATTAGGAAAATACCTGATTTCTCTCTCCTGTGCACTGATAGCTCGAATGGCTTACCTGACTTCGTAACTGAAGGCAACTGTAAAGGGAGCCTAATTCATGCAAACAGCGTGTTAATTTTCCAGGTTCCTAGATTCCTTGAATTGTACTTACTGAAGCATACACTTCAAATTGATGAATACAGACTAACATTTTTCTCATAGAGAATTTTAATGTGAAACCTTTAACAGCAGAGATTTAGGCCTTCATGTGAAGAGTCTTCAAGCCTCTTAAAACTGTAACATACATTAAAGGAAAAAAATTTTATTTGGGAGAGGGTGTTTCTTCTTTTGTTTTTTTGGGGATAGTCTTGCTATGTAGCCTAAGTTGGCCTCAAACTCACAATCCTCCTGCCTCAGCCTCTTGAGTGCTAGGATTACAGGTGTGCAACACCACAACCCAGCAAGAGTTATCTTGACTCCTCTGATACAGATAATGGGCATGCCCCAGAGTTGGGCCCAGGGTTACAAGCTATTAGGTTGGCTCCTGAACACATCCTTCATAGAATCCAGCCAAAGACTCCGTTCTCATTCCCTAACCTAAGCCCAGAATTCACTGATCCTCCATATCTTACTCTTTTAAAAACCTGGTAATTGAAACTTCCCTAACTATTCCGGCAAAGAAACAAAGATCCGTAAGCCAAATCAAAATCAGAATTTCCTAACTTGATTTTAGATTTTTGGCAAAAATGTCACCATTTGGAACCAGTAACATACATAAGACCTCTTTAGTACTTATTATTTCTAGGAAATATGTTATCAAGGCATGGGCCAAGATCTCCACCATCTTCCTCTAGCAGTGCCATCAAGTTAACATTTCAAAGGACACATCACTAGTATTTAACTAGTATTAGCTTTCACCTAAAGCTTCAGCTGGGAACTTTTTCCTCACACACAAAAATGGCCCAAGCACACAAACTAGGGCCTTTGCAGAAACTCTCAGTAGACTTTTAATCTTGCAAAACTAATTCCAGACTAGAATCTCTCAAAGTGATCTCCCTGGAGCAGTGTGTGCTTTTGAAGTTAACACCTGGACACTGTTCTGAAGATCTACCAACCAGCTAGATTCCCCTAAACAATTTCTAACTTATAAACTTAGCTTTCATGAAGTATACAGCCTATCAAAAGTACTATAAACTGTTTCAAATGCCATTAGGTTTGATAAAAATCACTGAGTTAATAAAACATTAAAATCACAAACTGGCTTTCAGAATTACACACTCAAAAAACAGTACACTATGAAAGTTGTTTTGTAAACTTCATTCTCTCCCAAAGCTGCAGCTTACAGTGATGAACCCCACGCTAGTTTCTTGTAGCCTTTTTCACTGTGATCTTCGTTTGTAACGGATTACTGGGTTTTCAGGGGTATGAATCATAGTTGTATAATTCACACTGGGAAAATATCCATTGATGAGGTCGAATTCATATAAGCGAAGCATAGTGGACCAAATTGTCTTAATTTGAACATAGGCAAAATTTTCTCCGATACAACGATGACGCCCTGTTTTTAAAAAAAAGAAAGTTTCATCAGAGTAAGTTTTAAATTCTTTCTTATCTCTTACAGCCTAGAGTGGCATTTGCTTATCTATCATCTGCATTTTAGATGAGGAGGAACTGTGCAACAACGTAACAAAAGGAGAACATAAACCACTTAAAGCCCAGGTATTTCCAGTATTAGAGGAAAATACGGGCAATTATGATGACCTTTTGTGCAATTTAATATTGAGGTCAAACATACAGAAGGCTTAAGGCGTACAATGGTAATCTAGCTCGGGAATGTGTGAGAATATAGGTTCCAGGAGAGCCCTAGTGTTCAAAATCAGTTGAACCTGTCAATCAAAATTCCAGAAGCCCATTACAATAATGGAAGAAAAGAGGATTTAGTAAACTCAAAATATCATCTATACTAAGGTCAAAATCCACAAATGCAGAAGCTGACAAATTCTAAAATGTGCAGGGAAACAAGGTCAGAAGCATCTTAAATGTGGACTACACTCAAAAATTTAAATTGATTTCAAATTTGGTTACATGACTAACGGTCCAGGAACAACTGCAGTATAGCACTAGACAGGCTCAATAAATAGATCAAAGAGATAGAACACAGAAATAATCTGATGGCTAATTGGTTATCAACAAAGGTACTTGAGCACGCCAAGAAAAAAAAGTCTCTCCAATACACAGTGCTAGAATAACTAGACACTAAAACCACAACATTCCTTCCTCTCTAACATCATACTCAAAAATTCAAGATGGCTCTAGATTATCAATGCTAAAGTCATTAAGATTTAGTAAAGAACAGGAAACCAATTCATGACATGGGGTTAGCTGGGCAAAGGAGTAAACACAGTATCCATGAATGTTGTTTTAAGACTGGAGCATTTCGGCTGAGCTCGGCGTGGTGGCACATGCCTTTAATCTCAGCACTCAGGAAGCAGAGGCAGGCTGATCTCCATAAAGCACACCTGGTCTACATATTGAGTTTCAGGCCAGTGAAAGCTACATCATGAGACCCTGTCTCAAAAAAAGAAAAAAAGAAAAAAAAGAAAAAACATTGGGGCATTTTTGTTGTAAATATTTTTTGCTAAAAGAAAAAACAAAATTGAACATGGTTTATCACCACACTTGCATAGCCCAATGAGCATTTATCTGTGGGAACTACATTTAAGGAAGCCATTTACACTTGCCCATGTTCAAGAGAAGTCTGGCTTAAAGGCAGAAGTTAAGAGTTATTATTAATAGCACAAACTAGAAATATCCTGAATGAATCAGCTAAAGAGCTGACATTCTGATGACTAATAAAATGTAAGACAGAAACTGCTTATAGATGAATAAATAACAAGGAAAAGCAGATCAGCTGGAGTGAGATCAGTCACAAGCTAGAGTGCCGGTAATTCCTACACCTAGGAAGAGGCAGGAAGCTTCTTCAGAACCTCCAGGAAGCATGGCTCTGCCATTCTTGATTGCAGACAAGCAGCCTCCAGAACTACAAGGTGGCAATCTTGTTTTTAGGGAGCCAGGTCATGTTAGCCACAGAAACACTCTAAAATATCACCCCAGAGATGAAGAAAAGCCAAGACTGACTAGGACCATCTATCGACAGGATGTTAAATGATTTAATAATCAAAACTGTCCAGAAATGGAATAAGCTTCTGCAGAAGGTACAGAAGCAGCCTGGGGCCTGGAAAGCCAGTGGAAGCAGTCACCAGGTCTCACTACAGAATCTCAACTGCTGAGCTGATGGCCCTTTCAATTAGTAAGCCACAATTCTTTGTAATGTTATGTTATGTCATGTCATGTCTGAAAGTCAAGACCTTCATATATTTGGAACTAATAAAAGGACACAGGACAGAGGCAGTGGAACTATACAAAGATTCACCCTTAGACTTATGAAAAAATATTCTTTTCCATTTTACAAAGGTTCCATTCCACAAAATGTGTATGCATACTCCTCAAAGAAGGAAAAAATCTCTCCCTCTCTCTCTCTTTCTCCCCCACCCCTCTCAAACTGAATTTTAGGTTGGTTTAATGAAGAGGGATAGATACGTTACAGAGGCAGACACTTTAACCTAAAATACAATGATCTTACCAGCTCCAAATGGCACATAGGCAAACTTCTCTCCTGATGCTGGATTATCCTGTAGGTAGCGGTCAGGATTAAAGTCCAAGCGTTCTACCCAGGAGTCTTTCAGTCTTTGGTTGACAGTAGGAGAAACACAAACCTGATGTCCTGGAGGAATAGTGTACCCTGCCACAGTCTACACAGGGGAAAAAACCTCATCAGAGACCATTTCAATATGGGACCAAACGACCAGACCACCGTGCACTAAGGAATTAATCAGTGTCAACGTGAACTACACATACGTTTAAAAACAGTCTAAACCAACTAAAAATTATCTTAACAAGTAATTTAACTTACAAGTGGGCCAGTACTGAACTAGAAGTATATATACACACCTAGCTCAAGGCAGAGTAGAATTTCAAGCTTTTCATAATCTGACCTATATAATTCGTACTTAAAAGTTTTACAAAATACCATATTATGTTTAAAGCAAAGAAAGAAATGTACTTCTAACTTTTAAAAACTGCAATTGTTAAATGAAAATGAAAAACATAATTAGCTTCAGATTAGCAAGCTTACTATCTGCAGTTATGTAACGATTTTCATATATTTACAATAACGAGTTTTGACTTTTATAACTTCAAATATTCTCTCTGAAACTGGGCCCCAAAAAGGGAAGTCTAGGCAAGAGACTCACCTGAGGGGTCTTGGCCATTCTCATCATGGTCATTATAGGAGGTCTAAGTCTTAATGTTTCTTTTATGCATCGATCAAGTAAATTCAGATCCTTCAGCTAAAAAAAAAAAAAAAAGGGAGGGGTCATTTCTGATTTTCCCCCCCACACAAATATTCACCACACCGCAACAGTAGAAAGGAACAACTTTACTTTCCAAGTTGGTATGAGAGTAGAAGGTAACTGGTTCATGGTAGCTGGGCTGTCATGTTGTCTCACTGTCATGTTCAGCAAGGGAAAAGAGGGTGGGCCAGATAACAGGCCGAGGGCCAATGGTATGGTTAAGAACCAATAAAGGTCACTTTTTTTGTTTGTTTGTTTCTGAGACAGGGTTTCTCTGTTGTAACCCTAGCTATCCTGAAACTCACTCTGTAGACCAGGCTGGATTGAACCCACAGAAATCCACCGGCCTCTGCGCTGGGATTAAAGGCATACGCCACTGAAGTTTTGCCAGGGAAAAGCCCCTCCTCCATGTGGTTGTATGCCCTTTGGACTTCTGGGAACAGTTGGAGGGCATAAAAGAGGGCGGTAGAAGTCAGTTACTGACAGGTTGGGAGCAAAGAATCAAAGCTGACATAGATATTGGGAGCTTAGAATCAGAGCTAAGAATTCCTAAGAGAAGTAGGCAGAAATAAGGGCAGATAAAATGAACTAACTGGGTTTTTTTTAAAGTTACAATTTAGATCTTCTCAGTAACTGCCGTGCTGGGAGAAGCTAAACCAAAGTGGGAGTTAGTTCAGTTCCCCAGACATAGGGAGATTCAGACAGAAAGAGTAAAGAGCTGTAAAGGTCTCTCATTTCTTCCTATTCTTTCCTTTCCTCCCTAACCTTGTGAGCTAACTGAGGTTTTAAAGGTTACAAGTTAGAAATCTAGCAGCCAGGAACAGAGAGGCAGAGTCAAGTAGCCAGAGAGAAAAACTGATTATGTTTTAAAGACATTTTTAAGTACCTTCTGGGCCCAGATCCAAACAGCAAAACAGCCAGAGAACCCACACCATCATGTTTTAAAAAATACCCTTTACATTGGAAAGGCATCTACAAAACCCGTTAGCAAGAAAACCAAAATATTTAATATTTTAATATATTATCATTTTAGTGACAACCACCGGCAAAATTCACTCTTTCGAAAAATGAGATTGTCAAAAATCAGCATCAACTTCTTCAAAACTCTGAGAAACTAGACAAAGACTTGTAACAATCTATCAAGAGTTCGTTCAAGAAGAAATGCTGTATCTCTCTTTGACCTAAGGTTGTCGAAAGTTCCTAGAAGCGTTTTAATGGGCGCTATAGTAGAGAGCCCCGAACTGTGCCCCGGAACAAACCTGCTCGTAGGTCAAGGGAGGCAGACCCTCGCCACACACCGCCTTCTGTTCTGAGAAGCATTTTTCTTGGAGCAGTTTATCTCTGGCCAGAAAGAAGCCCATCCAGGCGCTGGTGGTGGACGAGGTGTGCTGCCCCGCCAGCAGCAGGCCGATCAGCATCCCCGCTATCTCGTCATCCGTCAGGGGACGTCCGTCCCTGGGAATGAACCAGGCACGCTTAACACTTGGCAGACAGAGCCAATCAATGCAGTTCCGAGGCATAATCGTCTTTCTTCTTTACCCACCACCAATCAGTGCCCCGGGTTCTCTTCCCAGGAAAAGAGACCAACCGGGAGAAAACATGATTTTAATTACAAAGGACAGTTTTCTGGAGCGTTTGTAAATGTTCCCCGTGCCGGCCACTGGCGTCTCAATAAGGCACGGGGGCAAAGTGCTTTATGTCAACAATTTGCAGCCACCCATTTACTTTTTAACTGGAAATTTAAGTAAGCCAAATTTTAATGTATGATGTCTGGCTTCAGCTGAATGTGTACTCCGACAGCTCTTACTTGTATGTGGAGTCTAGTAAAGTTTGGAGAATGTCATCAAATTTTTCTTCTGAATGCCTGCGCTTCTGGATGGCCTTGTAGAAAATATTCTTGATCTCTCGATGGGCTCTGTCCCTGCGTCTGTAATTCAAAAACAAGAGTGTTTTCAATAGAGTAACATGTCGTAGGCTCACATTCAAAACCAATACTTAACGTAAAACATTAACGTTAATGACTGACGTAACTGACAGAAACTCAGAACCCAGAGAGAAAGAAGCCCCGAACTCACTTGCTAGGAATGCGATGGCTCTCAGGGTGCGGACAGTGTCTTGTCATACGCACCTCACACTGCTAGCCAAATAAGCATGACATTCCCTTTCAAGCACTTACTTTCCAGTTCAACAGAATACATGTCTGGCAACCTGAGTTCAAATTCCCAAAACCCACAACTGGGAGAGCTGACTCTCAAAAGTTGACCTCGGACATTTACACCCGCCCCTTAGTGCAAAACCCGGAACCCACAACTGGCCATTCAAATAGCCTATTCCTCCAGCCCCAGGAGTAGCAACGCCTCTAGCCTCTGCAAATACCAGCACTCATGTGCTGTGCGCGCACGCGCACACACACACAGAGTTACAAATCTATTTTAAAAAAAAAAGCAATCTTGACTCCTACAAGTCCATTCTATAATCTCTAATAAAGACTGCTCTGTTTCACTCAAAGGGCTACTGTTGAAGACAACTGAGAACACACACAGAAAGGAAGCTGCCATTTCAAGCTCACAATGTGAGCAGAACAGAGGGAGGAGAGCAAAAGGCTGAAGTGTACAGTGGGGTAGAACTCAGGGGAGAAGACGTGTTTAGCATGCCCGAAGCCCTAGCAACAGAAAATTAAAAGTGCATGGGATAATTTCACTAAGTCAGCTGGTTGGAGTAAAATAGAGAAACATAACATCAAGCTCAGGAAATCTGACGTGAACCAGGGAACGGAGGGGTAGAAATCAGATGGATGTACCTGTATGGCAAGCTATGGGTGAGCAGCAGTACAGGGTAGGCCAGCACAATGTACATAATACAGAAGTATTTTAACTGCACGCCTCCTCTCTGGGCTTGTCCTTTCACTGTGATAGCTTTTGTTTGGCAGCGAAATAGAAGGGAGACACCAAAGGAGCAAAGACCAATAATTTAGTCCCCACCTCTCACCTAAACAGAAATGACCCAGCAAAGGCTTAGAAAGCCTGAGCTACACACCAAGTCCTGAGGGCCACATTTCTTTGCATCAAAGATAGTCCCTGTCCATAAGGAAACTACAGGGGAGTTGGCACAAACATTCAAAAGGAGGGTCACAATGTAAGTACATCAAAAGCCATCAAACACATGCTTTAAAAATGCTGCATGTCTGGTGCAGCTTAGAAACTGCTTAAAGTACAAAGGCTGTATTAGGTAAGCAAAATATCACCACAAACCACAAACTACCCTATCAATAAAAGGGAACTTACTTTAAATGAGCTCACTACATACAGAAAACCTGTCTTGAATCCTTATAAAATAGAGGCTCCTGACCTGCCCAGATTAGAAGGCTCCCGAACAGAACAGTAACTGTGGGAAGTCAGCAGAGGGCAAAGTGGTCCTTATCCGTACCTGAAACTAGGTAGCGGCAGCCAACCTGGCAAGAGCCAGGCGGCGTGGCTGAAGCCGCCATCCAAGTCTGCGTATAGCTGTGCCACCTTCTCATTGAGCTGGCCTCTGATCTCCTTTCCATGTAGACAATGGCTAGCTGTTAAAATGATGAGCTCAGAAAGCGCTTCAAACACATCTAAGGGGAAGAAAAGAGCATTCTCCTTACTATTTTCAAAAACCTTTTAAATTATCTTCTTATACATATAAATTGTGAAGAAAAATTGGGAATATACACACACACACACACACACACACACACACACACACACACACATATATATATGTATACCCCAAACCAAAGGCTGTATTTGTCCAGGTCAGATGAAGATAAGCAATAAACACAGAAGTTTTGGCCCTATGTACTAGAAAGCTATAATCACCGGTTATACACTCCAACATTGGAGATGAGCATTGGCTAAGCCCATTGGGCGGCACTTGAAAGTCATAAGGATCATCTAATTCTGGTCTTTAACTCTACTTTTACCAAATGAACTTCCAGTTAACATCTGGCTTCCCAATAAGATTTGCCAAAAAGAAGATCAGAAAACAGCCTGGTCTTCCTGGTGCTCCAATGGTCCACCTCTCATGCTTTTATTTTCAGGGTTTTGTTTTTGACATGGCTTGTGTTACGTAGCACAGGCTGCCCAAGAACTTGTAATCCTTCTGCCTCTGCTCCCCAGTGCAAGGATTCCAGGTATGCATCACAATTATTTATTTGACACTCTAAGTGAGACTGCATACAGTTCCAGCAGTCAGGAAGCAGAAGCAGGGAGAACATTAGTTTGAAGCCAACTGAAACTATACAGCAAGGCCCTTCTCAAATATAATAAAATGGGCATTCTAATATACACATCAACTTCTTCTGTGATTAGAAAACCTCACATCAGCTTCAGGTGTACTAAAGATAAAAGTTTCTATACCCTTTATAGGAGCTGATGCCTGACCTCAGAAGGTGGTGACCTCATGCCTCGGGTCCTGCTGGCCTATGAGCAGATACTGCTCCTGGCATAGACATACCAATCTCTCTGAAGACAATACTCAGAAGTGCAATCTAAAGGTTGGTTTGGCATTACAACTGCAGAGTCATCAACACATCCCTCTCATTAGAGACACAGTTCCACACATCCTGCACTTTGTTCTGAACATACACATAAACAGAAAGCAGGACAAACACAATACGTTTTGCTTACTTCTTTCTCCACTTTCTCCCCAACTTTGAAAGTATTCCTTTGTTTCTTTCTCGATTATAGAAACATACTGCTTAAAATGAGCTATGTTAAGGCCACTTTTTAACATTTTCTTCTGTTCCAAGAAAACCTTCAAAAAAGAAAAAAAAAAGAATTAAGGGAATACAACATCAAAATACATTTTTATTTTATTCTAAGGCTCATCAGGTTATTCTAACAACATAACAAAGAAAACAACATTTTTAAATTTGAAGATAAAAATTACAGGATCTTTTTAAAACTAAATCATATATGGAAAACGTTAAGGGCATCCATGTCACGTAAGTAAGATAACACATCAAACAGCGTCCTCTCCCTCGGTCCTAGAAAACAGCAGGTCAGGAGTCCTGCCTCCAGCCTCCTGACATCCCAGGGATATTAGACATCTCAGGGATCCACTTTCCTGTCCCGTTATCTTCTAACCTTCCGAGCTAACCCAGTCAACGCACACCCCCAAATGCCCACTACACTTCAGGACAGACCTCCTTCATCCAGGCTCTCGTTCTCTTTCTAAATACCATCCACCACTTCCAGAAGTTTAGAGCAATCTGAATAGAATACTTTTACGTTATAAATAAACTAGCCCTTTGAGACATTTAAATTTTAAATCTAATAAAATGTTTAAAGTAAGCGATAAACCTGAGCAAAAATTTTCAAGAGCCATTGCTTTTGAACATAAATGGAGACATTCCTCTCTCCACTACTCTCGACCCCAGAAACCCTAATGTTGACTCATTTGGGCGGGCTATGTCTGGGACGACCCTAGCCAGAGTTCACCAGGCACCTGAGCCTGTTACCTGATTTCTGTTCTACTCACAACACTTCCATCTGTGATGTAGAGCAGGACAACACTTAAAAAAAAAAAATTCTATACCCGAAGTAGACACATTAAAAGAGATTTTGATTTTGCCTTTGTTTTTTTGAGATCAGTTCTCACACTGGGCTTGAACTCGAGAGTCTCCTGCATCAACCTCCCCAATGCTGAGATTATAGTTTCGAGCCACCACAGTTGGCTTAAGAGGACTTAGGAAGTCAACAATTTCCAATAAAATGTCCTTTTGATGAAATAGTGATGTTTTCTTGTCAATTCCTCAGATCAAATACCAATATGTTAATTAACATTGCTTCCATGTCTTGGTATAGTAAAACCTTTTTCAAAATTTGCTCAGCTTTGCAAATAAACACAAAACAAAAAAAAAACATCCTTAGACAGCTACCCGTGGTTCCTTTTTAAATATCACCAATTGTTGGATTTCTTAAACCAAGGAATAAATGATTTCTGCATTGTAAGTGTGTGACGTTTCCAGCTGGCTGTAACTACTATAGTGTAGATTGGTCTTTTAACCGGGATCCCGGTGTCACCTACTGGATTGGGCACATCGTATGCAACCCCCTTCCCAAACACAGGCGTCGTGAGCCGGCTGTAGACATCTTCCGCGTTCAGATCTTCGTTTTTACTGTTGAAAAGCAGCGCAGCGGCATCGCTCCCCAGAAGGTAAGTGAAAGTCTTGCCCACCATGGTGAAGCTAAATACAGGCCCATACTAGAAGAGAAGAAGACCCAAAGTGGGATTACAAAAGCATCTCTTCCATCACAGAATAGCACTCTGTTGAACCTTTAAACACCTGTTTTCCTCTAGCCATACCCCGACTCCTGTCTTCATCACAAAAGCAGTATAAATATAAGGACTTATTCTTTCTCGCTTTATCCTGAAAATATTTTCTACCATGCAAACATCAGCCCTCTGATGTATTCCATTATAGGCTGCCGCCATGTTAGCTCAGTTAGCGGCTCTTCAGTATTGGATGTATCAGTAATAATGAAAGATGTTTTTAATTATTGTTTAGCTCCATATTGATGACCTAGAATCTTATAACCAACACTTAAGAATATATTTATTTTCTCTTTTGTTAAAAACTAATTTACTGGGGCTGGTGCTACGGCTCAGTGGGTAAAATCACTTGTCATGTCTGATGAGCTGAGTTTGATCTCCAGAACCCACTAATCAAATGGCATGAAAGAGTCATTACAATGAAAGGACTTGTACAGGCAAATCAGGAAAGGTGTGGTCTAGAACGGAGTATGGCGGACTGGGGAGCTGGCTCAGTGTACTGCTCCAGGGAGGAGCTGAGTTCAGTTGCCAACACCCACACCAGGCAGTTCACAACTGCCTGTAGCTATAGCTATAGCCAGCCTTGAGTCTAGGGGATCTAATGCCCTCTTCTGGCCTTGACAAGCAACTGCATCTAGGTGCACATACTGTCAGAGACACATAGGCTTACACACAATTAAAACTAAATCTTTAAAATTTAAAAAAAAAAAGTGTTGCGTATATACTTTGGATGTAAGAAGGGCACATAAGACCCAACCTCCAGCTGAGGAGCCACTGACAGCTTCTGACAGCGAGGGGACAGAGTCTGTTTCTTTAAGAGTATGGCCCAAGGATGTTGATGGAGCTCTAATGGATGGGCCCACACCCGCACATATACAGGCGGCACTAATGGGACTCAGTGCATTATTTAAAAAGAAAACAAAGGACACAAAGTTGAGAGGGAGACACGGGGGAGAGGACCAGAGGAGTTGGAGAAGGGAAGTGGGCGTGAACATGACTGAAATGCATTGTATACATTTACGAAATTCTCAAACAGTATTTTAAATTATATTAAAACAAAGGGTAGAGTTCACTTAAATAATATTGGGACATGAAGTAATGGGCTAGAAGTTCAAAGCAGGACTTTGGAACGGATGCTGATCAGATGGAAGAAGCTAAGATTTGAGTGTCCACATCCTCCAAGTGGGGAGTGAAATCACACAGGATGGACAGAAGGATGGATAGAAGACAAAATCCCAAAGATACATAATTAAGAAAAGTTGGTGTCAGGGCCAGAGACATGGCTCAGAGGTTAGGAGTACTGATTGCTCTTCCAGAGGTCCTAAGTTCAATTCCCAGCAACCACATGGTGGCTCACAACCATCTATAATGGGATCAGATGCCCTCTTCTGGCATGCAGCTAGCTGTACATGCAGACAGAGCACTCATATAAATAAATCTTAAAAAAAATAAATAAATAAAAAGTTGGTGTCAACTTTGACTATAATTAGTGAAAATAAAATTTAAGGCAGTGTTCTTAAAAACATAATTATTAGAACTGCAGGTTTCCTCTCATCTCAGAGGCAGACACTCTAGAGAGCTAAACAGGTCAACAAGGCCTTTTCATGTCTTAAACAGAGATGTTTTCAGTTTATGTTTTCAATAATGCCAATAAGCAGGGAGAGAACAATTTTTATTATCTTTCTATTTACTGTCTTATCTAATCTAATTTCTCCACCTCTGATTATTTAGAAGACTTACCTTCTCATATGCATTTTCCAGAAACTCAATTGGACTTTTCCCAAATGCTATTGCATGACCAAGGAATGGGATTGGAGAGAAAATGTACGGAGGACTTTTCTGCAACAGAAAAATGAAAATTTAGTTTTCATTCCATTAAAAGAATAAAAGTTGCCTGGCAGTGGCGTATGGGAGGCAGAGACAGGCTGATCTCTGAGTTTGAGGCCAGCCTGGTCTACAGAGTGAGTTCCAGGGCAGCCAGAGTTACAATAGAGAAACCCTGTCTCGGAATCCAAAGATAGATAAGTAAATTAACATAAGTTTTATATTGAGATTAATGTTTAAAAAAAACACAAAAAATGAAAATCTAGTTTTCATTTCATTAAAGGAATGTTTTGATAGCCACGTTGAGATTAATGTTTTAAAAAGTATAAAAATAAAAATTTAGTTTTCATTCCATAAAAGAGGAGTTTCATTTGATAGCGAGCTTGAGATTAATATGGGGGGGGGAACACAGTATATTTAGGGGGGAGTATAGTCAAAAAGAATGAACTCAAAATAGAAATAACTAATCAAAAAGGTAGCACAATGATTTTATACTTTAGTTGTGTTGGTTATTGGAGGCTTCAGATGTGTCGACCATTGGTGGAGTAAACAAAAAATTTGGAGGAGAGCTGATTACAGTTCCATGGTTTCTGCATTGTATTCTGCAATACTACACTCACTTCAATCCCAGAGTCTTGTCTAGAACAGAAAAAGTCAACCAGTAACCTACAGAAGGAGAAATTCTTGCATTTCCAGGGAAAAATATGTCATCCCTCTCTGACTGAAAATAGCTAGCTCCACCAATATGAAAGAGAACTCCCCCAGCAGGAATTTTGTAGGGCTAATCTTAAAAAGGGCTTTAGATGCCACAAAGTGAGACCTGGAGGTTGCCAAGACTCTCTGTGAAAACAAACCTGCAATGATGAAAACGGATGATATACCTAAAATCTTTGGTGGTCTCAAAACACCAAAACCTCACAGTACTTTAGAATAAGGTACCTTTGTTTTTCTAGTGGCAAATACTATCTCCTCAAAAATGTGTAGAAGCTAGGTATGTAATGCACACCTGTAAGCTCAACACCCAGGGTGTGGAAGATGAGCCAAGGTGAGCCTTGGCTACATACCAAGTTCCACAGACACCCTGGACTATACAATAAGACCCCTTCTCAAAAAAAAAAAAACTTTAAAAATCACATGTCTAATAAAAGTAAATAGTCACTGCCTAGGGCTTGCTTGGGTTCAAAGAAAAATTACTTTTAAAGTCACTTGGTTGGAACTTGATGCAGGGTAAGATGCAGCTCGTCTTTACATTCCATTGTCAGAAAGGGTTGGTTTTCAAAGATACCGAATGTTGATTATAAGGTCATTCACGAAATAGTTGGTTAAAGAAACAGGTTCTTGAACAGTATCACAGGAATGGTCTTACCACATTCTTCTCATGACCTACGAACTGGCTGCAACCTCCCTGACACAGCCACCATTATGCTCAATAGACCAAGGACACTAAACACACAAGGCAGCACAGAGACTGACTGCCACCGGGGCGGCAGCTGCACATCTCTCGCCATCAATGCCCTCACGCGGCGGCCAGGGCAGCCCCAATTCCAGCGCGGGGATTCCGCGCAGACCACAGTGACTGCAGAGATCGGGGTCACCTGCAGCACCCGGTCCCCAGCGCGCCCGCCACCGCATGCGTCACCCCCACCCCGAGTACCGAGAACCCCTGGGGTGCACCTACCGCCCCGGCGGGCAGCTGGACCATGTGGCCCACGGCGAGGCGGAAGAGGTAGACCAAGCTGAGTGTGAAGGCGCAGGCGATGAGCAGCGTGGAGAGCAGGTTGCCGCCCGTCACTTGCTCCATCGCCTGGCCCAGCACCCAGCCGCCCGACTGCAGCAAGCCCAGCAACACCATCGCGGCGCCGCTTCGCTCCGCGGGGACAAGCTGGAGGCCGAGGTCGCCGCGGCTTCTCCGGAAAGATGGAGCAGGAGAAGTCAGGGGATGGGCTCCGGGAGGCAGCCCCGGCCTCTGGGTGTCTACAGGACCGGGCACCTCCCACGCCCACCGCCAGCCAGCGCGCCACCAGGACGTCACAGGCGGGGCGGGACCTCCCGATGGCCACACCCCCTGCGAGGTGCGGGTCGGGCGATCCTTGCGCCACGGAGCGGACCCCGAGGGAGCGGCCTTAGCCGGTGGCGCTGCGGCACTGGGAAGACTGAGATCGCTCCAGACACGAGCACGCTCTGGGAACCGCGAGGCACCAGGTGCCCGTGTGCCCGAGGAGCACGGCGCCCGGAGCGGGCACGGGAGGGCCCGGCGGAGGGATCTCGGGACCGGCGTGGTGGCGGGCGGCGGTGGGGGGAGAAGTGCTCTGTGATTGCACGGCGCGCCGCTGAGGTGATCTCAGCCTATGTGGCGTCAGCGGGGCTGGCGGTTCCGGCACCGCCCACTCCGTGGGGCGCTAAGCCGCTGCACCTATCCCGCTGAGGTCTGGGCATTCGGTGAGCCCAGCTGCTCGGGAACCCCGCGTTCGAAATTGTGGAGAAACACTGCCCCGTTTCCCAAGGGTGGAAAACGCTGCACCGTTAAGGATGTTTGGCAGGTGTTCGTGTAGGCCGCGTGTTGAAGTGATGCTTGTGCAATATGCTGCTGTACGAAGCAAGTCTTCCAAAATAAATACAGACGTCGTAAGAAAACTGAGGCCAGATGACCCCCAAGTCCCTATTCCCAGTAGCTTGCTTGCTAGATTTGAAGCAGGAGTTACCCCGATCTCACTCTGTGGCTTCAGATAACGCATCTCTGGTGACATGGTTCCAAATTTAACCCTCTTTCCAGATCTTTTATCATGAGGTCCGGACCAGCTGCATTTATTTATTCAGCCAGGATTAAGAGCTTAGGTTTTTGGCTAGCTTGGGGAAGATATCTCAGTGAAAGACCAAACTTCAAGGGCCTCTGGGAATAAGTAAGACCATCCAGCTACCTTCTAGATAATTCTACCTAGAGAGCTCACATTTTGTCTTAGCAGGTCAGTAAAGCCCCAGACTACACTCATGTCTCTCCACCCATCTGCCTTCCTGTAGGGTGCTCATCACTCTGTACCATGGAATTTTGTAATGCTCGATTATATTGCCCTAGGTAAGAGTCTTTGTTCTGATTTGTGTTACTACAGCATGAACTTTGTCTACCTTGCTTCAGGGCTGTCGTATGCGTCTTGATTTCCTGAATTCAGGCCATAATCCCAAAGGACACAACCAGGAACACCATAAATCTCAAATGTTGAAATTCTAAAAGATGGAGATCCATAAATAAAGGTCTGAGGGAAAGTGATTAGTATTTATGTTGATCTTGTTTGAGATAGGTCTCTCTGTACAAACCTTGACAGGCCTGGAACTCTCTTTGTAGAGCCACCAGCCTCTGGTTCTGGAGTGCTGGGATTAAACGTGTGCACAACCACTCCCAACCCTATTTTTAAACCTTACCTGTTAAGGAGGATTTATTTGAGGGTTGTGCAAAAGTATGCCAATACTTCATATACTATCTTAACTAGACAATAATTTTATACATAATTAAGTTTCCAATAAACTAGACAGTAATTACATTTTTGCAGTCGTGAAATTCAGGTATAATCATTACAGCTGTACTAGCCATAGTCAAAAAGTGAACTATAGGGTATAATCCCAAATACTCGGGAGGCAAAGTCAGGTGGACCTCTGTGAGTTAGAGACCAGCCTGGTGGTCTACATAGTAAATTCAAGAACAGCCAACTCTACATAGTGAGACTCTTAAGTCAAATACCCTGCCCCCCCCCAAAAAATGAATTATATAAATGCACATCAATATGGCTGGTAATTATCTGTACCTAGCTCTGTAACTGCAACCTGAAATACCATGACAACCCATGTTAATGAGACTAAACAAAAGCTGCTATGAGTTATAAATTACCATTTAGTCCAAGGAGCAGAGATCTCAAAGGATATCTGTTGTGGAAACTTACTTTTAGTTATGTATAAAATAATTGTTTTGTGCACTGTTGGGTAAGCGGCTGCCTAGGTCTTGGCATTTTGTATTGTTTGCAGGTATTGGCTTTCTGTGGGGGATGTTTGAATGGTAATGATCTGCATGTGCTATCAGTAGAACACCTGAGGAGCTCTGAATCAATAAAAAGACCTAAGCTCATATGTTCGGGTTTCCACTGTCTGTAGAGCGCCTGCCATGACAGTGGTTTCCTCTGCTGACATCTGACAGAGTGTGCACCTATGATTATGCCTCCGTGTCTTCTTGGCTGAGCTACAGTAGGAGTACTACTACAGATATCTTTTTATCTGACGAAGTTTCAACACACACCCCACACACACACACAACGTTTACATGCAAAAGTTACTTGTAATACAGACTCAAAGTCAGAAAAATAAAACGTGTAAAGCAGTTAGACCTGTCTAAAAGTCTTTACACAATTTACATCACTAGTATTGGATATAATGTAAAGAAATTATAGCAAGTTGTCAAAAATAATGATAATCATCAAAAATAGGAAAAGCTCTTGGCCATAGTATTTCATAACCATCGTGTCAACACTAGGAGCACTGCAACAGGAGCATTGCCAGGTGTTTGAGGCCAGCCTGGTCGACCAAGTGAGACTTAGACTAACCTGAATGAGAAAGTGAAATCTTATCTCAAGCAAACAAAAGAGCTAATCTGAGAAATAAGAGTATATTAGAAGGATAGCTTCTGCGCAGTTAGATAAAGGTATTCCCTAGAGCTGGCCAACTTTCATGATCATTAGTTACATTTTGAAGTCTGCTCTCTTTCATAAATAACTAATGTTGGCCTTTTGTATATGACTCTTCAAAGAACATTTTCATACTGTTTTTTGGTTTTTGTACATCTGTTTTCTATGTGGAACCATTCTTTTTGAAGTTCCTCTGAGTCAATATACACCAATATGAACATTCCTACGAAATTTTCTTATCCGCTGAATGGTGATGTGGGGAGTAAGTAGAAATCCATTCCAAGTTCACTCACCTACTGATAACACCACCAGTTTTTGCTTCATTTATTTGGGGCTCTTATTATTATCTTGTTATTATTTTACCCCCCTAAGGCATTAAAACTTTTTATAATATGTCTTACTATTAAGTTTTACCAGAGAATAGTTTTGCTTTGCCAATTTTTAAAATATTTTATTTTTAACCATGTGTGTGTATGTGTGTGTATATATGTGTGTATGTACGTGTGTATGTGTGGATATATGAGTGTGTGTATGTATGTGTGTATGTGTATGTCAGTGTGTGTGTGTGTGTGTGTGTGTGTATATGTATGTGTGGGTATGTGTGTGTGTGTCGGTATGTGTGTATGTGTATATGCATGTGTGGGTATGTGTGTGTGTGTGTGGGTGTGTGTATGTGTGTGTATATGTATGTGTGGGTATGTGTGTGTGTGTGTCAGTGTGTGTATGTGTGTGTATATGTATGTGTGTGTATGTGTGGGTGAGTGTGTATGTATGTATGTGTGTGTGTATGTGAGTGTGTGTGTATGTATATGTGGGTATGTGTGTGTGTATGTGCGTGTGTATGTGTGTATATGTGAGTGTGTGAGTACAGATGCTTGAAGAGTTCAGAAAAAGATGTCAGACCCCTGGAACTGGAGTTACAGGAAGTTGTATGGGTGGGTCAGTGTGGGTGCTGAGAACTAAATTCTGTTCTCTACAAGAACAGTACACATTCCTAACTGCTGAGCCATCTCTTTTAATACTTTTAATACTTTTAATACTTTTTAATACTTTTATTAATAATGAGTTTCATACAATGCATCTCCATAACACCCTCTTCCTGATCCTCCCTGCTCCACCATCCCACCCACCATGCCCTCAAAAAAGAAAGAAAAAGAAACAAAAATGAAATGAAACAAAAGAAAAGGAAAATCAAGTCAAGCTTGTGTGGCAGGAGCATGGATGAAGGGCTTCACCATGGTCTTTGGAGGCAGAAGGCTGCTCTGATTGTATTCTTTGGCTTGGTCCATACTAGCTTGAGAGGCAGCATGACAGAGTTTGACCTGAAGTTGTGCCTCACTGCCCAAACCCAGACACCAAGCAGGCTCCCTGGTATCTTGCAAGCACCGGGGCATCCCACAGACTCCTCAATATCCCATGGGGACCAGGGCTTCCTGCAGGCAGCCTGTCATCCCCAGGACCTCACATAGGCACCCGGTCACCCAGCAGTCATCAGGACTTCCCACATGTATCAGTGCCTCCCACAGGCACCCAGACATCCTTAGACACCAGGGCCTGCAGGCACCAGGACTTACCACAGGCACCAGGTGATCTCAGGGATAGCTAGGCATCATAGAAACACCCAGTATGCCTGCAGACACCTGGACATCATGTAGGCACCCAGTCTTCCCACAGGCAACTATGGGCATCTGGTCATCCCACCAGCACCTGGACAGCCCACAGGCATCAGGGCCACCGAGGACACCTGGATTTCCTGTAGGCACCCCAACATCCTGCAGGCACCAGGGTCTCTTGTATTGCCTTGTGAATTTCAAATTAACATACTTACAGTTTCTCAACTTGAAATCTTTTCAGAGAATTTTCTTTTTTAAATCATACCTACTTGCCAAAATTTCATCAATTGACACTTTTTTGTTTTGTTTTTCAAGGCAGGGTTTCTTGCTGTAACTCTGGCTGTCCTGGAACTCACTCTGTAGACCAGACTGGCCTCGAACTCAGAGAGATATGCTTGCCTCTGCCTCCCGAGTGCTGGGATTAAAGGCATGCACCACCCCTGCCTGGCCAGTTGCCACTTTTTGAAGGAGAAACAAGGTTTTCTCAGAAGAAACATGTGCTGAGCCCAGGAATGATAACAGGTAATAGCTATGTCAATGAAGAAGTGAATTAAGGGGATGAACCTTCTGTGAAGACAAAACCAAACCCACGTATCATCAGTAGAGCACACAAACTACTCATACAAATTGATCTTTCAGGATTCTAGCTCTGGACACTGATCCTTGACATTTATTGTCTCTAAATAGCTCTTTGTTGTTGCTTTGCTTTGCCCCATAAACTGGAATTGGACAATTGATAGACATGTCAGAAGATACGGCGCCATGCTTGCTTAAGCCTGGGTTATTCAAAGAGGCCACACAAACATGTGCTGCACATACACTGGCCAAAGTTCTGAGAAGTAAAGGGCTGTGGAATGGAGCATTTATCTCACCACCTCCAGGGCTCAGGAAGCATCTCAGACAATGGGGCCACAGCAATGTAAGACCCAGAGCAAGGAGTGGCGTGGGATAGAACGTTGTCTGCGGAACATGACACTGCTGTTCCACTCTTATCCTCGCTGTCTTTGAGATTACCGTCTCAAGACCTATGCAAGACTGAGCATGACGCTGTCCTGTCACTCGGGGAAGAAGGGTCTCTGAGCCTGCCCCTTCACTTCCCAAGGATCCATAGAGAGACAACAGTAGCTGGGAATGGGAGGAGTCATAAGTGCACCCTTCCCGAGTGTCTATAGGCACTTAACATCGTCACTGATTCCAGAGAGGGAGAGATGCTTCCTTCAGTGGTGTAACCACCGCAAAGGAGTGCATGCGTCTTAAATAATCCCATACCCTGGACTTGGTAAGCAATCACGACAAAACCTGCTAGGTAATCAAGTCAATAAATCAAGACATGAAAATAAAAGAATGACTAGGTGGCCAGATGGTGGTGGCTAACTTCTATAACCACCACCCCCCAACCTCCACAACCTTTCACTGTGCCTTTGTTTTATTGTCTTGAGATACAGTTTCACGTAGCCTAGCCTGGCCTTGAACTAACTACATAACTGAGGGATGACTTTGAACTCCTGATCCTTTAGCCTCCACCAACTCAAATTGGGACATCACTATAACCTACTTATGGCCTGTGAAAAGGAGCTGGCACAAATTGGCCCATCAGATAAATGAGATATTAGGAAAGAGGGGAGGCTACACAGCCATGGAGGCCGTGATGTAGGAGAGCACTACGAGGGACAGTACATCCTATCAGAGGCAGCAAGACAGGCTGTGTGATGGGAAAATGAGGGGGGCAGATTTAGCGTAGTAAGACTCTGCCTCAAAAAAATAATTAATACAAAGTATTAGCAAGATGGGAAGCAGAGACAGAAGAGCTGTCATGCAGCTCCCACGTCGGCTGTCCTGGAGTGCTCAATGCTGCAGAAACAGGAGAGCCACGTAAGTAGAAAGAGACAGAGCTGCTGACAGTTGTCCTCTCGTCTCCATGGTTGCACCATAGACTGTATGCATACACATGCACTCACGCAATAAAGTATAAAGATTATGTTAGCAATTTGGCAAGAGGCAATAAGGACTAGATACTTTCATTGTTCTGATGCTGTCCAATCTTCCTCTCCCTCTGACTTCCAGCTCTTACGTTTTCTAGGTCTTAAGTTTATTCTGACATCACAAGAAAATCTGCAAGGTCTTTTCCACTTTAATGTTCTGCGAAAATACCCCACTTCTAATGAGGCAGGTTAGAAGGAGCTGACACTAAGCTAATATAAACCCAAGGTAGTACTATTTCTACTGGAAATCTTCCCAGGAAGCTCTCCAGAAATGTCCAAGGGAGACGCCCTATTGGCTTGACTGGAATGACTCGCCACAGCCAATTTGACTAACATTAGTGGCTTCAGAGAAGAGGGAAATAGGTTACATAAAACAAGGGAGCTCCTCATAGGATACATGCAATAGATTCCTCATGGATGAGAATTTTTGGTAGCAAAAGAAAGGGAGAGAAAATTCAGGACAGGAAGGTAAAAGATGCCCATGCCATCATTCCCATAAGGACATGGAGCTGACAGAATACTGGCTCCAGCCTGATTTCATGAATAATGAGGACACCCTACTTCTATGCTAGGTGAAAACAGAGATGGTATATCGATTTTATTATAAGTCAGAAACTTCCTTCTCAACCCAATGGAAATCTCCAATGACCTATTATGTATAAATCTTGACTACTAAGAGTACTATATAAAAAAAATTTAATAGAATAATCTTCAAAGTCAGTGGCATCACTAAGACTAAGATAAGAAAACTATGCAAAGCCATGTCTGTAATATTTTGTTATGATGAAACCGGAATGACAGACACCAATCAGCACCATCTCTTAGTAATGCACGCAAAGAGACACAACAGGGACTAATCATGGCGACTCGATTTCAGTCTCTGGACCCACATGATGGAAGGAGAGAATGGACACCTGGAAGTTCTCCCATGACCACCCCCCCCCACATACACACACAGACACACATGCCAACTGGTGGCATGTGCATGCTCACACATGCAGAAAACATAACTACGACAAAATAAAAAGAGAGACAGGATAGGTAAATCATTCCCTTGTATCAGTAAAACGAAATAGGCAAAAGATCCAGTTTCAGTTCTGCGAGTGCATCCTTAGGCTTTCAGCCTCGGTTTCAGATCCCCTGGCTAGAGTTTGATGGCGCTCGTGTAGAGATTCAAAGCTGTGATCTTGTCCATGATGTCGTAGGCGCCTATCATATTGAGGGCCCGGACTAGCTTGTCTCTTAAGGCAGCGGTGGTGAGAGTGTTCTTCTCTGCTTTCCACTTAACAAAGGTGCGGTAGATTCTTTCACTTAACCGGATGGGGCTGTGGAGGGTTAACAGTTATTTTAATTACCAACCAAGAACATTAGTTTCAGCCACTTGAAGCTTGTCTAAGTTTTCAAACTTATTTACCACATTTAGGTGAAATTAAAGTTCACTGAAGACAGTGTGTGTGAACGTTTACCGTGAGCCTGATAACAGGGAAGCAAACATTAGCTCTGAGTTTTTTTTGCCTCAGTAGAAAAAAAAAAAAAACAACCCACATTTCAGCTTATATTTAACTCTTAAGACAATAACCATTGTGGTTGTTTACCATAAACCAATACTTTAATATATATATATATTAAAACGCATACTTTATATTGCTTGATCTCATTTGATCTTCATGACAACTTTCTGAGTTCAGTGCATTCATTTTGCCGCAGAAGAAACTGAGGCAGAGAAGGAGGCGAGGGACCTCTGCAAGGTCAGGAAGCCAGCAGGACTAAAAGCCACATAGCTTGTCCTCATGGCACCTCCTCCCCCTTGGTTACATCGTAATGAAGGATCACAAATATGTCATAAATGGAAGGCCGCCATCCACAGTAGAGTTTACATTAATGAAACTATTTCAAAACTACCAAGGTCATACAAATCCAGGTATGAGAGCGAATTTGTACCAAATGCCATTCATACTTACTTTTTTAAAGAGCTGCTACTTTCTAAGGTCGTCTCCATGTTTAGTTTTTGTTGCAAAAATTCGAAACTTAGTTCAGTGATATTGTTGGCAACTATATTGAATATCTTCTCTAAGATTTTCTCTATATTTGGACATAGAAGAAACATTATTTCTTTAGAAAAAAAAAGATACACATGAGTTAATATTTAGTTTTCTTCTGTGCTTTTATCAAACATGTCAAATAGAATTGAAAATGACAATATAGCATCGAACTGTCTCAAGTGTGCACCCTCCATCTTGTTCCTTCCAGAATCTGAGGAGTCCTACACCCTAAAATGGCTACATAAAAAGAACATTACTCGCAACTTCAAAGTGATCTCCAAATTCTTTCATTCCAAATTTGAAATGAGTTTGACTCCTTCCTCCAGTTCCCTATGTTTTATACTAACTACTTCAGGAAGCTAACATCTATTGTGAATATGGTATGTAGATGCATATTCATGCTAAAAATAACTTGCTTAGCTAGATAGTAATTTTGTTTTTGTTTTTGTTTTTTGAGACACAGTTTCTCTGTTGTAACTATGGCTGTCCTGGAACTCACTCTGTAGACAGAGATCCACCAGCCTCAGCCTCCCGAGTGCGGGAATTAAAGTTGTGTGCCACCACCGCCTGGCAGATACTTTTTTTTTTTTTAATTAGTAAGGCCAGGCATGGTAGCATGCCTTTAATACCTTCCCAGCACCTGGGAAGACGGAGGTAGGCGATTTCTGTGAGTTCGAAGCCAGACTGGTCTACATAGCAAATCCTAGGACAACTGGGACCATATAAAGAGATACTGTCTCAAAAAAAATCATGAGTATGTGGAGGGGTGGGTGTTATGTGCGTCTGATGTAGGTACCCACAGAGGCCAAAAGTATCAGATCCTCCAGAGTTGGGATTCAGACAGTGGTGAGTTCTCCCACATGGGTGCTGGTAACCGAACGGAGGGTCTCTGCAAGAGCACTGTATGCTCTTAACCATGGAGGCATCTTTCCAGCCCACCGGTGCCTTTTTTTGTTAAAGGAAGCTTCTAGACACTGTGATCTAGATTCATCTTTGCTGGCGGTAGTATTATGAGAATTTTCAAGTCTTAGGGATATCCCACACTCTGTATCGTCTCAAACAGGCTCTCGGCTTTTCATGTGGAAAAACTGCATACACACTGTTAATCCCTCAGAGTAGTGATGAAAAGAAAATCTAATTGCTTAACAAAATGCTCAGAAAGGGACTTTTATGATCCTTGTCAACTGAGAATAAATCCGTCTCCTGTGCTATACAGCTCCCAGCTCTACTGAGGATCAAAGCTGCAGGGTAAAGGCTCCATGAGCGTACAGAAAGGCGATGAATGTCTAGATTTCTCTCCTCCCCCAATCTCTGGGATGCTGCCATTGCCTTCTGCACTTACCTCACAAAAAGCAGAGAAACAGAACTTTAGCACAGGGGGGGTCAGCCATGCCTTTCTCTAGGGCACTGCACACAATAGAAATGCCACACTGACACTTAAAACTCTGAAACCCTCATTTTATAGAAAGAGTCCCTTTGAGTGTAGTGATCAGCGCAGTCAGTCTGCAGTGAGTTAAGACAGCCACCGGGACTTAATTTTCTCTCAAGTTCCTTCTACCACTGAGGCTCAAGTCTCAGAAAAGCCTCTCCACGGCAGCCATGTGCATGAGGCTTACAAAGGACGGTACTTTTAACTACAGCTTTGTCATTAGCTAATGAGATTATACTACACATATGGCCTTGGGTACGTAGACATGGTACATGACAGAATGACTGGGGAGCAGTTTTAGACATTCCAGTTCCCCGAGTGATTGTATGATCTGAGTTATCGACATAAATGGCAAGCAAGCTTTCAGAAAACGAAGATGACACATATTTTAAAGCTGCCGTCTTAAAGTCTCCAATCCAAGCAAGCTCTTTTACTGAACAGATGCCAGGCAATTGCTTGCACAGACAGTCCCTCACCCATTCACCCACCGTCTCTCTCGTCTGCTCTTTGGAGATAGCGTGCAATGGTGTACAGCTGTTTTCCTTTACAGATTTCCATCGGAGGTCTCACCAAAGGGTTGTCATCAAAATTTATCTCTTTCAGCCACAAAAGGCTGTATATAGCACTCGGCAGAACAGTCAGATTGTTTCCTAGTGAGGAACAAACAGAGCGATGGATTACACCTTTCCGTCAGACTAAACCGCAGAGAAAGGAACGACACGCGCAGAGGTCTCCTGTCTTGGTAATGTGCCCAAAGACACAAGACAGACTCGAAGTTCCTACTGATGTCCATGCTAGGAGGCAAAAGGGAGGTGTGCAAAAACCACTGTGGCCCCTTTGTCTCCTCAGGGCGGGGGGGGTGGCAAAATGAGGCCAAAGGCTCATTACAATACAGCAAACGACTTTGCAAGGTAGGCGCCTATCATTTTAAAAACAAGCTTTTTAAAAAGTTGCAGTTTTATATAACATATTGCATATAGTATTAGATACATTGCATTGAATTATTAACATATATGAATCATTACATATAATTGCATTGCATATAATTATAGTGTGCTCTCTATAATTAAATCTGTTGCATTTTATTATTAATATATTACATGGAATTACATGCGATATGTAATCAATATATCGAATACAGTATACAATATATGGTATGCTGAGTGTTTTCCCCCATGCCCCCAACTTTCCTTTTCTTACCCTTCCCTCCTCTTTGTCCTCTTTGCTCTCTTCAGAGACACTTCTCTCATGCATGCATGATTTTTTTTGTGTTTTCCATTCATTCTTTTGAAAGCTGTCCTCATGAGGCTAGAGTTTCACATTTGGCTGAAATCTAACGTCAGTTACTTAGATTGTGATTTCTGTTTTCAAAGCCTTGCACATCCTAGGCAAGCACTACAGTCTCAGCTTTCAGCTGCAATCTTAACGTGATAGCTAAAAAACTTTCTATTTTCTATTTTTTCATCTACATGTTTTATACTTTTAGCTTTACAGCTAGATCTGTGATGCCATTTTGAGTTATTTTTTATGATGCAATTTTCTCATCATATGGTACATATGACACAAGTGTGCAGGGCTCCAGGCTGAAGAGTGAAGTTGAAGCGGCGGGTGGTCCTCGCCCCCCTCGGGCTTGCAGGATACCCTGCGGACTCCGTCTCTTGAAGCCCTGGAAGCTGCTAATCATAGTAAACAGTTTGGCAAAATTTCTGCCTGGCCTGTGGTGAATTGTACACCTTTGTCTCTGCAAAGGCCATGAATATTGTGGAGGTTGGCCAGGTGTGCCCCTCCCCTGCCATGCTAATTAAGGCTTTCCCGCCCCAGGGAGAAGCCACACTCTTATGGGGAAAGATGTTATTTCCCCGTAAGAGAAGGAGAGCCCCTTGAATAAACGAGTTTGGAGTTTCATATCCATCATTCTGGACTCCCGGGCCTTCTTCGCGGCTCGTCACACATTTCTCGGGCCCGTGGATGGACAGCTCCGCGAAAGGTCACCGAACCACGAATCCCGGGGCCCCCATGCGGCCGGCCGCTTGGGTCTGGGTCCCTTAGCCTGGCCAGCAGGACGCATCCCGGACCGCTGCAGGCGGGACATCAGCCGCAGGGTAGGACCCCGGGCAGGACCCCGGGAACGAACACACCAGCGTGCCCGGAAAACGACAAAAGTTTTGTTGTAATTGTCTTTATTTGGTTTTCCTTTGGAGTTTTGGATATCTAGGTCTTTTTTAGTACCATTTATTGACAATATTATTCTCTATTGAATTACTTTTGTACGTTTGTTAGTCAGCAACTGCTCATATGGGCTTGCATCTATGTCTAAACTCTATTTCATCCCACTGATAATCACGTTTATTGTCTTAACAATAGCACACTCTCTTCATTAGAGGAGCTTGGCAGAAGCCTTCAAACCAGGTTCCATGAATTAACTGCTCTGTTCTCTTAAAAATGGTTCTTTCAGTTATTCTAGTTGCTTTGGCATTCTGTATACATTTAGAGTACTTTTCTATTTTATTTGTTTTTAAAAACATAATGCTAAGATTTTGGGTTAGAGCTGAGTTGAATTTGGACACAAATTTTAAAGCATTTGCCAAGTACCTACACTGAGATATCCAGGGTATAATACTACTTAGACATTGTATCCTTGATTATAGCTTACTGTAGATTCTTTCATGTGCTTTGATAGATGCTTATTTTATGAGTTCTGTACCATTTAGAATAGTACTTAAACAAGTGTTACCTTTGTTTCAGAGTCTATCTGATGGAGCCTGAGCTCTATACAGGCCTCAAACTTGAGGCAGACTTCCTGCCCAAGCGTCCCTGTATGCTAGAACTGCAGGCATGTGCCACCACACCCTGGAAGAGCACTTAAAATTCAATCCCAAGTCGTTTGATGACATTATGTAGAACTACTGTTCACTAATAATATTAGCGTTAACAATTTCTATACTTGGCCATGTTGCTAACTCGCTCCTTTTGTTGATCTGTTGGGCTTTCTACTAGTCAATGTGTCTGTTGTCATAGATAGTTTTGTCTTCTTGGTTTTGAACTGGACACACTCTTTATTTCTTTTTCCTTCTTTCTATTTTTTTTCTTCTTCCTTGAGACAGGAGCTCTCCACATAGCCCCGGAGATCCTGCAACTCACTATGAAGACCAGGCTGGCCTCAAACTCATACAGATCTACCTGCTTGAGAGTAGAGCTGTGACCACTATGGAAATATGTGAGGGTGGAGGTGCTTAGAAAAGCTAAAACAAACAAAACAAAGAAAACCTCCCTACTGAACTTGTGACTTGCTCCCAGGACACACGTAAGGACTCTCAGCTAACGCACCACGGTCTGTCTACCCATGTTTACAGATGACCTACTCACAATAGCTAAGAAATGAAGCCAGCTGAACTGTCAATGCACAGATGAATGGACAAAGAGCAGATGTACAAGTGAGAATTTTATTCAACCATAAAAGGACAAATTAATAATGGTATCTGTAGAAAAATGAATAAAATAAAAAAGAATAATAATTCAAATACTAGATCTCTAATTATTATTAAGCATATGCACATGTATGCACATGATATATATGTCTATATAACCCACTGAGTCCATTTAGCTTTGTTCATATGTACATGTGTCCAGGGCTGACCATTTGGAATTGAACAACCCATGTGGGAGCTTGTCCATACAGAAAGCTGACCCTCCCTCTCTCTGGAGTCACAGATAGCCTGTATCTCTTCACCTGGGGGTAGCATCATGTGGAATTTCCCGTCTACAGTGGCACGTCAACTAAGGTTGCCATTATGATGGTCTTGTTCAAGCAACCGCGTTGTTGAGAGTCCATGGGTGCAGCTTCCCTATCACGACTAGGGAACGCTACGTAACAGCACATATCCTAAGCCTCTGACTCTTACAATCTTTCTGCCTGCCTCCGGAGATTGTCCCTAAGCTTTGGGTGTAAATGTTGCCGTGGCAATGTGTCAGTTGGGGTTGGGCAACCACAGTCACTTAATCACTTGTTCTGACCAGTTGGGGATCTTTGTTTTGCAACAGTCTCCATCTGTTGCAAAAAGAAGCCTCTTTGATGAGGGTTGAGAGCTACATTTATCTGTATAAGGATCAGTATTCAGGAAACAGAAAGAAACTATGATGGTTTAGTAAACTGCTAAACTGGATCTCTCCAGATGCAGGTAGTTGGTTAGGTTTACAGGATCAGGCATGAATACCCTCCTGCTGAGTGGGCCTTCAGTACAATTCGACAACTGTTAATTATCCAAAGGCAAAAGTACCACTATTCACCTTAGTGGATATCTTGCTGGTCCAGTCATTCATCTGTTTCATAAGCTTTACAGGTGGGTAGGACTACCAGTTGCTCCTCCCCTTGTCAGCTTACACAAAACTTTCTGACACTAGTAGAGCTAGTCCTCAGGGTGGAGGCTGCTATGTCGGTTCTAGCTGGATTCTTCCCAAAGTGTGAGGTGTCTTGAGCAATAGCAATACTTTCAGATTCTGGGAGGCATTCAAGGGCTATGGCAGGAGTCGATACTGTTTTGGGGTTCTCTTTGACTCTCCTAACCAATAGCTAGAGAAGAAGCTTCTCATGCCTGGTACTAGAGTTTTCATTAGATAGTCCCTGACTCCTGGGAGGAACATTATCATCCAAATAGCATAACTTCATTTAAACTATGTATCTATGTATATACATATATTACATGAATTTTAAGTAAACATAAAATATGATTCCTTATGCCTTTTTCATACATTCTTAGGGTTATTTATGCTCCCCTCTGTATTGCCCCTTCTCCCTTCCCACCTAAAGTTCTCCCCACCATTTTTCCCATCTTCCCTCACAGCACCTGTTTCCTGCTGTTTCCACCTCTAGAGCTCTTTTCAAGGTGTGAAACCAGCTCTTCAACTTCGTGCTCATTTCCGGTAACTAGGAAAAGCACCGTGTGCCCCTCTCCCTCCGATGCCTACTTAATGCACTGTCTGAGGCTATTTTCTCAGCAGAAACTACAATTTAGACATGAATGTTCTATTTACGGATTCTACTTATTGCTTATTACGCTCGACACATACCTCTGAGGTCTAGGTGCTGGAGAACTTCTAAAGACAGGAAGGATGGTGGAAGAGAACTTATTTGGTTGTTGTACGCATGTAGACTGACCAGATTTCTCAGCTCCCCTATATTTTTTGGAATCTCTTTGATTGCGTTGTTGGAGATGTCGAGTGTTTTGAGTCGAGTCATATTAGACAGCTCTTCCGGAAGTCTTGTTAACTGCAAGGATGATGAAAATCATGCTTTTATACATCCATAAATATTTGCATCACTACATTTTCCCCTCTGAAAACAAGTGAAAGAGTAGAGTTTTGTTTTAGCCTTAGTCTAATGGAGACTTTGATTCTGTCACAGATCAGCACTGATCAGCGCTCCCTGATGAACCCTGTTGCTTGGGGCCCGCTTTCTTTCCCCACCCCAGCCCAGTTTCTGCTCCCTCCCACTCCTTTCTCGTCTTTCTTGTCTCCATGAGGCTGATGTTGCTTTGTCTTTTTTTTTTTTTTTTCCTTCCCTAGAGTTTTTCCAACTACTCGGTCACACTTTATCCTCATCACAAAAGCAATGGAGAAAGACACCCATACACCCTTATGTGTGTACACCACACACACAGAGCAAATATACACACACCACTCACATATAAAACAAATACACACCACACACACACCATGCACACTACACACATACACAGCAAATATACACACACACACCATGCACACACCACACACATATACAAACACACACAATACACACACACACCATGCACACACCACACACATACACACACCACACACATCCCACCCACAAGAGTGAGTAGGATTAAACTACGTTATGTAAGGCAAGATAAACATCATGCATGCAAATGGCTAGCGAGGAGGTGCCGGGTACAAAGAAGTGACGAGAACTGCAGAGAAACATGCAAACAAGACTGTGCAAGACTGAGAGCCAAGCTTATGTAGTAGAAATAAGGTCACCATAGGTGGGCAGGCCTCCCATTGAATTTCCTTCAAATATTCTTTCTAAAAAATTTTTTTGAGACAGTGTCTTTCTATGCAGCTGTCCTGGAACTGACTATGTAAACCAGGTTGGCCTCAAACTCACAGAGATCCACTTGTTTCTGCCCTCCCCAGGCCAAGCTGGGATTAAAGACATGGGCTACCACACTTGGCTAAATATTCTTTAAACACTTGCTCAGGGGCAGCTCTGTGACAACTGAACTATTGTTGACAGAAGAATCTTGCTGAGCAACCTTCCCTTAACCAAAGTGAAGTCAGCTCTGTGACTCAGCTGACTCATCTTCCTATGACTGGTTATTGAGTGGTCATTATGTCCAGTCCTTTAGGTAATCCACCTCCATTCTATCCAAGTGATATGTTCAACCACATGGAATATTCTTCTTAAGAAGGAGTCTTATATTTTTTTTCCATCTAAAGACTTTTGAAAGGATGTTGTAAAGACTTGAACTGGTCTTTTTGGCAACTACTTGGATCCTGAATTCCCCTTCTCCCTCCTTTTCCTTTCCTCTCTCTTCCTTCTCACACCCACATAACAATTCACAAGCAGCTTTAACTCCAGTTTCGAGGGATCCGACACCCTCTTCTAGCTTCCCTGAGAACCAAGCAGGCACAAAGTGCACATACAAATCCCGAAGCAAGACACTCACACATGTTAAAAAAAAAAAAAAAAAACATAAAAGAACAGTCTTCTGGAATGAAGTCTGTTGACTTTGAGGTCTGATAAAACAGGAAAGTAAGTCAGAGCATGGCCAAGGCAGTTGCTGGAGTTAACTAGGCATGAAACAACTGAAACATGGGTGAGGACAGAGGAAGGGACTTTGGGCATTACAGGGAAAATCGCCAACCGCGGAAGCCTGTGACAAGTGGGTGTGATGAGGTCAAAGAAAGAGTTAATGACAAGGAGAACATTAGGGACACACAGTCTAGAGGAGTCACAAGACACAGGAAAAGGGAATCAAAGTACTTAGTGTCAATTAGTCCAATTAGCTGGAAACTGTACTGCAGAACCAAAATGTGTATTTTAGTTCCAAAGCAACTTTACTACCATTTGTCTTATTCTTCATCCCATCTGCTTAGATCTCACATGACTACTGTGGCAGATCTGCTGAAAATGTATCGCATAGTAGGTGCTACATTATAAAGGCCAAGTAAGTTTGGTTCTGAAGTATATCCCCCAGCCATACGTTATAGAGATGCTCTCTAAGCAGAAACGAAGATTTTTTTAAAACATATTTTGAGGGATTTTGCTTTGGATAATAGTTCAGCATTAAAGGCAATCAGAGGACAGCTGCAGTTATTGAGATCTAAGTATACGTGAATTTTTTTTGTTTGTTTTTTTTCAAGACAGGGTTTCTCTCTAACTCTGGCTGTCCTGGAACTCACTCTGTAGACTACATTGGCCTTGAACTCATGGAGATCCACCTACTTCTGCCTCCCGAGTGCTGGGATTAAAGGTGTGCGCCACCATTTCCCAGCAGTATTTATTTTTTAATTTTTAAAAATTAAAATGTTTTCTAAGGCTTGAGGTGTAATTTGGTAGAGTTATAGTACTCATTGACCATGTGTGAGGTATGGGTTTGATCCCCAGCGCCACAATAAATAAATAAACAATCAAACAAATAAATAAATAAGCAAATATTAATCTATCAAATTTTCAGGAGTAATTTCCAAAGAAAACAGCTTGAAATATGAAAAATACATTTACGATGAAATCTGTTAAAGCATTATCATGAAGGAAACTTCTAAACGCTCGACAGAGGCTTAGTTACACAAATCATGTATTATAAAAAGTTATTTGGAAGATTATTATGATCTACCAAGGAGAAATGCCTACGTAGGATAAAATTTTAAACTGAGTTTGTCGTCTTTTTATAACTGATTATAAACCTGCATAAAGAAAAGAGACTAAGAGTACATTAAAGCAATTATGTAGTGTTTTTTTTATTATGAAATGCTTGTGGAATAATTCCTATCTTCTCAATTTTCTAGATTTTCGGCAATGCATTGTTGGTAGGAGGGCATCAAACTCAGAGCCTGAGTCGGGTAAGTGTTATCATACCACTGAATCACATTTCCAGCTCGACCATGTGCTTATAAGATACATGAAACTTTAAGACTTCTTAAAATAGTTAAGTAGATGACCCAGTCAAACTGCCTGAAAGCATGAGGATCGGAGTTCGGATCCCCAGCACCCACTTGAAAGTTGGGCCCATGCTTATAACCTCAGCGCAGAGGGGTTGAGCTGGAGACGCATTTACTGAACAGCTAATCTAGCCAATCCATGAGCTCCAGGTTCTGTGAGATACCGTGTTATTCCCAGTTATGCTCATGGAACTTTAAAACAATTGCTTTTGTACATTGTTGGGGGAAGGGCTGCCTAAGCATTGGCAGTTTGTTTTATATGCAGGTGTTGGCTTTATGGAAATCTGAGATTCAGATGTTGGCTCATGACCTGCACCTGCTCACTGCTCTCTGGCAGAGCCGCTGTGGTTCAAACAGCTTGCACTCTGAGATCTCCACGTGAAGAGTAAAGTTGCTGTGGAGGAATCCTTGTAGTCCCTCCCTCACAATCTCAGGCAACAAAAGGAGAACACTCCCCTTGGGCCTTGGGCTCCCTCACCATTAAGGTGATATAGCACAGCTGCTAAAGGATCATGGGATGAAACTAAGCTACAGGTTTCCTTTATTATGCAAATAAGTTTTTTTGATGAGGGGGTGGAGTATTTGTATTAATAAAACATCTGAGGATCTTCTGTATCAATAAAAAAACCCTGAGACCAGATGATTGGGGTTCCACTGTCCAGCATGGCTCCTGCCATGATAGGTGCTTCTCACTGCTGAGGTCTATGAAGATGTCTCTTTGTCTTTCTTGATGAGCTCACACAATAGCTATTGGCTACACCTGTCTCAAAAAAAAAGGCAGAAACAATGAGTGTGGTGACACACACATCTAATCCCAGCAACGAAAGAAGTAGTAAACCAGGCTGATCTCTGTGAGCTCAAGGCCAACCTGGTCTACACAGCAAGTTCCAGGGCTGCCAAGGGCTTTTTACTGAGACTTTGTTTTGTTTTTTTTTTTTTTTAAAGTGGCACAATTGAAGAAGACATCTCTGGCTTTTACACGCTCGCATCCATGTGCACCCATGTGCATCCGTGCACACACCCACAGGTATGCACACATATACCACAATTTAAAAAGTCTCCCAGTTCGCCAAATAGAAAGTAATCCGCAACTGTCTGCTTTGTTTCATACTGTATTTGAATGAAATGTTTTCCTGTAAAGCTTTTGTGTAGAAAGGTGTGTCTCTAAGCCATGGTTTCAAACATAGAACATTTTACCTGTTTAAAATACACATATACGCACTTGCGGGTTGTCTTAGGGCTACTATTGTTGTGATGAAACACCATGACCAAAAGCAAGTTGGGGAAGGAAGGGTTCACTTTTACTCACAGTTCCATATATAAAAGTTCATCGTCAAAAGCAATGAGGGCAGGAATTCAAACAGGGCAGGAACCCGGAGGCAGGAGCTGATGCAGAGGCCATGGAGGAGTGCTGCTTACTGACTTGCTCCCCAAGGTCACTCAGCCTGCTGTCTTATAGAACCCAGGACCACCAGCCCAGGGATGGCACCACCCGCAATGGGCTGGAGCCTCCCCCACTGATCACAAGTTAAGAAATGCCTTACAGCATGATCTTATGGAGGTATTTTCTTGATTGAGGCTCCCTCCTGATGACTCTAGCTTGTGTAAAGTTGACATAAAACTAGCTACCACATGCGTAGTTTACCTTCCCTCTGCCAGCAAAAGAGCACTCACTTTTTTCCCATTTGTCTGACTTATATTCAGCTCCTCCAGTGTACGAAGTAGGCATAGTTCAACAGGAAAATGTGTGAACTGATTGCTTGAGAGGTTTAATTTACGGACTCCTCTTAGCTTGGATATATCTGGAGGTATTTTCTGTAACTGGTTTTCTGAAATATCAAGTATTTGCAAGTTTCCTAAAGCACACAGTTCCTTTGGGAACATCTCGAACTTATTACCAGACAGAATGAGCACACGGAGCGCTACCATAGCAGAGACACATTGCGGAACGGTCTTGATTTGGTTTTTACCGAGATCCAGGTGTTTAAGGTTAACAAGGGAACATAAGTATTCTGAAAACACGGGGAGTTTGTTCTTATTCAACTCTAAGTGAAGCAGCTGCTCACTGAAAGATATATCCATGGGGATTTCTGAAATATAATTTCCATTAAAACTCAGGTAGTCTAGTGACTGCAGAGCACACAAGCCCACTGGGAAGTACATTATATTGTTATAATTCAACTCGACTCTGGTTACTTTTCTGCAGTTTTTGATTTCAATAGGGATGTGCGTGATTTGATTGCCTGAGAACTCCAAGCTGTTTATGTTATTAAGATGGGAGACTTCTTCCGGCATCTTGATCATTTTGTTTCTGTTTACGTGGAGTTGCCTCAAGTTTTTGAGCTTATGGATTTTCCTGGGAAGTTCTTCTATGTTGTTGTCACTAAGACTAAGATATTCCAACATCACACAGTGGGAGATTTTTCTTGGTATGTGTTTCAGTAAGTTTTTATCGAGGTTAAGAACCCGGAGTTCTGTGAAATTCTCAATTTTGGGTGAAAGGGCTTCCAGTTGATTGTCAGCTAGCTGGAGTTCTTTTATTCTGGGCAGTTGAAAGATTTCCACAGCCAAGAATGTGAGTCGATTGTGACTTAGAAAGAGGTTCTCTAAGGTCTTCAACTCCCTAATTTCTTTTGGCAAACTGCCAATCATGTTTCCAGTAAGGTTCAGTGAAATTAATTTTGGAAGGAAGCATAGAGATTTAGAAAAGATTGTTAATTGGTTATATTCCAGATTGAGACTCTGTAAGTTTTTCAAACTAGACAAAGAATCTGGTATGTGTGTTAGCATATTGTGACCCAAACTTAAAGTTTCCAAATTTCTAAGACCTTCTAAGCTATATGGAGGGAAAATCTCAATATGATTACTATCTAAAAAGAGTTGTCTCATATTCCCAAGTTGTAATAGTTCTTTAGGTATTTGTGATATCTGATTGTAACTGGCATTTAGTGTCCTTAAATTGTTAAACAACTGAATTTCCAAGGGAATTGACGCCAATCCATTTTCTTGCAAGGACAGAATTTCGAGTCCTAGCAGATCTCCTGGGTCTACCCCTTGGAAAGTTTTTATTTGGTTCTTATCTAAATATAGATATTTTACGTATCTGAATTTTAAAGTGTCCAGAGGGAATTCTTGTAAACCCTTGGCTTCAAGATTAAGTGTAAAGTTATCTGACTCTGAGCCTGATTCTTTCTGATTTTCCTCAGAGGACCGCGGACTAATTTCCTGCCCTAATTTGACAGTCTTGTAGTCTTCAGTTTTCGTCTCAGATGACAGGGAGCTCTGCTGGGTGTCTGTTAGTGAAGATGGGCTGCTGTCTGCTGTGTTGGTCACAACTTTTTTCTTTTTCTCTCCATTTCTCTTAGGCTGGCTTGAGGAAGAATCTGGTGACCGTTCTGTGTCCTTTGAACGATCTGCTTCATACATCTGGCTGGAATCTTCTCTGTCCAATTCAAGAGACACTTCGTCTAAAGGATCTGATGTTTCTTCAATAACAGGCTCCTCCAGGGACTCCAATCTAGAGAGTTTGTCAGACCCCACGTTATCGTCCTCAGACATCTTATTTACTGGCAGCTCCTAGACCAACTCAAGACTGTAACTTTACTTTTTCGTGTTCTTTTTTCCTTTGAGCCTACAAGACAAATGTTGATATTAAAAGAAGTGTAATGGAGATGCTATAATTACGCATGAGATGCTAACTGCAGATCTTCAACTCTCCCTCAGCTTCTCCAAATCCAACACCCCCCACCCCACCCAAGGCTCTGGAGCAGACCACTAGCTGGCCACTTTCTGTCCCCTGCCCCCATCTCCAGGGGACCACACAGATCTTCCTCTCCTAGGCTCCCTCCCATTACTCACTGTTTTTTTTATCCCAGACCACCCCCGACCCCGACTCTAGCAGGCACTCCCTGGGAACCCACAGACCACTCTGACCAGGCAAACAGGTAAGCTGACTTCAGATCTTCACCTACCCTTCCATCTCTCAAGTCCAATCCCCTAGTCTCATCCCCAGCTCTGTACCAAACCTGCAATGGCCTTTCCTCACTCTCTGTCCCCCATTCCCAAGAGGGTAAACAGATCTCTGCTTTTTTTCCCATTGTCTAGATGCCCCCCAGTACCACCCCCAGCACATACCCATCCCTACGTGCCAGCTCCCAATACCCACAAACACATTTTACCTGGAACCCACAGAGGACATGCCTATCAGGACCCCAGAAGAATTACCCACCAGGCAACACACATAGTAAGTGCCTGTCTTGAAAAAACAACAAAAAAAAAAAAAGCAAGAAAAAGAAGAAGAAACTCATAATCATCATATCCTGCGTTAAGAAAATGAATTTTTTCCTTTGAGATTGATTAGAAGCCAAGAGTGTGTGATCTCATCAGTCCAGCACTGAGAATCCACCCCCTCCTCCTCTGTCTCTCTCTTTCTCTTTCTCCAGAGTCTCACTATGTAACCCTGGCTAGTCTGGAACACACTATGTAGACCAGGCTGTCCTTAAACTTAGAGAACTGCCTGTTTCTGCCTCCTGAGCACTGAAATCAAAGTCATGTGCCATCATGCCTAGCTTTTGGGGGGCGGTGTGTGTGTGGCAGAGTGTTTAAATTAGACCTTAGGCTAGCATACTAATTGGTAGGTGTTATTATGGCACCCTCGAATATTTGTTCTTGTTTGGAGTCTCGTGTGTCCTAGGCTGTCCTTAAACCAAGTAGCTGAGACCACCCTCGAACTTCCGACTCTCCTGCTCCACCTCTCCAGAGCTTGGATTGGCATGAGCTACCATGGGGATTGACCCCAGGGATTTTGTGCCTGCTGGACAAGCAGGCTACTGACTGAGCTCCATCCCCAGCTCCTCATACCTTGTTCTTACTTGCACCCTTCCCTCCTTCCCTCCTACCCTTTATTAGTCTCTCTCTCACCCTCCACCTACTTTGAATCCCCTCCGCTGCTCTCAGGTTACACATATCTCATTTCCTCCTCTGTTCCTTTTTTTCTTCCCCATCCCTTAAATTCTCTTCTTCCCCTCTGTTTTTCTAGTTTGATGACCTACAGCGCCACCGACCTTCCCAAAATAGTACCACCCTGTAGTGATCAAGTATTCAAACACATTAGCTTGGGGGGAGGGGCAGTCCACATTCACGCTGCAACAAAAAGGAACTTAGATAGACGTAATAAAGTGTATATATATCAGACCTGTAGTTAACATGTACAAAGTGGGGGAACACTACAAGCATTTCTCCTGTTGATATGGTATTTTACGTGTTATGGTCAGTGAGATTGGAGCAAGGAATAAAGGGGTACCATTTGTTCCAGTTAAGGTTTCTATTGCTGTGACAAGACACCATGACTAAAAGCAACTCCGGGAGAAAAGGGTTTTTCCAGCTTACACTCCCACAGCACTGTTCATCATCAAAAGAAGTCAGGACAGTGCGGGTTCCTGACCAGTCTTCACCCACCATACAGTTCCACGAACTCTCCAGAGAAGAAAACGGATTGTTGAAGGAAAATTAAGACAGATTAATTAAAAATGAACTCAGTAGTTCATTTTTCTAGTGGGACAAAATATGACACACATACAGTGCTTTTAAGACTCGCATAGAACATGGCTTATGAATGGTAAAGAGTTTATTTTAACAATAATAATTAAAGAAATTAAATCTTAGAAAAATTAAGAATTAGAGAAAGCAAAATAGCAATGTGCACATTGGGAAAAAAATTACAAGACTTCCCTCTCTCACACAGACTTTGCTCAAGCTCAAATAGTAAAAAACTTCAGGCTTTCTTATATGCAGGTGTCAAAACATACATCAAAAGGGGAACCAATGCAAGGATGTTCATCCCCTCCCAGCTGCAGGCCTCTGATCTTCAAGGTTACTTTTAGTGAGTAGTCTTAACATAATAGTTTAATGAATAGCTGATCTTTGGTCTGCATACTTACTGTTAAAGGAGGCGGACATTCAAGGGTGAATTACCTATTTGTTTTTTCGAGCTTTCTGACCTACTGTCTAGACTCTTTGTTTCTGATCTCAACCATGACTCTGTTTCCATGGGAAGGGCAGTTCAACCAAGAAAAAGTTTTTATGATATGTCTACAGACAGCATGAATAGTTCTCACATGCCAAAACTTGAAGGTTAGTTTACAATTACTTAGAGCTGAGATGGCAGTGTCCCTCTCCCAGCCAGCCCAGGAATTGATTTGAGTTTTAATTATTAGGCCAAATAGACAATATTATTGATGAGAGGCTTTTTGTCACCATACAGTAAAGCTGAGAAAGGGGCAAAGCAGTTGGCGGGCTTCGGATTCCTAGCAAAGGGAAAAACCAGGATCTTTGTCATGCTGATTATGTCTACTGCTTGGGTATCATCGGCCCTCAACAGGACAGGAACTCAAACAGGTCAGGAACCTGGTGGCAGGAGCTGATGCAAAGGCCATGGAGGGGTGCTGATTACTGGCTTATTTAACATGGCTTGCTTAGCCTGCATTCTTATAGAACCCAGGACCACTAGCCCAGGAGTGGCCCCACCCACAGTGGGGGGGATGCTTTCTCATCAATCACTAAGACTTGCCTACAGCTGGATCTTATGGAGGCATTTTCTCAATTGAGGCACCCCCTCTTCAGTGATTCTAGCTTGCGTCTAGTTGATATAAAACTAGCCATCACACCATTTGTAAGAGGTAAAATTAGCCCTATTTGCAGACTACATAATTCAAGACTTAAAAGACCCTTAAGACACTACCAGAAAAATCAGTACATTTTCTGGATCTCTATAATGAACTTGCTATGAAATAAAACAGGAAAAAATCAATTCAAAATAACTTCAAATATAAAATAAACACCAAGGGGTAATGCTAACTAACCAAGGAAGCAAAAGACGTCTACAATTTGTTTTAAAACAACAACAACAACAAAAAAAAAATCCAAGGTCTTGTAGCCCAGGCTGGTCTTGAATTTATGATCCTGTTTCCACTTCTTGAGAGCTTGGATTTGTAAGAATACACCAACACCCATGGCTATGTTGTGGAAGTGTATTTTTAGTTGTGTTTAAAATAATTGTTTTTGTGTACTGCTGGAAAAAGGGATGCATACGCCTTGGCATTTTTGTATTATTTGCAGGTGTGTTGGATTTCTGTGGAGGTTGTTTAATTGCTAATGATCTGTATGTGCTATCAGTAGAATACTGGAGGAGTTCTGAAAGAAAAAAAACACCTGAGCTCAGATGATCAGGGTTCCACTGTGATTATGGCATTGGCCATGATGGTGATTCCCTCTGCTGAGGTCTGGCAGGGCTTCCATGTATGAAAATGCCTCCTTGTCTCCTTGGTGAGTCCCACAAAGGCATACAACTACATGGATATATTTTACAATTTTTTTAATTGAGAAAAAATTTTGCAGGACCTCATACATGTTAGGCAAGCAATCTACCACTGAGCCACATACTCAGGCTTCAAGAATTATTAATGTTATGATCAAAGACTGAACTTCTCCTCAGAATGCCAGTCACCTAATAGTAGTGTTTTCCTGAGAGGTAAAATTAAATAACCCATAATCATGTCATATTCCATGGGTGGTGATATAAGAAGTGAAATAAATATTTTTAAATTAAAAAAAAAAAAGACATTTTTGGTGGGGGTAATAGGATTCCACAGAGTAAAGTGGATCCACTCAACCTGGTAACCTGAGGAAAATTGAACTAAATGATGATTTGCAGAGGTGTGGCCAGAGTAGGGAAACCACACTTTAGTTATCTAAGTCATGAGGAAATTATTTTGTGGGTGCCCTATGGTAAGGAGCTAGTTTGCTTTCTCGTATGTCTAGCCAATTGTACCAACAAAGTAGGTTCACTGGGCGATGGTTTCTGATGCTACTTGTGAAAGGGCCCGGGAACCTGGGGTTCAGATTCAGATTCAGAACCAGGACCAGATTCCTGAGTTAAATGATGATCTTTTTGAGTCTCAGGATTAAGCAACAAACTTCCTCAGGCTTCATTGCCCAGGTGCTAGCTGTCACCTACTTGTAAGGGACACCCCCCCCCCCCCCATTCCCGCAGCAGACAAGCAAAGCCAATCAGTTTAAAAGACAACAAAGGCAGATTCACTCGCAGGGGAATCTGAGCCAGTCAAAGTTGTGCACGTCCTATCCCCAGCCCTCTTCCCCTGCACGCCATAAAATGCTAAAAGACAAAGGAATCTGGGTTGGCCTCCCATTTTTCCTGCGTGGAGACTTGTGGAAGGTAAACCCCGACACACCGGATATTAAAAGCCTCATGCGGTTGCATTGATCCTAAGTCTCCGTGGGTTTTCTTTGGAGGTCATCTCTCGCCGGTAAGACCCTGACAGGGGCTCCCGCCGCCGTGGGGCCCGAGTTTTTTCATTGGAACGTGGGTGTGTAGAAACGCTTCCTGGCTTAGCGTTCAATTTCCTTTTAGCTTCTCTAGGTTTCTATCAACATCATGTTTTACTTACCAAAACTTTCCAATAAATCTTGATACTTGATAGGGCAAATGTGTTCACTCCAGAGCTTTTATTTCAAAGTGGTTGTTTGCAATGAATTTTCAAATCAGTGTGTCAAGTTTCACAGATGTCTTGCTTGGATTTCAATTAGAGTTGACTATACTGGGTTGGAGGTCAGATCTAAAGTAATCTTATTCCTAGGTGTTTGGCTACTGTTATGTAAAAAGATACTCTTCTTTGTGATTTGAATATGACAGGAAGATCTGTTGTTTTATTCTGAGAATAGATTTCTCTGTAGCCCAGGTTGATGCAGACTCATGAGCTTTCTTGTCTGAGCCTTAGCTGCCTGGGTGCTGGGTTACAGCGTGTATCACCACGCCTACCTTAATTTGAACCATTTAAAAGTGTTCAGCTCTTGGTAGTAGATACAAGAGCGTTTTTTAAAGGTGCAAAGCTTTTAAAAAACAAAAAACAAAAAACAAACAAGGACTGCAGTATGCGGGTATTCTCACTTATTAGTGAGACAGAGTTCGAAGCTTCTCTCCCACTGGCCTAAATTAGGTCACATGTCCAAGCCTGAACCAATGACTGAGGCCAGGAACTGGAATAATGTGTCTCTATGTTTCAGCCTAAGCCGGAGGTAGCAGCTACCTCCCCTAAATCACAAATGTTACAGAGGGACAGGTCACCCCAAAAGAAGACCAGGTACTGGAAAAGCAAATGCTATCTTTTACAGCTTCTTAGAGGTACTATTGTTGATCTTGCCACATATTCCACCACCATCCCCCCCCCCCCCCGGGGAGTGGGGGACAACACTGAGAGCTTAACATACAGTATCATTTTCCAACAAGACGTAGCTATTCCCATAGAATGATGTAAAATTTCAAGTCAGCTCCTTAGTCACAGCCATGCCTCAGGTGTTCAATAGCTACATGTGGCCAGTCACTCACTATCTTATTGAGTAGTGTAGACTGGTATTATTTTTATTATGGTAGTTAACTGGGGTCGTTTGAAAACAAGTATCTGAAATTTTTTTTTTTTTTTTAAATGGCTGTATTCCACTGAAGGGGTCGCCATCAATTTCCCGGTGGGACGGCTTGACTGGTAAAGGTGTTGGCTGCCAAGTCTGACAACCTGAATTCGATGCCTGGATATAGAAGGCCTAAGCCGACTTCCCCTGCAACTCCCTCTCTCTGCATGCGTACCCTCCCCCGCAGATGTTGTCAAGGCCAAAATACTCACCTAAATAACGTTCTAAAGATGTATTTGAGAAAAATCTCCATTCTCATGAGCGTAAAGTCTTATTAAAAACACATTCCCAATCAGGCAAGCAAAACCCAAACCAAACTGTTTTAACAAGTACTAATAAAGATACAAGGTTATTTGTTACCTATTTGAAAGTTGTGGGCTTTTTTCACAGAGTGACATCAACAAATTGCTCCCACGGCTGCGGGAAGAGCACTGAGCGCGGCTAAGGCAGCCTGGGGACCGAATGCAAGCACAGCCGAGGCAGGCTGGGCGCCGGGAGCGAGGAGGTGTGCAAGGCTGCAGACCCGAGCGGAGCACCTGCCATGGCTCGGAGGTCCGGGGCAGGTCCCGCGGGCGGGTCGGCGGCGCACCGAGGTCATCATGGGCGCGCATGCGTGCGGCGGTCACCCGTGATTGTGGCGACGGAGGTGGCGCAGGCCCCGCCGCGTCCCGCCCTCCGGCGTTAGTGAGCACGCAGGTACCGGGGTACCGGGGTGTGGTGGGCCCCGCTGCCGCCCAGCTCCCCGGCCCAGGCCGCCGCCGCCGCCGCCGCCGCCGGTTTGCCCACTGACGGTCCTCGCCTTGGGAGATCTGATCTAGGTGGTCTGAGCTGAGCGGGACGGCACAGAACTCACCTAGTAATTTTCTTTGACTGGGCGCCAAGTGGAATTTGGGTACTTAAACTTATTTCTATTAATCCTTGTATATAAAAAAAGTTTTTCAACTTTTACAAAAAAAATTCTACTTCTTTTTAACATGTGTTTTAAATTTATGTATGGTTAGATTCTGTGATCCAATCTGAATTTTTACACATATACTATTTCGACCACCAGAATATTCTTCTCTCCCCCAAACCCTTCATGCTCTTTTACCCTTTACATTCTCATGTTTTCCCACACCCATCCTTAAAGACTAGTAACTGCTATATGCTTTCTGTCCTGCAGTTTTATCTTTCCGAGAATGTTCCTAAAAGGAATGCTACACTGTACAACCTTTTGAGTTTGGCTTATTCAGTTAGTGCATTGGAACTTCATATTCTTCATCAATTGTCTATTTGTTTTGGAGTATTATCTCATTGTATGGATAAGTGCATTCACTCACCACCTGAAGGACATTTGGGCAGTTATGAGAAAATACAGTTCACAGTGAAAATGTATCCATAGAGAATGGGTAGAAGGAGCATACCTCAATTGAATGAAAGCTATGTATGACCCAGAGCCAACATAATGCTCAATGGAGACAAACTTGAGGGAGTTCTATTAAAATCAGGGACAAGATGAGGCTGTCCACTGTACTATTTAAAATAGTGTCTGAGGTTCAAGATATAAAAAGAGAAGGAAATAAAGAAGATACAAATGGAAAACAAAAACCAGTATCCCTGTCTGCTGATTATACAATAGAACACAATACATAAGAAATCCTGAAAATACCATCAGACAACTAGATCTGATACATACTTTCAGCAAAGTGACAGTATAGGAGATTAACAAATAAAAATCCACAGCCTTTCTATATACCTATATTTCTCTGAGAGAAATCAGAGAAACACTGGAAGATGGAAAGACCTGGAAACAATGGAGAAGACGGATTAGGAATAAATATTGTGACAGTGACTCTCCTGCTAAGAGTAATCTTCAGAACCAATACTATTCCTATCAAAATTGCCATGCCATTCTTCACAGAAAATGAAAAATAACCTTATTTGATAGAAAAGTACAAATTATGGCTGGGAAGGTCATAGCTCTAGGGGATAACTTACTACTGTTCATCGAAGTTGACATGGTCAAACTGTCTTCTGGATATCTGTTTGTATCTATGATAGCTAATCTTGTCAACCTGACACACCCAGCAAGAGGGAACCTCAAACTGAAGAACTGCCTCCCTCAAACTGGTCTATGGCCATGTCTGTGAAGCACTTTCTTCATTACTAATTGATGCAGCAAGTCCAGCCGTTCCTATTCAGGCGGGCTTTATACAATAAATTTAGATGAACAAGCCAGTAAGCAGAATTCGTCCATGGTCTAAGCTTCAATTCCTGGTTCAACCGATTCCTGCAAGCTGAAATAAACCCTCTTCTCCGTAAGTTTCTTTTGGTCAGTGTTTTTATTTTTAATTTTATTTTTTTTTTATCACAACAGAGAAGGAAACTGAAACAATACACACAGACAGGTACTACTCCCAGCCTGAATTAGAGAAGCTTCCCTTCACAGTAACAGTAACAAAAGCAGATTTTTGGCTGGCTGCCCAAGGTGCTGAGAAAAAGGGAAAACGAGTACTCAGACCTAAATACAGCATTTATACCACCATCTTTAAGGGCCAAGGAATTCCAGAGGGGCAGAATGTAAAAGCTGGAAGATAATGGTAGCAAATCATAATCTGGGCATGGAAGGCATGGCACTGCAACCAGGAACTCACAGTAGCTCTGGGTACCTGCAGAAGATTAGATCAGCCAGTTACGGATAAGGGAAGAAGTCAGGGGTCCAACCTTTCCCTGCTGAACTATTTATGAGATATTGAAGGATTCTAGGGGAGGGGGAGTCATTGTCTTCAGATGTGAACCCCGTGGTGAGCCCACCAAGCTCCATTGGATAGTTCCATACCCATGGTCACGGACTGTCCTGATTAAACTCATTGGGTCACAAAACAAAAATATGGGAAAGGGATCTACAGGAAGGAGGGGAGATTTGACAGGAGTGTGAGTGAGATAAGGGTGGTGGTGGTGAGGGAGATCACAATGTAATAAATACATGTGGAACTGTGAAAGAATAAATTTAATTAAAAAGAGGTGGCTTGTGTTCAATATTATGGAATTTGATTCTCTTTAGAAGGAGAAATTGTGCTGCCTGGGCCTGTGAGGGTGTTTACAGAAAGAGCTGAGGCGAGAGGACCCTCCTCCATCGCAAATAGCCCACATCTAAAGCACGCTTGCTTGCTCGCCTTCACCTCCTGCTAGTGAGTGAATCTACCCTGTGGCTGCCACTCCTGCACTGTGATCCTTCACTGATATCAGAACCTAGTGCCTTGAGCCTTTCAGCTCAGACTAAAGACCAGCAGTTGGTGTAGGAGTCCTTTAACACTATATTTTAGGGCTGCAGAGGGATCCTGGTTCACAGACTAAGCAGCTACTGAGTTCCCAGCCTCTCCGGTATGCTCACAGCCACTGTTAAACCACCCAACTCATCGCATATACTAATCTATACAGATTTGTAATTTTCATATTCATCTTATCAGTTTTGTTCTAGAGAATCCTGACTAGTACATCCAACATGTAGGACAACTTTATGACCAATAGATCTTTGAAATTTAAAGACACTGGTCTCCTGGGTTGGGAAGATTACAGTACCTAGAATAATAAAGATACACTAATTAAGTTTGCTTGCTCATTTGTGACATTAATACTCCCATAAATGAAACAATCAAGCAATTAGGTATTGCCTCCTATAATGCAAAGGCAATATAAATAAGGCATTAAGCCAAGACATAAAAATACAGTGTACATTTAACAAGTTCGACTAGAGATTGTGACACTGAGGAAGTATATGTATACATGCTTGTGTGGCAGCCAGTGGTCTAATTTCTTAATATAAAGTCTTTATTAGACCTGAGATTTAAAAGAAGAAAACATTCTTAGTCCATCCCTGGAACTTCCAGAGAATAAAGGAATGTTCTAACAGAAAGTGAGCAACCAACCGGCAGTGATGAGACACCAGGACGGATGCCAGGAGCTCAGCAACAGCACTCGGAGGAGAGCCATCTTGTGCTGACACACCTCTAATGAAGAATTTTAAAAATACCTCAAGACATGGTTACAGACTATAGAAGAAATGTCAAGTGGTAGATCCAAGTACAAAATACATTTTATTTATTCAAACCATGTTGATTTTCAGTATATTTTGAAGAAACACACAAAAGTATATCAAAGCTATATTATAATTTCATCACATTCCACACTAAATTCTTTACTATATTTACCAAAAATAACTTTTTATAAAGCTTACTATTTTGTCTAATATAATACTGTCGATCTCTATTTCTTTGTGTTTCTCTCAAAAATTAGAAGAGCTTATAAGCGTATTATATAAAACTAAGTGGTATATTACACACCAAACATGAGTACAGATTCTGTACAGTGTATGTAACAGCATACATATATATATACTACAAGAGACTACCCGCCTTGTTAAGTCATATTTTAAGAAATCTTTCATGGAAAAAACTCTGCATTACAAAATGTGGTGGCTTGAGTATCAGCTATTCTCTTTTCATGAATTTTTTTCAGAGGGCATTAGTTGTCCATTTAACTTCATTAGCAGCTTTACCACAAGACCAGCCTATAAAATAAAACACACGTTAACAATAAACAGGAAACACAGAAGTTTAAAAGACATACATATAGTACTGGGCATTTTCATACCTATTAGAAAGGTAACATATTAGGAAGAGACAGCATGTCAAATAACTGGGAATATCTGACACAACTGCAAACCGGCAGACTTAGTTCCAGACCTGTAGCTATGAGCCCTTTGCAGTTAAGAACTCCCTTTGCCTAGCCTACTCCAGCCTCGTGGGTCGGAAGCCATCTTTCCCTGGTCCAATGCACCAGCTCTCCCGCCATCTTTACTTGGCCTGGTTTAGGTCACACATCTCTCACATGGCCAATCTAAGGAAAGTCAGATTATCACATCTGACACACAACCAACAAAAGGAGTCCACACAGCCAGGTCAAATGGCGAAAACAAAAACAGCATGACTGGCCGAAACACCATGTCTCCTGTCAAACCCACTAGTCCTACAGAAGTGTTCTATAAAGAGAACTACCTAGATGAACCCCCAAGACATAAGATTTTAAAAGAACAATCATAAACTTTATTAAAGAATTCAAGGAATTTACAGAAGATATGAACACATATTTACTGAACTCCAAGAGGATAACAATAAACACTTGAGGGCTAAGAAAATACACACAGCTGAATGAAATAACAAATATTCAGGATTTGAAAACTGAAACTGAGTTAGAGAAACACTGATGATAACGCAAGCTGAAATGAAGACGTAATTGAAAAACTCAATGTGCCAATTAGAAAACTCAGGGAACTCTTACAAGCAGAGTGAATCAAGCAGAAGATAGATATCTGGACTAGACGATAAAAGAATCTAGACTAAATAAACAAAATGAAAAATTTTAATAAGCACAGGAAAGGAAGATATAAGAAATGTAGGACACTATCGAAAGACCAAATCTTCAAATTACAGGCATGCAAGAGGGAGAAGAATCCTGGGCATTCAATGGCACAGACCAGATCTTTAACAAGATGAAAGAAGAAAACTTGCCCAAACTAAAGACATACCTGTAGAGATACAAGTAGCGCACAGAACACCAAATAGACAAGACCAGAAAAGAAATACCCAAAGGCATATCACAGTTAAAACATTAAGTATACATAACAAAGAAAAAGACTGAAAGCTGCAAATCAAAACAAAACCCTACAAGTCACATACATAGGAAAACCATCAGAATAACACCTGATTTTTCAATGGAAACTCTGAAAGGCAGAAGAGCCTAGAGCAATGCACACCAAGTACTGTAACCAGGAAAACTATCTGTCATAGTTGAAGGAGAAAGAAAAAACGTTCCATGATCTACGCATTCTAAAAAATTCATTACCAACAAAAAAGCACTAAAGAGAATCCTGGAAGCAATGCTTCAAGCTGAAGAGAAGAATACCATAGCCAAGAGACCCCAGAAGGAAGAAAAATAAAATCAAACTGCAAAACTGATCAAAATGATTGCAATCTACACACACCTTTCAATAATAACTCTAAATATTAATGGCCTCAATTCACCAATCCAAAGACAAAATGAGCTGAGTGGATTAAAAACACAAAATCTATGTGTTGTCTAGATGAAACTCAGCTTTAAAGATAGACACTGCCTTAAAGTAAAAGGATATAAAAAAGTATTCCAGGCAAACAGGATCAAGAAGCAAGCACGTATTGTTATCCTAATATCTGGCAAAATAAGCTTCAAACTAAAACTAATCAGGCAAAGAAGGAGGGAGGTAGGTCAACAAAGGACCGAGGGCAACAGACAACACCATGGCTGTTTGATAAAGCCTCACGGAATAACATTATTTTATAATTACCTAATATTATACACAATGCATATAAGTGTATGGACACACACACTGCTACCTACAAGAACCACAGACTAACAAAAACCCAGTACTAGGAATGAGACATCTCCTTTGAATGGTTGGACAGGGAGTCCAGGTGACTCCACAAGACAATGTGGACTATTGATGTAGCTCCTAGTTGTCTCTCTGGGTTGAGATTGAAGGTGCTCCCCTACCACACACTTCGGACACAGGACTCGGATAATTTGAGCTGAATCTGACCAGAAATCCTCTTTCCTATGGTCTAGCATTCACAGTTCTAGAAAAAACTATACAGCTGCCAAGGAAAGGAAGCAATTAAGCAGTCCTACGCAGCTGCAACACCTATGAGCCACAGCAATTACCAGTGTGGCAAGATACACATAAAGAGCAATTAATATAGCTGGCATTAATATATCAATGGTAATCAAGACCTGTCTAATCAAACTTAATATCCAACAGGGAAATCATGCCTGGAGCAGACACCCAGCCAGCTTCCTGTGGCTAGTGAAATCATGGACCTTAGAAAAGATTCTACTTATGTCACTTTGCTAGAGCAGCATGATTCCTTACTATATTCCAAATCTTATCCTCATGTCCAGATTAAATGTAGCTATCACCCCTCATCAAAGAAGACTTTCTTCACAGCAGATGAAGACCAACACAAAAAACTGGACACAATGCAGAGATCCATAGATCACAGTAAACCCAGTGCCAACAGATAAATCTACATCATAGCTCCTACATCTAGGGCTCAGGGAACACTGCAGAAGAGAGAATGGAAAGGTTGTAAGAGCCAAAAAATCAGACTTTTAACAATCCACTGTGGAATAGTCTGATAGAAATAGCTCCACAGATAAGACCTGGACAATGGCAATATCAGTGGACATGTTACTATGGAAAGGAGGAATTTTAGTGGGATCCTACCCCTAGACAAAGAACTACAGTCAACTAATGGTTGCTGGGAGAAAAATTAGCCTCACTCAGGAATAAGTCCCTTCATTGATTGTTCAGTGCAGAGTGGTCAGCCCAGAAACTATAAACACGCAAACGACAAGAATAGCCCCAGCAGGTTGTATTTGTATGTATTTATCTGCATGTGTGCACCTGTGTGCACACATAAACACAAGTATGTAAGAATAATAAAGAAAAAGAGGCTACCATCTTGAGGGAAGGAGTGGGAGCGGTTGGAGGGAGGAAGAGAAGTGATGTAATTCTACTTCAATTAAAAACATTAAAAAGTTGGTTATAGAGGAAGAATTTACTTAGGATTTTGAGACACTAAAGAAATGACTCTGAATATAGAGAATGGTTCAGATATATATTGGTCAAGAAAAGGGAGGAACTTTAAGAAGAGACAGAAAATAGCTAATCAGAATTAAGAGAAATGGCATAAGGAAGAACTTAACTGCTTTAAAACAGAAAATACATTAGTCTGCCAAGTTTCTAGCTCCTTTAATTAGGAAAGGAATTCCATCTTTCTTGGTCTTAAATATTAAATTTCATCTAATACTAAAGGTTTCTGGGGAAGTTAAATGAATTAACAATTAAAAAAAAAAGAAAGCACTTTAGTAAAACTAAAGTTTATTATATAAGTCCAAACTAATTATCAGTACTTGCCTGTTTTGTGTGTACTATAAAGCTCATTTTATTTTCCATACTATGGATTTGAAAACAAGTACCAGCATCTCCCAACTGCCACGTGAAGGAACAATACTTAAGACTGATGAGTAAAGCCTGTAACAGAATTAGAAATTATTATGCTAAAATAGAGCTAAAAGTAACATTCAGTCAGTCATGGTGGTACATGCTTACAAATCCCAGGACTTGAAAGGTGGAAGCCGAAGATCAGAAACTCAAGGTTATCCTCAGCTACACAGTCAGTTGGAGACCACCTACATGAGACCCTGTCTCAAAAAGCCTGACACCCTACACAAGAAACGCAATGCAACACTTTTCTTCACTTAGTGTTTTTATAGTGTTTTACCTAGTCATTAAATGTAATTAATCGGAAATTATTTTTTAAAGTCTATTTATAGAATCCACACTAACCTCACATAGCCTGAAGCACAGAACCCAGAAGACAGACTCCAGGGACTACAATGAACAATAATATTATTTGTATCAGATTAATAAACATTTTTAAAGATGCCCGTTCCCAATGCTTTGAGCATAGTAAGAGAAGTGTTTATTTTACTCAGGTAAAAAGTAATTTCTTTAATGTATTCAATACCTTTTCTGAATATATAAACAATACTTTTAAATCTGAAATGTGTAAAGTGGGATTAACAAGATGACTTCAGCAATTTCATTCCACTGTTAAGTATTGATGTGTTAATATTTATTGTAGAAATAAGAAAAATAAACATTAGGTACAAGTTCTTCATAAATTCAACAGAACTATTTAAGAAAAAATGTTAGGGTAAGCTACTCTCTCTCTTTTATTTTTTTTTTCTTTTTCTGATTTTTTTGAGACAGGTTTCTCTGTGGTAACTCTGGCTGTCCTGGAACTCACTCTGTAGATTGGGCTGGCCTCAAACTCATGGAGATCCACCTGCCTCTGCCTTGTGAGTGCTGGGATTAAAGGTATGTGCTACTACTCCCTGGCTGGTAAGCTACTTATGCTTTCCTAAAAATGCTATATTTAAATAGGTAGTCAATTTATATCTTGTTATTTCTAAATGTTTATTTTGTTGACATGTAGTACCTGGACTTATGAAGTATGATATGTTTTAATTCATCATATATACATCATATATACATTGATTAACATGCCTAACATCTTAAATTTTTATGTGTTTTTCTCTGCTAAGTATATTGAAATTTCCTTCTTATATTTTGGGATATATTTGTTTTTATATATTTTATATATATATTTGTTTTTAATTATTCTCCCCTAGTAGTAACTTGTATTTTATTGCCCTAAACATACACACATATGAAGAAGTGTACACATATACAAAGAAAGTGTTTATACCATTCTCCAAAACAGATATACTTAGAAATATTAGCTGTGTATGAATGGCAATTCTTAGAATGTTAACTATAATAAGCAAAAAGCTAAAAATACTCCAAAATTTGATAACAATTTAGGGTAATTCTTTTTGTTTTTTGAGACAAGGCCTCACTATGTAGCTCTGGCTGGCCTGGAGCTCTATGTAGACCAGAATGGCCTCAAAGTCAGAGAGATTCATCTGCCTCCTGGGATTAAAGGCATGTGCCACCACTAAGTTTAGACTATGTTTAAAGTGAGGTTCTGTAAAGGAAACACAATATAGTTAATTTACATGAGCATATGTTATATATAAAAGAACATTTGTTTAAAAACCAGGTATCTACATTCATGCTATAAAATATAACTTTATAAGATATGGTAAAATAGCTATTTAGTAGGGTACACACTGAAACCGGTGAAATCACAGGAACACCTTAAAATGAGTAGCTTTAGTCACTTAAAAGTTTTAAAAACTAAAGCAGAAATCAGTCTTTAAAAATAAGACTTAACAAAAAAAAAAAAAAAAGAAAAGAAGAAAGGAAAACAGGTGCAAGCAGCAATTTCCAATTTTATGGAGATTAGATTTCCAGTAAAAGGACAACTGACCCTATACATTAAAATAAAAATCTGCAGTTGGAAGACAATATGCAAAGAGGAAAAGACTCTCAGGACTCCAGATAATATGAAGAGCCAGGGTCCACACTGTCCTTGATGTGTCAGATCCTTCTTGAGGAGGTAAAACCTACAGTTGGTAAGATGCTCAGTAAGCAAACTACAATCAATCACAGTAGCAATGAATAAGAGGGTTGGCTGGAAACAGCAAAAGACAAATAGACACAGCAGCCAGCAGACATGGATAGCAGTGATGATCACAATGTGTTAAGCAGAATGGTATGCATGTGCAAATTCGATTTAGCCTGAGTATATACTGCTATGTATTAAAACTGAAAACAAAGCAACAAACATAGCTCACCACACTGAAATACTGAGTCACAACATAGTACATTTTATGTGAGTAGAACAGACAAATCTCTGATGAACGTTTGAAATTGGATGAGCTATATTTTCTGATGGACTGCTTTCACTATTTCAAACAGAAAGAAGACACAGAAGGTAGATAATTAACATACAAAATAAATGCATTATAGTTTCTTGAGAGAACCAATTCACTTTTGATGACCAAAAAAAAAATGAAACCATCTTAAACCTTTCAAAGGTGCCATAACTTACCAGTAGCTTAGGAGCAAAACATGCTTCCTTTTACCTAAGCACCTTTTTACATACCAAAGGATAACATTCCAACTTATACTTTTATTTATTCAGTTCTTTTTAAGATTTATTTTCTTTTCATTTGTTTGAGTGTGTGCGGACGCGTGCACACAGGGAACAGCATAATAAAATAACTGTTGCCCATAAGGCTGATCACAAGTTCACATGAATGCTTATTTATAATTAGGTTATTTTAACAAGAGTTAAAGGCTGGACAGATGGCTCAGTGACTAAGAGCACTGGTTGCTTTTCCAGAGGACCCAGGTCCTATTGTGAGCATCTCCAAGGCAGCTCACATCACAACTTCTGTAATTCTAGTTCAGAAGGCCCAGCACTCTCTTCTGACCTCCTTGAGCACCAGCCACATGTGAGGTGCATAGATATATACATCGACAAAACACCCATACACATAATATAGAACTTAAGAGACTCCATAGTAAGACACAAAAATGAGAAGAATAAAATTTATGAAATTTCCAAACCAAAATGTCCTTTGGAATATGATCTAATCTTGACAATTCTTAATGAGTTAGTTAAGATTTTTACCAGATTATCATCATAAACTAATAAGATGTTCATCCTGCCTAGATGTGTTGAATGTGTTAAAAATAACCGCCAAGCTTATCTTTTATATCCTGGCTCATCAGTTAAGAGCACTTATATTTATTACAGAGGACCCGAGTTTGAGTCCCAGTACCCACAGTGGGTGCTAACAACTGCCTATAACTGCAGGTCTAGGGTGATCTGACACTGTAGCCTCCAAGGGCACGGCACTCACAAGCACATACCACACACCACACAACATATAATTACGTTTAATTATAGGTGTAATTCAGATTAAAAAATTTATAAGAACAAATCGCCCCAAAAATCTGTCTGTAATACTACTTCCTAATGAATGGTCATATTCCCTCCCACAATAAATCTTGTTCCCCAAAAAGCTTCTTGTAACTAATCTTGATTTTCACAATAAAGCCCTTTTGTCATATACTACACTTTTTTTTCTTAAGTCTGGAATCCTCCCACCCACTCTTTCTAAAGAGGGTCTTACTGTGTATGCTAGGATAGGCTAGCTGCAGAGTCATGACCATTCTATCTTAATCCTCAAGTGCTAGATTATAGGTAAGCGCCACCATGCCTAGGTAAGTCTTCCTTTCTCTCCGTGTGGGAAAAAAAAAAAAGCTGGTGGCAGTTTATAACTTAGAAGAGGGACCTTACCAGAACTTGGCCAGGCTGGTACCCTATCTCAGACTTGGGGCTTTTAGAACTCTCAGAAACAAATGCCTATCATTTGTAAGCCACCCAGTCTATGGTAGTTTGTTATGGCAGCCTGAACTAAGACAGACACATAATGAAAAGTCTTTCTTACTTCAAGTTTGCAATGATCTGGCTCCTGTATCTAACGGCATCAATGGATTTTTTTTTTTTTTAAAAAGAAACATGTATGAGCCAGATTTGGTGGTACATGCCTTCAATCCCAGTACTTGGGAGGCCAAGACAGGGGGATCTCTGTGCCTGGTCTACATAGAGTTCCAGGACAGCCAGAGCTACACAGACTCTGTGAGACCCTGTCTCAAAAAACAAAATACAAAAACAAAATTCTCATACAGAAATATACATGGAATCTGTATTTATGTAAATACATTCAATTCCTACCATTTTTACACCAATAATAGCATATTACATAAAGTTCAGCACCCTTTTCACAAACTATAACATATAAATACATTATTCTGTCAAAAATAGTATTTATTCTATTGTATGGATAAAAGATATTACAGATGTAAATATGTATTACAATTAATACATACATTGCATTTACAGCCATTTCCAGATTCTTCACGGAGGATGGCACTGCTACTCTAGATAGTACATGACTACTTAACAATAGCTTTGGAGCTACCTTAGTTTCCAGGTTGAGGAGATGAAGCCCTTTTATATTCACTCCTACATAGACAGGGATGACTTTGTGGTTGCTTGGGCTTGCCTTTGTAAATATCTGCCCTGTGAAAAAAGCTGCTCCATACGTAGGAATTTCCCAACAGTTCTGTAGAAACATGCGTTGCAGGTGATGCATTTCCTTACTGACACCCTCACTCATACTAAGATTCTGAAAACAAAGCAGAATAAGAAAAGAGGTGTGACCTTTTCAAATGAACATAGGTCAACTGGCAATTTCTAAAATACATGTTGTCTCCAAACAAGAATGAAACTATGGTATTTTATCCCGAGTGTATTTTTTCTCTTATGGCCTTAATATTAAAAACAAACAAGCTGAGATCCACAAGTGTTGTCTATTCTAATAGAACATAAATGTCTTATGGGTAAGAATAGGACATTATTTCAGTTTTGCCTCCAGTCTTTACCCCAATATTCAGCATATAGAAAGTACTCAGTAAAAGACTCTATATTTTTAGAAACAAGTACATCTTGCTATTTTTGGTTTCAGGCATTGTGAACTAGAAAATTCACTTTCAATTCCAGAATTAAGATTTAATGTTTAGGGCTGGAGAGATGGCTCAGTGGTTAAGAGCCACTGGCTACTCTTCTAAATGACCTGGGTTCAATTCTCAGCACCCACATGGCAGCTCACAGCTGTCTGTAAACTCAGGTCCAGGGGATCTGACACCCTCACACAGACATACTTTCAGGCACATGAAATAAAAATAAATAAATCATTAGAAAATTTAATGTTTAAAACATTATAACACTAATATAACACAATATAACACTAACAAATAGCCTACGATCTTTTTCATTTCTGTGGAGCAGCTTACCTTGTACTCATGGAGTATTCGATTTATCCAGTGAGGGGCCTTACTTTTCAGTTTAGTAATAGGGACAATGGATTTCAGATTTTCTTCACTGGAAGCACACATGCCAACATCCTTTAAATAAGTCATCTTTAGTAGCTAAAGTACAATAATCCTTCTGTCACAAATGGCATTAAATAATGGAAATTTTAAACTGAATATGATGTTTTAAAACAAAATGTTCCACAGTCTTAGTATTGTTACTTTAGAAAAATGTTTCCTTTTTCAATAAGCAGAAAATATTTTCAAAACTTGAAACATCACAGTAAAAAAATCTTTAGATGTGCTAAAACCTGTTTTCTCTCAAGGAATAAACATTAAACTACTTTCTATGGTGGGATTTTTAAATATCTGACTCAAATCTTTTATTAAGTCAAATTTTTCACAAACATCATTTAAACACAAAGAAACATAAAGAAAAGTAAAGTATATCAACTATAGCAAATATAAGTAAAATTAAAAAAGCTTTACTAACTAAAATCAACTAATGCTTTTATATAGTCTTTTTCTTTTATTCAATGTTTTGTATTATTTAATTCTAAAACAATGTATTCTGTCTGTTTTGAGACAGCCTTACTAAGCAGCTTGGGCTGGTATAAACCCACGAGCCTTTGTTCTTAGTCTGATTATGAGTAGGTGTCACCCTGCCTGGCTCACAACGTAAATTCTTGCAATAATAGTAAAACTGTGTTGGTTAAGCGAATCTTAAGCATATCATAATCCATGCACTGGATCAAATACTTACTTTAAGAAACCTTGTTTGTGTTTCTTACTCTCATAATTCCCATAAACTATTTGTAACAGTAGACTTGCCAATGTTATCAGTTTAGCATCAGGAGCTGTATAAAAGCCCTTCAGTAAATTATATCTGGCTTCATCAAAGAGAATAAGAATAGCTAGTGGGTCTTCGATCTTAAAGAAAAAAAAAAGTATAATTTGGTTACTAAGTTACAATTTACTTTTTAAAATATACAACTTTTTTCTGACCCAAAATAACAAAATGTAGTTATGATTGTGTATACATATATGTGTGTGTGTATATACATGAATATGAATATATATTATGTATATATATATATATGTGTGTGTGTGTGTACACACACACATATATATATGTAGGACAATATGTAGGAATCAAGTCTCTCCTTCCACTGTATGGGTCCTAGAGATTGAACTCAAGATACCAGGGTTGGCAGAATAACCTATACACACTGTGCCATCTTGCCAGCATGTATTTTTAATGTATAAATCTTGGACTTGTGTTAAATTTACTTCTGGGTATTTCATTTTTTTTAGACATTCATTTAATGAATCCTCCATATCACTTGCAAATAGTTTTTCTTTTTCCTTTCTAATTTGGAAGTCTATTTCTTTTCTTATCTAATTGCTCTGTGTAGAATTTCCACTACAGTGCTAAACTGCACTGTTGAAAGCTGGTATCCTACCTTGTTCCTGATATTAGGAGGAAATTCCAGTTTCCTGAAAGCATGCTGAATTTTCTCAAATGTCTTTTCTGTATCAACTGAGATAACTGTCCCCGCCACAACCTAGTCTATTAATGCAATTCTAACAAGTTCAATAGTGAAGGCTTTAAGTGTTTGTTGTATTTCATAAACATTTTCATCTAATACACAGTATATTTATCTGAGAGGACCAAAATTACCTTTGGCTTTATAATTTAGAGATACTATAACAGACTAAAAATGTTTAGCACTTTGAACATGGCTGACGCTTGCTTACTCTTGTCTGTTAATATTCTGTTGTACAAATAGTTATGAAGAGCATTGAATTTATTTTTCTTTAACAATATTATGTGATCTAGCAGTTACGTTTTAGTTTTTCAATTTTTATAGATATTCCTATTAGGCTATTATACCTACTTTGCTACAATCTCTCAGGTTTCTCCTTTGTTAATTTATTCTCATGACATTTCATTTTCTCTAAAATCTGAAGTGCTTCAATCCAAACAAACTTGCTTGGAAAAGATCTATCAAGTTTTAATTCTGTTGTTATGTCTAGAATGGCTACTTTCTTAGTGCTTAGGATAATAACATTCTTACATCCCCTTTGCAAAAATTCTATTCTTTACCAAGAGTTTTGTAGAGGTTTTTCTATCCTGTTCTTTCCTACACCTTTTTGAAATTCACAAAACTGATTCCTGTTCTAAAAAAAAGAGTTAATTTCTATATAAACTGTCTCTCTTTCTCTCTCTGATGGCTAATTTTCTTTAGTATGCCTTCTTTATTTTTCAAAAGGAAAAAAAAAGGATTTGCTAAGACAATAGAAGTAAAAGCAAAAACAAAACAAAACAAACTAGAAGCTTGTATGTAGACCAACTGAAACTGCCACTTATGATGTGATATAAAAATTCAACAGGAAAAGGAAGTAAACACTCCTAGTATAGGAACACTACAATTCCCACCTTTACCACCTATAGTGGGATCCTACAGATTCTGTGCATTCAAATAACAAAATAAGATTTCTAAGCAAACCTTTTTCTCAACTTCTAAAGGAAGTCCTACATCTCTCCTTAGGAAAAGCTGTGGTGTTTCTCTTTGTGGATCCAAATTAGTCAATTCAGCAAGTATTTCTGGCCAGTCACGAACTTGTTGCAAGGGTTTATGATAAGGCTTGAACTGAAGGCCTGAAAAAAAAACTTTCCTTTTATAAATGATACTATAAAAACAAATCAATTTTATCAATGCATAGAAACCTTAAAGTATATGCACCTAAGTATTAAATAGACTGTTTATAGATCTAAATTTAAATCAGTGTTTAATAATTATTACTACCCAAATTGTGGATAAGTACTACTTTTAAGAACATAATTATAAGAATATTTCTTGGGAGCAGGTGTGATGGCACAGACTATAATGCTAGCACTTAGAAGGTGGACGTAGGAAGACCACAAGTTCAAGGTTATCCTCAGCCAACAGCAAGTGTGAGGCCAGCCTGAGCTACATGAGATCCTGTCTCAAAAAACAAAACAAAAGTAAACAATATTTTTGGGTTTGAAATGCAAACTATAAATAGTAAAGCACTTGCTTATTCGTATTTGGGGAGACCTGGTTTGATAAATAGGACTGGAAAAAATTACAGACAGTTTTACAGATAATTCTTAACATAAATAAAATATATTAATATACATTAAATTCTTAAATTTCTTTATAGTTTACTTAATTATGAATAACCAGTATTATTTGGTGTTAAACATATATTCAAAGATAACCACCATTCAATCAATTAAATTCTTTATATATTTATGGTAAATTTGGAAGGATAAATATACATTGACATTAAGTTGATTTTAAATAAAAAGGTTTGACAGAAAACTAACATAGGAAACTTTTCAATCACTTTAAAAGAAACACTGAAAATAAAAGCAAGTTGTATGAATTTAATATCATTCAAACTAATGTCAAACTGGGCTGACAGAAAACTTCTGGTGTTTACTACTTTCAAAATGCTTTCACGGAGCAGGGAAGAGAATCCTCCCTATTTCAGCAGTCTGAACGCTGATAATATAAAATGTAATTACAAGTCAACAATAATGCTATGCTTAAGTTTACTAGCCCACGTCCACTAGCACCGAGGATTAAATAATAAAATATGGCTCCCTCCCCAGTATTCTTACTAAGGTTTTCTGAACAGATCCAGATAGTGAAATATTGCTGAGTTTCTTGAGAGAGCCTCATTCCTTCCATTATCTGCTGTGCTGTGGTATTATTGCCATGCTTTAGTTCAACAGAACGATATGATCCATCCATTCTGTAAATTCGAACTTTTTCATACTAGGACAAAACAGTGAAAAGACATGTAAGTTGTTTAAAAGTTACATATCATGAGGCCAAAGAGATGGCTCAGCAGTCAAGAGCACTTGATATTCTTACAGAATATAAATTACAAATGGTCACAAAAATTTGGAATTCCATCAACAGGACATGAAATGCCACCTTCTGGTCCCTGTGGACACTTACAAACATGTGTGCATCTGGGTATGTAGGCACATTCATGTACACATTCAAAATTACATACTATGATTCAACAAGATATTTTATGCTCAACTTCATATACTTTATGGTATAGATTTCTAATGTGGGAATTGTCAAAAACTTGATTCAAACAAGAACATGTTGATGATATTTAGAAAACTATTACTTCTATTATTTGCGCTTGCTAAATTTTCTTCCATAGTAAAATTTAGGAAAATGTTTTGTTGTTGTTGCTGTTGTTTTTTTAAATATTGACTACCGGATTCTTCTAAGAGTATATTTTAGAGTATTTATTATGCAATGTAAATACCACAGGAAATATAAACTTGGAATTAAATCCAAGGACTTCATGAGTTTAGTGGGACACAAATCATACTGAAGAAATGTATACCAGCAATAACTTATGCCAAGAGACATTTATAATGAAAGTGCAAGTCATGAAATACTGAATTTTGAACCAGTTTCCTTCCTCAAGGTTACAAAATCCCAAATAGCAGTGACATTATCATAGATGTGTATTCTTATAGGAGGCAGTTAATCTCTCAAATAACTTGTAGGTCTAACCATTTTGGATTAAAAGTACCTGATTCATTTGATCACATTCACAATATAGAAGTTAGACCAGAAAATTTATCTAACTGTATCATTAAAAACTGAACAATAGTGAAGGATAACATAAGGATGTTTCTATTGAATTAACTAAACAAAAAGGCAGGAAAAGGCTGGGAATATGGCTCAGTGAATAAGAGCACTTGCAGTGAAAGCAAGATCTGAGTTTCAGTCTCCAGCAGCCACATAAAAGCCGGGAACGGCTGCTTGTGTCTATAATCCCAGTGTTGGTGAGACATACAGGCGAGAGAGGAGGAGCCTGGAAACTAGACAGAATGCTGGGCTTTAGGTTCAGTGACAGACACTGACCCAAAAAATCAGGGGAGAAGTAACAAAGAAAGACTCCTAACATTATCCTCTGGTCTCCGCATATGAACAAACAACACACACACACACACACACACACACGCCCCTTTCACACGCAAAGCTCAGAAATCATCTACTTCATTTTGTGAGGAGGAGGAAAATGAGTTTCTTATACACCAACTTGCTGAAAATTATTAACAAATGGTGTAAATGCTGCTCTTTACAAATACAAATACTGCTTGGGGGAAATACACATCAATGAGAACAACTACTTACAATAAACACATTAAGTACAATCATACAATGACAAACCTAATATATAATGGCATCAAATATATCACACCATAGGTATATAGTAGGCTATACCATGGATGCTGTGCAAACACTCCATGATGTTTGCACAAGCCAAAAATGTCTAATGATTCTTAATTAGATCCGCCATATTAGATTATACTAGAAGTTAATTTTTTTTGGTAAAGAGGATTGAACTTAGGGTCTTTTGCAAACTATCAATTTAAATATGACACTTATTATTATTCAGATAATTATTCAGATAATTATTACTGGCTTGTTAATGGCTTCTTTCAACAACTTTGCAGCTTCTTCCCAGTTATTTCGTTTGTTTTCTTCACAAATATTTAATGGGGATCTTCCTTGCTGGTCTGTGATGTGCTGGAGTGGAGGAAGAGGTAGACAAGAAGGTATGACACATACATGGAGTTCTGAAGGAATGTTATTCAATTAAAATTTTATAAAAATATTCTGGTCAAGGATTAAGTAAATATTAACCATACTTAGTATATACTATGCTTAAACAAAAATTGGAAAAGCTAATTAACTGGAAAAGCACTAATTGATAGGATTACATTTTTTAAAAGTTCAGTTATAGATTTAAGAAAGGTTTCCAGTTTCATTTTCCTTTTTATGAAATATTTGTTAGTACCAATTCTAGATAATGGGTACATTTTTTTAGATTCTAGAAATTAGATATTTCTAATTCAGAAATTATATATTCTGGAGATGGATATATATAATGTTATATACAGTTATATATAATGATTATATATAATGATATGAATGTACTGGATGCTATGAACTGTGCACCTAAGTGGTTAAAATAGTACATTTTATGTGAAGTATACTTTACCATAATAAAAACAATTCAAAACTCATGATAAAGCATGGTTAATACATATATATTATTCTGTAAAGTAAAATTTGTTTTATTTTTTTAAGTTGACTTTTTAAGTATAAAATTCAACACTTGCTGAATTCACTACTTGTTAGTCCCTGACTATTAAGATATAAAGCAGAGAAGAACTTACCCTGTCAATGTCTGGGTGAGCGAGGAGAATCTGTACTATTTCAGCATAACCCCCTCCAGCAGCAAAGTGAAGCGGCGAGCTAAGTTGGCCATTTAAAAGGTTTGGATTGCACTTTCCTTTCTCCAATAATATACGAGTGGCCTCAACTTTTCCATACCTATAAAAACATAAAACTTACCTAAGAAAAGCCATGAGAAATATTTAGGTGATGTGTCCTGTCTTCAGCCTTTCCTCTCTCCCTTACAAACGCTGCAGCTGTATGCACTCTGAACTGGCCACCTGAACCTGCTCCTGTCTTAGTCATGTCACTTCACACTGTTCTCCTCGCTATTTTAAGGTGTCTTTTCCTCTTCTCCATTTTGTTCAGGTTAGACTCCATTATTACTTTGAAGTAAGGTTCACTGTATCTTCCTAATACATTTTAGCATTTTATTTTTGTTTCTATTAAGAGACTTATGATATTTTGTCCAGTTTCATCTTTTTCTTCCTTTCCTTCTCTTTCTTTTTGGTTTTTCAAGACCAAAAAGCACTGGAAAAGCACTAATTGATAAGATTACATTTTTTAAAAGTTCAGTCATAGATTTAAGAAAGGTTTCCAGTTTCATTTTCCTTTTTATGAAATACTTGTTAGTACCAATTCTAGATAATGGGTACTTTTTTATATTCTAGAAATTAGATATTTCTAAATCAGAAATTATATATTCTGGATATATATATATGTAAATAAAATGACTGTGAGCAAGTGAGAACCTGGTTTTCTGAATTCCAGGAGACTACAGAACAGAGGCAAGTAATAATAATAAGAACAACCAAGGAGTAGGATGGAGGCTTTTTGAAGCTACATGACATGTTCTGAACAGATTGAAGAAAAAAACTGAAAGGAGAAGCAGAAATGATACTACATCTATTAGGCAGAATAAAGCTTATAACACTGTGTTTATGCCATTGTCCTTCACTGTATATTTTAGAAAATATGATAGTTTTCATAAAACTATTGTTTTATACATACTATTTTTTGAAACTGATAAATACATTTTCACTTTTATTTCTTCTATTTCTTTTATTATGAATATCACTACATTAGTTCCACATAAACAAAGGCCTTTTGGGATCCTATAACCTCCAAAGAGAAAAGTGGTCCTCAAACGAAAAGTTTAAGAATTACTGATCTAAGCAAAATTTTAAGGGTGAGATCCAAAGGGGTAAACATATAGTTTAACGTTACTAAGACAGGACCAGGAATGGCTGTGTCTGTCTGGCATCCAAACACTTAGGAAGCAGAAGCAGGAGGATCAAAAGTTCAAGGCCAATCCAGGTTAAAAAAAAAAAAAAAAAGAAAAAAGACAAGAGATATCTTCCTACCCCAACCACATTTATTAATCAAAGTCAGCATTTATTCAGTACTTACTATGTGCTCTCAATTACTTTATTTGCATTTTTTATTTTATCTTAGGAAAAATATTATTTTAAACTCCATCTTAGGTTCTCTTAGGTTTAGGACATTAAGTAATTTAATAAGGATCTTACTTAAGAACTAACCACTGCTACTGACACCTCGGGATATCCCCAAACAAATTACAGGTCACACTATACTCTTGTTCTTATGTAATAGGTAGTTCAAAGTTTTATTTTTCTTTTATTAGAGAAAAAAACCTGCTGCAAAATGGAAAGCACATTCAAATATATAAATCTGAAATTCTTAAAGTTCATTGATGCTTTATTCTCAATTCTGCAGCGTATTTTGAGGATTGAAGTGTATTCTATACCTTCTTTTCAGTTCTAAGTATTATTTCTACTACCAGTATTTACTAGTTATGTGAGGGAAAATCTGCCAGATCAGTTAAAACCAATTAAGGGTAGTTCTTTCTACATATAAACATAAAAATTCCCCATAATTGGAAGTATAAGAGCATATTTAAGCTTATTGGTTTTCTTCCTGCTACGGGGGTCTAGACCTCGGACCTCATACACACTGATCAAGTGTTCTGCCACTGAACTACGTTCCCCATCAAGAGCACACTTACAGATAAAACAAATTCTTCGAGAAATAGGAAAAGTATATATATTAAGTATAACCATTAAAATTACTTATATAAATATTAGAATCAAAGAAATAAAAATTTTGATTAGGAAAGAACCCTAGACTGGTAAAATTACTATTTGTTACTTTTTACAATGCTGAAAATTGAACCCATGGATTTGTATATACTTGGCAAGTCCTACCACCAAGCTATTTCCCAACTCTAATTACTACAATTTACTTAAATATAAGTAAATTGAAATGTAGAGAGGTGAAGTTCCTTGCTTGGTGTGACAAAACTAAGATACTATAGACATTTATAGGTAGTAAATAATGTAGTAGTATTGACAAAAGCTAAGATCACTTAAAATAGAGAATAAAAGCAATCTTCTCATAAAAAATGGAATGATTATGTCTTTTTGAGACAATCATCTGTAAGAGTTCATTACTGCTATGAAATAAGAACTCAGTTCAGCTAAGCAGCATTAGTATTATGTGGGAAGAGAAAGAGTGCCAAGAGGTATTCTGGGCAATGAACAGAAAGACCATCCCTAATTCTGTTCCAACCCTTACATCTGATAAAATAGAAGACTCTTTGAAGAAGGCTTTGGTAGGCTTCTTGATACCATAGCTTCCCAAAGATCTAAATGGATACTTTTCTAACATGATACAAGGTCAGATCCAATATACTTAATAAATGTTAATTTTACAGTAAGAATAAACCAGTGTTACACAAAACAATAGTATCATCAAGGCGCAATCTGAAGTCCCATGGTTTGAACTGATATTTACTAACTATTGGCCAACTGACTATGGTTTGCAATGGCTAAGAAGGCTGTCAGTGCTTTACTCGTGACAGATCTGGCAATTATGAACAGTAGCATATACATAGTAATCAAAAGATCAGAACAGACTGCTCAAAAGACAAACATGCACAAATATTGTCTGGAATGAAAACAGTTTTCTGATAAGAAACAATAATGTTGTAATTATGAATTCATTTTTCCTAAAAAGAATAATCTATTTACCAGCATGCATAATGAATGGGTGCCCAGTGGTCATTATCTAGTTGGTTGACTGAAAATCCCTTATTAAGAAGATGGCTTAGTAATTCTGAATCTCCTTCACAGGCATTTCGATGCAGAGGGAAGTCATCAACCCACTGTCGTTCTCTAATTATAGAAAGAGATTAAGAAAGTATGAATAAAGATCGTCGAAATTCACATTATTTCAAAACAAATGTGATGTATCTATGAAAACTACCCATCACTCTGTAGCTGTAGAGGTTAGTGTAGTTACTGACTACATATATTTTAATATCAAGCTATGAAAGCCAATTAGAGCAAAACCAAAACAGTACTTGTCTTCCATGACACTGCTCATGCTTCGCTGCCATTTTTCCTGTTTGGGAATTTGGATTTTTGAGTAGTCTGGAGCTCCTAGACCAAAGTATGGATTTATTACCACTTTATCTACCTAGAAAAAGGAAAAAAAAAAACCAAAAAAAACAATTAGAACTCCTTAAAAGTCTCAGATACTTGACTTTCGTATGTATAAGTAAAGCAATGATATTAACGTTTACAATGATAACCAATGCATCTTTGTTAGGAAAAAATTATATTCGAAATGTCTTTTGAAACCAGAGTCAAAATTCAACTCTTACCCGATTTGTATATTGAAGATCTGATCCAAACAAAGGGTTGTAAATGCAGGTATCTGCTTTCTCTAGGGCTAACATTTTACTCTTTATTTCTAGTGCACTATAGCCCATATGTAGTGAGTTTTCTGTCTGACCTGATTCAGTAGCATATGCAGGGTTCATGACATTTGTCTTTATCCGTTCAAGGGGAGCAGGTCGGAACAAAGCTGGAATAAAGTGAGATTGCGCATGACGTTCATCTAACCACCTGGCAAAAAGAGGCAGAAACGTGTTCAAAAGTGAAGATGAAAAAGGCAGATTGTTGTAGAACTCTGACACGTGACACTTTCTAATATCGTATTCAGCTTTAAAACATTTAATGTTAAGTACTTAGTCAAAGACAGAGTGATCATTCTAAAATACCTGCGACATTATAATCATAAAAACTCCTTTAAGAAAGTGTGAAGTACTTTTAAAATTAGAACTCCTGAGATGTATTATACAAAAGAAGATAGACTATAACTTGTTCACTGACAAGAACTACTATGCCTTATTTAATAATAGAAGAACCTTGATCCTGAAGGCTGGGAAGTGCTTGCTATTTTTGAACGATAAAATTAACATGCTGTAATTAGGCAAGGCAGTCTTAACTGGGGGATTTTCATCCTTATAACTGAAAAGTTGACCATTTTTTAATGCAATAGGTTATTTTCATTAGATTTTTCCCCAGAAGTGGCCCTCAGACTAATTTCAACTATGACTGATTAAAAGTATTCTTAATTCGTTTCTTACTTATCCAAGGCTATTAGCATCCTTGCTGTAAGTGTTGCAAAGTGAGTACTGGATTCACTACAGACTCTCATAATATCCTGTAAGCAGTAAAATATTGGGCATCCTGGAGTATATGCATATTTAGTATTATCTGAAAATGAAAAACAAAGAAATTAATCCAATACATAAAGGTTTACAAATACATGTTCTTTATATAGAGCATGCTTTCAGAATTTGAGAAATATAAGAAAAATGGTTCTGAATTTGGAATTAGAAGGCCTAAATTCAAGTGACAGCCAGCTCCATTATTTGTTCACTTAGATGAATACAGCATTTATACTCTTCAATTTTATTACATGTGTTTGTGTGTAGGTGAGGGAACAACTTTTGGGAGGTGGCTCTTGTCTTCTACCTTGTTGATATAATGTGTGTTCTATTTTTGCTATACGCAGCAGACTCCAGGATAGCTGGCCCATGAGTTTTTGGTTCATTCACTCTCCTATCTCCATCTCCAAACTCACAATTGGAATGCTGGGATTCCAGAGGCTTTTTGACTATTTTATGTGAGTTCTAGGGATTGAACTCAGATCATCAGGATTGCATGGCAAGTACTTTTAATCACTAAGCCAGCCCTGTGATCCCAGCAGCTATAATCTTTATTATCTCTACCTCAATAATGTTCTAAAATCTACTAAGATTTCCAACATCATGGAACCTGCAGGGTCCTTTAAATATATTTTATGGCTGTCTGGCTTGGTGTTCTTGCAAAACTCCTACATGTTGAAGTGGGAGAGTCTCTGGTCCTTTTATCTACCCTTTGGACACTTTTGCTCCTGCTGAGTTGTCTAGTTTACCCTTGCTGTATGGAGTAGTGCCCAGCCTGTTCCACCTTGTTATGCCCTGTTTGAGTGGAATTTCTGTGAGGACTGTTCTTTCCTTGAGAGAAGTGTGAGGGAGAGGGGTTAGTTGTTGGTGGAGGCAAGGGGTAGATCTGAGGGAGATGTCTATCTACTACATGCATGCCTGGTGCCTTCAGAGGCCAGAAGACAATGCAGGATCCCCTGGACCAGGTGTTATAGATGGCTGTGACCTGCTGTTATGATGCTGAGACTTGAACGTGGGTCCTCTGGAAGCACACTCTTAACTGCTGAACCATCTCTCTAGCTCCCTAACCTGAATACTTTTTAATTTCAATCATCTCTTTGCTCTTCACATCTCTATCTTAAAACTGGAAATGAAAACTTTTTTTTCATTTATATTAGCCAATATCAATTAATTAGCCAAGAAGCCCATCTCCTTGAAATTAAAATATTTTTGGTAATTTTTCTTCTGTTAAATTAAGATCAATATGACAGTAGTGTGGTGGTTTGAATGAAAATAGCCCCCATTGGCTCATAAGGAGTCGTACTATTAGGAGGTGTGGCCCTGTTGGGGGAAGTGACACTGGGGGAGGGCTTTGAGGTTTCAGAAGCTCAAGCTAGACCTAATGACTCATACTCTGCTTTCTACTGTCTGTGGAAATAGATGTAGAACTCTCAGGTACCTCTCTAGCACCACGTCTGCCTGAATGTCACCACGTTTCCTACTATGATGATAGTGGGCTGAACCTCTGAACTGTAAGCCAGGCCCCAGTTAAATGTTTTCCTTTGTAAGAGTTGCTGTGGTCATGGTGTCTCTTTACAATAGAAACCCTAACTAAGACAAGTAGTAACTATAAATGCACATTCCTAAGTGTTTCAGCAAATTTCCAATTGACATTGAAAATATCTAAAAAATCTGAAAGGCAAATTCAGATCACCTTTGACGACTGATGGAACAATAAACAGTGCTGCTTCTCTGCCTGTCTTCTCTCCATCCAGGGGGAATTTCTTCATTAGCACTACTCGTTTTCCTGATAATTTAAAAAAAAAAAAAATCAGCAAAGTCGAAAGTAAGAGAATGTTTTGCTTGCTTCTTTGCTTCGTTGAGATAGGGTTCCTCATTATAGTCCTGGACTGAATTCCCTGTGTAGTCCAGGCTAGCCTGGAGATTACAGGTATAAACCATACCTGGCTAAAGATAATAGACAGTTAAATCTTATAAATTATCTTTAGATTAGAAAATAAGTTTTTAGGGGTTGGCGATACCCCTCATTTGGTATAACACTTGTCTAACAGAAGAAAGGGTCTGAGCAAACTCAGACCTCTAGCATCATAAAAATAAATACATTTTAAAAATTAAAGATTAAAAATATGTACAAAAAGACCAAAGAAAATAAAGATAAAGATTTTAGAAAAGGAACTCAAATATATAAAAAATATTGTATTGAATTGTATCATATTATATTATATTCTATGCACTCATAAAAATTGGTAATTCTGGTAGTTGGGAAGATGACTCAGTGTGTAAAGTGTGCACAAGTGTGAGAACCTGAGTTCAAATCCTCAGAACTCATGTAAAGCTGGGCCTAATAGTGTGTACCTAATTCCAGGACCCTACAGCAAGACTGGAGATGTAGATAAGAGAATTCACATTAGTTTGAGGGCCAACTGGCCCAGTGTGTGCAGCTGCTATTAATAAAGAAGTTCCTTATCCAACAAGGCAAGGGCAGTCAGTGAAGGCTGCCCTCTCACCTCCACAGGAGCTGTGTAGGAGCATAATCTGCACAGGAGCACAACCTGCACTCCCTCACACATATGAGCAACAGGCACACATGCATACATAGCATATATACCCAGTTTTTAATTAAAAAATAACAATTTTGATACTACAGGATCAACAGGTAGACAATCAACTAATACACTGAGGGTTGTATTTTAATGTACTAGAAACTTCCTGAGCTGGAGCTCCAGAAAGTTTTGAGCGGCCACGTAGATGCAGGGAACTGAACCCAAGTCCTCCGTAAGAGCAGCCAGTGCTCTTAACCACTGAGCCACCTATCTGGCCCCTGAATGCTTTCCTTTTAAAACTATAACACCTAATGTATACACAGCTTATAAACTGTTGTACCTTCTAACTGCTGTCTGTTTCTTATGAGACTAAAGCCAAAGAAAATTATTATTTTTCAATGTTTTGCAAAGGCCATATACATTACTGAATATTTTAAATGGGCTTCAACTTTTCAGGGTTAATATTTTGTAATACTTTTCAGTTTAGTTTTTTTGATATAACACAGTATTTCCTTAAATGTTTTTGGGTTCTATAGAAATTATCATTGGGAAGAGGATCAGTACAGGGTAGAAGAGAGACTAAACTAGAACAGTGAATATGATAAAGTACATAGTATATACTGATGAATTCTATAATCAAATCTATTTTGTACAATTAATACTTGCCAATAAAAATTAATAAGATTATACTGAAGTTACTTCTTTTTTATATTTTCTTTATTTACTTTTATTTTATGTACTTTGCTGTTTTGCTTGAATGTATGTCTGTGTGAGGTTGTGAGATCCCCTGGAACAGGAGTTACAGACAGTTGTGAGCTGCCATGTGAATGCTGAGAATTGAATCCTAGTCCTCTGGAAGAGCAGCCAGTGCTCCTAACTGCTAAGCCACCTCTCCAGTCCCCTGAAGTTACGTCTTGAAGGATCTGGGCTATAATTTAACAACTTCCTAAGGTTTTCCTACTTTTTCAAATAGAGAAGCATATAGAAAGAAATCAATTAAATATTAAATACTTTTTTTCTGGGGTGGGCACAGAAGCATAAGTCTTTAATCCCAGCACTCAGGAGGCAGAGGCAGACAGATCTCTAACAAACTCAAAGCCAGCCGAGTCTACAGAGTGAGCTCCAGGCCAGTAAGGGTTACACAGTGAGACTCTGTCTCAAAACAAAATAAACAAAACAACCTACAACTTTTTTTAAGTACTGAAAACCAACTGTCAGGTATAGGGAGAGAGAAAATTTCCTACCTCTGATTCCCTGATTTGCAGGGGAAATTGGTTTGGTAGTTTCTATTACATAATCCAATATGCCTTGTGTAATTTCACTGTTGCCTTGAAGTTTAGTTTCCAGCAAAACTTTCTTTCTCTTTTTTTTCTGTCCTTCAATGGGAACTTCATGCAATAAGATCTTAGATAAGAAAAAATGACATTAATACAAAGTTTAAAATTCACTTGCCCTAGAATACTATTATAATATGACAGTTTTTCTCACTATGTACACTAGGTACATACAGAATAAACTATGAAGCTCTAAAATAATACCAGTTCTAGTCTCCTCTCTGGACCTATTAAATCAAAATGCATAGGATGTAGGTTCCTAGTATTAGTAGTTTCCCAAATCAATCTATAGTGCAACAAGACTGGAAAATCACTTTGGATAACCTTACAAAAGCAATTTAAGAAAAATGTTAGAGAACTTAGACTATACATTTGTTATACAGGTAAAAAAGCAATTCATATATATGTGTGTTATATATATATGTGTATTATATATAACTGCAACACAGAGATATAATTACAACTATACATTTACTAATCTATATAAGACTACAGAAGGTATTTGACTACCTAAAGCCTGATTTAAGGTAATATTTTTTTCAATGAATTCTTAAAAATAATCTGAAAATATCTGATATCAGTCTTCAAAGTCTGAATAAATTGATTTTTATTAAGTTTTTAACTCTTGAGTTATTCCATAGATTACACAAAGATCTAAGTAAATAAACTGTAAGAAAATCATGACTTTTTTCTTCCTTTCTCTCTCTCATTTGTAAGAGAGGATCTCATGAAGCTAAGGCTAGCCTCAAGCTCCCTATGTAGCCAAGAGCCACCCTGCTTGGGAATCAAACTCAGACTTTTATGCATGCTAGCCAAACACTCTACCAACTGATCTACATCTTAGCACCTCAAATAACTTCATAGCTAATAATCTACACACGTAAATGAATACCAAATTAACAAAAGGCATACAGCAGGAAAAAAAAAAACAATGCATAGAGATCTAAACTAGCTCATTAACAATAATTACAGCATATGACCACAAAGCTTTATATGTAAATGGTACTAAAGAATGACATTCAATAGTAGGAATAAAATGTAATTAAATTTTCTCACTTCATAGGACTTAGCTCTATATTCCCGAGAGTTGAGACTGGCAGTATTCTTTGGACGGATAACTGCAACATATGCATCTTCTATGTTTTCTGGATTTCCCATTGCTTTATAAAACAAACAAAAAGTTCCTTGGAAGAGTAAATGACATAACTGGTGACAATGTTAAAAAAAAAAATATATATATAGCATTACATCCCAGTCCAAAAACTTCTATATTCTAAATATTCACTCTGAAAAACAATTACAAAATGTTGATTTTTATATCCTACAATATATAATACCTAAAAGGTAATCCAGAGATGACTTTAATTTTATTTTCATCATTAAGAATCAAGAATCTGTCTTTGGCCTGGTGGTGGTGGCACACGCCTTTAATCCCTGCACTTGGGAGGCAGAGGCAGGTAGATCTCTGTGAGTTCCTGGACTACACACAGAGTAAGTTCCAGGACAGCCAGAGTTACAACAGAGAAACCCTGCCTTGAAAAACAAACAAACAACCAAACAAACAAACAAAAAAAATCAATCAACCAACCAAACAACCAAACAAAAAAAGAATCTGTCTTTGGGGCATAAAAAGGTGGTTATAAGATATTATGAAATATTTTATAAATATAGCTTATCTATTATAATATATATCATAAGGTAAATAATGACTTGAAATTGTGGTTCAGAATAGTGTACTCTTATTTTCTATAAATTATACAAGTAAATGTTAGGAAACTGGAAGTAGTTGGCTGCGTTATACCTATTGACAAACTTCCACCACGAAAATATTTAATTTAGACATCTGGAAGAACTAAGCTAGGGTTTATGGTTTTCTTTGGAGATGCCTATTGTAGATTTGAACCATTTGGTCAGTTCACAAAGGAAATCTTTTCCATTTCTGTTATCCACTGCTTAGATAATCCAAAGTTTTTCTTCCAATTATAGTCACTGTGTTGGTGTATGTAATCTCCCTATTCCCCACTCCCCACCACCAAAACAAACAATTTTTGAGTCTCTAATGGGCAATTTTGGAAAAAGTAATTCAATTTTGCCTATACGCTTTGATTGCTGAATGCTTTCTTTGAGCAGTGCTATTACTTTTTCATAGCTACGCTAAGAAGCCTCTCTCGTATCGAATATCTGTATCTTTTTGGCTTTTAAAGGTTCCCTTCAGTTATATGCCAGTAAATTTCTAAAAGAACATTAGCCCAGAGTTTCTTTTCTAGTCATATTGACATGAACTTTCTTCAATATTTTAAAAGCCCATTAGGCATTAAAATGGTCTTTTCATATTTAATGAATACTTTTATTGCTTCAACTCCCAGGAGAGAAAAAGAGCATTTCCAAGAAAAGGTTGAAAATGTTACTTGAGAGGATACACAGTTATTCTGTTTTCTCAGCTGCAACTGATGTCACTTTTCTAAAATTTAAAAGCGCCTTACTTTTGAAAATTTCATTAAAATGAAATTCTTTGCCAGGCAGTGGTAGCCTACACCTTTGATCTCAGCACTTGGGAGGCAGGCGGATCCCTGTGAGTTCCAGGCCGGCCTGGTCTACAGAGTGAGTTCCAGAACAGCCAGAGTTACAACAGAGAAACATTTTCTGGAAAAACCAAAAATAAAAATAAATAAATAATAAAATTCCTTTTAAATCTAGTAAATTCTGGCATCTTAAATAAAATTTTGTCTAAAAGCTTAGCAAGCATTATTTCACAAACATTTGCTTTAATTAAATTTTTTTAATTACAAAAGTTTTCACTGATTTGTACCAAAGAAACTAAAGGTATTTCAGGGAAGAAGACGTTTCATTTTGTTTAAAGTTTTGAGGACTGATTCGTTCCATTCTGTAGCACACGGAATGTTTTTTTAGTTCAAAGTTTTAGTAAGAACATTCTAAAAATCTACTACCTGCAAAAGAGTTGCTCATAGAAATAGAGAAAATTCTTAAAAATTTGTTTCATAATTACTTTTCATCTCAGAGTAACAATGACTAACACATAATAGAACTATAAGCACTGAGATATATGATGCCTTAAAGACTGCAAACTCCTTAAAAAGACATTGTATTTAAAAATACATGGCAATTATAAAAAAACAATGCTTTCTATAAAGCACCCGAAGAGAAATTAAGTAATTGTTAACTTTCTACACGGAATTTAAATTAACCAATGCCAGTCTCAACCAACTCATGACAAAAAAAAGCATCTGCTAATACTCAACATATATTTTAAAATCGTTCACAATTAACGTATACCCCAAAGGTACTTAAAATTGGTTTTCAAGAAGTATTTGTACTGAAGTGTTTGAAATAGTCTTCTAATGACTTAAAAGGAAACAAAGGTTGAAGCCAGGAAAATAACAAAAGCTAACTAGCCATGAAGGTAAAGCTGGTGCAGCAGTAACACAAATGGACAGGAAGAGGGCCAAAAGAAATAAAAGTACTGTTAATCTGTTATACGGCTCACTGCAACAGAGAAAATGCTCAGGCATAAATGGTATGCTGCCTAAATAATGAAGACTTACGTAAGTGTAGACGGCTCATAAATGGGAGAGGTGTCTAAGATATTTTTAGAAATACGTAGGGACGTTTTTGGTTATCATATCGATTGAGAAAGGAGAGATGTACAATTAATGTCATTTAGTGGCCAGGGCAGGGGTAGTATTCCTCTGTGGATGCGTTGACCTGTTTGCAAACAAACAGCAAAGCCACGTTTAAGTTGGGACAGGAATAGAGCTGAAATCTTGAGGTGGGCCAGCTACAGAAAGGCTTCTGGTGAAGCTACAAACACCGAGGGGCGGCGACAGCAAAGCAAGCAAAACAAAAACAAAAACAAAAAACCGTAAAGGAAGAACTCGGACAGGAGGGAGAAAGGAGCTACCATCCATGAGCCACCCGAGCATCTTCCCGACAGTGCCAACACTCTGCCGGGGAAGTTTTCACCCCCCGGGCACCACCCACCGATGTTGCACGATCGGGGGTGGGGGGTGGGAAGAAACAAAAGCAAGCTGCTTTGCTCCCCGAGTTTCTGCCCAGAAGACGACTGTGGCTTCCCAGTAGCTGCTTGTAAGAAATGACTCTTCTCGCCCGCAGGACCTAGACGGACATGTTCGGCGTCCCACCCGTCTTCTCCAGCAGGAGTCTGGATCTTGCCTCTCCTTCGTTCCGCGGAGGGAATCGAGAAGACTCACCCGAGCGGGCGGCAGACCTCGTCCCGGGCCGCTACATCCAAGTCACGGGGTGGGGCAGCAACCGGTGGATGGAGGAGCCGTCACCGTTTTCTCATCCCTTCTGCCCTTCGAGGAGGCCCGGCGGCTACACCTAACTTCCTGTGGCAGGAAGCCCCTCGGCCGTCACTAGAAGCCGCTCGTTTGGCGAGATCAGCCCTCTGGGGACCTGCTCTCCACCTGCCTCCCTTCTCCTCAGCCCCAGTCACCCCTCAACCTCTCCACAAACCCAGGGGGCTCCCAAGGCCTCAGTTCCCCGACCTGCCTCTACCGGCGCCGGGAAATAACTTCCGGGGTTACGCCCCCGGCCAGCTCGGGGGTTTGCGGCGGAAAAGCTTCCGGGTCGGTCTGCTGGGCGCCGCCGTTCGTGCCGGTTCGTGCCTCGGCCGCGGCTGTCTGAGGCGGGGAAGCAGGCAGCTGTGAGCTAGCGGTGTCGGCGGCGGCGGAGCCTGACTCTAGGGAGGGGTGGTCGGCCTCCGCGCCTGCGCGCGCGCGCGCGCGCGCACACACGGCACGAACATGCGCTGGACTTGACCGAGCGGTGGAAGCAGGCGCCACCGCCCCCTCCTCCCTTCCCTGAGAGCGGCGGCGGCGGCGGCGGCGGCGGCGGCGGCGGCGGCGGCGGCGGCGGCGGCGGCGGCGGCGGCGGCGGCGGCGGCGGCGGCGGCGGCGGCGGCGGCGGCGGCGAAGATGGGGGGCGCCCGCCCAGAGTGAGCTCGCCGGGCGCGTCGGGCTCGCGCAGCGCTTCCCGCGGGGCCTCCCGCGCGCATCCTCGGGCTCCCGGCAGCCGCTGGAGGCGGGTGGGTGGGGCGCGGAGTGGACCCCGAGGTCACCCGCTCGGCGCGAGAGGCAGGTGGCCGCAGCCGAGGGAGGGAGAGCCGCAGGACCGGCGGGGTCCACGCGACCCCGGTCCCAACCGGGAGAAGTAACCGTAAGTCTCTGCTGCGCGGCTCGGGTCTGGCCGAGGCCGTCTCGAGCTACCTGGTTCACGCCCTTCCGCGTCGCTTGCGAGGGTGCCCGTCGCCCCCTCCGTCCCCATCCCCGTGCGGGCGCCGCATCCTGTCTCACCAACCCCCTCCCCCCCATCACTCTCTCACTCTCACACACACACACGGCTTTCTCGCGCTCGCGAATTTGCAAGCCTCCCGGTTTCCGCGGCGCGCCCCATCCTCCACGCAGGTCTACACCGCCTTGTCCCTCTGTCCTCCAAAGATTCGTGCCCTCCTTCATTTTCTGTATGACCCCGGGGCTCCCACCTCCATCGTTGAGGTGTAGACAGCCTGGGATTCGCACCGACTCCTGAGGACCTTAAGTGCCAGGGAGCGAATGGGTTAAAAGTGCTCTGCAGGACTGTAATGGGTGGGGATGGGTGCAGATGGCACCGGTGAACCTTTAATGTTTGTTGCTTCTGCCGCCCAAACAAAAGAATGGACGCTCCTGCGTACCCTCACTCCTCTCCCTGTTTGTGTGGACTGTTCATACATTGATGTTTGAGGCGGAGGAAATTGGAGCTAGAGCTGTCAGCGAAGCATCTGCTGAGGTTTTATTCTCACAAGCTCAGTTCCTATGGAATGGCATGTTGAAACGCCTTGTATTGAAATGACCTATTCCCGAAAAGCTTTACTGGTAAATCTGGAAAACGAATGTGAAAGCGTCCGATATTTAGTTAGTGTACTTTGGATACTGTCAATTTCTTACTGTTTTGATTATTGTTTGACTAGACTTTTTCCGCATTTAAATTTTAGTTTGCTTTTTTTAGGCTGCTTCTGCAGAACTTTCCAGAAATTAGATTAAAATATAATTTTAATACTGTCAGTGATGGAAAATAACTGTCACGTGTCTTCATGTATTTACTACTTTTCAAGGCATTATAGAAAACAAATGATAATCTAAAAATAATGTTACTTTGTACGTGGTATGTTCTGTTATTCTGTAAATTACTCAGTATGGTAGCATTGGTGATTTTTTTTTGAAATCTATTATTTATTTAAGAAGGGTAAATATGTTTAGTCACACACACGCCCTAAAAACAGCCTTTTAGCAGTTGATCTTGGGCTGTTTGTTTTGTAACTGTACACTTTACAGGCATTAGTTTGAAGCAGGCTCAGAATATGTAGTGCTAACTGTCTCTCTGGGAATGTATGCTCCTTACCGAGCACAGAAACCCAGCACTGTGCAGACTTAAGTGCATTGTTGAAGGTGTGGCTTATGTTTTCTGTAAAATCAGTCTGAGGGAGTGAGCAGTTACACCGAATAATCTTTTTTAAGAAGTCCATTGATTTCTTTGGGACAAAGTGGGGAAAGAGAGAACCATGTTTTCCTATTTGATGTATTTGTTCCCTTACTCACAGCTCTGAGAATCTTGAGTTTGTGCTATGACAGTGTCCTGAAATCATGCACACAATCTTATAAAGTAAGGACTATAAACAGGTGCATGCCGAGCCATGGAGATAAACTTCTGTTAGCCACTCTTTTACATTCCTGTGGCACTCCTCACTTCTGAGAGTTGATTGTCTTTCCTCTTCCTTTCCTGATTGTACTCACTTGTGAAAGTATAAAGCATATATTTATGCAACTTACCTGTAGGTAAAAGATGGAAGTTATTTTCATTTATGAGTAAATGCAGTTGATGAAGAGGTATGAATTAAGTTTCTCTGATTCTCCATGAATGGAAGTGAAAAACTTTCCTCAGGGTTTTGAATAATTCTTTTCTATTTGAGAGTGCATATATCTTTCTTACAGATTAGATCTTAAGTGTTTCTTTCAAGTATTTTTATATGACACTCTTATCATAAAGCTTTTGAGAATCAGCCAGTGTTGACTCGGGTAGGAGGAGTTTCTCCGGTCATGCTAAAAGTGCTTAGACACCTTATTTACCTTCCCAGAAGGACTTACTTGGAGAACAGTGATTTTTGAACTTCTCAGTTTATTTTCCTCAAAAGCACTGTCTTCTCCCTCCCCACCCTAGATACTTTACTTTCCTGCTTATTTTATTACTTCATTAAACCTTTACTGAACTGTATGTGAGGATCAGGGTTTATGCTCTGCTTCTACAAGGATAAATATTCCTTTTCTCCTTGGGTTTACCATTCTAGGTGTTTGACTGTGATTCGATCTAAATGCCTTGGAGAGTTTTGGTCGTGCAATGAAAATGCTCCTTCAGTCTTGAAAGTGATTTACCCTCTGTTGTTAGTAGGACATATGGTTTAGTAGCATTTTGATACAGTTCAATCTAATGGCTTCTTGAACTCCCTAACTTTTTCAGAAGCATGGTTTTCCACTATCAACACCTTTTCCCCAAAGCTTTATTTGTATTATAAACATTTTATTTGTTTTTAAAAATCAAAATCTGTTAACAGCTTGCTATTCTTTTGGTCAATGCTCTTTACTGCTAATTGCATGCTTTTCTGTTTTTGAGATTATAGAACAGATCATTAATACTTCTTAAATTCCTTTTAAAAAAAAAGCAACACTTGCTATTTTTCCTGTTCCTTGTCTCCCCCCTTCTCTTTCTCCCTTTCCCTCTTCCTCTCCCTCTCCCTCTCATACACTCACACATATATGCATACGCACATACACGTTCACATACACAAATACTCACACACATTTAACTTGACACCCATAGTCTTTCTGTTTCACTTGTAGTAAAATCTTTGATATTACTCAAGTTACTGTATTTGTCTGACTGGAATGATGTTGGAATTAGAATTCCTACTCAACAATGTAACAGAGACAAAACAATAAATATATTTGGTGCTTGGCCTATGAAGATAAACAAATCAAGATTATCTTATCATTGGGCTGTAAAATGCCAACTTAAAATCCATGAAGAAAAATTCCTGTTTAGATGAATTTAGTACACTAAAGGTGTAAAGGCATTGCCTTTCTTGTTAATGCATCCATTCAGTAAGGTAAAGGAAGGTGTGTGAATGCTTTAAACCAAAGTTTTCCTTCTGTTTCTGGTCTCAGACAGTGGTAACTGGCTCCCATTTTTTCCTACCAGCAGGTATTCTGCATCTCTCATATTTTTTTTAACAATTTTGAAATAATATCAGATTATTTGAATTAAAAATTCAAATTCAGAAGATACTATCAGTACAAAGAACCACTGTTGTATACCTTCATTCAGATTCTTTCAATGTTAATATTCTGCTGTAGTTCTTTAATTGCTTACCATTTCTGTCTCCATACACAAATGCGTATGTGTAACACATTCAGTTTTATTGGTCTTTTCTAACATTCTGAGGAAGCTTCAGATATGTGTGCCTTTACCCTGAAATGCTACAGTGTCTGCTTTTTAAAAACAAAGCACTGTTATACAATCAACACACTATCCTTTAGGAATACATAGTATGTTTAGTTTTTTGTTTTTTGTTTTTTTTGAAGACATATTTGCCCTCAGCTTCTCTATTTTCCATGTCTTTGGCAGTTTTATAAAATATAAGCCTGCATTTTCTAGTAGGATCCTTATCCTAGAACTATGAATATTTCCTTGTGTCCCCCACCAAATGATGCTTTCCTGTCAGTACTGTCACAGAATAGATATCATGTCCTGGTCAGTGAATTTCATCCAGAGGTACACAGTGCCAAACCATGTCACTAGCAGTGAACATAACAAGATTATAATTGGGGGGGGGGAAACGCCAAAATTGTGCCAGTATCTTATATTCTTATTTCTTATCCAACCTTCAATTGCTGGCCTTAATGTCCTACCTAAATAAACCACTTTTATTATGATAAGCAATTACTATTTGTTTTTCATTGTCCCCTCTGCATGTACTAGTTGATGTTTTGTTGAAATCTACTTGTCTTTTCTCACCTTTTATTAATGAAAAGTAGAGATTAAATGGCTTTGACTTTATGTGAGAATTGTTACTATTTAAAGTTATTTCAGTTGTCCCCAGTTTAACCAGGGGAACATCTTTAAACCGGCTGTATGCTCACTATCATGCCCCTATCTGGTCCACTGTGCATTTCCTTTCTGTCAGAATAAATTGTTCCTGATTCATCTTACGCATTGCTTGCTCTACCCCAGAAATCAGCCGTTTCTACAAGGGACCTTGCTTTTGCTTTTTTGGTTTGTAATATGATAGGTATTTATAACAAAGATTTGGGAACTTGTGCTCATTGCAACTGGAGTGTGCTTCCAAATCCTTTTACTGGACACAATTAGGGCAGATGGTTTGTATTTGCATGCATATGTAATACACTCATATATGTGTCCTTTTCTGTTTTATTTTCTTGAGTCATTTTCCAAACTGGCCTTAAATGTACTGTAGAGCCAAGGCTGAGTTATATTCCTAACTTCACAAAACAAACAAGCATCAAACTAAAGGATGTTTGCTAAGGAGTGAGAAATCGGATGTAGACTGTCGAGGGCAGTGTGGTGACTGCACAGTGCTGTCAGTCATACATGCTCATTTGTCTTTCTGTTAGTCAGCCCGGCTTATCACCTTGTGGTCCTAAATGGCATTCCAGGATGAGTGGTACTTTGTGCTGTTTCTTCTCTCAGCACCCATGCCTCTGGTTGTTTCAGCAGTGCCATATCTAGTAATCTCTAGAATGGAGCCAAGACAAAAAGAGTCCTGCCCTCTTTACACTCCCATAACAAGTTCTTTTGAATTTTTTTCTCTTCTTTTAGAAAATAATTCAGATTTGGCTTCATATGACATAAATTTACATTTAGATTAAGAATTCAGAAATTTCCTCTAATTTCTTGAGTTGCCACACTTACAAGGTTTTCATGCCTCCTTCCTAAGTTATTTATAAACGGATGAACATGATTGATTATACTATCAAATTGGAAGCTGATATTTTGGGGCTCACAGAAATTTATCATTGTACACAAAAAATAATGTTACTTAAGAGTATTTTATGTGTAAGCATAATAAGCAGTGAGTATAAAACTGAGTAAGGCTCAGGGACAGAGCTCTTGCCTAGCAGGTGCACAGCTCTGAGTTTAACCTCTGGGACCACAAAGACAAATGAGCTCACCCTGAGTGTGATGTAGTTCATTCTCAAGGTGTTAGCACATAACCAGGAAAGCAGAAAACACTGAATTACAGTTTTAGGTGGCACGCTTAGCATGTGATCAGGTTAGACATCATATAACTTAAGGGTTAGGGGGAGATTCAGATACCTCAGAGTGAAAATGACTTCTAGGTGCTGGCTTGTACAGTTACTTTTCTTTAGGACAAGGAGACTTTATAATTTTCTAAAATAGAACTTGGCAAGATCATGTTTGTTGTTTGATAAAGTTAGTCTGGTTATAACATAATTGGATATGGGATCTAGAAAGAATGGAAGTTCATCTTACATATTAAAATATGTTCCTGTATTAGTTAAATATTGAATGCTTATGTAAATATATGCCTGTTCTCAAGGACTTTGTGCTTTAAAATATGCTCTAAATATCAACAGTATAAGATAAAAATAATCTAGATATCAACAGCGTAAGATGGTAAATAGTACTGTGGCTCCTGCCTTAGAAAATAAGGGCAACATGAGCTTGAATTAAGGCTTGAGCTCAGGGCCGGTTAGATAGCTCTTGGTGCCAGGCCTCACAACCTGAGATCACTTCTCAAGAGCTACCTGGTGGAAGGAGAGAACCAACTTCTAAAGTTGTCCTTTGACAACACACATAGCTTTTGCACACATACATCAATAAATGTAATTTTAGAAGTTAAAAAAAAAGACTTGAGCCTATTAAGTCCCATATACTCAAACCATGTTCTCTTTATGTGTTCTACACTGCTTTCCCTTGTATGTTGTATGTTGTAAGATGCTCAGACATCTTATGAAATAAGATTAAAATACAATTAAAATAGTTTTCAGTTGGGGACAGAAAGTATCACCCAATTGTGCTCTTGATTGTCTACAGGCACTCTGTGTGGGATGGAGTGTAATCAGGAAGATAAGTGTTGGTCAGAAAATTGCCATATTAATGAATGAAGCAGTTATTGTAAACATGCTGAGCTTGGTTTTTTGAGAAACTTAGTATTGAACTAATAAGACAGTGGAAGGCAATAGTCTGGTATGCCATGCCATTGGACAGTTGAGTAGCACTTATTAAGACCCCCTCTCCCCCACTGTCATGTTCAGTGTTGAGAATAAGGACTAAGAAAAGGGAATGCACCATTGTTAATAAGTAAATAAGGTATTGGTGGTTTTGACGATATGTTTAATTCTCAAAAATAATTGTGAAAATAAAGATGACTTCCCCTTCCTAACCAGATCACTTAAATAGAATAGCTATTTAGGCTCAGGTTTTCTCTGCTTCTGAAAAGGGATGTGCTTGGTATTGACTAATGTGGGCACATGAAACTTCTTCACCAAACTTGGTTTGACATGGCACCCACAGATTTAACATTAAAACTTTATGACATGATATACTTTGAGTGGGAAAACATTTTTATGTATGATATGGGGGACTAAGAAAGGAGGGTAAAGGCTAGGCTGACAATTTGGTATCATAGTGAGAAGCAGGGGAACTCAGGGAGTGGCAGCATATGATTTTTCTTAACTACTAAAAAAACCCCACGGTTAAATGTCAGGTATATAAGGCAAGATAAGTTGGAAAATAAGATTTCAGTATTCAAGAATTATATAGTCTAACAGTCTTTCATCTGACTTTTTGGCAAAATTAAGCCTTAGTGCTCTAAGCTAGAATTCTCCAGTTGGCCTTCAGAATCATCTGGACAGCTTATTAATACACAGATCTCTGGGTCCCACTTCCAGAGTTTCTGATTCTGGGTATCTGAGTGGGGACCTGAAAGTTTTTTCCTAACAAGTGCCCAGGTGCTGCTAGGATTCTGTTATCTAGGTATGAAGTTAAATTACTTCTCCCCTATGCCTCTTGAGTATTACTAGTTTTATATAATCACTTGGAGAATTTAAGGAAGTTCTCAATTCCTTTTTCCATGTCTTGTGCTTTTAGATGAGTGATTTTTTTCAATCTATGCATGTGTGAGGTGTCCATAGAGGCAAGAAGAGAAGATCAGCTCCCCTGGAGCTGGAGTTACAGGTGGTTGTGAGCTGTCCAGTGTGAGGGCAGGGAACCAAACTCAGGTCCTCAGAAAGAGCAGTATTCTTGGTCAACTGCTCTCTAGTGGGTTATTGATCTCTGTCCTTTTTCTGTAATGGACCTGGAGAAGTCCTGATCACGTGAGGGGATGTTTCCCATTGCTAGGGAGAAGCAGCTTCAGTTTCCATCCTGGGGTGATCTGTCTGTAAGGCTTCACTGTTCCTGCAACTCAAGGTGACTGTAGTTTAGGACAGTGAGTGGAGGCTGAGGCGTCTCTTGGGATCTGGAACAGGGCTTCGTAAAGACTGACAGTAAAATTCTTTAATTACTTTGTGCTTTCAGCCTAGAAAGGGAATGAGACTGGTTAGATAAGTGTAGGATTAATCAACCTTTTATCATCAGTTTTTATTGGCAAGACAATCTTTAAGTGATTAATATATCTATAGAGCTGAGCAGGTGTAAAAGAGAGAGATACAAAATGAAGGCAGAGGTGCCAGGCGTTTCTCCTGATTCTTTTCAGTTACCTTGTGGACCCAAGGAGCAGCCAGTGTTCTTTTAGCAAGCAGTTTCTTTACCTGTTGTACATGGACACAGGAAGGTGAATGTTGGAGCAGAAGGAACAGAGTAAAAGTCCATTTAACTGGGAGAGCCATTTGTCTGCTGGCCAGAATGGCTTAAAGAGACCCATCCATTTAGTATGTTTTACTTTTGGATCTAGGTACCATTTTTTAAATATAGCACATACCATGATGTCAGTGTTCCATTTTGTAACCTGAAACTCACTCTGACTTTGTTTTAATGCTTGATACACTCTCCCTGCCCATGCCCTTTGATACTTTCACTCGGGTTATATATATTTCTGTCTCCATAATTGATTTTCTGGCTCCCATTTAACATATGTATTAAATAATGAATATAGTAGCCAGGTGGTGGTGGCACACACCTTTAATCCCAGCATTTAGGAGACAGAGGCAGGCGGATCTCTGTGAGTTCAAGGCCAGCCTGGTCTACAGAGTGAGTTCCAGGATAGACAGTTACAACAGAGAAACCCTGTCTGGAAAAACCAATGATGATGATTATGATGATGATGATGATAATGATGAAGAAGAAGAAGAAGGAGAAGGAGAAGGAGAAGGAGAAGGAGAAGGAGAAGGAGAAGGAGAAGGAGAAGAAGAAGAAGGAGAAAATATAGTTCATTAGACAAGTAAGAGAAAAATCTTAGCTTTTTAAATTGGAAAACATATATGGGAAGTAAGCCACTGTATAAAATATTTTTATAAAAGCAATTTAATTTTCTCTATATATTGTGAATTGGCAAATCTTTAGACTTTTCAGCTTCTCTCTGTAATGTTTGTTTCTATACTGTCTATAAATGTCTCAGATATAAGTAGCTCTCCTGTTTCTCATTCAAACTGCACTGCATTCAGTTTTCCCCCTTCATAACTCCATCCTTCCAGGTGCTTTGACAAAGAGCCATAGATTCATCCTACTCCATTCCCGCTCTCTTACTCCACTTCCAAGTTGTTTACAAATTCTTCCTGTTCTTACCTCCAGAGTACATCCCGATATGGAGTAAGTGCTCACTACCACCCCTGCTGCTTCCCATGTCCAAGCTGCCTACTAACAGCTTTCACTTGAATTACTGCAGCTACTTCATAAATGATCCCCTGCTTTACCCCCACCCCCATAGTTTTCCATCAATCTGCCAGTCAGGTTAAACGTAAACATTGCCCTCCTTGCAAAAAAGTCTCCAGTGGCTTTCCTTTTCTCCCAGAATAAAAATGAAGTAATTTAAATTAAGCTGCCAATAACTGGCCTTTTCCTGTTAGTTCTCTTGACTTCCTATCTACCATTATTTCCTTCCTCACTCTCCTCGCTGCAGTCTGGCCTTCTTTCTGAACTTGAACATCAAGGTTGTTCCTTTAATCTGGAATACTCTTACCTTAGGTGGTGCAGCTCTCTACTCAGTTGTCACTTGGTAAAGTCTTCCCTGGTTTGATATTTTGGAAATGACACTTTAAATTACTGTGTGTAGAGTGTAAACTCCACGGGTCTGTAATTCAGTTTTGGTTTTTTTGTTTTGTTTTGTTTTGTTTTTATTCTGCAGGGTTTCCCTATATTGAGAACAACCTGGCCCATGGGGTGGTCCCACAGTACACCCCATGAGTTGATACATCTAAAAAAGTACAGATTTCTTCTGAGAAGTGAACCTGAAAATCACATATAGATCTTTACTTTGAATATTTAATTGTTCTGTTTCTCTCATTTAGAAAATCATTATGTCTTTTAAATTCCTTTCTTTTGTTTGTATTTGAAATTACTGATTTTTGAGGTAGGGTAACATTTCCCTCTGGCATAAATTGTAGTTCCTAATTTATGTGTTATTTTTGGGGAATAAGTAAACATCTTTTTCATCCCCTTTGAGGTATATACATTATTGATGACTATCATTGACAGTGGTGCTTCTAACAGTCATAGTAAAATACTGATAGGTCTTGGCTTTTAGGTGACTTATATCAAGAGTTACAACTATGCTATAGCTTTTTTCCCCATATCTTCAAGAAAGATCAATACTGATTTCCATCTGTTTAGCCTGAATTGAGTGTTTTGGGGCTGTGGTAGTTGAGCCTTTCATAGTAGTTCTATGTAGCCAGTGTTTTGGAGAAGTTAGGTTCTACAGAGGGATCTTGTCTCTTAAGTCAGTTTCTTTTAGTAGACCTGAGAAAAACTTTAATTGTATTTGGTTCCTATAGCAATAAAATGTATTTAACACTTAAGATTTAATATCAAGAAATAAAGGCATATGGAAATATAAATGAATTCTTCTAGATGCCAACCAAAGTCAAATATCTACACATATAACAGACTCTAATTTAGTAAATGAGAAAGCCAGGATTCAAGCTGAGGTTTCTGAGGTTTCTGTCTAGAATTTTCTCAGGTTACTAGTAAGCCTTTCCAAAACAAGTAAGCTTCTAAAACCTATTTAATGTTTATTAGTTTCTTGTAAAAAGCACGTGGAATTGTGTGTGAATTAGATGAGAGAAGGTATATATACCTCAGAGAAGTTTTTCCTGTGGTCATTTCCTTATAAACCCAGGGCTTTAGTCTCGGTAGCTGTTCACTTCTGCACATGTATGTAAGCTGTACTGTTCAGTGTTTTCATTAACATCTGAAATTTAACTCCTCAATATTAAACATATAGCATAAATCTATTTCTTCCTATTTTCCTTTCTCTTTCGTCTTCTCCTCCCCTCTGCCCCTTCCTCCTCTCCTCTTCTTTCCCCATTCCTCCTCTTCCCTTTTCTCCCTCCTCCCCTAGCTCCACTCCCTTTTCATGAGGCTCCCTGTTTAACTTATTGCTGGTTTCAAACTCCTGGAAATCCTATTCCTCCACCCACTGAATGCCAGGGTTATAGCCCTGTGCCACCACTTCTGGCTATAAGTTTCTTATCTTCAAAGATGAACAAAACTCAGCTATTAATTTGAAATATGTCCTTTACAGTTTTTGTATTCATATTGTGTAAAATTTCAGTCTTTTACAAGGCTTTTTTCTTTTAAAATATTTGTTAACTGGGCATAGCAGCACATATATTTAATTTCAGCACTCAGGAGGCAAAGGTAGTTGTACTGATTTTCATAGTAGCTGGATTAATTTCCGTTCTCACCAGCCGTGAATAGAGTTCCCTTTTGTCTGCATCTTCACTAACATTTGTTGTTCTTTTCTTAATGAGTGCCGTTCTGAGGAGATGGAATCTCAAGGTAGTTTTATTTTGTATTTCCCTGATGTCTTGATGTTACCATTTTTTCCACATTTATTGTCCATTTGTATTTCATCTTTTAAGAACTGTTTGTTCATTCCATTAGAATGGCTGGAATTTGACTTGAGTGTGAGCTTTTGGGAAGGGTTCAAAGCCACTATTTTTTTTCAGTGTAGGGATACACTTGACTGAGCATTTACCGAGAAGGCCATTCTGTGAGGTAGGTTTTTGTTTTTGTGTTTTTAGATAGATAGCAATAGAACATGTTCAGATCAGCTGCAGTCTCTGGGTTCTAGGGAATTGGCTCTGTGGGAAGAGGATATGGCAAATCAGAGTAATTGAGAAAGGAAGGCTGTACACAGGTATGTGGAACTGTGTCTTTGTTCTGCAAAGGATGTACTTGCATTGAAGCAGGAAGAGGCGAGGGAAACAAGTTCAGGTACTAGGTGATTTATAAGCTTGGCTGTGAGCTAATGCAGGAATTCACCTTGTGTGCTTCTGTTTTGTTATGAGATAAGAGCAGGTCCTGAGAAGGGTAGGCCAAATGGAAGATGTTTGTGATCTTTCCATGCAAGGCATGTCCCTCTGCCACTGAACTGCGCTCCTACCCTCAGGATTTTTTATTTTATTTTATTTTTTTGGCATGTAGATATCTAGTTGTTTCATTATCATTCTTTGGAAAACTGTTGTTTCTCCAGTGAATTGTTCTACTCCTAGTAATGTCCATACCATAATTATGGTAGAGGGAATTTCTTCAGAATAGTTGAGTTGCTCTTGTCAGAGAAAGGATTTAATAGTTACTAGGTACTTAAAAATTTACTAGAATACAAAGGAGAAAGATATTTGTAGCTCCTTATTCTTTAAAGGATGTGATTTTCATCTTGTAAAATCAATGAATTAAAAATTGAAATTATATTACAAATGTAATCATATTGTATTTTTTTTTTTAGATTGTGAACCTGATAAATTCACATCTTGTTTCTGCAACATACTTTCTATAGATTGTGGGTATTTCCTCTCAATTCTGTATGTGTATAAAGAGAAATATTCCCTTCTCATTAGGTATACTTACAGCAGGGTGTTTGTAAGCATATGGTCATACTTCTTGTTATGTGCCCCAACTTGCAAGATGACAAGTTAGGAATGCAGTTAGTCTTGTATTAGACATACAGAATTGATCAGCAGCCTAAAACCAGATTGTTCCACCAGGGAATCAGCCCTTTCCTGCGGCATTTGGATATGGCCCAGACATTTGGATATGGCCCATCCACCGATGGTTTTCATAGTTTAAAGCCCACAGAGGAGAGTATCCTAAATCTGCAACAGCCTCAGAGTCTGTGTTCTCTTCATTGAGCTTGTGCCTATTTTCAGTTCAGCAGAGTTCATGCTGAAGCTGAAATAGCTCTGTGTCAGTGACAGGTTTTAGCTTAGAGTTATGACCTGTAAATTCATAGTTCTAGAAATGGTAGCAACTAGCCTTTTGCAACAGCAAGTCAAGACTGCAAGGTTAGGCAGCGGTGTTCCATGTTCAAGTGACAGCAGACTTTCTTAAGCTCTTTTTAAAACTTTTTAAAAATGACATTTATTTATCTACTTATGTGTGTGCATGTGCACCTCAGCATGTGTGTAGATGTCAGAGGACAACTTGCAAGAGTCTACTATCCTTCCAACTGGGTCTTCCATATCCTACTATATGGGTCTCTGGGATTGAATTTAGTTTGTTAGACTTGGCAGCCAGTGTTCTTACCTGCTCATTAAACTCTTTTAAGCTTACCAACCTAGAGTCCTTGATCCCTGCAAAAACATGTACATCAGGTTGAAAAAATCAATCTGTTTCTAAGGATCACACATTTGATTTCATAAGATCTTATTAGCAGCCTTGTTTTTAAAACTTTCAAAGTAGGTCCAGCAAGATGCCCCAGCAGGAAAATGTGTTTGCTTCCAAGCCTGATAACCTCAGTTGAGTCTTTGACCCACGTGGTATAAAGAGAGTGCAGATTTCCAAGAGTTGACCTCTGACCTCCATGTGTGATCCTACTCATTCACTCATGTAGACATACCCAAATAAATGAATGTTAAAGAAAATACAGAAAAAAACCTGTAAAATTATATTGACACCTAGAGACTGTTGCTCATTTTATGTTTTCTTCATGTTTTACAGATCCCAGTAGGCAAAAATCACCGGGCTTAACTGTCTCTAATTAAAGTGTTTAAATTTCATCTGCTTATTGGTAACTCAGGAAAGTTTTTTTTTTCTTTCTCTCCCATTCAGATTATCCTGATATGGAACCAGTTTACATCTATTTTATCTTACATGCAGATGCAATACCCACAAAATACAAATCAATTTTGTGAAATTTTCCTTTTCTCATTGCAAATTTATTGAAATCCTCTGCAGTAGAAGTTGCACTTATACATTAGCCATCTAGCTACAGAGATAGCAATGGCTTAAATGTATATTCTGGCGAGCTCACAGAGGAGGTGGGGGTGATACAGCATCATCTAGACTGCAGACTCTTTTTCCTCTATCTAAAGCTTTACTTTGGCTCTGGGATTTGATTCACCATTTTCTCTTTAACATTTTTGGCCACTTCTGGGAACAAGTGGACCCTATATCCTACTCCTGCAGGAAAAACAAACAACAACAACAAAAATTCATGCTCTCCCAACTTTAGTGATTCAGGCTCATAGTTCTCAGCATGTTATTCAAAGATAAAATCGATAACAGCAAAAAGATGCAAAGCAGAATTAGCAAAGAAAATAAGCACCTGGAGTGAATTCCAGAGGAACACACAAGCTTCTAGGAACCGTCTGCCTTTGGAAATGGCACAGATGTACTTAATTCATCCAGCACTGACTCGTGATAACACATGTGAGATGTAACTTACCTAGGACACTACAGATTCAGTATCCAAGGCTTCACTGAAGGTCATGCCCAGAGGAAAAGCCTTTACTTAGGATGTACTACATTTTTAAAAATTAAAATAGTGTGTGTGGGGGGAGGTGGGAGAACACAACTTGCAGGAGTTGGTTCTGTCTTTCCATCATGTGGAAGTTGTCGGGTCTGGTGGCAAGTACCTGTGCTTGCTGAACCATCTCCCCAGCTTACTACATTGTTTGTTTGTGTTAAATAAATCAATTTTTAAATGTTTTATTTATTTTTACTTTTTTCTGTGCATTGTTGTTATATCTATGTTAGGGTGTTAGATTCCCTGGAACTGGGGTTACAAACAGTTGTGAGCTAGGAAGTGGGTGCTAGAAATTGAATCAGTCCTCTGGAAGACCAACTAGTGCTCTTAACTGCTGAACCAGCTCTCCAACTCCATATTACATTGTTTTAATAAGCAGTTTTGGCACCCTGAACCACTGTAATGAAAAAATGATTGGAAATTCTGAAATCCAACTAATCAGACACCAGCAGAGGGTTTGCAAGCTGACCTTGTTAATAGCTGTCTCAATTTTGTTGTTAGCTTTTCTCCTTATACAGTGGTAAGATATCATCAGACAAATAAGGCTGAAATTGTAATTTCAACTTATTTTAACCTAATAGATTCATTTGGGTTAAGCAGAACAATGAATGAGATAAGAGGTTCCTTCAAGTGAGGTGTTTTGCACTTTGACACAATGTAATACTAGATTTTTCCTATAATAATCATAATTTAAGAATATGTTACAGTGGGGGACACAACAGAGCTAATAAGATTTACTGACTTTGAAAGGTGGGGAGTAGTAGGGGGACTGGAGAAATGGCTCAGCAGTTAAGAGCACTGGCTGCCTTTTCAGAGGACTCCACAGGTTGGATCCCTGCACCCAATGGCAGCTCAGAACCATATATAACTTCAGTTCTAGAGGTTGTGACACCCTCTACATGGTGCACAGACATACCATGCAGCTAAAACACCCATACACGTAAAATAAAAATGAATAAATGTCACAAAACATTGAATGGTGAAATAAAAGATTTCCCCAAAAACATAATATAAATAATTTTGTAGCAATTTTACTTGTTTTATATAGTTAGCATTAGAAAGAAAATCATTCTTTTAAAAACTTATTTTGTGAACTTAAGCTAATTTTGTATGAATACTATCATTAAAGATAAGTTAGGGAGCAATTCAGTTCTCTGAAATGTAAATGTATATTCTGAGTTATAATACACTTTTTAAGAATCGTAAGCATTTAACACTACTTCAAAATATTAAAAATAATTTTTAAAATTAAAAGATATTTGACTACAATTTCCTAAATTTCAATATGTAGTGTTTATTTTTACCTGTTTCTTGAATTAACTATATGATGGATTTAGGGCTAGAGAAAGGGAGCAAAGAGTGTGGCTCAGTGGTGGAGTGCTTACTTAGCAAGGATAAGGCCCTGCACATCCTCTCCCTCAAAAAAAAAAAAAAAATTATGGAAAGGCTAAAAATTTGAGACCTTGACTTCCCTGATCCCCGAACACTTCCCATTGAACATTTGTACTTTTAAAAATAAGAACAATGTAGTATTCAAAAATATGAAAGCAAACAATGCTGAATCGTCAAAATTGCTAAAGTTTCAAAAATCAAACTCCTTGCTAACATTAGAGCTTGAAATATTACTCAGTGTATTCAGTTTAAAATTCAGAGCTTGAAAAATAATTGACAGGGAAGATAAAAGAGCAAACAATATTTTGAGCACCTGAAAAGTCAACTCCTGAAGGCTAAGCACTACTCAAGAAAAATGTCAGTTTTCTGAATTTGCTTATGTGCAAGGCTGTGCCCCTTTGAAGCAAGTGTGAATTAGTAGGAAATGGAAAAGAGGGATGTTTCATACAGTGCTTGTACCCCAAGCTTGGGGCAGTTTCCCGTTTGTGGATGTCATACTATCTCCTGTGTTCATTTATCAATTTGGCAAAAAGCATCAGTCAGCTGCCAGCTTTTGCAGCTGTTCTAATTTCTCCCTTTTCTAACTACAACATCCTTACATCATATGAAAGCTCTGTAGGTCTAAAAGATGCCCCAAAGGAGCCATGGTATGTGTGTTGGATTATCTCCTTTTCCTGCTTACTGAAAAGATTTAGGGACTTAACACAATCAACTTTTTAACTATTACTCTGATAATACTGTTGTGTTTGTGTGGTCATTTTATTTTGAATGCTACCATAATATAATACCAAAGAGCAAAATTAACTTGAGTTTTACAATGCATATTATAGGGAAGTTACTTTCTTCTTAAAAGAGTTTCCTTAATTTAGTTCATTTTCATAAATTTTACTGTGGACTTTGACACATGAACTTCTAGAAAGCTAGCTAGAGTGAGGCTACGTCTGATTCCAAACTAATATTCAGTTTGGCAAGCTAGAATCCAACCTTTCCTTTTAGCAACATTTCCAATTCAGACCTTTTTACTCACTGCGCCTAGCTCTGTGCTTACCAACTTAGTGTCCCTTTTGGTTAGCACTTGTTAGTGTAGTTATGTAGGAGAGACTTGTGCTAATACCACTAGCTATGTATACAAATAATGAAGATGAAATAGACTTTTCTTTAGAATAAAATGAAAAAAGAAGTTCCTTTTAACAGTCAGATACCAAATAAATGACAAAGTCTAGACTACCTGTTGTACATCATTTTGATATAGAACATAGAGATGATTTTTTAAATTTTCATTAAAAAAAAAGAATAAGTAATAATTTCCTTGAAAGCAGCAACTACCTACCAGTTGCTTAAAAATCCTGATAAGAGAAAGACCACTGAGTATCTACTGTGTCAGACATTAAAATAAAAACTCTAGGCCAGTGGTCCTCAACATTCCTAATGCTGTGACCTTTTAATTCAGTTCCTCATGTTGCAGTGACCCCCAACCATAAGTTATTTTCATTGCTACTTCATAACTAATTTTGATACTTTTATGACTCATAATGTAAATATCTGATGGTCTTAAGTGACCCCTGTGAAAGGGGTCATTAAACCCCTAAAAGGGGTCATGACCCACAGGTTGAGAACTACTGCTCTAGGAACTGGAGAGTAATAGTTAAGAGTACTTGGTGCTCTTAGAGAACCTGAGTTCAGTTCTCAGTGTCCACATAGCAGCTCATAATCACCTGTACCTCCAGTTCCAGGGAATCCAACCCTCTTTCCTGGTTGTGTGGGCACAAGAATGCATGCAGTACCCAGACGTACATGCAGGCAAAGTAAGCACTACCTTTGTAGTCATGTGCATCCCAAAACATGACATCATCCTTCCTATCCTACTGGTAAGGAAATTGAGGTACAGAGTGAAGTAATTTATAATAGAATTAGAAAATGTTCTTTTCTGTGCCCTTCCCACCAAACCGGGTGTCAGCAGACTATGTCCAAATTCTGCTGCCTTGTTTTTGTGTTTTTGAGATAGGAGTGTCTTAATTTTTGCCGTAATGAAACACCATGACCAAGACCAACTTGGGAAGGAAAGGGTTTGTTTGACTTACATATTCTAAATCAGAGTTCATTGAGGGAAGCTGAGACAGGAACTCAAACTGAGCAGGAACCTGGAGGCAAGAACAGATGCAGAGGCCATGGATGGGACTCTTACTCACTTGCTCCTCGTGGCTTGCTCAGCATGTTTTCTTAGAGAAGCCAGAACCACTAGCCCAGCCAGGGTTGTACCACCCACAATGGACTGGCCCTCCCATATGTATCACTCATTAAGAACATGATCTACAGGCTTGATTACAGCCTATGGAGACATTGTCTCAATTGAAGTTCCCTCCTCTCAGGTGACTATAGGTTGTGTCAACTTGACATAAAATTAGCCAGCACATGGAGTCTCATGAATTTCTATGAGCATCAAACTTACCATGTAATAGCTGAAGCTGGCCTTGAACTCCTGAAAGCCAGAGGGCTTTCACCTTTTAATGCTAGAATTATAGTCATGTGCCACTGTGCTCAGCCTCAGCCTGTTTTTTTAAATAAAGTTTTATTAGAACACAGCCATGTCCATTTTTTAGGTCTTTCCTATGGCTTTGTACCAATAACACAATTGAGATTTGTAACCGATTGTATGGCTCACAAACCCATATTTATTCTCCTTTGCAGAAAAAAAAAATGTACTGAGTCTACATTAAAATCATATAAAGTGGGCTCCCTATAATCTAACAAACAAACCAAAATATAAACAACAATAAGCCATGGATGTCTAAAAGCTAGTGGTGTTCAGTTTAGATGGAAAGTCTGAGTTTATTTTAAAGCCATTCATTGTATTCCTGTAATTCTGTCATAGTTCATTCTTAAAAAGCAATGTGCATAAGTATCTTAGTTTTCTTTTAAAGATATGTACGAATTGCCTTTCTTGTTGTTTTAGTTCTGATGTACATGGGTTAACATTTCAGTAGTACAGATGTGATATTTAAACTGTACTTTACTTGTGGTAATTGATGTTTTCATTCCAACAGAGTTCTTTGTTTACAACAAAAAGATACAGCATAGCTTAGAATTTTGAAATCTGTTAAAGTAACAGTGTTCAGCTCAAGAGTTGCATGTTGGGCTGAAGAGATGGTTCCACAGGTGTAATGGCTGCTCCTCCAGAAGACCTGGGTTTGATTCCCAGCATCCACATGGCAGCTCATAGCCAGGTGTAACTCCAGTTCCAGAGGATCTGATGCCCTCTTCTGGCCTCTACTGGTGCTGCATGCACATGGTGCACAGACATGTTACATGGCAAATATCAACAAAACACGTAATTTTTTTTTAAGTTGCATGGTGAAGATGTATAGGAACTAGCTGTGTCAGGGAGTAAATGTATAGGGATCAGATATAAAACTGCTCAGTAGACTCTTGCCAGAATGTAGTCATATGTCTGAAAGACTTTCTTCAAACAAAATGTTACTACATTTTACTTATGTATGTGGGTGCAAGTATATCAGGACGGGTGTGTGGAGGTTAGAAGACAACTTTCGAGAGTCAGTCAGTTCTCTCCTTCCGTCAGGTGGGACTTGGAGATTAGACTCAAGTTGTTAGGCTTGGCAACATGTGCCTTTTCCACCTGAGCCATCTTACTGGTCATGAGGGCTTTCTTAATAGTAAGATTCAGCATATTTATTTGAAGTCATCTTCTAAGTCAACTACGCCAATTTTATGTTGCTTCAGTACTTTAAAATAACAATTTGTGTTTTTCTTCCTAAAATCGTTTTTTAACTTATTTATTTTTATGTATGTGTGCATCTTGTCTGCATGTATGTCTGTGTGCCATGCATGCCCAGTGTCTGTTGAGGCCAGAAGACCCTTTTGTATCCTCTCAACTGGAATTATAGATGGTTGCTAGCTGCCATTGGATACTGGGCACTGAACCTGGTCCTTTTCAAGAGCAGTACTCTTAACAGCTGAGTCTTCTGTCTCTAGCCCCTGTCCCTAAAATCCTCATACACTTTCTCAAATATCAATTCTCCAGTATTTGACATCTCAGGTTCTTTTTGCTTTCTTGAGACAGGGTCTTGTTATGGAGCTCCAGCTGGCCTGAAACTCATTGTCTAGACCAGAGTTTAGACCAGTGTCTAAACTCATTGTCCTCAAACTCACAGAGATCCTCCTGTCTCTGTCACCACACCCAGCTCAACAGCTCAGCTCTTTTAAAAAATATGTTTTTAATTTAAATAGAATTATATCACCTGCCTCTTCTTTTCCTCTGTCCACCCCCAGCTATCCTTCCTCAAGTACCCCCACACCCTCAAGCTGATTATCCTCTTTTTCTTTGATTATTATTATTACATGTATGTATGTGTATTTGTACATAAATACACGTACGCACAACCTGCTGAGTCCATTTTTTGTTTTTTTGTGTGTATATGGTTTTGGGGCTGAGTTTTTTGGATTGAAGAACCAATAATGGACCTCATTCTTAGGAGAAACTAATTCTTTTTCTAGAAGCCATTAGTTGCCTGTTCAGGGGTGGGACTCTGAAAAATTTCTCCTTCTGTGTAAACGTGCCCATTGTTATTGACGGTGTCCCAGTCTTGTTTATGTATCCATTTCTAGGAGAGACTGTTTCACAGCAGACTTCCTGGTATTCTGGCTCTTAAAAATCTTTCTGCTCTCTCTTCCAAGATATTCTCTGAGACATAGATGCAGAAGCTGTGATGTAGATGTGCCCATTGGGACTGGACTCTCTAGTATCTGTTGATCCCTGCATTCTGTGGTTTTCTGTGATGGTTTCCATTTGCTCTAAGAGAGAGTCTTCTTTGCAGAGGGTTGTTAGTTACACTTATCCAGGAAAGGTCGCTCTTAAAAGAACAAAAAGAGGAGAAAATATCAAGAACTTTTAGTGAATAAATTTTAAGTTATTTTAACTTAAAAATTCATGATTTTTTTTTTTTTTAGCGTTGGTGTGGGAGCATTAAATGACCAGCATTGTCTGACATCAGTATGAAATGTGAGGGTAATAAATAATAAAAAGATTAATTTTTATTATTTTATACTTATGTGTATACATATATGTCTGTGTGGGTATGTGCATATGAGTGTAGGTGTCTATGGAGCATCAGATACCTTGGAGCAGGGGTTACAGATGGTTGTGGGCCACTTGATGTGAGTGTCTGGAACCATACTCGGGGCCTGTGTAAGAGGCTGAGTGCTCTTAACTGCTGAGCCATCTCTTCAGTACCCCCAAATTTATTTTTATTTTATTTGTGTATATGTGTGTGTTTCTGTATTAGTGTTTGCTGTATGTATGTGCATGCTTGAGAAGGCTAGATGAGGGATCCCTTGTTGCTGGAGTTACAAGTAGCTATGATTCAGATTCCTGAAAGAGCAGCAGATGCTGTTAACCACTGAGCCGTCTCCAGTTCAAGTACTTCCAATGAAAGATTTCAACATATACTCTTTAGAGATCTATATAGAAAGTAAGTGTCATGTAAAATAAACCATGAATGTTAAAATTTTTATGATTAAATACAATGAGAAAGATTTAACTATATGTCATTCTGATTCATGTAGAAAAATAGAAAGCATGTCTTCTTGTTGTTGTTGTTTTAAGACAGGGTTTCTCTGTTGTAACTCTGGCTGTCCTGGAACTCACTCTGTAGACCAGGCTGGCCTTGAACTCACAGAGATCTGCCTGCCTTTGCCTCCGGAATACTGGGATTAAAACCATGTGCCACCACTGCCAGGCATTGGTGAGCTTTTAAAGTCTTATATGAAAAGAGATAATGTTTATTGATTATTTCTATAAAGTATGGGACTTTACATACTTTGTTAAGTCTAATCTTTAAAAATGGCTTTCTGCAGTTATTAATATTTTCTAAATGAGAAAGGCAAGGTTGATATTTAAAGTCTTGGCATTTATCAGTTAGTTCTATCTTAAAACTGCTTTCAATTCACTATACCATATAGCATCAAAAAAAGTATCTATATGACTAAATTAAAGTTGATTTCAAGGAAAAATTGAGATGGTATATGTAGGTATATGCAAGTAACTGGAAGGGACTTCAACTTCTGGGGCCCAGAAACCAATCCCCCCAACAGATCAACATACATATACTTTATTTAAATTTACTAGTTTTCTGTTATTGCCTTATTTTTTCATTTTACAATCTAGGTCTTGGCATTTAGTTGTCATGTACATTAGTCTCCACTAATCTGTGAACGGTTGCAGTCTTTTCTCACCTTCTTGATCTTTACACTTTTGAATAATTTTTCACCTATTATTTTGTAGAATGTCTTTTAATTCTTGTTTCTCTATTTTCTTATTTAGGTAGATATAAGCATCTTTTAATGAAAACATTCTAAAACAGGTATCTTTTTTAGTGTTTCAAGTCAGACTACATCATGTTAGTATGTTACAGGAGCTTTAACATGGATCACCAAGTTAAGGGCTCCCATATGCCTCCATTGTAAGTTGACTTTACATAGTATTTTAGATATATTGGGGGCATAGATATATTAGGTGCCAAAGGTCTCATCAAGACTTCTGAGGATAATTGGAATGGCATGAAGTAAAACTTTTAAATGGTGTGTTTCTGCAGCCTTTCAGGCTTATTGATCAGATTTTAAGAATGAAACAGTCCTGAAAATAACAAAGCCACAAGAGAGCTTTTTGATGCCATTATGCCTTTCAGCATGAGTAACAGTAATATTTAATGCCCACTTAGAGTATTATTGATTTCTTTAAAGTTATCTTAAAGAACCCCCGAGATGCCATTAGATTGCTTTGTTAGGTTTCCTTCTTTATGTCTTTGGTGTAAATTATTGTTCCTATAGAACATTTTGCTGAAGTAATGTTTTTATGTAAACCCAAGAAATATGTTGTTTTCTAATTTGGAACTTTAGATATTTATAATCGAGCAGCATTGTATCAAGGGAGCTAGGACCAAAACTGAAGGTTTCATATCTTTAAGAGAAGTACTTCAGAATCTGCGTGATATCTTTATATTTGTATTGATAAGGTGTATAGTAAACTAAGTGGAGTTCTTATTAAGAGTATGTAATCCAGACACAGTGACACCCACTCTACTCTCAGGACTCTGGAGATGGAGCAGAGTCAGGAGGATCACTAACTCAAGGCCAGCATAGGTTTCTTAGATGCCATCCCAGAACATGACAACAGAAAACACAAGAAATTGTTAGATTCTCAGAGCTATACACAACAGAACAAATTTTTTTACGGGAATGAATACATTACTGTGCATCCTGTTAAACAAAGAATAAAATAAAATCTAAGCTGTCCCTGAAAAATCCCAGAAGACTCTACAATATACTGATTCGAAAAGCATAGAGTGTGGGAGAGAGGGATTTTGCTTCTTTGACTTGAGATGAGACCGTAATGTGTAGTAGTATGTTAGACTAAAATTTCAGCAACTCTATTTGTAAGTGGTGTGATCAAATTAATTTGTTTATATAGTATATACATCCACAAATACATATAGACATACATAAATAAGGTAGTTATTAAACGATGATAATTTTCAGGGAAACAGACTAGATTTTCTTTGTGGTTATTTTTTGAAAGTCTGAGTCTCATGTTCCATAGGCTGGTCTTTACCTCATTATGCAGTCTAGTATGACCAGCTCCAGATCCTCCTGTCTCCACATCCCAAGGGCTGGAATTGCAGGTGTGTGTCATCATACCTGATGTATGCAGGGTTGGGAATCAAGCCTGTGACTTAGTTTGTGATTGACAAGCATGCTGCCAACTGAGCTACATTCTTAGACCCTGGGTTTTGTTCTTTTTTGGGGGAAGTCAATATTCATATTTTTAAAAATTACTATGAGTATATTTATATATTTAAAAATTTAAAAATCAGTTACAGGAACATCAGTAAACACCTAATTTGTAGCCTCATTGAGTATAATGGTGAACCAGAAGATGTACTGAGTAGTAAGCACAGAGTTCCTGTCTCTAAAATAGGCTTGGCTGATGTCTTACCCTGATAGTTAATTGGAAGGAGCTTTTAAAGCAGTGATGTCTGCATATTGAAATCACCCGAGGAGTTTAGATATCAATGTCTAGGTACAACCTCTGGACACTCTTTCTGTAATACAATCTATGCAGTAGGATTCTTTGAAGTTCTCCCAGCTCCTAGGACAAATAGCCACACTTGAGAACCACTCTTTATAAGAACCACCATTTTATACGAAACTTAAAGGTTTTTCCATTCTTAATTTGTATTCTTCTTGAAATTGTTACTTTTCTGTTTAAAGAAAAATCATTGCACAGCATGAATATTATTTTTCAAGTGATTTTTAAGGCTATGTTTGGGTAGCCAACCTGTCACTGAATTAAAGGGATGACAGACACATCCTCCACATTTACATTTCTGCCTTCTATGTTCTCACACATTCCCTACAGCATAAAATAATTATATCTCTGGCCTGTCCAAAGCATTTAATTATCTGTCCACTTAGATTAAACTCTAAGTTCCTTGTCTGTCCCAACCTGTTTCCAGTTTTACCACCTGTTATTCAGTGCTAGGGTCTAAAAGCCATGCTTATTCACTCTTCCATGGGGCTCTTTTTTCAATACCTGCTTTTGTTTCTGCTGTCTCCTTTGTCACTAATGTTGGTCATTATACTTTTGCTACTGTAATGAAATACCTGAGAGAAGGGAGAAAGGGCTTAATTTATTCAGTCTCAGAGATATCAGGCCCCAAAGCATCAAGACCTTTGTTGGCACAGTACATTGTGAGAGTCAAGGAATCGTGTTCACCTCAAGATCACAGGGAAGCAAAAAGAAAGTAAAGAAGGGATTGGCATCTCAGTGTCCTCTTTAGAGGTGTGTTCCCCAGTGTCCTAATGCACTCCTGATAGTTTAACAGGCTCCTGACCTAGGAGATGGTCACATCGTAGCAACAGTAATTTAACAATAGATACGGAAAGGGTAATAATTACTAGAATAGAACATTCTAGCATTGAACCCTTTAACCAAGGTCTGTTGTAGGTACTTCACATAAACTTTCTCTTATAATCTTTATACCTGTGTCTGAGAAATAGCCATTTTTTAATTTTCATTTTTACTGTACAGATGGGAACTTGACATTTTCAGGGGGCTAATAACTTGCTTAAAATAAGTGTTAGCAATATGACATTTCACGTTTCGGATCTATTGTTTGTTTATTTGCCCTACCAACCCCATATTTCACATTGCGCATTTGATGGTCGTCATGACTTCTTCCCGCATGTAGTGTGCATCAACATTTGACATTTTCAGCTTTGCTTTGGATCTTTATAGAAGAAAATTTAATATCTTTAAATGGTAGGATAATCATTATCTCCATTTCCTGTTTGATCAGTTTTGTAAGTTTGGTGTATCTGAGTATCAACAAATTATATCCTTAGATATGTTTTTGTATTTTGTCTTTTTCTTGTAGTTACTTAGCAGTTTCACTTTTCCTGAACTGTATCCCAAAATCTATATCGATCTTAACTGGCTAAAATTTTTTGTTCTTCTTTTTACTAACTCACAAGTTGACTTAGTAATATCTATATATAAATAATATAACTGGGATGTGTTTTCTAAAGAAGGGGGGGGGGAGAGAGAGAGAGAGCAAGAGAGTGCAAAGCTGCTGGTCTTTGATCTACATTAGAATCCTGAAGAAGTAGGTTCTATTACCAGCAGATGAATGCCTCAGCCATGAGATAGATCTACTTGCCAGCAGGAGTGAAGGCGACCAGGCAAAAAGCAACAACTTCTCCTTCCTTGTGCTTTTATGTAGGCTGCTGACAGAAGGTGTGGCCTGGGTTAAGGGTGGGTCTGCTTATCTTAAATGATCTAGTCAAGAAAATTCCCACAGGTGTGCCCAGCTGCTTGGGTTTTAGTTGATTCTTGATGTCATGGAATGTAAGTATATTTAGCCATAAACTAAGTGAAACTGATTCTCCCGAACGTGAAGAGAAAAGCTTACATATGTAACAGTCTTTCTAAGTAAAGTACAGCTGTACAATCCTGTTAAAATTTAAGAAGCTAAATTTGGCGAATCTTAACAATATGTTAAGTTTGGCAGCATGTAATATTTTCTTCATCTGCTTCCCAGATGTTATTAGCATTGTGGTTTTACTTTAGGATGCTGCTTTGTAGTTACTGTGTTACAGTCTAATTTGGTAACTTCTCCTTCTTCAGAATGTGAAGCATAGTTGTAGAAGTGTTCTAGAAGTGGCTGAAGGAAGAGCGAAAGTGCCACTGCCTATCAGAAAATAAAACAAAACATGGGAAATACAACCACCAAATTCCGCAAAGCACTCATCAATGGTGATGAAAACCTGGCTTGCCAAATATATGAAAATAATCCTCAGCTAAAAGAATCCCTTGATCCAAATACATCCTATGGAGAGCCCTATCAGCACAACACTCCATTACACTACGCTGCTAGACATGGAATGAATAGAATATTAGGGTAAGTATTACTGTAGCCCATTCATAAGTAATCAGTGAAAGGGAAAACATTTTTGACCTGACATATGTCCATGTTAAATTATTCTGAGTTAAAATTTCTAAAACTGAGAATGCCCAAATAATTTGGTATGATTGTGATCTAATATGATCGTCTTTATTATTTCTTAATCAGACGAAAAGCTCTAGTAGTGAAGGTAGTTCACACATACTTCATGCTTTGAATGTATTTCTATTATTCAGAGTGTAATGTAGAAAACAGATTAGGTTACAGAGGAAAGTTGAATACTCTTGAGGGTAAAAGTAAACAACAGCCAAAGGGACCGTTGCAGAACAGTGTATTCTCCCAAGGGGACAGTGGTTAAGGAGATTAAGAATGATTCAAAGATATTTAGCATTAGAAGTGAAAATGAAGACTACCAACAGTCCGCCAGAGACGACCCCTTCTTCATTATCAGACACTTATAAAACCGAGAACTGAAACTACAGGACTCGGATTGCTGGACTTGAGACCTGAATCATATCTGAGCTTTGGGTTTTAGGTATGACATTCTGAACTTCCTGGAAAGTCATTAATAGACAATTGTCTAAACATAAAATTATTTTCTAGCTGGAAACTTTGTGTTTAAAAAGAAAACAAAAAGTGACACATCAGTGTCCCCTCACCTAAGAATCAATTCAGATGGATCTGTCAATCAGTTGGTCAAGAAAAACCTCGTGAAAAGCTGACTGAGTTGCCTAAAATATAGAATAGACACAATGACCTCTATGGTCATTGTTCACTCTCAGCCCTTAAGAGTGTAAACTGCTCTGCAAAAGGTCCTTTTGGATCATCAACAGCCAACAGACTCTTTGAGAGGGAAGGGGCCTCATGGGCCCTTCCCCCACCTGTGATAAAAGACCGAAGGACCCAATCTTGTGCAAGTCATGTGTAGATGACCACGGGTTTAGTGAGTTATAGAATGTGCTAACACTTGCTGTGTCATGTCTAGAAAACATCTTTCTGCTGCTCATCTCCCTGTCCTCTGACTCTTGCATCCTTCCCACCCCTCCTGTGCGATGTCCCCTGAGTCTCGGGAGTAGGGTGATTCATATACCAATTGAGGCTGGACACTATCATCACTCATTTCCAGCATTTGGACCAGTTATGGTTTCTTATTAATTGCTTCCCACTGCAATACAGCACTACTCTGAAATGGTGAATGAGAGCTGAGGCCCTAGGCTGACATTTTCTCAAGAACTAATAAAATCTTTCAAGTAAAACAACTGCTGGTCTTTGATGCTAATGATAAAACTTGATCTTTCAAGTGAATGCTAAAATTTTGAAAGATTCATTCTTTATATTCAACTTAACAACTTCCCAGTTATTACCTTCTAATAAAATTGGTAGTGATGACAACCAGTGTAATTTATTATTTAATAAAAGATGACAACATTTAGAAGATCTCTCTAACTCAGTGATCAGTGTATTTTACATTGGTAAAATTTAAAATTCTGCATTTATCAAAAATTAAAAAATTAGTTTAGACAACTAGATTTTTAGCTAATACTACAAAAAGTTCATTCATATAGTTTTAAACTAACCTTTAATAATCTACCACTTGTTAGATTTTTGGTGTAGTATCAAATATGTGTATTCATAGTAATTTGAAAAGGCAATTTAAAATACTTCTCCATTTTCTAAACTATATAAAGTCTAGATTTTGTTCATATACTATACTCAAACCAAAATATGTTAAGACAGATTGAGTCCTCTGGAAATTTATATGGAGGTCCTAGAGCTGAAAGGAGAAGTAGACACAAGCCCCCATCCCTAACTCAGAAGCAATCTCCAGTTGATAACCACTTGCAAATGAAAATTTAGTTTCCTCCAAGGGAGTCTACCCCTTAAGGGCAAACTACCCTTAAGGGCAGGCTGCTGCATGCCCAGTAGTAGATGACCAGCAGAAAAATGAACTCAACAGTATCTTTGGAAGTTCCTTGTCTCATAATGTCATGTCAGAGCCTTTCTTTTACTTTTAATTTTCTATTTCTATTTTTTTAAAGTACCCTTTTGCTTTGTAACATACCCTACTGTTGTAGGCTGCTGTGGCAGCCCAGCAAGGATGATACACATGGGAGGCGTATTCATAGATGCAAACTCTGCCAGACCTCAGCAGAGGGAACCACTGTCATGGCCAGTGCCATAATCGATAGTGGAACCCCAGGTATCTGAGCTCAGGTGTTTTTATTGATTCAGAAATCCTCAGGTGCAGATCATAAGCAACCGAACATCCTCCACAGAAATCCAACACCTTCAAACAATTCAAAATGCCAAGACCTAGGTAGCTCCTCATCCAACAGTGCATAAACCATTTTATACATAACTAAAAATGTCTCCACAACACTGTACTACCCCCTCATTTTTTCTCCTTTCTAGTTTTGTTTTCTCTTCCTTTCCCCTGTTCTTTTTATTCTCATATACTTTATAGACACCAAAGTTCATTTTTCTTGTGTATGTTTATTATTCGTGCACATGAGTGCATTTACGCATGTGCCACAGCTCGTGGTGGAGGTCTTAGGACAACTTTAAAGAGCCAGTTCTGTCCCTCTACCCTGAGTCCTGGGAATGAAACTCAGATTTGTCAGGCTTGTGTGGCAAGTGGTTTTACCTTCTAAGCCAGCTCGCTGGCTCTCAGACTCATAATTGAATGAATTCGACATTCAAAAACTTCCGTAGAAACTGGATGTTTAAATTTAAAGTAGACTTTACCTATAAAATTATCTTCTCTATATTTTTAGGTAGGAAAAAGTTGTTTTTATTCTTCCTTTCCATTTTAGGACTTTTCTTTTTGGTAGAGATGGAAACCCAAATAAACGGAATGTGCACAATGAGACATCTATGCATCTGTTGTGTATGGGACCTCAAATCATGATTTCCGAAGGAACCCTTCATCCTCGATTAGCACGCCCTGTGGAAGATGATTTCAGAAGGGCAGATTGTCTGCAGATGATCTTAAGATGGAAAGGAGCAAAACTTGACCAGGGTGAATATGAGAGAGCAGCTATTGATGCTGTTGATAACAAAAAGAACACAGCCCTCCACTATGCTGCTGCCTCAGGGATGAAAGCCTGTGTAGAGGTAAAATGTGGTTTCTTTGCCGTACTCTATGATAGAAAATTTGTGTGTGGATAATATGTGGGAGTCAGTGTTTGTTTTGTCTTAGCAATTTTTACCTCTTTATTCATTCTAAAATTTGTGTACTTTATTTTTAAGGTAATGATCCTAGTTAAAAATATATATCAAATAGGAGAGGTATTGATGCGTATTATACAAAAGAAGAAATATAAATTAAAAATAAAATCCAATCCTTTCACATCCTCAAAAATATATATATATTTAATATTTAATATTAAATGTTTCTTTAATGTTATACTTTTAAGTTGATATCAGAATTACGAATATATTTTTAGATTATGGTCATAAAATTTCATGAGAATAGCTAAGGATCAATTTTGTTACTACTTCTTGCACTTTTATGATCTTGTTTTCTATTTGTTACTTGTTAATCTTATAGAAACTTTGTCCTTTTGTTTTCCTCTGTTTGTATCACCTTTGCCCACTAGTTAGTGAATTGTGATCATTAACTTGATTTCTAAGCAATGCTTTCTAACATTGACTCAACATGGTAAACACACCGTAGGACTGGAGGAGCAGCACATCAACAGAACTGGTGCTTTTTACACAAGTTTTTCGACTATTGTTCTGTGCTCACCTCCTAAGAAGAATCTGCTGTGGTGATTAATTTACATATGTGGGACTGTATGGTTCTTAAATGCGTTAAAATAGAATAGCTTGTTCTTGATAGGGGCAATACTATTTTAAATTCCTGCTTCAATAATTTGCTTCCAGTAATTCTCAGTAAGCAATGTTTAAGTAGTGGTCAATTTTAAAGCATATTTACAATGTTAAGTGTATTAAATTGCTCAAAAAACAGAGTGGTGATTTTACCAGTATCTTTTTGCTGTTCACAGTAGTATTTGGGAGGACTGATGATTGCCTTGATATATATACTTTTTTTTTCTATTTGTACTACTTAATCTGTCATGATATCACATCATATAATGCCACTCTGGTGGTGACTGATCCTCATTTTTCTATATTGAGAAGGGCTTGTTGATTTACTATAAAACATTTCAAATGGGGCCTTATTCTAGCACTTACTGACAAATTTCAGTGTAGTGTTTTATCCACAAAAAATTTTATCACCAATGTCTTAGCTGTGTTTTTGTTCAGCTTTGGGCTTTTAATGGCTTTTTGTCATGCTTATTATTGAACCAGAAGTGTTTCCCAGGGAAGTATATATCAACTTCTTTCCAGAGGCCTTATTGTGTTTGTTTCTAGCATAAGTCCTTAAAACAAACACATTGTAATGTGCAGCCCACTATGTAACTAAAGTTGCCAGAATATTTGTTTTCATGTATCTTTTAAAATTTATTATCATGGGTAATTTAAATGCTTTTAAACTTCTCTGTACTGTTACTTTCGGATTTTAATTATAAGAATAATAGGGATAAGTGCCGTTTCTGTAATTTTTAAATATTCTCATTGCTCAGTGGCACCAAGTATCATACAATGGTGTAAGTTATTCATTTTTCATAAAGCTGTGAGGTCATGTGGTGATAGAAGGGGTAGAGATGTCTAGAGTTTGTCCTGTTACCCCTACAGACTTTTTGTGATAGTTTCCTCTTGGGTGCTTGGGATAAATCTCAAAAGTTATCTCCAAAGACCCCTTAGCCTCTAATGTTCTTTTAACCTATGGTTGTAGTAAAAGGTATCCCATTTTCTTAGCATAAACTTTAAACTCAAGATCGTTTTCTCCCAAGTAAGCCCAACCTATTTTTAACTTTTAGGGGTTCATATTTATAGACACGTTTGTTTCTCTTCTCACTATTAATCTTGGTTCTTTTCTTTGTATTAGTTTTTCTTCACTGTGACAAAGACTTGACAAAAGCACGTAGGAAGGAAGTTTTTGACTCACAGTTTGAGGTTGTAGTTAATCATAGCCAGAAAGCATGATGGAGTGAGAGGCTCTGATTATGTGAGGAGACAGAGCATCTGGGACTTGTCGCCTCCTGAAGGGTGCGGACAGGAAGTAGGACCAGGCTATAGAACTTCAAAGCTCACTAGCCCATTCCCCTAACTCTCATCAGTGCTTTCATAATCCACTGTTTTAAGCAAAACAAAACAATAACAAAATACACATAAAAGTATAAAACCTTACCGCTTACTCCAGTGACCCATTTCCTACAATGAAGCTCCACTCCCTAAAGGTTCCAAAGCCTCCTGGGACAGCACAATTAGTTGGGAACCAAGGGAGTACGTTTCACATTCAATCCACAACAGTATGTTTATGTAGGAGTAGAATTTAGCGAGTTATCTGGTCTGGAGCGATGTTTCAGTGGTTGTGAGTACTTGTTCTTGCCAAGGACCCTGGGTTTAATTCTCAGCACCCACATGGTTGCTCACAGCCATCCCTATTTCTAGTCCCAGATGTTGGATACATCCTCTTCTGAACTCCAGGCACTCACATGATGTATATGTATACATGCAGGTAAAACGCTCATAAACAAAACGAATAAATCCAAAAAATAAAAGAATTTAGAAAGTTATTATTTGACAGTTTCTTCTGTGCATTTAATAGTTTGAAGTTTTCTTGTGGTCACTCTTTTTTTTTAGACAAGAGTCTCTCTATTATATAGGTCTGGATGTCGTGGAACCCACTGTGTAAACCAGTATGGTGTTGAACTCCCAGAGATCTACCTGCCACCTGAGTGCTGGGGTTAAAGGCGAGCATCACCCTACCCAGCTATGGCTTCTAATTTTGAACCATAGAAATGAAATGTTTATATCAGTACTCCTTCCTACGCTGTATTCCATAAGTGCTTATACACACACATATACTCACACTATGCATAGCATAAAATTAAAACCCCTTAATTATAGAGTTGTTTTTAGAACTTTTCAGGTATCATGATTATTATAGGCTTTCTACAGAATTGCATCTATGTCCCTGTCTTTGATGCCTTGCTTGATTCCTTTGAAGTTTCTCATGCTCTGCTGCTTCTATGCTGACTTCCTCATAAGTATGTTGTTGCAGTCTCAAATTCAGTATTTCTGAAGCTGCTCATCACTTTAGCTACTGGTTTCTCTCCTTGAGTATCTGGTTTCTCCTAATGATGCTGCTTTTCACTGCAAAACCTGCTTCTCTTGGATTATTCACGCATGCTCATTCTCATTCCTCACCTCTCCTCCTCTTCTTTCCCCCCTAATTGCATCAAATTAATTTCACTCATTAGCAGAATAGGACTCTTCATTGCCTCTTTTAGTTAGTTCCTTTCTTTGTTGTTGCTGTTGTTTGAGACAGGCTTTCATGCAGCCCAGGCTTGGCCCCCCAACCAATGTAGCTAAGGATGACCTTGAACTTGGTTCTCCTGCTTCTACCTCCTAAATTTGGGATTACAGGTATGTGCCCCAGGCCTGGTCATCTTTTTATCTGTTTTGGCCACTCTCTTAATACCAGTGCTGTAACTTTTCAGCTTTGTGTTTTTCAAACCTTCCTTTAACAGGAAAAGCTGGAATTTCATAAATAATAACAATCTAAAATTATTTGTGAGATAATAAGTGTTCAAAGAGTAGAGCAATGGGTAAAGGCTCTTGCTGCCCGGCCTGATAACCCGAGTTCAATCCTCAAGACCCACATGGTGAAAGGAGAGAACAACTCTAGCGAGTAGTCATCTGACCTCACACACCCACCATGTCACCTGCATGTTCCACATACGCAATATGAATAAGTAAGTAGATGTTTAAATATGTAAAGCAAAATGGGGGGTGTGGGTGCTGCTGGAGAGGTGGCTCAGCAGTTAAGAGCACTGGCTGCTCTTCCAGATGCCAGAGTTCTAGTCCCAGTGCCCACAAGACAGCTACCAGTTTTCTATGAACCTTGTTCTAGGAGATCCGATGCCCTCTTCTGGCTTCTGAAGGCACTCCATACATGTGGTGCCATGCAGGCAAAACACCAGTGCATAAAAAATATTTTAATAAAAAAATTAGAAATGCTTAAATGGTATGTATTACAGATTAAGCATAAACAATATTCCTATAATTTTAGTTTTTCCATGTACCAGAGAATTATTTAAGAGATAATACTGGTTTTTTTTTTTTTTTTGTTAAAGCCTAGGTAATAAAAATTTTAGAGAACTTAGCCACTGCAGCCTGCAAGTGACTATAATAATATGCTAATACGTAAACAAAGAAGCATAGCAGTGTTCCAGTACATTGTCCTGTGAACATTGCCAACTGATTTTCTTATAACTTTTATGTGTCATGAAATACTATTTGGGTTACTTAAAGTGTTTAAGAACTTAAAAAAATCCATTTGTAGTTCTATACAGAAGAGGCAGCTGACTTGATTTGGCCCCCAGTCTGTGGTAGCTCTCCATGCAATGTAAAGAATTGAGAAAAAGGAATCATACCTCAAAATCATATATATACTTGTGTGTGTGTGTGTGTGTGTGTGTATACACACACGTACATACATACCCATATATAGCACTATCAATATGTAACATCCATTTGCTTTAATAAGATAGAGGACTTAAAAAATTCTCTGTATGGATGGCCAGCACACAAAAAATAAAGCCACAGTGGTACATAAAACTGGCAGGAATTTAATGTGATAATTAATATTCTGTCTTTCTTTGTAGCTAAGAGTTTTCTGCTTTGGAATAAAAATGAATTTTGGTGAAGGGTGATATCAATTAGCATAACCTATTAAAACTTTACAACACTTCTAATATAGTCAGTAGGCCACATTTTATTCCTATTAGTAATTAACTGTAATAGTGATTCCGTAAAGGGCAGGCATGACAGAGGTTTAGATTCTGAGAGTGCATTAAACTTAGCGAAAAATATTTTCATAAAAATTAATGTTATATCACACATTTCCCATTCACTTAACTCTAAATGCTTATTTGGAGTTGTAGCCATAACTAATTGTTGGTTCAAGTAAAGGTCACTGGAAAACCATATCTGTTAAGTCACAGCTATCCCTTTATTATAACCCACAGAACCTGTTTGGCTTTCAGCTGCTATCAGTGTTTCACACTTCATTGAAAGCCATAAAAACCATTCACCAATCAAACTGAAGAGTCTACCTAGTTAGGCTGTTTTTAGCACCTGGAGTTTTAATATAAAAGAATATAGGGCCCAGCAGCTAAGTAACTGCCTGTCTGGGCTTCAGTTTTCTAATTTAATTAGACACCTGACGCCCAGATTCCAAAGCAAAATCTGTAGTAATAGATTTTAGGAGTATTTTGGCTTCTTCCCCTGGTGATTATCTTGCATGGTTGTTTTTTATTCGGCTCGAACAGAGATGGAAAAGTGACCTCGCATTTGTGAGTCCAGGAACCACACAGCTCTGACAGGAAGGTGCCATGGCAGTGGGGAAGCCAGGAAACACACAGCTCTGAGGTGGGGAAGGTGTCCCCAGTGGAAGGTATCCTGACATTAGGGAAGCCAGGAACCACACAGCTCTCTAGCTCTGAGGCAGGGAAAGCTTCCCCAGCTGAACTGGAATGTTATAATGTAACAACTCCTCTGGGCTCCTCTGGGCTCTGTCTCTGCTCTGCTGTGGGAGAAGCTTCCCCAGTGTTGGAGCTCTGAAAAGAAATATCCCTGGCTGAGCTGAGGTGTTTTTCTTGCTTATGGCTGAACTGAAGTGTTCTTCCTACTTCTTCTCTTGGTGACTGCCTCCACTTGAGAGGAAGGCAGCAGCCAAAGCTGAGTCCCCCCACTGAGCAGAGTCCAAGAAGGCTGCTCTTTATATAGTGTCCCTGAGGGGCCGGAGCCTCCCAGAGTGGCCTGTGATTAGTGGGACTTTTTTGCCCTTATTTGGCTAGTCTGGAAAGGGTTGAGGGGCTCTGCTTAGGGCCATGTATGCTAGTTGGGACTGCTTCTGTGCTGCTCTGCCAGGTTGGGGGACCCCGCAGCTGACTGGGAGTGGGTCCCTGATAGTCCCAGGGGAGAGCTTTGCTGTATGTTTGTGGGGGGGGGTCTCAAGTCCCAGAGCTCCCTGGCCTTGCAGAGCAAGGCTCCCTCAAAGGGGAAATATGCTGGCTCCCCAGTTTTCCTTGACACTTTTTGGGGCCCATGGTGGGCACAAGGGGTGGTGGCCAGGGCTCCGGGGTCCCCAGCAGGGTAGTGAGGGAGGCAAGCAGCTGGCAGCTGGCAGCAGAAGGGGCTAGGCTGCTGGGAAAAGTCAGATTTGCTCCCTGGCAGAAACACAGATAGCAGTCAGGTGCCATTTTGGGCCAGGAGGAGGCAGCCATCAGCCCAGTCCTCACTTTGGTCCACCTGCTGTCATGGCCGCCTGCAGAGCCCACAATGAAGTAGTCCATTGCCAGCCTGCTGAGGTGACTTGGCCGCTGAATACTTGGAGACTTGGAGGAGGCAAGGCCAGAAGGGCTGGGCTTGGCAAGGGGGCAGGGCTGAGGCGGAGCTCCCTCCACAAGCAGGGGTCCGCAGAACCTGGTCTATGGACCTCTGAGGGTTACTGGGGAGGTGGGGAGCAGGCCCTGCTCGGTAAGCATAGAGGGGCATAGAGGGGTGTGGGGGGTGGAGCCCTCCACAGACACGGGAGCCCCAGGCTGCTGACTCTGTGGAGCATATTGAAAAGTGCTGTTCTAGGTGTCAAATATATTTGGATTGAAGAATCTTGTAGGGCACCAATAAGATGGGAGACCTAGAAGGAGGGTAGACTAGGCCATATTAAATAGAAGCCACTAAATGCTAGACATTCAGGGTCGAACTCTTCAAAAATTTTAACTGGAGAAGTAGTCTTATGCTAGCAAATATAAGACTGTTAGCCTAATGGTTGAAATATAGATTAGATTTGAAATAATTTTAAAGCAGTGATTTAAAGTGATTCTTGACTTGTTATTTTAATAAGACCCCAGCTAGTATATTTATCAGTTCCCTGAGAAATTATTGGAATACCAAAACCACAGCCAGAAGCCAGACCAGCTGAATCTGAACCTATAGCTTAATAGAATCTAATCTTAGTCATATTCAAATTAAAGATTGAGAAGCTTTGCTTTGAGCACAGTCCACATTGAGACCACCTGTAAAAACAGCGCATAGTTTTAATAGTGCCCATTCCAGGTCCACCTAATAGGACTCTCATGGTGCCTAAATGATCCTACATAGTTGAAAACCCCATACTGTTCCAGTACTTCCAACTGTGACTATCCAGACGCTTCACACCAGTACAGTTTAAATCCCCGAAGGTTTAAAATACTCTACCTGACTCCATTCTGTAGTAAAGTAGGGACTCAGTGTGCTAGCAGTAGTGATAGAATTAAGATCTCCTTAATTGGTGCACTAATCCCTCGTATGAGCTGATGAGTAGCCTGGATTTGTGTGGTGATACTAGAGCAAAAAAGAACCATATGGAAGGGAAAATGTAAAGAACTTTAAGTAGAGAAAGTTTTAAAATGACAGGATTGACAGTGTTGAACTACCTTTGAGTAATAATTTTTTTCTGATTTTTGTTCACATTTAAAAAAATAATCTCCACAAAAGATTGGTTTGGAACCTGAGTAGCTTTAAAGCCTAACAATTAAAAAGTGAATTGAGGTGGGAGAATTGGTTGGAAGGTATTCATTGAGTTTTTAATATAGAAAAATAAGCTCCTAGATTATCCACATGAAATGGTAGGCAGCCTGTTGAACATTGGAATCATATGTTTTGGAATGGAGAATATAGACTTGGAATTCTCAGCTACAGAGATAACTGAAAGCAGGGCATTGAAGAGATAAGAAATCCAAAGAAAAGACTTTCCACTACAGACCCATTTAGACAATACCCCTGAGAACCAGAAGCCCACAAACAGAAGAAGTAGAGGAGTGAGAGGGCCAAGGTGATAGCAGCCTAAGAATACCGATTTCCTGGAAAGGAGAGCGGTTCAGTCTTGAGACATGCTACAGGAAGGTAACAGAAGCAGAGGAATAAGATTAGTAGATTGGAGGGAGGGCTTGCAGGAATAGTGCTTCCATAAAGCAATTTAGAAATCTGATTGCCGGCAGTAGGTAATTGACTCATTCACAGGGGAGGGAGAGTGAAGCACTCACAGTCATACAGGTTGCAGATGGCAAAATGGTGTTCTTAGAACTAGAAGAGGCTCTAGAAATCACTTTATTTATTTATTTATTTATTTATTTATTTATCTATCTATCTATCTATCTATCTATCTATCTATTTATTTATTTATTTATTTGAAATTACTTTGTACTGCATCTTTTTGGTTTGGGTTGTGTCCTTCTTAGGGTTACTATTGCTGTAATGAAACACCATGACCAAAAGCAACTTGGGGAGGAGAGGTTTATTTCAGCGTACAGTTCTAGGCAACAGTCCATCACTGAGGAAAATCAGGGCAGGAACTCGGAAGCAGGAATTGGTGTAAGGCTATGGAGGGGTGCTGCTTACTGGTTTGCTTCCCATGAAGCTCAGCCTGCTCTTGTATAGAACCCAGGACCACCAGCCCAAGTGGTCTACCAGGTGAGCACCACCCACAAAGGGATGAGCCCGCCCACATCAGTCACTAATTAAGAAAATGTCCTACAGCTGGATTTTATGGAAGCATTTTCTCAGTTGAGGCTCCCTCCTTTCAGATGACTCTAGCTTGTGTCAAGTTAACAAAACTAACCAGGACAGTTTGGTTTAGCTTTTGGTTTTTTGAAGGTCTCATGTAGCTCAGACTGAACTTGAACTTGATCCTTCTGTTTCTACCTTCTTAATCCTGGGAGTACAGTTGTAGACCACCTTACTTTCTACTGCAATTTTATCAAAATTATACAACCTACCTTATTTTACAGATAGACCATTGTAAACTGAGTCTTTAAAGTAGGCAAATGACTTAGCCAGTTATCAACCACTGAATTGTAAGGCGTGTGTGGATTGTCTTGAATATTATGGGTTACTCCTTTTCTTCTGAAATTATGAAGCGAAGCCAGGAGATGGTCGTGCACACCTTTAATCCCCAGCACTCGGGAGGCAGGTGGATCTCTGAGTTTGAGACCAGCCTGTCCTACAGAGTGAGTTTCAGGGCAGCCAGGGCTACACAGAGAAACTCTGTCTTATAGAACAAACAACAACAACAAAAAATGTGAATGCAGAATAGAAAAATAGATGTGTTGAGGTCTTTTTATGTGCCAATAAATGTTTGAGAGACACTAAAAACCACATGGGTAAAATATTAAATCTTCCTATTTCTTCTTGCTTAGCTAATGAGAATAAGTAGAATGATACTGCGATGTTTTGGTTGAGTTTTAAAACTACCTTTTCAAAACCAAACTCCCTGTCCTGTCAAAGCAAACCAACTAAGTTTGTATTTAAAAAAAAAAAAAAAATCTTATCTCCACCCAATATGTCTTACCTGGTAATTCTCTTGATCTTATGTCCCAAAGGCCAGTAGTCTGAAGTACTCTTTAATACATCACCTTCCAGTGTTAGACAGTACTTTTAGCTATTTTCTGTAGCATACAAGCAGATTTTCATCATGCTGCAGACATGGCCACCACTGGTTATGAGGTTCTCTACAGATGCCAGCAGTAACAATGGTTCCCTCAGCCAGTCTGATCAGACTCACCTGGGGACCTCTTGCAAGGTGAACTACCCATGCCTAGAAGATTCACCTTTCCCAAGAGAACAATAAAAAAATTTCAATCCCAAAGAACTTTATATGTTCTGTATTCATGGTGAGCAAAGAAGAGTATAAAATCATTTAGAAGAAATTTCAATTTTGATTACTCTTTTATGAAATGAAAACCTCTAAAACATATTTACATTAGATCCTAGACTAAAATCTAAGCAGAACTTCAAGATAGATACAGTGTGCTTTTGACTTCTTCATTTTATATGAGCAGTGTGACTGACTCAGTTCAGAATCTGTGCATGGTTAAAAATTGGTCAAGCTGTGTCTGAATCCAGCTATGCTGCTTACTAGCTGGGGAACGTGCATCACATTCTGTGGCTTTTCTAATAATGTCCCTGTCACGCAAGGTCATTAATATTAAGGTGAGACTGTGTATTTACAGTGCTCAGCATAGAGTGTCTCGATAGAAGACAGTATGGTGACTTACTGGAATGCTGTGAGGATCTTGATCCGAGAAAAGAATCTTCATGACAAACTGTGAGGCTGTCCTGGGATCTTCCTAATGTCTCTAGACACAGTGGACAATCTTGAACTTAAAGCCCTTAAGGAAAAACATGTAATCCTTGCAAAGCCCCCAGAAACCTCAGTAGTGAACAAGTCATGGCATTGTTCTGCTTGTTTCTGAGGATGAGCTTTCTTGACTAATTGTATAGTAGAATATCTTCCTGCCTTGTTTGTCAGTGAGAAGTTCTCTCTTGTTTTGAGGAATACTGAAAACAGCTTTGTCTTTGACTTATAAATGTGAATTTAACTGCAGTGTTTCCCAAGATAATGACGGGACAAGTGGAAACTTTTGTATTAGTGGTTAAATTTACAGTGTCACCTGTGTCCCTCTTAAGAAAGATGAATATCTTTCTTAATGTGGTGGCACACATACATCTCATCATTCTGGAGGCTGGCACAGGAAGACTGGGTCTGAAGGCCAGCCTAGGCTATGTTGCAGGTCCTTGTCAAGAAAAGACAGAGAAAATTTATGGGAAATGTTTAAAGTTTAAGCATTAAGTAACTACAATCTTTTTATATTTAAGTAAAGTTTTATATGGGTATGGGAAGTTGACAGAATACTTAAGAATTTGCTTTTAAAGTTGAAGATTTACTTTCTTCAGCCAGAGAAAGTCATTATTAGTAAAACAAGAATTCCCAACCTTAAAAATAAAAAGTCATTGTTATCCAATGCCTCCTATCATTTAAAATACATTTACATTTTAATTAATTTAAAACTTTAATTAATTTAAAACTTTAAATTACCTTTTAAAATAACATTCAGATATGTTGTATCTGTATCTGTTACATTTTTGTTATGCCAATTATACATTTAATTTTTTTAATGTGTAGAATGAAATAACTTTTTTAAATCTATAGTTGTGAGTTTTTGAAAAACAACAAACTTTTTTAGCTTCTAGTTAAACATGGAGGAGACTTGTTTGCTGAAAATGAAAATAAAGACACTCCTTGTGATTGTGCCGAAAAGCAACACCACAAAGACCTGGCCCTCAGCTTGGAGTCTCAGATGGTGTTCTCTCGAGACCCAGAAGCTGAAGAAATAGAAGCTGAGTATGCTGCACTAGACAAACGAGAGGTAAGGTGATTTTTTTTTCTTTAAAACTCTGCGGGTAGTCATCTTTGAAGTTTGTTAAATAGCCTCAGCAGTCTTAATCCGTAGCAGTGACTATAAAATTCATCTAGAAAACCTGAATACTGAGTCTTTCCTCTAACATGTATAAACTTACTAACATGTAAATAGATGTGTTGGTGTTTAAGTCCTGTTTACCCCTATGACCTGTGGCTCCGTTCTCTGTCCCTCTTTCCCTCTATCACAGGGGCTCTTGACAACACAAAAGCTTTGGTAACTTCCACCTAAAACAAAACAAAAGGAAAATGTAACAACTAAAAACCCCTACCACTGACTACTCTTTCTCATCCCTATCCTCCTTGCTGTTCTGTCATGTCTCTGATCTTTATAAAAAAGAAACAAAACACAGTCTGTATCTACCAGCTTCCCTTCATCCCCTGTACTTGACCAATCTCTTCTTGCAGAATGGAACTGTACTTGACATGGAATCACACATATTGCTCAATTCCCATTTCTCCTCATCTTTCTTGAAGCCTCACTGTACTTCACTTCCCTACTGCCTTCCTGAAGAAATACTTCCCTTGGCTTCAGACATTTTCTTGGTTTCCTTGTCTCAACATTACTTTGTTACTACTAGTATCTCAAGCACACAGACGGCAGACATTCTTGATCCTTCATATCTCTTTAATCATCATCGCCAATTACATGCAAACAATCAGAATCCTATTACTTTTACCTTCAAAAACATTCCCTGAATCTGTGCACCCCAGCTTGTACTCATACCTTCCAAAGCAAAGCGTTTTCACTTCTCACCTCAGCTGTTGTCATAGCTCTTCGCTGATCTCCTTTCCTCCACTGTAGAATCTGCTTTATACACAATAGACAAAGGGATACTGTTTAAAATCTTAAATTACGTCGTATAGTTTAAGCCAGTGTCTGTATTAGTTCCTTTTGTTTTAACTATAGCAAAATACTTCAGGCAGGCTAAGTTCATACATATGTAAGTTTACTTAGTTCACAGTATCAGAAGATGAAAATTCAAACAGCAAGTATTGGCAAGGGCCCCATGACAACTAGTAAAGAATGCACAAAAGCAAGGATCACAGCTTTAAACAGAAAACAAGAAACTAGAGGGAGACTTGGGGTCTACATCCCTTCCGTTAATTGCATTAAGGACCTGCTGCTTGGTCCTACCAGTTCATGTTCCACAACTGTGTATATTGATGGCATACAATATGATGTTTTGACAGTTACACAGTGTGGAAGGATTGGATCAAGTCAATTAACATAACTATCGCCTCACCAAACACTTGTTAGTTTTGGTACTGGCAATTGAACCCAGGGCCTCACACGTGCTAAGTATGTATTCTGCCATTGTGCTCAGCCCTGACCCTCCGTCATTTTTTATGTTTATAAATCTGAAGTTGCTCACTACACATTCCACAATGTTGAATACAGTTATTTTGCTGTGCTATAGATTCAAACCCTGTTCTTCCCATCTACCTGAAACTTCATTCCCCTCATTTGTTTTACATATTGCCGCATGCTGGAGTTATTTTATTTGCTTCCTATTTTATCATGTTCCACTATTAAATTAGGGCTAGAACTATATCTGCTTTTTTCAACAAAATATTACAGTGCCTAACACTGCTTGCATGAAGTAGGAAGGCATAGATAATTTTTAATAAATTATACCACAGTAATGTTTTCCTCTCCAAGATAATCTGATTCCTTGGTGTGCAGTGTCAACTTGGCTCTAACAGGAATCTTTTAACTTGTATACATATCATGTAATTATATTATTTTATTTTTCTCTTTTTTAAATTTGAATTTTAATGCTGACCAGTAATATTTTATTTTTCTTATGAATTCTCAAACATTTCTAAACTTTTGTACTTCCCACAATGGCCAAAAGAGCTGAGTTCCTAAAATTAAAATTTCCATTTCTTAACTGTTTTTGTTTCTTCAGTTATGTTACTTCATACACTGGTGCTTTTGGTTTAGAGTTATGTCCTAAACATTTGCTGACCCTTTCACATCGTCTTGAATCCACACAGAAATTGGAAATTATTTAAATAAGTTGTCGCAATCAAAGTGAGGTGAACTGTATTCTTCTGACCTCTTTTAACCCAAGCACCTTTTGTTTCCTGTGTGCCTACCTTTTGACAGCCCATGATTTTGAGTCAGACAGTAATTGGTACTGTAATAATATCATCATTTAGTGAGTAGACATTTCATCATTAGTATTCCAGAAATAAAATTGGTGTGATGAAATGGTAAGTGAATTATGATGATAGATTTATTTTTTCCTCTCATATCATCTTAATTTAATTCATAATTAAAAAGTAATAGAACTTAGTGGGTGGAACAAAATATATTTTAAGATAAAGGAATTAATAAAAATTATTAGCAGGTTTCTATCCAAATAAACTTAGTGTAACTATAGTAAACTATTATGTTGAGTTGGAAATTAAAGAATATTTTATACTAATTTTATTTTTAAAACTTCATGAATGATAAATATCAAAATATGCTAAAATGATTCTTGGAAGTTATAGATAATTTTATTTACCATCATTATTTTCAATTTTTATGAAATTCTGAAATTACAATAAATATATATAATTGAAATAAAAAAAGATTCTCCTTTCTGACTCTATTCCCCAAATGGTAACAGTTTTTAATGCTCTCAGATGTAAGCAAGCATATTTACTTAATTTTTAATATAAATAAAAGCATATTGTATATTGAGTTTTACTAACATATATATATATATGTAATATATATATAATTTTGAGACAGAGCCTCTCTGTGTAGCTCTGGCTGTTCTGGAATTCACTATGTAGACCAAACTGTCTTTGAACTCACAGGGATCTTCCTGCCTCTGCCCTCTATGTGCTGGGATTAAAGGTATGCACCACCACACCTGCCTCTAAAATTTTGTAAACTTAACAATTGGTTGTGAACATTTTTCCAGAGTTGGGCCATGTAGTTTGTATATTTTGATTGTTTTTTTTTTTAACTGTTGAACATTTAACTGACATAGATATTTTTAGCCTTTATATTTGAACCTTAAGGTTCCTCTTCATTTTATGGTATAGGTAGTATATGACACATCCTGTAAGTTTTGGCACATCTTAATTTAGTACAAGTTGCATTCGTGCTATTCTAAAAGCAAAATAATAAATGAGTCAGATGACTTGAGAGTCATCATCATTTGTTGTTTAACCTACTTCCTAATCTCATCATCCTACAGAATTGTCTGCTTTGACAGACAGTATTTTAGGTGAGTGGAGGTATCAGTCCAAGATGTGCTACTTGCCCTCCTGATAACTGTTTCTCCAACAGAGAAACATACACAAGAATTCAAAATTCATCTCATTTCCTACTGTAAAAAGATGAAAACTGTGATGTTTTTAACTGTAAAAAACTGGTGATAGTTAGGACTCTGTAAAATACACATTCTAAAAGGTTATATGCCAGCCTGCCTCTGAGTAAGTGCAGAGAAAATGAAAGTACACCTGGGAAGGCTGCAGGCCCTTTGGCTGGCGGAACCACGTGCCGGACATTATCTTAGCCAGATAACTGGCTAGCAGAATTAACCAGCTGCTTTGTCAGACCTAAGCTTCCAGTTAGGTGAAAGTATTGGACACCCTGGGTATCAGTGCTTCAGCAAGGACAACTAAGTGAGAGAAGAAGGTGAGTGAAGGGCTTTCTGTGGAAACATTCTCCTCCTTTCTTTTCCAAGCTAACTTCAGGAATCAGATAGTAAATTGGTATTAAGAGGAATGGGATCCATCCGTTTTCTCCACTAAGTGTCTTTCATGTCTTGGAATTTGTGTGTGTGTGTGTGTGTGTGTGTGTGTGTGTGTGTGAGAGAGAGAGAGAGAGAGAGAGAGAGAGAGAGGGAGAGAGGGAGAGAGGGAGAGAGGGAGGGGGGGTTCTCTCCTGCTCCTGCTTCTTTGCTGGATTGGGGGATCAACCCCAAGTCACCAGTCCTGTGCATAAATGCCTCACCAGGTGAGCAGTCTCTTTTACAATTAACCCGTTCACCTGTAGCTAGACAGTTGACTAGTTTCAATCTGGAATAAATAATAGAAAAAATACTTTCTTCATAGTATAAAGTAGACTTTATATTATAGTCTTTCTGAAATAGTTTTTTTAATACAATTATCGTTTTTTTAAGCCGGTATCAAAATAGGAGTTTGTATATTAAGTTGTTGCTCATTTCTTCCGTGGTTCTTTCATAGCAGTAAGTGCATGGATTTCAAGAGATACTTTCATTCACTGTTTCTTTTTAATTTAGTTTCCTTTTTCCTATCAGTTTTGACTCTTTTTGAAGGTTATTACTGACTTGTAATCTGAAAATAGAAACCGTTTATCTTTGCAACAGGAAGGAGAAAGGCACCTTCATTTTAATTTTTGCTACAGAGGGAGAGCTAGTGTGCACTCGAGACTGAGCAATGTATTGAAATGTTTCACATGACCTAATTACAGCTCTGCTGCAGAGTTTCACAGAAAATGTGTGATGTGCTCACAAAGGCAGTCTGCCTTTGTCCTTCAAGAACTCTTTCTTCCTTTGTTTCACACTTCAGTTTAAAACTGTAAGCATTTAAAAATCTTAATGTATGTAGGCTACTTCATATTATCCCTTACGTATCTGAAATCCAAACTATCCCATGTTGTCAGAATTGCAAGGAAGGGTAATTTTTATTAATTACGTATTTGCACTGTTGGTGTTTTAGATAACTCTAATTTACAGAGCTGTGGTTAAATTCACGATTTCTTCTCTACTTAGTTGATTTAGCATGAATAAGGTAGAATGATAACTAATCTGAAAAGGAACTTTTAGGAAATAAGTACAAGAACCGACATTAAGTGTTATCTTGTTTTTCAACCCTAAGTTAGTAGATAAAAAGTTTATACCTTTTTAATCTATGGCTTGTCAATTTTTTCTGTATGTTTAAAATAATACACTCTTTATTAAATCTTGGTAGATTTTTATGTGGTTGTTCTTTTGTCTTCGTGTCATTAGCACATTCATCATGTTTTATGTGACTCTGCTTAGACAACATAAGTGAATCCTGTCAGCTCAGACAGTATCCTTGTGAACAGTCCTACGCATGTGTTCTGTAAGAACTGATGATGTAGTTGTCATGATATTTTTTAAAAGTCAAGAGATTAGAAACAGTATGAAATTGTAAAATATTTGTAAAACAAGCACAGTGAGTGAGATACATCAGCCCCCCCAGCTCCCTGACAACTGGTCCAGCCCCTCCCCCAGCTCCCTGACAACTGGTCCATCAGCCCTCCCCAGCTCCCTGACAACTGGTCCATCAGCCCCCCCACCCAGCTCCCTGACAACTGGTCCATCAGCCCCACGAGCTTTCTGACAACTGATCCATCAGCCCCCCAGCTCCCTGACAACTGGTCCATCAGCCCCCCGAGCTCCCTAACAACTGGTCCATCAGCCCCCCGAGCTCCCTGACAACTGGTAGATGCTGCCATAGGACATCCTCAGTGGGTTTGGGGTTTCTGGATTTTTTTCCCACCTCCTAAATATTTGGAAAATTCTGCTTCTGTTTAAATATGATCTTTAGTTCTGTGTTTATTATTATAAGCTGGTTACTGTCTAGTTGTTTAGTTACTGAAACTGTGCCTAAGTGAACATGCATATATTTACACACAGCTGACACACATCAAGAATGGACTAGATAAAAGTACACGAGAATTGTAATACTGATTATTGCATAGTGGTTGTGTTTTTATTTCTGTAACTTTTTTTTTATTTTTGGTTTTTGATTTTTTGGTTTTCAAGACAGGGTTTCTCTGTTGTAACTCTGGCTGTCCTGGAACTCACTCTGTAGACCAGGCTGGCCTCAAACTCAGAGGTCCGCCAGCCTCTGCCTCCCAAGTGCTGAGATGAAAGGTGTGCGCCGCCACCGCCTGGCATCTGTAACTTTTCATATGTTATCCAGAATCATGGTACTGCAGAGGACAGCCTCTCCCATAATATGAGAATGACAGGGCACATGCACCCCTGCAACCACCTTCTGGTTTAAAGTGGACTGTTGCAAGGATGGACTGAAGCCCAAGACAATAGAGCCACAAGAGTCCTTCCACAACTGAACTTAAACTGGAATATGAAGTAATAGCCATATGTGTTTCCTGATGGGTATCTTGGTACTTCCTAAGACTATACTAGCCAATTTACCTTTGTTTTCTTCTTTCCAAAGCCATATGAAGGATTGAGGCCTCAGGACCTTCGCAGATTAAAAGATATGCTCATCGTGGAGACTGCGGACATGCTTCAGGCGCCTCTGTTTACTGCTGAAGCTTTACTTCGAGCTCACGGTAACGAGAGAGACACCTTACCCTCTGCTAACTCGGGTGCCTTTTGAAAGTTCACAGTTAAAACATGGCTATTTTTGTGTTTTAATATAAAGTGTTTTTTAAAGAAGCCTACATAGTTTTTGTGCAGATGTTGCTGTAGCAGTCATCATCCTCTAACACTTTATACCTGATGCATGAAGTGGCTACAAATCAGAGGATTAGAACTTTCTCTTTTCAGATTGAGCTACTCAGTAGTTTTTGCTGAAGTCATTCAAGTGTTGTACTATCTCAATTAAATTGTGTTATTATCAATTATATTTATTCCAAAGCTGTTTCTCACCATGAGATATACAAAATGAAGTTAAGATTTGAAAATATACTATCTCTTATAAGATTTTTTGTTTATTCACTTATGGGTGTTTTGTTTTGTTTTGTTTTAAGATATAATTTGTTCTTATTTCCCTGTAATTCTTAGCATAGAAAGTCAGTCACTTTGGAAGTTGTTCCACACTGGGTTGTACTTTCATTGCATACTTGATATTTGCTATTTTGTCTGGTTTTAAAGTACAGTATTTCCTGACTTTGAAGTAATTAAAAAAAAAAAGAAAATGCTGGTTTTTAACAAGAAATCTTTATCCTGATCACCAAAATAGAATGCTGCTTTCCAAAATGTTTGTGTCATCTTTTGGTCCTACTAAAATTCAGAACTCCATATCTCATCATGGATTAAGGACCACTATTGCCAATTTGTTACTGGAATCACATCCTCAGTACTAGTGTTTGCATGGTTCTGTCACTGGCCTTTTTTCCTTCTGAACCACAGTGCCAAGTATTCAGGGTATGTACCAATGACTCCTAACTTTACTATTGAAAGAGTGGCCCGGGAAATTAACCATAGATTCCAGGGCTTGCTTCAGAGGGTCACAGACCTAAGATGTAGGGTCCCGCTTAGAAGTGTATTTAAACAAGTCTACTGAGTGGCCTACTGTGAAACCTATAGTTTTTGAAATCACCTGAGTCATCATAGCTGCATACCTACAGTCTGACTTTAACCAAGTTTTCTAGACTGCATTTCTAAATATTTATTCTCCATTTTCCCTGTAACCTGACAGCGTCCTCAGTTGATATGTGGGTGCAGCCATTCATCTAGTTACTGTAGACAGAAACTTGAATGTGGAACTTTACTCCCCCATCTGTGTTGTGTCTCAGCCTCCCTCACCTTTGTCTTCCAATTCGCACTTATGACTTAAATTTGGACTTTGTATTTTTCATTATCATGGTACGTGAGGTCCTGACCTTCATTTCTGTTGTCCTGCTCTCCCCTAGTACCTATTTCATGTCATTTCAAAATGCCAGTCCGAGCCTGTCATTCGTGGATGGGCACCTTCACTGGCTCCCCAGACTGTAAACCCGACCAGTAGACCTATGTACATTAAAGTAGCCCTATGATACAGGTTTCTTCATCCGGGTTGTTAGTTTTTCCAGTTCTTTTATTATGTATCCCAGTTCGCCAATAAAAACCACCTCTTCTAGGAATTTTTCTGACCTTGTATTTTTTTTCAGACCCTTCCTGTTTGCATTACATTCTACACACACACACACACACACACACACACACACACACACAGAGATACATATATACATATCTTATACACTCAGACTAAAATAGTAAATGTCTGTATTTGGTCTTCCTCTTTATTAACCTGGTTACTCCTTAGTGGGTGTGTGTGTGTGTGTGTGTGTGTGTGTGTGTGTGTGTTTTCCACAATACAAAATGTATATTAATCTCAGGAAATAGTTGTGAAATGAATAAACATACTTGAAATTTTGACTATATGTTTCTTAAAGTCATGTCTTTGTTTAAAATTGTTTCTCCATTATCATCTTTTAAACTCTGAAGTAAATCCTAGGTCAGAAAAACTTAAAACTAGAAATTCATGATAGCCTTTTAGGACTGGAGACAGAGCTCAGTTGGCAGAGTTCTTGCCTAGCATGTGTGAAAACCTGAGTTTATGCATAGCACCAACGAATTAGACATGGTGACACACTTGTAATCTCCATACTCTCGAGGTGGAAGCAAGGTGATCAGAAGTTCAGTCTCATCCTTGGGCTACATAGCAAATTCGAGACTAGCCTAGGCTACCTGATGCCTTGTCTTAAAAAAAAAATAGATTAATTTCCTTTTAGCTAATGATGATGCTTAACAATCACAATGTGAAAACTTATACACAATCCTGGGAATGAAGGGCACATTTCAAATCTCATCATTTAGGCAGAGGCATCAGGATGCTGACTTCTAGACTGACCTGTATTACATAGGGAGACACTGTCTCAAAATAGCTAAACAAGCAACAAGCTAGAGCAGAAATGCAAAATGCCTTAAATTGTGTTACCGTTTTTCTATAAGGTAAGGCTCTTAGCACCACTAAATACATCTTACCCTTTGTTTGACCTCTTTCACACAGTGTGTATATTTAATATAGTCCGTAGTTTTTCTTTCCGTGGTTTTAGTTATCATGTTTAACTAAAGTTCAGAATTATCAAGTGGAAAGTTCAAGAAACAAACTGTAAGCTTTTAAATTGCACACCATTCAGAATGGCATAATGAGCTTTCACACCCCCAGGCCCAGGATATAAATCAGCCTTTTGCCCAGCCTGTTGGTGCTGTATGCTATTCTCTCCCCTCATCGGTTAGTAGCCATCTCTACATGAGATCAGACTTTACAATGTGACAAAACTCGTGTTCCTGTAACCTTGCTCTACTTAGTAGTATATTGATGTTGAACTTTTTTCTTTAAGTACATTGCTATAATATCCAATTAATTGTTGGCAATTTATAAACTGGACTTTACCACCATGTGTGTAGGATTTTTAGAAAAAGCCCTTGATATGCAGACACTTAGAATTACATATGTAATTAGTACTATCCACAGGCTTCTATTGGAAGTCTTAGAACATGTCCTCTGTTGGTAAGGATGAGCTTTAGCACTTAGGATCAGCTAGCTGCTGAAACATCTCTGAATCCTGTAATAGTTCAAAGCATTTCTGTCTTGATGTGACATGGGGCTCTACTACACACAGTCATTTGGGGACGCCAAGACTCGATAGCCAACCAGAAACCGAGGAACATGTATGGGGAAGTTTTTATGTTTTGTCCAACATGTATGGACATTTATTGGCTGGTAGGTGAAGAATAGGGTGGTGTTTCATTTTAGCAGTGTATATCTACTGGAGGTTTTCTCCTGTTCTCAAGCTGTCTTTTCACTCTGCTAACAATTTCCTTGTAAGCTTTCTTTAAAAAGGCAAGAATCATTTTTCAATCTCTTGCAGTTTTTTTAGCCTTAAAAAGAAATGCCAATACTGTTTCTTTCTTTGAACATACTGGTGTTATAAGTTACCTTTTATAGTCCTCAACAACTCTTATTCCACGAGTGAGGTATAGTCGGTCTTGGGTATATGTCATCCTGTTTGTTTTCCTAATGCTTCATTGAGAGTTTGGCATTATAATACAATAAATAGTTTTATCAATATCAGTTTAGCTTCATTTGCATTATTGTCTTTGTCAAGTAGACTGAATATTCCTGTTCAGAATTCTTGTGCATTTAACTTGAGTTGAATGTGTACTGAGCATTATCGTCTATGAGTATGTAATGTAATGGACCACGGCTGATAAAACATGTTTGAAAAATTTCTTTTTCTGAAATCTAAATCAGATTGCTTGGAAAACATTAATGAAGGCAGGTTGCTTTTTAAATTGCTTTTCCATGTGAGTGAAACGAAGAAAGGAGAGATACTAACTGTATAGGGTTCTATGTACACTAAGGAAATGACAGTGAGACATTGTAGACAGTGTTTTACGATATGGTGGGCATAAGATGGGAAATAGGAGCAAAAGAGTAGCGAGAAGGCCTGACCTCACATAAAAAGGTTTAATAAATTGTACTCCATTTCTGATAGAACTTTTAAAAGCTGTGTGTGTCTGTGTCTGTGTCTGTGTGTGTGTGTGCGTATCTGTGTATTGATCTGCTCATCCGTTGTTGGCTACCTAGGTTGATTCTGTTAGCCTTTGCAATGAATGTTAAGATAAATGTGACTGTCCAGGTATCGAAATAGTAGGCTAACTCTGGTTCCTGTGGATAAGTGGTATGACTGGGTTGTATCATTCTGTTTTTACATTTGAGGGGGGCACTTTTAATACACTTGACAGTGTGTGATAGTGGAAAGAACACACTCTGGGGATCCCAAAAGAGGTGTCAAGTTTCTTTCTGAGCTTGGGTAAGTTAAATAACTTCCCTGGGTTTGGTTTCTTCACCTAAAAAATAACTGAAAACTTTGTTAGGAAAAGTAAATTAAGTAATATACATATAATAACTACAACCACAAGCAAAATAATTGAATATTTTAGTTTGTTGGGTTTTTTTAATGGATTTTTATGGCTTTGGACTGCATGATAACATGTTTCACTTAGCCATTTTATAATTGTTCACAGAAGGAAGGTGTTTTAAATTAAGCCAGATTTAAGCTCCCTTAATATAGATTTATACTGAATTCACTAAATCTTTATCTATAATCCAATTCCCATTGGAAGTTTACTCTACTTTCAAGCTCTTTACCAAATTTAGGACTATATAATCATTTTACAACTAGAGACCTTTGTGAAGAAGATTGCAAAGTTATGTATTGAAAGAGGAAAGTGGCTAAATTATACCTCTACCCCTCCCCCCCAAAAAAAAAACATTTAGCAAATTCTAAATTCTAAATGATGTGATCCATCTGCTTAAAATATTAATAGAAATTACTGAGCATTATCAGTACATTCTTAAATAGTGATATTTGTAATAGGAGTTTAAATCTATTTTCAAATATTACGAACTTCATTCTATCTAGACATGCTTTTGTATTTACTACTGTATATAAAAATCTATGATTTTTTTTTAAGTTGGGCGACACATATCTTCTTCATTCATCCTGTTTCTGTTGTTAGTAGTTTCTGGGTTTTGATAGATACCTGTTCTGTTTTTCCTAAAGATTGGGACAGGGAGAAATTACTTGAAGCTTGGATGTCCAACCCAGAGAACTGCTGCCAACGGTCAGGTGTGCAGATGCCAACGCCACCACCGAGTGGGTACAATGCCTGGGACACACTCCCTTCCCCAAGAACCCCAAGGACTACACGCTCTTCTGTCACCTCTCCAGATGAGATCAGTCTGTCTCCTGGGGATTTAGATACCAGTTTGGTAAGGCTTACTGTACTTCCCGCAGCTCTGATTTTAGTCTTTCAACTTTTAAACTATGTAATACTGTTCCGTGGAGAGGCTGGTTGTATTATTGTAACTGAACCTTGCTTTAAATGCTCAGTTACTTTCATGCTTTGGTCAATTGTTACTACTACAGAATGTTTTTGTGATCTCTGAATTATAGGTTGAAAAGCAAAGTATTTTCTCACTTCAAAAAAAACAGTTGGGAAAAGCCGTGCACTGTATTTTCACCTAAAAGTATCCAGTGTATTTAAATATGCATACTGAAATTTAAAACTTAGTTTGTAATATCCATGCTTAGCCAAAAATACAATTTTAAAAATAATTTGTTGAATGCTATGTTTTAAAGCTTTCACAATAAATTTTGATGATCATGTGCTTGTTTTAACAAAGCTTCTGAGTTTATCATTCAGTGCATTTCCTTAATAAAGACTTCTCCTTTAACAAGGAGCAGTAATGCCTTTGTGTGGGATAAACTGGCACATCGCTGGTATGTTATATAGGAGATTGTGATGCTTCTAATGATTTAGTCACTTAGAATTTGTAATAAACATGAAAGTATCCTTTGTCTTATGTAGGGACCATTTAGGAAAGCAAAATCCTATTTCTTTAATTCACATTTGTAACTTGAAGCTTGCTTCTCATAAGTTATGTTAAAAGATAACAATTTGATATCAGACTTCCTTGCTTGAAAACTTTTACCTTGCTACTTAATTTTTAGGTGTTGGGGGTGCAGGGGGTTGAGGTAGGAGGTGCTGGTACTTGGACTCAGGTGCTCAACCCTGCCAGGCAAGCACTGTACTGAGCCACGTCCCCAGCCCTAGCTGCCACTCTTAATATTCTGAATGGCTGTGTTCAAAACAGAATTTCTCTGTTTCTGTTGATTTTCTACAGTGAGCATAGCATGAAGACCACCACACGGATGTGGTCATTTGTAGCATGCCATGTGACCTTGACCTGAATAGATGCTAATGATTTGGTTCTTATTAGGAAAGGGAAGCCTTTCCTAATACACAGTGCTGATTAATAGGCAAACTTAGTTTGGTTTTTGCATTAAGACATTAAAATGCCACAGCAAATATACAAAGGCAGTCATGATATTTACTGTTCAGTCCAAGTAGGCACTCTTAGCAGTCCTTGTAGCTTCGAAACATTTAATTTTTAAGATTTATAATTACTGTAATATTTTTGTCATTAAACTGTTGAACAAAGTGAATGTATTGCTTCTCTTCAGAGTATGGCCCTATTAAGTCGCTTTTCTTGTCCATCTCCAGTGTGACATTTGTATGTGCAGTATTTCTGTGTTTGAAGATCCAGTGGACATGCCCTGTGGACATGATTTTTGTAGAGGATGTTGGGAGTCGTGAGTATATGAGCAGCTTACTTATTTCTTACTACATGATAGCACCTTTGATTTGGTAATGAAATTGTTTGCTGTCAGTAGTTAATGATAATGGATCATTTGTATTGGTTTCTGAGTTACACTGAAATGTACTGTAGTTTCCTAGAAAGAAAGGATATTTTTGGTTTTCCTCTTTGACATCAAGGAAAGTATATCTGTGTTGGTTTGGCCCTCCCACGTGCCACTGCTCTGTCCCAGCCTGCTGGCAACTGGATTTCGGCCTGGTTTTCCACCGTGGACAGGAGTGGGAAACCTGCTCTGAAAGAGCAGTGGAAAAGCGCAGGAAGGAAGGGACGTGGGTTTCTTGGGACCGGCGGTGGATTCTGACCCCCACGCAGAGAACAAATGAACGAGACGCAATGAATCAGTCCCGGGAGTCTCTTCTGATGGAAGTAGTACTCTCTTTAATGCGGGGTGTCTGTTACATACATATCCAACAATAGGATAGAGTCAGACAGGGGCATTGGGAGCTCAAGTCTAAGTGTCAAGATCTTGCTAGGGCACCTTCAGCATAAGGTGTGCTCCCACAGAGGAAAAAGAGGAAGGCACCTTATCAGTGAATGGACCTATCTCTAGGTTCCCAGCCACAGGCACCAACCAAGCCACATTCCTTTGCTTCTGAGAAGCAGGCGATATTTAATATTTAGCTGGGTTCTGGCCAGGGCTAAAGTGAGGAGCAGCTGAACGCCTGCCATTCTCATCTCCTGGGATGATGCGGGGTTCCAAGCCAGCTTCGACCCACTCTTAGCTCTATGACAGTCCCACATATCTAGACAATTGTATTAGTACTTTCATTATATTACATATAATATAAATTTCAGATGTGCACCTAAATATCAAGAATCAGTTTCTGTCTTAAATCTCAAGAATTTTTTTTCTATTTCTTTCTATTTTTTTTGTGGTGGTACATGCTCTTTCTATAACCCTTTTATTAATAATTTTGAGTTTCATATAATGTATCTTGATAACACTTTCTTCCCAGTCTTCCTTGTTCTACTCTCCCACCCTGTCCAAAGAATTTTAAGCATTTGTGATCTCTAAACTTTTTAAAGCAAGCAGGTAGCTTTGAAAATCTGTAAGAATGCAGATATTTAAAAAAATTTTTTTGTTTATCTGAAGCCAAATGTTTATACTAAAGATTGAGTGTGTGTTATCTTGGAATTTTTCTTTTGCTTCTCTTATTTTTCTCTCATTTTTTCTTTATTATTTTTCTTAGATTCTCAGTATGCATTAACTTTACAGTTCCACTTTTTGGGAGAGCTTTTAAAGAAGTGCACACCGGTACAGTATGCATGTACGGTAGCACTACAGTAACTTACTGTCTCTGGAGACTCACAAAACTGTTAATTTGCTGATTTAAGCAAAATATGTCATAAGTATCTAAGAAAATCTTTTCATACTATCTTTTCATGGAATATTGAGTAGCAAGTATAGGGATCTAGGGAGCATTGCATGAGTGAGAAAGCAAATACCTGGCAGATTTTCTGCATTTGTTTTTTGTTTTATCTTGTTTTATAGTTTTGCTGTGGTACAATTGACATATATCAATCTATACATTTAAAATAAATTAGTTCATAAGATTGCACATATGTATGCACCATGAAACCATGACCACAGTCAAGAGAGTGAGTAATTTACTCATGGGGATAGAGAGATAGCTCAATGGGTAAAGTGGTTGCCCAAGCAGAGGAAACCAAGCTTAATCCCTAGGACACACACAGAAACATCAAGCATTGTAGCATGCATTTACAGTCCCGGTGTTAGGTAGAGAAATCTGAACTTTGGGTTCCTTGGCCAGCCAGTTTAACCTCATTCATAAAATCTACCACTCTAGCTCCAGGGCAATGAGAGACTCTGTCTAAAAGGAGGTGTATGGTAGTGTTTGTTAGGATAACAGCTGAGGCCATCTGGCCTCTATGCATGTGGGCGCACACATGCACGCAAGTGTACCCACGGTTATTTGTACCTGCACACACATACAAATATGCATATACATTAAAAATTTACCTTTCTCTTTGAATCTCTCTTTCACACCTCTTCCTGCCTCTCTATCACCCTCCCCCTTTCTTCACGTGTAAGTGTGTATGTGTATACATACACACACACACACACACATATGTATATATATATGTACTGAGGTAGATAGATAGACAGACAGACAGACAGATCTGTGTACTGGATCTATTTGGTGTACTTAATGTTCTCTGCAGCAGTGTGAAGAAAGACTGAACTTAGCAGGAACAAGCTGCTTTTCAAAAAGCCAGAATAAATAAGTATACCTGAGTTTGTTTTAGATTTTAAACATATACTAGACTTTTTAGTCTAAGAGGACAAAGTCAGTGTAGGTGATACAAGTAAACTAATTCACAAGGGTCAAAACTCACAAACTACAGCAATCTTTGGTCCAATTCTGGAGCAGAAAATCTTCTCCAGGTATTTAGTTTCAAAGTGTTAAAACTCTACTGTTTGAGGAAGTGTTACCTGGGTTTTATGGTTTGTGGTTATTGGACTTGGTTCCTAGATAAAAACTGACCTTGCCTAGAAATTACTTGAATTTTTTAACCTTTATTGATCTTCCTCACATAACTAGTATCTTTAGAACTGTCTCCCGTTCTTATCAAAGACTAGCCAGAAATGGGATTTGGTAAGATTTAAATTCTTATTACTGTTTTCCTTGACATTGTACCAGTTTACCTAGCATTCTCCACCTGACTCATGACAGCTCTTGACAACTCAGACACCAGTAAATAGCAAGTAATGGCATTTGCCCTCTAAGACTGGTGACCTGATTCCCCAAACCCACATTATAAAAGGAGAGGGCTGACTGCTTCAAGTTGTCCTCTGATCTCTACATGCACACCGTTGTATGTGTGCCTCCCTGTCGTAGTTAGCCTACTGTGTGGGCTCAGCCAGGAAGACAAGGAGACATATTCATATCTGCAAGCTCTGCCAGACCTTAGCAGAGGGAACCACTGTCATAGCCAATGCCAAACTCCATAGTGGAACCCCGAGTATCTGAGCTTAAGGTGTTTTTATTGATTCAGAACTCCTCAGGTGCAGATCATAAGCAATCAAACAACCCCCACAAAATCCAACACCTGCAGACAATGGCCTCTTGTCCATTGTCCTAGATGGCCTCTTATCCAACATTGCATTAAACAATTATTTTGTATATAACTAAAAATAAACTTCTACAACACCTCCCCTCCACACATAGATAAATAAATGTAAAAAGGAAGTTTCAAAACATTCTTTCAGCAGCTTATAGAAAACTTAGCTTTTAAATGAAGAATAGTTTCTAAAGATCCTGGGAAAGCTAGAAAACAAACTTCCCATCTATTTTACTTTTCCTGTCTCCCCACATCATCACTGTAGCCAGATGCTTTGTGCCAAGGACTTTTAGAAAGGAACTTACTCTTCCCTCCCAACACAGAGACTTTCTTTCTAATATCAAGGCATAAGCTTCGTGTTTAATATGGCTCCAAGTCTCCCTTGATAGTATCATATAAACCTGGCCTGCTGGCACATGCCTGTAATCTCAACAGCACAGATGAAGTAGAACAAGAAGACCAGAAGTTTAAGGATGTTCTCAGTTACATAGCAAGTTCAAGGCCTCTCCTCCCCCATGGGGTACATGAGACCTAGTCTAAAAAAAAAGAAAAGAAACTAAAGTCCATTAACATCCAGACTTAAAAAGCTTGTTTCTTGCTTGTACATAGATGATATTTCTTGATTTATTTCTGGTTAATTTACCTTTTATTTAAAAGGATATTGAGAATTTAATATGGCCTTTAAAGGTCACTCAATTCTGAGTTTTTTATGTGAAAAATGTTTAAGATTTTTCAAAGGACAAAGTAAAACAAATATAAAGTATATAACTCTGTGTGTGTGTGTGAGAGAGAGAAAGAGAGAGAGAGAGAGAGTGATGCTTGAGCAAGTAGTAAGTATTTCAATTGATAATTCGTGTTTTATTGGTATGCTTTGTTTGTTTGGCTTGGTTTTGATTAGTCTGGGATTTTTAAGTTTTTTGACAAGAAGTGTTCGCTCTAGTGCAGTCCTAGACTAGCTGCAAACTTGAAGGCCTCCATAGAGCCTCAGCCTCTTGAGTGTAGTCAGTGTACCACCACGTGCAGCTTCTGGCAGAAGGTGAGGGCTGGAGCCCAGGTCCTGGTGCACGCTAACCATATACCATTGCACATACAGCTCTTGGTGTCTTTTAATTATATTCTCATAGAAAATTCATCAAAAAGGAAAAACTTCTTAGGATGTTCAGATAACTTACATCTTCTCCCTTTTTTCTGTCAATTGATATTTAAATAGATTTTTAAATCTGAAAATTCAAGAAGGTGAAGCCCACAACATTTTCTGCCCTGCATATGAATGCTTTCAGCTTGTGCCTGTAGATATCATAGAAAGCGTAGTTTCTAAGGAGATGGACAGACGATACCTACAATTTGATATTAAGGTATGATTTTTAAGTTTATTAAGCCTGTGTTTTATTTTTATAAACAAAATGTTATCTTCATTTTCTGCAAAATATGCATGTAAGAATGGTGATCTATTAAAACTTTGAGCCAAAGTAGCATATTGTAAGTATAAAAGGTAAAATGAAAGTTAACCCCCTCAAAAAAACTGTTGATAATCTTTATTAATTTGCCGTCCCTTTTTATAACTGACTGATGAAAGTAGTGTTCAAAGAACATAGTATCTACTCTTCCCCCAACGATATTTTATATTCCTGAGAAGAATATTTAGAAACAAAATTTTACTTGGAAATTATATTTTATTCCACATCGTAATTTAATATAATAAATTACAATTTTTGTGTCTTTTTTTTCCATCCTCTTTATTTTCACTTAGGAGTTAATCAGAAACAAGCAAATTACTCTTTTTTGTGTTTTATTTCAATTGCTTTGTATAGATTTTTCTTACTTTACTATTTTGTAATCTTAAAAAAATAGGTACGACTTCTTTAATGTAGAAAGTAATATAATATTGATTTTTATATTGTTATCAAGATGAAATTTAGTATTAAAATGTAACTAATAATTATATGCAGGTTTCTGCTTACATTTAATCAAAAGCATAGTGTGTAACAAACCATTTTTAAGTTAGACTTTTTTAGGCAGATGATTGCATTTTTACTTTATTATTACTTACCTGGGTTTTAGATTAAAGAAAACAAATTTTGAAAATAATTCTGCTACTAAGGTAATTGTCACATTTTTTGCTTCTGAAGTATTTCCAGTACTTTCCAGTAGTACTGTTTTTAGTATTTTTTTTAAACTGAAATCTTGTGTTTGATTTTATTCTTTTACTTGCTTTTAGTCACTGTGGAGATACTCTATTTTAGAATTTGCAGCTGAAATAGTTCCTTTTGTTTTTTTCTTATTATGATTTTTAAACAGGCCTTTGTTGAAAATAATCCTGCCATTAAATGGTGTCCTACTGCAGGCTGTGACAGAGCGGTCAGACTAACAAAACAGGGGTCAAGTCCATCTGGGGCTGACACACTCAGCTTCCCATTGCTAAGAGCCCCTGCTGTGGACTGCGGTAAAGGACACCTCTTCTGCTGGTTAGTAAAAAACTGCAATGAGCCTTACCCTTTGCTAATAGCTCTGTTTAAATTGTAGTGTACTTGGTCTTATTCTTAGTAATTTAAGAAATGTGTAATAAATAGTTCATAGCTATGAGCTTGATGTTTGCACTGTGCCGTCTTTTTAAATTCCAATTATATTTGTTCAATTGACTTATTCTCCTGATGCTCTGAATTGAGTACTGTTATATCCACATTATCCATAAGGAAACTCAGACACGGAGACATTTCTTAGTGTTGTACAGCTAGGAAATGGCAAAAATGGAATTGGAAGCCCACTGTTGGTTCCAGAGCCCATTTACTTAATCTATAATAATAAAATTGCTGACCGTAGATTAGAAAATGTTCATAGTTTCCTATCTCTCCACAAACTATAAGCCTTGGGCAATCATTCTAAGTCTGGGTGCTTAGGATTACTATACATACTTTTCCAGATTTCCATCCTGGACTTAAACAGGTATTTTTTTTTAGAGGCTCTTCCAAAACAAGTTCTGCGGTGACTGTAAAACATGATCCTAGTTAAGACTACTGGTTTTCTCTCTCTTGTATTTTACTTAGTTTCTAGTGCCTCCTAAGTACTGAATAAGGCTGAACTGACAGTCAATGAATGTTGCAAAGAATATGTAACTTGGCATACTCATTTAGTTTTATGTTTGTCAGTAGTCAGCATTCTTGTTATTCAGAATAGATTCAGTTAATAGTTTTAATTTAGGTGATCAGAAAAAAGTATTCTGTCTTTTGTTTATTTCCAGAATTACCACATACTGTGTGAATGTACTTTCTAATTTTTTAAACTAACTTATGTATTTGCTTGTATGCATTGTGTGTGTGGATACAGGAGTGTCATAGTGCACAGGTGAGGTCAGAGGGCAGGTCACAGAGGTGGTTCTTTCCTTGTACCTTCTGAGTTCCAGGGATCAAATTCAGGATGTCAGACTTGGCAGCAAGCACCTTCACCGACTGAGCTTAAGTACACTTTAAATTTCAAGACTTAGTCCTCTAAGTCAAGATCTAATCGTAGCACTGCTGCTAGTAACAAGGCACAGTTATGGAGTTGTCCCTACCCCATCATGTCTGTTTCCTGTCCTTACGTCTAAAAAATGCTATGTTGGTGGTCAGAGGTCAGCAAATTACTGTGTAGACCTAGTTTTAAAAATGATATTTTATTGAAACACGGATGTGGCCTTCCATGCAAGTTTATTTATGTACTGTCCGTGACTGTTTTGGAACTGCGAGGCAGAAATGAGGTGTTGCCACAAAGAACATTAGAACACAGTTATTTAAGATGTACTGTTCCACCCTTTACAGAAAAAGTTTGCTTACTAGAGTTTGGATATAGTAATTAATGAAAATAAAACAATATTGCTACCTTTCTGGCTAAATCCGACTGACAAATATCAACAAAATTCTCAGCAATAAGTTCTATTCATGTACCTTAGAGGTAATTTTTTCAAAACATTTGAAAGAAAAGTATCTAATCTTTGCACTTCTACATTTTTTATTATTTACCGTGTTACTGCCTCTGTCTCACTAATACAGACAGTAAGAGTGGAGCTGTAGCATGAAAATGAGTTAATAAGTGCACATGAGCATTATTGAGTCAGTGTGAGATTTCTGGAGAAAATTAAACTCTGGTCCGCAAGGCACCCATTGTATCCCTCCTGTGCTTCCAGAACTGTACCAGCTGTATACCATTCCTGAGAACATGTAGAAAACGTATCATACAAACCATTTTCAGAGTCCTTTGCTTCAGGTGAGGAATGCTGGTTGAAAGATCCTGGGTTTTAAACACTTTGTAGTTTGAAACACTACAAGGAAAGAAAACAAATTATTTAAATGCCTAGAAAAATATATATAACAAAGAGATAAAAAAGACAACGTTTTGAAGAGAGAAAAAGAGCGTATGATTAGCATTACCCAGAGTTTTGTGGTTTCTGTGGTGTCGCTTTCACTAGATTTCTCCTTGTACCATGCGGGTTGAACATTTGTGTTCAACCTTGTGTTCTCCCACATTCTCTTTTTATGCTCCCTGCAATTAACTTGTTTTGACCTAGAATAAGGAGACCTCTGTAGGTAGGTTATACTTTAAACACACATGCATGCACACGCACATGCAGAGCAATGTTGTAAATTAGCAGTCCTCAACCTGTGGGTGTGACCCCTTTGGACACTGAATGACCCTTTTACAGGGGTGGCCTAAGACCATCTGCATATCAGATATTTACATTGTGACTTACAACAGTAGCAAAATTATAGTTATGAAGTAGCAACAAAAATAACTTTATGGTTGGGGATCAGATCACCACAACATGCTCAGGTCACCCTGTATTAAAGGGTCGCAGCATTAGGAAGGTTGAGAACTACTGCTATAAATGATATATTTGTCAATATTTGGAAAAAATTAGTTTACTCTTTCTGTGCCCCAAAATACCAGGCTGATAATGACCAAGATCCACTGGAGATGACAGGCCAAGGTCTCAGACTCTGTTTTGAGTTCCATTCCAGTCTGGGATCTGTGAACGGCCACATAGACTTAGGTCACATTTGGCAATCGTTTGCTCTTTCTCTTATGCAGAAAGACAGCAAAGAACTTCACACGTTAAATCATCATTTTCTGAATATAGGCCTGAGGGGAAGAAAAGTCAGTGCCTTGAATGAAAATGAAAATAGGTTTTATGAAGGACAAACTCAGATCTTTATTAGTTAATCTAGTTGCCTTTCAGTTTTGATAGTCATTTAACTATATGATTGCTACACAGATTTCTGGAATTTCCATATTGCCTACCCCAGCACAGTGGGCATTAATATGCAGTTGTTTGGGTTTTTTTGTTTTCATTCTTTGCTTCTTAGTCATATGGATAAATGTCTTGACTGTAATCAGAAATTTTGAGTAGAAATGATCACATTTTCTGATGCTCTTATCTTATTTCACCAAGAAACACAACTTCTTGTGAAAGGAAGCTGTGTGAGAGAGAACTTCACAAAGTAAAGGCTCATGCCTGGTTTTGTCCCCTTCTCTTTCCCCCAAAAGTTACTAACCATTTTCTGTGCTGTGTGTGCATGTATGCCCTGGCACCCATCTGTTTGTGTGGAAGCCAGAGCTTGGCATCAGATATCTGCCTCTACTGCTTCTACCTTTAGAAAAGTAAAACATTCATTTGTTCTTATTTTATGTGTATATGTGAGTGCCTGTATGTGTGTATGTGTACCACGTTCATGCCTTGCACCTGAGGAGTGCAGAAGAATGTAATCAGGTCCCTAGGACTGGCCAGCAAACCCATAATCCTGCTGTCTCTACCTCCCAGCACTGGTATTACAGTTGTGCACCTCCTCATGTAGCTTTTCCATAGGTTCTGGGGATCTTAACTCAGATCCTCATGCTTCATAGTAAGCACTTTACCTACTGAACCAGTCCTCAGAAAGTTTTCTGATGGTGTACACACACACACAAAGATTGAATGAACCTAGAATGTTTTCTCCCCTTATCCTGAATAATTGGTGTTTTTGTGATCTGAATGAAATCACCTCCAGGTGGTATCCAAAAACAGGAAAGACTTTTACTTTAACCAGTGGCTGGTCCCTGGTTTTGATTGTATTAGATGGAATATGCCACAATGTAGCTTCTCTACCCTCTGAACTAGCACAGAATCTGTCTTATCTTAGACTAGGCATTTAAAGATTCATTGTCAGAGGTATTTCTTGGCCACCAGCATCCACATCTATCAAGACCAGATGGTGTAATAATCATCTTCTTGTTCTAGGATGGCCTTAAGTTGAATCACAGGTTTTTGCATTGAAATCTGAAAACCCTCCTGTAAGTCAATGGACAATTAAAATTCCTTAGAGTAATTTGCTCACATTTACTAGGAAGGGCTGGGGTTGTAGCTGAGTGGTAGATCACTTAACTAGTATGCAGGAGGTCCTAGGTTTGACCCACAAACACCACCACAAAACAGATTAAATTTTACTGGGAATATTCTAAATAATAACATGGTGGGATTTTTACCATATTGTCTAGCAGTGGATAGTTGTTTACTGAGATTGCAGACATGTGCTGTCATACCTAGGCTCCTGAATCTTAATTACAGTACAGAATAGTTTTTTGATTCATCTTTCTATCTAGAGACTTCACAGTCAAAGAGAATCTTTAAAAGTCCTCTGAATAAAATAAAGTTACCCTTTTTGATGATAAGATAATTGTATATAATTCTTTTGTACAATCAGTCCCCTAAGTTAGTAGCTTCACATATGGAAAAAATGGGTTTTCCTGATTGGCAGTATCTGGTGACTGTCCTGGTGACTAGCAACATTTCTCAGTCTTTACAATCCAGAAATAAGGATGGAGTGTTCTTTATTTGGCAAATCTCAATCATTGTCTTGAAAAACAAAAACAACAACAACAACAAAATTGGATGAGTATTTACCATCCATATTTTTTATTCAAGTAGTGATGAGGAATATTTTTCATTGGCCTTTCTGTTTTATCTCTTAGGGAGTGCCTTGGTGAAGCACATGAGCCTTGTGACTGCCAAACATGGAAAAATTGGCTACAAAAAATAACTGAAATGAAGCCAGAAGAACGTAAGTGGAATTTTACATAGCTATGCTACATATTTCCTAAAGGCATTCAAAGGAAATTATGAGAGGTTTTCAGATTTGTTAATAGCAGGCCCATGTTCAGCATGGCCTCTCTCACCTAGATCTTTTTGGAGCTGGGCTTATACAGGACAGAGTCGTAGGCAGATCTTTGCGTGTAACAAGACTTTCGAGTCTGAGGTGCAGGGAGGGTCACATTTAACCCTCCCGTGTATCCCTTTCATCCTTCGGTGAGCCAACTGGTTTTTTTTATATTTTACATGAAGAAATTTATGATCTGTGGTAAGAAAAAAACTTATCATTTCCCTAAAACTTCCAGTGAGAAATAAGAGAAATTAATTTCTTGCTACTATGCAGTTCTGTATTTACTTAAATGCTGAGACTTCTATAAACACATTACTTCTACTCCATCATGGAAAGGATATGAAGTGATATTAGTAATCCCATTTTGCAGATGAGATAATACTTGGATTGAGTGACACACAGCATATATCTAGTGACAGAATAGATTTGAATTTCTGAACAATGCCTTTTTACATTCTTCCCAATAGCAATTCCCATATTTAATAAGTAAATATATTTTCTTTGTAATACTTTCACATCTTCTAAAGTATTTGTGAGCAACTATTTTCTTTTAAAGTAATGTAAGCAAAGATTAGTGAGGGTCTTCTTACATGTTTTAGATAATGGAGTTAGTTTGAGGTGTTGCAAGTCAGGATTGAGACTTCACTTGGTGAATCTATATTTCAGAGCAAAGCATGTAATAAAGACGACATCAGCCTTTAAGGACGGCAGAAACTAGGAGAAGCTGACACGTTATTATATAGCATATGATAACATACAGTTAAGTAAACGTGAACAACTAACTGGAGTTGAAAGAGAAAGAACGTCACAGGGTCTTCCTGAAGGCAATGGACTATGGGCTTTTCTGCAGAGGCAAAGGTATAGGCATTTGTGCTTGCAGCAGAAGTGTCTCTGGCAGCCATGAGACCTTGGGACTTGTGTTATGGAAGGGAATTTCCCATTGCCCAAGAGCTAATTTTCAGTATTGTAGATCCTTGAGGTTCATGTTGTCTGTTGAATTGGAATGTCACTCTTAATAGAATAAGCAATGGAGTACATTATTTAAGTGGGGACATGAAATTATCAAACATTTTTATTAGAATAGCTGGTATCTGTAGAAGGGTAGCTTGAAGGACAGATAGACCAGTGGTTGAGAAGTTGAGGTTTTTAATTTGGGTCACAAGATAGACCGTTACACCATTAGTCAGAGTTAGCAAATTCAGATAAAGGAGTTACTTCCTAGGAAACAGAATGACCCTTGATGTAGGCATTTTAAATGTCTGGTAGTTGTAAGATACATGGTTGGAGATGTTCAGTGGAATTCTAGAAGTACCTGCCTCAACTTCAGTAGAAATGCTTAAGAAAGTTAGTGATTTGTTTATTTTAAATGGTGTCTTATTTAAGTGCTGTTTGTGTTAGAGTATAAAATTTAGATACCACCTGTGCTCTTAAAACTTACATTTTAAAGAATGTATGTTTCACAAATATTGTGAGAGAATATTATTTCTGTGATGAGTTGGAGAGGGGGAAGATGGAGTCAGTCATCTCTGGGAGAGGGGTAACAGACTGCTTTCTAAACTGCGTGTCCGAAACCACATCAGTGTTCTCCTTGTGGACCACAGCAGGAAGCATAAGGGACAGGGTGAAGGAGCTTTGTGAGCCAGCATGGCGTTGAAGGCCTGCAGACTCAGTCCTGCAGCACAGGGTGATGTGAGCGCTAGAGCTGTGCAGGCAGTCGTTCAGATGGGATGCCGGGTGAAAAGCTGGGCGGGTAGCAAGCCTGGCTACATAGAGACACTGAAAGGAGTTTCAGTGGACTGATGACTGAGAGATGCTGACTCAGGTCGCTCAAACCATCATGTAGGCGGCATGCTGGGGACTACAAAATGTTAGGTGGGAACACTGAGAATACTGCACCCAGATGAGAGGCTGCAGGGGCTTAACAAGATGAGTGCAGCAGGTGTGCTTCAGTGGACAGGAGAGTTTAAAGAAACGCAGTTTCATTGTTTGAAATCTAGCGTGCTTCCTAATTGCCTAGACAATTGCTGTAATGTAGTTAGTCTAGCATACTATTTAATTCTAAAACAGAATATGGCCTAAGTATATGGTTTAACATGTAACACAAGTATTGGGGTAAAATATTTAAGAAGGGTATGTAGTTACATTCTATAGTTGTGAGCAAGCAAGAGAAAGAAAGAGTTTATTTTGCTTAGGTTCCAGAGAGATAAGTGTCCATGTTGGCAGAACATGTCAGCTAGTACAAGGCATGGCAGCTGGAGCAACAAGCTCAGGGTTTGCATCTTGTCCACAAGCAGGAAGCAAAGATAATGAACTCGGAGTAGGACAGGACCTTAAGCTCTCAAAGCCTGCCCCCAGTGACATCTTGCTCTAGCAGGGCCACCCTGCTAAGCCTCCCCAAACAGCGCCATGAATGGTGAACATTTCTCATTGCGACCACCACAGAAGACTTGCACAGAATAGTTGTATGTCACTTATGGAGTAGAAATTGGGAGGTGCAGCTTTCTTGAATCATTGCCCATACTTACCTGGCCTTTCTGGTGATGCCACTGCCTTTGAGTCACCTGTGCTCCTGTAAGCGATCCCCAGTAACTCATCGGTTCATCAAACTGTCTTGGGTGGATAGTATGTTACTCCAGTCTGACATTGTCTCTGTCTAGATTGAATACAAATAGACCCCCTCCCAGGAAAAGTCATGTAATCTGTTGTGTACCCAGATCTTGTGGCTTTATAAATCTTCACTCACATAGTTTGTACAGCACCATTTGTTGGAGATGCTATCTTTTTTCCAGTATGTATTTCTGCCTTCTTTGTCAAAATCAGGTGTCCATAGGTATGTGGATTTATGTCTGAGGCTTTGATTCAATTCCACTGATAAATGTGTCTGTTTTTGTGCCAGTACCATGTTCTTTTTATTACTCTAATCAGTTAGGGTTACCACTGGGGAATTTGTAGTTGGTATTACTTGTTATATCATGTTTCCTGGGAAGATATGAACATATGTCTCTTCAGCCCAGACAGGGCACCTACAACAGACCCAGTCTAGCTTAGCGAACCACTGAAGGCATGAGGAGTCAAAGGCGGCTGTATCACGAGAAAGTTAACCACAGCATGTGACGACTTAAAAGCTCTGTTCCTGGAGTTCCTCACAGCTTGGTGACAGCTCAGCTGGTTGCAGAGTCTTCTCTTCCCAGCAGTGGTTGCTTCTGATATAACCTTGGGGACCGGACCTTGTGAATCTTGTAACTTTCAGGAGTTCTCTGAGCCTTGTACATTTTATCTTCTTCCTGAATTGCCTTCCTCCAGGGGCAGTATTTCAGTTAGGACAGCATAACAGTGTCCCTAACCATATTAAAACTGGCTTCAAGCCCACAGATAAGTTTCTACTGTGGAAGGAGGGGCTAAGAGCCCTGGCTTGAGGAGAGGTTAGTGGTAAGCGTGGGGAAGAATACTCTTGCACACACTAAGGATGATCCCGTGATAAGAAGAGGAAAGAAGTATAAGATTAGCAAATGGCATGCATGCATGACACTTCTGTTGGCCAGAGATAAACTGCAAATTCAGATTTTACCCTTGAATTGTCCAAATTGTCCAAATGAGATTTTGATTCAGAAAGATGGGAAGAATGTTAGAAAACAGGGTAGAAGAAAGAACATTCACCTGGGAAGGACCTACCAAAGAGGAATTAAAGCCAAGATTGCACTGAAAGTCTCAGTTGCCAAGAAAAGCCAAAAGAGGTTGCTCACTATATGTGTGTCGAATCCAAGGCGTACTGTACGGGCCACTCTGTGTAAGTCTATGAAGTTGAGGTTCAAAGTGGACAAAAATGAGACAACTTTAATACTAAAGTAGAACCCCAGTCATTAAATATGTAAAAATGATCTTCCCAAGACGAGTATGATTAGATGTTGTTATAAGTTTACATATCACAAGTATCTTTCACAAGCACTTTTCTTTGCCTCTTACACCGTGTGTGTGTGTGTGTGTGTGTGTGAGTGTGTGTGTGTGTGTGTACACATATATAATACAATCACATAAGCATTTTTAAGACAATTTCTTAGTAACTTGTCCAGGCTGACTTTAAAATCGGTGTTCTTCTTACCTCAGCTCCCAAGAGGCTGATTTGGGCATACGCCACTGCGCTCAGCTATCATGAGCATATTTAACCAGTTGTATAAGTTCATAAATGTTTTCTCCCTTAAGCCCAGTTTTCTAGTCCTTGAGTGGTGAAATTCAAAAGAGGTGACACATCTGATTAATGAGAAAGAGTATTAGAAATTACTAAAAATCAGCTCAGAGGATTCTGTATAAACAGTGAGTAGTCCTCTAAAGCACTAAAGTGATCCTGTTGTGTTTAATCAGAGGAAGAAGGGGGTATAGTTATCTTTATTGTCTGTGATAAAATGATAAATTTATGAAATTTGCAGACCATTTATATAGTCACTAAATGACTGATGATAGAACAGAATTCAAATGATTATTTAAAATCATTCTGTGAAAGCAACTTTCAAGTACATGTATGTATCTTGGTCTGTATGCAAGTACATGTGGAGGGATGGGCATGTGTGTGCACCAGCTGTATACATTTTGGTTCTACTGATCAGGCTTAGATTCTGTTATACTATGACACTATTAAATTAAGCTATTATTTCTTAACACAAGACCATAGCACATCGAATTATTAAGAAAACAAGATCAAGCTATATTAGACATTTAACTGAAATGAGTGGTAGCATTTGAAAGTCAGCAGGGGTAAAGAGACTCACTGGAGGAGGGACATGCATCGCCAGGGTTCAGAACAGTGGTTCACAGAAGTGCATACACAGAATGCAGATTCAGATAGCTGAGTGAAGGCATTTGCCCAGAAGTTCTATTGTAATCGTGGTTGGTCAGTTCCTACATATAATTGCTGTCATCTAACCCCCAGAATGCAGTGAGATCAAGCCTTCTCTCCAAGAGTGGAAGAAAAGTGTTATGTTGCACATCACACAGCGGCTTTGTTTTAGTGGCTTTGTGCTTTATGTGTCACAACAATGAACAATACGGATCATAAGAATATGCGAGGGCCTCTAAACTAAAAATAATGTTGATGTTGCAAAGAGAAGAAAGGCCCCTTCTTTTAAACAAAAGTTAGATGTTTTAAATATGTTTAGATTTTACAGCATAGCCTCAGCGTTGACCACACTAGCCATACCGAGTTCTTTCTCAGATTCCTGTCTTCTCTAAACGATGTCAGTTGTCCCCACCAACCATTTTCTCTCAAATAGGTAGCAACTGACATGGCCCAGTCAGATCGCCTTACTACTGCTGGTGCTTCTTTTGCTGTGTGGAATTAAAAGCAGTATTTTACAGTCAACAACAGGTGCTGTTGTGCTGTGGACACAAACATAGATATGCAAACATATATAGGTACTTGCTGGGTCAGTGCAAGAAGACTGCACCTCTGCTGCTAGGCTCCATTGAAGGGCTACTCCTAGCCCGCAGCCCTGTAGCCCGCAGCCCCTCTGGTTCACACATAGCCACTTCCTAAGGGTCAGTCAGCCCCATCTCTGTCCCTTCTTCTTTGTCTTACATCTGAGGATAGGGCAAATGTTCTTTTAATCTTTAAAACAGTCCACTATCTCCCTTGCTTTGGGCAATCCAGTTAAAACCTTATTATACCTTCTTTTAGAAAGTGTGTGCATGTGATCAAAGCCTTGACTTGAATGGGTCACTTACAGTGATCCTTAAGTGACTTTCCTGACATCATTTTCACTACAGAAAAAGCAAGACATCCCAGTGCAGTTAGAGGTAGAAAAAAAAGAAAACCTATGGATCCCTGGCATCCTTCTGGGGAAAACAAATTTTAATTGTGCTTTTTAAATTGCTAGGGGATTTTAGAATTTTTTTTTTTTTTTTTTTTTTGAGACAGGATTTCTCTGTGTAGCTGTCCTGGCCATCCTGGAACTCACTCTGTAGACCAGGCTTGCCTCTGCCTCCCCGAGTGCTGGATTAAAGCTTTGCACCACCACCACTCAGCTTGGAATTTTTAGAATCTTTAAAAACCATGGCATTCCTTAAGATTAGAGATCTCAAATTATAGCAGGGTAACTTGAAGACAATTTCTAAAGTCGGTGTGGGACAAGCACTTCAGCACTTCCCAACTGAGCCACACATCCCTAGTCCCTAGGAGAAGTGAACGGGTCAGATCATGAAGGACTTCATGCTACTTACTAAAGAGATTTTTTATCTTTTAGCCCTTTGTCAAGGGGATACAAATGAAAGATTTTAAGTAGATTTTTTTTTTTTTTTTTTTTTTTTTTTAAGATCACCATGTAGGCAGTATTGTTGAAAATAGGAGCAAGACAGACTAAGAAGAAGGGTTGGTTTCCTGTGTTTCTGTTGTCTAGGCAAGAGATGGAGAGGACCTTAGCTAAAACAGTAAAAAGTAGGGATGGAGAGGAAGCAGAAGAGTAAGGAATTCTCAGTGGTGAGTGAGCTAGCCGGAGGGTGTTGAAGTCCGTTCTCCTAGACTGAGTCTGAGCTCTCTAGACGACTCACCAACATGCGTAAGTGAAGAGAAGGGGATCTGGAGAGATGATGTCTAGTTTCAGGCATATCCCATAGAAATTGTTTATCTGCAGTGATGACAGATTTAAAAGGAAGGAAGGAAGAAAGAAAAGAAAAAAAGAAAAGTAGTGCTCTTGTGTAATTGGAGCACTCTGGAGGCAGCAGAGGGCCAGAGTCTGAGTGTGTGGGTAGCCTGGGCTGTGCATGGGCAGCTCTGTCTCCCAAAGCGGATGTTGGTGCTTAATGTTTTCTACTATGAATAATTCCTGATAATCTTTTTTTGCAACTAGCCTCTTTTAAAAAGTTATAGTTTAGGGGCTGGAGGGATTGCTAAGTAGTTAGTAACACTTACTGCTTTTGCAGAGGATCTGGATTTGGTTCCCAAACTCACAAAGTAGCTCACAACCATCTACAACTCCAGTTCTAGGGTGTCTGACACTCTCTTCTGACATCTACAGGCACCAAGCATGCATGTAGTGCACATACACACATGCAGGCAAAACATCCATACACGTAAAATAAAATAAAAGTCTAAAAGCATTGCAGTCTAAAAGAAATTATAATCTAATGCATCATTTTATAATTTTCTTGAATGTAATAGTTACTTTAAACAAAGCACATACTCTTTTTGTAAATTTTGGTTCTTCCCCAGTTTATTTGTACAGATTTACAGAGAAGTCTTTCAAATAGGTTTTCTAATGAGAATTTTGGAACAGAACTCCTTTTTCTATTAAAAATGAAGCAGTTTGAAAAGCTTTGGCATGGGCACTAACGGAAAACAAATCGGTGATGACAATAAAAAGACAGCCTGCAAGGAGAAGTCTAGCTTCCTCCCGCCTGAGCAGTGTGCTTAACCGCTTATTCTTATGTTTGTGCTCACTATCTCAAAGTCGTCGGAGTCAGTGAAGCCTACGAGGATGCTGCCAATTGTCTGTGGTTGTTAACTAACTCCAAGCCTTGTGCGAACTGTAAATCTCCAATACAGAAGAATGAAGGCTGTAATCACATGCAGTGTGCCAAGGTAAGGCACTAAGATGTGCTTCCATGCTTTGCGGTTAAAATCTTAATTTAGTTAGTACTAAGAAACAAGATGGTATCCTGCTAATAAAACCATCAACTAAATAAATAGTTCAGCTTATTACTACATTGAGAAAGTAAAGTGTCAACAGAGATCCACTCGACTGAAACCTTGAGGGGATTGAAAGGAAGTCTGTGCTTTCCTGATTTCATTGTAGAAAAAGAAGCTACCCTATATTTTCTCAACATCTTGGAATTAGGTGAATAATATTTTATTAACTCATGCCTTTATTTCAGTGTTTTGTTTTAAAATTGTAGTAATACTCTCATTTTTCCCCTTTATTAACTCTGCTTTTAAGTGACATTTTATTTATTTATTTGTTTGTTTGTTTGTTTATTTAGTGTTTCAAGACAGGGTGTATCTGTTGTATCTCTGGCTGTTCTAGAACTCACTCTGTAGACCAGGCTGGCCCCAAACTCACAGAGATCTGCCTGCCTCTGCCTCCCAAGTGCTGGGATTAAAGGCATGTGCCACCACCATCCGACTTAAGTGATGTTTTAAAATGTTAAGAAAAGGTAATTTTTTCTCATTTAGAATATGAAAGAACTTAAAAATAGTTTAAAATAGTTAAAACCAATAAAATGTTAACATCACTCTAAGATGTACTTGATTTTTTTAATCTTAAGCCAGTGATTATTGTATTATAATTTGCAAAAGAATGAAGTTTATTTTACAGTAAAATTAATGTAAAAAATGGGCTTCTGTAAGCGGCAGTGGTCCCCTCAGGGCAGAAGGAAAGCCTACTGTTGTTTTCTGAGAAAATTGCTCAGTACTTATGAGTTCAGTTAAGAACTGGACAAGTCTTATCTCCAACTTTATATTTGGTTTTGCTCTGAGAAAATGTGATATAGACTTCCTAAATGTGCACAGAAGTATACATTGGCCATAAAATCAGTAGCTCTCTGTAGAGGTAGTTTTACTTTTCTGTCCTTTATAGCACAGTAGTAAGTACTTGATAAATATGGATTACTGCAGGAACATTTTCATGAATTGGAGGTGCTTTGGGGTTTAAAACGTTAACTTACAAAATCTGTAAATGTAAGAACCTTATTTAGTATACTATTTGAATTGTTGATATTGAAAATATAAACTGAGTCAGGTGCATGGCTTTAATCCCAGAACTTTGGTGGCAGATGCAGACAGATCTCTGAATTTGAGACCAGCCTGGTCTACATAGCAAGTGCTTGACCAGTTAGAATTACACAGTGAGACCCTGTCTATAAAAAGAAAGAAAATAAAGCTAAAAAGTAGTAAGCTTGTTTTAACATAGAAAACTTACCTAGATAATAACCTCGGTGCACACAGTTGAATCCTCTTAGAGTATTTTTCAAGCATATAAATAAAACACCATGTAATGAAAAGTTGAATCCATGCTGTTGCACGAACGACTTCATAATCTGCCGAGGCTGTTGATGCTTCAGTGTGGATTATGATTCAGTAGACAGTTTGCATAGTCTGAAACAATGTAAAACAAACAATAAATTGAGAATGTGGTTCAAATTTTTAAAAAATAAACACTAGTAAGAAGATTTTTTTAAGACAGAAAATCATTTTTAAAAGCAATGACCAATGTAGCAAGAAATCCAAAAGGGTAGTTTTTGAAGAAAAACTAAGGCAAACCATTAAGCTAACATAATACAGCAGAGAGTTGAAGGATATCAAACATACAATAACAGGGGGAAAGGAGAATTAGAGAATCAGAATATTTAATATAGAAACTAGAAGCAATGTCCCTAAGCCAACGGTTCTCAATCTGTGGGTCCCGACCCCTTTGGGGGTCAAACAGTCCTTTCACAGGGGTTGCCTAAGACCATCTGTGTATCAGATATTTACATTACAATTCATAAAAGTAGCAAAATCATAATTATGAAGTAGCAATGAAAATAATTGTATGGTTGGGTGTTCCCATACATGAGGAACGTTATTAAAGGGTTTCAGCCCTAGGAAGGTTGAGATCCACTGCCCTAAGCTCAAGAACAAGGAATGAGAAATGTAAAACCTAGAGATAAGGTGATAAGGTGACTACGTTTTAGAGCTGGGCATAGTGGTATGCACCTGTGATCCCAGCGCTCATATGGCTGAGGCAGAAGTCATGAATCATGACTGGCCTGAGCTGTGTAGCAAGACCTTGTCTCAGAAACACAACAAAACTGTCACGTTTGCAGGTGGCTTGATTACATACCTAGATTATCTACACAGATCAACTGAAAAACTACTACAAGCAACAAAAATTCAGCCAAGTAGCAAAATACCAAATAAATATGCAGAAAATAATAATCTTCATATCCTCTGGCAACATCTAGATCGAATATATAAGCCTTCTAGAAATAAGCTTAAGAAATATGCAGGGCTTCTGTTGAAAATGTTTTTAAATCCTCTAAGACAAAAAAGATGGCAAACAAGTAGAAATATAACTTCTTAAATCAAAAGATGCTCACAAAAATGTCAGCAGATGTCTTTCTGCATCTGTGTAAGCTTAATTCAGATGTCCATATGGCAAATCAAAGAAAGCTTAATTAGGAAAACTTTGAAGAACAACAGAAGGAGTGGGGTAGCCTTGTAAGGTACTATGCCATGAAGCCTCAGTAGTTAAAGCACTGGGGTACTGGCATGTGAACACATACAGTATGAAACAGGAAAGCAAGCCTAGGAAATAAATGCATACATAGGATTTAATGTGTGCAATCTAGAACCAGTAGAGAAGCCTGAAGTACTCAGTATATGGTATTACTGGACAGCTTTAAAGTTGAGTTCATACTAGAAAAGAAACACCCAAGGTTAAATGTTTAAAAAATAAATAAAACGCCAGTACTAGAAGCACTGGTGAGAGTATCAGAAGTCTGTAGACTTGGAATGAGAAGACCTTTTTGACGCAGAACCCATTAGCATACAAAGGTGAATTTTCCTATTTTACTTTTGTCATTGTATTCTAATTATGGTCTACTTAACAGGTGAATTTTTAATTGATATATGGAGATATCTGTATGTGTGTTTCCTTTTAAAGTGCAAGTATGACTTCTGCTGGATTTGCCTAGAAGAATGGAAAAAACATAGTTCTTCCACTGGAGGTTATTACAGATGCACTCGCTACGAAGTCATTCAGCATGTAGAGGAGCAGTCCAAGGAAATGACTGTGGAGGTAACAGCAGCCTAAGCCACTGTCGTGTTAGAGGGACTTGTATGTCTTCGTTCCCGTCTTCACTGCGATGAGGCGCTACAGTGAATACACTTCAGAGTGCCCTTTAAACAAACAAACAAACAAAAAAGGCTATAAATTGGGAGCTTTTTGAAACCAGAAAACAGTGTTGGATCACCTAGGTCTGGAGTTACAGACAGTTGTGAACTGCATTTTGGGTGCTGGGAATTGAACCTGGATCCTCTGGAAAAGTACAGTGCTCTTAATCACTGAGGCATCTCTCCAGCCCTACAGTTGTCCTATTTTGCTTGTCTACTATGGCCTAGATGGTTTTTTCTCCATTGTTTATTCTATTTTATGTATATAGGAGTTTTGTCTGCATGTATGTCTATGTACATGCATGGTACCTACAGTCAGGGCATTGGATCCCCTGGGACTGGAGTTATAAATGGTTGTGAGCCACCATGTGGGTGATGGGAATTGAACCCTGGTCCTCTGGAAGAACAACCAGTCCTCTTAACTGCTGAGCCATCTTTCTAGTCTCCTAGCCTAGATCACTTAAACAACAGAAACTTGTCTTTCTCTACTGTGATGACAATGAAGTCTGAGAAAAGAGTTCCATCTGACTGGTTCTTGGTGAGGGTGTTCATTTTGGCTTGCTAACAGGCCCCACTTTCTGGTCTCTGTCACCTTGTTGGTTGGGAAATAGAGTAAAAGGTCTGTGGTATTCCCTTTTTATCTTACCTAGACAGCATTTCTATTAAGATGGATCTATAGAAACTGCTTCAGTTAGCTTATCACCTCCTCACAGGTCCTGTCTCCAGATAGTCACATTTGGGTTAGGGCTTCATTGTGAATCCTGAAGGGATACAGTATGTCTCCAACATATAAAGTAGGCCACACAATAAAACATGGAAGATGTGGAGTTAGGTGTTCATTGTTTTATCACAGAGAATACAAACAGGCGCCTTTAAAATGTATTAGTTATCATATTCTAGCAACAAATAAACACATCTGTATGCATTACTGCCCATCACTAATAAAACATTAATCCCCTAAAACAGTGGTTCTCAACCTTCCTAACACTGTGACTCTTTAATACAGTTCCTTATATTGTGGTGACCCCTCCAACCATAAAATTTTTTTTGTTGCTACTTCATAACTCTAATTTTGCTACTGCTATGAATTGTAATTTAAATATCTGATATGCAGATGGTCTTATGTGACTCCTGCAAAAGAGTCGTTTTTACCCCAAAGGGGGTCGCAACCCACTGATTGAGAACCGCTGTTCTAAAACCAATTTTAATAGTAGTTTTACTAAAAAGTCATTTATGTACTTTTGTTTCCTAGGCTGAGAAGAAACATAAACGGTTTCAGGAACTTGACAGATTTATGCACTATTATACAAGATATAAAAACCATGAACATAGTTATCAGGTATGTTCCTAATCATTACAAATGAACTAAAATGCTCTTTTAAGGATAAATAAAGAGGCTGGGTTTGGTGGCACACACCTTTAATACCAGCACTTGGGAGGCAGAGGGGGATCTCTGTGAGTTCAAGGCCAGCTTGGTCTACAGAGTGAGCTCCAAGATAGCCAGAGCTACACAGTGAGACCCCTGTCTTTAAAAAAGAGGGAGAAAATAAAGAAGATAATTTAAATTATTTATTTCTGTTCCTTTAGTTAGAACAACGCCTTCTTAAAACAGCCAAAGAAAAGATGGAACAATTGAGTAGAGCTCTCAAAGAAAGTAAGTTCTGTATTTGTGTGTGTGTGTGTGTGTGTGTGTGTGTGTGTGTGTGTGTGTGTGTGTGTGTGTGTTTGCTGAGTCAATTCACTGGTAGGTTTTCCTGAGTCCTCTGAAGCCCTGAGTGCATGCTAGCATGTATTTATAGTGTCTGCCGGGCACAGTCCCTGCTCCTGCTAATGCAGCCTTTGCTGCCACCCGACAAAGCCACACCATGGTTTTGCTGCTTCTGTGCCTGGTGCACTGGTGTTGGCAAAAGTGAATGGGTCCTAGAGGGCTCCCTGCTGTAGTCAAGACATGCTTCCCAATGTCTCATAGCCGAGTACGCAGAGCTGCTTCAGACGTCAGGTAGAGTTTGGGGGACTGAACTCAAGAAGCAAAGCCTGAGAGGGCGTGACTTGTGAGTTCCAAACTGAGTTAGAGGGGAAATAATTCCTAAATACGGACAGAATGTTGGTCATCATTGGGACACATCGACTACACAGAGCATAAGTTCTGGTATGCTGGGTTTTAAAGAACTTATGGTTTTTATAGTTTAAAAATTTTCAAACATAAAACTATCTGTTATATTTGTTTCTGTGTATAAAATAATTTACACTCATATTCTTTTTTTGTGAAAATGCTTTTCTAATAAAACAGTAAAAAGTAAAATAAATTAGAGTGGAGACAGTGTCACTAGTGACCTAGTGGCCCTGTTAATTATGAGTCTGTAGACTTTAGAGGTTATGCGACTACTCTGGAAGTATCCACAGGCTGGGAGAAAAAAGTCTCACAGATGTGTACTTCCCCGTTCAGAGCTGTGTCCGACACAGAATAAACTGAGTGCAAGTTACTGTTTTTACTCACATCAGAGGTTCCAGGCAGCATAATAAAGCAGAATAGAAAAAACATAACGACTGGAAAGTGAGACAGTCTGCCTCTTACATGTCTCACAGGGATTATAGTGACAGGCCAGGGAGTTCGGTTCCCTTTGCTTCTTATAGCCTAGTACAGATACTACGTAGAGATGTGGTGTGCATAGATGGGCCATGTCACTTTGTACACGCTGTATAGTATCTCCTAAAGGCATGCTGACTCTGACTTTGAGCAATACGTCAATTTAGAGTCTACAGCTTAATCTCTTCTTATTTCCAGTTTAAAAATACAATGTTGTCTATGATATCTTGGTGTTATCTTTATTAAGACACTTTCCCTCCGCTCCTCTCATTCCTCCTTCTCTGTTGTCTCTTTTATGCACTAGCTTTAGTGACCCACTTGTTTCTCAGCATGCAGTATTTTTTTCTTACAGTATTGCCTATGTAGAAGAATACTTATAATTAGATTTGTTTTTCTTTTAAAGCATGCAAGTTAGCAAAGGCATTTGTTCAAATCCTTTGGCAGCAAAGTTCATGTTAAGGATTACCTGACCATTTTTATAAAGCATGCACCTTTGGGTGGACCTAGAGCTACCCTGAATCCCGGTCATATTATAAGAACAGGCTCCAGGAAAATATGTCTACTCACAGCTCCTGGGCTGCAGGGGCCTGTGCCTCTCACACAGGAGTGTTTATCTAGAACTTCGGCTTAGTCCAAATATGTATTTGCAGAAACATTCACTGTGCTCAATTTCTTTGTAGCTGAAGGAGGCTATCCAGACACCACTTTCATCGAAGATGCAGTGCATGTTCTCCTGAAGACGCGGCGCATCCTCAAGTGTTCTTATCCATATGGGTTCTTCCTAGAACCTAAAAGCACAAAGAAAGAGATTTTTGAACTAATGCAAGTAAGACCCCATTTTAAATTGTATTTAAAATGGTAGCAGTTAAGAAAACATGTTTCTTCCTTTTTGTCATTTAACTATATTCTGACTAATTTTAAGTGTAAGATAGTTTTGTTTTTATTTTAAATGGCTTTAAATACAGGGAAAAAAAATACCCCTAATGAGCTAAAATTGTTTTTCTGTTTCTCAGTGTGGGTTTAAATGAGTTTTTCTACAGCATTCTTTTCTTTATTCCAAACTGGTCGTGGTAGAATATGATCTTTTTCTTATTATATGAAAATGAAGGGTTTTTTTTTTTCATTAGAGATTAAACAAACTGCATTATATACTTGAATAGAAAGTTAATCTTTGGCATTTTATTTCAGAAGTACAACTCAGAAAGTTACATATTTAAAACAGAAACTCCTAAGCCTGTCTCCATACCTCACCAACCTCATTGTCCCATCCTCTGTTCTCTATTTCTTCCAAGGCCAGGGTAGTCTGGCTTTTTCGTAGATCTCTTCAGCATTTGAATGCAGTCTGCGTTGCAGCAGCTTGTGCAAAGCCCTGCGTGTGCTGTACTGTGTTGTTTTTTTGCACACATACAATAGCAGATCCCTTCTAGACAGTGACTTACTCCACTTCCTGGTGATTTGTACCCACTGCCTTGTTATAAGTGTCTCTCAAATGAATGCTATCTTCTTTCATTTAAGATGACTTAAAGTATGATCCTTTCATAACCTGAACAACATGCAAAGTAGAAAGTATGTTAAATAGAAAATTATTTCAAAATAATTTCTGACTTCAAAAGAATTAGACTTGACTGAGAAACCAGCTATGCTTTTTATCTGTTTACTACCCCATTGAGCTTTGTTTCTCCTTCTCTCAATAGACAGACCTAGAAATGGTCACTGAAGACCTTGCCCAAAAAGTCAACAGGCCTTATCTCCGTACACCTCGCCACAAAATCATCAAGGCAGCATGCCTTGTGCAGCAGAAAAGGCAGGAATTCCTAGCATCTGTAGCTCGTGGAGTTGCTCCCGCAGACTCACCAGAAGCTCCCAGGCGCAGGTAAAATGTGTGCACTATAGAAACCTTTGCTGGCTTGAGTCTCCCACGCCATCCCTTTCCATCCAGCTAGCATTCATATTCTTGGAAGTTACTTATACCTACAATATGGAGAGCTATGTTAAATTATTTTTGATGATATTTTCTTCTTAGTACAATTTTTTTTTTCCAGGATGATTTTGTTAGTCATTTTGCAGCTCTTCAGATTAAACTAGACTGTTAATTTTACATATCAAAATCATCCAGAGTATTCTGACATGTCACTGGTCGGAAACATCTTAGGCTATAGAATTTCAAGTCTTTGTCAGCTTGCTATGTTCATATTTGTATTTCTGTGTTATGAAATTACAAGAAAATGAGAAATTTGCTGTTCGTAAGGTTACTTAGGTAGCCTGAGTCCATCCCTTAAAGAGAAGTTGGTTTGGTTATTTTATTTCACATCATACTTCAGCTGTTTCTGCCATAATAAATTGAAGCATTTTTATTATAGCTATAGCACTAGGAAGCCGTTTGTCCTCACTTTTACATAAATACTTTATGGTTAAATATCTGAAAATGGAAGCAGTCAGAATACTTTTATGTAACACGGTTATTTTTATTTTCTCTATCATTTTGCACAAGTATAAAGCAACTTAGAATTTGAAAAAATAATGAAAGTAATTATATTTTAATGGTTGGATCTTCTTTGGTTTGGAAAAGTTATAAGCAGATAAGCATTAAAGGTAATATTCAAAGGGTAAAGCTCTGGTTGTATACTTGCAGTACTGATACTGAATCAAACAGTATGTCTAATTTCTTTGTAGCTTTGCTGGTGGAACATGGGATTGGGAATATTTAGGATTTGCATCACCTGAGGTAATTGTTTTTCTGGGGTTTGGGGTTATGCTCATGTTTTTTCCTTCATACAACCCTGCTTGCAATTGCACCCTCACCTCTTCTAAATCCTCTGAAGTCGTCAGTTATCCCCCTCTTTCTTTCTCTCTCTCTTATAGCAAAAATGCCTTGGCAGAGCCTGCATTCAGCTCTCTCTTATGTTGGACTCTAACAGTGCATTCCCATGTCACTGCTATTAATTACTAAATAGATTGAAGTCAAATTTACAGCATAAAATTTTGGAACATATCTTCTAGTTTGTTAATAGAGATGCAAATTCTGTTTATTAGAAGTGTGTAGTTGTAATGCTCTTTTAGTCTAAACATATTAAAAACCTAACTGAACTGTTTCTTGAGGTTACTGCCACACTAGAGATAAATCTCTTGTCATCACTGGCCAAGGTGGAAAGCCTCACAGGAATGATGTCTGTGCAGAGATGTTTTCTTGCTTTCTGCTGCCATTGAGACTTCAGGCTCTGCTTGCGTTCCTATTGCTAAACTTTTCTCCTTTTGGGTGGGGGGTGGGGGGGTGGCTTTGGGACAGGGTTTCTCTGTGTAGCCCTAACTGTACTATAATTCTCTCTGTAGACCAGGCTATCCTGGAACACAGAGATCCACCTGCCTCTGCCTCCCAAGTGCTGGGATCAAAGGTGCATGTCGCCACACCTGGCTTGATAAGACATTTTAAAAGATGGAAATTGTAGAACAGTTGATACTCTAAATAAAAATAAGACCTAGTAAAAACCTTAGTCCCAAGCTGTTTTCTCATATTTCAGTTGCCAATGCCATTGTTGTGACTGATTTTGAAATAGTTTTAACAATTCTTTCGATTTCTATTTCGTTTGTGTTTTATAAAATGATATATCATTTGATAATCCTTAAATTTAATTCTTGTAAAGAGGAGAACAATGGCAAAACTTTTGCTGATCATTTTTTTGCCCATTTGGCCAAAAGAACATGAAAGTAAATACTGCCCAGAAGTGACAACGGCTTGCTCAGTCAGATGCCGTCTCTTCCCAGCTGCCGAGGGTGCCAGGGTTCGAGGGTGCGTACAGTTACCTGCAGGCTTTTTCATTTAGATACAAGCAAGAAAATAGTGACATGAGTTTGTGCTTTGAGCAATTTTAAGTTACACTTAAGTAGTAAAAATAATTGAGATATAATAACAGTGTATTTATTACAAATTAATTCTTAGTTGTAAAACAAATTACTCTTTAATTTACCTGGACTTACTATTTTGGTGTCATATCATTATAGTTTGGGGGATGTAGAAATCTTAAACCTTAAAAAATAAACTTTACTCAATAAATATTTAACACAATTTATCAAAAATAAAGACTTTATCAGTTTACAGTTGTTTGTGTATATTCTGACCTGACAGTGACTTTAGGAGTCCTGAAATCTTTGGGCTTATTATCTGATATAAGTGTATCTTATATTTCTTATGTCTGGTGTAGTAACATGCACAAGTGGTAGTAAGAAAGCAGAGGCGGGGGAATCACTGTAAGTTTGAGGCCAGCCTGGTCTACATAGCAAGTAAAGAACCACCTAGGGCTACCTAGTAAGACTCTTGTCTCAGAGCAAATATTTGACAAGAATAATTTGCTTTTTAAAGTGTTGGGCATATTAAAATACTTTACTGATCTAAAGAATTAACACAAATTAAAACTTCCAAATTCTGTATGTTTAACTATCTCAAGTAACTGCCAACATTATTTTTAAATTAGTTCTTCACCTTAGTTTAGATTATAGGAAATGACACAATATTACCAAACTCCAAAGATTTTCAGGTTGAGTTTACATGTTTTGATTGGAATTAGTTTTGTCTTGTCTATTTAAATTGATTTGGCTGAGTCTGGCAAGCATGAATATTTGCTTCGTGTTGCTTTAAAAGCAATGAGCCTAACGCAAAAAGCATGATCGCAAAACAAAAAACACCTATCAGCGTTTGTCCCCATGAATCTGATGAGTTTTTTTGTTTTTTAATCTTCTCTTAACCTTAATGCTTTCAAACCACTTGGAGCATCCTGTATTTTCATGTACTTATTTGAAAACCTTAAGATTCCTTGGTAATTTTCAGACAAAAAAAAAAAAAACCAACAAACCTACTGTAAACTCTTAACCACAAATGTAAAACAAACATATAGGCTTGTGCCTTAGTCTGTTCTCTCCAAAGGCTAAGTAGTAAATACTCCCCCTCTGTTGCAATAAAATGGACGTTGGCTAATGAGAAAGGGAAGCTGCTTCTCAGCTAGTCTTTAGATTTGCAGGTTGATATGTAATAGTCACAAACAAAAGACTTGCCAGTTGTCTGACAAGTGCTTAACAGTGTGTCTGTCATCTGGGTTTTCTGCCTCTGTTCTGCTGCTGTCTCCTTCTTATTCCCCACCCATAATTCTTGCATATATCACAATCACTGTAAAACTAGACACCCCTAGAAAGCCTCCACCTTTGGTAAGATGGTTGTGATAGCAGGTGTCATTTTAGATAACAAGACCCTTGAAGTAGCAGTTACATCTAGCACTGAGCTTGCAGATATCCCCAGTCCAAGCACCTGTGCTGTTAGAGAATTTGCTTTTTGCTTTATGCCTTTTGCATTTTCCTTGGCTAAACTTGAAGTTCCCTTTTCTAAAGCAAGTGATTTTATAGTATATGTATAAAATCACACATTTTTTTTCCTCCTGGAGAAAAGTGTGGTTTTTGTTTTATTTGCATTTTTACAATTTGCATGCTCTCCTGTATTTTATAACCTTTGGTTTATGCAGGAATATGCTGAATTTCAGTATCGGAGGAGGCACAGACAGCAGCGCCGTCGAGGAGACATGCACAGCCTGCTCAGTAACCCTACAGACCCGGATGAACAAAGCGAAAGCACTTTTGGTGAGTTCCTGGGGTGGGGTGGGGTGGGGTAGGGTGTATCATTTAGACTCCTAGACTCTTGAGTTCATTTTTAGAACTGGCTGTTGTCAGTGATTGTGCGTTTGTAATTTGGGTTCACATAGATGTAGAGATGCCCCTGTTGTCACCGGATAAAGAAAACAAGGGAGCTAAGAACTGAAGTAGGAGCCTCCTAGGTTTACTGCACCCATCTCTGCTGTGTGACTGTAATCAAGGCACTGACCGTCTCTGTTTTCCTTATTCTAAAGTGAGCATTCAGAAAGTGGAAGCCCGCGATACCATTATTACATGCATGGAATATTTTCCCTGCATTTAGTTGGATTCTCAAACAAGGTGAGAGGCATCCTACTAGATTAGAACGTGACCAATAAAAGATTCAAGTGCACAAGAGATATGGGCCTTAGCTTTCCCAGAAGCATTCTTAAGAACAACTGCTTTAATTATTTGATTTTTTAATGTTAAACTTTTCATTAAATGTGCCCAGACTGTAATATCAGGATTAGTTGAACTACAGATTGGTTCTTGAGAATATTATAATTCCAAAACTCTTTAATTTATGAAATCTGAAGACAAAAACACTTAAATTTGTTGTGACTTGGGAAAGAGTAGAACCTGCATTAATGAAAGTCGTAGAGAGTGCAAGTAATAAGAGTGTAAAAAACTCTCATGAATTTGAGGTGATCACACTAGACATCTGTTAGTGCTAACAATCACAGGGGTCTGCTGGGAAATGCAGGAAATGATGTGGGTGTGGATGAGAAGCTGGGTTTCCATTGACACTGAACCGAGCAGTTTGTAGATGTACGGGGACAGCAGTATCTCGCTGTTCCTGAACTGTCTGTGGTCCTGATTGCTTTCAAGCAGATTTACCAGAGGGTGGTGGTGGCCGCAGGCCCGGTGCATCGGTGGTGAGCTCTGCGTCTATGAGTGTGCTGCACAGCTCTTCCCTGCGCGACTACAGCCCGGCCAGTCGCTCTGTAAACCAGGACTCCCTGCAGGTAACCCTGCTGGCAACTTGGTGCCATGCTTTCGCTCCGTCTCTGCTCACTAGTTTCCTGGGTTTACTTTTCTTACTGATTTCTTTTTCTTCCTTCTGTGGTAGAAGTTTTATTTCAATGATAGGGTACAAAAAGGGTTCTTGTATTTCAGATTTATGTTCAGTATCTTTTTTCCCCTTAGCAAAGGCAAAGAGAAAAATGGTAAGATTTAAATATGGAAAGTAACTTGTAGAATTAGAAGTAGATTAATTATTTGATAAAGGAAGACTGGTAAATGTGATTGGGTTAAACACTTTTTCCTTTAGTCCTGTTTTAAAATGTTTTTCCTTTCTGTTGCTGCAGGCTCTGAGCTCCTTGGATGAAGATGATCCCAATATACTTCTTGCCATCCAGTTGTCACTGCAGGAGTCTGGGCTAGCCCTAGATGAAGAGACCAGAGACTTCCTTAGTAACGAAGCGTCCCTAGGAGCCATAGGCACTTCTTTACCTTCGAGGCTGGACTCTGTACCCAGGAGCACGGACAGTCCTCGGGCTGCGCTGAGCAGCTCAGAGCTACTGGAACTTGGTGACAGCCTCATGAGATTAGGAGCAGACAGTGACCCATTTTCAGCTGACACTTTGAGCTCACACCCTCTCAGTGAAACAAGAAGTGATTTCTGCCCCTCTTCCAGTGACCTTGACTCATCTGGCCAGGACCCTAGTGCCAGTGACAATCTTCTTGGCAATATCATGGCTTGGTTTCATGACATGAACCCTCAGAGCATTGCCCTGATTCCTCCAGCAGCAGCCACAGAAATCAGTGCAGAGCCTCAGCATCCGCACATCCCAGACGGGTCAGAAGGTGTGAGGGACGTGGGCCTGGTGCCAGCAGAAGACCTGACGTCCAAAGATGCTGGTGTCCGTGAAGGCGAAGGAACCCAGATGGAAGAAAATCCTCTGGAAGAGAGTATTTTGGCCAGGGAAGAGTTGTCTCAAGCTGGTGACAGTGGTAATGAGGCAGTCAGCAGAGGGGATGGGTCAGATGTTGCTAGTCAGACCCCTCAGACCTCACGTGACTGGCTGGAGCAAGTGCACTTAGTGTGAACTGCGCACGCTTGCTTCCAGGTGACCCGCAGTACAGGGGCACGAGAGGTGGGTGTGCTTTCTAGAGACAGTGAGCCACTTAATTTGAACTCAGTTATAAACCACTGATGTGGACTGAATGCAAAGGAGTTCCCTGGACGGCGGCTTCAGTGTCGATTTTAGCCTAACAGGGGTTTCCTTCTGTGTTTATCCCTGTGTTAGTGACAAGAAGAACAGGAGAAAACACCAGGGAATAAATGGGTGGAGATCCACATTCTGAGAGAGTGCAGTGCTCTGTCTAGCCTAGAGTTGGCAGTACTTAAGTTGACCATTTAGATCTAAGCTTACTCCTTTGATGGCTTTCCTCTTTTTTAAAAAGGTGAAACGTTTTCTTCATTTTAGAAGTCAGGCTGGACAGGTCTGATAGCGCGTGTCTGCAGTGTCTGTGTCCTCTTCCGAAACCCCCCTCCCTGTGGTGTCTGAGTGTGAGCCGAGTACCCATGCTGCTTTTAGTGCTGCATCTACCACGGCGTGATTGTTTTCTTTCCACATGAATCACAGATTTCCCCTCATGTCTGTTCACAGTCCAATTGTGCCAAACTCTGCCTCGTGCGCTGACTAACCAGGCGCTTCGGTGTGCAGCGTCCTAGCGTGCTCCAGGGCGGTGTCAGCGTTCTCGGGAGTAAAAGGTGCCATGCGGTAGCAGTGACGTTCCAGAAATTAATGGGCTTTTGTTGCCATGGAGACTGCATTTAACTAAATGTAGCCTGTAGCTTAAGTAAACTAAAGCTAATGCTGCTGTTAAACCGTTTATTTTAATATTAAAATCCAGTTGATTAGCAACAGCGGTGCTGTATTTAAGAGACACTTTATTGGAAGTGCAATCATAGTTCTTTGTTTTCACGATTTTACAGTGCATTCTAATTACTAACGGGTGCAATTACTTTTAATGGTGTTTTCTAACATGAAAAAACTGGAGTTTTCATGAGTTACAGTAAATCCCACAGTTATTTAAAAAAGTCAATACAACATCCTACGCAACATGTTACCGTGCCTTTGCCTAACCTAAATGGATAGTTGCCAGTTAAGTAAGTCAGTAACTCAAATTTCAATGTCTCTTCTGAAGTAACTATGCTATGGATTGCAAAGACCTCCATGAAACCACCCATGGCCTTGCCTTTACAGTAACTATGACAACTAAGTGTTCAGTTTGTTTGCCTAGATAGCAATGCTGCCGTGTTTGTTCTTGCGCAGTCCTCATCTTCTGTGTGATCACTGTTCAGTATGGAAACTCAACCTCCTAGTTACCAGTGTCCTACTGTGAAGAAATGCCGGTCTTAGCTGTAATTAAGATACAATGGTACAGTGTGTAATTAAAACTAGAGTAAACTGTTGGAATGGCTCTTGTACTTACTATTATTAAAGCTAGCATAACATGAGCAAAGTAGACCCCAGGAGCACGCCATGCCGTGCTTTGCCCATTGTTTCCAGAAACCAAAACTTCTGTACTGAGTTTCTACAGGGAAGTCCCCGGCCATGTAAAAGATTGTCTTTAATATTGATATCCATAATTATCATTTTTCATTACCTCTTTTTTAAACCTTGCTTTTGAAATGCTCATGTACTTTGATTTCATATGGCCAAGACATTGTACTTGAGTATTTAATTGGTAATTGCTCATGGATATCAAGAGCCCCTTTATTTCTCCAATTATCACAACATTGATATGAGTCCCTATTGAAGTTACTGGGGGAAATGCTAACTTTATCTACAGTGTATTACTGTATATTAAACTGAAATAGTCCATTAAAGGATTTTTTTTTAATTTGGATTAAAAATATGGACACCATAAAGTTTCTAGAGCAGGCTGTCACTTTTCCAGGAGAAAGCACTTCATTCCCTAGGGGCGTCTTGCACAGCCACGGTGAGGAGAGGTGTGCCCTGTGGAGAGGAGGGGGACTTGTGGAGAGGGGTGCCTGCGGAGTTGGGGGGCTTGTGTGGAGGGGGGTGCCTGTGGAGACCCAGGTGTGCTGGGCTCCGGTCCCTTTGCCCTGTGCAGGGCCTGTTGTGTTCTGCTGGGCTCCTGAGTTTGAGAAACTACCGTTATCCAGTTTGTATTTCCTTGGTACATATTTTAAAAACAACACAGTCATTGACTTTCCAATTCAGTAATAAAGTTTGGCAAAGCCTATTTTGTAAACAAGTTAATTTTATAATGTAAAAAAAGAAAAAGTTAATCTAACCTTGTTATTTGCACTTTCATAGTCTATACTTGATACATTCCCACTTTATATACAGTAGGATTCTACAGACCTGTAGATGTTTGGCCAAATGAATGCTGTTAATAATATGTAAAATTCTTTGATTAAACATTTATTACTTAAACTATTTCCATTTTGTCTCATTAAATTATAAACTTCATTTAAAAAACTAGTTAGAAAGCAAATTTTGCTTTATATTAAATACCCTCCAATGTGATGGTATTAATTTGGTTCTACCATGTAATTGATTAGTGCCTAATGTTTTTACAGTAACCCATTTGCTGAACGTTGTATATCCCAAAGATAAGCCTGATTTCACTATATTACAATGTATTAAAATTAGAATTTAGACAAACCAAACTTCATTATATGACAGTGTATTAAAATTATGAATTTAGTGTTCATTTTCATCTCTCTAGCTTTATGAGGAAAATGTTACGATTTTCCTTGAAATCTAAGAGAAACACAGAAAAAAAAAAAGGTAATATAGAACTCCAAGATCTGTTTTGTGAAATTGGGAGGAAGAAATGCCTGCCTGTGAATAAAATAATTAAAAAGCCGGCCTCACCCCCTGCCTCCTGGGGAGCACAGCCCTTGGCGTCCGCCTGCCCTGCACGCATGCGGTCCAGGCCACCAGCCGGCCCTTCGCAGGCCCCGCCTCGAGTCTCTCAGCGTCATGCCATTTCCTTTGAGCCGTTCCTTGCACGGATCACGTAACTTCAGCGTCCACGGCTGAGTCCTGCCTTCGGTGTTATTGCGGCCTCCAGCCTCATCCTTGTTCTCTTCTTAGTTCTAAATACCCTGTCGCTTAGGAATTAAAACCTGGGGCTTACGTTCAGTTTTTAAAAACTTATTCCGAAGGGTGAAGCCTTGGAACCCAACATTAAACCACGGTTGCCTTGGGGCCTGTGGGGGTGGGGCCAGTCCAGTTGTAGGGAAGGCTGGTCCCCTGCTCAGCCCTCAGAACCGCCTTCCCTCTCCGCCCACAGCGCAGCAGGGGCATAACTGGATCTTCTCTTTAGCTACTGTTGCCTGTCAGTCCCTGTAACCCCATCAGAGCCAGGTGAGGTTTCTAGAAAGATAAGGTGGCTCTCACCCACACTGTCTTTTGTGAGTTGTCATTTTAGAAGCAGGCGGTTTTTCAGTGTCTTTTCTCTTTCTCTTCGGTACTGGGGATTGAGCCTTGCAACACTTAGTTAAGAAAGATGGACAAGAAAAGTCTCTTGCGTTCACTCAAATTCTGCTTATAACTGACAAGGTAGTTGACAAACCCAGTGGTGGCCAACTTTTGAAGAAATTATTCTTCGGTCTTTGAAGCCAATTAGAAGAAGCAGTGTTCTTAGGCTTCCTGGCATCTCCTGGTCCCTTGCCTCATGGGGAGCTTCTTGCACAAGAGCCTTCCCTGCATGTGGCATTAGCTTGTAAACAGGTTGAGAGACAAATGCACAGTGGACAGAACAGCACAGGATGGTAGCTGCAAGACACGCACTCTGGACTCCTTGGGTGCCTGCACACCACTGTGAAACAGAGTTCCGTTGTACATTCGGATCTGAGGCCATGTTACACAGGACTGCCCAAAGGACCCAGTCACTCCATACCTTAGCTTACCTTCCCTGTTACAGAACATGCTCCAAGACCATGTCCATTGCAGGAGCTGGGATGTCTGTCAGCTGCACGAGGTGGAGGCACCGGAGGCCAGGTCACTCTGTCCCTCGTCCAGGAGGGCGGAGGCCCTGCGTGGGAGAAGAGGCTAGCTGCAGGGAGGAACCAAGCCAGCCCTTTTCTCCTGTGGCCCTTGCTCCGGGGCCTGCACGCTGACAGCTACTCTCTGTGGCTGTAGGCCTAAGAGCAATTTGACTGCATCATCTCATAGTTGTCTAACTAGCGAGGGTAGAGAACGGCCTTAACTGTCCGCTCTTAGCACAGTCCTGCCATCCAGGCCCGTGTGTTGCCCATGTGGGACTGGAGGCACTGAGGACTGACACAAAGCTGTCTGTGTGCGTCCTGCAGCTGGGCCCTGTGCCTGGGACCCGTCTGCTCTCTTGTCAGCATGCCTGAGACTGGGAGGCTGTAACTAGCTTGTAAAGAGGTCAAAATGAAGCCCTGGACCTTAGAGTTTTGACAGGACAACAGGATGCTGAAGATTTTCTGGAAAAGAAACTATGAGTCAAAAGAAAGTAGCCCGGAAGTCTGTGAGCCCTGAGGTACAGAAAGTTCTCACCCAAGTGATGGGGTCGGGGTGAGGAATGAGGGAAACCCGTGGATGCCAAGGTCTCGCCCACTAATGAATACAGGTGGAGTTCTGGTGAAGTGACCTCCAGATGGCACTTTGATTGCTACTCTGGCAGGCAGGCAGGCGGAGGAAGGGGCATTTTTGTGGCTCTAGTTGAAAGGCAGTGTGGCCCTGGCTGCTGAGTCACAGAGACTGAACGTTAAGGAAATCGTACCCAAAATAAGAACCTTGATCTCTGATTGCGACCTTCGCATGGACTGAAAACACGGGAAGAGCTTTTGCTCCCACAGCAAGCAGTCATCGCGTCGTTCAAATGCAAAAGCAAACATGAAGTTCTGCCTGAAGATACGGAGCAAGCACAGACACCCACAAAGCTAGCTCAGGGGCAAGGGCACAGCGCTGGCTGGGTGCAAAGGGTCCAGAAGGTGACCGAGACTGACAGCCATGTCAAGAGACAGCTCCAGGGGCCGGGTTCTCTGGATGCTGAGACCGCAGCCACAGAGAGTAGCTGTCAGCGTGCAGGCCCCGGAGCAAGGGCCACAGGAGAAAAGGGCTGGCTTGGTTCCTCCCTGCAGCTAGCCTCTTCTCCCACGCAGGGCCTCCGCCCTCCTGGACGAGGGACAGAGTGACCTGGCCTCCGGTGCCTCCACCTCGTGCAGCTGACAGACATCCCAGCTCCTGCAATGGACATGGTCTTGGAGCATGTTCTGTAACAGGGAAGGTAAGCTAAGGTACGGAGTGACTGGGTCCTTCGGGCAGTCCTGTGTAACGTGGCCTCAGGTCCGAAGGTAAAATGGAGTTGTGCTGTGGGTTCACACCGCCGGTTTCACAGCTGTCGGTGGCATTCCCCCAGGCGGTCCCCACACTCACGTGCAAAAGGAGTAACGGTGACACATGTAAATTACTTCTCTGCCTTTTGCCATGGTCCCCTCCCTAGTGGTCCAACTGGAACAGACCCCGCAGAAACCCAGTAGTGAGGAGGAGCTCACTACTTAGGACTGAGAACCGGGCCTTTTACCAGCCCAACATCGCCACCTGCCGGATGTAGCTTCTAAGTACACCGACTTTTAAATTCTGTGAGAATTTTATAGGTATTGATTGAATTGATGTCATTTATATCCCACGCTCAACTCTTTCCATGTGCCCTTCACTCCTCCCTCAAATTCACGACCTCTACTTTTAATTATTCTTAAATACACACATATGCATATATAAATACAACCTGTTGAGTCCATTTAGTGTTACTTGTAGAAGTGTTCAGGGCTGATTGCTTGGGATTGGGTAACCTGTTGGGAACGCATTCCTAGAGAAGACTGATTCTCCCTCTCTTAGCAGCTATTAGTTGCCTATTGCCCTTAATCTTAGGGTTAGGCCTTGTGAGATGTCCCTTATCCACAATGGAATATCAACTAGAAGTATAACCCATTTTGGTTGTTTTGGTTTTAATTTTTATTTTGTATGTGTGAGTGTTTTGCCTACATGCATGTATGTCTCCATGTATGCCTGGTGCCCATGGGGTCCAGAAAGTCAAGAAACAAAAGCATTTTGGCTGCGCCTTCTTTTCTCCTTCCTGGAGTGACCAACGAACTCCTCATCAGGGCATCCATTCCAACGCCAACCATTCCATCCTGAAGCCGGGCATGGCTGAATTATTCTGCAAACTTAAGGAGACAAATGCATTCGACTGTCCAGACTCACCAATTGTGAGACCTGTGCCCTGGAAGAGAATCTTCTCTCCAGTAGACACAGAGCTCAAGTTGCAGAAAATGAAACTAAAGCCCTTATAAGACTGTCTGAATTACAAAGAAAATAAAGTCCTAGCCTCAGAGGGTGTAGGGGATTTAAATAAGGGCATTAGTTGGTAAAGATTGGGACCTTGTAACTTGAGATTGGGGCGTGTGGGAGGAACCTGTTGAGGCTGAGAGCTTCTCGGATCGTCAAGGGTTTATCTCACCTGAGGAAAGTAGTCTCTCCACCCTCGGCAGATGTACTTACACCCCCTGAAATACTGCCTTTTCGACCTTTGACCGAGGAAATTAATCCTTCGTTGACTGCTAAACCAGCACTGACTTTCTCTGAAGGAGATGCCAGGCCAGACAATACTGATGCCCCTCATAGTCCACCAATAGTCGTCTCTGGAGCTATAGCCAGACTTAAGGCTAAGCAGGCTCCTAGAGGGGAGATGGAAAGTGTGGTCCATGAGGAAGTGTGCTCTACTACAAAAGAGCTTCATGAGTTTGCTGGTTCATCCGAGCAGAAGTCTGCGAAGTGTGTGGGGAAACGGATCTTAAGGGTGTGGGATAACGGTGGAAGGAACCTGGAGCTGGATCAGGCGGAGTGTATTGATATGCGCCCCCAGAGTGGAGATTCTAGGTTTAATATGGAGGCCCGCACGTTTTTAAAAGGTGTCAAAAGTCTGAATGGTTGGCTGAAGCATTTGTCAAAAGATGTCCTACTGATGAGAAGTTGGAGATGCCTTTTATCCCTCGGCTTTGGGTTGATGAGGGGATTTTAAGGCTCAGGGAAATCACAGTGTGGGTACACCGTAAAACTGAACCCTCCACAATTAAATGGCCCAGAAGACGTGCCTTCACTGATCATATAATGGTGAGGGGGCACCAGTACATTTGAACAGCTTTCTTGTCACCTTTTCTCCTTTGCCAGACCTTAGGGAGGGAGTCGCTGCTGCTCGATTGCATGAATTAAATGCAGTGGACTTAATTGGACCCCAGAGTTTCAGGGGCCAGGTGGCAGCACTGAATCGCCAAAGGCAAGGTGATCAGGTGATCACAGTTACTGTAATGGGCAGCACAGACAAAGATATGCCCATAACGGTCTGACCCCTAAAGGGAAGCACAGGCCGAGTGATTTTTACGTTGGTATGGCATGTATGGACCTTTGGTACTGGCTAATCAATCATGGTGTTTCCAGGCATGAAAAAAAAAAGCCCACTGCATTTTTGTTTTATCTGTATAAATTCTCAAACAGAGGAAAGGCTACACTGGATCATGGCCAAAGGAAATCTCGGCCTGTGAACCAATTTCCAGACTTGATCTAGTTTGCAGACAAACCCAGAAGCCCTTGAATGAAGGGAAGCCCAGGTTTCCCTAAGGAAGGACCTGGATAAGACACGTAAGAGTTTTACTGTTAGCCTTCCCCAGAGGGACCGATGGCCTCTTACAAGGCTGATTGTTCTCTGGGGAAAAAGAAACACTCAGACTTTCCAAGGTCTATTGGATACTGGTTCTGGATTGATGCTGATTCCAGGAGACCCCCAAGAAACATCATGGTTCTCCAGTTAAAGTAGGGGATCATGGATGTCAGGTGATTAATGAGTTTTGGCTGAAGTCTGACTCGCAGTAGGTCCAGTGGGTCCTTGAACCCATTGTGTGGTTATTTTCCCAGTCCCAGAGTATAATTACGATAGATACACTTAGAAGTCGATAAAATTCTCACATTGGTTCCCTGACCTGTGCAGTGAGGGCTTTTATGGTTGGAAGGATTAAATGGAAGCCTTTAGAGTTGCCTTTGCCAAGGAAAACAGTGAATCGAAACCAGTATCACAACCCTGGAGGAACTGCAGAAATTAGTTCTAGCATCAAGGACTTCAAAGATACAGGGGGGTGGGGGTGGTCCTTACCACATCTCCTCTACTCTCCTATCTGGCCAGTGCAGAAGACAGATGGATCGTAGAGATTGACACTTCAATATCAAGTGGTGACTCTGATTTCAGCTGCTGTACCATTAACACAGCAGATTAACACATCTCCCGGTACATGGTATACGTCTAACACATCTCCCGGTACATGGTATACGTCTAACACATCTCCCGGTACATGGTATACGTCCAACACATCCCCCGGTACATGGTATACGTCTAACACATCCCCCGGTACATGGTATACGTCTAACACATCTCCCGGTACATGGTATACATCCAACACATCTCCCGGTACATGGTATATGTCTAACACATCCCCTGGTACATCTATTGGTCTAGCAAATGCCTTTTCCTCGGTACCTGTCCATAAGGACCACCAGAAGCAACTTGCTTTCAGTTAGCAAGACCAGCAGTATCACCTTTACAGTTTTACCTCAAGGATGTATTAACTCCTCAGCCCTGTGTCATAACTCAGTTAGAAGGGATCCTGATTGTCTCTTCCACAAAATATCACATCGTTTCACTATGTTGGTGACATTTTGATGACTGGACCAGGTGAGCAGGAGGTAGCAACTGCTTTGGACTCATTGGTAATGCATATGCACATCAGAGGAGGGGAAATAAACCCAATCAAAATTCAAGGGCCTTCTACCCTCAGTGAAATTCTTAGGAGTCCAGTGGCATGGGGCCTGTAGAGGTGTTCCTTCTACGGTGATAAGTTATTGCACCTGGTCCCTCCCACCACCAAGAAAGAAGCACTCCTTTAGTGGGCCCATTTCGACTCTGAAGGCAACACAGTCCTCACGTGGGTGTGTGACTCCCAAGTGTCTCCTCAGAAAGCTGCTTGCTTTGAGTGGACCCTGGGACCGAAGGCTCTCCAACAGTCCCAGGTTGACGTGCAGGCTGCTCTACCACGTGGGCCATGAGATCCAGCAGACCTGATGGTTCCCAAGTTGTCAGTGACAGACAGGGACACTTGGTTGGCGGGCCCCTATAGGTGAACTACAGAAGAGACCTTTGGAATTTGGGGGGCATTATCTTGCAGACAAGCTTCTGCCAAAACAACCATTTGTGATCTTATGGGATCCCTTATCCGCTGTCATGGTACTCCACTCAGTATTGCTTGGCAGCCAGAGAAGTGCAACAGTGGGCCAATGGTCATGGAATCCATGGGTAACTCCGTGTTCCCCGAGATCCTGAAGCAGCTGGCCCGACAGAAAGATGGAATGGCCTTTGGAAGACGCAGTTGCAGTGCCGATTAGATGGCAGTAGCATGGAGGGCGGGGGCAGGATTCCCCAGAAGGTGGTATCTGCTCTGAATCAGTATCCAAGATATGTGTTTTGTCTCACAGGCAGGTTCCATGGATCCAGGAATCAACCGGGAGAAAAGAGAATAGTTCCACTCACTGTCACCTCTAGTGACCCACTGTAAATTATTTTTTTTCTTTTGGTTCCTATGACCTTAAGTTCTGCTGGCCTAGAAGTTTTGGTTCCAGAAGGGGAGTGCTCCTGCTGGGAGACACAACAAACATTCCATTGAACTGGAAGCTCAGACCTCCCCCTCTGGCCACTTTGGGCTTCTGATGCTCTTAAGCCAACAGGCTAAGAATAACAGTGTCAGGAGAGGTGATTGATCCAGATTGCCATGGGGAAATTGGATTGATCCCTCCACAAAAGGAGGTAAGAGAGATCACGCCTGCAGTGCAGGAGATCCATTAGTCAGCTTTTGGTGCTCCCATGTCCTGTGAAGTCAGTGGGAAACTACAACCTAATCCAGGTGTGATGACAAAGGGCACAGCCCCTCAGAAGTGCAGGCATGGGTCGCTTCTCCAGGAAAAGAGCCACAGCCTGCTGAGGTGCTTTCTGAGGGTGGAAGGAATACTGAACAGGTGGTAGAAGAGGTAGTTATAAATACCAGCTAAGCCCATGGGACCAGTTGCTGACACAAAGCACAAAACCTCCTGTATCTTGTTAAGAATGTGTTTGCATTTGTGTTTTCTTTCCTCAATTTCTGTATTATGTGATGTAACATCAACTCAGAGAATAGCAGGGTGTATTGTTCGCCTACTGTGGTGGCTCAGCTAGAGACAAGGAGGCACTTCATAGGTGCAAGCCCTGCCAGACCTCAGCAGAGGGAACCACCATCATGGATAATGCCTACTTAACAGAGGAACTCTGAGCATCTCGGCTCAGGTGTTTTTATTCTTTCAGAATGCCTCAGGGGTTCTACTGGTAGCACGTGCAGATCATTAGCAATCAACATTCCCCACAGAAATGCAACAGCTGCAGACAATACAGAATGCCCTAGACCTAGGATAGCGCCTCACCAAACAGTGCATAAAATAACTTCAAACATGACTAAAATAAACTTCCCTAACATTTCCCCTGTTCTGTATTTTAAAAAATTGCTTTTTATCTCCATAACAAAATTTAACACTACAGCAGCAAAAACATTTACAAGAGGAACAATCATGAGTTGCTAATGCACAGGACCAAATGAGCCCAAACGTCTGTCAAGCTTTCTCAATGTGTTGGACAGCAGAATAGCATTATCAATGTCCCATTAACTGGAATTCACTGTCTTTTGGGCTCCTCCAAAGGGCTTGGGTCACTTCTCTGGCTCTGCCTTCGGCAGCACACACAGTTTGTCCTATCCAGGCTTGGGCTTCACACACACATACAACATAGTTTGTGAAACAGCACGCTACCACCAGTTGCAGGAGGGAGCATTGGCTCCATGATCAGGAAAAAAAAATTGCTTTTTCCTGCTCCCAGCTGAAGGCTTTACCTCTAAGGGTCTCCATTCTGTGGCTCTCACCTTGGAGCTTTTTTTCTTATTTATTTATTTATTTATTTATTTATTTATTTATTTATTTATCACGGTCTTTTCTGTTCATAGAGGCTTATTTCTTTTCTCTCTCTCCTTTTCCTTCAAGAGCCTTCAATTAATACCTTAATCTCTGTACTCTGGTAGCTTCTCTGAGTGTACTTTACTGGACAATAAGGTCTGTAGTTTCTCTTCTTCCTTGTCTCCATGTTGGATTAGCTGGTGTGATGTCCAACCCCACGTTGATGTGCCATTTGTAGTAGTTAAGCTACTGCTGGGGTGGCTCACCAAGAGGGACAAGGCATACTCATAGGTGGAAGCCCTGCCAGACCTCAGCAGAGGGAATCACCATCCTGGTCAATGCCATACTCCCAGGGGAACCCTGAGCATCTTGGCTCAGGTGTTTTATTGATTCAGAATCAGTAGGGGTTCTACTGATACCATGTGCAGATCATAACCAATCAACATACCCCACAAAAATCCAACAGCTGCAAACAATACAGAATGCCCTAGACCTAGGATAGTGCCTCACCAAACAGTGCATAAAACAATTTCAAACATAACTAAAAATAAACTTCCCCAACATCAGTGGTTAAGTTTTGAGATACCAAAAGAATGTGTCCCTCAAGGGACCTCTGGACCTCTTCCCTCTGGAAGGACCTCAGAGTTCAGACACCAGACTCTTAGCACAAAGGAGAGTATTTGCTCCAGAGGGACAAAGGGACAGGGGACAGAGGGAGGGGGTAGGGGAAGAGGGATATTTGCCCCAGAGGGACAAAAGGACTGCCTCCAGAAAGAGTGGAGTCAGAAGGGGTCCTTAGGCTCGAGGCAGGAAGGGGTAAAGGGGAGGTATAGTTGGATAAGGTTTGGGTGGCTGTTTCTGATCGACTGGGAGGACAAAGGAGAGGAGATGAGGACTTTTGGCGAGGTGGGAGCTGCATGCGTGAGAGGCTGGAACTTAACTGGCTGTCTTCTTGTGACCCGTCACCATCCTGTGCTGGCTATGTGGGAAATGTACGAACACCACCTATTCTAAAATTGATGTTGTGGTTGTAGTCATATCATGTTAGGTGTAATTTTGACCTGGGTAAGTGTATGACACATTTACCATTGCACATGGGATAATTATATCGTGCTAGGAATAATTATGACCTGGTTATTGTTTTCCTCTGGAAGTTGAGCAGGATATAAGAGACACATGACTGTGCGTCAAGTTGACAGGGGTGACAGGTTTCTCGGGTGTCAGCTTGGCTTCATCTGGAACTCACTAAAAACTCGAGTGGCTGGGCACACCTGGGAGGGGTTTTTTGGAATTAAATCATTTGAAGTGAGAAGGCCAACTTTTGATCTGGCTTTTTTGAGGTGGGAGGATCCACCTCTAATCTTGGTCGTACCTTCTGCTGGCAGCCTATGTAAAGGACGTAGAGAAGGGAGCTTTTGTTCATTGCCTGCTCGCTCTCGCTGGCAAGCCCATGCCTTCCTGCTCGCTCTCGCTGGCAAGCCCATGCCTTCACTGGCGTCAGCGCCTACTTCTTCTGACGTATACTAGGGGCCAGCTCAGACATCTGGCCTTGTGGAATGAACAACTGGATTCTTAGACCTTCTCTTGGTAGACAACCGTTGTTGCACTAGCTGGACCACAGCTTGTAAGCCATTCAGATAGACAGACAGACAGGCAGACAGACAGACAGATCCTGTAGGTTCTGTTCCTAAAGAACCGTGACTAAGAAAGTTTTCAAGCTGGAAACATTCCAGAGATTGGTTTCACAATAATATATGCAATGCTACTTCACTTTACACAGAAAGTGCTAAAATGGGAAGTTTTATGTATATTTAATCACAATTAAAAAATAAGTTTAGGATGTTATAAGGACTTCACAGTAGGCTGGCCAGCCCAGCCACTCAGAGGAGGTGCTCCCGGAGTCCCACACAGAGGAGGTGCTCCCCGAGTCCCACACAGAGGAGGTGCTCCCGGAGTCCCACACAGAGGAGGTGCTCCCCGAGTCCCACACAGAAGGACGGGTTTATTGGTGACATTGCTACCACTCTGTACTGAGCCTCTCACCTCCCTACCCGGTAGAGCGTATTCTCTTAAGCCTGGCTGACTGAAGTGGGAGAAAAGGCAGAATATTTTGGTTTGTCCTACTGTTAAAGAAAAAAAAAATCACACGCTAAAATATCCCCACAGAATGTCCAAATGAAGAGAAAACCAAGTATTTGGGGTTTCTACAATCAGTTTTATTCCTGTAGAGGTGGTGTTTACAGCTTTAAATGGTGCCTGGAAAACTTCAACGAAGCAGAGGGAACCTTCCAAATACATGTCAGTATGTAATTAGGAAACTCCTTTTCTTAATTTACAGGAATCTGAAGCGTTTCTAGGTGAAGTCAGTAAGTGTGTCATATGGAGAGGGGGAAAAATGTAACGGCAACAGCTACTATCTACCGGATGCTTAGCTTCTTTTGAAAATAAATAAGTAAACAAATAAACAAAGAAACGGCTGCCAAAGGGGCCTGTGCGTAGTCCCCGCTGCCTGCCTGGGCCCGGCAGCACGCCACCGGTGTCCTGCTTTTTCTCTACTCAGCAACAGCCAGCCGTGGCCACCGACTACCGTCCCACCAGTTCCAGAATGAAAACGAAAAGGTTGACGATGTCCAAGTAGATGTTCAGAGCGGCAAAAATGTACTCTTCGGGGTCTATCTCATAATGGTAGCTGCCCCCAACCATCATCTGCACGTCCATCACCAGGTACTTGAAGAGAAGGGAGAGTTGTCTATTTAGATCGCATGTATCTACTAACAGATCTGGGAAAAGCACCTTTAACATTAAGGAAGATGTGGCAGGCTGGGGATACAGTCGGGAGAGTACTCCTAAGGCGTGCGTGAAACCCCGGGGTCCCATCCACAGTACCGCGCAGCTTGGCTGGCTTGGCAGTAATGCCTGCAATTCGAGCACTCTGGAGGTGGAGACAGGCAAGTCACAAGTTCAGGGTCATCATCAACTACATAACAAGTTTGAGGCTACGTGAAACTCCATCTCGAAAGTTGGGGAGGGGGACAAGGGAGGGAGAAATGAAGAAAAGAAGAAGTAAAAAGATACAGGAGGTGGTTGAGGCCGAATACATCGTTACAGCTTCAGTCGCTGTTGGGGTCTTGCGCTCCGTGAGAGCAAGCACCTCCTCCCCTGAAGCCCACAGTACCCAAATCTGTGAACTTCATTTGCTTTCCAAGTCCGAAAGCCTGTTGTCAATGATGTGCACCAGGTGGACACGGCGGACACATCACTACGAGGTGCCCTGTATCCGTGACTTCCCCACACCCTTGCCAGACGGAACCAGAGATGCTTCCCAGACTCAGAGTACGGATCATGCTTTGGGGTGTTGGGAGCCGAGTTGAAACGCCATTATAAGATGGCGCCGGTTTCCTGTTTCTGGGTTCTTAGTAAACAAGTAACAGCGCAGGCGCAAGTTGAGTAATCCTTGCCGCCTCCCCCTATGCTAATGAGGTTCTGGACATGCATCCAATCGTTGATGGTCACGTTGCCTATATAAGCAGGGTGCCTCACACATTCAGGGTCTTTCGCTCTCAACACTCAATCAAGCTACAGTCCTCAATAAAGCGTGAACCAGAAGAATCCTGTGTGTGGCGTCTTCCTTGCAGGCCAGGCGGGCGTCCACGTTTGGTGCCGAAACCCGGGAACCTGACCATCAGCTCAGCACCGGCGAAGACCCCTGTTTTCAGGAGGATTCAGAACTGGAGCGCGGGATGAAAGTGGATCCAGACTCTTTCTGAGAGGTATGCTGTTTTGTGAGATTGACCCTGCACTAGGCGTGGTCATTTTTGCTAGTATGATTATTGTTGTTCTTGCTTGTTGCCTTTGTTTAAATTGTCATCGCCCAGTAACCACCGGGTCTCTTACAATCCCTTCTTGGGGTAAACTAGAAGGAGAATTGCAGAGAGAAAAGGAAAAGGGAAGTTTCCGTGCCGGTACATGGCCATTATGGCGTATGGTTAATAAGCGATGTCAAGAGAGGGTAAGGGAAGGACAGCGAATATTAGCAAAACATCAAGACAGCATGTCAGAAACAGAAAAGAGGAAGAGGCCTAAAAAAGAGATAAAAAGGGTAGAAAAAGAGAAAAAAGAACAAGTGAATAGTCAGAAAAGGGTATACCCAGTACTAGCAGAATTTGAAAATTTAAAAATAACCAGTGATGAGACTAGTAGTTCCTCTTCTGACTCAGAAACTTCGGGGTCAGAAGAGAAACTGGATACAGAGGAACAAACAGAACTAGAAGAGGAAGCTGCGCGCTATGAGGAAGAACGTTACCGTCCTGAGCCATACGCTCCGGCGGCTCCCTCTGCGCCCCCTCTTCCTAACCTGCCTAAGGCTAAGAACCATGGGTGCCTCACCTTCCTGTCCGATGAAATTGGTTCTATCATAGTTCATTTCTTGCAGGAGGTGGATACCATAGCTCCATGGTTTGCAGCTGCAGGTCATGTAACCATCACAAGAAATTTTTTGAATTTGGATGCTGCTGGAAGATCTGCAGCAGATAGACATGCTATGTCTACACAACCTCCACTAGAAAATGTCAAGTGGAAAGATGTATTGTCTAACCAATGGAAGGGCCCGGATCAAGTTTTAATAAGATCCAGGGGAGCTGTTTGTGTTTTTCCTCAGGACCAAGAAAACCCCATTTGGGTGCCTGCTCGTCTGACGAGAACGGTGAAACAGCCCTTAGAAGATCAAGAACAGGATGAGGATCTTGAAAACGCTACTGGCTCTCCAGATGATCCTGATAAAATGGCCCCCGATACGCACAGAACAACGATGGGGAATACTAACAACACTCCCCAAACCAATGCCGGTGATGCATGACGAACTCTAGTCTTGATCTTGCCTATTTGCCTTATGACTCTCAAAATAGTGGTATAGGGGAAAATCGTACTATCTGTTCAATATCATAATTATACTGTTGCTGCAAATTTGTCACGGGAACTTTCTCAATATCTCAAGACGGATTGGTCATCACAATTTGATGCTACTATGAGGGACCTAAGACTGGCCATTGCACATGTCAATTCAACTCGTGTGGACTTATCCATGGTAGCAGGACTCTGGAATTGGATTAAGGATGCTACCATGTATCTCAAGGAATGGGCAGGTCGGGGAACTATGGGTATTATGATGATTGCTTCTGTATTATTCAAGCATTTGCTGCCCTTGATGTGGGACATTCCCCTGCGGCCTGGTTAGCAACGCTTAATCGTTGGGTCGATGGTTGATATGTATTGTCCAACCCTCTTATTAATAGTTAAGCTGTGTGTTATCAGAGCCAATGAGACAGAAGTCCATCTCCCCCACATGTTTTCTTTCAAGACAATTTTGGGTATGTGGCCTTTGCACCCTGAGGGCTTGTTCCCATTGCACCAAGTATAGGCACATCCCTTATTCGACCCAAGGTTAGCCTTTGCACATCTCAGAGGTTCTCCTCATTGCACGAGATAAGGTAACCTGGGTATTTAGGACATGCTTAACTTCCTCGATCCTCACCTCCGTAGATGGAGGGGGTTGATCGGTGACTTAGCATGTTCCTTTGTCCTCAATTTAATATAAAAGGGGGAGATGTTGGGAGCCGAGTTGAAACGCCATTATAAGATGGCGCCGGTTTCCTGTTTCTGGGTTCTTAGTAAACAAGTAACAGCGCAGGCGCAAGTTGAGTAATCCTTGCCGCCTCCCCCTATGCTAATGAGGTTCTGGACATGCATCCAATCGTTGATGGTCACGTTGCCTATATAAGCAGGGTGCCTCACACATTCAGGGTCTTTCGCTCTCAACACTCAATCAAGCTACAGTCCTCAATAAAGCGTGAACCAGAAGAATCCTGTGTGCGGCGTCTTCCTTGCAGGCGAGGCGGGCGTCCACATTGGGGGCCTCCATGCAAGGTCTCCATCTTGCGCCAGGCTTGAGGGCGAGACATGGGTCTGGCTCTATTCATGTTGATATTCAGGACTCCACAGTTTTACCAATTGCAGCTGAGCTGAGCTATGTTGCGTGGAGGGGGTCATCTAACCACACAGGAGCAACCTCCCCCCCCTTTCTGTTCTCAGCATACAGACTCCCCACCCCCCACCCCACAAGACTCCGCCTCCTGGATTCCATCTGCAGTACCACACAAGCTTTAATATTTTCTTTGACCAATGTATCTATTTCTTCTATTGTACCATCAATTCCTGAGAAGTTTCTCACCATGTAATAGTCAAGACACTAAATACAGAACAAAGAAAGGATATTAAAATCTGCAAGAGAAAAAGAACAAGTAACATGTAAAGTTAGACCTATTAAGATAATACCCAACTCCTCAATGGAGACTCTAAAAGCCAGAAGGGCCCACACAGATGTGCTACAGACTCCAAGGGACCACAGACGCCAGCCCAGACTACCATACCCAGCAAAAGTTTCAATCACCGTAGATAGAGAAAACAAAATATTCCATAATAAAGCTAAATTCAAACAGTATTTGGCTACAAATCCAACCCTACAGAAGGTACTAGAGGGGAAACTCCAGCCTAAGGAGGTTAGCTATGCCCATGAAAACACAGGAAATAAATAACCTTATCCTGTCTAAATCAATGGAACACACAAACCACAACCAACGACAAGTGCAAAATAACAAGACCTGACAGGCATCGGTCATTGATATCTCTCAACATCAATGGACTCAATTCCCAAATAAAAAGACAGAGACTAACAGAATAGATATAAAAACAGCATCCACCCTTCTGCTGTATACAAGAAACACACCTTAACATCAAAGATAAATATTACCTCACAGTAAAGGGTTGGGAAATGATTTTCCAAGCAAGTGAACCTAAGAAGGAAGCTAGTGTGGTCATTCTAATATCTAACAAAATAGACTGCAAACCCAAACTAATCAAAAGAGATGAAGAAGGACACTTCATACTCATCAAAGGGAAAATTCAACATTTCAACCCTTAACATCTATGTCCCCAACAAAGGGCTCCCACATTTGTAAAAGAAACATTGCTAGAGCTTAAAACACGTATTGACCTTCACACACTGATGGGGGAGATCTCAGTACCCCACTCTCACCAACTGACAGGTCATCCAGCCAAAAACTAAACAGAAATACTGGAGCTAACAGATGTTATAAACCAAATGGGCCAAACTGATTATCTACAGAACATTTCACTAACAGACATGATGGTCGGTGGAACCGAGAAGAAGATCCAGACGTAAAGCCGCACACTTCTGGACACCTGATCATTGATAAAGAAGCCAGAAATAGACAGTGGAAAAAGAAAGTGTCTTTAACAAATGGTGCTGGTTTAACTGGATGTCTACACCAAGAAGAATGCAAATAGGTCCGTATTTATCACCCTGCACAAAACTCAAGTCCAAGTGGATCAAAGATCTCAACATATCAAAATCAAATATTCTGAACTTGACAGAAGAGAAAGTGGGGAATAGCCTTGAACACAGAGGAACGGGAGACCACTTCCTGAACAAACACTGCTGGCACACGCACTAAGATCACCGATGAATAAATGGGATCTTGCGAAGCTGAAGATCTTCTGTAAGGCAAAGGACACCGTCAGTAGGACGAAACCACAACTCACAGAACGTGAAAAGATTTTCACCAGCTCCACTTCCAACAGAGGGCGAATATCCAAAATATAAAAAGAACTCAAGAAATTAGACATCAACAAACCAAATGATCCAATTAAATCTAAACAGAGAAGTCTCAAAAAAAAAAAAAAAAAAAGGAATCGCAAATGGCTGAGAAACACTTAAAGAAACGTTCAACAAGCTTAGCCGTTCGGGAAATGCAAATCGAAACTACTCTGAGATTTCCGTCTTCCATCTGTCAGCGTGGCTGAGATCAATAGCACAAGTGACACCTCATGTTAGAGAGGACGTAGAGCAAGGGGAACACTGAGTCTTGTACCTTGTTTGTGCCGTGTTTGGTTGCTATCCCTGGGAAGGCTGCTCTTTTCTGAAGGGAAGAGGAAGTGGAGTGGAACTGGGGGAGATGAGAAGGGGTAGGGGGGCTGAGGTCAGCATGTATTATATTAGAAAAGAATAGACAGATAGATGGATGGATGGATGGAACTCCAAGGAACTTTCAAACCCTAACAGGCCTGGCTTAGTAGGGGAAACCTTGCCTGACATGTCAAAGGCCCTCGGTTTCATTCACACACTCCAGTTTTTCAATGCTATAAGAAGTGTTGATAAAGACATAAGATGGAAAAACATCTTTTTTTTTTTAAAAAGAACGAGTTTGACCGAGCTCTACTAATAGCCAGAGGCCATTATTATCCAGTAAAATGCTAAGGCAAAATGTTTTACGCAGTGCGACTGCCTCAGTGTAGGAGTTTGTGGTGTGGTGTGTAAAGAAACTCCAGAGGGCTCCTAGAATCTGCTGTCAGCGTTTACCTGTGAGCAACAGGGAACAAGAGGGAATTCCGCCTTTCCTTTCGCAGCCCACTGTATTGTTTGAATTTTAAAATATCCACATGTACTGCTTTTTAAAACCTTAAAATAACTATAAAGATGGGACGCCAAGAGATAGGACTAAACAGAAAGAAAAGGATTCCCAGAGGCACCCTCGGTGGCCCCTGCTGGTTCTCTCCAGAGCTCCTGATACAGGGACGGGAGAGGCTGGTCTGAGGACATGAAACCACTCCTTGTGACAACAAGCACTAATGCTTCTACACAATCCCTTCTCTTCTCAAATACTGATTCTTGTTGTGGAAAATTTTTTTAGGTTTTTTAAAAATAGTTGTTTTTGTTCACTGTTGGAAAAAAGGGATGCATAGGCCTTGGCATTTTGTATTGCCTGCAGGTGTTGGATTTCTGTGGGGGACATTTGATTTGCTTATGATCTGCACCTGAGGGGTTCTGAATGAATAAAAACACCTGAGCTCAGATGCTCGGGGTTCCACTGTTCAGTATGGCGCTGGCCATGACGGTGGTTCCCTCTTCTGAGGTCCGGCAGGGCTTACATCTATGATTATGCCTCCTGTCCTTGCTGAGTCACCACAGCAGCGTACGACTACAGATTCTCTCAAGGAAGGTGGTATTTTCCCATTTTTGTTACTGCACTTTTGCTTGTGTGGTGGTACGGACCAAACTCAAGGTCCTGTGCTTGCTAAGATAGCCGTCTACCAATGAGCTACATAGCCCCAGACCCAGAATGTGATGCTTCCGTAGATTAGAAAGGCCACCCAGCTCTGCTGATTGGGTTGTTGGAGTGTTTCTAGTGAATGGCTGACTTCACTGAACAGCACAAGGCCTGTGAGTGTGTACATGGTCTTCAGAACAGAGGGAAACCAGGACTTACCAAGGAGAAGATCAGTGTTCCGATACACGCATACAACATATTCAGCCACTGCGTGGAAAGAAAGAGGTATAGCTCATCAATAAGGTATGAATTGACAGAACTGCTTACATGGGTCACCACCCTCCGAGAAGGACCTGCTATGAAGACAGTCAAGCCTGTGGGAATTAGCATCTCCTTGAACCTATTCACCAGCATCCACCACGTAATTCCAGGAAGCACTCGAACTACGAGCCTTTGCAGTCACCAAGTGGGTACTTCGAATTCCATGGTGCAGGGCAAGGACAGTGCGTTACAAATGATCTACTTCCTGTCCCATCCTCGTAACCCTTCTAGGGAGTCTGCCTTCCCTGAGCCCACGGCAGGGGTGATTCTGGAAGCACAACGATCATACACTCTCCCTAGTTGGAGGGTGTGAGGTAAGCAGAAACCACTCTGGCCCCAGCGGATCTGCCAAAGGGTAGGGAGTTCTGCTGAGACCCGCCGTCACAGACATACCAGTCTGTCAACAGGCAATTCTTGGCCTTTACTGTGCAAGTAGAGGTGGCTGGTCACCCCAGCCCCAGACACAAAGGTGGGATTGCTGGTGCTGGAGTCCTTTTTCAGACCCATGAAATTCCCAGGATGTTTGCCCAAGCCACTGTGACTGGGATTTCTCCTGATCAGAAAACATGGGACATATCTGAACACCCAGGTTTGGGTTCGTGTGGGAAGAGGATACAGTAACATGAGACACCTGGGAGAAAAATAGCATGAATCTCTTAAAGGAGGAGAAAGCTGGTCCGAGGGAGGATTGGCAGAGATCCCCAGAAGGGTTCTTGGTGCAGAGGGGTGATATGTGAATCATATCACAATCCGGGGAGCATAGTAGTTTTAGACCGCCAACGGGAGAGCGGGTGGGGCACTGGTAATCCAGAGGGTTCAAAGTTGCCCGTGCCGAGGGCATGGGCTTAGGACGAGAATCTTTTCTGCTGACGCATGTATAAGATTGTAGCTTGAAGATGCCTGTGAGAGAAAACTGAGAATGGGAATGGTATCTGTCTATCTAGTGGGAGACACAGTCTCCACACCCTATGGATATTATAAAGACCTATGGAACCCCCTGAGTAACTGTGGGGAGCCATGGTCTTTTAATTCACATCTTTGTGCCAGGTGGAGTGGCAAGCACCTGGGAGCCAAGCACTTGGCAGACAGAGGAAGGGCAATCTTTATGAGCTAGAGGCCAGCCTGATCCATACAGTGAGTTACACGCCAGCCAGGGCTACATGGTGTGACTATCTCAGAAAACAAACAAGCAAGCAAAGCAAAATACCAAAAACCACCAGGTACGTCTTTTTTGTGACGTCTTAACAGTTTGTCTGCAAAATATAGGTACCACCTCCTGGCTATAACAAACATGCTTATTCATAAAAATTAAATGAACCCAGACAGGATGCCCAGTCTTACAGCTAAAGATCACGTAAAAAGTCCACTAGCTGCCAAATAAATGCTTTGGTTCTCGAGTGGGGGATCAATATTCACATGCTAGATTCCCATCTATGGCACTTCACTGATTCCTGTGTGAGCAGCTAAGTTGGACCCAAACACACAATCAGATAACAGTACAGGAGTTTAATACGTCCCGCTCAGCGGCTGGACTGTGCAAACCTCTGCAGCTTGTCTTTGAGCTCAGGGACATTTCTCTAAGAGCTGGGGAGGTCACTCAGAGATAGAGTGCTTGCCTAACATGCTCAAGGACTTGACTTCAATCCCCATTGACACAAGTAATAATAATAAAGTCCTTACATGCTTGGCCCCGACACCCTGCCTGCTCTCAGAGGACCTGCGCTGACACAGCCAGCACTTCCCTCATTTTGAGTACTTCCTGAAGGTTTCAAAATGACAGTCACTTACCTGTGCTCGTACGACGATCACCATAATCCCAAAGATCATAAACACAAAGAGGAAAACCAAGAGTATCCCATGGAGCCAGGTAAAATCCCACTGGGGAGACATAAACAGCACGTGTAATTCCATTAGCATCTAGACCGTATCTCAGATGTTTAGAGATGCATTTTTCTACCCCAAGCCCAGTTTGTCCTGGTCATTTCTTAAGATGGAAATGCCTTGGCCCCAAGCACTGAAAATTGCCATATGAATGATACAGACTGTCACAGTCTCCAGGATTTGCTTCAGGGAGGAGGAGGAGGAGGAAATGGCAGAAGTTGAGATAAAATAATGGGACCAGGAGTTGATAACTTTTTTAACTTGGTGAAGGCTGTGTGAGAATTCATTGCATTTATGCTATTTTTGAATTTATAGGAATTCCTCCCTTAAAACTAGATGTGGTGGCACTCACTTGTAATCCTAGCACTCAGGAGGCTCAGAAGTTTATGGTTATGCTCCACTGCATGGCAAGTTCAAGACCAACCTAAGACACACAAATCTCTTCAGAAAGAAATGAAGGAAGAAAGGAAGGAAGGAAGGAAGGAAGGAAGGAAGGAAGGACGGAAGGAAAGAAGGGAAGATTCCGCTAAGGGAAGATTCTTCTAATAAAAAGATAAATTGAATAGGGTTTGCATTTATATGTATAATATGGTCATAACTATTCATGTTTAAGGAACATATAAACACAGAATGTATATATAGGAATATACATAGGAAAACTAAACAGACCAATATGTTAACTGGGCCTCTTTTTCAAAATTGTATAGATATTTTTATAAAATACACATAGTAAGTTTCCAAAAATTACCGTTAATGATTGTTTTATAATTTTGGCATTTATTAGTGGGAATCTTTGCTTTGCCTTTAAAGATTAGTGACTCAGGTATGTGTTTGCTTGTTTGTTCTTCTTAAAGGGACTGAAAAAAAGTTCAAATACTGGGGGAAACATCCTGACATTTAGAAGGCTCAATGGATCCATGCCTTCAGCAATACCCACTTCACTCACTGTAGGGAAGCACATCTGTCCTCACACAGGGCGGCTTCCACAAGGACCATCCCTGAGATGCCAGATACTGCTCTGGATTCCAAATTAAATCGTAGCTCTACTCTGGGGGACATAGGAGGGGTACATTGTATGTGTACATGTGTGTGTGTCTGTGTGTATGTGTCTGTGTGTGTGTGTATGTGTGTGTGTGCATGTGTCTGTGTGTGTGTGCATGTGTGTGTGTGTATGTGTGTGTGTCTGTGTGCATGTGTATGTGTGTGTGCATGTGTGTGTGTGTCTGTGTGCATGTGCATGTGTGTGTGTGTCTGTGTCTGTGTGTGAGTGTATGTGCGTGTGTATGTGTGTGTGTCTGTGTCTGTGTGGGTGTCTGTGTGCATGTGTATGTGTGCGTGCATGTGTGTGTGTGTCTGTGTGCATGTGTGTGTGTGTCTGTGTGCATGTGTGTGTGTGTGTCTGTGTCTGTGTGTGAGTATATGTGCGTGTGTATGTGCGTGTGTCTGTGTCTGTGTGGGTGTCTGTGTGCATGTGTATGTGTGGGTGCATGTGTGCGTGTGTCTGTGTGCATGTGCATGTGTGTGTGTGTCTGTGTCTGTGTGTGAGTGTATGTGTGTGGGTATGTGTGTGTATCTGTGTGTGGGTGTCTATGTGTGTGTATATGTGTGTGGGTATATGTGTGTGTGTCTGTGTGTGTGTGTATGTGCATGTGTGTGTGTTTGTGTTTGTGTGTGCATGTGTATGTGTGTGTATGCATGTGTGTGTGTGTATGTGTGTGTGTGTGTGTGGGTGTCTGTGTGTGGGTATATGTGTGTGTGTCTGTGTGTGGGTGTGTGTCTGTGTGCGTGTGTGTTTGTGTGTGTGTATGCATGTGTATTTGTGTGTGTGTGTGTGTGTGTGTGTGTGTGTGTGTAGGCCACAGGTCCACTTCAGATGTTATTCCTTATGCTTTGAGAAAGATCTCTCACTAGTTCCTGGAGCTCAGAAATTAGGCTAGGGTGATTGGCTGGAGAACTCCAGGGACCCAGTCTCTACCTTCTCACAGCCATGATTACAAACCAATGCCACTGCCCCAAGATCTTATCATGGGTTCTGGGGATCAAACTCAGATCATGTTGCCTACACAGAAATCACTTTACTGACCAAGCCATCAACCCAGTCGATACAACGTGACTAAATATTCTAACAGATCCCTCTACCTCTCGGAGGCTTCCTTTTTCCACCAACAAAGGCTAAAATTCTGCTTGTATATGAAGTTGTCCTTATGAAGTGTACCAAACAAGAGAGAAGATACCCCTCTTTAGTTTTTGAACTGACTGAAGTGGCCATTACTACCATTACTAAAGCAAGGTGTTTCATAATGAAAGACAGAGCTCCTGTAAAGAGCCCACCAAATCCCCAGAAGCTTCTTAGGGCCGGAGAGACTCTGATATCATGGTTAAAAAGAAAAGGCCCTTGGTTGGGGTGTGGCTCTGTGGTAGAGAGCTTGTCCCACAATCACGAGGCCCTGAGTGGATCCCTACTAACCCACTAAAGTAAAAGGGCAGTCGGGAATTATATCACCGGTTAGTAGTGCTTCTGAGTCCTAGACACTGTGCAGATCTTTGGGTTTTGATCTGCCAGTTTGAACCAGGGCCCCAGGGGGTTAAATAGGGCAGGCTGGATAGTACTTCTCCTTTTGGAGAATGAAAGGACCTTAGGTGGGCAGCTGTGACTGTCTGGATGGCCCAAGGGACGCAGACACAGGTTGAAACCTGGGGATCGGGCTGTGTTGAGCTGACCATGTTAAGACAAGCCGTGCATGACTTTTGGTAAGGAATGTGGCCAGCCTGAGAGGAAGCTTCAGTCTCCAGCGGAGACTCCCAGGCCCCATCACTGAGCCATGTTGCTAAGGCCTGAGAGATAGGGCAGCAGGGGTGGGTGAGAATGGGTTGGGGGCCGGGGAGGGGGACGACACAGCACACTCCCTTATGACAGGGACTTGTTTCAGTGATACGTACTTTTGTTTGTAGAGCAAACAAAGTGAGCAATAGGGTCACCACCGTGGTCGCTCCTGCTGCCCACAGTATCTCTTCTGCGCAATATAAACTGGAACCAGAGACTCGTTACTGTTCAGACACGTTCAAAGAAAAGCATCCCCAGTAAAACAGAAATATGCACCGGTGACTTACATGAGTATGCCTCCTAACATCAGACCTTGCAGAATTGTCTAAAAAAAAAAAAAAAATTCACAGTGAATCCGCAGCCTGTTTCTCCAAGCATGAGGCCAAGTCCTAGACTGCAGAAGAGGAGAGCAGTCGTCTGTGTATTTGGGCAGGATCTAGGGAGCCAATGGGGGGCGTGGACACAACCCTGGGGCCACAGCTGACCATTCCCGATCACATCCTCGGTAAGCACTGCAATTACTTTCACACAGTCAGTGAATGAACTGTGTGCTAATTGTGAGTGAGGAAACCAGGGTAAAAGGTAAAACCAGGCAGAGACAGAGACAGACAGGCAGGCCTGGGAAGGGAGAGGAAGAGGGATGGTTCCAGGCGGAGAAACCACGCATGTTCAGAACAGGGGCTCAGGGAGTCACAGATTCTAGGGGACAAAAGCTGTCTGTGGCCAAGGTGAGAACTTTCTTGTTTTCTCTCAACTCCTTTTCTGAAATGTTTTTCTCCATGTTATTTCCTAACACTTTGGCACGGTGTTTTATCTAGAAAATAATACTGTTACTTGACCCTAAGCAGTGCAACCTCTCAGTGGGTACTTGCAAAGCCTCCACAAGGGGAGCCCCGTGGGAGACCAGTAACTTACATCCTTTGTGTTTGTTTCTTTAGAGACAGAGACTCACTCTGTAGCCCAGGATGGACTGGAATTCACAGAGATCCACCTGCCTCCTTCTCCCGAATACTGCAATTAAAGGTGTGCACCACACACCTGCCAGGCACCTCTTTTCTTTGAAAAAAAATCTAGCCTATTAAACTTTTGTATTCTTTTAGTTTTGGATCTGCTATGTAACCCAGACTGCCTGAAACTCACCATATAAACCAGGCTGGCCTCAGACTCACAGTGATCTTCCTGACTCTACCTCCTGGGGGATGGAATTGCAAGTGTTCATTTAAATTTCTGTATGCGTTTTGATATATACATTTGTGTGTGTGTGTGTGTGCAAGTGTGCGTGTCTACATGCAGGTGCACATGCTCATATGCACATATGGTGTGGTAGGGGTCAATGTTGGTGTCTTTCTCGGCTGCTTTCCACCTTATTTTAAGGTGAACTCGGAGCTGAACTTAGACCTCATAGATTTGGTTGGACTGACTGGCCAATAAACTTTAGTGGTCCCCTGTCCCAACCCTCTTCAGACTTCCTCGGTGCTGGGGTTGTTGACATGCTCCTGGATCATAATCACGGGCTCCGGATCTGAACTCCGGTCCCCGGGCTTGAATGGTAAGCTCGATTCCAACTCAGCCATCTCTTTAGCATCCCTTGACCTAAAGAGTTATTTTCAGTGGTGCTGGAGAACCAAACTCAGAGCCACACCCGTGCTGCGAAAGCGTTCTAGCTCTGGGTTGCGTCCCCAGCCTTTGTTTAAATCTTTAAAATAAAGAGGTCAAGCATAGCCAGGCAGTGGTGGCGCACAACTTTAATGCCAGTACTCGGGGGCAGAGGCCGGCGGATCTCTGCGAGTTTGAGGTCAGCCTGGTCCATATAGCCAGTCCAGACCATCCAGGCATATATACTGGGAGAACAGTTGTCTTTCTCTGCTCTCTCCCTCTTACCTCTGCTTCAGGGTCTCTCCCGGTGCTGGAGAAGTAGGAAATGATAAAGGAAATGTCTTGAGAAGACAGCTGGGTACAAGGGCATTGTGAGAATACCACACGACCCACGCTGGGCCACAGGAACTGGGGCGTCTTCCTTGTTTGCCTGGGCAGCGAACTGGGGATCTGCTGCACTTAAGAAAGGCTCCTTAACACTCAGAAGGACACACCACTATGGGTGTCAGACAGCCATATTCTCCAGCCATCCCTCCCAATAAGTAAACTACATTAAACATTGCTTGGCACTCACGCAGAGACTCACATTGCTGGCCCTGTGCATTTCCTTGCCGTGAACACCAGCAGGTGCAGAATTAAATCCAACACTGGGACATTCGAGTGTACACTAACTACTGTGTTTGCCTCCCTCCTCTATTTTTCCTTCCATTTGATTACCCTGTTGATTTGTTTATCTTCTCATATTACAGGTACTACTGTAAGCTACTTCAAATCAGATTTGGAACCAGCTCTAGTGAGCCAGTCCTCTTAGGAAAGAATGGTCAGAGCTGTAAGAAGGAAACACAAACACAAAGGCTGACACATCCTTAGTCATACTAGACCAGGGCTGGACTGTTGAAGGAGCATCTACACACCCTAGGCAACTGCTAGCAGCCCGCTGCTAAGAGCCAAGCCTCTGGGATTTGAGAGGTTTGGCCTGACTCTTAAGTGGGAGTCGGGCTCAGAGGCGTACTCTTAGATGCTTCTCAGTCTCTGGGAATAAACCCCAGAGCTCTCCAGGTTGTTGAGCATGGGTTGGTAAGAGTGAAATGACAGAGATTCTGATTGTATTCAGGCTTGAGGACAAACAAACAAACAAACAATTGGCTGTAAGAAGGGTAGTCACGTGATTCTGCACGGCTGGAACAGCACTGATGACAGAGAGGCATAGACTCTCTGATGAAGCGGATGGTGGAAGCAGGTTGTGGGGAAATGTGGGGAGTCAGGGTACTGTACCGCAGCCTCAACTCTGGCAGTGGGAAAGACCCCCCCCCACTCTGAGAAGAATGTTGTAGAACTGGGGGAGAACCTGAGCTCAGAGATGGCTTCTGCTCCCATTGAGGGGTCTTGCAGTAAAATACATCTTACAAAATCTTACAAAGTAAGGAAAATTGAATTTCTAGTTTGCGGACTTGTGAGTTAGAAGTGGAAGCCCCTCCCTGAGGAGAAACGTGTCTGTTGTTCCTTACGAACGACTGGAAGCACCTGGGTTAACTGCAGACACAGCCCTGGGTGTGGGTTCTAGTCCAGCCTCAAGAGAGGCAAGTTTGCCAGAACGAAGAAGGAACCCTACCATCCCCCCACACACTTAGGCTTGAGATTCTCCCACCAGGAAGCTCCATTTATTCTAACTGGGGATCAAGGAACCACAACATGGGCAAGACTTTCAGTTTCTGTCGAACACTTGGAACCTCAGTCTCCCCAACTGTGGCAGGAGGATCTGGGCTAGTTCTCCTCTGAGCATCTTCCAGCACTGTTCTCCAAGCATCAGTTTCTGCCCTACCTTTCCCCATCTCTGGACTTAAACAAGATCTTTAATGATAGTAAAAAATGGCAGTTAAGAGTTGGCTTCCCACAGAGCAGCTCTCTCCCCTACAGAGGGAGTTCTGGGACAGGGCTCAGAGGCCCTATGGCACCCTCTCACATCTCCCTCCACCCTTCTCTTCCTCCTTCTTGCCAAAAGCCAGATGGTAACGCTCCCAGGGGCAACTAGAAACCCCCAAACTGAAGCCCTGCAGAAAGTTCCCCCATACACAGCCTGCCCCACTCAGTTCTGAGCTTCAGCTGCTGCCGGCTGAGGTTAAGGTGATCATTTTGTTAGAGAAGGCAGCCAAATGTGTTTGCAATGAAGTCTCACCCCTCGGATCTCCCAGCAGACTTTCACACAGGTCTCCTGCTGGGGGTTCCTAGGATGGGGTATGATCCTACCTGAGGCCATTTTTCCAGTGCTGCTCCTGCCAGCATCCCCAAGGGAACAGTAGCCAGCAGCCAACCAGAGCCTCTCTGGGAGCAGCCAGTGATAGAAATGAGGCCAGAACAGCACTCTCTGGGCCAAGGCTTGTGTCCAGAAATGCTTCGGCCCTAGCTTTCCTTGAGTACCCTGGAAATGCACAGTCATCCCTTTAAAAAATGGCCCCACAAATGGTAGGACCCCCACCTTCGTCTCCAGCCTGATGGTTGTTCTGGGCTGGGAGTAGCCAGAGGAACACAGCAAAGCCACCATAAGTCCTTCCCATGGTGCTCCACGGGGGCTCCAGCTCCACGAAGGGGTGAAGGCGCTGTCTCCAGGTGAGTTACTGCTTTTGGGTAAATGGTCCATCCCTGCCTGTCCTCCTGCCCCAGAAGTTCCCACGGGAAAGATAGTGAAGTCAATGGAAAAGGATGTCAGGCAGGGGCCGAAGTGCCGGGCAAGGAGAGTCACTTACGAAGGTTGCCAGGAGGATGTAGTTGATAGGCACTTGACGTCGGACGTCCTTTAAGATAACAAGCAGGAGTAGCACCGCCAAGTATGCTGCCCTGCGGATGTGAGGCCAGCAGTGAGTAGTGCGTACAGACAGACAGAGGGACGCAGGTGCGAGCGCGTCATCCCCCGTGCGGACCTGGTAATGCGGGGCAAACTGAACAGCCATGTCCTTTACCTACCACCCCTTTAAGCCTTCAAACCGAGATGTTTTTAAAGCTTCCTCCCACAGATAGCTTGTCTTTTAAACATTTTTTTTATTGTTCAAAATACAGATTCATGAGAAATTGTAAAAGGACAGAGGTGTTCTACGAAAACTATAGGAAGTTTTCACCGGTGACTTTGTTTTCATAGCACAGTTTCAAAAACAAGAAACAAAAAATGGCCATAGTTACTGAACGTGGGACTGAGACATAAGTCTATGTAGACACTTGTATCCACCACTTCCATTAGTTTTCAGGACTATCTTGTTGATAACACAAGGGCACAGATCCATGCAGTATGACACCTCTGTTGACCCCCCCCCCCATGGCAACACCCCCACACAGCTGACCCTGACTTCCTGCACCCATCAACTTGCCTTCCACCTCTCTAATTTTGTCTTTTAAAGAATTTTATTCAGGGGCTAGAGAGACGGCTCAGAGGGTTAGTACACTGGCTGCTCTCGCAGAGGACCGGATTAGTTCCCAGAGCCTCCATGGTGGCTCACGAACACTAGTTAACTCCAGGAAATCCAACACTCTGTTGCCCTCCGTGGACACCTGTGTGACATGGCACACATACAGAAGAGCGGGCACACACAAATACATGCAAAGAAAAACAAAACGTAAGAATATTGTGCTTTACCCCCAGAGTTTCTGTATATTCGTTTGTTCTTAGTTTGTGCTATTTTGAAACAGGATGTTATGAAGTCAAGGCTGGCTTTGGATTCCTGATCCCCCTGCCTCCACCTCCTAAGTGTTGGGCGTATAGACATGCATTACCATACCCAGTTATGCTCTGCTTCAGTTTTAACAGTGACCAAATCTTGCTCAATAGTTAATAGAATTATGAATGATACTTACACGAATGCATAGGTGGCCCAAGTGGAGTTCTTGATCCAGTCTCTTAAAGCTTTCCTGGTTAAAAAAAAAAAAAAGAATATAGTCTTATATAGTCGTATAAAGAATAGAGTCATAAAATAGTACATCCTGCTAACTAAAATAGAAGTATAGCTATATCATGAGAAGAACGGGCAAACTCTAGCTGATCAGTGAGGACAAATGGAGAGGAAGTGCATTGAAACATTCTTTTTAAAGAAGAAAGGGTCTGCTTGGCACGTGTGAGACCCTGGATCAGATCCCCCACACCAAAAAAAGAAAGACACACCATAAAAGTTATTTTTCTTAAATTATGCATCAAATTTAAGAGCAAGCACCTGATTAAGACCTTCATTTTTAAAAAACACTGAGAGCCAGGCATGGTGGTACCCAACTTTAATCCCAGCACTCTGCCCAGGAGGCAGAGAGGCAGGTGGACGTCTGAGAACTTGAGGCCAGCCTGATCTACATAGTGAGTTCCAGGACAGCCAAAGCTGTCTGTGAGACCGTTTCTCAAAAAAAAACCCAAAAACAATAAAATAATAAACTACTGAGCCTGATATACGTGTAAGCTAAAAGAAACCGTGGTTTGTGTTGCAAATAGCTCTTTCAATAGGGTGGAGTTGGTGAAGGCTTTAAGCCCCTCAGATAGTTCCAAAATTCAACAGTGCACTAGCCCCCAACCTCTCCATGACCTCAGCTATGTCCCTTTACCTGGCTATGTTTGCGAAAGTAGCTCAGAGAGAATTAAAAAGAAAACAGAGCCCAAAGTAAGAGTAATAAAAAGTTCTTGGCTCAGGAAGTTAAATTCCAGGAATCTCCTGCAACGCGGGCCTAGGGGGTGCTTCAGCAAAACCTGCCCGTGGGAAGGATGCCGCCTAAAACTGACGGAGAACGGAGAATGAAAGCCATACTTTTTGAAGTGCTCCGAGCTGAAGCGAGCTGGTTCCCGGAGCGCCCACATGAGCAGCTCAGCGCCTAATCCCCAAGAGCAGGAGACACTCACCAGAAAGTGAACACGCCGACGATTGCCGAGGTGATGAGCAGCTGGATGGACAGGACAAGTAACACTTTCATAATGAAACCTGTGGAGATGAGACGTTATTTTATGGCACAGTGTCTGAAGGTAAAAGTAGACGCCGTTTCCAGCTCAGTGAAAGGAGTCTCCCCATCGGCCTCCGAGACTACGCGAGGCAGGGCTGTAAGTTTAGTCAAGCAAACGGGACAGCAACAACGAAATTACTGCAGACCTTTCTTAATGTGTGTGTGTTTTTTTTTTACTTCTTTGAGAATTTCGTACATGTCCAAAATGTATTTTGATCTCCGTAGAAGTTTTAAAGAATATTTACTCAAAGCCAGCCACAGTGGGACGCACTGGTAATCCCAGGTACACAGGAGGCTGAAGCTGGTGGAATGCTTCAGCTCAGGAGTTGGAGATCAAACACAGCAACAAACAGACACCCGGCTAGAGCGGACAGACGAAAAGAATATTTAGTATAATTATTCAAGATGTTTTCTTAGCCAGGCGGTGGTGGTATGCACCTTTAATCCCAGCACTCGGGAGGCAGAGGCAGGTGGATCTCCGGGAGTTCGAGGCCAGCCTGGTCTACAGCGGGAGTTCTAGGACAGCCAGAATTACAACAGAGAAACCCTGGGCTGGTGACATAGCTTATCAGGTAAAGGCACTTGCTGTCAAGCCTGAGGCTAGTCAACTCACAGAATCATGGAACATGATAAAGTCATTGTTGGTGTTTTTAAAAAATTGGGTAAGGATTTGAATAGTACCCTCCAGAGAAAACATGTGGATATGTGAAAGATGTTCAACACCATTTGTCATTAGGAAAACTTTACATGTCTGCCTGGGAACCCACAGGTCACTCTGACCAGGAAGGAAGGGAGGCTAACTACAAATCTTCACCTCTCCCTTTATTCCTTCAATCCCCCAGTCTCATCCCCAGCTGTATAGAAAACCTTCTGCTGCCATTCTCTGCCCCCATTCCCAGAGGACTAAACAGATCCTGATGGAACACCCTGCTTTCCTCCCTCCTTTGGATCCCACCCCCCCCAGCCCATCCCCATTCCTACGTGTCAGCTCCCAAAACCCAGAAACACATTTTACCTGGAACCCCAGATGACACACCTAATCAGGATCCAAGAAGAATTTCCTACCAGGCAACACACAGGCACCACACACCCCTAAGAGTCAGATAGGGCAACAGAAACCAAGGAACAACACACCCACCCAACAAAGACAAGACCAGAATATCAGATATCAAATACCTAGAATTACAATCTGCCTCGATGTCAGTGTAAAACACAGCCGATAACGGGGAGAGGGGGGACAACACATCTCCACTAGAGCCCAGAAACTCTACCACACAGGTCCTGAGTATTTCAACATAGCTAAAACACAATTAAAAAGACCTTAAAATAGCCAGAAAATTTCACCCGACCACAAAAGAATACACCTTCTTGTATTAAGATTAGCACCTCTTGGAACTTTCTCCAAAATTGATCACATACTGGGACACAAACAAGTCTCAAAGGAGACAAGAAATAACACCCTGCATCCTTTCTTACCACCATTAAAGCTGGATATCCACCGCAGAAACAACAGAAAGCTTACAAACTCGTGGAAGCTGAACAACTCTCTACTGAACGAAAAAAATGGGTCAAGACAGAAATTATGAAAGAAATCAAAGACTTTCTGGAATTGAGCAAAAATGACTACATACCCAAACTCAGGGCCACAATGGGCTGGGCTAAGGGGCAAGCTCATAGCACTGAGTGCTTACATAAAGAAATGGGAGACGTCTCATACTAGTAACTTCACAGCACACCTGTAAGCAATCCCAAGAGGAGTAGATAGATGGCAGGAAGTAATCAAACAGAGCTGAAGTCAGTAAAATAGGAACAAACAAAAACAATACAATCAACAAAACAAAGTGTTCTTTGAGAAATCAATAAGGCTCGTAAATTTTTATTCAAATTGACTAAAAGGCAGAGAGGATAGCCAAATTAACAAAACTAGAAATGAAAAGGTGCACGTGACAACAGACATGGAGGAAGTTCAAAGAATCAGAAGGTCACACTTTAAAAACCTGCACGCCACCAAATTGGAGAATCTAAAAGAAGTGGATAATTTTCTCAGTACATACCAATTACCAAAGTTAAATCAAGATCAGATAAGCAATTTAAACAGACCTATAACCCCTAGTGAAAATGAGGTAGTCATTAAAAGTCTCCCACCCAGAAAAAAAAACAAAGCCCCGGGTCAGATGGTTTTAGCACAAAATTCTTTTAGCACAGACTTTCTTTTTTGTATTTTGTTAAAATAATATTTTTATTAATTACTTAAGAATATCATACAGTGTATCCTGATTACACCACTTTCCCAGTGGTGTAATTGATTTCCATAATCAAAAGTAAGAACTCCAGGTTTGCCAGGAGTATCTGAGGACCAAGGTCTGCAAAGCTGCAAACTCTCACAAAGCACCAAGTGCAAGCATTACAGAGAATCAACAATTCTTCAGGGTTCAAGCAGTCTCAAAACAATTTCTCAGCATCTACTGAATTAGCCAGACATAACAAAGGCTTACTGAAACATTTCACTGTAAAGCCAGATACAAAGGTTCTCTTTAAATCTGGTTTCCACAGCTCCAATATGACTCCATGGCTTCTTGACTCAGAGAGTCATTGTGAAGAGTAATGGCAGAACCACTGCCCTTGCATGACGCTGTGAAGGCCACTGCCTGGTCAGTGATGGGTGCATCTGCCCTGGCTTCCTTATGCTCTGACCCAGATCTTGTAAAACATCCAAAAAAAGAAGGTACCGACAGAGCTGCCATGTGCTTCAGACAGGATCAACGGCAGGTGGATGAAAGCTCTTGTGGGTACATGGTTCTGCAAAAGCCTCTGAGAGGGTCCAGTTGAGGAGGGTGTGTGGCTCTTCTTAGGAATGGTACTTCTTGGAGCAATCAGAACCTCTGTCCTCCTTGGTCTTTAACCTGAAAAGCCAGAGCTCCCAAAGCCTCTTTCCAGGCTATGACAGAGGATGGGACCAGGAAGAGGCAGTGCTGGGAATCAGAGTTCACAGTTCATTTGCACACTATCCAGGCCCTGGGAAGGCTTAAGCACAGCACGTCGGACATGGGGAACCATGGCATTGGCCTTAGCCTCCTACCTTTCGACGTCACATTTCGAGAAAAGTTCTCATTTATTTATGTCACAATTTTTATGATTTCTGTCATTCTCAGATGGATTATATGTCTGTCTTATTCCAGGATAAATATCTAGGACATTGAATTAATATGTTTAAAAACCTTAGCCAATATTATGTGATCATGTTGTAACATAGATGAGAACATTTCGTAATCAGCAGTTTGCTTGTACTTCCTAAAGAAAAAATCCGAAGGCTGTTTGCCATATATTGATTATGGATTTATAAGTCTCCTGGACAACACTGTGGTGGTCTATTACGGCAGGCTGTGACACGTTTCACGGTAAAGAAAGAGTAGAAAAGCTAAATGAAGAAAGAGCTCAGTGTTTCTGGCAGTACACACCATGGGAATATTTTAAGAGGACATTGCCCCTTTCCAAGTCCGAGTACTGTGCTCTTACCTTTGCGGATGGCCATGTCTTTGAAGGGACTGGGTGGCTCTGAGTTGCTCTCGCTCGAGAGAGCATCATCTGTGATTTGTACCGCATAGGTATTCGCTCCATCTCTGTTCTTGGGATCTGAATATTTTATGGCTCTGTTTGGCATGTCTCTAGGTGAATACGTGAAGGGCTGACCCGATTTAGCCTGGGTACTTTTAATTGCTGCTTTCTGAATCAGATATTGATGATCTCCAGAGCCAAAGTTGACTGGCTCTCTGACCTCCAAGTCTATTTTCCTGGAAGAGAAAACCTGTCTGTCATTCATGTCCTTGTAACCACACCCCCACTGCCTTAGTACCCTTATAACTTAACCTGGAAGTGATTCTTTTCTTTTTCTTTTCATTTTTTTGTTTTTGTTTGTTTATTTGTTCGTTTGTTTTTCATTTTTTTCAAGACAGGGTTTCCTGTCCTGGAACTCACTTTGTAGACAGGCTGGCCTTGAACTCACAGAGACCCACCTGCCTCTGCCTCCTGAGTGCTGGGATTAAAGGAGCGCACCACCATTGCCCGGCATGATTATTTCCTATTTTAAATGACTGTGGATCCATGCATATCACGTAAATTCATGATAAATATGTGTCAAATGAATAAGCAATGTCTTGTGAGATGGATCCTGTAGAGTAAAATAATTTGCCTCCTATTTTAGAATTAACCTTTTAATTCATTCAGCGAGGAGTTAAAAGGCCGTAGAGATTCTGCCGCTGTTTCTGCCAAAGTACTTACTCTGGGGGAAAAATACTCAGATGAGCAATGATACTAAAGGCAACAGTAACACAGGAGGACACAAGAGCCCTCCGTGATACCTAGAGAACAGACTGGGAGTAGAAGAGGTTTTCAGACATTCTCAGGGAAAGTGAAGTATAAGCCAAGGCTGGAAGTGTTACAGGACTTGGCCAAGTGAAGAGATGAGACAAGGCTTTCTCAGATAGAGCAGTCAGCCTGGACCAGTACCAGAGGAAGCGCAGAGGCAGGTCCCAGAAACTGAAGATGTTTGTATTCCAGAATAGGGAAGTTGACTGTGTAATGAGGTTAAACATCGGGATTGTGGGATTTTGTCACTGGGTAGGTGGATGGGGATTGGAATAACTTAAACTGGACTTCACCCTCAAAGACATGTTTGTTTGGAAGAATGTATGTTTGGAAGAATGATAGTTCTCCATCCCTCTCCTGGGACCCTGGGAACATTACTTGTTAAAGGAAATACTGTGGTGCACTTTAGGACATTAAGTTAAGATGGTTCCAGGTTCAATCAAATCTCAAAGGTTTTTTTTCTTCTTTCTTTCTTATGATCATACTTAGAAGACAGAGCGACATAAAAGACAAGAATAAGAAAGGCAATTGGAAGTCAATTCGAAACGAATCAGACACTATGAAGATAATTCCAGAAGCATTTTAGGGTAAAGAATGTAGGTGGCCTGCAGAAATTGGAAAAGGCAAGAAACAGATTTTCTCCTGGAGTCTCTAGAGAAGAACTCTGCCCCGTGGGCAGCTTGGTTTTAGCTCTGTGAATCTGGCATGGACTTCTGACCTGAGGAACTGTAAGATAGTATATGTTTGTTAAATTTTTCTCAGCAGCAATAGAAAGCTAATGCACCGGGAAATCACGGAGGGTTTGCACGTAAGGGAATCCGGGATCTGACTACAGTGTGGAGAAGAAGCCAAGGAAGCCAGTGTGAAAGCAGAGACCAGAAATGGCAGCTGAGGAAGCTGGGCTCAGCTGCTGTGCTTGGCAACTAAAATGCAAGTCTCGGGAGACCAGAGATGGAGGACAGAGGCGAAGGCAAACTCTCCCGCTCATCTCAAGGCGGATGTGAAGATGTCTTTTCTTTTTGTTTTGGGTTTTTTTTGTTTGTTTGTTTGTTGGGTTGGTTGGTTTTTGTTTTTTGTTGTTGTTATTGTTTTTCGAGGCAAGGTTTCTCTGTGTAGCCTTGGCTGTCTTGGAACTCACTCTGTACACCATGCTACTGTTGAACTCAGAAATCCTCCTGCCTCTGCCTCTGCCTCTGCCTCCTGAGTGCTGGGATTAAAGGCATGAGCCACCACTGCCCAGCTAAATGTGAAGACTCCAAGAAAGTCCCCTCCATGCCATCTGCTTCCTGTCTCGCAAGAGACATGATGGAGCATTAAGATCGCAAAGCCAGGGTAGCCAGATGGCCGAGCCAGATGGTGTAAACAGGAAGTCTGAAAAACTGCCAGGCTCCTGGGGAAGCAGATTCCATTTAATAAAGATGTCCTTTCTCCTCCAATTAATCTCTGACGTTTACAAGATTCAATAGGGTCTGTCTAGTAACACTAAAGATCATCAGCATAAATGTACGAGGAAAAAAAATCAAGAACAAACTTGAAAGAGGACTCTAGGGGAAGCAGTGGTGATTTACTTTAGCAGAAATTAAAATCATATAAGCTCTATGATTAAAGCTATAGTACCAGTGTAGCAATGGATAAATGGACCAATGGGATGGAAGATATTCAAGGAACAGACTGATGTTAATATATGAGAATTTAATATTTGATAAAGGTGAAACTTCAAACTACGCCCTCTGGTGTTGGAATACCAGCTCTGCACTCGGAAAGTAGCTATTTTATGTGTGGTTCAAAGATGTCTTGCGGGCTGTGGTTGTTTGAATGAGGATTTGTTGTTCCCTCCTACCCTATAGGCTCATACATTTGGATACCTGGTCCCCAGTTAGTGGAACTGTTTGGGAAGGATTAGGAGGCGTGGCCTTGGAGGAGTTGTGTCACTGGGGGTAGGTCTTGAAGTTTCCAAAAACTCTTGCCACTCTGCCTCCTACTGCAGATCAAGATGTGAGCTCTTAGCTGCTGTTCCAGCTGCCTGTTACCATGCCTTTGCTCTGCCACCGTGGACTCTAATCTTTTGAAACCATAACCCCAGTTGAACGCTTTCTCTTACAAGTTGCCTTGGTCATGGTGTCTTGTCATAGAAATAGAAAAGTAACTAATACACAGGTGACCTGAAAATATTGTCATATATGATAATAATCATGGATACTGCATTAGAAAATACAAGGAATGTCTGGACAAGCCTTTATAAGAATGATACTGTAAAATAAAGGAGTGCTTGACAGATTAGAACTGCAAAACACTTCAGATGCTATTATAAAAAAAATTCAACAAATCTGATATGAAAAATGATACAATGTATATTTTACTGCAGAAAGGAAAATATTGGTAACCCAATGAAGACGAGAAATGGACACAAATAACCAGTTCATAAAAATTTAAATAGCCAGTAGTAAGCCTAGGAGATAACACCTCACAGAACAACCAAAGAACTGTACATCAAAGCAGTAGTAAAATGTCTTCTTTGTATAAAAGGTATTCAGCGATTAAAAAGGTGAGTCTCATGGTCATAAGACTATTAAGATGTAGATAATCTGGAGGCACATTATGACTCTCTGAACCTACACATGTTTATTCTACTGAGCTCCCTCTTCCACAAAACAGTAAATATATTTCATTTAAATAATTGTAAATTTAAATATATTTTATTTGAAATGATCCTTTCTTGTTATTGATAGAAATATCCATATAAGACAGTATGGATTCAGTTTGTATTATCCATTATTAGGTTCATAACTTTCTTTTAATATTAAGCAAAATTAAAATTTCTTTTGCTACCCCCCCAAACAATTGCGGGTCCTAAGCATTAAGTCAACTATGTGTAGTGGATTGTCACACTTGGGGTACATCATTGCATAGCAATATAAAGTTTCTGTGGAGAGATAATTTGGGAATTCTACCAGAATTCCAAATGTGCAGCACTTTAGACCAAATAGTTATATTTGGGGTAATTTATTCCATAAACATATGAAGGCAAGGTGTATGTAAAAGGAAATTTAGTACATCATTCATTGTTTATCACTGCCAATAATTTCCAACAGCCCACTATCCATCATCAGGGAAGTAGTTCGCTTAATTTTGGTACAGGCACAAAGCATATGCATATCCATGGACCAATGTGAAGTTCACCATGATACAGTTTTGAATTTAGAAAGTAAAATTGGAGAATAATATTTAGGAAGATTGCATTAATACCCCACCCCCTCTGACTGGAAAGAAATACTACAAATGGGGCTGATCATTATTCTGACACAAGCTGGGGATGCACTTGACTTGAATGAATTTTTACAATGGCCATTTATTCCAAATAATAATAACAAATATATTTACATTTTGAAGACAAAAAGAAGTATTTTCTTCTACGATAAAGTCCGGAACGCCTCTGAAAGCAATCTTCACGCAAAGCTTGAGGTCGCTGAAGGATGCTCAAATATCGAAGTCGGGGTCTACAGGGCCCTAAAAAATCAGAAGTAGAAACAGCAAGATTTTCAAAGCACTAAAGAAAAAAGCAACTCAAACCCAAAAGCAACTGAGTTTTCCTCAAAGAACTATTCGGTTGGTCCCCGAAACACAAATGAGGTTTTCACCTGGTCCTCAAAAAGCTCTCCTGACTCCTGGGCCAGCAGCCATCCAAAGGACAGCCAGGCAGGTGCTGGGACTGAGAAGCAAGGTTCTGAGTGACTGTTGAGAGAGCGGCAGTTGGAGCATGGGCTGGGTGGAACCCTCCCATCAGGAAGAGGGATTCTAAGTCAAATCCAGTCTACCAATCCTCATGGTAGCCAATGCACTCTCTGCTGGGTCTCAGGGAGACCTACACTGGGATCTTCAAACCAGCTCCATGCCATAGAGCAAAAGGCTCTGTCCATGAGCCATCACTCTCTTCTCTGCAAGAAGAGAAAGCTCATAAAACTCTGCTGCGGGGTTCCCTCCAGAGTCCTGCACCATTATTTCAGATGCGCAAGACTTGTTTCTAGTAAAGTATGAACTGGTCTTTCTGGTAGATGATTCTTGTGTCCCCCTCCCCCATGGCAGGAGATTGTTACCTGCAGGCCAATGGGAAGACCTGGAAGACCTAAATCAGACTGTTTGTTAGAGAAGGCACATGACCGGGTGTCCATGAGTCTTACTTCTCTGGGATTTGTAGAGGTGTTGGGGGAGGGTGTGAATTTGTCCTCTGTGGAGCTTTTTACTAACACAGTCATTAAACACAGTGGTTGGCTACTACTATGTACAAAGAGTTAGGAAGTGAAAGAAATACAGAAAAGACATATTCCTTCCTTGTGTAGTTGGAGGAGACATGAGCACTTGTAAGGGAGAGAAAAGGGAAAACTGCAGGAAGGAATAGCTATTTAGAATTAAGAAGTTGGAGATGAAATGTTGGCTGGTTCTTAGAAAGATACTGTGAGATACAGAGGTTGGGAGGAAGTACAATTCAGGCAGAGAGAACACTACGCAGAGGCAAAGATGAGGCTGGAAAGCAAGAATTTCTTATACAGAAAAGAGTTGCATTGTGCTCAAGTTATAGCATAGAAAGTCCAGGAGGCCTGCCTGCAGTGGAAGACATGTGCTGATCACCCCTCACCTCCCTGACCAAAAGGAAAAAGTCAGTAAACACATCTGCCTCTGGTAACTTCTTTTGAACCTCACAGTCTCATAGGCCCCACTCATGACCTCTGTCCAGTCCCCAGTGTCTCTAGTTTGTTGGTGTGAACAGTCAACCTGAGTTAATTATATGTGTTTCCCTCCGAAATGTAGTTAATATGCTCTATTTGCTTACATGTCAGGATTGTAACTAATGAATTAACTACAGTTCGATCAAAAGAAATCCTTTCTCTTCTCATCAGCCTCATATTCTACATTGCACGGGTATTTCTTGATGTAGCAGTTGTTTGCATTCTTACACGTACTAACTCATTTAGAACACCAATTCTATGATTCATGGCCTCTGTTACCTTTCATCTGACAGGCCAGTACACCAAGCAGAAATGTAACTGCAGAGTCCCACCCTTTAGCATACAGGGCAAGGACATACATTGTCTGTGAATCCTTCATCTGCCTATAATAATCAGGGAACAAAATGTGATCGACTCCTTTGAAACCATCCTGTGGTGTGTTTTGAACATCTGCTCCATTTTCAATCTTGAGAGTTTTAATCAGTGAACTATGCAACACATAAATCATGTAATTCCTGCAAATTAGACCACACACTGACCCTAACAACCATCCAAGGTATTCAGTTTTGTTTTTTCCTGTTACTGTGAAATTTTAAGGCCTTCAGAGGCATTTATTTCTCTTTTAACAGCATCCCCAACATTTTCTTGGAGCAGTATACTACTATGTTGTTCAGCAAGGAAGACAAGGAGGCATTTTCATAAGTGCAGACCCTGCCAGACCTCAGCAGAGGGAACCACTATCATAAGGGCCATCCTGGGCAGCAGAACACTCAGCATCTCATCTCAGGGTTTTTTTTTATTGATGCCTAAGCTCCTCAGGTGGTCTACTGATACCACGTGCAGACCATGAACAATCAAAAAATCAAATCATCTTTTACATAAAAACAATACCTGCAGACAATACAAATGCCGAGGCCTAGTCAGCCCCTTTCCCAACACAAAACACAGTGCACAAAACAACCATTTTCAACATAACTGGGAATAAACTTCTGTAGCATTTTCTCCTGTCACCTCAGGGACCCACAGCTTGGCCCCCCTGTGACTAACAGTCTTCCTGAAGCACCCCTGAGGGAGGAGGAGAGCCTTTGTGTGGTGCTGCTCACCTCCTGATTTGATCCACGACACCTTCATTGCTTGGTAATTCCTATCAGTCCCTGCAGCAAATGTTACACTCTAAGGTAGCTGCAGAAGCGTTGCTGCTACATGGAGAAGGTACTTGTTGAGTTAGCTCTTTGTGCCAAACACAGCAACTGACGATATCAAGCTGGACAATAGCATATTAGATAAGGCTTCCAAATTTTCGTTAGGTTTTGCTTTCAGACGGATCTGGGAATCAGTCCATCTAATAAGAATGTAGGTATCCAACTCTTCTGGTACAGGGAAGGCATCTTTCATAAGGCAAGTTTCACTTGCTGCTCTGGATGGTAAGTGAAAGGTCAAGAAGCCATTTGGAGTTGTCTCTGAATCTCTTCACGCTCCACTGCTTTCAGTTCAAAAGAATAGATGTAGATTGCTCTCACCCTCTTCAACACTGGTCTAAAATGAGATCACATTTCCCCCATTCTTCTCATTACTTTTACAGTATTTTGGCTTAATATCAAGGAAAGCTACACTGACAGCCACAGTGACTGAGCCACAGTCCTTTTGAAGCCCTACCAGTAGTGGGACCCAGAACACATATGTAATGGCAGCCAGCCCAAATTTCAACATCAGTTAATAATAAAATAAGGATAATGTCTTACATCAAGGTTGTCCTAAGCACAGACTAGGACTGTGACACTGTAGGTATGGAATTCATGTCTCTTCCCCCATCCCCAGCACAGTTATCAAGAGCACTCCAAGTGCAACACATTCAGGAAACCCAGGCCGTGAAAGGGGACACAAGAGCAGCACTCTGCAAGAATTTGAAAGAAAATGCCATTCCCCCGCAAGGCTTTGATGACAGATACTCATAAATCCCATTTGGCTTCTCACAGAGGCTCTGACAAGGCCACCTGAGTGTTCCTGAGTGTGATCTACCCACTTATCAAGACCTTTCATGAGGTCCTCAGAGTCAGAACCATTTTTCAACAATGCTGTCAGTTATCTGGCTTTCTTGTTCATTCTCTCACTGGCGTGCTGTTCAGAGGCTACAAGCACTGTTATCCAATGGTTAATGTGTATGGACTTATGCCTTAGGTTTAAAATGTATCAGTTTTGTGTACATGTGCAGGGGGTGGGGCAGAAGTCTTCCTCATTCGCTCTCCACCTTATTCTTTGAGACAGAGGTCTCTCACTCAACCAGGAGCCCCCAAATTTAGACTGACTGGCCACCAAGCTCCAAGTGACCCTCCTACCTCTGCTTCCACTCTATGGGGAATAGAAGCACATGTGACTACACCATGCCCGTAGAGAGCACATTGTGCTCACAGATAAGCATTAGGGAAACCAGGAAAGTTAAACACGCAGGATTGCCTCCTCAATGGAGAAGATACGTATCTGTTTCTGTTTGGAAAGCTGGGAATGGATACAGTTAATAACCTGGAGGTCTTTGCTGTCTGTAGGGCCAGGCCTCACCCAAATCCCCCAGACTATTATGCTTGTTTATTCCAGACTCTTCGTCCCTAGATCTCGAGCATTGCTTCTCAGTCAATACAACCCATCCTTATCGGAGATGCCACTTTACAACAGCCTAGGTATGCTATCTTAGGACCAGGCCAATCCTGACTCCCTCTTAGGTTATGTTTACTTCAGCCATTCTCCCTAGACCCTCATCTTGAGCACTGTTTCTGAGTCAACAGAATCCATCTTTATGGAAGAGGCCGTACACATTTTGTAAAGAGTGTCAGTATAAACATGTCGTCAGCTTTGCAGTAATATGGTATTGAGTCAATTATCATCCAGAAACTTTTTCCCAAAATTGTGCTGTGCCTAAATATGGCTAAAATAAACTGCACGGGGTTAGACTCTAGAAGTTTGAACCAACACCAGTTGACTAAGTTGTGTTAATCGGACTTCCTTCTTGCTTCATGGGGATTCTTTAGCCTGCCAGTCCTAATGTTCATAAAGACTCTCACATCAAGCCTTTAAGAAAATATGGTGCTGGGAATCTAAAGTCAGGTCCTCATGATTGCATGGCAACCACTTTACCTATTAAACTCTTTTGTCTGTTCAAATGTCTCAGTGTTGATTAGCTGGAGGGAGGTCCCATTTTTCTTGCAGATCTGGGAAGTAGAGGGATTTGAGCTTGGTTAAAGGCAGAAGATGAAGGGCCACTGAGATAGCATTAGTGAAGGGATCCATAAGGAGAAGGCCTGAGATGTTTTTGAGGGGAGAACAGGTTCAAGTGGTTGGCAACAGACTCTGGGGTCCAGGCCCAGGATCATGTAGGTCACAGCAGAGAGGGTCCTGTCCAAGAGACCACACGAGTGCCACCGTGCAGGAAGGTGTTCGTTCGCTGAGATACATGTCACGGCGGTTCCAGAGCAAGTTCCCTTGGAGCCGGAGAACAGGATTGACAGGTGTCAGTTTGAAGAAACAGGGTCCAAGTAACATTCATGCCGAAAAAGAGAAGCTTGGGGCTAATCAAAGGCTATCTATGCCTTTAATTCTGGTACTTAGGAGACAGAGGAAAGTGGATCTCTCTGAGTTCTAGGATACCCTGGTCTACAAGAGAGTTTCATAAGAGCCAGACTACATAGAAAGGCCCTGTATGAAAAAAAAAGGAGACTCTTTGCCCCGGTCCGCGGGTTTCTGCAACAATTGCCCAGGAGAGGGAGCGAGGATTGGGGGAAACAAGGAGACGTGAGAGAGATTGGAGGGAAGACAAAAATCTGATCAAGCCTCAGTTTATTGAATGCACAGCAACAGTATTTAAACAATTTTGGGAAGGGGAGGGGAGATGGGGAATACTAAGCAGGTTGTTATGGTAACCTATCTGGCAGGAAGGCTGGTCTGCTCAATTGGGTCAAGGAACTGCAATCAAAATGTCCCTGAAAGATAGTTAGGGAGCTGTCGGCAGCTACGAGATCTCCCCCAGAGCTTCTTGTGCAAACAGCGCTGTTTATCTAATCCATAGGGACAGAAAGTCTTGGGGGATAAGGAAGCGGTAAAATTGAGTTAGTTTAGCAGTGGTCTCCCAGAACTGGGCGGCTTCAGGCTATCTGACCTTCACTGAATTCTGTCCATTAGGATCAGAGAAAAACGGAGTCTTTTTAGGCAAGATGGAGTGCCTTGAGTCAAGCCAGCATGTCCAGAGGGACGGCTCCCAACAACTCTTTGGCTTAATAATAGTACATACCATCTTCATATGCTCGGGAACTTACTTTGAGAAGGCTCTGAAGAAAGTCTCCAAAAGAGATCTATGCTCCTTAAGGGCACCTCAGGTTAGACCAACTGAAGCAGAACTTCGAGCTATTGAAATTATGCCCTATGAGGTCAAGTGGTGACTTGACTGAGCAGTGGGAGGTAAACCATAGAATTAAAAACTCCAAGCTGTGGCGGAGACCCTGGGAAATCTACTGGCAGGTCACACAGTGTCTGCCCACCCCACAGAGCAGTGTTCTACCTGTTGTTAGAACCACTGTCCCATTCACTTCAGGGACTTTCAAAAATTCTACACTGGAGTGACCTCTAGAGCTCAGCATAGACCTTATGTCTCCAAAAGCAGGTAGACGTCTGCAATCTTATCACTAGTCTCTGAGAAAACACAAGAAAGCACCTCACTTTTTAAGTCCAAAGCTAAATGTACACAATTGCGTTAGATGAGGTTTTGCGAATGCCTCTCCCAAAGAACTGCTAGTTTTGCAGTAATTCAAATCCAGATTTATATGTGTCCAGTTCCTCAAACCAAAGCTCATGGACAAGAGATATAAGATCAATTATTATAGCAATTACTACTAATTAAAGCAGTATTTGATGCAATCTCCAATAATAATCTTTGGAAATATTCATGCTAGTATACTCTATTTTAAATGTTAGGAAGGTGTGGTGTGTTGCTTGCTCATCATGAAAATAAGTAAGCAAAATTGATACTAAGCTATAAAAGATGCAAATGTCCGAGCTCTGCACCCAACTGTATAATACAGAATTGTAATGCTGTCTTACAGTATTATGACCGATGACATAAATTTGATAGGAATACTTCTGTGCATTACTAATTTCTAATCAAGTGACCTACTAACTCAGACTCCTCACATGCAGTATTCATTGCACAGCAGAACCACATTGGCCCAAGTAAAATAAGTTACTGAAAAATAAGCTAATCTCACGAGTCCAAGTTGGTATTTCAGCTCTTTTCTGTCTATATTTTCTTAGTACTGTAATTTCTTAGACCATCAATTCTTTTGGGGGTTCGAGAGAACTCTATTTGAAAGTTAAGCATGTCAAGCAAGAATGTTAAAAGTAAGTTTCATTGTAAATCTAAATATAATATATCTTGAGCAGGTTCAATAAGGAACAAAGACAATTCTCCTAGATGCAAGCCTGAATGACCTAGGTAAAGGGTCTGGCTTCCGATGGACTGACCCCAAGCACGTGGTCTCCAGGAAATTTATTGAAGAAAGGCACCACCCACTGATATAAAGGCCTTAATTGCTATAATGAACAGAACTTCCACAGTACAACAACCCCCAACTTCAAGTCAGATGTCTGACACTGTTTTACAGGTGAAGTCAAGACCTCTGACAAGATATTCTTTGGCCGGTTTTTAGGATGAAGGAAAAGCCCATAAAAAGTTTCTTCTTTAGTAATAATACAATCAAATGCTTTCAACATAAAGAGCCCACTGGGGAGAGTCAAATCTGAGCAGTTGTCCATCCGTGGGTAACTGAATAGACTTCTTCAGACTAGCATTCATTCTGCATCAAGAAAGCTGGAGCCCATCTACACCCAGAAAGTTGGTTCTAACAGCTAAGGAAGGTGACCTTCTGGCAGCAGCTCCTGCTCACAGATATAGCAGCTGTTTAAAGGTCATATAACTGCACAGAAGTGCATGTAGCTTTACAATATCTGGAGATAGGTTCAAATATCCCACTACATTTCATAGTGTAGGTGCTGATTCTGGAGTTAGTCTTAGCCAGCTCTCTAGCCCTATCTAGCTTTTTATGTAGGTGCTGGGGATCAAACTCAGGCCCATAAGCTTGCTCCGGAAGAACTTGACCCATCCAGTCATCTTCTCAGCCTCTAAACTTATTTAAAAAAAAAAAAGTATAAAACGATCCTGATCAAGATGGCTTAAGTTATCAAATAAAATTCTGGTAAATGTGAATCTCAGATTGTTATATGGGCTACTCTCACTAAAAAGTTAATTATTCATTTGCAATTCATCTTCAACAGGAAATCTTACATTTTCCCGCCAGTTGCACCACCTAGAAGAGAGAAAGCCAGGCAATGGTAATCCTGGCAGCGTCACTTCCGGTCGGTAGGTCGGGCTTCCAGAGCCCTAAGGCCTAGGTCGGTCACTCTGGCTTTCCAGACCCCGCCCCGCCCCGGGAGCCCCGCCCACCACCGGAAGCCCCGGTGGGCGGAGGTAGGGCTTTGGTCGCTCTCAGGGCCCCAGCGGCCCAGCCCTCCCCGGGTAGCGTCCTCAGGGTCAGGGCTGGCTTTCCCGGGAGGCCAGGCCCAACACCGGGCCTGCGTCCCCCGCGGGCGGCCCAGCGCCAGAGCTGGGCCCCGGGCTGCCGAAGCCCGCCTCCCGCCTCCAGGGGGCAGTGGCTGCCGCTGGGTACCGGCGCGGGCCGCCCAGCACCTCAGACCTTGCCTCCGCCGCTCTTCCAGTCGCCGCGGTGGCGGGCCGGCCCGCGGGCGGCCCGTGCAGACGACCGCCATTCCGGTGTCGCTGCGCCCGCGGGGGCCGCCCGAGCCGGCCGCCATGCCGCTGGGCCTAAAGCCCACCTGCAGCGTGTGCAAGACCACGTCGTCCTCCATGTGGAAGAAGAGCCCGCAGGGCGAGATCCTCTGTCACCACTGCACGGGCCGGGGCGGAGGGGGCGGCGGCGCGGGCGGCGGCGCGGGCGCGGCGAGCGGGCCCGGGGGCGCGGGCGGCTTCGGCACGGCCCCCTTCGCCAGCACGTCGGCCGGGCCTCCGCAGAGCAACGGCGGCGGCGGGGGCAAGCAGGTGAGCTCGCGGCCTCTCCTGCCCCGGCAGAGGAGCCGCGTGCTGCGGACAGGACGGTGCGGGACGAGCGCTGGGGGTGGTCCTCGAGTCGGGGTCGGCCACACGGTGCCACACGGCTGTGGGCCGGGGGTGTGTGTGTGTGTGTGTGTCTTGCCGTTATATCATCAATACATTATCAGCCCGTTTAAAGTGACAGCGTAGAATTCCATCGCATGATGGAGGGGGGGGGCGGCGGCTAATTTTATATAGAGAGATATAGAGATATAGATACAGATATATAGAGATATAGATATATATAGATATAGAGATAGATATATATAGATATAGAGATATAGATATATAGAAATATAGATACATATAGATAGATATATGGATGTAGATATATTTAGATAGATTATAGATATATAGAGATAGATACAGAGATATAGATATAGAGATATAGTTATATAGAGACATAGATATATAGAGATAGATGTAGGTATATATAATTTTGGAGGTGGTAAATCAGGCATTTGTTCTACGAGATAACCCCAATAAACCAACTGTTATCACCTCGGTCTCCACCCACCCCTGACCCCCTTCATCTGTCCTTAGCAGCACCACCTCCTGGAGGTCTTGCCAAGGTTCGGCCCTTAGTTTTTAAAGTAATTTTTTTTTTTTTAAGCGAAATTCATCCTCTTCATCTTATTAGAGTGGCTTTTCTTCTACAGTTTTACTCTCTCTTTGTTCTCCGTGGAACAGAACAAGCAAGAAATTCACAGACGGTCGGCTCGGCTCAGAAACACCAAATACAAATCTGCTCCAGCTGCTGAAAAGAAAGTTTCCACCAAAGGAAAAGGGAGAAGACACATTTTCAAATTAAAAAACGTAAGATGATTGTGGGCGGTGACTCTACTGTGAGGACTTTGTGTGTGTGTGTGTGTGTTTTGCCGCTGCTTTATCTGCCATTGAAGGCAGGTGCAGCTCTTGGGAGCCCTTCTAGAGAGGTTCCCCAAAAGATGAGCTCTGTTGTAAGAAGCTTGCTACTTAAAACGTTAGAAAAGCCGTTCTCTGCTTGTTTGTTTTCAGCTTTTACTTTTTCATCTGGAAAATATAAAATGTGAGTCTAAGAGAAATACCGTATAATTTATCTCAATTTGTCACATTCCCAATGTCAAGAAAGAGATTTTTTTCTCAGTTGATTAAGTTTGTTCGTTGACAGTTTCGTAAAGTTATGATTCTTGACGGATAGTTAATTAAGAAAACGTTTTCCTGTCTTAAAGAGCTAAGCAAATAACAGAATTCGTCAATACCGTATTTATTATGATGGCCCCAGAAAAAAGTATATGTTGGTTCATGATGAATGAGGAATATGAATCCAAAATTTTTCCTAACCCTGATTTGTGAAGATTGTTTAAAGCAGTGGTTCTCAACGTGTGGGTTGCAACCCCTTTGGGTGTTGAGCAACTCTTTCACAGGGGTCTGTTAAGACCATCTTCATACGGATTTATGATTCATAATGGTAGCAAAATTACAGTTATGAAGGAGCAACAAAAATAATTTTGTGGTTAGGGTCACCACAACATGAGGAACTGTACTAAAGGAAGGTTGAGAGCCACTGGTTTAAAGTGTCATGCTAGAGACTTTTTTGGGGGATTAAGTTTTATTTTTGTATGTGTGAGACAATGGACAATATTGTAGGGTTTGTGTTGTTGTTGTTTGGGTTTTTTTGTGGTTGTTTTATCTCAATTTGGTATTACTTTGAGAACAAAATGCTTCACATAACCAGTAAACACATTGCTAAAGTTGACATACTCGTTTATAACACAAGGTCCGTGACCAGAGTCGTGCAAACTGTAGACACTTGTTTAAATATTTATTTTTATTTTACATGTATGAGTGTTTTGCCTGCATGTGTACACCAAGTACCTCCAGAGGCTAGCAGAAGTGTCGGATCCCTTGGTACTGGAATTACAGACAGTTGCAAGCTGCCATGGGAGTGCTGGGAACTGAACCCAGGTCCTCTGCAAGAGCAGTGAGTGGTCTTAACCACTGAGCTATCTCCCCAGACCTGATTTCTTTTTTAATTTATTTTTTACTGCGTACGTATGAGTGCAAGTGCATATGCCATGGTACATGTGTGAAGGTCAGAGGACACATTTCAGGAGCTGATTTCCTCCTTCCACCTTGGGTTCCAGGATCTAGCTCAGGTTGTCAAGCTTATATGGCAAGTGCTTTTATGTATTGAGCTGTCTGCCAACCAGAGATTCTTCTCTTAATTAGAGTAATTGATTTTACAGTTTTAAGATTTCTGTAATACAGTTTTATTAAACTAAGGGATTTTTTGAGTAGTTAAGCCATGTTAACATATTTGTATAACAGGTATACTTTTCCTTTTAAGTATTCAGACCATGTCTAGAGTTATTATCAGGTTCTCTGCCTCTCCTTTTTTTCAAGAATGGCACAAAGTTATGGAAGAGTCTCTTTTTTATGTTGTGAAAAAAGTCTGCATTGCAATTTTAAACAGGTTTTTTAGTAATAGTGCAATGTGGCAAATTAATAAGAACTTCAAAGAGTTCAGACTTGCAACACAAAGTAAAATGCTCCTTTTATAGTCATCTGTACATTTTTTATAGTTTCCATTCTGTTGTGCTCAGACTTTTGGAGCCAGTATATTTCTATAATTAAAATATTAATGTCTACTAGATCTCGGCGAAAGCTTCCTGTTAGCTCTTAGCAGCATAATCAGAAACTTTACCTCTGTTTTTAGCACTTTTAAATTATTGGTAGCAAAAGTAGCAGAAATATTCAGCTGCTTCACATCAACATTCAAGAAATCTTTTTCATCCCCCGAGTGTGTGTGTGTGTGTGTGTGTGTGAGAGAGAGAGAGAGAGAGAGAGAGAGAGAGAGAACTCTTGCTATATAGTCCAGACTGGGTTAGAACTTGCCATCCTCCTGCCTCAGCTTTCCAAGTGCTGGGATCACATGTATATACCATCACACTGTCAGAAGTTTCTTGCCAGTTTTTGTCACACACCTGCAGTTTTTGTCACCAATTAACAAATGTTTTGTTTTTTCCAAATTACACAGTTCTCATTTGGTTGGGGAAATGCCCATACATACTGTATAGGTACTCAAATAATTTTACTTGTTTTCTCATAGCCTATCAAAGCTCCTGAATCTGTTTCTACCATAATTACTGCAGAATCGATCTTCTACAAGGTAAGGTTCTGGAGTTACTGAAAGAGCAGTTGGGCCTGCTGTAGAATGTGCTACTAGAGTGTGGGCTTAGTTGAAGCATCTCTGCTACTTGGTGTGCGCAGAAGGCACGGTTGTACTGCATTCACCTCCTTTCTCTCTGTCAGCAAATGGAGACGGCTTAGATAAAGCGCCTTAGTGATGTATTAGATATTTGTTGGTAGCCTCTCCTTATCTGCAGTTCTGTTTTATTACTAGTTATTAATAGTTACATTTATTACTAGTTAATTGCTATTAATCTCTTACCAAGATTATAAATTAACTGTATCATAAGTATGGATACATAGGAGGAAAATATGGAGTGCATAGGGTAGCAGTATCCAAGGTTTCAGACACCAACTAGGGTATTAGAATGTGTCCCTGCAGATAAGGGGAGACTGCTGTACACATACATGCTAGGCAGTGCTTCTTGCCATTGAATCTTCGCAAAGACCTTACCTTCCATTGCAGTTTTATTTTCACATGGGTACATATTTGTGATTCATATCCAGCATATAGCAGAGTGTCTGTGATAAACAAATACAGTCATTTATAATTTGGGAGAAATTATATGTGGAACATAGCTGATGACAAACACAACTTCATCTGATAACGTAGAACCTTAGAGTAGGAGAAGGACCAGCTGATAATAGGTATGGACTAATAAGTAATGGACTGTAGCCCTGATAAGAGCACACATCCATTGTGATCCAGGTGTGAGTCACCCCACACACAGGAGTAAGTATCCACTAGGAGAGACTCCTGGTCTACCAGATGCTATTGCCGCAACTGAATTACTAGAAGTACTTATTCAGAATCCTTTTCATGATTAAACTATATGTCTCTCAGCAGCTTTGGCTGCTTCAAAAGCCTTGTTTCAAGGAAAACATTGTTCCTGCAGTTGAGCACCTTATGACCTGTTGAGGATTATATTCTCACTAAAGGAAGATCTGCAGGTCATAAAGATCAATGGTTATAGATACTCAAAGGTGAAAGTCTTCCAGCTCAAGATCCAGGGAAGAGGACCTGGTATGGATAACAGAGGCATAGGGAAAATTCAATAAAGAATTGTGCAGATTAGTTGATTGGACATAAAGGAGAACAGGAAAGGAATATATCATAATTATATTGTTGGGAAGATGTAAGCAGAAAGGTCATGGAGGAGACAGCTGTCAGTGTGTGAGTGTGGGAAATGTGTGATAACTTGAGGGTACACACCCTCAATACTGAGTATAATCAAAAAGGTTTTCATCATTTCTTTTGGTTTGAACTTAGCATATCTGTTTTGAGAAGACAGCTGGGGAAGGCAGTGTGTAGAGTCCAGTTTCACCAAACTGGTGGTTTTTAAGTCAGTACAGGAAAAGCACTGCGCTTGTTAGTGTGGGTACATAGTGTGCACTTTCTGCCTTGTGTGGACTTCAGCAACAAGTTATTTACTTTTCTACAGCTAAACTTTTCTAAAATTGGGTTAAAAAAAACAGTAAGGATAGTGTAGAGAATTTTTAGGCCAGTGAAGCTCTTCTATGATGATGGTGGGTCCATGTTATGCCTGTCCCAACCCACAGACTGCACAGCACCAAATTAACTAAGGTTAGTTCATGATGTCTGTGTTAATCATGCTGTGCTGTGTAGGTTCATCAGTTGTCAGAAGTGTTTCACTCTGGCTGTATGTGCAGGTAAGGGGGCTAGGGGAAATAACCTAGCTCTCCCTTCCATGATTTTGTTGTGAATTCAAACTATTCTTAGAAATGAAGTCTTTCTTTTAAAAGTAGAGATAGTACTTTCATGACATAAAAATCAAAGAATCTGTATAAAGAAATATTTTCCCAGTTGTAAATTGTCATGTATGTATGTACGCATGTATGTAATTATTTTTCATTCAGAAGTAAAACAAACATCAACATGTAAAATATTGATACTCGGGCCTGTTTTTTCTTTTTACTATTTTGAAAACTTGCTCGCTGATTAATGAAGTTTTGTTTGTGGCTGTGATGTTACTATTTTAAATACAAGATCATCTTCTGCTTTCCCCAGGGAGTATACTACCAAATTGGTGATGTTGTTTCCGTGATTGATGAGCAAGATGGAAAGCCGTACTACGCTCAGATCAGGGGTTTCATTCAGGACCAGTATTGTGAGAAGAGCGCAGCACTGACATGGCTGATCCCGACCCTCTCCAGCCCCAGAGATCGGTTTGACCCTGCATCCTACATAATAGGTAAGGTTGACTGAATGGCTCAGCTTCTTACAATTAGTTAATTCTCCAATACTGTATGAAAGAATGTGTTCGCCCGTGTGAGTTGTCAGAGCAAAATGCACAGACCATTCTGAAGGTTGGAGTCAGGTCGCGGTGCTGTGAGGATGGTGTGTGGCGAGGCCTTGCTTCCTGGCTTCCGTGTGGCTGCCTTTTTGCTGTGTCTTCCCATAGTCTTTGTTGTGTGTGTGCACTGAAAGAGAGCACTCCGTCATCTCTAATAAGGACATCCATCTTAACAGACAGGGCACCCACTCTTCTCTTTTTCTTTCTTTTTTAATTAAAATATAACTATATTATTTTCCCCTTTACTCCCTCTAATCCTGTACACCCTACCCCAATCTTTCTCAGACTCATGGCCTCTATTTCTTTTGTTAGTTGTTTGTTTTATGTATTAACGTACATGCCTAAATGCATAAGTACAACCTGCTCAGTCTATTTAATGTTACTTTATTCATAGGATTTGATGTCTGACCACTTGGTAATAGCCAGTGGGGAGTTGTCTTAGTTACTGTACTATTGCTGAGGAAACACCATCATCACTTCTCTCAGTATTCGTTAGTTGCCTGGAGTTCTTTGTCTAGGCTTGAGAGGGTTTTGGCTTTACTTGACCCTGTTACCTGTCTAGTGGTCCCATCTCTGCACCTAACATAAAGGTAGACCAGCATGTGGATTTAGAGGCTTGAGAACACAATTCAGTCCAGAATAAAAAAGGCATAAATGTCATTCAGTACCAAAAAAGTAGAGAGCATTGTAGGAAATACAGAGACATTTTATATAGTTGGTAGTTGAGTGTCATCTGTTACTATGGGCTAGAACAATGTGCACCCACTAAAATACGATATGGATAAGTTGTTTGTGTGACCCAGGACCACACTGTAGAAAAGGGATTGCTCAGGGACCAAGGTTATATAGGTTACCTATAACATTACTCAAAAACAATTTCTAAAAGAACTTTTCTAATTATTTCTGAAAACTATCAGTTCTCAGGCTATCTCTCTACACAGCATACATGAAATCCTATTCTTTAAAAACAAAACAAAACATTGTTGATGGTTAAAGTGGCAGCCACTGTACTTGGTTCGATCATTTCAAGGCTTTCAAAAGCTAGAGTACAAATAATTCTTGACAAACTCATTAAAAAATGACTGGCTAATGTACTTTTGAAAGTGCTCCATTTTCTTCAGTTTTCTTACTTTTCATTCTTTCTGTAATGGGCTTGCATTTGTTTTGCATCCCAAAGGGAAAGACATTTCTTTTAGTGAGAACTCCAAGGACAAGTAATATCCCACTCACATGACCAAACAGTTCTTATGCCTGTAAGTGTGGAGCCAGCAGAGGCCATTATGTCTGAGTGGTCTCTGTGCTCCTTTCTCACTTTCTTTTCATGATCCTCCAAGTTTGAGGTGCCTCCTTCCCTGTCCCAGATGAGGTACAGTGTAAAAGCCAGAGCACAGCTGAGCCTGACTGCTGGGCTCAGCCCTCCACCTGCCGGCTGGTTAAGGAACTTGGCCAGTCCCTAATCTCTCTTTCCTCTTCATGCTTGTATGTAAAATAAACAGGAAACGGTGTCCATGAGGAAGTAGTGAGGATTCCAAGATGGACACATGGGAAGTACTTAGAACTACACAGGCACTTCACAAACTGTGTGAATATTTTAGGGCCCTTTCTCAGCTCAGTCACTTTGGAGGGCGCTGTGTTCCTCAAGCAGGTGAAGTAGAGTAGATCATAGAATGACTTCAAAGTAACAGGTTTCCAGGGCTCACACCAGGTCGTTATGCAAGAGTGCTTCTTCTTAGTGTCCAAGAATGCAAACTTTTACAAAAATAATAGCTGTGTTCAAAACTGTATTTAACTTTGCCATTGGCTGCCTCCTAGGGCCAGAGGAAGATCTTCCAAGGAAGATGGAGTACCTGGAATTTGTCTGCCATGCACCTTCTGAGTATTTCAAGTCAAGGTCGTCACCGTTTCCTACAGTTCCCACCAGACCAGAGAAAGGCTACATATGGACTCATGTTGGACCTACTCCTGCAATAACTATTAAGGAAACAGTTACCAACCACTTGTAGTTACAAAACCAAACCTGGGGCGTGTTGACTTAGCACATAGGAATTTTTTGTTTTAATCCCCACAACATACACATGTTCCGCAAAATAAAACCAGATTTCTAGTTTTCTTACATTTATAAAATAATGAGACATGCCACACATTTTTCTCTTAAATTTTTTTTTCCTTTAAGTTCTTGAGACAAGGTCTCACTGTATAGCCCAGGTTAGCCTTGACTTGAGATACCTCTGCCTTGTCCTCTTTGAGTGCTGGGATTATAGATGTCTTACACCATAGCACGTTAATGCCAGATACTTCTTTCATAAAATTCTTACCTGGAAACATGAGTGAGAAATTTTTTAGCATCTACCCAGTAATTATTAACTAGTTTAGTACTTAGTTGCTTAGAAAAATCACAGGGTAAGAAAAGAATGAAATGAATTTAAAGTTAAATATTAAATTCCATGTGTATTTCCCCAGGCAAAAATGGCAGTTTCCAAGGAAACCACTAGAAACATGTAGTGATTATTTTTCTTCATAATTTATTTCTAGAAAATTATAAAATGAATTATATTTTTATATAGGTACAGAACATTAAGGCTTTTTTGTTTTGTGTATATATGTGATTTAGTTTGTTTGGTTTTTTTCTGAGACAGGGTTTCTCTGTGTAGTACTGGCTGTCCTGGAACTCACTCTTTAGACCAGGCTTGGTCTTGAACTTGGACTTGAATTCAAGAGATCCACCTGCCTCTGCCTCCCAAGTGCTGGGACTAACGGTGTGCGCCACCAAGCTGGCTTAAGTTTTAGATACCTGATCAAGGACTAAATCAGAATGTGACTAGTATGTTTCACTGTTGTTTGTGCCCATCCACAGGCCAGTCGCAAGTCTAGTTTCTCCTACATTTCACAAAGCCACACAATCTTTCTTTGCTTCCTTAGAAGCAGACTACGGCTGCTTTGCTCCTACAGAAAGCAGTCGGGGGGGGGTGATTTTATTAGCCCTGGCTCTTTAAAACTCATCTCTTTCTGGAGGAGTTCAGCCTTTGCTTTTAGCATCTGTTGCCATTGTGAGATTGTGTTTTAGCCAAGCCTTTGACCTACAGTACAGACATCCTCTTTCCACTTAGGCAGCAGCCCCTGTGAGAATTTCCTGACTACTGTTAGGATAGTGACTGGCTACCTTGAAAGTGACTAATAGGTCATTAGTTTTTTGGGTTTTTTTGTTGTTTTTTCAGAGACAGTGTTTCTCTGTTGTAACTTATCTTCTACTATGACTAGTCAACTGAAGTAGTCACATTGTTGTGTTTCTGGTTCACAGTAGATTATTTTAACTTATTTGAAAAGATGAGCCTTAAATAATTCTTGCACACATATTAACATGAATGTTTGAGAAAATGATCCCAGCCTATTCTAGTTCTTGCTTGTAACTGCCATTTTCCAGAACTTACATAAGTTCTCCATCAAGAAGTCTGAGTCAGGACGAAGGAAGTAGCCCAGTTGGTAAAGTACTTACAATGCAAACACTGACCTGAGATCGATCCCCCTAACCCATATACCAAGCTGGGCATGGTGGCGCATGCTTGTACTCTCAGTTCTGGGGAGGTAGGGATGGGTACCTTCTTAGTGCTCACTGGCTTCCAGCTCTGGACCAACAAGAGAACCTGTCTTAAAAACAAGATGAACAGGTCGTAAGGACTGACATGAGGTTGCCCTTTGACCTCTACACACATGCAAACACACATTCATGCATACACATGAACATACGAGTTTGAATCAAGGTGTCATGCACATACCTGTAAGCCTACTTGGGAGGCCAAGGCAGGAGGATCAAGAGTTCTAGGCTCATGTTGGCTACAAAACAAGACACCATCTCATTAAAGAAAAAAAGGCCAATAAGATGTATTGGCTGTTAAAGGTACTTGCAGTGCAAGTCTCCAACATGAATTCTACCCCTGGAAAGAAAAGCCAGAAAGAATCAACTATACAGAGTTGGTCATTGACCTCTATATATGCCTGTGTCATGCATGCCCTCTGCTTCCACACATACATCCTGTGTGTACAGTAATATTTTAAGAGAAAGCGCTTATATCACTAGTGATTTGAATAAGAATGGCCTCCATAGGCTCATAGAATACTTAGTCATCAAGGAATGACACTATTTGAGAAGGATTAGGGGATGTTGCCTTGTTGGAGTAGATGTGGACTTGGAGGAAGTGTGTTACGGGGTGGGGTGGACGTTAAGATTTCAAAAGCCCACACCAGTCCCAGTGTGTGTCTCTGCTTATGGATCAGGATGTAGCTCACAGCTACTGCTCCAGTGCCATGTTCCATTGATGACAGTGGACTAAGGCTCTGAAACTGTAAGGTCCCAGTGAAATTGTTTTAAGCATTGTCTTGGTCATGGTGTCTGTTTACAGCGATAGAACAGTGACTAAGACAATAACATTTTGGCTATATGCAGGTAAAATCCTGCACAATAGAAGGAGAGTTATTTCTTAAATGGTGTGTGTTTCCTGTGCATACACGGATACACTGCACACTTTCAGGACTAAATTCTATCGTGGACCAGAAAAGAAAGGCTTTATCTTAGGCTTCCTGGGTGTGTTTGTTTTCTTTTGTTTTTTCAAACAAGGTCTTAACAGTTTTTGTTTCTTGGGATAAGGTCTTATGTAGCCTGGGCTGGCATCAAACTCCCTATGTGGTTGTGATGTAGTTGCATTCCTGATTCTCCTGCTTCCACCTAGTAGTTTAAGAGAAAGAGAGTCTGTATTACAGGCAAAGGAAGCTCTTTTGTTAGCAAGTTTATAAAAGCTCTCTAGAACCATACATAATATTTGGTTCGTTAATAAAATCCACAAACAATGCTCTCCCTCTCTGCATATAAGAATATAAATACATGCTATATCAAGTTGTGGTTAAATTATTTTGAAAATCAGTGGTTTAGATCTACACATTGTAACATTTGTGAAATGGGCTAGAGCAAATTACCTGACCTCATTTCAACTTACTGCCTAAAATTCTGGATATATATTTCCATGCTGATATATAGTTGATGGTATTTGTTACAATGTCATTCCTTTATTTCTTGTTATTAACTTGTTAGACCCATAGACTAATTTTACACAAAATGAAAAATAATGCAGGTCAGAGGGCCAAAAAATTAGTGGCATAATGAGACTGGTCAGTGTTTTAAAGTTAGAATTCCCTTTTCCCTAAAAGAATGGACGTGCCGAGCTACAGAGATGGCACCACAGTATAGAGGACCCAGGTTCAGTTCCCAATATTCACATGGGAACTCACAGCTTTCTGTAACTCGAGCTCCTGGGGATCTGGCACCCTCTTCTGGCCTCAGCACACCCACAGTAAGTAGACGTACTTGCAGGCAAACACTCATAAAATTAAAAGTAAATCTTTACAAAGGAAGAAAATGTCCACTTATTTTTAGAGCCCATACTTCTTCTATCTCTTCAAAATACCATGGTTGGCCAGTTTCCATTTCTTTTACATAGTGGGAGATTTAGTAGAATAGAATTATTGTACCTGGTTTAAACATCAGGTTCAAGTGTTTTCAGAAGTACTTTGGCCTTGAAGAAATCTTTGTACTAAGGTGTTTATTTTTAGAATTGTTTTCTGGAGGAACTTTATGGCCTTTGCAAGATCTTAGTTACAAGATGCACTTGGCAAACCAAGAAGTCTTGGATTACTGAGTACTGCAACAGTGTGCAATAAAAGGCTGAGATTGCAGAGGTGATATAGCTTCTTCAGAGACAAAGATTAGATCAGGGTTCTGGTATGAGTTAAATGTTGAATGTTGTTTTCTTTCAAAATTAGTTTATTGTACTTATGAAAGAACAGCTTGAGAATTAAGCCGCCCCCCCCCCCCCCACACACACAATGTAGTAAAAACCTGTATATTACCAGGTTTGTAACAGAGAAAGGATTCTGGACCTTTCTTGTTTGACTTATTAATTAACCTTTTTTTTTTTTTTAATAATTCAGAGCTCTCAGCTCACTTGCCTCTAACCAGCAAGTTTAATAGTTTTAATATCTCAAGCCAAACATACATAAACTTTCTGCTCCACATTTTTTTTCAGAGATCATTTCTGGGGAGCTAAAATGACTTTGAGTTTTGATGATGTGGCTGGCCTTGGAGCATATTTAAATTTTGGCTTCCATGTTTTCTGTCTCCTTTCTTCTTTGTTCCAAGATTGTCTCAGTTTCAGTTGAGAAATAAGAATGATACACCAATGTTAACTACTTATTCGTCTACTTAGTCCCACTGTAAGGTAGTATTCAAGGTTATACACTGAGCAAAGAAGAGAAGAACCTGACCCTGTGGCGTTGCAGTGTAGCACAGAAACAACTGGAGTGATTCATAAAGAGAAAAAGGTGAAAACCAACAGATCACGAGCCTGTGCTCCCACTGGATATCTTCCCATCAGGCAGTTCACCAAGGCTGGATGTTAGGTTAGACAATGCTAACCCTGACTAGGACTGCAACTGCTATATGGTTATAGCAGTAACTCTATAAAGCTGGGTTTGCTAACTGCAGGGAAGGGCAAACTGGCTACTGAGGCAGAGGGGACAGCTGATCTTACATGGGACTTGGGGAAATTGAAGGAGTAACAACTCTGAGAGCTGTGTTTCAGTGAGGTAGATTGATTGTTGGTTCAGTAGGAACCCCCAAGAAACACACACAAGGGGTTACTGTTCCCGGCTTTCAGGAGTAGGACACCCAGGCTGCTGTCAGCTTAGTGCCTGTGATTGCCTCAGGGAACCAAGATGTTTTATTGTCTTGCTCTACCATCATTGGTCTGAACTTCTCACCTTCTTGGTTCCATTTGAGTTCCAGGCTAGAAAGTAAGCCTGCCTGGGGTCTTCTAACTATACTTCTTCCCTAAACTGTCACATGGTCACAGGTGACTGCAATGGAGAGCAAGTGACTCAGTAACTCACTTTCCAGAGAATGCAGAAGAGGAGAATGTTGTAGTAAGTCGTTGGGTGGTCCAGCATAGACAACAAGGAGGCATGTTCATACATGCAAATTCCGCCAGACCTCAGCAGAGGGAACCATCATCCTGGCCAGCTCATACTGGACAGTGGAACCCTGAGCATCTGAGCTCAGGTCTTTTTATTGATTCAGAACTCCTCGGGTGCAGATCACTAACAATCAAGCATTCTCCCCCAACACGCATACAGATATCCAACACTCACAGACAATATAAAATGCCAGGGCCTATTTCCAACAGTGCACACAAAGAATTATTTTAAATACAACTAAAAATAAACTTCCACAACAGAAGATGGTCTTGGAATGAGTGTTGAGTTAACTACTAACTGACATCAGGATGCTGGAAGGGTGTGCTGCAGAGAGAAATGGGCTGGCTTTAGAGGGGATTGGAAGACCGTGAGTAGCAGAGGTCAGGCAGTTGCGATGTGAAAGACCAGGCAGATGTGACCGTCAACAGCAGCAAAGCCTGCATGCTTAAGACAACAGTCTGACCTTCAGGAACCATTGGTACTACGTTCTGTCTTTAAGACCATCATGTAGTGGCACAGATCTGTAATAAAGGGTTTCTTCTTTTAAAAGGGATCTATTTGGCTGTTTTCTGCCATTTGGGTCTAGGCTCTTATAGGCTGCAGTCTTCCTAAGTGCTGTATCTAAGTTTCGAAGCCTTTGTAAATGTTACTTTTCCACCGGTAATTGGACTCCTAATGGAATTCCACCCCCCTCTGGTTCAGCTTCTCCCAGCATGGCAGTTACTGAGAAAGATCTAAAATGTAACCTTTTAAAAACACCAGTTAGTTACATGTTATCTGAGCCTTATTTCTGCCTACTTTCTATAAATCAGTTCTGGAACTCACTCTTTCCTGACACCACCCAACCAACTCTGGTGCTTACTCTTGCCCTGTCTCTACCCCAACTGACTTTTCCAACTAGTCACACAAAGCTGTTCCCAGAATTCCAAGCAACATATAAGCATAAGGAAGGCTGTACAGCACAAAAGCCTCCTAGCAAAGTGTCCCACCTCACAGATCCCTATAAAAATTTCAAAACCTATAACTTTATAGTGATGGCCTCTGACCTAAATCTCAGGCCTCTATTAGATCATGAATGAGCAAGTCAGGCACACAGGGAAAAGACCTGCAATAATCTCCAGTTCTTGTTATGAGAATCTTCTTTCCCCAAAGCCTTGTGCAAAGGATCCAAGACCATTCACCAGACTCTATCCTAAGTGCACGGGGAAGTAAGCAGCAGTCTTCAGATCACTGAAGACACTGGAAACCTAGAACACCACTTGGCCCACCTCGTCCATCCATATGTGAACACATTGCTATGTTGAGGAGGGGCTCTGACGTCAGTGGAGGAAATCTCCCAAAGGCACAAAGGCACAAACCAAAAAAAGTTTGCTTTTTTTTTAAGTTAGGATCTCACTCTGATCTCACTTGCTCTGTAGCTTAGGTTGGTTTTCAACAAGAACTTCTCCTGTTTCAGTCTCCCAAAGGCTGTGATTATAAGTTGATACCATAAACCCATCCAGAATTTTTTTAATTTGAAAAAATTAGTAAGTAGAAATATTGAAGTTATTTGTATTAATGGAGTCAACATGTTTTGATATGCATCTACCAATATCATGGGATACTGAAATCAGATCAAACATATCTATTCTTCATTTACATTTTACAGCCTAAATGTTCAAATTTGTTTCTCCTGGAGTTTTGAAATAATATTATACTTATATTACACTGTATGGTTACCTATAGTTACCTACTTTGTTCTTATGGAATAATTTTGAGCAATCTGTCTCCTCAATTTTGTCAGAAGAGATAGTTGTCTGCTATCAAAAGCTATGCTAGCTCATAGATGACAGCCAATGAGTACATAGAGAATATCAAGGTAAAATCATGCTACAGTCAGGACAAAAAAAAAATAACATTCAAAGATTCTGAACTGGGGACTGGATCAAGAATCTATCAGCCATTTTTGGTTGACAGGATTACATTTATATGAATTGTGTGTAAATGCCATGTCTTGATAAAAAACAAATCAGAAGATAATGGAATATATCTCTTCCCAAAACAGCCAAGAAACTGCAAGGCATACAATCTGCTAAATGCCAGAAAAATGGTGACTATGGGTCTGTGAGTGCCAAGAAATTTCTTCCCTCTAAAAGAAAACAAATTAGTTACACCAATGATCTAATACCATTTCCTTTAAGGATTTAATATAGACTTATGGAAATAAAATACACACTCAGTTATAAATAACTTCATTTAGCCTGTGCTATTAGTCTCAGATAGTCCTGAGCATTGTATAACCACAGCATTTACCACTCTGTGATTTTATAGATTAACCAAATTTATTAGATTAAAAATAATTTACAGACATCATTTTTATAGTTACAGCTTAGGGACAGACCATCGGAATGAACAAACACATTCTAGAAAACCTAGACGTGTACTTTATGCTAAAGTTACTTTCTGTCCAGGTCGAAATACTGTTCCACTTTGATTTTTTCTCTTCTTTGGATTCTGAAAGTTTTCATACCTTAAAAAGAGAGATAATATTTAATGAATAATACTTAATAATTACAAAACAAGGATAATGGATTCATTTAAAATAGCATTATATTTTAAGAAATGAAAGGGAAATGAAATAACACTGGAAAATTGTAGAGGAAATGAAAATACACAGCAGATTAGACAGGATAAAATACAAATGGCAGTGAATAATATGAAAATTATAACCCTTATAGTTTTATTCAAAGACAGGAATTTACTAAACAAGACAATTTCTCTGCCATCAAATTGGTCATGGTTAGAAGAATGGGACACGGAGGTGTTGGGGGGTTGAGACCTGGCATCCTGTGTTCCGCCACTAACAGACACATGGACACTATCTACAGCAATTTGGCAATATATTTTGAAAGGCTTAGAAATGTTAGCACCCTGTGATGCAATGATTCTACCTTTATCCTAGTGAGCTAACGAAAGAAGGGCAAACATTTGGCTCCACACTGCTTAGAGAACAGCAGTGAGAGCCTGGAGGCAACATAAATGCCAAAACTTTGATGCTGTGGCAGAGGTACACTGGAAACCAGCTGAACACTACAAAGCAGGCCCTGAATAATCTGTCAAACTGTTCAAGATGGAGGACAGCTCCAAAGCAGTGACCTACCAGTGCAGACAGACAAAGCGTTCTTACTTTAGTGAGAAAAATATAAGTACACAAAGTCACGTGAGACAAAGGAAACTTCTGTTTCTTATTCTTCCCGAACTTTGTCTTTGATGTTTGTATAGTAAACACCCATTGCTGACAGGTGTACCTCACCCCAAATACAGCAAAACTGAACAAGTAAGAATTGAAATACATATTCTTAAAAGAAGCCAGGAATAAATATTATTTTTGAATTATCAAGAATCACTGACATGGGATGGTAGCCATCCATCACTCAAAGTAGCCATAGTGTAAACTGTAGGAAGACTATAAATTCCAGTGTGTAGTAAACTTTCTGCAGATGAAAAAGATTATATAAAGATGTCAACACCGATAAAATATAAATCCTCTTAAAAGCAAAACCAGTGTGTCTCTCTCACACACACACACACACACACACACACACACACACACACACACACACACACAGCGGCTTTGCTTTTATATATATATTTATAAGTTTGGGTTTTTTTTCTTTTTTTTTTTGAGATGTAGTCTTGGCTGTTCTGGAACTCACTCTATAGACCAGGCTGACCTCAGATTCAGAGATTCACCTGCCTCTGCCTCATAAGTGCTGGGATTAGAGCGTGCACTATCATGCCCAGCTAAAACCATTATCTTCTTAATAAGTCTTATAAACTAATTAGAATAATTTAAACCATTCTCTCATTTCTTTAGTTTCTAAAATTAGTTTGTTATAACTCAAATATAACCCAACAAATGAGTTAAGGGAAGTGTGAGTGCAGTAACTACATTTCTTTGTGGTTCCAGGAATGGGATAGGACAGGGCCTCACATCCTAGGCAGGAGCTCTGACACTGACACAGCTCCAGTTTAACCGTGTACAGATTTAAATTAGCTTCCTGAATTTTTAACAATTTTAAACACTTAAGAGTTTAAGTGAACAATGATATTTTTACGGTTACTTACAGCTCAGCAAAGTCCTTCCCTTCATCTTCACTAATGGACGGTCTTGTGTGGGCAAGAGCAGTCATTAAATGTGCCTGGCTAATAGCAAGACTGGTTTTGATGGGTCCCGGCTGGTTAAGGGATTCATCTTCCTTAAATAAAAAGCAGATGAAGCAAATGTTAACGTAGAAATTTGAGGAATAAGGTGGCAGTTCCAGTGTCATCTCTTGTCAGTTCTGATCCTGGAAAGCATACGTTCTCTTTCTCATAAGCCAATCACAGAAGGATGCTGTGGCCGTCTGACCAGGTCATTGTGATTTAGTACTTTACTTGTAAATTTGGCTCAGTTAAAACACAAGGAAATACATGTCAAAAAGGGAAGAGCAACTCTTAACAGTTCTAACAGCGCTAAGGAGGGGGAAAACCGTACTCCGCTTTGGCTCCGGTATCTGCTTTTGATGATGCCGATCTCTGCCCTCAGCTGGTCTCTCTGTTCCTGTGTGAGGTCTTGGTAGCCTTCTTGGGAAGGCGTCCTGAGCACAGGGTGTTGTGTAAACAGTGGATCTTTCCCAGGAGCTGCAGGCAGGTCCTGAGTCATGGAGCTTGGGGCGGAGAGACTCTGTGAGCTCTGCATGATGGGTACAGTACCGACCAAAGGAAGAAAGGTGGGAGAAAAGAGGGGGAGAGAGAAAGAGAACCATGTTGACTGAAGATAAAAATGAAAACTTTGTTTTCTTTTTAAATTTTGTTTGAGGATTTCATGCATGCATATGTGTTTTGATCAAATCCACGCCACTCCCTGGCCTCCCTCTCCTCCCACAGTCCCTCACCATTTCCCCTTCCAACCTCATGTCTACTTCGTTCTGCTAGGATGTGCATAAGGCCACCATGGAGAGCATGGGCAGACATTCAGGGCTCATGTCCCTCAAGCCACCACCTTAACTTAGGTAAGTTTCTATCTTAGTTCACTAGAGTTAAGCAAGTTAAAAGACGGAATTCTATAAACTGAGGTTCACAGTTACCTGTGGGGTAGGACACCAGAGCAAAACAAACTGCCATGCATAACATATCAGTTTATTTTCCTTTATTATTACTTAAACCTATTACACTGATGGACAAGGACAGGTTCAACATGAGCCTTACTCTTAGTTTTCTGTATGAGTGTATGTGTGTGTGTGTGTGTGTGTGTGTGTGTGTGTGTGTGTGTGTGCGCATGCGCACGTGCGCACACAAGCATGTGAGGCCAGAGGTCAATGTCAGGTGTCCGTTTCAATTGCTTTGCGCCTTTTGATCTACGACAGAGCTCACTGATGTCTAGACTGGCTGGCAAGCAAACTTCAGTGGCCCTCCTGTCCACGCCTCCCCAGAATGGACTTACAGGCCTGTGTCACTGTGTCCAGCTCTCTATGTGGTTCTGGGAACCAGCACTCGGGTTATGTTTTTGTGGCACTTGACAGCCATCTCCCTAGCTCCCTTTCTCTTAGTGCTTAGAAAATAGTTATGCTATGCTTCTCAGGTATTTCTAGAGAGAAGTTAAAAGACAGGAAACACAATTCTATAAATTCTGTAATAAGACAAGACCTTACTTCTTAGAAATAAAAGTAGGTATTTTTATATATTTGAAACCTTAATTATATTGCTTCTCAGCCTTTTTGGCTAAGATGAAGTATAGAAACCTGAATTATTAAACCAAATATATAAAAAAGTAACCATGTATGTAAAAATGTTATGTACTAAAAAGTAAAAGCAAGCCAGTATTAATTTGAGGGGTCTATATTTCAACTAGACAGAAAAACAATGATGTTGCCCACACTTAATCTAAATAGTCTCCTTGGTGATACATATTGTTACTTTTTACTTAGTTTCTATAAAAAGAATCACCAATAGGTACCATTTTTGTTTTTAGCAATTTTAGGTATTATTGCAGAAAATGTCTCAATATCTGGAAGCACTTCATGATACTTTACATTTACTAGTAAATAGATCTGCTCAGTATAAAGGGTTTAGCCAAGAGACCACAAGAGGGAGCCGCATCCCTGGCCCAGTGACCCAAACCCTGGTCTCCTGTTCTAACGTGCTTAACAAGAACTTAAAATGACTCAATGGGCATAATTTAAAAAACAAGATTTACTGCAGACCAACCAACCAACCAACCAGAAAGACTACATGGGGCTGGTCAGGAAATAAACCCTGGCCAATGGCACGTCAACTTAGAGCATTACACATCTGAGCCATGAAATGACGAATAAACAAGATACCGTGTCAGAGGAGGTTCCATTTCCAAGTTCGGATTCATACGAACTTCCAAAGTAGAGCCGGTACATGTTGAATTTTGATTCGTCTGGAAGGATATCAGACAACTCGAGAGAAACAAGGGACTGATCTAAGCCGCATTCTCCGTCGCCAGCTGAGTCGTCGGAACCACTGCTGTGGTTGAGAAAGACCATTGAAGACAGGCTTACGTCGCTATCGGAGCTGGAGCCTCCATCCTGCATTACAGAGAGAGTGCCGGGTGTAAGACAGAAGTACTCCATACTACGAACAGCAGCAGGCGTCACTCCACGGAGTGCACAAGGAGGCTCGTCCTCTCCACAAGCTCTTAATCCGCCGTGGATGCGAGGTAGAAGATAAAAACTGTTTTTTGTTTTTGGGTTTTTTTTGTTTTTTTTTTTTGTCTTTTGAGACAAGGTCTCCTGTAGCCGATGCTGGCCTAGGACAGCCTTGACTTCATGATGCTTGGGATTCCAGGTGTGCTCCAGCGTGCCTGGATTACCTGGTGCAGGGGGACGAATCCAGAGCTCTGTGCACACTGGGCAAGCACTCTACCAACTGAGCTACACATCCAGCCTAACACAATACGAGTGAAACTAGTACATAAGGGAAGATTAAGATGAAGTGTGTAGAAAGTTCATCAACTATCCCAACGATAACAGAGCTACAACTCAGAATCCAGGTCTTACTTCTCCATCTCTGCCTTCCATACAGTTTTTGCTGTGAAATGATTTGCATCCACCATGTTATAGAGTGTGTATGTCTGTGTATACACATATATATATACCTGTATAGCACTCATATGAAAAAGGGATTCGTAAAGAAGAAACCTTCAAAAGAACATAGCTTAGTGGTACAGAGTTTGCCTAGCATGTGTTGGGTCCTACTTCAATCCCTAGCATCATAAGGAACAAAAATAAACAAGCAAAAACTCACTACAATGGCTTGCTAAAATAAATAGCAAAAACATGGCTGGGGACAATGGGGGGTGGCTCAGTAGGCCCTGTGTTTAATCCCCAGAACCCACATAAAAATGTAGGGACAGTGGCGTGGGCCTGTCATCACAGTGTGGGGTGGTGGAGAGGGTGTAACACAGATGCCCTCCAGCCAGCCTACCCACAGTTTCAGACTAAAGAGAGACCCTTAAAAAGGGGTGGCAGCGCTTGAGGGGTCGCACCCGAGGTTGTTCACTGACATCCACAAGGACTCATGCACACATACACGTTATAGACATGCGCGCCCTGCCCTCCCCCTACATACACTTGGCTTGGAACTATTTAAGAAATTTAGAACCTATGGAAGTTTCCAGCAAAAACTGGTGGAGGGAAATATACAGAAAAGCTTCCTGGAAAAAATATAGGCAAAGCCCATAATATAGTAAATCATCTGCTGCAGTAATTAAAAGCAAAACGCCATCCTTAGAGAAAAGGCTGATTCTAGGGCTGGGACATAGAAAATGCAAGATAAACAACGATCATGTTGTATCAGGGAGGAAGGAAGCTGCTGAAGGCACGAGCTAGGTGCACACGTGTCATCCACAGGAGACTGCCACTGGCTGGCACAATTTCATCTTCAAAATGAATAATAAATTCAGTTGTAAGCATAAAATAGCCGAAAACCTTATTTTTCTATTTATATGAATTCACACTACCCCACTCTAAATAATATCTTTCCGACACCAAATAGTTTGTTAATGATAAGGTCACGTTAGGGAAACGGATACTAACATGTTCTTAATTAAAATCCTCTGCACACCCCGCATTCCCATTTTTGAACGCAACAGGCAGATCACGGTTCCTACACCGTGGCGCCGAGCTCCCCTTCCGTCACCACCGGCCTGCCGGCCTTGCCACACGACTCACGTGGAGCCCCCCGGGCGGCAGCCTTCCCTGCAGGGCCTCCAGCTGCGCGTTGTACAGCAGCGCTTTCAGGTCAGCGCCAGTGAAGGACTCGGTCACCGCGGCCACGTGCGGGAGGTCCACGTCCTCCGCCAGGGGCAGGGAGTCGCTCAGGACGTTCAGAATCTCAAGTCTCGACCCCTGAAGGGGGGAAATGTGTTGACTGAGCTCATCAAGAAATGGACCGTTCTTGAAAACTGTGACTCTTAAGACTTTTCATAGACTAACTTGACATTTCTAACAACCTTTCTGAGCAGTCTGAAGGCTGTATTAGGAGTAGACGACCTGTCTTTCTTAGAACTATGTCCCTTGCAGGAGGCACAGGGAGGAAGATAACGAAAGCCGACATTTGCAACTACTAATTGCGTACTCCTGCGGTGGTTAATGCCTAGATCTGGGCAGGTGTGCCAATATGGTGCATCACTAAGAAGCAAGCACACAGGCGCACAGGCTTTGAGCTTTGGCCCTTTTCTTCCGTTTGACCATTCATTACTTTCTACAGCGGGAGCGAGGGCTGGCGGGACATGACGAGAACGGCTGAAACACCTTCCTCCACGTGACCGGGACGCATGCTCCCTGTCCCACTGGCTCCATTCTGAATGGGAGGTTTCTGACAGGTATGGGGAATCTTTGAATATGGAGGATGTGTTAAATAATCCTGCTTAGGTTTCCTGACTTTTCTCCTACTGGCCAACACAGCTGTTCCTGGAACACGAGAGGGCTGGAGGCCGACTTGGCCCTTTTTATGATTCGAGCAAACAGTTAACAGCTTCTGCTGCAAAGCTACCCTCTAAGGACAACAGCTACCACATGGCCAAAGGAAAGCTCTCTAGAAAACAGTGTGACATCTGCTGGCTTCTGGGTGCTGAAGATGAGGCTCTCACCTGATCTGGAGGAGGGCAGTATACACATTTATCCAGTCGGCCAGGCCGCAACAGGGCAGGGTCAATCAAGTCAGGGCGACTAGTAGCAGCCAGTACATAAACACCTGAGGGAGAGACACTGTCGGAATGATTACCGAGTACCTTCTTTCTACAGTATGTTTCTGTATTCACAGTGACTTACCCTGTAAGCCTTCTACTCCATCTAACTGTGTCAGCAACTGGTTAACTACTCGGTCTGTAACCCCTGTGTTGTCGTGACCTCTTCGAGGAGCAATGGATTCAAACTCATCAAAAAAAAGGATGCAGGGCTTTGCAGCCTGTGCTCTGGGGAAAAAACAAATGTTCTGTATTTTACCAGGGCTTGCAGACTCCTCATACACACACACACACACACACACACACACACACAGCATAGACTATAATGTATATGTACATATTTATTTTAATCTTCACAATCAACCCTTAAAGAAAAGAAGTTACATGCAACTATTCTTATTTTCAGGATAATTAAATTTAAACTGAGTTTTTGTTCATAGTAGTATTACTTATTTTTATTTTTTCTCTGATATTTCATACATGTACACAATGTATTTTGATCATATCTGCCACCCATCCTACTCTTTAAATTGACTCTTGAGAGCTTAAAATACTTGTGTAGAGATTCATGCCTCGAGATAAGGGACTAAAACCCAAATCTTAGTCAATAGATTCTTTTCCTGAGTAGCAATCTAAAAAGGGTTTATTGTTATTTTTTAGCTTGTATGTGTGTATGTGTGCGCAATGCATGTGTATGTGTCCTCAGAGGCCGGAAGAGGATGTCAGATCCCTTGGAGCTGGAGTTAGAGGCTTTGCGAGCCACCTGATGTGGGTGTTGGGCTCCAAACCCAGGTTTTCTGGAAGCTCTCCAAACCACTGGGCAACTTCCAGCCCCAAGGTGGCCATTTTTATTTGTGCTCACTGGCTTCTGCTTCTGAAAAATGCCTGTTTAATTCTTCAGCCCATTCAAAGTTGGTGAGCTCATTATTTTTGCCTTGTTTTGTTAAGAACACTCTGAAAAAAACTACTATTAGATGCAAAATATTTTGGATTATAGTATGTGCTTTAATTTAACCTTTTGTCAATATGCAGCCCTGGACTTTAGTAAAGCCTCCTCTTGTAAGGCTCTATTTCTTAAATTGCATGATAGATACATATTTTTGATACATAGTAGATACACAATTTTTTTACCTTATTCTTTTTCAAATTACATTCATATACTTACTATGTATAGTCTCTTAGTTATATACTATGTAACAGGATTTTTAGAAGAATATGACAAAGTAAATTACTTTAAAAAATTCCCATGATTCTGTTACACTTGAATAATTATTTCCAACTTTAAGTATTATCTTGTGTATTAATGTGATTTTATGTACACTTAGTAATACAAGCATTAATGAGACTGAATATATGGCATATTGATTTCTAAAAGATATATTAGGAACTGGGAGAAAAAAGAACTCAGGACTTAAAAACATAAGGAACATATTAGGAATAACTATTTGCTTTGTATAAGAATCTGATCTGGAAGAAAAGGGTGGTGATACATACTGCTGATCCCAGCAATTAGAAGGCTGAGACAGAAGGGTCATGAGTTCAATTGTCTGGAAAGACAGACAGACAGAGTGTGTGTGTGTGTGTGTGTGTGTGTGTGTGTGTGTGTGTGTGTGTGTGTGAGAGAGAGAGAGGAAGGAAGGAAGGGAAGGAGGGAGGGAGGGAGGGAGGGAGGGAGGAAGGCAGGCTGGCCTAGTCTGCTCTTTTATTGAACTACTTGTGATTCTACTTTCAGGAATATTACTATTATAAATATAAAATAAGATCCAAAAATTAATATAAAAAATAATGTATTTTTAGGTAGTATTTGCTGAAATAGAATCCTTGTCCTTTGGTTTGTTACTAATTCGCATAAACCATCGGTTTCAAATATCAGTTCTTCAAAAAATAAGGCCAAAATCATGATAATAAATAAGTTAGTTCAAACATTCATAAAGACCACCTGGTGAAAACATCGCGGACAGCTTGCTCACTCGCTCCGATGTATTTGCTGAGTAACTCTGGTCCCTGGAGGGTAAAATAAAATCAGAGCCGAGATGAAATTAATTAGGAACAAAGCAGAGCTTTGGGTTTTGAATAGGCACAACGAATTACAGAACTTTTAAGGTAGGGCTGAACAGATGTGTCTTATGCACCTTACAAATGAACTGGGCTGGGGTAAGCATCACATCGGCTCCCTGCCCTTGCCTTCCTCTGCCGAGGACGCTGTCCTAGGCGTTGTCATGGCCTGTGCCTTTATTTCCTCTAGATCGTTGTCGAAATGTCCCTCTTCTGAATGCTTTGCTGAGGACACTGGGTGACCACCCCAGCTACCCCACGCCCCTCTCTGCACTTTCCCAGCTGTGCTTACTACCGCCCTGCAGTGGCTTTTATGCACAGAATAAATAACTTAACGTTAAAACACATGCGCTAAAGCCCGACTGCAGAAACAACCCAAAGTTTGCAGAGATAATGAACATCTAAGCAAACATGGCACTGGTAAGCAATGGAATGTGATTCAGTCACAGTTGCCCGTGACAACTCAAAGCATGCTAAGACGCTAGACACAAAAGGTCACATATTACCTGATTTCTTGCGTACAAAATATTAAGAACAGGCAAACCCATAGACACAGAAATAAGATTAATGGCTGCTATGAAATGAGTATAAGAGGGAACAGCTTTGAAAATAGTAGGCTCACAGCTTTGTGAGTGCAAAACAGTGCCAACGAATCCTACACTTTCAAGTGCTTGACTGGATGTTATGTAAGTTTGTACATAACGTTATATAAGTCTCAACTGAGAAGACAAGGGAGGAAGGTGAGTGAGTGCTCACATACCTTGATACTAATAAAATTCATTCCACTCTCTCTTGCAACCACCCCAGCGAGTAAAGTTTTTCCTGTCCCAGGAGGGCCATAAAGCAATATTCCAGTCCTCTGTCGTATGGGCAAGTTGGCAAATAATTCTGGGTACTGAAAAATATTAAGAGTATGACAAAGAGCACAGATCTAAACAAAGCCTGAAGACCAGAAAGTATTTAGACAGTAATAACTGCTACCTCCCTTTATTAATAATAACACAACAGTAGAAAAGAAATTCCCATTGGGAATGAATCAGTAAAGTTCACAGAATGCATGTACACAGAGCATCTGTCGGGGCATCAGACTTCCTTCCACCTTCCTGACTTTCTGTTGTGTTTTGGATTGTAACCAAGGCCTTGACCGAGCCAGGCAAGGCACAAAACTGAGCTACAGAACTAGACCACTCTTTCTTTTTAAAGTGTAATGAAAGTGCTCTGTTAAGACAACAAGGACCAAACGGCCAGTCTTCCAACTACCGTACTACCACTTGAGTGGTTCGATTGTGACAGCTGTGTAATTCACGTTCTGAATCAAGGAGTAACAGAGAATCATGTGTCATGTCGACAGAAACGCCTCTCAAGAGTCTCCCCACTAAACAAGTGATTAACTATTTTTCAATTACCTTCTAAATAATCAGGAAAACGCTATCTGACATTAACTAGACATCGGCTACAGTCGGCAGGACCCTTGCACCCTATGTGCAAGCCTATGTGGTTCATCTGGTGACACAATTCCGACTTCACGTCTACTTTCATACTAACTGGAGAGCCCTCAAAGTCAGCCGTTAATCACGGGGTCCCCTGTACTTGCACATTAAGGCCTGGTTCCCACACTCGGGATCTGCAGTCATGGTGTTGCTGGCTAGTGATTCCGTACCCATTTCTTCTCCCGTAGGCTTGAATCTGTGATTCTGTGCTGTGCTCAACACGCCCCAGACCCTGACAACAGCCTTCCCAAGAGCCACCCAGTCATGTGCAATTCGAAGTCCTCCCTCATTTCTTCCTTTGCAGGCGTCCTCATTTCTCAGAGCTGACACACTACACCCTCGACTCTACTGCCGTGGTCATCATCCCATCTAGCTGGTTTATGCTGCCTGTCAGCTCTGCCTCTCTAGGACTCATTCCCAGAGCCCAAAGTCTGCTTAATCCACCCGACTTGTGGACAGAGGCCTCTCTAGGTCCTACGCTATTCCCATATGCTTCTGTTGAAATCCCAGCAGATGGTTTACCGTGCTTTAGCAGATCAGAGTGATTTGCAGAACAGATATTAAGATATTCTCACCAAAATGGATTTACATTTACAGGCAAAGAAAACATCAAGTAGTTAGAAAATCCCATTACTTTGGTAACTCAGTAACTATTTGTCAATCAAATGGAAATTGTGTAATCTAACAAAGCCACAGCTGATAGTTCAGGGTTTCTCTTTCTGGCCATGAGTATGTGTGTGTGTACGTGTGTGTGTGTGTGTATGTGTGTGTGCGTGTGTATGCGTGTGCATGTGTATGTGTGTGTGTGCGTGTGTATGCGTGTGCATGTGTATGTGTGTGTGTGCGTGTGTATGTAGCGTGTGTATGTGTATATGTATGCATGTTTATGTGTATGTGTGTGTATGTGTATATGTGTGCGTATGCATGTGTATGTGTGTGTATGTATGTGTACGTGTGTGTGCATGTGTGTGTATGTGTACGTGTGTGTGCATGTGTATGTGTGTTGTCTGTCCATGTGTTTTACCTTACCTTGGCTGGTAACTGGATGGTGTCCATGAGTATCTGCCGAACTTCATGTAACCCACCAATCTTGTCCCAGCCCAGGTCTCTAGGTTTATGCAGGTTGACATTTCGCAGAGAAGCAGGAAGAAACCCATGGAGAGCCTTTTGGAAGTCTGATGTTGTTAAATTCAGTTCTGTTTAAAAATAAACAAATACTCTTTTTTAATTATTAATTCTAGATAAGATCTCAATGGGTAGCCCTGGCTGGCCTCAAACTCACAAAGATCAGCTGCCTTTACCTCCTGAGTGATGAGATTAAAGACGTGCACCTCCAAGCCCAATTCATTTTTAAAATATGTGTCCTATTGGCTGGAAATGCCAGACTTGTACTCAAACACTCTATGAAGCAGACTGCGTGTAATTCTTGCTCTGTGAGACTCCATTCCCACAACAGACAGAAGCTCAGGTTTGGTGTACGGATACCTTCCCTGGTGGAGATATGCCGGTGAGAGAGACTGGCGTGTATGGCTCGGTCCACGAGAACTGTGAAATCTCTTGCCACAAACCCTTCCGTTTCTTTAGCTATGCGCTGCAGGTCAAAGTCAGGGAACTTATTTATCTCGCAGCCCAGTTTATTTTTTATGACATTATGCAGAATTTCACGTCTTTGTTCCTAGAGAAAGAACACAAAATTCAGACAATTAATTTCTCAACGGTACATTTCACTGGTTATATGTCACTCAGCAATAGGAACATGACAGAGAAACGCCTCTCCAGGTAATTCCATCATTATGTGAGCATCACGGAGTGCATTTAGGCGGACTGAGAAGGCATGGACTCCTAGAACCCACTGGCATCACCCGGCACCACACTGCAGTCTGCTCAGCCGCACGCACTCCTGCAGGTGATTTCTGCCTCCTGCAGCATGCGCAGCCTGTGGCGGCCTTCCCACCAGCCAGCATGTGCTCCCGTGCCACGGCATGCGATGAGTAGCCCTCCAACTGTTGAAGCCGGAGCCAAGGGTAAATTAGGTATCAGGGCTGGGTCCAGCCCTTTTCTTCAAAATCTCAAACTCTTTGCTTCTGCCATGATCCTGTCAGAGGGTTATATTTCTGTGTCAGGTCCAAAATTATACTTCAAGCATTCCTCAGAAAATCGTCTAGAAAGCACACTGATACAAGACTGGCGTTTCTCCGATAAGAAACATTTTAAGTAACATCTGGCTCTTAAGAGGTTTTATGTTTGTTTGTTTTTTGGTCCTGTAACATTTCTAAAAACATGTTCAATGCCCAATGTGCAGGGTAGTTTTATGTCAGCTTGACACAACCAGAGTCATCAGAGAGGAGGGAGCCTCCATAACATCACGCTGCAGGCAAGCCTGTAAGGCATTTTCTTAGTTGGTGATTGATGTGGGAGGGCACAATGGGTGGTGCCATCCCTGGGCATGCCAGGGGGAGCAAAGCAGTAAGAAGCACCCCTCCATGGCCTCTGCATCAGCCTCTGCCTCCAGGTTCCTGCCCTGCTTGAGTTTCTGCCTTCACTGCTTTTGACAATGAAACGTCATAAAGAACTGTGAGTCAAATAAACCTTTTCCTCCCCAGCTTGCTTTTGGTTGCGGTGTTTGATCACAGCAACAGTAACCCTAAGAAAGACAACCAATATTACTATCATTTCTTTTCTTTTTTTTTGGTGCTGAGTGCTGAACCCAGGCCCCTTATATATGCTAAGCAAGCACTTTATCATTGATCTCAGCCCTCTGTGAAGTGAACCCTGAGTGTCTCAGCTCACCTGATTATTATTACTGATACAGAACTCCTCGGGTACTGATAGCACGTGCAGATCATGAGCAATCAAACATCCCCCACATAAATGCAACAGCTGCAGACAATACAAAATGCCAAGGCCTAGGCAGCCCTTCTCCCAACAGTGCACAAAACAATTATTTTATACAAAACCAAAAATAAACCTCCACGACACTGACTATTTAGGGTAGACACTAGGCAAGAATTTTAAACAAGATTCTTAAGTATCTCCAGTGTGCTTTCTAGTTAGCATACTTCCTTCTGCTCGTAGTCACTAAATGCTTGGGGAGCATAAGGTCCCAAAGGGAACAGGGATGCTTCAACAAGTTGTTAAAAGATGTCTACACTTCTCACATTTCATTCTCATTCAGAAGAAATACTAACTTCAAGAGAGCTGTTTCCCTAGCACGTACGTAACATCTCAGGTTAAATCTGTGACCACGTGTCCTTCTTAAACACCAGCACTGTCTCCTAGAAGCAGTAACTATTAAGATGAAAGCAACTTCTGAGAACAAGGACACATGAACAACCTTTGCGATGGCAGGTTACCTGATTGGGAGGCTGAATGTGCTGGACACACTGAAACGCGTGAGTTCCTTGGCCAGAGACAAGTGACGGGTGCAGAGAATGTTGGAACTGGCTCGTGGCGATGAGGGCGACCAAGCTTCCCATAGAAACGAACTCTTTGATCATATCATTCAAAGCTGGAATGAAGTAATGGAGCACAGAGCTCAGGGGAAAGCATGAAAATTTAAAGCTGGGTATTCATTAAAATGCCAATAATCTAATGCTGAGCTATAAGATGGAACAAGCTCCTTCATGCTTTTTTAAAAAAATACTTCTACCCATTCACTGATCTGTTGAATCAAATGGATGTGTAAGGGGGTGCGTAAACTCAGAACTTGTCTACCGAGGTTCTGTACTCCTGGGGCTTATAAAGTGAGTGAATAAAAAATAGAAAGGCATCTCTTTAGTGAATATTCTAGGAGAGTGACACATGTCCTTCTACATCATGTCATTTAGAACAGGCCAGGCCCAGTTCCTAACACTTCCTGAGTAACTTCTCTCTGTCCGAGGCTTAGCAAGGTTTGGCAGAGGAGATCAGAACTGAAATGGCATTAGGAATACATCTCTGAGTCCCGATCCAGAGATCTGCAGCCTTTCTTGCTTAGAGACTAACAGAGGCATTTAGGAGCTTGTGCAAGACTCGTCAGCATGAGGTTCTGCAGGAGATACAGACTTTGAGATCAACACTGGTTAACTAATGCAAGCCACTCGTTATATTTTGTGTTGACCAGTTAGCTCTCCGAACCATGAGGCAGTGCTGCCAATCCTTGCGGCCCTCCCTCCCCACCAGGTCTCTCTTCACGCTCTAAGCTATAATGGAGGGTGTGTTCCTCACCGTTCTATAATCTCTTGTGCCTTGGCACCTTTCCCTGTGAACAATACTTTCTTTCGTCTTCAACAACATGAAACTGCTGCTTATTAATTTTCGCCTTTCCATTAAAACGTGGTTCAGATGCCAATGTCTCTGGAAGCCTTCCCTGCAATGCTGTAGCTCAGCTCATTCTCACTTTGGGCTAGATCTCACACAACATGCTGTATGTTCTAGAACAGTGAATCGTACTACCTTCTAGTCATTTAACCTTGCCCGATTACCTATCAGTCACTTTCCTCTCCTGACTTTAAAAGCCAGGAGACAGCCACATGTACACTCAAGCCAAGGCCTCTTCCAGAAAGAGCACCACCATTGTGCACTGAAATTGCCTCCTTTCCTCCCCTTGACTTGGAGAAGGCTGAAACAAGTAAGTATTCAAAAATGTCTGTTAATGCAACAGAGGCGAGAGTGAGTCTGTAACCAAACCGCCTCCAGCCATCAAAGTAAGTGAGAAGGCCATGGACCATGAAGTCTCAGGGTTTCTACTGCTCTTCCTCTGCCATTTCCCAACACAGAGCTGGAGAACGCTACCAGGCACCAAGAACACATAACACAACACAGCTTATGCCTCACTCCCTTAGGATGGTAGTCTCAGGGCTGGTGAGATGACTCGGCAGACAAAGGTGTGTCACCAAGCCTGACAACACGGTGGAAGGAGAGAAGGGACTCCTGAAAACTGCCCTCTGACCTCCATGTCCACACTCAGGCACACGGGTGCCACCCCCAACAAATGCACAAGCAATAAATAAATAAAGCTAATTAAAAATGTAAAAAAAAAAAAGATTTACCATTAAAACTATAAATGTTGACTGACAAGTGAAAAGGCTCCCGAGCCGGGAGGGGACGCATTACCGTGTGCGAGCCGCTGGCTGTGCACCGCCTCGGGGCTGCGCTCCTGTTCTGGGACCGGCGGCGTTCCGGCAATGAGGTCCAGGTCGTCCAGCAGAACCACAGATGGCTGCCTCCAGGCTGCCTCCGACAAAGCCACCTCCAGGGCCTTCTGCATGCTCTCAAGCCTTTTTCCTAGACACAACAGATGTGGTCTCAGGGTTACTTCAGGGGTGGGAAGTCTAGGCTCTTGAAAGCACTAGAAGAACTCGGTACCAGTTTATCTGTAGAAATTAAACCCATGTTTTACTAATATGCCAATCAAAAAAACTTGTCGGTTATCGACACGTTCAACTCAGAAGTCTCCAAGGACTCAAAACGCAAAACGGATGACGAAGCAAAGCAACGTGGTACTCTGACTTGTCTGTATGCACTCGGCCCCACTCCAGAGTTCCCGATGTTAAGTTGTGAAATACATAGGATGTAGAAAAGCATGAACCAGACTAGGGGTCAGGACACGAATCCAACCCTAGCAGGTGCCTAGAAACCCAACATTCTATTCCCAAAAGACAGAAGAAAGTTGACAGATCTGCAAGCTAATGCAAAAGTTTCCTGATATTTAGCTCTAGTTAAAATGTCTTCATGGGGCTTCATGCAGGGTTAAAACCTCCGTTATAGCAAAGGAAGTAATGAGTTTTCAAAAGCTATCTTTATGTTGCTTTAAAATACATATTTTACATATTTTTATTTATTCTTTGAGAATTTTATCCATCTATACAATGTTATTTATTACTTTCTTATTCTGCACTAGGTAAAAACACAAGACTAGCTGGGGGCCTGGTGTTAGTGGAAACCTGGAGGGAAGTTAATTGTTCAAAGTAAAATCGTTCCAACCTCTTGTTCTAACTGAACAGATAATTTTGCAAATGTTGGACTTTTTAAAGACACAAGTGTTACAAGGTCAACTGCAATTCTGCTCACTGTAGCCCAAAGCAAGTGATCTACCAGTTTCTTACAGCAATTCAAAGGTCAGGTACAGATTTAAATAGAGTACACTCTAAGCACTTGGAGTGGCATACACTGGTATTTCCAGTCTACAGAGCTTTCACTTTTTAAAAAAATGGCTTCCATCAAATTGTCAGACAGAGGAGCTATGCTCTGTGTTTTAGGGATTTTATCACAAACATCAGAAAGTCTAAGCCTTCAAATTTCTAAGGATTTTCTCCTTTTGGCTTTTCAAGACATGGTTTCTCTGTTGTAACTCTGGCTGTCCTGGAACTCACTCTGTAGACCAGGCTGGCCTCGAACTCACAGATCTGCCTGCCTCTGCCTCCCAAGTGCTGGGATTGAAGATGTGTGCCACCATGCCCAGCTTCCAAATTTTTAAGGATTTTTAATAACTAAATGACATAAAGGTTTTATGACATAATGACATATAACTAAATGACATAAAAATTTAAAAAGCACAGAACTGGATCTATTAATACCATTAATAAAGCACTCTTGTCTACACTACAAAGGGGGTTCATGTCAAATGCTCCGTTCCTACCTCGTAAAGCTTTACAGTCGACTATCTCCATGTGGGCATCCAATACCTCACACGCTTCCTTACAGATGGCTTTGGCCAGTGTTGACTTCCCACTTCCCTGGAAAACAATCGCTTCATCAGAACTCTCGGTAGATTTCATTCTAAAGTAGCTTCTGACATTGCAGCAGCCACCAAGATTCAGCTTCATCGACTGATAAGTAGACACCAATCCGGCTGCAGTGTGGGACTCTGTGCTGCTAAAATACGGCTCTTCTGACAATTTCTTAATGTGTTGGGTGTCCCGTGCTCAGTATAGTGCATAGAGGAAATAAACTCATTTCTACACCTGCTAGTTGATACAACTTCTATCATTTAAATAAAAACCTTTAAAATAATATTTGTAATGAGATGTAACTAATATATAAATAATTTCTTGAAATAAGTAAGACATTGTTATTTAACTTCGATGATTTTAGTAAGAAAAGTAGATTATTACTATCCCTATTACTTCGTACCAGATAATTTTAATTAATGCTTGCTTAATGATTTATGGTCATTACCGTGACTACCAATTAATGTAGAGCACAACCTTCAGACACTTTTTCTCCTGTGACGGACCTGATTATACGGCATGTTTTATGAGATTCGGTCTTTTCACGTTGGCCAGTATGGCCTTGAATTTAGGATCTCCCTAAGTTTGGAGTGGCAGGGAATACAGCCCTTGAGACTGTCTGCCAGGATCGTCTTCTTTGATATAAGAACAAAGAACTCAACGCTGGCTTAAAGTCAATGAGCTTTTTTTTTTTTTTAAATACAAGTTTTAGTTTTTTCTCATTGTAAAACAGCATGTAAATATTAAAAGCAATTATATTTAGTAAAGTAAGGTAAAAAGAACTTAGGTAATTACTTTGCCCTATATCAATTGTTTCAGTGTTTTTCATCCTTCTAAGCATTCCATATTTTATAGAAATTTATAAAAAACAGAACTAAAATATTAATGAAGTTTTAGAATCTCGTATTTTTACTTAGGCTATTTAACAAGTTACTTCTCTATGCTTTACATTTATGCTCCCTCCAATTTTAGTCATCATCATGTCAGAATAAACATCCAAACACATGCTTAGCGACTGTCAGTACCCTTTAGAAAGAAGAGGAATTACAACATCAGCAGGCAGCACCTTTCCGCTTTTGCTAACCACTTCTACAGTGCCTTCCAGCACAGCCACACCTGGTAGGTTTTTACAGTTCTTTTATTATCCATTTCTTCTTTCAATTCTATCATTACTTCTTCTTGTTGCTATTTCTCTGAAGTCCAACAATTCAAACACTTTGTTCTGATTACTACCAAAACCCAGCAAAGTTTGACGTAAGACATTTAGAATTTGGAGACACTCAACAAATTCATACTATCATTATTATCTTTTATAGAATTAGTCCATATTTAATTTAATGGACTTCAAAGACTAAAAAAATTAGGGGTGCTGGACTATAAGCCAGACATATCATCATCACCTGCCCAGTCAGGGCCTTTTCTTCCAACTTAGAGTGATTCACATCTGTAAGGCACTTTTCATGTATGTGTCTCTCCCTTAAGTGAAGTTAATCCAATGAACACAGAGGAGAAACAAACTTAAAACTTAATAATAAGTCCATTACAGAGATGATGCAAAAGCCCAGGGCCTGTTTGTTAGTCTACTAACGGCGCTACTCTGGGAAAGACTTCAGAAGGCGGCTTCCAGAAATGGCAGGGTAGGCTTTTTAAAAAACAAACATTCTACCATGATGATGTGGACATTAAAACAATGACAAAGGATAGTTCCTATATTTAAGTAAGTTAGGGGAAAGCAACTGGACTGGTAACAGGAAATAGTTATTAAAATGGAGTGAAGAGAAATGAAGAAACTTTACATTTCTATAATTATAAAAGCACTATGAGTAACCAAGACCACTCTGTGGAATTTTTTGTTTGTTTTTTAAGGTTATGTGTAAGATTGCTATTTTTTAAAATTATGTGTATGTGTGTGTGTAATGTGCACATGAGTGCAGGTGCCTGTGGCGGTCAGAAGAGGGCACTGTATCACCTGGAGTTGGAGTTACAGGTAGTTGTGAGCCACCCAACATGGAGAATCAGACTCCAGCCCTCTGCAAAAGCAGTGAGCACTTTTAACCAATGAAACATCTCTCCAACCCCAACACACTGGCCTTTGGACATAGGAAATAACAGCATTAATAGGGAATAAGACAGTAAGCCTCTTTAAGAGGTCAGGGGTCCCAACTAAGCTAGTGAAAAGGTAAACAAAAGGAGGGAACAGTTGGCAGCTCATTTTATGAGCCAGAAATACATTGACAGTAAAACCAGACAAAGACAGGCAGCAGCAGAAGCTGTAGACCAGTGTCTCCCATAAATGCAGATTAAAAAAAAAAAAAAAAAAAAAAACAACCAGAATGCTAGAAAGTACAAATCACCACAAACAAGTGGGCTTTATTTAAAAAAACAGTACCATCAACACTAAACACTAAAAATCATATAATCTTATCAACCGACACAGAAAAGGGGAGGAGAGAGTATATGAATTCATGATTACACTCCTAAAACCTAATGGCACACAAAAATATTAATGTATGTCTGATTGCTTTCCCTTCCATGTTCTAAGAGCTCTTTAAAATACAAAATCCAGAGAAAAGAATGAAATGCTACTAGCTAGTGAGAAGGAGCACATTTTAAACAAATACCTTCCCTCCAGTGATCAGAAGAGCTCCGTTCCTAAGTCCCGCGACGAGGGACATCAGCTGCCGAGACAAAGGCCGTCCCAGGAGGCTGTGAGTGACGTGCTCCATGGCGGACACACCTAAGGAATGCACTCCACTGCAAAACACGTACGTTGTTACGGGACAGTTGTCACGTGACAAAAGACCCATAGCAGAGTAAAACCTAGCTATAAGAGGCTGAGGCTCTCCTTGGGCTAGTTCGCAATGTTTGAAGAGTTAGATCTTAGAAGTTCTCCTTTACTTACAAGGGCTGAGGGTGCGATACAGGATCTGACTATGTTAGTTTAACGTCTGAGACGCCGGCGGTAGAGTTTTGTTCTAACGGTTACCACACCTAGGCACTCCTCATTCTCGCGTAACTTTTAGTTCGGTAATTGATATTATCATAAACAGGTGCGTTGGGAGGACTTACTGGGGTAATCAAAGACTTGGCTCTTTTTAAATCTCCCTTTGAATGCCAGCTTTGACCATCCTAAACAAACACTGAACCTATACTGTTTCTCGATTTCTACCATGAGAATAGAAAGGGAACAGAAATTCCTGAAAGTGGAATCCAAAGAGATTTTACTTCATATTAATGTACACTGTGGCACTTAAACTCTTCGAGGTCTAATTCCTTCACTAAAACAGAGGACGTCAGCTGCTCTCACATCTACTGTAAGTACATGAAGAATTCTCATGCTAACTCTTCTATGACTTCCAATCACAGCAGATAAAGAAACCAAGAGGGCTTCTCTTTCAGGTTTGTTTTTCTGAAAAGATGAGGAAATATACCAAGAATATCTCAATTATTAAAATAAGATAGTGAAGGAATAACTTAATTTGAAATATTTTTTCACCACTCAGCATGTCAAACATTTTTTGTTTGTTTGTTTGTTTCAAGACTGGATTTCTCTGCTGTAACTCTGGGCTGCCCTGGAACTCACTCTGTAGACCAGGCTGGCCTCAAACTCACAGAGATCTACCTGCCTCTGCCCCCCAAATGCTGGCATTAAAGGCATGCTTTTCTTTGTTTTGATAACTACTGTTTTGGTTGAGTACATGTGATCACATGGTACTCGGCCAACTTTCTTCTTAAGTCAATTCTCCAAGTAGAATTTCTAATGAAACCAGCTACCTAAGGAGACAAAGTAAATTTCTAACCTATGTGTGAGGACAGAAATAATCCCTGAAAATCATCTCCTAACATCAGAAAGACCTCTTATTGGCATCCCCGTCCACTGTAACCCTTGCACAGAGAAGCCTGCTGCGGAGAATCCAAAGCAGTCTATAAACGTACTGGTTTCGCCGGAACCTCTTACCCCAGAGAGTTCAGCTTTAAAAAGGGAAGAAGAAAGTCAATTTCCTCACTGTTTTCTTCCGTTATCATAGGCTCTAGAAGGACCTACAGCAGCAAGGAAAAGCCAGGTTTACATTTCAAAGTTGACGTCTTTTGCTCATTTTCTGAGTCCCAGAAAAAAAGAACCACTGTTTCAACGGAGAAAGCAGATGCTGTACCTCTGAGAGCACGGCCTCAGACTCCCCGAGGTCACATTCACGGCCTCAGACTCCCCGAGATCACACTCACGGCCTCAGACTCCCCAAGATCACACTCACGGCCTCACACACCCCGACATCACACCTTCACACACTCCGATATCACACCCTCACACACTCTGATATCACACCCTCACACACCCCGAGATAACACTCACACACCCCATCACCCTCACGCACCCCAAGATCACACTCACACCCCCCGACATCACACTCACACCTCACGCACCCCGAGATCACACTCACACACCCCGACATCACACTCACACCTCACGCACCCCAAGATCACACTCACGCCCCCGACATCACACTCACACCTTGCACACCCCGAGATCACACTCACACACCCCGACATCACACTCACACCCCCCGACATCACACTCTCACTTTGCGCACCCCGAGATCACACTCACACACCCCGACATCACACTCACACCCCCCGACATCACACTCTCACCTTGCGCACCCCGAGACCACACTCACACCCCCTGACATCACACTCACACACCCTACATGGCTCACACACACGAAGCACAGATGTTTACAGACAGCACGGGTAGAGACTGAAGCTGTCTGGTGACGCTCTCCAGATGACAGCTCTTTCATTTCTGTTGTAGTTATTCGCCCCACAGTTCTTACACTGTACCTCTCTGAGGGTATTCCTCAACCACATTTCAAAGACAAATAGTGAATGGACCACTGAGATCCTAAACGATTGGGGATCTTCAATCCCACTGCAGCAGACAGAGCTAGAACACAGTGTTCTAAAAACATGAGTCCTGATTCCCCTGAAGAAAAGCCGTGGGGTATTTGGGAAGAGTAGAGAATTTTAATAGTTGTCAAAATACTACAGCAAAATGGCCTGTGAAAATACGAATTAAAAAACTTACATTATTATCTGTGTGTGCGTGCGTGCATGCGTGACTACGATGAGGCGGCTCGTGGGCACACGTGGAGCCCCGAGGACAGCTCTGGAGGGCCAGCTGTCTCCTTCCACCTTCTACATGGCTTCCTGGGACTGAAGTCAGGTCACCAGTCTTGTAGGAGCCATCTCGCCGGCCCCGAGATAGGAACTTCTAATATCAGTCCTCTAAAACTAAGTCTTCATTTGTTTAGTACGCAGAGCTTTAAATCATGACCCATTTACCAGTTTATACAATCAACATTAATTTTGAAATTTAACTGTTTTTTAACTGATTTTTACATTTAGGATAAATCAGTGATCTATTTAGATAAGTCATAGAGTAAAATATTTAAAATCAAGTTATTCCTTACTCTTTGTGTGTGGTTTCTACTGCACTCTGGATGTAAGCTTCCAGACAGAAACTCTGGTCACAAGTAGCAAACCCTGCTTTACTACGTATCAGCAGTGTGCAATTACCTGTATGGAGATCTTCTGCAGCAGAATATTGCTCAACACAAAAGCAGTTTGTCCTTCATCTTTTTCTTTTTCTTGAGAATGAACTACACTCAGAGAGAACTCCTTCAACCCTGTTAAGAATAAAGTAACAAACGTTAGAGAGAGAACCGAAACCGAGAGGAAACAATTTGATTTGAAATATCGAACTTATTTACAGACATTCTTCAACACGGAACACTGCTGTGTTTCACTGTTCACATGTGAAACAAGTTGGAAAAACAATTAAAAAAATTTTTTTTAGATGTGAAACTATTAAATAGGGAAAAGGTCACACTTTTACCCACCATCTTTAATTCCCAGCTTAATACGTTCTTCCTTTGATATTATCAAAGGGAGCATGGTGGAAGCAGACTGCTGTAGCCACGACGAAAACACAGTTTTTACGTCTTCTTCACTCACGTCTTCAGGCTGCCAGAGAAGGGACAGAGGAGTCACCGAGTATCCGACTTCACATTCTTATCCTAATACATCCTCCTAACAAAACGTAAATCTCACCAAACCAGACCAACATGGAGGTGCGTGGTCCGGTGTGATGGTTGGGGTGGCGAGGACAGCGCAGCTGAGGAGGCATTTATCTAACAGCAAAGGTTCTGCTCCATCTTTTCTGTCTGACAGTGGAAACGCCAAAGTGGTGTGTATGTGACTTCTCCTTGGCCAACGGTACGCACGGCAGCCAGGAAGTGCTTCTCTTCCCAATCAAAGGTAAAGAGACTGAGCCAGGATGCCTGGGCCTTGTTTTTCTATGGGGGTTCATGAGATTCAGACACGATACTAAGAAGCGCTGCTGGCCACGTCACAGCTAAGGACAGTGGGAGAGAAAGATGTGGAGCCGAGACATCATGGTTCACTACCCGTGAGTGCCTTCAAATTCCTTGTACCTTACGTGTTCAAGCTGCTATTCCTTCTCTTATCTGGATCACAGTCTAGCTAAACTAAATGAGTAGTTAAATGCTGGAGTACTGAATGAGAGGTAACTGCTCAGAGTCTGAAATAAAATGTTTAGAAAAGCCAGGCGTGACAACACACATTGTAGTCCCCGTGCTGCGGCGAGGAGATAGGTGTGCGCTAGGGCTCCTGGGCTGCTAGTGAGCACAGTGTACTCGCCAAGTCCCAAGCCAACGGGAGACCATGATTCAAAACACAAGCTGGACAGCAGCACTTGAGGAGGACAGCAGAGGTTACCCTCTGGCCTCTGCATGCCATGCACGTATGTGAACATGCACCTGTGTGCCCACATGTGCACACACAAACAAATCACATAGAAAAAAATGACGATTTTCCCAGCAAAGTAAACCTGCACTCTACCGTTTCTCAAGCAGGTCTATTTCTGTTCTTTCTCTTCATGTAACCAAGTTCACACATATTGTCTAAGCCCAGTTTAGAACCTGATCAATACCAAAAGAAGGTTAACTAAGAAAAGGCATCATCTTCTCATGTAGCCCAGGCTGGCCTTGAATTCTCCATGGAACTGAAGATGGTCTTGAATTTCTGATCCTCCTGCCTCCACCTCCCAAGTGCTAGTATTAACAGGTGTGCACCACCATTTCTGATTATGAAGTTCAAACCCAGACTGTGCATGCTAGGCAAACATTCTACCAACTGATCTACACCCCAACATACATACATATACATATATATATATATATATATATATATATATATATATATATATATATCCCATATTTGCAGTGATACATTCAGAGTTGCTTACTAATCATTTCTTTGCTTCTTAAATTAAGCATGAAATTGACCCACAAATCCACAATTTCTAGGTATACACCCAAAGGAACAGAAAATAGAGAAATCAAATAGATAATTGTACTTCACTGCTCCCTGTAGCATTAATCACAAGAGCCAACAAGCAGAAGCCACCTAAATGTCCATCAATACCAGGATGGATAAACAAATGGAATATATGTAGTAGGACACTTTGTCAAGAAGTCTTTTGTACTGTGCAGCCTTCCTTAGACTTCTGGGAACAGCTTAGGAGACCTATTTCAGAGAGTGTTGGCAACTGGTGGTAGTGGCAGAGGACACTGATGGGAAGGCAGGCAGGAACTAGGCTCAGATAAAGGGCAGTTGACAGCTGCTGGGAAGGATCAGACAGAGGAGTTAGTGGCAAGGGACAGTCCTGGGAAGGAAGGCCACCACAGGCTGAGACAGAAGTCAGTTGATGGGTGAGCACTGATGGGAAAGCAGGCACCAGTTCATGTTATGGGGCAGTTAATGGGATAAAGTCGTTAGATGTTAGTCCAGTCCTCCAGGCTTCTAACAGATAAAGGTCTGTAAAGAAACCTTATTTTCTCTCTTTTCCTTCCTAACCTTTTAGAGCTAGGGGGTATAAAAAAGTTACAAGTTAGGAATCTATCCTAGTATCAGCCAGGTAAAAGAACCAGGAGGCAGAGTTCAGTTACCGTGAAAAAGGAAGTTATTTTTGGCCCCCAAACAAAGAAGGCTTCAGAGCTCAGATACAGCCTCAGAAAAAAGTTACAAGTATATATATCTCTACTAGATAACAGAATGAAGTTCTGATGCATGCCACAACATGGAGGGCCCTTGAAAACATCATGTGAAATGAAATAAATCAGATACTCAGGACAAATACCATCTGACTCCACTTCTACACAGTATCTAGAATAAGCAAGCTCACAGCCAGAACTCAGACTGCAGGCTGTCAGGGGATGGGGAGGGAGGAACGGGGCGTCATTGTGTAATGGTACAAAGCTTTTGCTTGCAGTGATGGAGATGCTTTGGAAATGGCAGCAGAGGGAACACAGCATTATGAATATAATCAATGCAGCTGAACTGTCCTCTGGAAAATGGCTACGATGCCATGTTATATAACCTTTAACACAATAAAAAAAGAAGTAATGAACAATGAGAAATTCTGTAACACCCATAGAAGAGTTGTGATACAACATATATTTGAACTCACTAAGTTCTCTCTAGGTTGTAACTTCAGAGATCTTGGGATTTTAGGGGTGGTTTCCAGTGGAGTTATTCTGACAACTGCGTGCATTTCTATATTTAGTCTCTTTCTCAGGTCATCTGGAATCTGCAATTTAAAAATAAACAGTAAGAATATAAATATGTTCCAAGGCTGATTAAAGTATTTCACAGCTTAAGTATTGACATTACTTGCTCTGAATTCAAGTGAAATTACAGAAGTCATCACACGATCTTATCATAGTGATTCATGGTTGCATTAGCCTGCTCGACTGCTTTGACCAAAATGCCGTGTACTGGGTGGCTTGTATCAACAGAAATTCATTTCTGGTTTATAAACTGGAAAGTCAACCATCAAGGCACTGGCAGAGTCGGTGCTGGCAAAGGCTCTCCGCGTAGCCATGCATGTGAAGACACTCTTGCTGTGACCTCACGAGCTGTGCTGGTGGCACCTCTCATAGGGACATCGGTCGCCACCAAGGCTTCATGCTTGTAATTTCCCAAAGGTCTCATCTCCGATACCATGGCCTTGTGGGAAGGATTCCAACATATTGGTTTGGAGGAGACACAAACGTCAGGACGGCAGCAACAGTATAACCGTTTGAGAAGTCTTTGTGAGAGTGTGTGGAAGCTGAGAGCCACTGAAGAAGCTGGAGTACTTACACCTCATCACAGGCAATCTGCCATGGTTCAATCTGAATAGTGAAGGGTGAAGTTTACCACCTCCATTAATAAAAATATTCCAAACTTAGATTACCGGGTGATCGCACAATATTTTACTCTACAACTTTGCACACACTCAATGTACATTTTAAATTTCACCTCAATGAAGATGTTCAAAAATTCTTTAAAAATTTTTTTAGATCTATTTTATTTTATGTGTGTGTTCTGCCTCTGTGTGTGTCTGCATCACACATGCCTGGTGCCATGGAAACCAGGAGAGGGTGTGAAGTCCCCTGGGACTGGAGTTACAGATGATTGAGAGCCACCATGTGGTGCTGGGAATCAAACCTGGGTCCTCTGCAAAAGCAACGAGTGTTCTGAAGCATCTGTCCAGCGTCCCCCAAAATTCTTACCTCCCCAAATATTGGAAAGCACTAAGAGACAAAAAAAAAGGGGGGGGCTGGAGACATGGCTCCCTCCACACAGAGACTTCTAGAGACTCTATTTCTCCTCATGCTGGTTTTCAATTTATAAATGTTATTTGAATTCAAAATTTGGGAAAGAGTATAAGTTTCTCCCCAAATTATAAACCTCATACTAACCCAGACTTTCCCAAGGTGGAGAGGTTCCATACTTTTGGTGAACTTTGTGACATTCTTCAACTCCTCGAGTCCATTCCAGGCGACCTTTAGCACGCAGGCCTCGCCAGTTTCCTCATGGTGGTCTGAGCCAATCTGTTTCCAATCTGGTGACTCTGACAGATGCTTCTCTTTGTCAGGTGACAGGACGTTCTGCTTTGTTTTGCTTTGCTGTTGCTTTGGGGAATGCAGCTTAACTAGTTTTCCATAGATCACAGTAAAGCTGGGCTCCAAGTCAAAATATTCCTGGTCCCATGGAAATACATGAACAGTGCAGTGTTGGTGAAGCACAGAGGTAGCGGACATGTCGTGGACACTAGGAGGCTGAACTTGGCACACTCTGAAAATACTGTCCAGAGGAACAACCTGCGACTGCATGCTTTTGAAAGCGCTGATTTCCAGTGAACCCCAGGATGTCTCTTGTTTGTTGTCAGGTCCAAAAGAAAACATGCTTCCTAGCCTGGTCCACCAGTGTGGTTTCAGTGACGAGTCACTTGGAACTCCTGGGTCTGTTTCCTTAGACCCGGTGACACCCTCCGTGTTCGTATAAAGCTGCCTGGTTTGTAAAGCTTTTGACGACCCTTTTTGTCCTTTTCCGTGACTGTGAAATTGTCCGTGCGCAGCTCCTGCTTTTCCAAATGTGTTCTCTTTGGCTTGGCGTGTCTTTGGCTGGATAAGGAGCTTGGTGTTAGTTTCTAGCCTTCCATAAGGGGCAGCTGGCATCAGAGCAGCTGGGTGGAAAACAGAGACCATTAGTACATCGTTTGGACTTGGTACTCTAGCGTAGAGAACGGCAGCAAATGCACAATATCACCTACCAATCTGGATAAATATGTGAGTCTGCTGGTCGACCCAGATGGGGACAACGGCTTCGGGAAAAACTATTCGAATTTGATCTAGAAGATGCTGTTCAAGAGAAATGGCGTGCAGCTCCTAGAGCCAAAAGACAAAACAGTCAGATCACTCTACGGTTGGATTGTCCACACCATGGAATTCTCCACTCTGTCTTTCTTATCCTGCTTTGTGCTTATATCTGAAGAATATGTGGTGTTAGGGGACACATACGGCAGGGCCAACATCTCAGCTACCCTTCTGTTGTTTTGTTGCTGTGTCAAGGGAAGTTCAAGACTACTCATTCAGAATTAATCCCAAACACAGCACAACTGTCTCGTCTGTGGTTCTCATGTTATACGTTAAATCTCTACCGAGTCGTTCCTCTAATTCAGACTAACTCAGAATACATAACGAAGCCCAGAAAAACCTAACGGCCGATGCTCAGAAGCGGTTTAACTTCACGGTAAGACAGCAGTTAGCTTTTGTTTACCAGTATCTCCCAGTCGTCTGCTGAGAGGGGCTCCACTTCAACTTGTTGGCAAGACACCACATGGGAACATGGCCTGAGAAACACCTGGAAAAATCAGAAAGAGAAATTTACTTTTATAAGATTTTACTTTTACTTTTAGAAGATTTTATAAATTTACTTTTCTGTATCTTTAGAAAATAAGTTCTCTCTGTAGGTATGATTCTGTCTCACTGTTTCTGTTTCTTGTTTCTGTCTCTCTCTCTCTGTCCTGTCTCTTTTTCTCTTTGTCTTCCCTCTCCCATGTTTCAGGTAACACATATTGAATACTTATTGTCCTAGGCCTTGATATACTCAATATTTTAGGAAAGACTGCTTCACAATGAACTACAGAACAAAGGAACACCCTATCACAACATGTTTTCAGAGCTACATACCTGTGCCCACTTGGGAGGACCAAGGGTTCAGAGTTCATCCTCAGCTACATAGTGAGGTCTTTAAAACAAAGAAAGAGAAGAAGAAAAGAAGAGGAGGAGAAGGAGGAGGAAAGTGAGAGAGAAAGAGAAAAAGGTATAGAGGAGGGTGGGGTAAGGGTGCCTGCCATACGCCTGACAACCTGAGCTCATTCACCGAGACTCCCATGGTAGACAGACATAATGACCTCTCACATTCTCCTTGGACCTCCACGAGCATGCCCGCCTGTCTCCTCCCCGCCTCGCCACCCCCTTGCCCTCTCTCCCACCACATAAATATACACACAAAATAAATAATAAAATTGTGACAAAAACTAAAATGAAGTTCTAAAGTAGGAAGAAAACCCAATAACTCAAAAAGAAAAACGATTTCACAAAAACTGACTGGAAAATGAGCAACTAGAATTCAAAATCAAATAGGAGGTATGTTAAAGACAAGACAGCTACGTAACAAAATATAGTTAATCTGAGTATCTTGGCATCTCCCCTTCAAAATATCTGAGCTTTAGGCTTCGACATTAAAAGGAAGTCACCGCCATCACATCCACGCTTACCTGTTCCCCGCTTGAGAGTCCAAGTTTCTGACCAGCTTGTCTATTAATTTCCGCCACATTTTCGCCTTGATCATCAAAATGTCTGCCTTCCACCCAGCTCAAGTAGGCGGGCTGGCCAGCCCAGGTTACTTCTATAGCTTGATTCTACTCATCCAGACAATGGGAAAGAAAAGGGGGTTGAAAGATTTTGTGTTATTCCCATGGATTCAGATAAACTACTTTATAATATGGATAATCAGACAAGGCTCTGCAGATAGTCACTGTTTACTCACATGTGCAGTGTTGTAAAAGCTCAAATTATTCTGACCGTCCTATAGTGGTCATGCTATACACAAAGCCAATACACTCAGAGTCCTATGGGAGACTCATGGACTGACTTCAGTGATTCAGGATTCAAAATGTCATAGGTATTGAATCAACTTACACAGGCTTTCAGTATATATGCATATACATATATATATATATATATATATATATATATATATGTACTCAGGATATATAGTCTAAATTAGTAATTCAAGTAAGAAAAAAGACATAAATTCAGACAAAATGATCATATCTATAATAAGATAATTTAAAAAATTTTAATATATAATAACAGAGCTTAGAATTATGTACACCAATCAGCTGGAATATTTAACCTCTTACTGATCAATGAATTTATTTAAAAAGTAATAAATACAACATGGTCAAAGTATAAAATTAAAAAGGTAAAAAGTGAAGGCAGGCCCATGTTCCTAGAGAGAATTGTTGTTAGTGGCTTCTTGTACACCCTAACCCTTTCACAAAAACACAACCATAGAAACAATTTTGTGCACTTCTTGCTAATCCCTTTTTTAATCAGTGATTCGTGTGTGTGTGTGTGTTGGATAAGATTTAATATACTTTACCGATTTACTGACGCAATAGCATCAGGAGGATTTCCACACACTTCTCAGTTAAAAACAGCACCTTGATGGATAGTCCTGAAGGAAGCTTAAGTGTTATTAAATTCATTTCTCTATATCAAACTAAGTTCACTAACACCACCAAACTTCTGTACATAATAAGGTCATTGTTAGCCAAGCATGGTGGCACATGCCTTTAATCCCAGCAGAGGCAGGTAGATCTCTGAGTTTGAGGCCAGCCTGGTCTACAGAGTGAGTTTCAGGACAGCCAAGACTACACAGAGAAAGCCAGCCTTGGAAAAAAAGAAAGAAAGAAAGAAAAGAAAGTCACTGTATATCTTTTAGTTGCATAATTTTTCTCACAATTTCCAAATAATGATCCAACTGTTTGTGCTAACAAAGATCATTCAGCTAAGTGCAGTTTGATAAAGAAAGCCTTGGGTTTGGAGTCAAAAGCCTAGGTCACTATCTGGGTTACAAGCGCAAAGGTAAAGAGCCCTAGGGGCTTTTGATGGGGTTTCATAAACTGGTGATATTTATAATCCAGTTCTCCCTGATTCATAAGAAACCTTTAAAACCAGAGACATTAAAGGAAGAGATATGAAGGACATCCTGAAATGTCTAAAATATCTATGAGCCCACTGGGGGAAAACAAAATAAAAAAACAACCTTATTAAACAAGAAAAACATTTTAATCATTTTATTTGGACAAAATGTAGTTACTAGCTCCCTGATGTCATAATCTACACTCAGTGAGATTTGGCAAACTAATGTTCTAAGCTGATTTTTATACTGATTTTCGTTTGAACCACTGAAGCCTTCTGGTGGAGAGAAGTAATAGGATGGAACCCCTTTCAGGAATTTAAACAAGAAGTGCACTGGCTATTTCCTTTGGCCCACACTGTGTTATCAATAGCACCATAAAAGACACTATCAGGTGAACCCATACCTTGAGGCTTTAGACATACATACAGGCTTTAGACTTGGTAACGAGAGGAAATGACCAGTTCCTGTGTGGCAATTTCAGGGTGAGATTTAGATTCTACATTCAGTGACATTATGAATCCTCCTTCTGTTGCAATCATAGCACATCCCAAGCTTAGAATATATAGAAGGTGATTGAACTGAAGCAGTGGTTCTTTCCTGGGAATGACTGTGTCTCTCAAGGACATTTGTGCCTGCAGATGGTTTGGGTGTCATAATGGGAGACACTACTCATAACTAGTGGATAGGGGCCATAAGGTCTTAAGTATCTTACAGTGTACAGGAAACTATCTATATTTTTAAAAATTATCTAAGACCAGGCATGATAGCTCACACTTTAACCCCAGCACTCAGGAGGCAAAAGCAGGTAGATCTCTGTGAGTTTGAAGCCAACCTGGTCAACATAGAGAGATTCCAAGGCAGCCAGGACTACACAGTGAGACCCTGCCTAATAATAGAAGACTTAGCAAGAAGTAAGGGTTGACTTGTATGGTCGAGAAATTCTAAGTTAAATACCTACTTGGTGCCTAGTCCTTAAATAAGGACTCGTGTGAACAAACAAAGACATGCTAGAAGCAAAATAGCATGTAACAAATGATATGTGTCATATAACTTCATGAGGTTCTGAAAAGGACACAAATGTGGGCATGAGATCCACAGGGCTATATGGAGGACAGATTATACTTCTGTTAAGGCATGGGTTTGTATGGAAGGAGGGGACGTTTTGGGGGGAGCACAGAACTATTAGAAGAACAGAGGAAGAAGTGAGATCAGGCAGGTAAGACACAGTGGCAGGCTAGTGTAGTGATCCACTATGAGGGCAGACACGAGGGCACATTAACTGTGTGGAAATGGAATTGGCTCAGAATGTCCAGTTTCCTTGTCTTTGAAAGTAGGGAGATGACCTAAATGGCTAAGGCCCTTTCACTATTAATCATCACTGTGGATCTCAACAATGTGTATCCAAGTAGCCTGAGGATTTATTACAGATCTTTAAAAAATCTGTTCCTCGAGGTTCTGGTTCAGTAATTTTGAGGAAGAACCAGAATCTCTGGATTCTGAAAAGCTTGAGGTAAACCAGATAAAGGCAGTAACCCTCCGCCTTGTCACTGTATCACCAGTGTTATGTATTTAGTGCTTCAGCTCAAATGGAGTATGAAGAATATTTACCAAGGAAAAGCCCCTCCACCCATGTGGCTGCATGCCTCTTGGACTTCTGGGAATAGCTTGGAGGGAGGTACATAAGAGAGACACTGACAGAGTTAGAGTTAGTTATAGTAGAATTACAGCACAGTTGCTGCAGGATAGGGAAAGAGAGAGAACAAAAGCTGATGATAAGGAGAAGCAGGCATAAATAAGGCTGATAGGGAAGCAGGTAGAAATAAGGCTCAGAGAAAATGAACTAACTGGGGTTTTAGAAAAGTTACAATTTAGATCTTCTCAGTAATTGCCATGTTGGGAGAAGCTGAACCAGAGTGGGTTAGAGTTAATTTGGTTCCCCAGACTTAGACTAAGACAGCCAGAAAAGGGCTGTAAAGGTTTCTCTTTTCTTTTCTTTCCTATTCTTCCTAACCCTATGAGGTAACAGGTTTAAAGCTTTACAAGTTAGAAATCTAGCAGCCGGAAGAGAGAGGTGGAGTCAAGTTGCCTGTGAGAAAAGTAAGAGCAGCAGCTTTTGAGAGCCTAGACTCAAACGGCAAAAAAAAAAAAAAAAAGCCTAATCCACACCCCCCCTTTCAGAAGAAAGTGTTACATTTTAAATACATTTTAAAAACAGTTTAACCTGTCTGCTGTAATAATTATCTATGCCTTCTAGCCCATAGCATAGATTGTGCTGGCTAGCTTTATGTCAACTTGACACAAGCTGCCATCTGAGAGGAGGGAACCTCCATTAAGAAAATGCCTCCTTAAAATCCAGTTGTAGGCATGTCTGTAAGACATCTTCTTAATTAGTAATTGGTGGGGGAGGAGCCAGCCCATTGTGGGAGGTGCCATCCCTGGGCTGGTGGTCCTGGGTTCTATAAGAAAGCAGGCTAAGCAAGCCAGTGAGCAGCACTCCTCCACAGCCTCTGTATCAGTTCCAGCTTCCAGGTTCCTGCCTTGTTTGAGATTTTGTCTTGACTTCCTTCAACGATGGACTAAAATATGGAAGTGTAAGCCAGAAAACCCTTCCTCCCCAACTTGATTTTGGTCATGATGTTTTACTGCAGCAATATAAAGCCTAATAAAGACACAAAATTAATCTGAGAATCCTAAATAAACAGAAATGAAACAATGATTCATAAGCAACAATGATACTTTACTGTTCTAGTAAAATATAGTTATCACTTTAAATTTGTAAAAATTTAGTTCAGTAGTTAATCACAGTAGGTGATTATATAAATTATGACCAGTTTATGGAAGCATACCAATTAATTGCTAAAATGATGACCTTTGAACAAAATAAAAGTCATAGTAACACTAAGTAAAAACAGACACAAACTGTATGTGTATATAACTTCTTATTTCCATAAAAATAAAGATTAGAGATAACTATGGAAGACGTAATACAATCTGTTAGTATTAGTTATTTCTAGGCATTGGAATTATGGGTAACTTTTATCTTCTTTCAAATAATTTTCCCACAAAAAACACGTATTCCTTTGAACTGGGAGCAGGCGGTTGGCCTGTTCTGTTGAAATAGATTTAGAAAAAAACATCAAGTTCTCAGAAGAAATTGATGAAAACATTTAAACTTCAAAGATACCTTTGAACCAATTCTCAAGAATACTTCTTCACATCTCAAAAATAAAAAAAAAGACAAGATTACCAAGTTCCTAAACAGCAATGAATCTAAGGTTGCAACCACATCTTGGTTACTGGAAGGAAGCATTTTTTTTCTAAACTCATGAAGTGGGAAGTTTATTCCTATAAACGCATGTCTTAGTTAGGGTTTCTATTGCTGTGACAAAACACCAAGCAAGTTGGGGAGGAAAGGGTTTGTTTGGGTTACACTTCCACATTGCTGTTCATCACTGAAGAAAGAAGTCAGGTCAGGAACTCAAATAGGGCAGGAGCTGATGCAGAGGCCATAGAGTGGTGCTGTTCATTGGCTTTAATTGTTCTGGCTTGTTCAGCTGATCTCTTCTAGAACCCAGGACCACCAGACCCAGGATGGCACCACCCACAATGGGGTACTCCCCCGTCCCCCATTATTAATTAAGAAAATGCCTTAAAGCCAGATCTTATGGAGGCATTTTCTCAATTAAGGTTCCCTCCTTTCATATAACTCTAGTTTGTGTTTCAAGTTAACATAAGACAAGCAGCACAACTCATTAGTTCAGGATTTGAAAGTACACTGAAGATGTCCATCAGAACTGACTAAGAGCAAAGAGCCAAGTTGGAACTAGGTGACAGTGAATGATTCCTTCCGGCCACAAAGAAAGCAAATGAGACAGTGAAAGATGGTCTATTTGGTGAAGATAAACTAATTGACAATAAGAAAGATTCTGATGAAATTAGTATGTTTTGGTAGGTAGATTTTAAAAGCAAGATAGAAGTAGCTCAAGAGAAAAGAAAGGTAGGATACCTTCAATCATTTCAAACTCTTGGATATTTCTTTACGAACCAGTAGTCTGGCACCATGCATCTAGGATTTCACCTAGGATTTCTTCCCCATGAACGCGCTGAAACCAGAGAACCGATCTGCACCCACTCCTAGGGAAATGTGGATGCTGGATTCCCACCGATGGTTATAACCTCGAAACATAATGACAGCATTCAGACAGACAGTGACAGTTCGCTGAGGTCCAAGTAATCCTGGCTACCTACGTGAAGGCGTGAGGTGTGAATAATCCCATCGCCCTCTCCCTTCCCGGTACACCGCTGCTGTGTTCCAAGTCGTCCTGAGCAGGAAGAGCTGTCATCTTATTAACCTTTGGCACAGGTTGGAACCTCTGTAATCTACAGACCAAGCCTGCCCCTCGAGGCCTCTACGGCAGCACTGGAAAATCACAGGCAGGACAGGACTTTAGAGCTTCTCAACCTAGTGGACCGCTTCCAAATGCCGATCGCATATTCAAAGTCCGGTTTAACCGAGTTAAAGGAGTGGACTAGGAAGCCGACCCGGGGCTGCGGCTCGGGCGTCCCGCTAGCGCCCTACCTGCGACAGGTGCAGCTGGGCCACGAGGCGCCGCGGCAGATGGAGGAAGCAGTCCCGAGCGTTCGTGAAGGCGACCGTCACGACCGCCCCGCCAGACCCCGCACCCGCCAGGCGATCGCCGCCCCACATCGTCCGGAGCTGCAACTCCCGCCAGCCGCCCTAGAGCAGAGTCCGCCCCCTTTCCCAGGCAGGCCAGCGCGTCCGAGCCCGAGGACGTCGATCGGCCCCGCCCCCTCCGCGCGCGTCCCGCTCGGTCACTCGCCCACTTCTCCTCCGAGCCTCTAGGCGGCGTCACGCTGGTCACAGGATTTCGCAGACCGGAAACAATTGTCGATGCGGTCGATTCTCCAGCCAATCCTAGCACGCTCGACCCGTCCTGCTCTCTTATTGGATACACGGGAGCGCGTGCGGCGGATGTTTTTCTGGCGCCTAGGTCTACAGCCGGCAAGATGGCGTCCGGCGACGGGAAGCCGGGTGGCCTGTTCGACCACCATGTCCAGACGGCTGTGTGTGACTCGAGGGCCAAATACCGGGAGGGCCGACGCCCTCGCGCGGTCAAGGTAGAGCGACGTGGGTGTCTCCGCTGCCCTCGGCAGGAGCTCTAGCTCCCCGTGGCCGGCCTGCGTGAAGGCAGGACAGGGATGCTGTCAGATCCCTCTGTCAGCGGCGGGGGCGCGGGGAACCCGGGCCCAGGTTATCGCCGCTCTCGGGGAACTGCTTACTAGACCGTCGCCCCCACGAGAACACGATTTCGGTTTTGTGTGCTCCGTGTTTACAGTAGCGCTTCTCACAGGACGAGCACCGGCTGAGTGTTCCGTGACTGTTGCCGTGAACTTCTCTGGAGTCAGCCTTTGGAAAAGTCGTCTGTTAGGTGGTGTAGTCAGGCACCCATATGTGGAGTGTGTTATCCTTCGGGCAGAAGGAGTGACTGTTTTATGTGTATGTTTTGCAGCCCGGATTGAGCACAGTATTTTACTCGTTTTCAAAGCTCCATTTAAAAAAAAAAAAAAAAAAGTCAGGGCGACATTAGCCATAGTCTTGTTTGTGGAGTACATTTAACGAGACTTTTTTTTTTTTTTAAAAGGTATATACAATCAATTTGGAATCTCGGTACTTATTAATACAAGGAGTTCCTGCAGTGGGAGCCATGAAGGAATTAGTTGAGCGATTTGCTCTGTATGGTGCGATTGAACAGTATAACGCTCTAGATGAATACCCAGCGGAAGAATTTACGGAAGTTTATCTCATTAAATTTGTGAAATTACAAAGTGCAAGGTAGGTGCAAGTTAAGCAGCACCCATGTCCCCTATTTCTATTGTTGTCATTTTGGCCCGGGTTTTTCCCAAACACACACAAATCACACAAATCACTCTCACTCTTCCTGTATACCCCTCCAGGCTTTACATAGGCTAGTCAAGCTCTCTATAAACAATGAGTTACATCCCACCTCTTCCTTTAAACCTTTTAAAGGCTAACCGTACAAGAATACTATTTCTATCCTCTCATATCTGTGATTAACAGTTTTTGAAACTGTAGTATGGTAATAAGAATTAGATTTGAAGTAAATTTCCAATCTTAATGACCTTATGACTTTGAAGTTTTTTAATCCTGATAAGCACATTTTTTTCTCTTCTTAAACTCCATATAGCAAAAATGCCTACTTTTTGAGGTTCCCTGAGGGAGGACGAAATGAAATAATTCATGTAAAGGGCTTAGAGTGGTATCTTCTGTTAAGAGTAAATATTAGCAATCACAGTTCTTATTGTTATGGCTCTGTGTTGATCAACTTCTTTTAAATACTTATGTATGACATAAACCTTGTATTCCAGTAAGGCTTAAGTCAACAGTGCTTTATTTCTGTGTTAACCGTTTTGGGGAGAGGAGTGAGCATGAGCCCGTGTGCTAGAGGTCAATAATTGTGCCTTCCTCAGTTATTTCCCACTGCATTTATTTCTTTATTGAGACAAGTTTTTACTATGTAGCACTGGCTAGCCTAGAGCTGGCTATGTAGACCAGGCTGACCTAGAGCTCACGGAGTTCCTCCTGACACTGCCTACCTCACTGCCAGGTTTAGAGGCATATGACATCACACTGTGCCCCACCCTCTTTTTTGAGACAGGGTCTCTGAATCTGGAGTTCACCAGCTAGGTTGGTTAGCTGTCAAGCTCAAAAGATAGGCTTTCCTCCTATCCCTGCCTTCCCAGCACTGGGATTATAGGCATGCTGCAGTGCTCAGCTCTTATGTGGATGCTAAGGAGCTGAACTTAGTCACGTGAGCTTAGGCAAGCGTGATTGACCGAGCAGTCTCCCTAGCTCATGTTGGCCACCTGTTGTTTTTCTTTTTGATCATTAACCTGATCTAAAGTTTACCTTTCTCTGGCTTTTGCCATTCCTAAATTTTTATGGTAGAAAAAGGCTTCAGATTCCCTGGAGCTGGAGTTAGGTGGTTGCGAGTCACCCAACATGGGTGCTGGGATCTGAGTCTTTCTTCTATATGATACTCATAGTCTACCACAAAAGCACTTTCCCACCAGTTTGCCAGCTCTTCAGGGTTAGAAAGCATATCATCTAGTGCTTTTGTATCTCCACAGAACCTGATTGACAGTGGAATCAGACATTTGAACTGAATCCTAGTTTTATAAATGAATGTATGAATGTGACCCAGTTATAAATATCCTGGTGCCTTGGTTTCATCATGATATGGTTATGAGATACCAATTTAAGCGAAGCACTTATAGCAATGCATGGGGTAATATCTCAATAAGCATTAATCATTTCCCATATAGAGGTACTTAATTACATATTGTAGTTCTTGGTCTAGCACAGGTATTCAGTGTTTCTTGAATGAATGCAATTCTTTTTTTAAAATTATATTTATTTCTCTTTTATGTGTATGTGGTGTGGTTGTGAGCTTAAATGCCCCATATGCATGTAGGACCCTGTGGAGCAGAAGAGGGCATCAGATCTCCTGGAACTGGTGTTACAGACAGTTGTGAATTGCCACACTGAGAATTGAACCTGGATCCTCTGGAGGAGTAGTCAGTGCTCTTAACCCTTTAGCTATCTCTCCAGCCCTAGAAGGAACACAGTTCTTAATTTTACATTGATCATTTGTTATATATTCAATATTTTATTCATGTATGTGTGTGTGTAGGAGTACATGCCATTGCATGTGTTCAGGAGATGGTTCTTTCCTGCCGAGAGCCATCGGACCCTTGGATATTTGCCCGCTAGAAATAGCAACCTGCTTTCCGCCATCACTGCACATAGCTTTTATTATATAAGTTCATAGTTAAGTCAGAGTTAGATTAGTACAAAGAAAAACAAGCAAGATCGAAACATCCGAGAACAAGCTAATGTTTAGAAATAGCCCCCCGGTGAGTGGGTAAACTAGCAACCTAACCCTCCTTGCTTACTGTGTGGGTTCCAGAGATTGAACTCAGGTCATCAGTCTTGGTGTAAAGTGTCTTTACATGCTATCTTGCCAGCCCAAAGTTATATATTTTGCTCACAAGTTCTATATAACTTAGGCTAACCAGTAGGATCCTGAGTTAGTTCAAAAAAGTTTAGATGAGTGAGTCTAGCTTAGCTGAAAACCAACTGACATTATTAGGAGAGGAAAGGGAAGAGTTCCTGGGGCTGGAGAGGTGGCTCAGTGGTTAAGAGAGCTTGCTGCTCTTTCAGAGAACTGGAGTTCAGACTCCAAGCACCCTTGACAGGTGGCTCACAACCACTCATAACGCAGCCCCACAGGAGCCAGTAGCCTCTTCTGGTCTCTCTGGGCACCTGCACACACATACACAGAAACACATACATACATATGTATAATAAGAAAAACCATTCTTAAAGAGTACTTTCTGGGTCAGTGGAATCATCTAAAAACAAAGCGTCTTACCCAACCACCCCCTGACACACACACACACACACACACACACACACACACACACACACACACACACTGTGCTCCTTAAATCAATCTATGGAATACTAGTTAAGCTTTTATCTTAGGTAAATCCAGATTAAAGCATCGTGGCTGGGGAGATGGCTCAGCAGTTAAGAGCTTGTACTGCCCTTGCAAAAGACCTGAGTTCAATTCCCAGCAGCCAGGTCAAGTATCTGTAACTCCAGGACCAGAGCCTCTGCACATACTATACATAATTTAAAATAATAGGAAATTAATTTTTTGGGGGACGTATAGTGGCACATGTCTTTAATTCCATCACTTGGGAAGCAGAGGCAGGCACTCTGTAAGTTCGAGGCCAGCCTGGTCTACATAATAAGTTCCAGGACAGTCAGAGCTACATAGTGAGACCCTGTCTTGGGGGAAGGAAAAAAAAAAAAAAGCCATGCATCTGGGGGCTGGAGAGATGACTCAGAAGCTAAGAACACTTATTGCTGGTCTAGAGGACTCAGTTTGGAGTTTGTTTCCCAGCATCCATGTCTGGTGGCTCACAGCAATCTGTAACTCCAGTTCCTGTTCCCGGGATCCATCACCTCTGGCCTCCTTGGGCAACCCACATGCAGACATACTAGAAATAGTAAAAATAAATACTTTTTAAAGTCATGCAATTTATGTATTCCTTTTTAGACTTCTCTTTAACTTGTGTTATTTCTTTTTAGGATAGCTAAGAGAAAGATGGATGAACAGAGTTTCTTTGGTGGGTTACTTCATGTGTGCTATGCTCCAGAGTTTGAGACAGTTGAAGAAACTAGAAACAAATTAGAAGAAAGACAGGCTTATATCGCAAGAGCTACTAGAAACAAAGGTACGGGAAGTCTCTTGTCAACACCTCCTATGTGTCAGGCGCTGCTAGGCACTCGTGTGATCGTGGAGTCCCTGCCCCGTCATGGTCTGTGGTGACTTTTATCTTAGGTAGAACCCCACAGGGTTTTAGACAGCACTGTACAGTCTCAGCAGGAAGGGAGGGATGTTGATGCATGGAAGATTTCCTATGGGATGTGAGAGATGGTTGAATTTCAGTAAATGTTACCCAGAAGGGAGTGAAGGATGGCAAGGTGAGCCAGGCTACATGTTTAAACACCTAGAGAGAAAAATTTCCATCATACATATAAGGAGCTGTAAGTAATTCACAGGTTTTAGTGAGAGCGATTAGGAGAGTAATCAGGAAGCAAATCTTGAAGCGCCGTGTGTCCCATGCTAAGGAAGCCACTGTTTAACACGAAGGCAGCTTGTGGTTTGCAGACTAGTTAGAAATGCTACTCATCATGGGAACATTCCAGTGTTTCATCAGCAGCTGGTTCAGTGGCCCACGCACCCAGCTGAGTTTCTGCTGTCACAAATGTGAACTAAACATGATTTATCCATATAGTAGAATATTCTGCAACTATAAAAAGCTTCCTTTCTGAAATGGCATGGGAAAGTCTCTAAGATGATGGATAGTGGAAAATGTGTAAGTTTTATTATCTTTTGAGTAGAGAGACAAGGAGGCTCCAGAGGAAAAGTGAGACATTCTAGACAGATGCATAAGAAACTGTAGTACATATGCAGAGCAAGGGGAAGGTGAAGCTTACCAATGTATCCCATCGTGTTAATATTTAAATCTTATTGATGCATTTCCTGCTCAGAAAGTGTAATTTTGGCAGTAGAACTTGTTAGCATTTTAAAGATTTGCTTTTAGAATTATGAGATTCTGGATGATCAGAATGATTAATGAACTACTGTTTCCTTTTCCAAACTTTTAAAAATATAACTTTAAAGACTATTACATGACAAAGAAGAAACCAGTTCTAGAGCAAAAAGGAACAAAAGAGTCCAGACAAGATTTCCATCCCCACATGCCTGGATTTTGTACAACTGCTTTAAACACGTCTCTGGAGAACTCAAGTCCTTGTCTTCCTTATTCTTGTGAATTGCCTTTATGCTACTTTGCTTCTAAAAGCACGTGTTCATCTGGGGAGCTTGTGGACAGAGCAAAAGACTCCTCTAATAGTGGTAGGAGCCATAGCGAACTGTCAAAGCATCGTGACTACAGTGCAGTCTCCCCCAAACTACAGATGAACACTTATAAAACTTCAGTCCCTTGCCCTAGTGTGCAGGGGGCCATTACTACCTCAGAGGCGGTCGGCAGATTTATGCCTAGGACAACACAACTGCAAGAGAGGAAGAGAAGAAGAGACTGTGATCGTGAACTGGGAACTTTTCTTGGAACAAACACAAGCAGTAATGAGGTTGTGATTGGACCTAAGTTACCAGATATACCCACAGTGGATCTGCAAGACGACTCCTTGAATGCAACGGCAAACCTAATTCGGAGTAAACTGAAAGAGGTGAGTCTTTTTTTTTTCTTCTTAATGTAATTTATTTATAGAACCAACAATTAAATAGAAAATTATTTGGAGGAACTAAAGCATTGTAATTACTTGTTTTATATGTATTTTTCTACCTTTATCTTCTAAAATGAATTTGATCAATATCTATTTGACAGTAATTCTTGCTTTAACAAGAATTTAACAATGAACAGATATATGTCAGTGTAGGAACAAAATATGAAACATTTCAGACTATGTTTTAATCAGACTGTGATAGTGGATTCCGGATGTCATCGCTCCTCCCATCCCCATTTAAAGCTCCCTAGGTAATAATAACTTAAGACAAAATTGACGCTTGTAATCAATTTTCTCCTAAATTCAAAGTTACTGAGGATTGCATAAAAGTCAGAATGCTTTCATGATAGATATCTATAAAAGAAGGAATGATTTTGATTAATTAATTTTTGGGAATGGAACTGAGGGCTATGTGTTAGGCAAGCAGTGCATCATCACTGCCACATCCACAGCCACGAGGAGAGAATTTAAAGCCTGAATCTTGGGTTGCTCTATGCTCAGCATTTTATCTGTGAATTACTTGGAGATCAGATTGTCTACTCCTCCATTATTTACATTATTTACCATTTCCTAAACACAAATAAAAGGAAGTTAACATTTGAAGTGGCTTGTGAGAGTTCTTTTTGTGGAGTGGAGATGGGCCTTGCAGAAATCATAGGAAGGGTCGTGAGCATTTTCTTACAGTTAACTCCCAGGCTCAGAGAGTCCATTTTGCCATGTGATTAAGAGAGACTAAGGTGACCTCGTTTCTTTTACGGAGAGTTTTGTTTTCACCTAATTGCTATTATTTGGTAAAGGATGAGAAATTGCTTAAAATAGTGAAAGTGTATGAACATGGTTGTCATGTTTCAGCCTACCCAAGTTTTCAGTGTGTGCCAGTGCATTGCTTCCTTCAGGTGCACTGCTGAGTGTAGATACAGATTCACAGCTGTCTCAGTCAGGGCTGACTGCATTTTTATAGTGTAAAGTCTGCATCCCTCACACAAATAATAGAACAACAAAAAGAAATGCTTCATGTACTTTACCACAACCTCTAGTATTTTTCCATTTCAAATGAAGATGGTCTTATTCTGCTTTTGACTTAATAATTATTTTTGATAATGGAATAATAAGTGTCGTCAGTATCCACCACCCCCGCCCCAGGAAATTGAGGATTATACCATTTTATGGTAATTTTCCCATTTTTTTCATCTCTCACACCAAACACTCTTTCTCTCTAAATTTATCAGATATTACGAATGCTTCAAAATGTAAAGCCAGCTGGGATTGCTGGTGCTCACCCTTTGTCTCGGCACTCAGCAGGTCCGAGTAGACAGATCTCTATAAAGCCAGCCTGGTCTACACGGTGAGCTCCAGGTCAGGCCAGGCCAGTCAAGTTACACAGTGAGACCTGTTTAAAACAAAAACCAAAACCCCAGTAAAACCAGGCTACTTTATCCTTATCCGGCTTGTTTTCTTCATTGTAGCTGTACTGTCTAGAGTGAGGTGAAATCCAGTGTAGTTTCAGTTTGATTTGTTTGAGATGAGATAGCATCCTGTCATGTTCATTTGCATTTCCCTGATGACTAATGATGTTAAACACTTTCCAATATTTATTGGCCATATGTATTTCTTCCTTTGGAGTCTATTCAACTCAACCTATTTATTGTTTAGACAACAAGTTTAGACTTGTTTTTACAGTTTATAACTTTTGCAGTTCTTTATAGAGTCTAGATGTTAACTCATCATTTATATAGTTGGACCAAGATGTCCATTTTGCAGGTTGTCTTTTCTCTTCACTTTTCTGATTAGTCCTGTCACTGTACAGAAGCTCTTCAGCTCAAGTGATGCCTTCAGTGATTCCCAACCTATAGGTCACGACCCCTTGAGAGTCACCAACCCTCTCACAGGGTCACCTAAGACCATCTACATATCAGATATTTACATTACAACTCAGAACAGTAGCAACAAAGATAACTTATGGTTGGGGGTCACCACAACATGAGGAACTTATTGAAGGATCCCAGCATTAGAAGGTTGAGAACCACTGTATTAGTCAGTTTGGGGGTTATTACCTGTTCAATTAGAGTCCATTTCAGAAAATATTTGCCTGTATCTTGAAGTGCTTTTCCTATATTCCTCTGGCAGTTTCAGAGTTTGTTACATAAGGTCTTCAATCATTTTGAATTGATTGTGTGTGTGTGTGTGTGTGTGTGTGTGTGTGTGTGTGTGTGTGTGTGTGTGCGTCACACGCACATGCACAGTAAGAGATGCAGATCAAATACTCATTTTTCTGCATGTGGAAATCCAGTTTTTTTTAGCACCCTTTGTTGAAAAGGTTGTTTTTTTCCTCCAGTGTGTTTTTTGATTCTGTGTTTCTGGATCCTCTGGTCTACTGGTTCTCGTTCTTGTTTTGTCTAGTACTGTGCTGCTTTTGTTACTGTGGCTCTGCAGTGTCATTTGAGATAGGGTATTGTGACATCTCCAGACTTGCTTTCTCTGCCTTGGATTGCTTTAGCCATTCAGGAGTCTGTTCTTCCATATGAATTATAGGACAGTTTTTTTTTCCCCTAGTTTTATGAAGGATGTTTTTCATATTTTGATAGGGATTGTGTTTATTCTCCAGATCACTTTTGGAAATACAGCTGGTTTTACAGTATTAATTCTGCCAGGGCCAGTGAGATGGTTCAGGTAAAGTACTTTCCACAAGAGCGACAGCCTACAATCCCCAGGACCCACATGGTAGGAGGAGAGAACCAGCGCCCACAAGTTTTCCTCTGGCCTTCATACACATGCTGTGGCATGTATGTTCCCTCACAAATAAATGAAGAAATGTCATTTTAAAATTAGCTCTGCCAGGGCTGGAGAGATGGCTAAGTGGTAGAGGCACTTGCTGCCTAACCTGACAACCTGCATTCTGTTCCAGCACCCACTCCTGCAAGTTGGCCTCTGACTTCCACGTGTTAAAGTAATCCTGCCAACCCGTGTATGGGAAAGGTCTTGACATCTTCTAGTATCTCTTTTTCAGTGTCTTTTCTCACATCTTAACATTTTTACTATAGAGGTCTTTGACCTTCTGGTTGAATTTATTCCTGTGTTTGTTTAAATATGTGGTATATATGTGTGTACATATTCATGTATGTGTGTATGTTGCTTCCTCTGCCACTTTCTAACTTTTTCTTAAGACAGGGTCTCTCACTTAACCGGGAGCTCACTGAGTCAGCTAGACTGGCTGCCAGCAGGCTCCTGGGACCCTCTGTGTCTGTTTCCCCAGTGGGAGATTTTAAGTGTGCACTACTACACCTGGCCTTTTTACATGGGGGCTGGAGGTCAGAACTCAGATCTTCACGTTTGCATGGTAAGGACTTGACCAGCTGAGCCGTCTTTCCAACCCCTATTTGGTTTTGTTGTTGTTGTTTATTGTGAATGGGATATTTTTTTCTTGCCAAGTTTATTGCATTATAGAAAAGCTACTTTTGTTTGTTGATTTTTGTATATTTTGATGAAAGTACTTATCATAGTTGAGATTTTTCTGGTCAGATGTTTAGAGTCTTTTCAGTATAGGGTTGTATAATCTGTGAATAGAGGTAATCTGACTCCTTTTCCTGTTTGTATACCTTTCATTTGTTTTTCTTATTGAATGAGAGTGGAAAGAATGGACACCCTTATCTCCATTCCTAATATTAAAAGAAATGTGTTGTTTTCCTTTAATTATCTATTGCGATAAACATGTAATTTCTGTTCTTGGGTCTATGTGCTATATTTATTGATTTGCTTATGTGTAATCTTCCTGGGAATCTTGGAATAAAACCAACTTTGTCATGGTTGCATGATCTTCTTAATGTGTTCTTCAATCTATTTGCAGTGATTTAATTGAGAATTTTTTACTGATCACATCGATCAGAGAAACTGGGGTATAGTTTTCTTGATTGGTGTCTCCTCTATGACTCGTTATGATGATGCTAGCTTCACGGGATGAGTTAGATAATGTTCCCTCCTTACTTTTCTGCTTTTTTGACTAGTTTGAGGGGCCCTTTGTTAGCTCCTCTTAAAGGGTTAGTGGAATTCAGCAGTGAATTCATCTGGGCTTTACTTTTCTAGGGACTTATTGGTGCTTCAAACTTGTTGCTTGACGTGGATATATTTAAATTGTTTCTATCTTCTTGAGTTATTTTAATAGGTCAAATGTGCCTAGGAATTTATCCATTTCTTCTAGATGTTCCAGATTTTTGAAATATGTTTTCAAAGAATTCCCAAATGATTCTCTGAATTTCACTGAAATCTATTGTAACCTTCCTGGTTTTTGTTTGTTTGATTGATTGGTTTGGTGTGTTTGTACTTTCTCTCCTCTCCTTTCTGTCCCTCTCTTAGTGTGTTAATCTTACATTTTCAAGGCCCCAAGTTCTCATTTGGTTGGTTCTATGCATTGTTCTTTAAGACTACATTGTATTCATTTCTGTCCCAACTTTTACTATCTGTTGCTGTCTACTGTTTCTTGATTCTTTTTTCTTTTTAAACTAGGTGATTTCATCTGTGCCAAATTCTCCGGAGAACAAATTGGAAAACATGCCTACAAGTCACCCACAAAAACAAAGAAGAAGAATATAGCTCGGCAGCAGGGAGTTAGTCTTGTCTTTTCTTTCTTTTTTTCTTCTTGAGCCAGGGTCTTACTGTGTAGCATGGAACTAACTATGTAGACCAGGTTGCTTGCTCTTGGGCCTCTGCCCCATGTTTACTGGGATTAAAGATGTGTGCCACCACACCTGGCTAAATGGGTATTTTCTGGGGAGATTCTTTTTTTTTTTTTTATGTTTAGCACATTTAATTAATTAAGATATCTTCTAGTGTTTTAAAGTAAACCATTTTTTTAAATTTCTTTTAAATTGTTTGCAAATGTTTGTTTCCATCCATTTTAGTTCTACACTCAGTGTGGCAGAAACTGCTCTTTTTGATAACTATTAGTTCTTACAGTACAATAGGTAATTTAAGACAAATATGAAAATCTATAAAGGCAATCAGTATCTGATTTTAATTCAAGTATTGAACAATTTGTGTTCAAAACCTAGTAGTAGTCAGGTTGTTTCTGAATACCAGGGTTTCAAAATGAAGGCAATTCTGTAAAGGAAAAATGGTAATAAACTGTTAGAGCAAAGTTTACATTAGAAAGTTACACACTATTGTAGCTTCTGAGAATAATTATATGAACTACAGGGACCTAAAAACTCATCAGTTTTGGGAATTCTAGATTTCTACACTGTCAGCACACCTGTACTTTATTCTGTCAAGGGACTATGCAATTTTGTCTGTGCTATTTCCATTTTCTCTTCTGGGGAAAGTAAGCTGAGAAGCCACCTGCTGTACAGTGTGCTGTGTGCATCCTTTCTCGTCCTCACGGCCTCCGTTAGTGGGTTGGACCGTGTTGTAGGAATAAGGTTTACCTCACTTGCCACACTGTGCTGATCAGCTTTTCAGTGTGGCTTTCAGTGCTGGGCCATGCTACAGGAACCTGCCAACAAGGGGTTAAGTTCTACGTGTATGAGAGATGATTCCATAGATTGTGGTGCTGAAATCTCAGGTAACCGATGTATTAACAGCCTAAGCATGGAGCTGGAAAGAACAAATGCCATCTCGTGCTGGCTGCTCAGGTATGAAGTGCTATGTCTGTCCTTCAGGACCCTGTCAATGCTGTGTGTGATGCTGATGGCAGGCAGAATAAGGAACTTGTTTAGTGGGGACTGAATTGCACTTCTACAAAATGAAAGGGTTTTGGAGATGGAATTGCACTGCTGAAGATGGTTAAGAAGGTAATTTTCAGTGTAGTGTAGTTTGTGACAATCCAGAAACTTCTTATGACCCTCATGGGAGTAGCTGTTACTCAGGTTCTCCATTCATGAGTGCATTCCTGATCTGCTCTATTAGTGTGAGGAGATCGTCTGATTATCCACCTCCAGCAACATTCAGCAACATACACAATGGTGGCCATGATAGGAAAGGAATGCGCATGTGCTGTGTCAAGAAGGGAAGGCGAGAGAGGAGGCAGGAGACATCTTCAGAAGTTCCCAGCAGTAGGGGTCCATAGACCACCCTGTAGTGGAGCTGTCTGCTGGCTGCTCTGTCCTAAATGCTCTCCCCAGTCCATTTTTACTAAGCTGTGTTCAGTCGTTTGTGTGTGTGTTTGTGTTTCACATGTATGTGCTAGGGTGGGTGCCAGCGGTCAGCACTGGTATCATTCCCTAGGAGCCATTCACCTTTTTCCAGAAAGGGTCTCTTAGTGTGGGACCTGGCCCTTGTCAGTTGGGTTAAGCTGGCTAACCAGACGCCCCAGGATCCACTTGCCTTTGCCTTTGAGACTATAAGCACATCCCACCACACCCAGCTTTTCCCGTGGCTGTTGGAAAGTGAACTATGGTTCTCATGCTTATTGGGAAGCCCTTTAGCAATGGAGCTATCTCTCCCACCCAGCAATTACTCTCTTAAAATGAAAAGCTTTCACACATTGGTTGATAGCAATAGGGTTAGAAGAGGTCATGGCTCTAGCACTGTTTCTATTCTTCCTTCAGTGTTCCATTATGGAACAGATCATATACCCTGGTGTTGGTTTGGTAAAGTGTGTTTCTGTACTCCATTGGAATTGTGTGTGGCCAAAGAGGTAACAAGCTAAATCAAAGTCTAATAACCGTAATTACTGAAGTAGTCAGTAATGTCGTATTTAGCCCCAAACTGGAATGAGGCCACAGTGACTTTATGACTGTCTATAATTCATCAATGGGCTGCACCCACAAAGGTCAGAGGCTATCGTGTATTATTTTCTAGTCCTTTAAATCTTTCTTTAATTGGGCTAAGGAGATGGCTCAGAGCATAAAGCACTTGCTTTGAAGCCTGACTGCCTGAGTTCAATTCCCTGGGGCCCACATAGTGGCAGGAGAGAACAGACTCCTACAAATTGTCTTCTGACCTCCACACATGCAGTGTGGCATGCCCTAGATTGGGTTACTAATGCTATGATGAACCATCATGACCAAAAGCAAGTGAGGGAAGGGTTGATTTGGCTTATGCTTCCACATCCATAGTCCATCACTAAAGGAAGTCAGGACAGGAACTCAAACAGGGCAGGAACCTGGAGGCAGGGGCTGATACAGAGGCCATGGAGGAATTCGGTTTACTGGCTTGCTCCTCATGGCTTGCTCAGCCTGCTTTCTTAAAGAACCCAGGACCACCAGCCCAGGGATAGCACCACTGTAATTGAAAAAGCCTGTTCTCTTGCCCCAACTGCTACCTAGACAGACTCCTAACTTGTAACTGATTCCCACGGTGCCTTTTTTACCCTCTAGTTCTACAAAGAAAGGAAAGAGAAATCACTGCTCTTGCAGGCAGCCTTTAAAGATAGAGAGAAAGAGAAACACACTGCCCCTTTTGTCTGTCCTTAGCTTGGATAACAGAACCACAGAGAGAACTAGCTGAACTGAACTAATATCTTTCAAGCCATCCCACCACCTGCCAACTCCAACTGCCAGCACTCTCCTCTGTAACCTAAGCAAAGTTCCCACAAGTCCAAGGTGCATGTAACCATAAGGAGAACTGCACAGGACAGAAGACTTCTTGACCAAGCGTCCTGCTACACACCACCTACAATGGGCTGGGACCTCCCCAACCAATCACTAACTTGCAACTTGATCTTATGGAGGCATTTTCTCTACTGAGGTTTCCTCCTTTCAAACTGTCGCAAAACTAGCCAGCACAGTTGATCCCTGGTCAACTTGACATACAAGCATATCACTGTTGAGCTATGACTTTTTCTTTTTCATCCACAAGATCACACATGAATATCAAACATTACAATATAAACTTTCCAAATTTAGAAATTTAGCTCTTTAAAATATTCAGTATCTTTTTAAACCCAAAGTCTTTGTAAAATTCCAAAATCTTTTTAAAAGTTCAGAGTCTCTCAACTGTGGGTTCTTGTAAAATCAAAATTAAGTTAAACACTTTCTTACTTCAAGAGGGAAGAACCATGGCACTGTCATAACAAAGCAAAACAACCTCCAACTGTGTAAAAATTCAGTGTCCAATATCTGGGATTCACTCATTATTCACTTATCTTCTGGGCTCCTCTAAAGGGCTGGGTCACTTTTCTGGCTCTGCCCTCTGAAACACACACACACACACACACACACACACACACACACACACACACACACACACACCCTTGTCTTCCAGGCTCCAGCTGGCTCCACTCCATAACTGCTGCTGTCCTTGGTGGTCATCCTGTGGTACTGCCATCTCCAAAATGCTGGAATCTTCTGTGCAACTGGGCTATACTTTCACCAGTAGCTTCTCCTGGACTCTCATCATGGTGTCAAGTCTCAACATCTCTTCTTGACCCCTTCAATCCTGGGCCTTCAACTTCTACTGAAGCTGCACCTTCTCCAGTGCCTTTCCTGTCTCTCCGAGTGCCAAGCCTCAGCTGCTGTCCATGATCCTTCATGCCTTCAAAACCAGTACCACCTGGGTGACTCTTCCACTACCCAAGTTCATCTATCAGCACAAGGTACAACCAAGCTTCTGGGTACTGATTCTGAGGAAACACTTCACCAAGCTTTGAATACTTAGTGGATTTTCTAGCCCAAAATTCCAACATCCTTCCACAATCCTCACCAAAACAGTATGGTCATGTTACAGCAATATCCCATGAACTAGATACCAAGTATTGAGCTAGTTAGGGTTACTATTGGTGTGATGAAACACCATGACCAAAAGCAAATTGAAGAGGAAAGGGTTTATTTGGATTATGCTTGCTTTTATCCATGTCCATCACTGAAAGAAATCAGGACAGGAACTCAGGGCAGGAACCCGGAGGCAGGAGATGATGCAGAGGCCATGGAGGAGAGCTGTTTACTGGCTTGCTCAGCCTGCTTCCTTATAGAGCCCAGGACCACCAGCCCAGGGATGACACCACCTACAATGGCTGGGTCCTCCTCCATCAACCACTAACTAAGAAATGCCACACAACCAGATATGCTGGAGGCATTTCTCAGCTGGGATTCCTTCTATCAGATGACTTTAGTTTGTGTCAAGTTGACACCAAGAATAGCCAGCACATGACATGTGTACCATACACACAAAAATAAATGTTACACAATTTTAATGAAAATTCCCTCACCCACTTTAACTTTTAGTATTTATAAATCTACCTTTGCTTCTGGTAGACATGGTCCAAACACCTCCAACAAAAGTTTGTCTTTTCTCACTGCTTTTTCAAAGTCTGAGAAAGAGATCTTGCCATCGTTGTCATGATCCTAGAAAGAAAATTTCATAAATGATACAGTCATCTTTAATTTTGCAATGGAACACTAGCTATCTAGACTGCTAAGCAAAACTATATGAACTATAGGTTTATATTCCTGAAGACATTACTTATACAAATCTGGGTATTTATTAATAGAAGACACTTCTTATTCTAACCCAAGTGACCTTAGCTATACACAATGCAGCCCTGTTAAATAACACAATGGAACTGGGGAATAATTCAAAACATTGGGGGAGTTATATTAACATACTACCCCTTTTGCAATTAAGTAAGTGTAATATGACTCAAAGGCTTCTTGTTGGGGAGTGCTTCAAGTAGAAAGGATAGCCATTAAAGGCAAGGCACCTGCAGTCATCACATAGCCGTCCAGGCTAGGTCAGAGTCACGGAATGGAGCTGCACGATCTGAGGAAGGAGGGAGGTATGGGGAGCAGGCACAGAAGTTCTGTCCACCTGAATCACAGTAGAAAGCAGGAGCCTAAGTCAGTAAAGTGCTCTGGAAAAGGCTCATGAGAGGTTACGTATGTTATGCAGAGTCCAGGCAGAGGGACTCTGGATTATTTATGCCTTACACTGCTGCTTCAGACTGGATTAGATAGGATGTCCTTTCTGCACAGAACTTTAGAATCTAATCTAGAGGAAAGTGTGAGTGGCCATCAGAATAAGATATATTCCATAAACATCTCCTTTCCAGAAAGGAATTTGGGAACATCATGTTGAAGAAGGCATCTGCACTGGGCCTGAACAGCTAGAGAGTATTTCTAAAAAGCATTCTCTGCATGGTCAGAAGCTGAACTGTACACTCTCTGTCTTCTCTTTCTTTTTCCTTTCTCTCCTGCTCTCTCTGTCTCCTCTCTGCCCCCTCTCCCCCCTCTCTCTCCCCCTCCCTCCATCTCTCTCCCTCTCTGTATGTGTCTGTGACAGAGTCTCACAGTGTGCTCCTAGCTGGTGTTGAACTTGCAATCCTTCAGACATCTAAATGCAGGGATTGCAAACGTGCATTACCAGGCCTGGCTGTTTCTTCTCTGACCCTCTGAGTAATGTCAGCGAGTTTGTTGGAGCTGCCCTGGATTCACAAATCCTCACTCCATACAGTTTAGAGTCCTTGTAAGAAAAGAGTGGACATGACTGTTTCTGTAACAAGGAGCTACCATGTAAGGCTTTATTGCAAGATGAATTCTTCACCACAATTTTGGTGTTTCCATTTTCCTCATCTGCAAAATGGAGATAATAGTTCTGGGGGTAGAAAGACTAATATAGGGGGCTGGAGACATGGCTCAGCGATTAGGAGCACTGACTGCTCCTCTAGAGGTTCTGAGTTCAATTCCCAACAGCCACATGGTGGCTCACAATCATCTACATTGGAGTCAGATGCCCTCTTCTGGCATGCAGGTGTACATGCAGACAGAACAATCACATAAATAAAATAAATAAAAAGATGAGCGCTGGCATGTGCTCTGAAGGAGAAAGAAAAGGGAAAGAAGGACTACTATAGAGGACTCTGAAAGGTCTACTGTACAGTGACCACTCTATAAGGGTCAAATACTTTCTATTATTGTTATTTTGCTGAAATGAGTATTAAGATAGATTGAAAGACTGGGGTCATGAAGGCAAAAAGTAGCCCACAATTTTACATCCATGGAATCTAGCCTCCTCCCAAATTATTAAGGCTTTACTGATAGGAATGCATTTGAAAATAATTAAAGTAACATTTATTACATAACGATTATCTAGTTGCCGGACCATTCCATGTATCTTGAGCATCCACTTTTAGCAAGGCATGGTTCTACCTGGTGGGTAGAGTGGAAAAGGCCAGTGAGAGCAGCCCATGGGGAAGCTCCCTTTGCTGAGGAGAAGCCGTCATCATTGCTTCCGGACACAGCAGCTACTTGCTAGAATGCAGTGCACGGCCACGCCCACACTTACCATTTTCTTCAGGCATAAGTCTACCAATTCCTTTATTCCTTCATCGTTCTCTTCTTCAGGAGACTGCTGGGAGAGACTGTTCTTCAACAGCTCAAAAATTTTTTCCCGGGAAATATAACCATCTCCACTTAAATAGTAAACTTCAAAACAGACTTTAGCAAGCACAGGAATCAAAAGTTGAACAAAGAAAATATTGTTAGTTGTTTCAGCGTCAGACAAGAAAGGGTAAATACACAATTACAGATCTAGTCCACTATGTGGCAGAGGTTTTATAGTAAAGTAAAATTTCTTTCCACGGGATTAAATCCCCCTTTAGGTGAAAGAACAGCTCTTGCATTTTGGGTTTGAAAATGGTATCAAGCTGTAATGAAGTGGATTTTTAAAAACCTACTTTTGTATACTTGCATATGTTTGTGTATATAAGTGTGTGGTATGTTTGCATTCTCAGCTTATAGACTATAAAAATGAAGCACCCTTTACTGCTTCCTTGGAAGAAGACTTTCCCCTAGTGCATTTAGACAGTGAGTACAATCATCTCTCTCTATGCATTCAATGGGCCCACTTGCCCTGTCTGCAAGCCTCTCCCTGGAGAGCAACTTCCATGCCTTCCATCTCAGATCCATTACTTGTGCCCTGGGAATGCAGAAGTGAAGTAGCTTCCCTGGTATCTATTAATAGCCTAGTTCAATGTTTTGGCAAAAATCAGGAATAAACCCAAGCGTCAGATGAGTTGGGTATCTCTGTTAAATGTCTCAGTCCACAGCATATCATACGAGTTGAAGAACAAGCGTACTGCAGAAAACAGTGTTCCCCCAAATGAACTTCTCCTACAATGTGTAAGAAGCATGTTAGGAAGTGGGATTAGAGAAGAAACATCTTCCTCTGCGTGATGCTATTTAATCGTACAACTTATTCAGTGCCACAACCATGATCACCGGGGATTACTGTCCCACAGGGACTGGCATCCGTGACACGGCTTTCTACTTCTCAGGAGACTTATATAAGAGCCCTGTATGGTTGGGGGAGGGGGAGTGGAGTGGGAGAGGGTTAGAGGGTTTGCTTTAAAATGTGTATGGCCCTGGACCCAACACCCAGCTCTGCAATCCCAAACATTGTAGTGTGGGAACTATCCATGAAATAGCGAATGGGAAGAGAGCTACAAAGAGCACACAATTACTGAAGGTCAGAGAAGTTTGGTTATTTAAAATGCTTCTATAAAAATGTTAATGCGTCTTTAGCATAGAAATATTTTTTTAGTATAAAGTTTATGTGTATATGTCTCTGTGAGTATATGCCATGTGCACTTTGCCAAGAAGTTTTTTTGTACTGTGCAGTAGTAACATGCCGCTTTGACTTCTGGGAACAGCTTGGGGAGGGGCGCTATTTAAGAGAGTGTGTCAGTTGGGAAAAGGTGATTGGTGTTAGGGGAGACAGTGAGCTGACAGTAAGCTCCAGAAGCTGATGACAGGGAAGGCAGGCAGAAACAAGGCTCAGATAAAGACAGTTAGTTCCAGAGAATAAGAAAGAAGGCAGACAGTTGCTGGGAAGCCTTAAACAGAGGAGAGTCATTGAGATAACTGGAAAAGCAGTGAGTTAGTTAGTTAGTGAGTAATGGGATAGATGATTTTAGAAGTTAGTCCAGTTCTCCATGTTTAAAAAGATTAAGACAGCCAGAAAGGGCTCTAAAGAATTCTTCTCTCTGTTTTCCTAACCTTTTATAGCTAAAGGGTTTCTTTTAAAAGTTACATGTTAGGAATCTTTCTTAGTAACAGCCAACAGCTGGGAGAAAGAACAGGAGTGCGGAGTCAAGTTCGCCCAGCGTCGAAAAACAGCAACATGTGAAGAATCATATACATTTGTGCTTGCTGGTGTCTGCAGAGGCCAGAAGAGGGTATTGAATCCCATGGAGCCAGATAGATTCCAGGCAGTTGTGGGCCACCCAGCATGGTGGGTCCACATTAGGTCCCCTGGGAAAGCAGCAAGCACTCCTGTTCCCTCTGTCCTCCAGCCATCTTCTTTTTCAATGTCCCAAAGCAAAATTCAAGTGAAAAGCAAAAAGAGATGCAAATTTGCTCAACTACAAAGAACTTTGCAGTCTTTTCTTATGCAAATGAATACTTTAAGCAGTTTGTTTCCCTGAAAACTGGTGTCTAAAATGGTTTTTATTCTGTTTCCAAGATTCTTCACAGGAAGTCCCAACAGCCGGAGGAAATCACAGGAAATGGACGTTACCCTGGGGTGGGGGTGGGGTGGGGGGCTGACCAGAGCTATTGCTGTGTAGAACTGTGGATCAGAACAAGATCTCCAGTGGAGGGGGATATTAATGTTTGGGCTGTTGGGTGTCTTGAGCTTCTCCCTTGCTCTCTTAGTGTATTGCACATTTTCTTCAGTGAAAAGACAACAAATGACCCCAAAGTAACATATGCATGACCCCTACGTCAAGGCCTATTCCTGCTGAGCCCAGAGACAGGCTCAGAAACCTTAGCCTTGTCATCTGATCAGAGTTACAGCCTGACCCTTGGTGGCTGTTCTTAATCTGGCTGAGAGCCAAACACCCTCCCTAATGACAGCTGAGCATTACAGACTCAGTAAAGGAAATGGGACGCAACTAAGTCCCCCAATTCATCTTTTGTGGGATTTTTTTTTTTACCTTTTTAACACTTATGCATGCGTGTATGTATGTATGTATGCATGCAAGTATGAGTTTATCGTGTATGCTCATGAATGTCAGGGAGTAGCTTTCAGGAACTGGTTCTTTCCTACCATGTAGGTTCTGGGAATGTTACTCAGGTTGTCTGACTTGGTGGCTAGCACCCTTACCTGATGAACCATCTAGCTGGCCCTTTAAATCTGTTTGAGCTGTCATGAGGCATTTTTGCAAGGTTGTTTAGAGAACGCCGATTTCATATTTTTAAATATATAAGCCTTCACTTGTGAACAAACGTTCCTGGAAAGAAGCTATGTCACAAAGGCTGATCAATGAGAACTTCAGTAATTTTGGAATGTTTTGGGGTCTAGAACCTAATTACAAATTATCTTGGGCTGTCTTTAGCCCCTTTAAATGGCCACTTACTTTCCACTGATGTAAGTGACCTAACAGCCTGGTGACGATTAGGTGAACCCTTTGGGGTGTTCCCACCAGCCCAGAAGCTGGTGATGTCATCAGATAGCATGCGAGACCTGTGACATGCGAGGCCTGCCCTGCTGCGATCACTTGCTTAATGTTGTTAGCACCATATTTTAAAAGTGTTTCGATTTATGACTCTGTTGTTTTGTTATTACGAAAACTTCACGAAACCGCTGTTCCAATGGAATGTAGAATTTGGGTAAACCCGAATCTATGTTCCCAGGCTGTGGTCACTCCTAGTTAGCTCCAGAATAAACTCTTGTCCCTTTTGGGATGACAGCTCTGTTACTGCATCAGCACACGAAACGCAGAATTGATGGGTGTTATCACTAAGTGGTCCCTTCTTACATTGTATCTTTTCTTCAAATGTCCCTCGGAGAAACACAGATAATCCTTTAATCCACTCTCGTACATTTATATAGTTATCACCGTCTTTGTCAAATACAAAGAACACTGAAAAGGAAAGGAATGTGTAAGTGTATTATAATTGTAATTGTTTTATAATGTCTCCCCCTACCAATCTCCCATGTTTAGATAGGAAATTCTTTCCTTACAGATCGAGGGCGAAATGGTTTTGGTGCTATCTTTTGAAATAATCAAAATTATTGGGAATGTGGGGTTTTTTTTTCCTATAGTTTTAAAGCAGAAGAGTCATTCCACACAATGAGCAATAATGATCTTCATTTGTGATGGGTTGGCTTTTTTTTTTTTTTTTCATTTTTGATGTTTTGTATAGTTGCTAGTGCCAACAAAATCCATGGAGCTAATTAATGATATAATTTTAATTTTCAAAGCTAAAAAGTGGTGGAAAAATCTATAGAGTTTCCACAATATCTCAAAGCAAATTACTAGTGTTAAACATAGTTTTTAAGTCTTATGTATGTATGTATTTATTTAATGTGTGTGAGAGAGAGACACAGGGAGGGAGAAAAAGAGTGAGAGAGTCAAAGGACAGGCTTGTGAACTGGGTCTCCCTCACTTTAGGATGGTTCTGGGGATCACAACCAGGCTGCCAGACTTGAGCAAATGCTTTTACCTGCTGAGCCACCTTGCCAGTCCAATTTTTAAAGTTACCAATGAAATTTTATTATCCTATAGAAAAAACTCAAATGTTATTTGTTCTTTGGAGATGGGGAGTGTGATTAAAAACCCTAAGTTGTTTATCCATTAAAAAAAAAACACTGCTTGATGCCTCAGTTCAGGGCTGATTGTTTCTCAATTTCCCTGCTATGAGCTACAGAGTTCCCAGTGGGTTTGTACTAACAGCCACCCTCACAATCGCCCTGGGTACCGTTTGCCGCACTCTCCTATCAAAATTACTCCCTTCTAGTTTGGCGTTGAAAGAAAACTCAGTCCCATGAAAAGGTCACACAGACCGATTCAGTTTTTGGTTGGTACATTTTGGTTTGTTGTGACTCCTTACCCCTGTTCATCAACATGTCATCAGTCATCCCAAATATGTTGTGCAGGATCCCCCGAAATACATTGCGGTCCAGCCGGGCATCAGCAAGCTTTCCATCAGGTCTTTCCGCCAAGCTATAGAAAAGGCGTATGAGATTTTCAATTTCACTTTTCTTGACTGTAAAATGAAAAGACAAAGAAGATGTATATTTAATCACTGAATCATTCCATGCAGTCGCAACTATTTAGTTCTTACGATGCCAGATGGCCACATAAGATACGAATTTGTTACTGAGGAGCCCGTGCTGTTTGGTATCTACTAGATCTGCAGGCTTCAAACTGGAAATTTGGAATGTGCACGTGTGGCTCACTCTCTAGACTTAGTGATGTTCAGACATGCGCAAGTGACTGCGGTGAAGTCCAAATGGGAACAGGCGTTCGACCTGGGGTTGGGGACACTACACTTTAAGCATCTGGACTCTGTTTCCATTTCTTTATTAAGTTTTATTTTGGTTTTATGTGTATGTATATGGGTGTCTTCCTGGCATGCATATCTGTATGTAGAGTGAAGCTTTGCCAGGGCAAAGGCCCTCTCCTGTGTGGTTGTATGCCACTTGGACTTCTGGGAAAATTTGGAGGGATAAAAGAGGGCAGTTGAAGGCAGTGTGACAGTTACAGGAGTTACAAGCTAAGAATTAGAGCTAAGAGTTGCTGCATGACAGGGAAAGAGAGCACAAAAGCAGATGATAGAGAAGCAGGCAGACATAAAGCTGATAGAGAAGCAGGCAGAAATAAGGACAGATAAAATTAACTAACTGGGTTAAAGTTACAATTTAGATCTTCTCAGTAACTGCCGTGCTGGAAGAAGCTGAACCAGAGTGGGAGTTAGTTCAGAGTTAGGTCAGTTCCCCAGACACAGACAGATTAAGACAGCCAGAAAAGGGCTGTAAAGGTTTCTCTTTCTTTCCTATCCTTTCATTTCCTTCCTAACCCTATGAGCTAACTGAAAATTTAAAGATTACAAGTTAGAAATCTAGCAGCCGGGAGCAAGTAGCAAGTGAGAGAAAAATTGTTACATTTTAGATATATTTTAAATACGTTCTGAGCCCAGATCCACACCCTCTGTTTTAAAAATACCCTTTACATTTTGAAAGGCATTTACAAAACCTTATCTACAAAACCAACATTTTTTATTATTTTAAAAACATCTGCACGTGTGCATTGCTCTTGGAGGCTAGAAGAAGGCATGGGATCCTCAGGGATTGGCGGTCAGATGATTGTGAACCACTGTTTGAACCGAGCCTGGGTCCTCTGCACGGGCAGCAAATGCTCTTCAACACCAGAACATCTCTGCACTCCCTTTCCCATTTCCTATCCTAAACTGGTGACCCAAGGACCCCTCGGTGACCTCTCTGCTAACAGCTGGATGTTGTCCCCGGTGAGCTCAGATTCTTCAGTCTCTTGAATGTCTAATTCTGTGACTCAGCAGCTACTTTCGAGAACTGAAGTGAGGGCTGTTTGCCATTTTTGTTTTCCTTTTTTCTTGATCCCTTCCTCCTGTTTGTGGAGGAAGGTGAGGAGAAAGAGAAAGAAAGAACCATTCTCATACTATTTTTGGAATAGTTTTAGGATGCCCACAAGAAAGCAGTCAATGTATGGCAAATATTCAGTTTACAGCATACGGGGTTCAATGTGGTTTGATGAATGTAGTAGTTCTTACGGTGGTGACTGGTAATTTGGAGAATAAGCAATTTCAAAGTTGCCTGATGACATTTATTTTTGGAGCAAATTAAGATCTGCATGTGCTCATTGCTGTCTGGCAGAGCCATCAGGGGGCAGAGTTTTTGTATCAGTGAAACACCAGAGGAGCTTCTGTGTCAATGAAAACCCCTGAGATCAGATGATGAGGTTCCGCTGTCCAGAATGGCACTTGCCATGGCAGGTATTCTCTCTGCTGAAGTCTGGCAGGGTTTGCAGATCTGAAACCGTCTCCTTGTCTTTGTCACTGAGCAACACTGTTGGTGTACTGCTACAAGACATCATTTCATAACACATCTCCCGTCCTCTAGCTCTCCATTCTTTCCATCTCTCCCCTTCCGCAGGGTTCCCTGAGCCTAGAACAGGGGGACATAGATGGCCCATTTGGGGCTGAGCATTCTATCAGCCCTGATTTCAGCATGTCGACCAGTTAAAAATCTCTACATGAGCTGCCGCTGCCCGTTGCAATTAAGTTTTTTCGAATGAAGACCAAGAGCAGCACTAATTCTATGCAAATACAAGAATATAGAAAGTGGTTTGACCATGTCCACCTAGTAAAATGACAGTAGTGGGTTCCCTTTAGGTCTTATGAGCGTCCTGCTGCCAGCTCTTGATCAGGTTACAGCACCGGGCGCGTGTCCCATACTCTGGAGCAGGCCTCGGATGCAATTCACAAATGGTTACCCTCAAAACATCCATGCCACCAGTGGACACATCTTGTCAGGTTGGTTGTTATTGTAGCTCTTAGTGTTCACAGCTAGCCAGCAGGAAGGTGGCATCTAGATATTCTAGCTTGATTTCTCTAAGTTCTGTGACCAAAGTGCATGATATCTTCAGCAATGGGGTCTTTGTTGTTGTTGTTGTTATTTGAGACAGGGTTTCTCTGTTGTAACTCTGGCTGTCCTGGAACTCACTCTGTAGACCAGGCTGGCCTCGAACTCATAAGAGATCTGCCTGCCTCTGCTTCCTGAGTGCTGGGATTAAAAGTGTGTGCTACCTCCACCAGGCAGCAACAGGGTCTTGCCACCAAATTCTGGAGGAAAGCCAAGAGCAATGGCAGTAGCAAGTATTGCTTTGGGGCCTTTCTAGCCAACAGCTCAAGAGAAGTATGCCACTTCTGGCACTGGGATTCTTGTTAAATAGCATAAGGCTTCTGGGAGGGCATCTTCAGTCATTACCCATACTAGGGCAGACTTTTTCGTGAGATAGATGCCTTTGAGTCATCCATGCTCCTGTCAGATCCCTTACCCATATAACTGTAAATAAACTCACTGGTTCACCAAGCCTGACTTGGGTGGAATTGTTTCTTTGGTGTGCTGTAGATACCCTGTCCGTACTGTATAAGTGTCTCATCAAGAAAAATTACACATTAAGTTGGCAGGATTGAGAAACAACTAGGAGATCAGTTTAATTTCTAAATTGTGTTAGCTGAAGGGGGAAAGACCCACCTATTCCACTGGTGAGGTCCTGACCTATATAAAAAGGGTGAGCTGAGCCCCAGCATTCATCTCTTTGCTTCCCAACTGACTATAGGTGCCATGTGACCAGTTGGCTCACAGGCTTGCTATGATGGAGTGCCCCCTTATACTGTGAGCGAGCCAAGATACATTCTTCCATTCATGCATTGCTTTTGTTGGGTATTTATCCTGAGAAAAGCACTGCAGTGGCCACAGGTTGGGCCATACAGGGGATGCGCCGTCCAGAGGAAGGAATCCTAAACAGTGTCTTCTGATGTGGATGTTTTATGGGTGCCTAAGTTGGAATTCTTTTCCCTCGAGCTTATGATCCTCTTAGCTTAGCCTTCCAAGTGCTGTGGTGACAGGTGGCACTGCTACACCCAGCTGGAGTCAGTGTTAAATAATTTAGTAATTCATCAGTTTGGACATGTTTTGAAGATTTCAGATCTACATGATAGGTGCAAAGGACAGTGCAGAGTTCTCTTCCTATATCCTTTTCATGCAGTTTCTAATGTCTATATGTAAACATCCTACCCTCTAATGTATCATGGTATTAGGAAGTGGGGCCTCTGTGAAGTGATTGTGCCTGGTACCCCTATAAAACAAGATGCCAGTAACCTACCAGCCAGAAAGTGGGGCATTCAGTCTGCCTTGATATGGACTTGCCAGATTCCAGAACTGTAAATGGCCAATTTCCAGGCTCACCTTGTATTATCCCTTTATCACCCTCTGCCCAGTGAGTTCTGGTTCTTTTACTGGAGAAAGCAGCAGTGATTACTGCTATTGTAGCACAGCTTCTAAACTTTCCACGCAGAAGGAACTATGTATACAAACTATGCACGCGTTGGAGTGTTAGTTCGTCTCACAAATGCCGGGAGGTGGCCTTGCTATAAGTCTGAGTCAGTTTTATTAAAAACTCATGAACATCAGGAACCAAGGATTTGGATCCATCAGGGCAAACACTATTAAACTTTTTCTTCCCATTGCAGCAAAAATGCAGTTCATAGTGTCTCTCTGGCTTTTGGCAAGACACCTGACAAAATATCTTGAGGGATAAAGAAAATGCAGGTTTGAAAGTTAGAAACACACAACTAAATGAAACTCAGATTCTAAAGTTGCTGGCTGACATCAGTGTAAGCTGATTGTCACTGGTGTCCAGCGCGACGGCGGGTTCCCAGATGTTTATGTAACAGACGATACGCACAGCAGCCGCCTGTGAAGTGGTGCACCTGTCAAGTGTGGATGCTAAAAAGGCCACGTAACACAAAAATGATTAGAAATAGCTTTAAAATCTCCATCTCACTCTAATATTGGAGTGAAAAGTTTGAATAGTCAGTCCCTCTTCTAAAGATGTACTACACCTAGGTGGTAGTAGCACCTCTGCATAGACTTTTGTTATACTGATAGTATAGATCCTTTATTATTTTCAAATTTTTGTTTGTTTCTTGTAGCTCAGGCTTGCCTTGAGCTCCTTATAGTTGAGGATGATCCGAACTCCTGATCCCCCAGTCTATGTTCTGCTAGGGATCGAACCCAGGGCCTCACCTTAGCTTAGCCTAGCAGGCACCTTGCAAAGCTTTATCCCCTCTCCACAATCTCCTATTATACTTGAAGTAAGAGGTACATAGGCAGTCCAGAACTGTGAGCCCAGCGCATGATGCCCTATGAGAATGTAATTTGCACAGTCATGAAGCCTGCATTCAGAGGTAATTCTTTGTCTCCATGCCTAGATTAAGAGACTATACTTGGGAAAGGAATTAGAATCATCCATCTTTAACACGGGACCACCCACTTCTGACATGTTCATATCTGTGTTGTTCAATTTGATAGCAATCATGCATGTGTGGACACCGACTCCTGAAAAGTGGCTAGTGTGTTGAAGAAAACTTAAATGCAATCATTTACAATGGTCATATATAACTGGTGCTTACTATACTGGACAGTGCACCCACGGAAAGTAGTTCAAAATAATAGACAAAATTTATAGACTGTAGAAAACAAAGCATTTTAGATTGATTTGAGAAAAAAAAAGGGGAGGCAACAGTTGTGTTGTAAAAGAATTTCCCTTGAGGGGTCACCAGTTTCCTGAGGGTCTGAGAGTCACTTAGTGTAGTGGTTGTTGACCACAGAGGCCTTCAGTCATGAGGCCATAAATTCTAAAGTTCCCTCTAAGAAGCTCGAAACCAAAGCCTAGGAAACTTCCTGTCATATGGACCTAGAACGTTGCACACCAAGAAAGACAACAAAGACACAAGTTCTCTTAAGAAGCCTAAGGTAAACCAAACTGTACACACCCATATGAGGGCACGATACAGAACACAGACACCTATGGTGATCTGCAGGGAAGGCTAGAGAATGACAATCATTCTCGCAAAAGCTAAGAGTCTGACTGCCTGCACAGACTCTTCGTCACATCAGAAAAGTCACTGTGACTGTAGATGGCTTAGTCTTAAGGGTTGGTTCTCCATCAGTGAACATCACCCACCACATTGGATTTGTGATCTAAGTGTAAAAATAGGCAGCGAACTAGACCAAGGCAGAGCACTGAGGACACAGCTATGCTTAAACCATTCAGGGTCTGAGTATTTTGAGCACAACTGAAGAATTAATGTCAAAACTTGAATAAGGAAATAACAGCAGCAATTCATTCCTCTTTTTAAACAGTATTTTTGCAAGTCTAGATACAAGACATGGTGTTGATCAATTATTATAAATTTGTATCTGTGTAACTGATTTCAAGTAACAAATTATGGTATTAATAAACACATGGGTAGCAAACACTGTTAAAATAATCTCATTAGGATGAGGAATTTAGATTTTAAATGCATGCACATTCCCTTTTTAGTGTTACAAAACAGCCTCTGTTAAGTAGAAATTGAGCTAGGCCATATAATGGTGGTACATGCCTTTAATCCAGCACTCGGGAGGCAGAGGCAGGCAGGTTTGATGCCAGCCTGGGCGAGTTCCGGGACAGCCAGAGCTACACACAGAGAAATCCTGGGGTGGGGGTGGGGGCCAGCAGCAAGAATTGGAGTAGGAGAGGTAAATGCTTGCTGAACAGGACCTGAGTTTGGATCCCCACTGTAAAGTGTGGCAGGGACTGTCCTGGCATTGGAGGGAGAGACAGATCCCTGTAGTCAAACTGGTGAACTCCAGGTTTAGTTCAATAAGACTGTCTTAAAAACAAACAACCTCTACTTTAGAGTTGAGCAAGACACCAGATATTCATGAACCTGTCCCCACAACGCTACATATACCTCATGTGTGTGTGTGAATGCACGTGCGTGCCATATGCACACACACAAGCAGGCAATAATCGGTATTGTACTCATTACTAAATTTACAAAACTTTAAGAATTATCTAAGAAATAATAGCAGGCTGGTAAAAGAGGCCTACAAGTGCTTGAGAGATGCAGGTATCTCCTAGCTCAATTTGAGTAAGAGAGCTAGGTCAAGCTTATCTAAGTCTTAAATGTTGTGGCCACCTGAAGCCCCAAGGGAGATAGAAGTGTCCCAGACTGGCTGAAGTGAAATAACACCAATGCCTAACAGACTGAATATTACCAGTCAGGATTATCTGTACTTATATCTGAGAAACAGAACTCTCAGGATTGCAGCAAAAGTTTCAGGACAAAGATTAACAAAATCAATCTATTAAATTCAGTTTACAGTCTAACACCTGTCACATGGAATGGAAAGCACCACTTTTTTCCCTGTGTGTGGGTACACAATCATGCCACAGTGTGTGAGTGGAGGTTAGGACAACTAAGAAAAACTTTTGAAGACTCAGTTTCCTCCTTCCACATGGGTTTTGGGCACCAAACTCAGGTTGTCAGGCATGCATCTTCCAGCATCAAGTTCCTTTACCCAGAGCCACCTTGCTACCCCCACCATAAATTTTGTTATGGTATGTAGTTTGTATTTTTAAAATTTGTTACTGTGTATGTGTACAAGCATGTGTGGTGGTCAAAGAACTTTGGGGAATCTTTTCTCTTCCCATATGTTCCAGGAATCAAATTCAGGCTGTCCTGGGACTCGCTCTGTAGTCCAGGCTGGCTTCGAACTCACAGAGATCCACCTGCCTCTGCCTCCCAAGTGCTGAGATTAAGGTGCACCACCACTGCCTGCAGTGTATTGTTGAGGAACATTTAATCTTTTAACCCAGCAGCATGGCTGCTCTAGCAAAGGATCACATTGAAAGGCCTGTGTGATAGCTAGGAAGGAATCACATTCAGAGGCTGGTGTGATCTGGATGGAATGCAGAAATGTTAGGCTAATCCTATCCTGTTTGTGCTAATGCTAGGTGAAAGGGATTATCCCAAACTGATGTTGAATCAGAGTGAAGTCAGACTGAGTCAGAGTGAGGAAACACCCAACTCTCAGGATAAAAAAGTAGGCTCTCAGCTCTCAGCTCCTAGGCAGCTCAGCTCAGTTCAGAGAAGGAAGTTCAGAAATGAGTCAGAATTATTCAGCCAGGCAGTTAGAGTGTAGTCAGCTCACACACAGTTCAGAAGAAGCTGAGAAGAGCAGGGCCAGTCCAGAATAAGCAGAGAGAAAGCAGGGAGTCAGAAGCAGTTTACTATTTACAATTTGGAGTTCACAATACAAACCAGAGTGAAAAGAGGTAGTTCAGAAGATAGCTAGTCAGAGTGAGCTCTGTCAGCAGCAAGTCTTGGTGGCTGAAGCCTTCTAGGTCAGGCTAAAGATTAGATGGTATGGAGGCTGAAACCCTCTAGGATGGAGGATTGAATTGGCAAAAAAATAAACTATCTTTTGCCATGAACTCACGAGAAGAATAAATAAACCAACATTTACATTTATACTTAAATGTGTTTCTATTAGTTCCCTGAAGTACAGCAATCCGCAACTGAGCTTTGTGTCAGGAACCATAGGGAACTGATCAAAATAAACACTTAAAAAGCCTTAAAACAGAATAAAATCTGTGCTTGGTTGGCAGGTAACTATCCTGAATTTATGACATTCTCAAAACACTCTCCTTGCATGGCAAATGTGTCAGGATACCCGATGGCTTTAATGTTTCTAAGACCAAGTGTAACTTTTAAAGTAATTTATTATTTTGTGTGGTGTGCAGGTCCAGATCAGCTTTTTAACTCAGCTCTCATGGCCCCAGACTGGACTCAGGTTACAAGGCTTATGTGGCAAGCCTTACATACCAAGCCATCTCTCCAGCCCTCACTACCACCACCCATTTTTTTGAGAAAGGGTCTAAGACCCTAGTAACTATGTAGCCCCATCTGGACAGGAACTTGCTATGTAGACCACCCTGGCCTCAAACTCAGAGACACACCTGCTTCTGCCTCCTGACTGCTAGGATTTAAGGCATATGCCACCATGGGTAGCTCTTAATTTATTTTTAATAACCAAAAATACTAGAAATGGACTCAATGTGTGGTTACGAAGCATTCATTAATGTATCATGAGGAAGTCCCTTGACTAATCCATCACTGAATCAAGGTGTGAGGCTTGCTTAGTACTTACGACTCTTGACAGTTTTACTGATGGAGTCCACCAGTTTCTTCAGCGCCCTTTGTTCCATTTGAGAGTGGGTTTAGCACACTGCCTTCCTAAATAGTGCACTTCTAAGCTTGTGTTTCAAGCTGGTAACTGACTCTACAACTCCAAAACAGAATGTGGTCATGGCAACGTCCCAGCAACCAGATAGAACGTTCTCAAGCAATTGGGAAGATAAACAAATGGACACTGCCACTCAGTACCTATGTAGGAAAGCTGTTACGGTTGTATATATTGAGAGTTGTAGCCATTTCAATTTTATCTCTTGAGGCCAAACATGTAAAATGGTATTTCATATTATTTCATTTATAGCTCCTCAAAGCAAATTAATAACACCTTTCTCCCTATCTGATCATGCAAGTAATAAGAAAAGCCCTTAGACTGCAGTAATTTCCCAAGCTATGAATAGCTCCTTCAAAGGCTGCCACCTACTCTAAAGTCACCACGCAGCTTCATGTGAGACCCACACAGCCTTACCTTATATACAGGAGCTTCACTCTCTCTTATTTCCAGTTTAGACCTAACTGGTAGGAGGCCTGGTGTGCCTGCGCTGAGGCTAGAATATCTACTGCTCCATTCCAGTTTTGTTGAGACCTTGGAGTTCGTGTGTTAGTCTTTATAAACTCAAGGCAATACTAAAACAATGCTTAGGATTCAAGACACACTATTTTTTGGGGTGACAGTGGTTCTGAGACGTGAGTGCAGGCTTCATGTTTCATCCCTGAGATACATGCACATATACCCCCAGCCCCTGTAAGTTTTCAGTAAAATATAAAATAACTTCTACAACAAAGCAGATACAACTGAGGGGGGAAAGGACTTCTCAAATCCCTCCTTACAAATAACACCTGAAGAATCCCAGTGGTTTTAAAGTGAAACATGGCAAGTTTCCTGTGTGAAGGCTACCAGGTAAATCTAAAGACAGCAATTCACATTTGTTTTCCTGAGGCCACTATGCAGCTTGTAAGAGCTGACAGGAACATAAGGAACAGGGCTTAGCATATCTTGACTGAAGGGCACAGATCTGTATTTTAGATAAGATCTGGACTCTCTTAGGGGACTTAAAACACCTAAGGGCAACCAAAATAATCCAAAGTGTCCAAACAAGCTAGCACTGGTACCAAGCCAACCAACATCTATCCAGACATTTTCCACTTTCTGGCAGTTTTCACAGTTCCAGTAAACAGTAGTTAAGACACATGCCGTGTTTGTAAAACTGGCCTAAAATCACTCGGAAATAAAAAGGGTAGTTTTGGTGGAGGAAGAAAGGTATGTTATTAAACTTATCATAACTGTGGAATTAATATAAGTGGCAACACTCCATACGTATCTTTTTTATACCTATCAGGAGACTGGGTAGGTCCCAGTCAACAGTCTGAAAAAGACAACATCCTGACAAATCACACGTTTTCCGTCTTCTCCAGTGTGATCCAGCTGCCTCTCGGAAGCTATGGTTGTGTATTCTTGACCAGCTGTAAATGGTCCTTGCACACTCCGGGGGAAAGTGACCAACAAGTGACCCAACGGGCTTCTCTAGTGCTTGCATGAATGTTAATTTTGAAAAAAAAAATTGGGGGGGGGGATATCAAAGATTCCTCAGACCTTTTGATACCTTATATTAGGAACATGTTACTTTTATCACCAAAAACCTGAGGACATGTTTACCACTAACGTTTGTAACTACCTGTGACCCGACAGTAGATAAGAGTACAGCTATTTTAAGTAAAATAGCTATTTATTCAGCCTCTTTTCATGCCAAAATGTTCTGTGCATAGTCCGCTATAATTGGCACACCCTCTGAAACAGGCAAAATTGTACATTGTTATATTTCATATTACCTGATTATATAAAAGTGTAAAATGAAAATGACTTATCAATTCCTCTTAACATTCCTAATAATTCAGCAGAGTTATGAGGCACACAATCTTAGTAAAACATAACACAGGAAGAGCAGTAATGCGGCTCTCATGTAAGGTAACATGTCATAATTTGTTATTAATATACAAAGACAACAAACTTTTAAAACGTATTTACTAAGAGTCTGGCAATAGCTTTATGTAACAAGATACAGCACACCAGGCCTGCCGCTTAACTTGTTTGTGTAAGTCTCAGCTTCAATATGAAGCTGTTAAAAACAAAAACCAAAGTCCTGCTTTTTACATGCTAAATATCTTATGTGCCATTAAACATAGTGATGAACTAAAGACAGCAAGAGTAAGGAGTTAAAAGCTAAACATTGCAGCCTGAACAAAATTTATACAAAACATAAGGTAGCTATCACTTACATAAAAATTTCCTGACTGGTTAAAACTTGTATAAAACATGCACTTTAGAAGTGTTAGCTATCAAGTTCAGAAAGTACCAGTGTCTACTAAACAATTCCTCTCCAAAGCCAAATTGTAGTGGAAATGAATTCAAATGACACAACACAATCTAACCCTAAAAAACATTCAGTTATTACTGACGTGGAGGTAAATCTCAGAGCTTTGGGGGCTTTCTCATGCTGCAAAGGTGGGTATCTCTGGTTTTTCAAAGCAGCATACAACATAGTCTAAGGATGTCATTACCTCAGCCAAGGGCAAATCACGCCCAGCTCTGACCTCCCAGGAAGCATGGCTACTGTGTCCACAAAGTAGGATGTGTGAGATCAAAGGCACGCTGTTCTGGTAGCTAAAGAGATAGCAAACCACCCCCCTCTTTAAAAGCTCCTTCCCCAAGTAAATCAAAGTATACGCGGGGAAAAATTAAAATACACTTATATACAGAGTAAGGATTCTGAAATATTAATGTAATCCCTACTTCAAAAATTTTTACTAGAGTCATCTCATTATTTCTGGTTACATCTCAAAGATGGATCCAGATTTAGTTTCTGTTGATTTATCCTTAAGTACTTCTAGTAAAAAATATTAGCTTTATTCCAAATATCTTAACCACTAGTATGACTGTAGAGTGCTATCTCCCAGTCACCAAGCACTGGGAGAGGAAAGGTGTTCAAGCAGCAGGCAACAATCATGGCCCTTCACACAGCGGGATCCAGCGGCTACTGACTAGTCCAGGACGAGTCTAAAACAAGGGAATTCATGCACATTACTAAGTGTGTCACAATCTTCACAGTTGAGATCTCCGACATTGCACTCTGTAAGGGAACGCCGGTCCTTCTGGATGCTACGGCGAGTCCGAACTTGAACTGGCAGCCTTCTTTTTCTTCTTCTTGCTGTGCTTCTTATGCTTCTTTCTCTTTTTGGTCTTGTCCTGTGAAAGATAATTCCACGTCAGGCATTACTACTGCTGCGCCCATTTGAAAATATGCCAATGAAGAACGTCATCTCATCTAAGCTACGACACGCAACCATGGAAGCAAGCAGACTAGTTAGGACGTTCTAGAAAAGCCTCAGTGACCACAGCTATGAGATCTATGAGTTCCTGCGCATTCTCAGAGACAGGGAAAAACTCTTAAGTCCATGGTGCGTTAGCAGCTTCCAACAGAAACTTCTACAGAAAAGAATCACCTGAATCATGCCGTCAATTGCTCCATTTCATGTTACATAGTTTTTAAAGGTAAAGGCACTACAGCTCCAATACAAGAAACACACACAGCAAGACACAACTGCTTTAGTGAAATGGAGGGTTATATATATATAATAATATAATATAAACTATTATATATATAGTTTTTGAGACAGGACTCATGCAGCCTAGGCTGGTCCTGAATATGTTATGTTGCCAAGGATGACCCTGAACTCCCAATGCGAGGGTGTGCGTGCACACACCTCGGTGTCCAGCCAATTGTCTAATCTTTACAGGAAGATTGCTGCCCAGGAAGATTGCTGCCCAGGAAAAGCAGTCAGATTCTCAGTGGATAAAGGGTGCTGTAGTTGTGCTGATCTCCCAACTCCTCTGAGTACTTCTGCTATAGAGTGAAGGCAGAATTTCAAGAAGCAGATACTTCAAAAGAGGCTCCTCATGGAAGAAGAGGTGCTGGATAAGGAAGGCGGAGCTCCCTAACCCCTACTGTTACAGCAGGGCTTTGCAGCTTGCCTCCGTGAGAGCGCTGCTGAAGACGGAGGACAGCTTTGTGCAGACCAAGCACCCTACCACCCAGTCCCCAGAGCTTGCTTCATTTATCTATTTATTTATCTATTTATTTATTTATTTTAAATACAATTTTACAACAAAGCAAATAAACTTAAATTTGAACATTATTTATTGTGGTGCTGGGGATGGAACCCATTGTCTTATTGCATATACGGCAAGCGCACGACCACTGAACCACACCCACGGGCCCATGGGAAGGCTTTCTTTAGCTACTCCCTGCCTTCTCCACACATACTTCTCTAAGAGCTAACGATGCCCAGAGAAGATAACAGTGACGCACACCACTAGAAAGAACAAAACAGTGCAGAGTACACAGTAGACTTCACTAAATGTTCTTCTAGTTAGTCTAAACTACAATCCAAAACAGCCACCCAAAGTATTTTCCCACTCAGAAACTCAGTGTTTCCTGTCACTGTGGTCATGTACACCAAGTGAACCTGTTTCAGAAAGGGCCCTTTTATTAACAACTACGAAATTCCAGGGAAAGGCTACCCTGGGCCTACAAATGAGAATACTCTCACTTTCCTTTAACCTCTCTATAAAAAAGTGTCTTCAAAGACCCAGCCCGCACTGTACACAGGACCCTAACATTACTTCATGGATATGCTCTGTGTTACTCTTGAAGGTTATCAGCTATCTTCTTCTTCTGGCCTGCTTCTGATTTGGATACGTTCCCAATCTCTAAAAATTCTCTCTTTTTTTCTTATTTCTCCATTTGTACAACGGCAGAGCTAGTTTTAAAAAGAACATGGTAATTAGTATCAGCCATTCAGGCCGCCACTTCCAGTTTATCTCTCATTGCAGCTACTGTTCTGAGAAGCCTGTTCTGTTATTCTAGGTTTGCATGTAAATAATTAATTTTAGAAGACTAAGGAAGTCACCAGTTTTCTTACAGCTTAAGACAGTTAAATAAGGGCTGGAGAGAGGGCTCGGTGGTCAAGAGCACTTGTTACTCCTGCAGAGGACCTGGATTCAGTTCCCAGCACCCACAGGCAAACTGCAGTTACAAGGGATCCTATGCCTTTCTGGACTCCAGCGTACGAAGACAAACACTCAAATACTTGTACAAGCGAAAATAAAATAAAAAGTCAAATAAAAACTCGAGTACATATATGTTTAAATACATAAATTATATAAACAATTTTCTAACTATATTTTTTTATTCTGTGTGCTGATGTATGCTATGGTGACACAGAGGGCAGAGGGTAGCTGGTGTCCTAGAGCTCAAACTCAGGTTGTCAACAAGCCCCTTCACCCCCTGAGCCATCTCAGCAGCCCCTTGAACTCCTATTTCTTTTCTTTCTTTTTTCCCTATCGAGACAGGGTTTGTCTGCTATAACTCTGGCTGTTCTGGAGCTCACTAAGATCCACCTGCCTCTGCCTCTGCCTCCCGAGTGCGGTGTGCACCTCTACAGCCAGCTCTGAGCTTCTACTTCTAACAGTAAGATACTGAAAAGGGCCAGGGATATTTGCCTCCCTTTCCTAAGTCAACTTATTTCCCTAACCAGTAAGCAGAGGTGATGGACACCACACTCGTCCCGGTACGTCATTTGGTCCCAGCTGAGCTAATGTTACAGTAAAGAACAGTGGCTTGCTGTTGTAAAAACACAAGATACTTGCTGTTGTCCTCTCTCGCTCTTCACTGCTTTTCTTCCTCTTGGCTTGCACCTACAAAAGTAACAGTTGTGTGAATAGAAGACAAACATGCAATTTGTACTCAGTGCATTTTAATCTTCAAGTCACATGTAGAAAATTTTGATTATAAAATCACATTTTTATGACTGTTATGTAAAAATAAAGTTTCAACAAAAAAAAAAAAACCCGTAAGTTAAGGTTTTTAATGTTTCTAAGAGCCTCCCTTGCATTTCCTTTCTGCAGCAAAGACAAACGGTGTGGACTGTGGGAAGGTACCACGAACTCTTGCATAACACAAACCATCTGGATCTTAGCTTCAGCTTGGTAGCCTACGAGACTCTACACTGTCAGAATGCAGTGCTCATACAATGCTGCACTCTATATAAAGCAGCAGGAGCAGGCCAGAACCCTCCAGAACAACCGTCCTAGCATTTGAATTTCTTTTTGATCTTTTAAAGAGTGAGGTACTGAATTGAAATTAAATGTAAAGATGTTAAAATCCATGTATATTAAATGTTAAACACAAACAAGATATTTTGTTAAGCTTTCCTTACTATACTGGATAAACATTAAATATAACATATCAGAACATAAAAATTGGCTAACTGTTCAGTTGTATGGCACACCTGCCAGAAAACTACATGTTGCACACATGATGCAAACATAAAAATGTCACTGACAAACTAAGGAAGAATAAGGATCAAAGGAACAGACATAAACACGAGATACTGTTTGCTTGCACCTGGATGGCAGCTCCATGACAGCATGTCTAAATTTTGTCTACCATTCTGGAAAACAACTGGTGGCAATGATTTCTGAAGGCCACGTGTGAGATACCAACCCCAGCCTGAACTCAAGATTTGTACCTTCTCATCTTACCATACACAAACACTTATATACTCAAATACATTGTTATTTATTTTCATTTCTTTTATTGCGGTGCAGTAATATAAAAAATTAGTGTATTTAGTTTATACTAGCTACAAGTTTCATTTCAAAGAGCATAAAAAAAAGCTGTAAGATGAGGCAACGGGTATGACAGGTCTGAGGACCATTAACACAGACGAAAATCAAGATAGTAAAAAAGGATAGGCGTAAACAAACAGGAAGGAAGAGATGAAGGAGTAAAGAGCTGAGGGGCAGAGCAGACAGACAGACAGCTAGGCAGGATGGATGCCAAAGGAGGAAAGCCTAGAGAAGCCAGAATAGGAAACTAGCTCCTTTGGCAGTATCCAGACAGTACGCTTAAAACAAAACATGAACAGTGCGTGTGATCCTTCTTCCTACTTTACCCACGACTGGGTTTCAGTTGGCTGCACTGTGTACAGCCTCTGAGTGAACCAGAATGACAGTATTAAAAACATGACATTGGAAAGGCATAGAAAACATGGTTAATTATCAAAACGAGTCATATAATTATCTTCTAAAAACATGGAAACAAGGCAACTACTCTCTTTTCTTCACTCACCTCTTCATAGTCCGACTCTGACAATGACTCCGACGATAACGGCTTATCGTCATATATCTTTCTTTTTTTGCTGAGTCCTTTAGTGTCCTATGAAAATAAATACATGCATCCTGACTTTAAAAGATGTAATATTCTGCCATGCAAACTTACTCCCCTTTTTCAAACTGGAAAGCTTGTACTTGTTGTGTGTGTATCTGCATGTAGGCACATGTGTATGTATGGCAGTCAGGGGTAACTCCCCGAAGCCTACTCTCTCCTGCCGCTTCGTGGGCTCCAAGGAGTCGACTCAGACTGTCAAGTCTGCACCAAGGGCTGCTTTAGCTGAGCTATAGCACAAGCCCCAGATCTTACATTTCTAAGTTACATTTAATAATTCTTGTAGTATTACAAGTCATCCATTTTTCAATTTAGAAATTTCTAAAAATGATGACAGTTACCAGGATTTAAGTTTTTAATTCTACTGAAGGAATTCAATTTAATAAATTGAAGTAACTACATATCCATTTAGAGAAATGTTTTCGTGTCCTTAAGTTAACAGAAACAATTTTAAGGCATTAAGAAACGAAGGTGATAGGAAATTTAGATCCTTAGTATTTTAATCCTTTTGTTTCTACTCAGGGTTGCACCAGAAAATAAAACAGTGCGCACCTATGATGATTTAAAGGACGTCTGTACAATAACATTGATATATTTAGAGCAGTATCAAGATTCATTTCATTTTTATTTATGTGTATGTGCTTATGTGAGAGTGCATGCCATGTATTGTGCAGGTGCCCACGGAGGCCAAAAGAGGGTTTGAGACCCTGCAGCTGGGGTCACAGGTGCTTGTGAGCCTCCCAATGTAGGTGCTGAGAACCAAACAGGGAGCTCAGGTCCTATGGAAGAGAAGCAAACAATGCTCAGTTGCAATGCATCTTTCCAGCTCCTACATTTACATTTTAAAAACATCTTAATTCTGGGACAGCAAGATGGCTCAGTGTGTGAAGAGCACCAGAAACTCACATAGTGGCAGAAGGGGAGAACCCACCTTCATGAAGCTGTTTTCTGATCTCCACACTGGCAGACATACAACATTATACCCCACGTCCCATGCACATAGAATATTTTCATAATGTACTTAGGGACTTAAGCAGATATTTAAGAACTAAAAATTATGCAAACATCTAGCACAACAAACTGTTCAGAAATTTAAGTTGTTAACAAGCACTTTGGTGAGCAAAATGTTTAGATAAATTAAATGTATCCACATTCTGAGAATCTAGAAATTACAGTCCTAGATATGCATTAGAAAATTAAGAATAACTCAGAGAAAAAATAGTTAAGAAATATCCACTGTGTATACACAGAGAGAGGACTCAGTGATTAAGTAAACTTGTTGCTATTGCAAAGACCCAGGTTCAGTTTCCAGCACCTACACGGTGGCTTACAACAGCCTGTAACGCCAGTTCCAGAGTATCTGATGCCCTCTTCTGGCCATTTTGGGCACCAGGCATGTACATGGTGTATATAACACACATAAGCAGAATACTGAAACACAAATCTCTAAAATAAGAAAGAAATATGTACTGCAGCAGTTTGTATTGCTAAAAACTATGAACACTGGGTGGCTGGAGAGATGGCTCAGTGAGTGGTTAAGAGCACCTGCTGCTCAGGCAGAGGACCCAGATTCAGCTGCCACACCCACAGCAGGGAGCCCACACCCACCTATCACCCAGTCCAGGAGATTCACGCTCTCTGCTGGCCTCCAAGGGCGCCCACCTGCACACACTTGGTGCACACAAACTCATGCAGACAGGTGGATGTACAAATAAATAAATCTATGAACATTAAAAAATGAAAACAATTTAGATACCCCATAGGAGGATGGAGAAATAAATAAATGAAATAGTGTAAGCAAAAGAAGTAAACTTAAAACACCAAGGATAAATGTCAACAGTAATGTTGAATTTAAAAAGCTAGTTTCAGAACTTGACACTATCTTGAAAAACACACAATACTGTATGTTACTGTAAGTACACGCATACAATAGGTGCTAAATGTGCATGGGGAGAGTGCATACTAACTCCAGGACCACTGCCTCTGAAGGAGTGTCATCTTAAAAACAGTAAAGCAAGGTCAGAAGCAAATATAAACTATTGATTAATTCTAGCCAGCATGAGGGCGTGTTCAGCGTGTTTGTGTATGTGTGGGTGTGCATGCAACTCTGCACGTAATACTTTGAAGTACTTCAGAATCATAATACAGCGGTTTCCGTTTTTCACTTTGTATTACTAAGTTTTAGTTTCACATATTTTTTTTTTTGGAACTATGAAAGCCACCACTATTTTATAATGGTTTTAAATATAAAGAATTAATATTGAATTAAGTGACCTACTTTTGGCAGCTACTGATATAATCATATGAGTTTTCTCTTTCTATCAGTTAATATACATCTATTAGCATTAATAACAGAAAAGTTATATTGGAGAAATGCAAAAACAGTTACCTTCTCTTTTTCAGTCACATCCTTTGGCTTCTTTTTCTTTTTTGAACCATCCTAAACAAATACAGATATATATCTATAACTTAAATGTAAAAATACAATATAAATGTAGTCCTCTCCCAAAATAATTTTGATTCATGACTAATAAAAGTTTACTTCAATATCAGCACTTTATTCTGAAAATAAAAGATCAATCTATTTTATGTGTATATTTGCATGTTAAGACAACAGGCCTTTTTCATTGTCTTACTGAATAAAACCTCGGTACCCCTTAAACAGTCTGCAATAGCCATGTGTCTTATTTTAAAATAGGGTTTCCCTTAGTTACAGCTATTAACCTCTCTGTATTAATAAACAACTACTTCACATGGTTGCTGAAAGGATTAAACATATTAACTGTCAAGGGCCTAAACAGGACCTAACACAGCAGGCATTCCGTGAACATTAGCTATCATGTCCAAAGACCTGCTGCCTTCAAGACACAGAGGTAACCAACAGTCACCGAGTACTTTCTACACTGGGAACCCTGTCAGAAGAAACCTTCCCAGAGCTAGTGGAAATCTCTGAGAAATGCAAACAGGAGCTATAGTTTCCTGAGGCCCTGTGTTCCATGGTTACCCACCATCGTTTCCTGAAGCCCTGTGTTCCATGGGTACCTGCCATCGTTTCCTGAAGCCTTGTATTCCACGGGTACCAACCATCGTTTCCTGAGGCCCTGTGTTCCAAGGGTACCCGCCATCATTTCCTGAGGCCCTGTGTTCCAATGGGTACCCGGCAACAGAGCCATGTAGGGCATTCGTCAAACTAGAGACTAATTCTGATGCTAAGCAGACTTTGGAGATGGAATCTAGGGAATACATCTTCTTTTTTGGTACTGAAGATTGAACCTAAGATCTCTCATGAATGCCAAGCAAGCTCTCTACCACGTTTCTCCAATGGGAATGAAAAGTCTAAGCAACTGAAGTACCAATATTTCATAATGTCTACCACTGAGTAAAGTCCTGGTCACTGGAATCAACTTTTTTTATAAAACATTTTGCATTTTTTAAAAGAATGGTCACCAAAATTTGAAAGTCACTTGTCAAGTTGACATTTTTAGTTAGTACAGAACAAATTTAGGTAAAACAGAAAGCACACTGGGCTAGTTATTAAAGGTTAATCAGCTCAATTTCTAATTCTTCTTTGCCCCTGAATTACAACTATTTTTTAAAATGGAGGAAACAGCAAAATGGAGATTTGGAGACACAGAAACATTTATATGAAAGTTGAGGAATAAATGCTACACGTACATTATTAAATACATCTGCCAAGTGGTGCGAAACCTCCAAGTACAAAAACCAAATGTGCTCCTCCTAACTGGAGTGATGTCACAGGAGGAACAGACAGAAAAACTAGACGTTTTTGCTTATGGTAACTCAGAGCTGAGTCTCACCTTGCTGTCGGAGTCGGAATCTGACACGGAACTCTCAGGAGACTTATGGCTGCGGCTCTTCTTCTTCCTCCTCCTTTTTGTTTGTTTTTTATCCTACACAAAACATTTTTAGAAGCATTTGCTTTCTGTTTCAGAATATACTTTATCCATTTAACTAGTGTCATAAATGTAGTAATGAAAATAACTTAAAGGACCGGCTTGGAAACATATTCTTCTCAGTGAATATCTATAATGTAACTTTTCTATTTGATCTGAATTATATGCATGTAATTCTAAGCAACGAGTAAAAAGCATTTTAGATTTTTCAGAAAATAAAAAATCTCTTATTTTAAGAGAACAAAACAAACTTAAATATATATATATTTAAACAATGTCATCATTTCATTTATTCATATATGGATAGCTCTAAGTTATGAACAACTCATTAAAATCAGAAAGTCAACACAGCTAGCAGCAACTTCACAATACGGGTCACCCTGACATTCAGGTAGACACCAATTACTTCATGAACTGCCACAGCAAATCTTACCTCATCTTCAGAATCTGAAGAGCTGCTGGAAGAATCAGAGCTCGATGAAGAAGAAGATGAATACTTGACCAAGCACAAAACAATTAAAGCTCGTGAGATGCGGGAATTGGTTTCTTTTATTAAGTCTCTCAAGCACTTAGTGAAACCAATCTAGTGTCTAAGAAATAGATGCCATATTCGTAAGATTTAGAAACTAAAATGTCAAAGCCACCTCCCTCCCCTCAGAGCTCAACAAGGCACATGCAGTTACAATCAACAACTGTCCTCTTCAGTAGCAACAGAGAAGTCACCAGGCTATAGGAAGCTGACATCTCTTTGATGCCACTAAGAGAACATCACCACCCACCCCCCAGCAAAGGACCTCGGGTTGCCTGACTCATCCAGAGTCTAAGTTCCCTTCAGCTTCACTGGCATGCAGATAAAAACAAATCATTCTTACTTTCTTTTTTTCTAGGCTCTTATTTGTAACATTTAGAAAAATAGAAAACTTTTGCTCACCCTACCAGATTTCTTCTTTTCTTTTTTCTTTTTCTAAATGGAAACAAACACAAGTCTGAATAAGTGGGTGCAATTTTCAATGTATTTATTAACACATCATCATGAGATCCAGTGGTAAGAATGGCGACCAACAGAGCATGGAGTTACCTGTCTTTTTTTGGATGAGCTCTCACTTCCACTTAATAATTTCTCTCTGTGTTTTTCTAGTTCTTTCTTCCAATTCTGCAAAAAGGTTAATTTTTGGTTAATTAAATTAAAACAATTAAAATATTTCATTTTTATAATAAGGAAAAGGTTAGTTTATCTCTTTAAAAGATGGCATTTTACAAACCTCATTCATTTTTTCTTCAAATTCAGCCAAAGCCTTGGAACCTTTCTTTTTCTTTTCTAGTTGTTCCTTTACTTCCTCCCTTAAAAAACAGAATGACAAATAAAATTTCAAGCATTTCAATTTAAGTAGATGGACACAATCAACAAAAGTTTTGTTAAGTAAAATTTTAATTTTCTAAAACCCCTTTCCATATTTGATAGCTCAAATTTCTTTGCTCACAACCATGTAAATAATCACAATAAAGCCACCGGGTGAATGACGCTCTTCCTTCTTCTAAACCCAGATTGCTTAAATATTATTCAACTAAACCTCACAACAATCCAGTAAGTAACAGCTACCTCCATTTTAGTAAGGCTACAGCCTTACTCAAGTTCTGAGAAAGTGAGGACATCTGCCTCAGGTCACAAGCTGCTAGCTCTAAGATGAGCCAAGTAAAGTCTATCTTCCTCAACTGCTGCATTCTGCTATTGAGCCCTCATGGTATAAACTACTCTGCTCAAGGCTTGATACAGCCCACTTTCTTGGACCACTGGCCTAAGGTGGATTATCTTGGAAATGGATTTTAAAGAGGTCTTACATTCCCTCATTAAGAGTAATTTATTCTGCCTAGCCTCTGTATGTGTGAAGATACAGTACAGCTTAGATTGAATATCTGCTTTATTTCTGGGAATGTGGAATTTGAGAATGTTGACAGGCAGAGGCTGACTAGCCAATAAAAATCCTGGGCACCAAGCACCTAACGAGCCTACCTGGCTGGCAACATCCCTCTCATGTTGTCATAATTCCATGCTAGAGAAATTAAGTGTGCCTTGTATGATGCTGTTAGGAAGACTCTTGGAAGCCTGTGCCTGGCCTCCCACCGATCCCCCTTTCATGGCAACCTAAGACTCTTTTGTTGCCATAAATGGGATTATTTGCTAAGACTCCGTGAGTGTCTTATGAACTACCCAACTGATGGGTTGTTTTAAAGGTTTCTGACTCATGGGCAAAATGCTTGCTTAAGCATTTCCCTTCTATATTCCATCCCCCTTACCATGTTAAAGGTAAAAATAGCATCTTATTTTGGGGACTTTTCTGGTAGGCCGCAGTGGTTAGGAACAGTACTTATGCATACTGGGGAAGGCGGACACTGAGCTGAAAGGATTCCCTACAGCATACAGTAAGCATACCTTTCGACCTCAGTTGCCTGGATCTAAGGGTACCCTGCAGCTATGTCACTTCAGGACTGTAGTAGTTAACAAAAAGGATGGGATATTAAATAATAATGCCTGTAGCTGTGACCATTTATTTACAAAAGACGAGAGCTACTCCTCCAGTTTTTTGCCTTGCCTGAATCAGCCGCTAAACTGAGAACAACACTGTACAGCATGCCTGCTACCCCTAACCTCTGAGAGAATCTCGATGAAGAACAATCATTCAGACTGCTGATTTCAATGAGCACAAAGTTAAGCGAGACATTCTAGAGGCCAGAGAAGAGAGCGGTAGAAAAGGTTCCGTTAAAATGCTTTAGCCTGCCAGGTCCTCAAATCTCTGTTTTGTTTATGCTCGTGAAAACTATATTCAAAACTAAGCACGTTAAATGTTACTTTAAAAATCACTCATCACCCTGGATGTCCACACGTAGAAGAATGAAATTAGACACACATATGTTACCTTGAACAAAAATCACCTCTAGATGGATCAAAGACCTCGATATGAAGCCAGAAAGCTAAAACTGCTGTAAGAAAACATAGGCAGTGCCTTAGAAGACACAGAAACAGGAAAGAACTTTCTGAACAGGATTCCATTTGCCCAGGAATTAAGGCCAACAATTGACAAATGTGACCTCATTAAACTAAAAGGCTTCTGCACAGCAGAGAAACAAGTGAGTGAAGAGGAGGCCCACGACGATCTTTGCCAGAGGATTCATGTCAGATCTACAAAGACCCCCAAAACAAAGGATCAAGGAAACAAACAACACAATGAAGAAGGGGAGTTACCACATAGGGTGATGATGCCATGGATTATATAATGCAAACGGGTAGCGGGCACGGGAAGTTTCTCTTGGAGCTGTTGGTCAGGGGGCCTGAGAGACTCCCAAAACAATGTAGGCTACTGCCACTGCCTTTAGCTGCCACTCAGAACTTGAAGAGTTGAGCTGGAACTGACCTAGGAGCCTCCTCTCTGAGGACTAGCTTGCACAGTATCTGAGGGTGCTATACAAACTGCCAAGAGCCAGAGGTAAAGCCTATGAACCACAATGATGGACATGGCGTATCCCTGCTGGGGCAAGAGTGACACTGTTAGCTTGGAGGTAGCCATCCATCAGCTGTCTGAGTGACTTCAGGCCCATGTAATAGGAGGGAATTCATGACTAATACTACAAACTTAGACAACTATTTGTGGCTTGTAAGGTCACAGACCCTGGAGAAGAACCTACTACTGTCATTTTCCTAATCCAATAAAATTTCTAACTACATTCTAAATACCCATCCTTATATCCAGATAAGGGCAGTTCTAACCCCCATTCAGAGAAGCTTCTTTCTGCAACAGATGGAGACTATTATTATAAAGACACAGAGGTAAGGGACCACAGGTGCCCACCCAAACTGGTACACCTACAATGCAACCTCTACACTTCAGGCTCAGGGAAAATTATAGAAGGGCAGAAAGATTTTAAGAGCCAGAGGATCGAGATGTCCACTAAGAGGAAGTGTCTTCTAGACATGACAGGGAAGATGCACCCATGAAATTTCAACACTATGGCTGCCTAAAGAAGACCTGCGTAGCAACAACACCAGATGACAGGCCGCCTTGGATGAGGACTCTGGGATGTGTGTGTGAGTATGAATCAGTTTTCTTCAGGATGAACTCCCGATAGGTGACCCAATCCTAAGTGGCCAGCCTTAAACATAAATACATATGAGCAATACAAAATGGATTCAATTCAAAAGTGTACATGTGTGGTAACAATATTAAAGAAGTCACGAACTTGACAACAGGAAACCAAAACAGAAAGTGTTGGAAGGGAAAGAGGGAGGGGTAGAAATGAAGTAAATACAATATTCGTGGGTGAAATTCTCTAAAATAAGTAAAAAATTACTTGTTATCTAGCAATCGCTCAACAACCAATAAAGGCATTAAGAATGAACTTTATGAACAGATAAATTGAGAAATACCAGGTAGGCCTAGGTCGATTCAGATAATCCTGGATTGTTGGTCCTGAAGACTGGATTGGACCCCTTGATCGAGCCATCGCTATTGGATTCATGTAGGCCTCGAGGAAAAAAACAAATATTAATTCCATTAAAATAACTACCAAGAAAAGTCACTTACATCCAGGAGCATTATTATAAATGAGTACTATAGTCAAGGCTGCTAGGCATGGCGGCACACTCCTTTAATCCCAGCACTCAGGAAGGAGAGGCAGAAGGATCTCTGTGAGTTCCAGGCCAGCCTGGTCCACAATAGCAAGTTCCAGGCCAGCCAAGGTCACACAGTGAGACACTGTCTCAAAAGGAAAAGAAATTATGATATGTAAGACAATGCAGTCATTGTAGTAATGTCTAATGGTAAAGCATTTTAAGTTTAAAATTGTAAAAATTATTTCCAAAGAGTACAGCTATCTTTAAAAAAATCATCACGACTAAATTACCACAACAGCAAAAACTGAAAACACCTAGGCCATCATCAATTAGAATTCATGAAATATACTGAAGTATGCCCCCTAAATGAAACGCAGTCACTAAAAAAATGAAGTTAATCTAATTTGTGATTTGTAAAGATGTCCAAGTTCTGAAGTGAAAAGCAAAAGCAGTTGCTCCCAATAACAGCATTTAAATAAATATCAACAACTTTTTTAAAAAGTCAAAATGAGGAGACATTTCCCCGAAGTATTTTATTTTGTAACTATCTATTTTTGTTATTTCTGATTACATGTGTGTTTGTGGGTATGTGCACTTGAGAGCAGATGCGGGCAGGGGCCAGAGGGTATTAGATCTCTTGGAGCAGGAGTTACAGAGGGTTGTGAACCACCTGATGTGTGTGCTGGGAACCAAATTCAAAAATAAATACTATGACTTTGTAAGTCACATATTCATATTATATGTGACCTGTGGCTCCAAACTGACACATTGAGTTCAAGTAAAAGACAATGATTTGTTATTGTTAATTCAGAAGAGCCAACTGGGTCGAGGGGATGGATACACATGTGGGCAGGAACCAAGAGAGCAATGTAGTACAACTGCTAATGGCACAAGCAGTTGCTTTGACTGTCTCTTTTTAAGTAGAGGATATATCCACTTTAGAGGGCACAGACTGTCAAAAAGAAATTCGAAGCAAGTTTCCAGAAAACAACAGACACAAAGGCACTGTGAACTTAACAGTCCTTTGCAGATGCCAAGAACTAAAATGTTCAGTTAAAAAAAATAATTCAGGAAAACAAAAACAAATACACACTATAATGTTATCTGTGACTCGGGGTGACCAGGTATCAAACAATGTAGGACTGCAGCAAAAGTATTAGCCAGATGCTGGTAACAGGAGGCTATCTACATGTGGGAGTGAACACATGAACGAACACACACACACACACACACACACACACACACACACACACACACACACCTTTCAGGGCTAGAGAGATGGTTCAGAAATCAAAGTGCATAATTCTAAATTGGGTTCTCAGTAGTTTCAAAGGCAATAACTACATCTTCTAAAAAAAAAAAAAAACACTCCACAATAAAACAAAGTAAAAATTATTGTTCAGGAGGGTGAGAGGGCTCAATTCATAAAAACACTTATACCCAAGCCTGAGGGCCTGAGTTTGATCCTGGGAATCTACAGTGTTGTATGCTGCTGTGGTGGCTCAGTAAGGAGCCACAGAGGCATTTTCATAGGTGCTAACTCTGCCTCAGCAGAGGAAACTACTAGCATGGTAAGTGCCATCCTGGACAGTGGAACCCTGAGCATCTCATCTCAGGGGTTTTTTATTGCTACCTCAGCTCCTCAGGTGTTCTATTGATAGCATGTGTAGATTACGAGCAATCAAACATATTTTACATAAAGCCAACACCTGCAGACTACTGAACCCCTGGAATTGGGGTTACAGAGGGTTATGGATGGCCTGATGTTGGTGCTGGGAACACAACTTCAGCCTTCTGCAAGAGCAGTATGTGTCAGGCCTGGTCTACGAAGTTCCAGGTCAGACAGGGATGTACAGAGACCTTGTCTCAAAACAATCCTATCATCTTTAAAACCATGATGGTGTCATCCATGTATGAAAAAGAACTGAGTTGACTCTGAGACAATCTTTAAAGAACAACAACAAAAAACAGCTAGTATCTCAGAGACAGATGTTCAAAATCAAGTCCTGGCAAAACCATGGAGCTGGTAAGGAAGCCAGTGACTGTGGTGAACTGAAGTGACTAAATAAAGCAGAGGCAACATAATGGTGGATGCGTACCATTATTAATTTGTCCAAAGACATAAAATGCATAATGCCGTGTGATTCCTGAAAAACGAACCACAAGTTCACCTGAGCAAATGTACCTCTGATGGTGGGGGATGTTGATAATGGAGAAGCTGTAGTTGTGGGGCCAGGAAGTGCATACAATATCTGTGGTTTAAAAGTGCTGTTAAATAGTAAGCCTTTAGGAAAACAAACAAAGAAAAAAACCCCAGAGCCATGAGGTACTGAATCAAGTGTCAAACGATACAAGCTATGGCTGCAGTTTAAGCAGCTCACCTTTACCATCAGACACATTCCCCCATCTCTTTGACTCAATGCTTTCAGTCTTACAATCTTTGAAGCAAAAACAAAACGCAACCAGAACATTCTGTGCTGGGACAACAAAACAGTACAGAGTTATCAAAACGCTCCAGTAAACGAAGCTAATTTCATGTTCTGCAAATGCCTCGGGGATGTATAAATGAAAACTTTCCAGCAAAACGAGACAGTTTGGGTTTCGGTAGGGGTCTAAAATGTCTGTAAGTAATCCTGCAATCTTAAAAAACAACAATAACAACAACAAAAAAACCCCCAAAAAACCCACGATCGTATCATCAATGAAAACAAATCAAAACTGGGGGAAAATAACCAGAAAACAAGCGAGGCGATTTGTAAGCCTGAGGACAATATATGTCCAACTCAGGATGCCCGTGCCCACGACCTATCCTCAACTCTGTTTTATGATCCAGACAAAGCGTGGCCTTCCTGAACCGTGCAGTCGAGGCTCGCGATCACAGGTCCCACTATGGAACCGTAAGGAACAAAAACAGACTCTTTTTTTTTTAATTTTTGATTTTTCGAGACAAGGTTTCTCTATTGTCACTCTGGCTGTCCTGGAACTCACTCTGTAGACCAGGCTGGCCTCGAACTTACAGACATCCTCCTGCCTCTGCCTTCCGGCTAGAACGGGAGTTTTTAAGACGGGAGGCTCTGCAGGCACCCAAGCGCGTCCGCCCGGCCAGTTGCCTTTGTGGCCGGGCTGTGAATGGCGAGGGCCCCCATTCGCGCAGGTAGGAACGGGGACCGGAAGTCACCAACTTCGGGGGGCACAGCAGCCGAGGGCACCCTAAGCCCTCCCTCTCCCCGGCTGCGCGGCGCCTGAGCCTCGGCCTCTCCGCACAGGCAACGCCAGCTCCTGCCCCGCGCTCGCGGCCTTCACCGCTGCGGGGCGGATAGCCCCGGGGCCCGCGGAGCCCGCCGACCAGGGCGCCGGAGGCGAGCAGAGCGCACGCGCACCGCACGGCGCGGGGCCTCAGGGCCGCAGGTGCGACGCGGCCGCCAGCCCCGCCGCGACGGGCGACGGCTTCCGCTGGCTCGCCCGCCGCCCGGCCCCGCGTCACCCCTCGGCTCTCCCCGCCGCGTACTCACCACGCGGTTGTCCCGCTTCCCCATGGTGGCTGGCAGGATGCGCGGGGAGCCGCTGAGAGAGAGCAGGCCCGAGAACGAGCCGAAACGGCCCGCCGCAAGTCCTCCTACCGCCACCAAGCCCCGCCCAGAGAGCGGCGCCGCGCCAATCCGGGGGCCGCGCAGCCCACAGCGCCCCCTGGCCGTGCGGAGGACAGACCTGTGCCTGCGACCGCCCGCGGTACCCGGGAGCGGCAGCTGGGTCCCCGTGCAGGGACCCCGCCTCGTCTAGGCGGGGTCTAGGCCTTGTCTTTCTTCCATTCTGTATGAGTCGAAATACTCATTCTAGGGGAAACCAAACCATGAAACAACTCTTACTGTGCTTGTGCTGGTACAGCCTTTGGAAATAAAACGAGGACCAACACAAGCTGGTCCTTCGGAGCCTGGTGGGGAAGAAAGTGTTGTAAGAGATGGAGCTAACCATCTTGTCCTGCTAAACTTCATTCGTTCATCACCTGTGCATTCATTTATGTTTTTAAAAAAATCATCTACTTGGCATAATTTTCACTAAGAACACTTGCTGCTCTTACAGAAGACCTTGGTTTGGTTCCAAGAATCCACGTGGTGGTTGACAAACACCTGTTAACTCCAGTTCTGGGATATCCGATGCTCTCTTCTGATCTCTGTGGGCGCCAGGAGCACATGGTGCACGTATATACACGCAGGGAAACTAATCATACATGTAGAATAATCTAAAAAAAATAATTAAGTCATAAAACTTTAAAAAATGAGTCTGGGACAAGACAAAGATACTTAAGACACAATCCCTACCCTTAAGAGGTCTGCTGCTACGGGGAGATAAACACACACAGGTTAGACTTAATTGCTTGGCTGCTATGGTGTTATCTGGACTGTACCAAAACTTCACAAGAAGCGACCTGGACTCTAAAAAATAATGCACCATACTCAAATTGAGTATTCACAGGCTTGAAAAAAGTGGCTCATAGGTTCACACCAACGCAAGAGCATTAGGAATTAATTTAAAATCGATCAGAAATTCTTTCTGGACTTTTGGAAAATGGCAATATGGGTTTTTCATTACATTGTAGAGAATCCTTTAGCCTTTCCCTGAGGCCTTGTGCATACAATCCCAAGTATTTGAGAGGCCAGGGGTGGGTGGGTAGAAGTCTTGAGTTCAAGGATAGCTTGAGCAAAAAGTCTAAGTCTGGTCTGGGCAACTTAGTGAGACACTGTCTAAAATAAGATGAAAAGTTAAAAAAAAAACAAACAAAAAACAAAAAGGCTGACATGTATATCAGTGACAGTGGTAGATCTCTAACCTAGCATGTGTACCGTCCTGCATTCAATCCCAGAACCTCAAAGAAAAGTCATCTTTTCCTCATGTTCCCGACTGTGGGGCGCAACCCCTGGTGGTTCTTCCCACTCCACTCAACACTCACCGTGCTTGGGGAACCAGCCTTACTGTCCTCTGTAGATCCCGACTATAGTTTTTCATTTCTGTTCCTCCTCCCTTTTCCCTTACCTCCAACGTAAGCTGAGGATTAGCGAGCTTCTCTTTGTGCCCAACCAGAAGAGAAGAATTTATGAGTAATAACCTACCCTTTCTTAGTGGCTCGTTTATATTCTGGCATTTAGAAGGTAGTATTTCCAACAGCCCAATAAGGAGAGGCCCTAGAAGATAGGGAGTTTTCCTCCTTCAACAGGAAGAGTTGTGTTTCCTTTAGCTATCTTTAGCTGACAAGTGCCCCGGATCTAGAGCAGGTATCTCAGAGGAAGAAAGATAAACAGGAAAACTATCCAGAACTCAGTGGAGATAATAAAGAACCTTTTGGGAGCTGGCTAGAGAGGACTTCATAGAACCTAGATCAATCCACATCTTCCCAGAATTAAACTCACAGTGACTCTGTAGGAAAACCCAAAAAGTTGCTTTATATATATGTGACCTGCACACTTTCCTTCTGGCAGTGAATTACGTGCTGTCCTAAATGCTTAAAGCATAACCAAGAGATTGCACGCCATCTTTCAGAGGAGAAAAATGGAGGCTAGAGGAAGCCAAGTCGTTTTGAGTCTCACAGCGACAAAGCAGAGATGATTAGCATTTGAACAGAAGTGTGTCAAACACGTAAACACATTTCCCTTACGAACCTCGCACAATGGTGGGGCAAGGGAGGATTGAAAAGTCTTGTTTTAGGTAGGCCATGACCCTGGACAGACTTTCCACAGAAAAGCTTAGGAGGAAGGACATTCTGCCACAGGGAACTGCCTGGGTTAAAGGAACAGACGCAGACAAGCACGACTGTGAAGGAAATAAAAAGTCTTATTTTATTGTACTGGCAGAGTTTAGAATGGGAGAAGATTAATAACTTCAAAAGAGTAAAGCTGTAAATAACAGTAATAATTACAGCCGGGCGGTAATTCTTGGTGGTCCATGCCTTTAATCCCAGCACTTAGGAGACAGAGGCAAGCACACTGCTGTGAGTTCGAGGCCAGCCTGGTCTACAGAGTGAGTTCTAGGACAGCCAGAGTTACAACAGAGAAGCCCTGTTTCAAAAAACAAAACGAAAAACAGAAAACAGTCATAATTACATTAATAACCCTCTTGAGTAGAGATTTTCCAAGTGAACAGCATTTACTGATTATAACTTGGGCCGCCTTTTAAATGCAATAACATACGAGCTGACTCGTAATAGCGACACCATAGCTGCGCTCTGCATTATTTGCTTGAGAGTTTGAATGGAAAGAGATGTAGACAACCTGCAACCTCAGATGTCTGTTGCTCGGTTGCACATATCCTTAGACGGGAGACGTAAGGATGACGCTTTATATTTGATGACAACAGCCACTGCAACAATAGTAGTCTAGACAGCTCTTCTTTGGGAGGGATCAAGTTTGATATTACGACGAAGGAAACGGCTAAAGTGTGGATGATACTCCCACGCAGCGACAAACCACGCGAAAATTTAAAAAGTGAGATAGAGCTGTATGTGCTTGTCTTAGTCAGGGTTTCTACTTCCGTGACAAAACGCAGAACCAGAAGCAAGTTGGGGAGGAAAGGGTTTTTCTTTGGATTGTATTATAGTCCATCATGAAGAAAGTCAGGACAGGAACTCAAACAGGGCTGGAACCTGGAGGCAGGAGCTGATGCAGAGGCCACGGAGGGGAGCTGCTTCCTAGCTTGCTTCCCATGGCTTGCTCGGCTTGCATTCTTACAGAATGCAGGACCACCAGCTCATGGATGGCACCACCAACAATGGGCCGGGCCCTCCTCCACCAATTACAAAGTAAGAAAATGCCCTACAGCAGGATCTTGCGGAAGCATTTTCTCATAGAGTTTCCCTCCTTTCGGATAACTCTAGATTGCGTGTCAAGTCGACATAAGACTAGTCAGCACAGTTTCGATCTGGGGAATGGCCACTATATATTATTGGAGAAAAAGGAACTATAGAACAGTATAGACCATGACAGCCTGTAGTAAAAAAAAAGAATGTATCAGGGTTGGAGAGGTGGCTCCGTGGGTAAAGCGCTATACACGTATGAGGAAGGGAGCTTGGATCCTCAGCACACACCCAAATGTTGGGTGGATGTAGTGGTCCACCAGTAAGCCCAGTGCTCTGAAGGAGGAGATACGTATAGCTAGCACGTTGGCTAGCTATACTAGCTGAATTGATGCGCTTTAGGTTCTAGTGAGAGACCCTGCCTCACATGTACCTATTCATAAATATGCACCCACATACAAGCGAACACACACATGAACAACAGCCCCATCAATACAAAAGAAAATATATTGGTTCATGTGCATTCTCGTTTTATGTCAACTTGACACAAGGTATAGTCATCAGAGAGGAGAGAACCCACTCGTGACAGACCAGATTTTTATTTAAATGAGACTTTGGATTTTTAAACAGATTGGATTTTCAAGTGTTTTAATTTGTAAAGACTTTTAGGACTTGGGATATTTTATATTGTGATGTTCATATTACTGTGTTTTCTTGGGGATGAACAAGAAAGGAAGGGTAGTGTCTGTGTCAAGTTGCCAAGAGGTCACTTGTGCTGGCTAGTTTTATATCAACTCGACAGAAGCCAGTCATCAGAGAGGAGGGAGCTTCAGCTGAGAAAATGCCTCCTTAAGATGGGAGCACAAGCAATGGCCTGTCAAGATGACCATCTTGTGCTCTTGGCAGTCGTATTTCTTACTATAAAAGGTTTATGCTTAAGGAACATGTGCTATTGAAAACCAAGTAGTCGTTCATTTTAATTAGTTTGTTTATTGTAAGCCTCAGGTTGGATTATTTTAATGGGTAAAGGCAGGGGAAGTTACCGGGAAAGTGAGTCAGAAAGTGAAATTTCCCATGCCCATGAGAGCTTCAGCTGAATCAATGGGTTACTATTTTGCTATAATTTTCCTCTTGTTCTGTCCTGGTTGGTGTGACTCATGAGCTATGAAAGTCATTGGTCAAATATTTCAGATCAACTTTTGTTAGCATTGAACAAGACATCTTTAAATTTATTAGGGATCAGTTTTATCATGGTAATTTACATATAGCAACATTTTCCAGCTTGTAATGTAGTTTGAATTTTGAGCACTACATATTCATGTAACCATGGCCACAAGCAGGCGATGAAACATTTCCATCTCTCTAAATGCTCCCCTGTGTTTTTACAGTTAACTTCCTTCCCTGTCTCCTAGTCCGTGCAAACCACTGATCTGTTTTCTGTTGCTGTAGTTCTGTTTTTACTGGAATTTCACATAAATGGATGTTTGTGTTGTTTGCATTTGTGTGAATGTGCACAGAAGCTAGAAGTTGACGTTGATGTTTTCTTCTGTTCCTTCTCTACATTATCATTTTGAGACAGGATTTCTCATTGAACCTGGAACTCATGGATTCAGCTTAGACTGGCTGTCTGGTGAGCTCTGGGAATCTTCTAGTTGCTGCCTTGCCCCTCCAGGACTGGAGTTATAAACAAGCCTGACCTTTAAGTTGGTGTTGGGGACAGGCATCAAGTTCTCATGCTTGGTAGGCAGGCACACTACCAAATGTGCCATCTCCCTGGCCCCTGAATGGATTACACAGACAGAAGACGTATATGTTATATCAACAGTTCTTCTTTTACAATAATGTGTAGGCATGAGCTCTCTGGGTACTGAGCTTGCATGCTAGGTGCTTTACCGGCTGAGCCATCTTGCAGGGCCTTCTTGTTAGTGCAGAGCAGTATTTCATAGATGACAAGATGTTTATTCATTCCCCCTTCTGATGGGATTTATGTTGTTCCCAGACTTTCACCATTGTGCATAAAGCTATCTTGAACATTATCAACAAGGTTGATGCACACTGTTTAAATTTTCTAGTAAATACCTAGACGTCACATTGTTGGGCTGAGTTGTCAATGTACCTCTGATTCCTGGCCGCCTTCTGAAATGGCCGTATCATGTGACGTTCCCCGATGTCGAGAGTTTGTTATTTCACACACTTACAACACTTGGATTTGTCCAACTTTCTCATCCTAGCTGTGTAGTGAAACTCACTGTTTTAAATTACATTTGTCTCATAAAATGCATTTATCTTATCTCCTTTGGTAAAAGGTCATTTTAAATCTGCCCACTTGAAAAACTGAATTATTGCTCTGGATATGTATGGTTTATCAGAATATGCTCTGCGTTCTCCTGTCTATTTTTGGGTTCCCTTTTTATTTTCTTAAATGGCCTATTTCAAATTGCCAAAGTTCTAAAATTTGATAAAGTACCATTTACTAATAATTTCTGTCTCATCTCGCAAATCTTTGCCCAAATCACATATATATTACTGTTGTTTTCCTCAACGTCTTAGACCTTTAGCTCTTGTGTTTAAGCTTCTGGAACTATGAGTATAACAAGGTTAAAAGAGATTTTGGTGGGAGTACTCAATCATTCATTCAATAATATTCACTCAGCATGTAAACACTGTGTGCAAATTCAAAAGCTACTGGCAGAGTTCACCATAAGAATATAGGTAATTTAGGAATACAATCAACTCTTGGAAGAAACCAGGATATTTGTATCTTTCCTCTTCTGTCCATAGACGGGTTTCCTATGGTGTTCTGTGCACATGACAAGAAGTAAGACCAACGGCAGCCAGAATTTACAAGTAGCAGGTCTAGGTGTATGAGACTGTCTTGGTCCCAACCCCATGAAATGTTTGCTCTGTGTGTCCAGAATGGCCTCCTGGTGGTGCTTTGCCCGACATTGCAAATGGGAAATCAGTGTAATGATTTATTAAGATTTATTTCTACTTCATATGGGTATCTTCTCTAAATATATATGTAAGTATACCACATGTATGAAACTCCTGCTGAGGCCAGAATAGAACAGATCCCCTGGAGCAGCTGAGAGCTGTCACATGGATGCCTCATGGTACTTTGCAAGAGTAGCCAGTGGTCTTAATTGCTGAGCCACCTCTCCAGCTTTTTTAATTTAAAAATTTAATTTGTGTGTGTGTGTGTGTGTGTGTGTGTGTGTGTGTGTACACATGTATACTGTGCACATTTTGGTGCCTATAGAATGCAGGATTCCCTAGAGCTGAAGCTATTGAATGATGGGAACTGTAACATGGGTGCTAGGATCTGAACTTGGATTTTCTGAAAGAGCAGCAACTACTCGATTGTTGAGCTATCTCTCCAGCCCCAGGGAACTTATTTTTTGAGACATGGCCCCATGTGTAGACATAGCAGGCCTGAAACTATGTAGACCAGGCCTTGAATTCACAGACATCTGCCTGCCTCTGTCTCCCCAGCGTTGGGATTAAAGATGTCCACCACCGTGCCTGACAAGAGTCACTTTTTAATGGCATTTGGTTCTAACAGCATGAAGTGCAATGATAATCCGAGGATCTATTTGTACACAGCTTTAAAAAAAAGGTTCAGTTTGATTAAACCCTGTTGTAAATCCCTATCATTTGTAAAAACATGTGCGATGACTGACCTTTTTCTAAGTCACAAATTTTCAATTTCTTAATGAAGATTAAGCTCTTAGCTTTATAGCACCCATCAAGAGTATTTCCTTTAGAAATTTAAAATTCAAGTGCAATATATGGTCTAAAAAAATTTAAAGGCAAGTCTTAATTGGGAGTTTCCAGGTGATTCCTGATGTCTAATTTAAATGCACCAAATACTATCTACAATAAAGGGGCTATTAGCAGCTGTAGGGCTGTCCTGGAGCTAATAGGGGGTTGAAGCATGCCTTGAACCCCAGAATCCTAACCCTGAGAGCAGAAGGCGGTTGGCTGCTCCCTTCTCTTGCTCTGACAAACCCCAGCCAGCTCCTATGCTGCTGTGCCTTCACAGTATGGCATTGCTAAGATCCTGCCTCTCCAAAAGTCTGTAGCCTGGTTAATGTTTACCTGACCACTGAGGCTGGAGGGCCTCAGGCTGGGTTTCTCTTTTCCCTATGTGATCTTATAAGGTCTCTTCCTCTGGCCCCTGTGAAACCACTCCCTATGCAGAGGAGGCTCCTCCAGGACTCTGGCCCCAGACAATGACAATAAGATCACTTATGTCTGGTTGCAAGCCTTCCACATGCAAATAGAGCTGCCCCAGTACCACTGCCTTAGCCAATGGTCCTTTCCCTTTACCCTATAAATATAACCTCCTTTGCTTCAATAAACTGAGCTGTTTCACTGAAAACCATCTGCTGGGAAGTCTGTTTGTCCACAGCTCTCATGCCCGGACTCACCTCAGCCTCTCTTCCTTGGAGCTGCGCTGGTGGCCAATGGCTTAGCTACCATTAGGGAGGAGAACGGACAAAAGAATTCACAAGCAACTACGGCTCATTTTTGCCTTACTGTGTAACATCTCAGCTACATCTATTCATTTCTTACCAGCACACAGTCAAGCAAAAAATAAGCAAACTCCTTCGTATTGACTCTGACTTACCTTCTGACTTGGTTTTACACACTCACCTTCCCGGCCAATTCATGGGGTTGTGTAATCAATTCCAGCCATACATATTTTTGGAGTAAAGAATGAAAAACAGAGCATTTGTGAAATACATAGCAATATATTTTGTGAACTGTAAGTTTGCAGACCTGCAGAATTCCCTGCAAGCTCCCATTAGCATTTGCTTTTATTTTGTCTAGGTTGTAGCTGCATTTAACTTTAAAGTTCCAAAAGAATTATCGATGATGGGTAGATCAAAGCTGAGAATCCATCTTAATTAATAAATATGCCTTTCTGAGACCTACCTCATTTATTGGCTTTACCCTGGAAAACAAGAAAGTAGGAACTGGGCCGAACTCCAAAGGGTAGATCTGTGACAACAGTTATAAGGATCTCGATGGAATTTGAACATAACAAAGAGAACAGAAGGATCTGTTTGGGACTGCTTTGGAGGACAGGATCCAGAATACAGCATGTGCCAGACTGTGCTTCTCTATAGGTTATGATACAAACCCCAGGCATGTCTCTGCTCTTCCTGCCTCTCCCTGCCTTCTCTCCCATGGTGGGCATGTACTCATTTAGAGTATCTCTCCCCTGTGACTGGCAAATCTTGGTCTTTGAGTGCTCTCAAGCCTTGTATCTGCAGGAACTCTCTTGGTTCGCGCGCATGTGCAAGCGGAAGCTGGTAGTCAACATGCATGTCTTCTGCTATTGCTCTCCACCATACCTTTTTACCTTTTAGAGACAGGGTCTCTCAGTTCAGTGGGTCACCGACTGACCAGATGGGGCTGGCCTTGGCCTTCTAGGGCAGGGTCTGTCTTTGGCCTCTCAGCGGTAGGGTTATGATGAGGGTGAGTGACCTCACCTGGATTTTATGTGGATGTTGGAGATCCAGGTCTCGTACTTTCATGCCAGAACCAGCACCCCATCCCTCAGTGAACCTCGTTTCTTAACATTTTTTTTTCATGTGTGTGTGGCTCATGCACACACGCAGGCATGTGTCCATGTGTAAATCAGGGGAGGGTGCCAGGTGTCCTTCCCTCTCTGCTTTATTCCTGTGAGACAGGCTATCTTGCTGAACCAGAGTTCGCCCATTACATGTAGGCTGGCCGCCGACCCAAATTCCCGGATCTACCCATCTCTGCCATCCAGTGCTGGGATCACAGGGACAAGCAACCAGTGAGTGCTAGTCTGCATTCGGTGCCTCAGGCCCACACAGAGAGCGCTCTTACTTTCTGAGCCATCCCCCTAGCCAGCCAGCCTTATTCCTAGCAACCCAACCCGAGCTCCTCTCTATGTCACCAGTTTGGTGACACAAACCATTTCTCTCTCAATTGCAAGCTCTGAAGTGCTGCCTCCATTTTCTTTATTTTCCTATCTAAAGCATTCCATGTAGTTCCCTCCTCAGTATTCCTTGGGCGAGTTGTAAGCTCAGTGACCCGCTCCTCTTTAAAGCAATCCCTTTTTAAAACGTCTAACACACACGGTACCAACACGTTCTATAATGTAATGATGACGTTTCTGCAGTCATTGAAGTAAAGGTCAGCGGCCAGCGGGGAGATACATCGTTAAGGGAGGAGTCCGAAACTGCTGTTTTAATTTGCTACCAACGTTTTTATTGTAAGAAATACAAAAGGTATGACGAGCGTACAAACCATTTTCTGGTTTTGCTTCAACCAATTCAGTTGGTGCACAAGGGAATCCAATGGATAGTGACATTTGAACAATGGTTTTGAAAAGCAATGAATTCAATTACCTGACAATAAATACCTAAATTTGCATTCTAGCACCCAGTAAGACATCCAGTTTCCAAAGGAGTATTGATCTGTAACCCTCCCAATTTCCCGCCAGTTTCCTCTCCTGCCGACACTGAATGAGCACGGTAGCCCCCTCCCTCTCCAGGGCAGCCCCAGGTTAAGATGCCTGCAGGAAGCCCGGTGTCACCCTTTACCTGAGCTGCTTTTAAAAATGGACTTCTAGTGATGGGGTTTCTCATAGAAGTTACGCTCTTTGGATGACACTGACACAACACACGCCTCTATTTTCCCATGCTTCTAAGCGGGGAGGTCTTGGATAAACTGACCGGTATTCTCATCCGCTTCGAGGAAAGACAGCAAAAGCCTTCGGCTCAGGGCTGTGTAAGGGCAACCTTAGAGATATCCGTTTATGCTTTTCCACAGGAGGGCTGTGTGGAGTGGGCTGGGGGTGCTCATTAGAGTGGCACAGGTCTATGGGTCTACTTGGCTCATCCATTCATTTGCTATATGTACCCTGGGTCATTCCGCGGGCTAGTGACCCCGACAGGTAGGGTGGCTGGAGGGGATATGCCACATTCACCCTGGAGTATGGCAACTGAGCCTCACAGACCAATCAGAGAAATGAGCCCCGGCAGACCTGGCAGGCCAGCCTGGTAACGCCATCTAGTGGGCAGAGAGAAGAGCAGAAGCAACATGAATGCAGACTCCTGCCATTATGCTTTTAAGACTGTCCACCCTGGGCAGTGATCTCCCACACTGCTTCTTTGACCTGCTGAACCCAAAGCACCAAAAACAGAGCATTCTGTAGCAGTATGAGCAAACGGAATGAGAGGAATTATGCACCTTGAGGGACCGTGCACCCTGATGTCTGCACCGTGAAATCAAAACAGCAGAATGAGTTTCAAGTATGAAGAAACACAGTAAAAGCAGAGCCTGTAGATGGACAGTGTACAGCATCCTGGAATTTTTTTTTAAAAAAACCTGGGACCACAGTCAACAATGAACACTCTGCAAATGACTGAGTTTAAAGACCAGGATGCACACAAAAATGTTAGAGGGCATTTGTGACTGACATCGTGAGTACATTCTGTGCCTGGCATCAGGTGTAATTACCTCTTGATGGCTGTGGCCAGCCAAAGGCAAAATGGGGGCGGTGGCCAGGCCTAGGCAAGCATACTCCGTGCTGAAAGTATTTCTCATCAGGTGCTTGACGCCCAGAACTCCACCAAGGAGGTGAAGAGCACCAAAGGGACAGGTCAGGGTATGGCAAGGAGCACCTTAGGAGAAGGGAGGAAGAGGTGCAGGGGTGGGGTGTACAGTGTAAGGGTGCTGGACTTCTGGGGCTGGCTTCACAGCCTACATTAGCATCTAATGTGTGTGACCTCTACAGTTCCAGGACCAGATTTCAGTCCAGAAAACAAGTCCAATGTCCAAATAAGGATTTCTTTCTTTCTTTTTTTTTTTTTTTTTTTTTTTTTTACCTTTTACCTTTAAACGTGTTCTATTCTAAGAGTAGGTCAAACAACAACAAAAAAAAGCAGCTTACTGTGTATAACAGCTTTGCTGAAGCCTAGAAGCAAATTTTAACTAGTCCTTATGGGGATACAGAAACAAAACACACCTTATAGTGAAAACATACTTCTATTCATCTAGAAAGGACAACCCTGTAACAGTCCCTACCGCTAACTCCGGGACATGGCACTGCGTCCTCACGCACACCCTTCTTCTACATCAGATACCTGCCTATTAACCTTCAGAAGTAGCAGAAACACTGCAGGCTTTGGAGTTGTTGGCAATTTCTGGTTGTTAAGACCAGAGTGTAAGGTGCGATCCTAGCTTTTTATTCCTAGGATGGATTGCTTCTGTTACAGGAAAGTGTCTGAGATCTGAAAACATGTCTGGGAGCCTCAAGGCTTGAGTGCCAGCTCCGTTTCTGCACAACACCTCTGGCTCTACCCACTTCCTCACAGTCCCGCCCATTCCCACCGCTGCACAGGACACCTACGAGGGCATTAGGTTGCTTGGAGAAGCTTTTCTCACAGACCCAGACAGGAGGCAACACACCCACATGTCTGTCTCCGCCTGGCATCCACTTTGCTGGCCATCTGGCAAGTCCCTAAACGAAGGCAATCTCTCCATGCTTCTCTACCTTTATATCTGCTATAGTTAATCTCACCCTACACTAAACACACATCTGTAAGAAGCAACAGCTACCAAGTCCGTTGCTTTACACCTCTTTTAACATAACAAGACACCGAGACACCAAAAAGTACTACACCTAACCAACTGAAATCTAGTGATTATGTTAAAAAAAAACAACTCATGCAGCTTATTTGGGGTTATCACTGTAATTTTGTTTCCTTGACCCCATCAAGACCATGATAATAAACATTAAATCCAAGTCCCAACTTCTGCCTTTCGTCGCACTTTCACAGGACTGGTGTGGTTTAGCAATAAATAATATACATGAATAATAATAGAAATAATTTATGTAAATGCGGACCTTGATTAAAAAAAAATACTCCTCATCTGCTAAGTGCTGTCCCTGGCACTGTTTATTCCATGTACGGATACATCTGTCACTGCTCACAGGAAAATAAAGAACGAAGGTAAGAACTGAAACATACATGAATGTATTGTTGCAGAGGGGACCAGGGTGAGAAGTTAGATGATTCGGGTGGTGATGTCAAGAAATGAATTACTGGTGGGACCTGTTTTAGTCTTTCAGAGACCAGGTCAAACTCAGAGATGCTGGTGAGCACAGAAATATTGCTGGCTACTACCTGCCATTGCATTTCATAGAACTGAAGATGAGAAGATTAGAAAACTTCAAGGAGGGGAAGAGGGTTCCCTTAGGCCTTAGGCTTAGCTCATCAACAGAGTCTGCCTACAACCCACCTGGCTTAGGGATTACAGAGCTCTGTAGCTCTTGCGCTCAATTAGGGCTGGGCAGAATTCCTGACAGTCAACCCGTGGCTACGGATCTCCTTAAAAAAACAAAACAACACCCCTCCCCTACATTTGACAGTCTCAAGGTGTTAATTATTTGCGTGGTCCAAAAATTCACATGAAGTTTCCTCCAAACAGGAAAATCCTCTTTCTGTTCAAGGAATAATTTGCTCACTAAAGAAGAAAAAGAGAAGAAACTGGAAACTAAAGAATTATACACGTTTGCCAACTAAAGTAGCAAAAAACAAGTTTTCAAAATGAAACATTTCCAGGAAAGAGAGTATGTATATATGTATGTGTGTGTGTGTGTGTGTATAATTCACCACCATGTATATGCAGCAGGATAGAAAACAGAAAAATAAAAATGTCCTCTGTAATTATATATCCAAAAAAAGGCAGCTAAGAGGGCGAGACGTCTGGTCCAGTGCTTGCAGAACAGCATCTATCACATCTCTACACCCGAGCTAGCGAGCAAACTGTGTTGTCATTACCGAGGCTCAGAGATGGCCAAATGCTTCTAGGGCATCCTGCTTCCTAAGGGGCGCACCAGCAGACTCTGAGATGCAGCAGGGCACTGGCTGGCCCATAGCATCCTGTTGGGCATGGCTCAGCTGCCCGGCCCCCTGCCATTCTGCCAGGTGGGTATCAGGTTCGGGAGCTTCAGAATGACTTCGGAGCAGACACCCAGGGGGAAACTGGGCCTTTCCTTAGCCGGGAATCTGCTTCAGTGTGAGCAGAGGGCTGAAAAGAGCCGATGATTTCTCAGGGTCTGACAGTGCCTGGTGTGTGTAGCGTTTGGATTCAATGGAAATAACTAGGCTTGCCTGCCTGCCAGCCATTCTGGAGTGAAGTCAAGCAGGTGGTTTTGTGTGTGTGTGTGTGTGTGTGTGTGTGTGTGTGTGTGTGTGAGAGAGAGAGAGAGAGAGAGAGAGAGAGAGAGAGAGAGAGAGAGAGAGAGACTGACTCAGAAGGAATAACCCGCTTTTGCCGTGCCACAGAAACTGAAATGCTGGGTCTGTTCATCCTCTCCGCACTGAGTCGTCACTGACCCAGGAGGAAACATCTCTGAGCGGGAATGTGAATTCAATAATGTAGTATAAAACTGACTTTGGCAGTGGAAAAACCAAAGGCTTATGTAGATTCCTTCCTAAGTTGCTATTCATATGTAGGAATTCGAATGTAAGAGTTTGCAGGTGTGGCTTGCCCGAATCTAAGAACTAGCCAGCTCTTCAGTGATCTGTAGAGCCGTTTCCACAGGGCAGCTCTTCAGGAAGAGTTCTGTGGACTCAGTTACTGACACAACACTGCTTATTTTGTCCACCTGAATGTAGAAAGGACTTGGTGTCAAAAGGCCATGGAAGGGTGAAAGCAGCAGACGAGACGAGGGGTGAGGGGTTCTGACTGGGGCCCCTGAAAGAGTTCTGTATCTCTAACAAAACGATCCTGTCCACAGAAGAGGGTTGGCTTCAGGGAAGCAGCTGTGTGGCCTAGCACCGCAGGCGATCTGGGTGGCCTCAAAATGTTGAGTAATTACCAAGGCTTTCTCTAGTCACTTAAATGTCATTCTCAGGCATAATTTACAGTCAGCCAGAACCTAGATAAAGAGCAACATGTATAAGCTTCAGAATATTATGAAGACTGTCGATTCTCTGAAGAAACCCACTGGACAGCAGTTAAAGACGTGTGTATGCACAGCTAAGAGGAAGGTCTCTAGAGGTCCTCTTTAGCCTTGGTCAGATTTAACTGGCTCTCTGAAAGCGCCACCTTGTGGAGCATACTGGGACACAGCGAAAACAAAACCCCACTGATCCACGGGCACTGTGGTTTTTAAAAACTGACTTCTGCCCCATGCAAAACTAAACCAACCCCAAGCTACCTTTCATCCCCACCATCTTTACTTGGAGTTGCTAAGAGTATTTGCGTGGACGCTGGAGGAAAAGCCTCCATTAATTCTCAGGTGGCTATTTTCTTGGGAGCCAGAGAACCAGATCACACAGGCGTCATCCTCCTAGCCAAAGTCCACTCATCTATCCGACTTGCTGAAAACCCTAGCAGAAAAGAAGGAAAAATCCAAAAAGGAAAACTGAGAAAAACATTTAAAAAACCGAACCCCCTGTTTCAGAAGAGAGGAGGACAGAAGAACAGTTTTGGCTTATTTCCTTAAACAATTAAACAAACAAAACCAAGTCAGAGATGCTTGAGTTAAAAATATGCATAAAATCTGAATAGTATACGATATAAGAGCTGGTCAAGACCAGTGTGGTGCCATTCAGCCGCCATCCTAGCACTTGGAAGAGCCTGTAGGGGCCAGGCCAGCCTGGCCTACAGAACTAGACTTTCCTCCGCTACAGAAAAGAAGCTGGTAGGAGACGAAGGCGCTGTGCTCTCATTCATTCGGGGGACCGCTAATACTAAGCATTCAGGACTCTCACACCTCGCATCAGACTTCAGTAGCATAAGGCTTTTCCACTGTGGGGCTGCATGTATGAACACCTTCCTAACTATATATCTGGATGTAAGAGGCACATGATGAAGGGTTTTTGGGTAAGGCTTACGAGTTGCCCATTCTCACCTGCACAGGAGGCAAATGCCTTTTAAAACTTTATAGTGAATATTCTTAGGCATGGATCTATAGTGAGTATGGGTACAGCTTCAGGTGGGTGCTTTCTTCCTGTGGCACGAGGAAGGCATACCAATGATTCTGCGAGTCTCCACAAAATTTGTGTTACTCGACATGCCGAGTCTGTCAAGTGTTGGATGACTTCAGAAAATTCTTAGAGTGTACTTACAGGCAAAAGTGTATGATTTTGAGAAAGTATGAAAAGCTGAAAATATCTTTTGAATATCCCTTGCTTGTTCCCACTATTTTATATTCTTTATAGATTCAGAATCTCATCTTCATTTTCACGTCACAGTGAAGAGCATGCCTTCTCCTGAAGGCTGTCGATACGTGCTCACACAAACAGTCACGGTGGTGCAGAGACATTCAGTGTTATTCTTTCCTGGACCCAAATACGCAACAAAAGCGAGCTTTCAGAAACTGCGAGCCACCCTTGTGCGTTTCATAAAGACAGATTCTCACTAGAGGAGCAGTTCTCTGCACAGAAGGCCGTTAGCACAGCTATGATGCTAAAAGTTTACACGGTTTAACTCCCACAGCGAGAATGGCTGTAACCAACTTCAGCAGGCACTGCTTTTAAGAGAAGCAGCTATAGTTATTTAGAAAGCAAAGCAAAACAAAACAAAAAAGTTCAGTACATAAAGTTCAAAATGTTTGGTACTACTGACTTCCTCAAACACGTCGGCTAGCTCCCCCATTCCAGAGCCAACTGCACACCTGCCTATTGAAAGAACAGTACTGTCTTTGAGATAGCAATACCCAGAGTGCATCCTGGAATTTTCATTTTCAATTAAAATGACCATGCGGAAGTTCTGTTTTTAAGTGTGGGATTTCTGAACTGTTTTCAATAAATTACCTGGGGCTGAATTCAAGTCTGCCATTAGGTGAGTGGGTCCTGAGAAAATCTTGAGAGGCTGGGACAGAGACAGCCTCAAGCTATCAGACGGTTCCTCTGCTGCTCGGGCGCCGGTCTTCTTCAAAGAGGGACAGAGTGGGAGGCTGCGGGTCCCGGATGTACAGGTACTCAGGGACTGTGTCTCTAAGGGTAGGTGGTTAGGATTCCTTGTCACATGATGGCTTGAGAGCTTAGGGGGACTAACTGGACAGCCCCTCCCCACTTTTTCTTAGGAGGCTGTTAGAACTCCAGCCAGTCCCCAAATGCCAGGACCTCGGAACCAAACCCTGAACAGAGATTAGGCACATGCTTGTGCACCATTCCTACTGTAACTTCAGACCTGTTTTTCTTTACTAAAAGCTGCTTCAGGCAGAACCCTGGGGCAGGAGGAGGAGGGTCCTCTCAGTTAATAGCTGCTTAGCTTCCAAGAAGTGTGAAACTGTAGGCAACAGAAGGATAAACTGTACTCACTAAACTCTTATTCTACTGTATATTTCCATGTCCTGCTCAGGGCCCTGAATGGCAAGGCTCCTTGTGTGAAAACTGGGTCTCAGAAGTGAGATACACAGAGAGCGACCACATGGACAAAGAGCAGGCGCAGAGAGGTGAGGGCCAAAGAGGCCCGGATACACTTTCTGCTCCATCCTGGCCCAATATGCCAAGTTTCTAATACCAAAAATGTTTGTGATTTAAATACTACTTAGAAATAAGCCCCAAACAGATGACAGAAATGAAGTTGAACTCTGTACTTAAAAAAATTCTTATGACTACTGAAAGATTCCAGTTTAGAACAGCTATATTTTTCTTGAGCAAAGCTATGGGGGTTGTGGGGGGCACTAACACAACATTTTTCTCTAAAGCAAAACCCTCAAAATTATTTTCGCTTACCACACGGACGCTAATCCAAAATGTAGTGAGTTTTATGCTTGATTTCTAGGCCCCGGCAAAGAAGTCTGTTTTGTGAACCTTGTTCAAAGGCAAGGCAGAACTCAACTGTCTGGACACCTAGAGTAGAGCTTGTCTCGGATGCTCTGGGCTGGTCATGGCTCAAGCTTTGACAGCTGGCAACACAGCTTAGTGCTGTAATGGTAAAGTGTAGAACATTCTCACAGCTAGCTGTGAGATTAAAAAAAAAAATTTGTTTTTAAAACTTGCTTTTGAAAAACAAGCCTGTTTTTTCAAGATACTGAATCAGAAGACTGTAGTAAGGAAAGAAAGAAAACATGATTCCCAACCCCCAAAGCTCTCAGGAAGAGCATCTAACTCTTCTCTCTTCAAGATAATCACATGCATTATTCAGCTACAAAGAACTCAGTAAGGTTCCATAACACACAGGCAGCATCTGAAACCTACTGTATGAAACATCGTCCATCCTTTCAAAGTTCTACACTGAAACATGATCTGGTTTTTACTTACACGCACTCCAAACACAATTCAAAACACAGCTCAACTGCTCCAAAGCTGCTTTCTATACCTTCTAGTTACTAGTGCCAGCTCAGCACTAAACCACGGAGAAGGCAATGGTTGCATGGAATATGAAGGACCGAGAGAGAATAGCAAGAAGCAAGGTACAGTTGTTTATAATGCCTGGGCCAGGCTGGCTCTGCAGAAAGCAGGGCTGAGCATAAGGCACCAGAAAAAAAAAGCACATCTCAGAGATGGAGAGAAAGAGAGAGTAAATAGTTGTTCCTAAAAAAGGAGGAAAAGACATCCTCTTGGACATCACACTGACAAACATCCGCTATAAAAACGTAAAACACTAAGTGGCAGTTGAGAGCGATGTATGTACTGGTGACTCCCAGTACAAGTATTCTACACTGCCTGGGTGCAGTCAGTGGCAGCACGTGGGAAGACTGCACTGAGAAAATGTAGGGGACCCTGTTAGGGTTGCAGGATTGGGGTCACAAGCCACAGACGAGGGGGTCATTTGTAAAGCATCCACTGAAAGTCAGTAAGCAGGCAAGCAGGCTTGGTGTGGGGTGGGGGGCAGCTGGGCAGTCTGCCATTCCTTAGGCACTGGTAGGAATATGCATTAGAGGTGCTGGCGGTGTGCGCTTTAAAAACAAGGCAGAACACGGCAAAATGGGCGTACGGGGTGGAGAGAGCTAAACGGCGTTCCTGTCTCCAAATCAAGAGCAGGGAGCAAGCCCCTAAAACAAGGAACAAAATTACAAGAAATGCAAAGGAGACAATAACATTTCAACCCAGGAATTTCTCTATCTTTAAAACCTATGAGGTATACTTCCTAAATCTATTGCAAGTAAGAGCGCTTACAGGGCCTTTCCCAAGAGAAACAATTAAGAACTGGACTATATGTAGGACCTTGGACAAGTAAATTCAGCTCTCCAAAGAGTAAATAGAAGAATGCATGCTTAAAAAAAAGTCTCTTAAAAGATATTATCGTTTTTTTCCCCTCCCTTTTTCTTTCTTGTTTTTGTGGTATCTAAAACTTTATCCTTTACTGCTAGCGGAAGCTTTGGACAGTTAGGAAGTGCTGAGGACTCGGGATCACCTCTCTAACTGGAGAGGACTACGCTGGTGAATCACCTTCACTGAACAAGCCCTTGTTAACTATTAGTCACCTCTAGTCTTTAAAATTCAATTATTCTTGTTGTCTACAAAAAGTAACACTTTGGGAGATCAGGCATTCCCCCCTTCTACCCCCCCCCACACACACACTCACGCACACTCACACGTACCAAAGCGGGCCCAGCAGCTGCAGGGAGATTACGTCATAGCTCAGCTGGGCCCAGATTACCATCCAACAGTGGCAGCATTCAAGGTTAGAAAATGAAACGGCAGCACAATTGGTCAGCAGCTTCTCTTCTTCTGGAAGTTTCCCAGGTTCTCGAGACAAACAGACAAACAGACAAGTGACCGAACACAGAGCCGCAATCACTCTTGCATTGATTTCGGAACAGTAAACTAGGTGGTTTCGTCGGTGAAGCAGAGCTCTTCCAGAAGCTGGCAGCTGGACCGCCCTCAGCTGGCGATCTTCAACTGCTCCGCAAGGCTTGCTCAGGGTACTGTCAGCCACCAGCGCAGCGCGTTCAGACGCCTAGCTCGAGGCATCCCCGGGGGACCTCAGGCTGTGTTCAGCTCCGGGGGGCTCTGGCTGGATGGCACATGGGAGTGCGGGCTGTCCTTGTACCTCTCCAGGTCTTGGAAGTATGGGTGGTTGAGGGCGCCGTAGGCGGATATTCTTTTAGCTGGGTTAAAGGTCAGGCATTTCTGCAATAAAGAAAACATTTGATCTGAAACATGGCAAGGCGGGCGATATGCTTGAACCCTGGACCTTGGGGGAAGTCTTGGGACAGGTGGCTAGAATTCTCTAACTGATCTGATTTAGGAACAAAGTCGCCAGCAGGAGAATGAACTAAAACACCGAGCACAATAAATACTGCTTCTGTAAAAAAAAAAATAATTTTCTGGGTGGTGGCAAATGCCTTCAATCTCAGCACTAGCGATTTTAATTATTAAAATCCATGATGAAAAACATTAGATGTCAACCAAAAAAAGAAAAATGTGATGTCAAAGAAGCAGTGACAGAAAAATTCTTTAGGAATCACTGTGTTAATTCATAATGAAGTTCATTGACACCTGTGGCCACACTGATCTATTGGCCAAGGACACAGTCACACCCTAGAGCAACTCAGACCTCTTTTATTGCAAAGATGTCCTTAACCCTAGCTTTATCCATTTGCCATACTGCTAGTATGAGCTATTCAATGCCACAAAATAAAACAGGGTGTGCTATAGGAGTTCTGCACAAGCCGGGTGGTGGTGGCGCACAGCTGTGATCCCAGCACTCAGGAGGCAGAGGCAGGTAGATCTCTGTGAGTTCGAGGCCAGCCTGGTCTACAGAGTGATTCCAGGACAGCCAGAGGTACAACAGAGAAACCCTGTCTCAAAAACAAACAAACAAACAAACAAAAAACCAAAACCAAACAAAACCCCCCAAATAAATAAACCTCAAATATACAAAACAAAAACCTCAACTAACTAAATAAATAGACAAAATCGATTGCCAAATAACTGACTTAAAACTCATCTTCTAGAATTACAACTTTTTAAAGGTTGAATACTTTGGTAGGCTGGGAGGAACACTCTCCCCTTTATTCAAGTGGCCCTTGACCATGTAACTGACATAGGCTTTCAGGGATTGCATGTTTCTGGTAGTAAAACACATCACAAGGAACCCCTGCCTCTCTGGCCTGGGTGGCGGAATGAGGACACAGAGAAGAGCAGGTTTTGACCCACAGGCTGAACCGGGTAGCAAGGGCTCTCACTCAATTCAGGAGGCCTCGAACAGACTTATTACTCACGGGCTCTGACCCTAGGAACAGTGCAGTAAGGCGGGCCCGCTGTGTCCCCAAGGACAGGACGCTATACACAGCATCGATAATCAGGACTGTGAGTTTCAGAGTACAAAAGTGCTTTTATATTTTTTAAAAAAAAAAATCTTTTCGGTACGTTATGAGCGTATGTGTCCGTGTGTTGGGATGTGCACACATGCGCAGGCCAAAAGAGAGCGTCGCTGCAGCTGGAGCCACAGGCTGTTGGAAGCTGGGTGCTGGGAACCAAACTTGGGTCCTCTGCAAAAGCAGAACAGGTCCTTAAGAGTGGAGCCATCTCTCCAGCCCCAGAATCTTCTTTTCAATGGGATATTTTCTATGTGCATGGCACGCTAAATATTTATTAAATAAATTGATTACTAGGAGTGTTGTTACTTGGTTCCTTTGGGGGAAACAAAAAAAAAAGTCTGCCAAGATGTGACTAACAAGTTGCTCTGAGCAGCATGAAACTTTAAACAAGCAAACGCACTGACTTGTCAAGAAGCCTATGTACAAGGAATCCAGAGCCTTCTAAAGATGCACCCAAACATGTAGTCAAAAGCATGTTGTTAAGAGTTGGATTATAAAAGACATTCCAGAGTCAAAAACCCACCAGCTGGAAACAGAACCCACAGGGAGTCCACAGCCTTCCACCCCATGAGGTTGTGGCACGTGGCGGTTTGTCACGCGGTCTCGGTGGGTTCAGGACGAGAGCCTCCCGGGGACTTACCAGAAGCAGGTCTTTGCCTAACTCGTCGATATCTGTCACGAACTTCTCGATGGGCTGGGCAGATTTGGAGTGGAAAGCCTGCCTGGGAAGGGCAACATCTCGAGGCCAGTCTTCCTCTCCTGGGAGTCCAATCACGCTACAGAAGAACCACACGGAGTTATGAACACTGGGGCCACACTGAGGGCTTCCTCACCAAACCCTAGAGCAGGCAAATGCTGCGGGGTGGCACAGAGGACAGGAGCTCCAAGGGGAACCTCACCGCACGAAGGTCACCCTACCGCTACAGGGTGGGCAGGCGGCACAATCTCACAGGTCACCGAGAACCTCACTGACGGGAACTGAGTGAGGCCCCTGACACTGAATGGGAGGGGTGTGCGGGGATGGGACTCGGGCAGCTGGGGGTAAGCCCCTGCGTAATGATGAGGCAGGGCCTGCTATTCTGGAAGACACCCACGAACTTTCCTCTACCAGATGAAGCTTTGCTCTCTGTCCTGTCAGAGGATGTGAGGGGTTTACTCTCATGGTGCTCATCCAGCTCGGCGTATTAACACACTACTCTGGCCAAGTCTTTAAATGAAAGAGTACTTTTCTAAACTATTATATAAATTAGACTCAAAAGGACGGTTTAAAAAGTATGTTGGTCTTATATCTTGCGCAAGCATTAATTCATGGTATTCCAAAGTGAGAAACAGTCAATTACAGGGTGTCATTTAGGTTTCCCCTGATGACCATTCTGGGATCAGAAATGTGGAGGGAATAGAAAGCCATAAAAAGAGCATAGGCTTTAGGATATAGGCAGACGTAGCTTCAGGTTCAGCACCTGTCCTTAATTGACAGATGAGGACAAATTGCACGACAACTATGAGCTTTGGTGTCTTTACGCATGTGACCCTGGTAATTTACGGTTACAGTGAGTGTTGTTGATTTATTGAAAGTGCATACTACAGTATCTGGCACAAAGTTCATACAGCCAGTATCCACCTGTTACTTATTATTGGTAGGCTGGTGGCCCTACATTTTTATACGTATGTAGTATTATTTGTAGTTTATGCAGAGTTGTTAAGTATATTTGGACAGGGAACAGACTCTGAGTAACTCTGGACTAAAACCACAGAAATGTAGTTTATATATAGCTTATAGTTTATATATATATAGTTTATATATAGGACAGGGTATATATAGCTACTCAGATACTGATCCCAACTATTTTAGGCCTAGTAAGAAGAAATGGCACCAGCCTGCACATGAGGTGCGATTCCGTACTTTCTGAGGCACAGGCCTCCCAAAGGTGTGGCCACACACATGCTTCAGGCAGACAGGTGGTAAATGTCACAGGATCTACATGGCTTTATTTCTCTTCCCTTCCCTTAATAGAGCCCAGGCTGCAGACCTCCCCAGGGAAGAGCAGACCCCCCAACACCAGTGCACATGCCACTGGGTACCTAGGCATGACACTAACCCTGTCCCCACCGCCACCTTCAGGGAGCCACAGTACTGAGGTGGACAAAGACATCCTCATGGACGTCCTGGAACCGATGAGCAAAATCGTGACTTGAGCAACGTCCACGTGTGTTCAATAGTGAAGTCTATGATAGGAGTCACGAAGGGGTGGAAACATCTCTGTAACTACAGAAGGAAGTACAGGGGTGTTTTGGGATAGAATGGGATATGGCAGAAGAGGGAAAGAATAATATTGGAGACATTTTGAAACTTCTACCCCTTTTATGTCAGGACTTTTTGTATTACAGCATCACCAGTCACCTAGAAATGGATATTAATTAAGCTCAGAATTTAAATCACTTTACTAGTGGCATCATCATTATTATTTTTTCGGACAGTTTTTCATTGAGTAGCCCAGGCTAGTCTCAAACTCACAATCTTCCTGTCTCAGCTCCTGAGCGTTACTAGCAGCTCTGACCATACCTATAGATTTGAAAGTTTAAGAGTACGGCAGTCAGAAGCCAAACACCTTCAGAGAGACACTGTCTGTCTGTCTGTCTGTGTATGGAAATACATGCCCACTACACATAAAGCGTGGATATAAATGCATACATACACATATAAAAATAAAGCGTAAAGCTCTATTGTCTTCTCCGACTCCTGTAAAAACCCGTGGGACCAACCGGTCAGGCATGTCATCCACTGGGGAGACAGGAAGGCAGAATGAGGGATGAGAACATCCGCCAAGGCCACACACTGTATGTTCAGCCTCAGCTGGCTCTACTTCATATCGCGTGTTTTGCCCCTATTTAACTACGATGGCGCTCTTAGGAAAAGCTCTAAAGGCCATGGACTAACACCATGGCTTTACTTTGGAAGCACTCAATGTTCTCTCCATGCAGAAATCTGTCTACAGCTTATCTTACTAAGAGTATGAGAATATGACTTTCCTTAAAAAAAAATTCAGCGTCACGTCCAATAAGGGCTGTCATGGCCCATAACCAGCAGAATGAAATTGGGATAGGCTCATTAGAGAAGGCTGGCATCATATTTCACTATTTGGGCAGCTGAATAGAAGCTGTAGAAGCTGACATTTACACTGGAAAGACTGACAGGCACAGAATCTATATATGGCTACGGTGGATGGGGCAGAAATAATTTTTCAAGTGGTTTAGCAGTGACACTAGGGTGCAGCATCGTCCCTTTCCTGTGGAGAGGACCATTCAGAATCACAAAGCAAAGCCAAGTATAATCTAAAGGCACAAAACATATGAGACTTTGCTTTGCTGCTAGCCATGTGGGAGTGTCAGGCCTTGGCCAAAAGTCGAACAGGCTTTCCCATGGTACAAGCCAAGTGTACCTTCTGTCCTATTGCATCGGCTCCGTGGTCTAGGAGTACATGCAGATCAGGAGATGAAAGGGAGGGAGAGCAGATGAAGGCCTCCACGGCTGGCAGGCAGATGTTACCAAGATCTCCCTTCCTTTCAAGGAGGGAATGCTAGAACATTCACTTCCCCAGGTCCCCTTTGAAGATCACATGTACACAGAACACATTCCACAGTCCTGAGGACAAACACGAGTCCGGCAGTGAACGATAGGAGCTTGACATGCAACAGTGGGGGAACAGGAGGGCAGGGTGGAGAATGTGCCCATTCTATAGGATAGTCAGGAGATGAGATGCAGGATTGCTGGCTGCCCAGGACCAGGGAAGTCCCCAGACAAGACCAGACCAGACCAAAACAACAATAACAAAATAAACTACCTCCCCAGCACACAAACCAAAGCCAGCGAATGTTCTTTCAGCCTCAAAGCACTGGGAACAGATTCCAGTTTCCAAGAGAACCAGGTCATCAGCTTTGGGTTGAATTCCAGGTTCGAAGCAATCATGCTTAAATAGATAATTCTGTAAGGTTTTTTTTGAGGGGGGGATGGGTGGCTGGAGGCAGTCTTATAGGTTTTAAATTCCATAAAAATCACTTGAGATCGAGATTCATAAAAATGTCACCAACCAATGATGGTGGCAATTTTTAGGCAGGATCCTGATGGTCCTTCCATTCTACCCCTCTTTGGGTGCGGCTTTGGCAAAGCACATATCCCGAAACATTGTCACACAGCATATCCTTATAAGAAGAAAGGCTCCAGTTCCATTCTAGCGACACAAAGGCATGCCTACCCTCACATGCACAAACATGTAGGCATGAATGGAGTTTGCAAATCATCACGGAGAGATGCAACAAACAACCGGAAGGAAGGAGCGGGCTGGAGGACAGCCGCTCCGAGAACTCAAAGTCGGTTCCATTTCTCAGGTGAGAAGTTAAGAAGGTCAAATCAGCAATTATAAGCTGCGCACGGCGCAGCAAACCCACGGTAGGGCGCTCCACATGACTTCCTCTCACTCTCAAGAGTTATTCAGCCACAGGCTCGGAAACCTAGGATTCTCATTCCCGGTGTAGGTGCTCTGAGGGGCAATGTGTTTGGGCAGCATCTCATCCTTGACTTGGGAAGACAAAACGAGGCAAAACCAACCAGAATGATCAAGGACTCTCAAGGAGAACAGGATGCCTATTTGGACAGGTTGGGATCCTAAGCCACCAAGCGTCCCCGTCTCTCATGAGAGGTACACTTGATGTGACCGCAGGCAGAAGACACATCTGCATTACAGAGCAGGCGCTCAGAGCTCGGCCAAGCAGGGAGAAGCCGCAAAGACCCAGGCGGGCAGCACACAAGCATTCGGAGCACGGCAGCGAGGCTACACGTCATGACCGGCCCTGTGTGAGCTAGCTCTTCTGCCTTGTCCCCACTCACCATGTAACTGGTGAGACTGTCTGCAGCTGCAGCTTGGGGCAAGAAAGATAAGAGAGAAACGAGAACATCAGAGGAAAGTCATCGCAAGCGTTTCATGTAATGTAAGACTGTAATTATTACTTACTCCAAGATTTTTCCTAGTTGATCCACATCTGAACTTCCACGAAAAAGAGGCCTAAAAGAACAAAGATACGTCTTAAAACCAGGCATTTCCTGAAGTTACATTCTAATCGTTTGTTACTATCGTTGTTCAGCAGGAAGCAAACTGTTCTTTACTGGTGGGAGGAAGCACCCTCTCCTCTTAGTCAAGGAAGACTTCCCAAGCATTTCTCTTGCTACAGGGACTCTCTTGTGCGTTGCAGTATCTGACTTTCGTAGCCATGTGTCATGTTTGCAGCCATTGCAACAACAAAGCTACTATGGTGTGCAGGCCCACATTTTAAAGTTCAACTTAACCTTGCAATAGAGTGGTGGCCATCTTGGTCCGAGCCTCCCACTAAAGGTACCCGGGAGTCCTGGGGCTGTCTCACAGTGCCTTTCACAATACTCTTCCAGGGCACTTCCTCATGGGCCAGATACCACTGCTGGGTCTATTTTCTTAAGTATGCCCCTTCCCGTTCTCTTAGTATTATCGCTGCTAACCACCACGTGTTCAAAAACCTTAGCTCCGGGCTTCAGAGGCAGCTGTGCCCTCTTCTGAACTCAAAGCCTTCCTTATCTACAGTAACCATCTCACTGGCAAAGAAATAAGCTCCCTTTGTGACATTTCTGGTGTTTTCCCAAGTTGACCAAATAGTCCTTTGAGGGTGCGGAGGGTCTCTAGGTTTCCCCATAAGTCTCCTGATAGTTTTTCCTAGCTGACACACAGTTATTAAATACTGTTTTTTTTTTTTTGTTTATATCCATAGTACACAAGTTAATCTTTCTCAACTCTTTGCTTAATGGGGAAACATCGCCATAACCATTTTTTTGGACAAGGAAACAGATGTCACACGATTTAACCAATACCTAAAGAATTGAAGACTTGAAATCCAAACCAGGTCTGCGTTGCCCTAAAGCCTGTACATCTCACGGTCCCATTGAAGCACACTGATTTTTGTTACTCCTGTTCTCTTAGCTCAGTTTTCTGCAGCTAAGCCATTGGGAAGAAGCAGTTCGGGACCCCGGGAAGGGGGACTTCAGAGACCCATAAGCTGTGGGATTCTGAACTCAGACTGCTTCCCGAACATCTACGTGCCTTTACATCCTTGTTCCACTCCAACAAGGAGCAAAGTAATCCACAGGCTTAACGGTCTCTATGTTCTCTAACACTTGCTCATTGGTGGTGGCTACAGTCTGAATGTGGGTGTCAGGCACAGTACTTCACAGCACTGTGAAGAGGTGGAGCTTTGGATGGGGGCTCTGTCTTGCTGAATGGGATTAGGTGCTCTAAGGGGTGGGAAGGATGTGCCCTGTCGGAGGCAGCAAGAGGCTGGCTTTGTGGAAGCAGAAATCTTCGCTAGACCCGCTGGCATCTTCGTTTTAGGCCTCTCTGCTTCTAGAACTGGGTGCAATAAACTTCTGTTGTTATGAAATACTACTCAGTCTAAGGTGTTTGTTTATAATTATCAAACAGATTAAGACAATGATTCTTCTGGATACTGATCTACTAATTGGCTGGATTTGGCCCACGGAATGGAATGTGCCCTGCCACCTTGGAATCAGCTCTGGCTTGGTTTAGTGATGAGTGCACAAGTTTGTTACAGTTTCTGTTCTGTGAACACTGAGGGCGATGTCTTCTGTGGAGACTGGAATCTCTGATGAAGCAACTCAGGGGACAGGTCAGAATAAGTGTCACCACCTTGCAGGAACCTGGTGTGTGACTCTGAGCTCTGTCACTTGGCTTTGCAGCAGATATGGTTTGGCTTGGGTTACAACAGAGCCACCGAGCTGTGACTGTATGCAGTAAAATGTCATTTCCCAAAAAAAATGGTTCCTTGGATGCAGATCCATAGTCAAAGGCAATGAAAATGGGTCATACGATGGAGGGAAGAGGCTAAAAAGTTGATTATGAATGTAATGAAAATGCAGTCGACCACTGTGCTGTATTCCCAGCCTAATATCCTGATTTAGAGGATGTTTGTTGACTGGAGAAAAGACTGGTGTGGCCTCTACTGGAAACACCCAACTCAACCATTTCTCCCTAAATGACTTTAGGAAAGTCCCTCGGCCTGTTTTATTCTTAGTTGACTCATTTGTAAATGGAGATAACACCTACTTCATAGGATCCACTAAGTGACGCGTTATCGTATACCCGAATGCCCAGCTGCAAAACAGATCTAGAAGAACGGATCTACGCACGCACGAATGCACCCACAGATACTTCTTGACCCTGGTCAATATTACACTGGATGATAAGGTGTTTCAGACGGAATGAATAGGGAAAGAGGCTGGGTGTGGCGGCCACATCTGTCGTCCCAGCACCCAAGTCTGAGGGCAGCCTGGTCTCCACAGTGAGCTCCAGGCCAGGCAAGGCTACGTATGTTAGACCTTGTTTCAAAAACTAAAAAACAATTAAGAAGGAAGAAACTCACATGCAACCACACAGCGAGCCCTCATATAATTAAGTCTAGCAGTCCTTTCTCTGTTTATGACGCACGTTAAAGCTCTTATAACCAAAGAAAGAAAGAATGAATGTTGACTGTTCTAAAGAGAGTTCATGAAGTCTGAACCGCCGAAAGTCATCTCTTCTCTATGTTTTGCAGAGAACTCTCCCATCACCACAATTAAGCCTGTTATCAGCGAGTTTCCCTGGGTCAAATTACAAAGGGGCCAAGATTCAGATTAATGTGTTTTTAAACAAACAACAAAAAAGAACATACAGATACCATTTGTAACCTCAGTGCACGGTGGAAAGCAACACTGAGAAGCGGGGTGTTTCCTAGCACATGAGTGTTCGCTGACAGGTCTGTTAGGGAAAGGAAACGATTCATGCAGAATGGAAGATGAAAGATTTAATTTGTAAATACCTTCATTGTACTAAAAAGCAAGGAAGTCGGGGCCACCCTATAGAACACCTCTGTAACCTGCATGTGATCCATGGCCAGACTTCAGCTGTCACCATCTTTGATGGGTACAAGAATTTCCCATGCCCATACAGTGACCTTTCAAAAAAAAAATAGCCTACTATTTTATGCTTGCTCTGGGCTCCCTACTATAGTTGTTATCTGAGAAGGTTAACTCATCACTTTACAATTGCCAGTTATTCAAATCGGGAGATTAAGCATAAAAATCAACGAACTGCTTTACTTAGTAAACACTAATTGAGTGAGCGCCCTCTAAGCACATAAGGTTGTAACTGGAAGGCAGATACGAAAACCTTACTATAAGATACACCATACTTAAAAGTATATAACATTATGTATGTTCTTTGGATATAAAGCGTTTAGAGGAGCTGGAGATGTGGCTCAGTGGTTAAGAATACTTGCTGCTCCGCAGAGGACCTGGGTTTGGTTCCCAGTACCCATACTGGGTGGCTCACAACTGCCTGTAAACTCTAGTTCCAAGGGATCTGATGCCCTCATCAGGCCTCTGTGGGTTCCTGCACACACAATGGTGCACGTATAGACACACACACACACACACACACACACACACACACACACACACAGAGTAAACTAAAAGAATCTAAAACTAAAAGAATCCACATACATTATTTGAATTATTCTGTTAATTTACGCATACAACCCATTTATGAAAATATATACATGTATTTATGAGCACACATATTTACCATAAGGGTCTTTGCTAACACTGGGAAGAAGATAAAGAAATGCAGGTTACGCAGAGATGTCTATCTCGTGTTACTGATGAAGCTCCCACACAGTACAATCATTTACTATTTACGGAAGGTACGGAAGTGACCTGATTAGTCCTCTTTTACAGATGGAAATAATCTGCCTGAGGAAATTGCTTAGGAGTGGGCAGGATGCTCTGACTTCAGCGGACAGTGAAACAGGAGCACTTTAGAGAGATTAGTTTGGTCAGGGTTTACCAAGCTGTTGGATGGAGTAAGAGGAGGCCCAGCGGGTTCGACTGGTTGATGGGTGCACAAGACAGATACAAGGGCCTAACTGGGCAGGGTGAGGCAGTGTGAAGAGACGGAGAGACACGTGATTGTAAGATGACCTGAAGAAAGGCTGAACCTGACTTGGGAGAAGAAGCAGGGGATTTAAGTTCGTAGTGTTTTTAAGGCTACGCAAAATGAGATCGGAGTGTGTGCGTATGTTTGCATGAGGATGCGATGCCTGCGGAGGTCAGAAGGGGGCGTGGTATACTGTGAACTAGGGGTACAGCTGGCGGTAAGCCATCTGATGTGGGTGTTAGGAACTGAACTCAGGTCCTTTGCAGGAGCAGCATACGCTCTTAGCGTACTGAACCATCTTTCTGGACGCTAACAGATTTGATTTTAGAGATACCTTTTATAATTAAAGTATACAAAGTAATTTATTAAAATTGAACAATGAGTGCCCTGCAAAACAGGAAGTTAGGCACACTTAGGTATATTACCCTATAGAACTGGAAACGAGTGTCTGTGTAAAGATTTGTGTGTGAATGACCGTAACACATCATTCCTAATGGCAAAAGTAGCAACAACCCAAATGCTCATCATCTCATGAACGTAAAGAATAAACAGCCATGATAAAGGATCATTTAGCCATAAAAGAGACGAAGTTCTAATCCAGGCAGTAACCTCAGGAGCTACTGGGTTGACTAAAAGTATCCAGTCACAAAAGAACACATATGATGTGGGTCTGTTAATGTGATACAAAGATACAGATTTACAGACCATAAAGTCGATTTGTGGGTGCCTAGAACTGGGCTTCACTGGGTGACTACACCATAGGTTCAGTGTCTGTGTCCCTGAAAGGTCATACACTTAAACCCTACCCTCAAGGTGACAGTTAGGAGGTTTGGCCTTTGGTAGTGAGTTGGATAGTGAGTGGGGTAGCTAGCACCTTCAGAGAATCCTTCAGGGACCCTTGCCACGTTTCTTTCCATGGGAAGCTATGAGGAGAAGGCTGTCCAGAAGTGGCCCTTGCCAGACATGGAATCTTCTGGCTCCTTATCTTGAGACTTCCTAGACTCCCCCTCCCCCAATCTGAGAAAGAAATTCTGCTGTTTATAATGCATCGAGTTCTTGCATTTTGTTATAGTAGTTTGAGCTGCCTAAGACAGACTGTGAGCAGGGACTGAGTTTCTCTTTGGGGCGATGAAAATGCTCTGAAAGCCAGTGTGGCGATGGTGAAGCATCCTATAGTTGATACGAGGGGACTGCTTAATACGTAACAGTTAAATTGAATGGTTAAGAAATTAGACTTCTAAGCAAATAGTACAGATTCAGGACAGAAAACGACTTCTGGCCTAAAGACATGAAGAGCGTGGTAGGAAATAGTGACAACCATGCATTTTACCAAAGTCGATCGAAGCACACATCTGCTGACACGCGTTCTGAATAACCTAACAATATGAGCTGAATCTCATCCATCTGAAATGCCATCCATTCAGGATTAAACGATGGAACAATAAACTCCGGCCTCAAAAAGGCACTTTTCCAATACTGCTACCTGTCAAACACTGCATTCCCTACTCCCCCCTCCCCCCACCCCGTGTGTGCCCGTTTCCATTCCATGTTGACTCTCGGTTTCTACACCACCTGCAAGTTCTGCCTTAGGGCTGGCTTTTACAAGCTTCTGTGTCTAGAGCATCTGACACACAGTTCCGTCCATCCACAAACGGACTTGCTGAACACACACCGAACGGCTGCCGCTCGTCCCTTCAAGAAAACCTCCCCTTCTCCTCCTTGTTTCAAAATCTGCTGTCTTGGTTTTTCAAGCTCACACATCGGAGTCAAAACGAGTGTATCTGCATAAATCCGCATGTACAAAGGGGGTATATGCAGAGAAACGAAACTGGATTTGACTTACGTCCATTTATGCTTCAGTCAGCCCACACGAGGCACTAGATAGCATCTGCCTGGAAATAATGAGTGTTTAAAAGCCGGGGCTCATTCGCAGGCATGCCGGGTGGAGCCGTGCCTTGGTGCCGACCTCAGATAGGCATTCACGCAGGGATGGCCTGCTCGGAAGAGAGAGAGAAACCCAAGGGGAAAGAATACAGCAAAGAAGGAGTAAAGGATTAGAGAGAGGCGGAAGAGAAAGAGGAAGTCCGAGACGGAGACGGGGAAACGCTCGCTAGGGAAGGGTGGTGCCAGTCACAGGGAGATGTGTGCTGGCGTCTCTGCACGTAGGAGCTCTGCGAGTTTGGTAATTGCCATCAAAAGAAATCTCTGGATATTTTTTTTTTCTCTGTACCAGGCGCGAAAATGGATTGTTCTGCAACGGACTCACGTGTCAACAGACGTGAGTCAATGTGGTGGAGGTGAGGCTGAACAAGGCACCCATAAGGAAGGGCGGTGTCTCATTCCTTTAAATTCAAAGTTGAGAAAATCAGAATTAAGTCAGAGATCACTAAATCACGTGAGCTTTCTGATGCAACACATCTAACCAAGTAATCGTTAAGAGAAGAAGTCACTGGGAAAGATTCTGAAGCACTCTCTGTGTGTAGCAGCAGAAAGCTGAGCTTAAGCAGCAGCATGTATCACTGACTGCAAGCAGATACACGAGGGAGGCTGCCCCCCACCCCCACTGGCTGACTTTAAAGCAATACACAAGTAAATCCACCTGATAAAAACATGCTAAACTAGTAAATGACATTCATGTTACGGGAATGGAAATATGAACCTCTTGGTCTGCAGCAATGGCTCAGTGGTTTGCTGCCACGCCTGACGATCCAAATTTGATCTCTGGGTCTCACACGGTGGGAGGAGCCGATTCCCAAAAGGTGCCCTCTGATGCGCACACGTGTGCCATGGAGTGTGCGCGTGCACACACACACACAACTAAATAAAAGTAACAAACCACTTCATCCTCACCTCTGGATCCAGGGGATTCATTCTTGACATAATGGTTTTTGTTTGTTTTTGTCGCAGTGTGCCTTCGGAATTCTGCTCTGTGTGTGTGTGTGTGTGTGTGTGTGTGTGTGTGTGTGTGTGATCACTACTGTACTCGCACACAGAGTCATCCTTCTGTAAAAAATTGTAATCCCAACAGTAGCAGCTATCAGCAAGGTGGTATTTTTTCCAGAGCTAAAGCCTTAAAAATTGAGAGATATTCACTAGAAATTTCTGAAATGAAAGAGTCTGTTAGCTGGAGCGGCTCTTCCTCCTCCTTCGTATTTCGAATGTACTTTACGCACAGGAGAGGCGGCTCAGTGGTAAAAGTACTTGCCACTAACCCTGACAACCTGGGTTTGACCCCTGGTAGAAGGAGAGAAGCTGTCATCTAATCTCCACATACAGGCAACCCAAGTGCCCAGGCATACCTACTCAAAAAAAAAAAATGAGTAAATTGACTTTAAAGGGCTCTGCTCAGAAAGGAAGCAGAAGCAGTTGTCGGACTACCACCAATGACCTACAAGTCGTAGCAGAAAGTGTTCAAACATTTGCTCTAAATACAATACAGTGTAAGACTGATTTTCTTATTTTCCCTCTTAAACTTAGAACCCACTTAGTATAAAATGTGGACTGTGGCCCTTGAGCGTCAGAGATGTTGGCCTATTTGAACCCGAGAACTGCAAAATCCGTACTGTGTCCGACCAACACAATGGAGCGCGTGTCCCATCAGATCAAACTGTACTGACCCAAGAGCCAGCTTAAGTTTTCAAAGGACTTGTTTACTAGATTTGTATTCTTAACTATGGGTGGATACTTCGAAGATCTCCTCTCTCCAACAGCACTGGAGCCGGAGTGGGATCTCAGCCCTGGCTAGGAGAAGGTGGTTACAATCATTACAAAGCAGGGACTGAACGACAGGGATCAAGGACTCTTGCTGAGAGATTATCTAGGCACACACTTTCTGCTACTCTTTTACAGAGTTTGCGCTGTATGACGCGGAGCGAATCTCCAAGTGTGAGGACAGCTGGTGTCCTGCGTGAGCACAGGACTCCCTCTATCTAGCGCATTTTGGATGGGGGCCCAATCCTGTGTGATAACTCAACAATTCAATACAGGAAACAAAGGCCAGGCATTCCTCAGAAATTTCACAGACTATCTAGATGGAGCAGGCCTGTATGAATGTCTCCTTTTCACCCTTTCCTTTGGTCATGTTTGAAGAATGTAGTTGTTCATGGGTGGACACTCTGGGTTTGTGACAGATGTAAATTGAGATATGCACAAAACACAACTACGTGATTCAGACCCCGGGCCTGTGCTTCCACAGATCTCTGTCGGCAGGGGTCAAACAAAGGGACGCTGGTGTTTGACAACTGGGATGAGTCATCGGAGGAAGTTCTTAGCCTTCGGATGTGCTTGTTGAAATAACGCTGGTGAACAAAGCCAGCCCTCCCCCACCCCCCTTCCCTGTGGGCCAGTGAAGTTTTCATTTTAGGAAATGGAAGTGTCAATGTGGACAAACTGTCCCAGGGTATTTATAGCATAATATGTAATTTTCTTAAACCGCCTTTGAATGGGAAAGGGGCTGAATTTCCTCCACTCCTTCATGTCATCTGCCCAGAACTGTGAGCACAAACTCAGTTAGCCCCGTTCCACGTAATGGCTTTCTGCCCTGTTTTTTTGAGACAAGGCCTCTCACTCATGGCACTCACTCAGAAAGCCCAGGGATCCTTCTGTCTCCAACCTCCCCAGCACCAGGATTACAGGCATGTCATTTTTTTTTTAATGTGGGTGCTGGGGACCCAAAATTGGGTTCTCATGTTTGCATAGCAAGCACTTTACTGAGTGAGCTCCCAACCCCAAAGCCTATCATTGTATGTGTGTACGGGGGTGGGGGTGGGGGTGGGGGTGGGGTGGGGAGTTAGTTTATGTGCATGAGCCACACACGAAGCCAGAGAAAGACACTGGATGTCCCGGAGTGCAGTTATAGGTATCTGATCCCGGGTGGTGGGATCCGAACTCTGGTCCTCAGGGCTGTGTGGCATCTCTCCAGCCCCTTAATTTCTATTTAGTGAAATACATCAACATCTTGGCTTTTGACTTTTGAGTATTTTTCAAAGCCCATTTCCGTTTTAGGCTCTGAAATACTTCCTATGTTTCTCTGTCCTTTCATGGTATCTTTTACCGTCTCTCGAAGCTGGCTGTCATTTGTTTTGCAAGGGTAGTGAGAATCTAATTAGATTACTGTTTTCCTTCTAACACGTCTACTGGTTACTTTGCTTCTTTTGACGAACAAGCCATTTTACCCTGAAAGACTTGTGACCTATGGTGAATAACGCCTTCTCTTGGCCTGGGGTCTGCACTCTGGACTTTCTGGTCAGAATAGAATAATAATACATCATTTTGTGCTTGGTAGCAGAAGTTCCCTTTTATTTGCCCCCAAGACTTGGCTATTTTCACCAATTTAACTCTTCCATATACTCTTTAGCAAATGTAACTGGAAATCTAAATATGAACTTAAAAAAAATGTAAAAATGGATTTGCCCATATTTTATATCCTTGCAACATTCAATTTCATTTTGGAAAGTGGAATGCATTTTGTATATTCAAATAATTTTTACATTAAAAAAAAAAACTCAGTCAAGTTTCATTGTTTTCTTAATCCAGCTCCACACATGCTCTTACACTTGTTTCTAGGACTTGAGACAATGCAATTATCAGCCCTGAGGAACTTAACTGTAGTTCTGTCTGGGTTCACAATCCTGACCTCCTGAATCCTGCATCGTTTTAGACTTGAGAAGCGGGGAGAAGAAAATGGACCCTTGAAGGCAGAAGCAGAGTCTGTTTTGTATTCATAGCGAGGAGACTCTGAACTTCCGGGGAAGGCTCTAAAGGTTAACAACACACACCCAAAAGCACCGAGAGAGTAAAACAGAAATAATATAAGAATTAGTGCTCAGGGTGATGACTCATTGCCTTGGCTCATCCTTGGGAAATCACCTACTAAGCGGAATTTAGCAGCTAAGGTGTTATTTTCGGTGCATGATTTATTGCTTCCCCCCAACCCCTGGGGATGAATTCTAGCTTTTAAAAATACATGGAATCGGTAAATACATGGGACTGGTAATCTTGGCAGACCAGCTTTGCCAGGTAAATGTGATTATCTCTAGAGTAGGACAAGACTGTGTCCACTGCTGAGACTTCTTTAGGATGAGACAGAAGCACTGAGTCAGACAGAAGACCTGGCTCTTAACACTGGCTCTGTAACTGATTAACAAACCACGGAGGGCAAGCAGCCACTTAACCCCTGCTCATCTGTGGAAACCCAGTGTCTCAGCTTCTGGCCATGCTGTAGCCAGACCAGAGTAAAAGAAAATTAGTAAGTCACGTGAACAAATCAGTTAGCTCTGCCGACGGGCAGAACGAGCCTGCCTGTTGAGAGCAACATTGCCGAGCGGGTAAGCAGACATAACACGCTCTCACTCATTCCAAAGTTTCTCAGTTTTGTTAATCCTATATCATCACCCCCACCCCATTTTCCTGGTTTCATTATCACTAATTCTGCAAAGAAGACTTAATACTGCTCTTTTGTTCCTTTCTCTGGATCAAATCTCTCTAAGTTTAATTTACCCACGGTGCTCTGCTGTACTGTTTTCAAAGATCACCAGAGAATGTTAAAGCTGCCACAGTCAGGAAAATGACATGCACAGGAACAATACCCAAAGCAGTGACGTTTCTAGCTGCTGTGTGCGCTGCCCCTCCCCTCTCCCTGAACATGGTCTTCTCCTTATACTGATAGACATGCTAAGGTCTTGAGAAATTAAATGACTAAGCTTCAGTTAGTCAAATTCATTTTTTTCCCATCTCTTCAGAGGATAGTTACTGAGTGTTGAATGGTGTTTTGGATTCTGGCAATCTAGCTATAAACGAAATAGACTCATTTCTGATGTATTAATAGATTTTTGCTAGCAGACGTGAAAGCTATTATTCATGTTTGGTTATCAGTGTAGTGTCCCTGTGAATTTCTTTCTCAAGTCCCAAAACTGGCACTGAGCCCAGATTATCTGGCTTAGAGAAACAGGATGGAAACCATGAGATATATGTTACGGATCGGGGGAGACGGCTCAGCAGCTGAAAATGCTTGCTGTGTAAGCCTGAAAATGGGAGTTCAGATCTTCAGAACCTACTTAAATGCAGGATGGGTGTGGCAGCATAATTCCAGCCTCTGAGGGTGGAGACAGAGAAGCCACAGAGTTAGTGAGGCCTTGGACCTTAGAAAAGAACCTACTACCTACCTCCACTTTGCTAGAGCACCATAATTCCTTACTATACTCTAAAGCTTATCCTTATGCCCACAGATACGTGTAGCTACCACCCCCTCATCAAAGAAGCCTTTCTTCACGGCAGATGGAGACCACTGCAGAAAACCACACCTGGACACAGCCCTGAGATCAACACACCATGGAAAACCCAGCGCCAACGGATACATCAACATCACAGCTCCTGCATTTATGGCTCAGGGAACATGGAGGAAGAGGGATGGAAATATTTTAGGAGCCAGAATACTAGAAGCCTGCACTGAAATAGCCTTTCCTAGAAATGGAAGCATAACCAAGACCAGAACAATGAAAATACCAATAGTCATATTAATGGGGAAGGGGGAGAATTTCACAGGATCCTACCCCCTCTAGACAGAGAACAACAGGCAACTAACACCTGTTGGGAGAATCAGTCTCTCCCCAGGGAAGAACCCCCTTATTGGTTGTCCAATGCAGAGTGGTCAGTCTTGGAACTATATATACATATATATATATATATTTGGATTCAGCAGGTTGTATAAACATATACAAATATATATAAGCATATATATTTTATGCGACTATAATAATCAAAGAAAGGGCTATCAGCTGGAGAGTAGGGGTCTATAGGAGGGCCTGGAGGGAAAGGGGGGGATGATGTAATTCTATTTCTATTGAAAACACATTAAAAAATGTTGTATTCTAAAAAGACATAGAGAATACTACTACCAAGTGTCGGTTACCACTCATTTATTGTAGGAAGGGGCTCTTTTACTTGTATCAATTAATTCTCTAACACACCCTGCTGGGTAAATATGATTCTTAATTTAATGACAGAACTGACGCTTAGAGAAGTTAAGTCAAAAAGCACATATCAGACTGTGAAACCTCATGAAGTAAATAGCCAAGAGTGTTATCCTGTGGTACACATATAGGCTGATTCCGTATTTTGAGAAAATACATAAAAAGTAAGAGTCCAGAGACGTTTTATTCTTCTGATACAGGATTTCAGGTATCCCAGGCTGGCCTCAAACTTGCTAGGTAGCTGAGGGTAACCCTGAACTCCTGATCCTCCTCTATCTCCTAAGTGCTGGGATTACAGGCCTGGGCTGTGATGTCTATCCTGTCTGAAGTGGTATTTAAAGATTTAGAAGCTTATATTGTGGTTCCTTCATCTCAGCTAATTAGTTAGAACCCTTTAAAAAGCGTTTAATGGGTTATAAATAATGTTTTTAATAGGACAATAAACACTGTATACACTGTACGTTAATACGCATTTTAGACTACATTGCTTCTGTGTGTCGAAAGTTTCCGAAGATATTTTAATTTTCTGTATATGGCAATTGCCATTAGATGTTCTTCTTTATTAACTTACCAAAATATAGCAAAAGCAGGCTTGTGGGTATCTTTGGTCAAGGCACCAATACTATTTTTTATGTAAATGATTCACTGTGAAAGGTGAAGCTGGCACCCAAAAGCAGTATGTCTTTCTCACGGGGGAGGCTGCAGGCTGACACGAGCACTGTTGGTGAGTGGCAGGACCACACTGATGGCCAGGCCCCACAGCTGGACAAAGGTTCCCAGTCTCCTGTCTTACCGACCCCCTTATTTGAGGTGAGCCTTCTGGTATCTTTGCCTACTCATTTGGGAGTTCTGCCAAGGTCAGATAGAAGGATGCTTCAGAGCAGATGTGGTGTAGGCCTCACCAAGCCTGCTCTGACCAGCGGCAGGACAACACCCAGGCTGGGCAGGAACCTCTATCCTGCCCTGCCCACAACTGGCAGTGATCTGCAAGCGCCATGCTGACTTTTGAACTTCAAGTTTCTTTAATCGATTCAAGGGTTCTGTGACCGTCTCAAAATAACCTCACATATACTCAATTATAATAAAAGTGTCCACAAATTAAGATGCGTGTTCCTTACTAGTCCTTAAAAGGTCTTTTGATGCTGTTGGCCACCCGCTGGTGCCAACATTGGTGCCAAGTGCAGAAAACAATGCACTTGGCTTTCCAAGCAGTCCCACCGTGTTTCACCGAACTCAAGATGCCACTGTCTGACTGCAATTCAAGTCCTGATTTTAGAACTAACTAAACGTGGAAAAAATCTTAGAAACACGGAGACCTGGTAGCGGGGCCGATGAAAGCGCTACTCTCTTGGAGGGAACGGAGGGAGAGCTTCAAGTGTACTGCTCAAGCTGTCCCCAGGTTACTCTGGACCAGACATCTCCTGTCCTCACACACCCAGCCAACCTTTCAGTACTCCGGGCAGAGATCACCCAGAGGATCTTCTCCTTACCGTCCTGACTCTCTTCACACTCATGGAGACGCCAGACTGACACGCTCCAAATAAAAACATGACTGTTACAACACACGTGTCTTGACAATTGCTAAAGGGCCGCAAGATTACTGAGTCCTTCTTCTGGAAGACGCAGCATGAAGGATGATGGGGTAAACCCTGTTCCCAGGGTAGGGTACAACTATACACATCCATATACTGTTCCCAGGTACCTGACGGCACCATCTTCCCAGACGCTGCTATGTTTTAGCGGTCTGAGGGGGTCAACATTAGGAAACTGACAACAGTCTCAAAGGCCAGTCATTTGCTTCCCCCCAAGAGCGACTTTCTTGCTCGAGAGTATAGTGGTAGATACGGTTTGGTGCTTCAAGGTTTTCTTTTCTCACTGGAAAATCGGAATCACTGCCCGAGGCGCCTCCACCACGTTGGCCTCCTGCCTCGTGATCATCGAACTGTCTAGGCTTGGACCCGCTGTTCAACTTCCTTTGTCTTCCACTTTTCTATAATTTCTTGTTGCTGTTGCCCTGCTCTTATGGGTAGTGACAGTTACTGGTTTCTTTCTTTTATCAACGGTTTCCTTTACCACAGACTCTATGCCTCTCGCTGGACGCCTGGCATGATTGGAAGCTGGAAGAAAAACCACAACTGAACAGCCTGGCACTTACTCTAACAGTCACTTCCAACCACAGGTTAATACTGTTACTGGATTGGACTAACGGCTCTCCATCAGCCCAACTGTCATCACGCACGAAAGGGAAATGCAAGCAAATCCAAACCATGGTAGAGTTTTACCAACTGCTCTGCTCCTGTATCAAAAGGTGCTTCTCCAAACAGCCTACTCCTCGTTCTCCTTAATATTTGACCCAACGAATGCATCGGAAATCATGTATCCCCTGCTACTACTGGCTCGAGGCTTAACTCAGCTGGTCTGGGTTGCCACGGGCAGCAGCTGGCATTAAAAGGGCACACAGCTCCACTGTCCAAGAACTGTGTGTATAGATGTACCTTGCCCTGCCTACCTTGTCAGTGCTGATACCAGGATCGGAGTTAAGAAGGGGCATTGCTTGGGGTTTAATGCAGGGACTAATACTAGCCTACAGCAAACAGAACCACGTTTCCCACTTCACCATCTACTCTAACACCGTAGACTAAAGGCCTAGGGCAGTGGACAGGACTTTTTTTAAGGATATGAAGATGATACAGACTCAGCCGAATTCAGGTTCTATCGCACTGGAGCTCCTACGGGAACGGAATGTAACTCCCTGCTCCACCTGCATAGGAGAGTGAAGGCCTACTAACTCCTTCTCTGGGTCCTGCCAGAATGTAAGCACCACTCATAAGAACTCAATGGCTTTCCCCTTTGCCCTCCTGACCCTCCTCCTTCCTCCTCCTCTTTCTTTCTGTTTCCCTTCCCTTGCCTGAGATGAGGGCTTGCAAGATTTCCTGGGCTGGTCTGGACTCAAGCAATTCTCTCCCTTTGGCCCCCAAGTGCCGCTGAGACTGCAGGAACTCACTGCCGTGTCTCTGCTATCATTTTTCTGATTGATGACTACTGATTGATGAGTCAATGTGTGTGAAACACAAGTGTATACTTGGAAAATGTGAAGGTATACGTTCAATATGTCCTTAGAGAAAGAAGAAAGTGAACATTTGCTGGAGGGCAGTCTTAGGCTTTTGACGTCAGGAAAGATGGCTTGGTTGGTAAAATGCTTGCTGCAAAAGCAAAAAGACCCAAGTTCGGATCTCCAGTACTGTAAGCACCTCGAAGTGCACAAGAGGCCAGGCCCTGACCCCCAGACTACTGAGCCAACGCAGCCTCCCCCTGAGAATATCCGAAGACCAGGCCCAGCCCCTAGACACAGGAGACAAACACCACCTTACAAAGTAAAAAAAAAAAAGCCCAAGATCAGGCCACAGAATCCACCAATCCCTGAGCTTAAAATCCTACCAATCCCTGAGCTTGCTCCAGGATGAGGTCACGAAATTCCACCAATCCCAGGAAAGCTCCACCCCCAAGAAAACCCTATATAAAACCTGCCTCTCATTCAGGTCTTTGCCATTTCTCTCCCCGGCATAGGAGAGAAACCCTCAATCAATCTCTTGTGTGTATGAGATTAGTACAGTGTAGCTTTGTTCTTGCGTGAGGTTTGTAGTACGGTGTGACTTGGCGGGTACCGACAGGAGACATCTCCCCTCATAGCTGTGACACTGTGAAAAAAAAAAGGTGTTGAGCACCTGAAATTCTAGCCCTGGGAAGGTGTGGGCAGGAAGACCTTGGAGTTCTCAGGCCGGCTAGTGATTTGAAGTCAGTGACCTCCAGGTTCCCTGACGGTCCTTACCTCTGGTCTCCACATGGCCAAGCACGTGCACACAACACACTCCCATGTGAACTCACGTACAGTCACAGAGTCTTAAGCTTTCACATATTCTTTACTCACAAGCTCTAGGAATTAGTGATGAGGGAATGGTGAGAAGGCAGAAAACCCCAGCTAGAACACCGTGTGTCGCAGCCTTGCTTAAAGAGTTCTCACGAATTTCACTTTGACAAATGTTTTAACTACATGACTAGCAAACAGTAAGGAATACTGAAGTACAAATCAGATCACGATTTGCTTTTGTAAAAGAAAAACAGATTACAAATATTTCACAAGCCAAACTGTTACGATGCATGAAAACAGTTGAAAAATACCCATTAAACCACAACCAACAACCATTTCTTGGCCAATGGTTTATGTTTATAGTTTTCTTCTTTCTTGGTAAAAAAGACATCTCACAGAGAGAGCCTCTTAAGACTATGTACGTCTCCCAGTCTGCATCATATCCCACCGGCTAGTTTTAGTATCCACTTGTAATTATAAACAAATGTCCAATTCCATATGATTCACTCTTCTACCTTATAAAGAGCCTTCTCTTATCTTCCATTTTCTACGTCTGTATGAACTTGACCTTATTTGGTGGGTTATAATCTCTTAATATAAGTACATACTTTGATATTCAAAATACCTCCCATTAGTCTAGTTTCTCCTTCAAGTTGGATCCTGTGACAGTCTCTAAATCCTGTCATTACTTTCTGGTACACATAGGACACTTTAGGCTTATGTTGTAGTCTTTGGTCATATATTTTAAATGTTCTATGATAACCACATTATCATTGTCAAAGGATGAGTATACAGTACACACAATTAAAAAGGATGGCTCAGTCCTTAAGAGGGCATCCTGTTAATGCAGAGGGCCTGCCTGAGTTTGGTTCACAGCACCCATGTCCGGTAGCTCACAAAAACCTGAAATTCCATCTCCGAGGGGATCCGATGCCTCTGGCCTCTGAAGGCATCAGCGTCCAAATGCACAAACCCATACACACATAATTAAAAAATGAATCCTACATAAAAGAAACAATAATGTATAACACACACACACACACACACACAAACATATATATTTTTTTATAAGGCTAGGTAGCCCAGGCTATCTTCAAAGTTGTTATTTAGCTGTATGACATTGAATTTCTGATTTTACTGCTCCCGCTCCTACCCTCTGAATGCTAAGACTAATAGGCATGTGCCACCACACCCGGTTTATAAGGATTTTTTTTTTTTTTTAAATCTAGCTTACTGGTTCAACACACTTCAGAATCGAGTTCCATTTGAGACGGGAGAGGGCACAACTGTCTTATAAATCGGTTTGAAAGGCAGTTGTGTCTAGTGCGATGGTATATACCCACAACCACTGCTCTTTTCCTGACTGAAACCAGCCAGCCAGTCACACAGTTTTAGACATAATGAAACAGTTCTAGCACATCCTGTGCTCATTACTCTCATAGCCGAACGTGTGCTTGCCTCCCCTCTCAGAAGAGAATCACGGTGAGATAGTCATTTTCATCAGTTTCTGATTGCTGACTGTTGGGAGTTTCCCCATGAGCTGGTGTGAGGCATTTCTTCCTATGTCTCAGAACTAGAGTCTGTCAGGGCCTTGGGATTGCACTCTAGATTCTGAAGCCCCTAACACCTTGCCCAACAATCAGTGGGCTTCTGTCACAGACAGTCCTGCCTGGTTTCTAAGTCTTAATAGATGGATTTTCTGAAACTCATTTGTGTACTCCGTGTCTTGCCAGATTCTAGGCTTGGCTCTAACCCTTGTAGAAAAATGTGGTGGGGCAGAGGGGCAGAGACAGAGCCCCAGAGCGACTAGGCATAACTTCATCATTGAGTCATCTGGCCAAAGTGTTCAGTGTGCTGTAGCCCATTTGAGTCTCATACCTAGGATTGGGGTGCTGCCTAGAATCTCAGCTTTGCAGGGCCCAAGACTTTTGGATGCTGAATTCTTCTCCTGTCTGATGTTACCACTGACAAGGTTACCCTGTTCTAGACGGATACTTTAACAACATGGACAACAATAATCATTGCTACTGAGTGTACACAACGCAGAAGAGAATGCCAAGTGGTTTACGTGTACTGCCATACTTAACCCCAAAGCACCACGGTGTGGGAGCCATGCTTGAATATCCTTATTTAAGACTTGAAACTGAAGTTGAGGAATGGTTAATAATGAGTCATACTTAGCTAAGAAGAGACTGGACTAGAGGCTGCAAAACTGGCACACAACACTGTTTCACTGTTCTGTATCCTCCGGATAATACCGTGTGACTACAGTAGACATGAGGCTATCAGAGACTTTTCTCATGACAGTGACCAAAATCAGGTGCAGAAAGGTAACTTGGAGGGAGATGTGTCTGGCTCATGGTTTCCGGGAACAGAGCTGACCCTGGTGAGGAAGGTGAACTCGAACAGCTGCATCGGGGGCGTGGGACTTGCAGGTGTTACTTATCAGACCTTAGTGGACCAGAGTACTGGGCAGGAACCAGAGGTGAACCCCAGAGGTGAGTATTGCCTTCAAGGTCCACTCTCAGTGAGTCACTTCTGCTGGCCAGGCCATAGTCCCACGACCTCTCGAAGCGGAGCTACCAGGTGGGAACCAAATGTTCAAGCACACGGGACTGCGGGGGACAGCTCACAAACTACAAGAGACTCAGACTGAACAAAAAGTCCATGTTTTTCTCAAAGAGAAAGCAGCGAGTCGAATCCCATCAATAAGCATGGTATTGAGACCGGGTGGCTCTCATCGGCTGTTTATAAGAGACGAAGGACGCCACGATGAGGAGCCAGCACCTTCAAGTCCACAAAGTCGGAGGAAGTCGGCCACACAGCACCCAGTAGTGTATTCGTGTGCTCACTCGGTACACCGAGGGCTAGACCTGCACTTCACGGTGCTCGGTTTAGGGAATCCAGGATGGGGAGACGGACACAATGTCTGCCCTGTTAGGTTCACAGTGTTGGATGAAAGTCAGCCAGCAAGGAAGTGATAAATGGAACGAAAGAAACCACCGAGGAATAACACAGCAATTCACAAGGGCATCCCCGGGAGGATGACATTTAACCCAAAAGGTCAAAGACAGGAGGCGGCGTTCTGACGAGCCGCCTCCCTTTTATCCGAGAAACACAACTTGGGTTCCACAAGCCCGATTATGAATGCTTCCCTTTTACTTTGTGTAAGACATCACAAATATAAGTGAGGTTTTTACTCTTAAGTCTAGGACTTTCCTATTCTTTACATTTAAATATAGGTGGAAAAAAAAAACCCTAAAACAAAACATTTCAGAATCGGGGATGAGAAGGAAGGCATTGTGCTCACTGAAGAGTTCATCCAAGTGGGACACTGGCTTCTTCCCTGTGGAACTGTCCTATCGGCTTCAGGAAAGGTGATGAAAAATAAGAAATGGGCCCCGAGGGTCCCAGAGGAACAAAGGCCACGCTTGGAACCCAGGCTGTCGAGCAAAACAAAGACAAACACAAACCCAAACAAACAGGTAAGTGGGTCTAACTTTCCCTATCAGCGACGGAAGAGCAGCGGTTGGATGTGGCACTCCTGCGGTCGGCTCTGTCTTCCTCAGATTGCCCCCAAATGGCAGATTTACAACCTCACAAATAGAAGACAGGCCAACAGCATGGAGAACTGGCATCCTTTGTTGCTACAAACTGGCTGCACTTGATCTGTGTGACTAGAAGCTCCCCAGGATACGTGAGCTTGGGACCAGAGGCCGTGTACAGCTAAGAAGAGATATCATTAATACACAGAATGGAGATTATGATTCTGTCCCCATTTTCGAAGACTGTAATAGAATAGTTGTGCATTCTCTTCATGGAGAAAAGTGACACTGAGACTCCTAGGTTTCCAGAAATCGACGTTTTCCCTCCATCATAATATTTCTTCTAACTATTGAATAATTAACTTTAATGACTAACCTAGTCTCGTAGGATCGGGCCTTGTGAAATCTGCTCTCGGTTCATGTCATAAACACAGGACATGTTAAGTAATGTGTGTAACCTGGAAATGCCAGAATTCTTTCCGCAAGGCCTGGGCCTCCCTGGAAAGAGTGGGGCACGTGGACTCATTGGAGCAGCCATCTTCCTGTTTCCCAGCCTCCAGTCTTAGAAGTTTCTCCCAGCACAGAACTGACATGGATTAGCCTGGCTTCCCACAGAACTGCCCTTGGAGCACCACCCCACTCCGCCAAAGCTGTCCCCACCCCAGGCTGCCAATGTGGGCCTCCAGACTCTACGGCCACAGGGTCGGATGGGGGGCCTGGTGCTGCCCCGGCATGCTGCTGTACCAGGGGGCCAGCAGCCAGCCGGATCTCTGTGTCACAGCCTGGCCACCTGTCTGCAAGGGATGACAAATCTCTCTTCATGAGCCTTGGCATGGAAGCTAAGTCTGCCCCCCCACTCAAATACCCAGAAGCACTCAAACAGCAAGAGGGGAAAGTATCAAACTCAATTGTGAAATGGATCCCTTTGGGAAGGAAACTTCTGGTCCCCTTGGTTTAGATTCTGCAGTGTTCTCGTCCTCTAACCCATTTTTAGAGCTACGCTTACCGTTCCCAGGCTCCTAAGATAATTCTCTTAATGAAGTAACGCAATGCCAGAGAAACAGCATCACAGGGCTTTGCCCTTTCCTAGCTTTTTTTTTTTTTTTTAAGAGGAAGTCAAAACCATCATTCCCCAGCAGACCCACACAAGGGAAAAAGAAAACAAAAAAGGAGACTTATCATGTTTTTAAAGCTATTAAGTTACCAGCATTTCAACGGCAAAGGAAGATAAGTAAAAGCTTGCAAAACAAGGTCTGACCTGAGCTTCACCCAATATGTAGTTTCCTATCTTGCTGAGTGCACACGCTAATAAGATTTCAAACCCTGCATTAGAAACCGGAGTTCCGTCCAGAAGTGCGCTCCTACGGCGTTGGGAGGGATCCCAACAGCTTCACAGTGAAGCCACCGTCACAAACAGGATTTCCTCAAGAGGTCTTAGGGCAAGGAAGCTCCTCTCTGTGTTGGCTCTGCCATCTGGGCAGCCCTGCTGCTCCTCCCCTAAAATCAAGAGGACGATGGGGGTGCCCGCGCGCTGGGGAACACTCTCCTATTGTTCCTCCTGCCTCTCACGTCCCTTTCATCTTGGGTAACAGCTGGAATTTATGAGTACACTGGATGGCCTCTCGAGTCTTTTCTTTGGCTTATTTACTTCATGGAGACTCTTTAGCAGGCCTCCTCCTCCAGCTCTGGGTTCCCTCTTTCCAGCTATACCTGCCTTCCCTCCCCTATGCTCTTGGACCGCACGGCCAAAGACTCCTAGAGGGCTGCAGCCCTTACAGCCCTGCAAGGAACACACACTCCAGCACTGTCTCCCACACGGCGCTTCAGCTGGGCCCCACTATGTCTGTGGCATGTCTCATGAAGTCCTTGCTCATCAGCCAACGTCTCCAAAACGTACCCGAGAACTAACTTCATGACGTCTCTACTATTCCAGCGCCGTCTGGGAAATACTTAATTTTCCCATGCTCTTAGTTTAGAGATCTCAACGATGGAACTCAGTATTCACACCCTCATGGTCTAACCTACTCACTCTGCTGTAATTGCTCATGCAGTCTAACTCCTCAGCCTGGCACTTCTTGACTAACTCCCTCTGTGCCTAGAATAAGCATCTGGTCCGTTTTTTAAGGAACTGAAAATCATGTTCACCGAGAAGACCCCAGTAGTCCTGCCTTTAGTTTAATTTCCTTACGAGGCGAGTTGATCAAATGTATTACGTGTCGGCACTAGAAGAACAACGTGAGGGCCAGTATTGAATTAACACATTATGTGGATTAATTCTGGAAAAATATCACATCATTTACTAAATGCCTTCTGGGGATGTAAAATTGAAAAGTGATTAAGTTGTTTTCGATGTGTTCTTGAATTCAGTTTATAAGCATTTTTATTCAAATTTTTACATCTGTGTTGATCAGAAATATTGGCCTATAATTTTTTTTTTCTTTCTCTTTTTTTCCTGGTCTGATTTTGGTATCAGGGTAGTACTGGCATTGTAAAACGAATTTGGAAATGTTCCTTCCTTTTTTAGTTTATGAAGTAATTTGAGGAAGAATTGTGCTGGTTCTTTTTTGAAGGTCTGGTAGAATTATGCACTGAATACATCTAGCTCTCTGGGCATTGTTTTAGTGGGAAGGCTTGTAATTATTGGTTCTATCTCACTGTTATCAGTCTATTTAAATTATCTGCTTCATCTTGATTTAATTTTGGTAAGTCATATGTATCTAGAAATTGATCCATTTCTTTTAGGTTTTCCAGTTCGGTGGGATATAGGTTTTTGTTGTTGTTTGAGACAGGGTTTCTCTGTGTAGCCCTTGCTGTCCTGGAACTCACTCCGTAGACCAGGCCAGCTTTGAACTCAGAGATCTGTTTGCCTCTGCCTCTCGAGTGCTGGGATTAAAGGAGTGCACCACCACTGGCTGGGTAGGATTTTCTGGCTAGAATATAGGTGTTTAACGAGTTTTCATGATTCTCTGGGTTTTCTGAGTGTCTGCTGTTGTTGCCATAATTGAACTGGAAAGTAAAGAGTCGGGGAGGGGTGGATGGGGAAAGGGAAGCTAACTGGTGTCTGGATGTCCTGGTTTGGTTCTTTTCTATAGAATGTTCAGACCATGTCCACTTTGGGGATCCTTGGGAGCAACTGTTTCTTGAGCCTAAGGAGCCAGCCAGCCCCAGTTTCTGGAATATTTGCATGTTTCAGGAAAAAAAGAGCAACTCTAATTATAGCTAGCCCTCATTTCAAAGCTAGACGCTATCTAGAGTACTTTTACACTGAATTCCCCTAACAAACAAGGGAACAGTCATCTTCCATTTTCACTAAAAGGGAAAGCAGGCACAGGGAAATTAAGTAGCTGGTTTATGTCTATGTCTACAAAAGTGGAAGGGCTGGGATTTAAACTCAGTGTACGTTAGCACCCTTCTGTGTTGCTGAAATAATTCATACCGCTGAGAGATTCACTGCCCCCCTCGAGTTGGGGTGAAGCTTTGTATAAGTCAGTAGCCTTCAAGAGTTCAAGAAACATGAAATAACGGCCTTTTACACTTGTACCCAGAGACATAAAACACAAATGAAAGAGTGTGTGCCCACTGTCAAAACAAGCTCTGATTTGCCTAATTTCTCCCTTCTTCCAATTTATCACATGAACTACCAACTTTAAATAAACAAACGAGTAGCAGCAAACACTACACCCACACTCTTAATTACAGCACCCTGAAAGTTTCCTTTGTCGATAAGGCTCATCCCCAAAGCATTCCCTACAAAGCGATGCACATACATATCCTTGCCTCCCCCAAATGCCCAGACCCCTCACTTACACTTTTAGCTGGGCGTGGAGCACAGGCTCTCTGTTGAGATTTCCTGGCCTCAGGACTGGGTTCCTTACTATGTAAACAGTTCTCAGCCAGACATAAAGTGACAGTCATTCCGTGCTGCACATTCTGAAACGTGTACTGTTTATTCCTCTGCTGGAGTTTCTGTTGTTGTTGTCACTTCCCATGTTGGTTTACTGCCTTCCTATTGCTGCTGGAACTAATTATCTTACATTCGGTGGCTTAAAACAACCAGGAGTGTCATCTCACAGCTCCATGTGGGTCAGAGCCCAGGTCTGGCATGGCTCAGCTGGTTCTTTGTTTAACTTCAGACATCAAGGTATCTGCAGAGCTGGGGTCCATTCGAGGCGCTGTAGGAGTAAATGTGCTTCCAATCTTGGTCAAGTTGTTGACTACACTTCAATGTGTTCATAAAACTGAGGGGCTGATTTCTTGCTGGCTGTGAGCCGGGGCTGTTCTCCACTCCCAACAGCCTCTCTCTAGTTCCTCATGTGCCCCCTACACACATCTGAGCATCGTGCTCAATTTATCCTGCAAGCTCTCTGATGCTCCCTTCTGCATCCACTCTGAGAAAGTTTCTTTCTACCTACCTAGCTACCTACCTACTTACCTATCCACCCATTTATAAAAGGACCACATGGTTAAGACTTGGGTCCACCCAGATAATCCAGAAGAATCTCCCTACTCCAGGGTTTATAATCTCACATATCCACTGGGCAGGGGCTCTTCCCCAATGGGCATGGAATCACAGCAATGCCTTTACAATGGAAAGGTTGAAGTAAACAGCAATGTCAGTAACAGCTACATATCTATAGTAAGATCACTAGAAGAGCATTCTCATGCGAGGGAAGAACATGATCGCACACATGCTTTCATATTTCAACACTTCATAAATAGTACTGATATGTTTATTAAAGAAATTTCACTGTTGAATATCTGTTAATTAGATTCCTGTATTAGCATAGATGATCTTTAAAGAGAGAGACTCATGAGAAGATGCCAGGAGTACTATTATCATAAGGACAAACTCTTCCAAAAGCTGAACTTGGCATGCTTCTGTATTCTGAACTTTCGAATTCTAAGTGCACGTCTTATCCTTTGTTCCCAGCCTCCTAAGGACTACAATGTGGCTACCCATTTTGTTTTGATAGTGTGTTCTTATTTCATTCATCTCCCTTTCTGTTTCATTTTTAGTTTTAAACTTGGACCTACTCTTCTCTGTATTTTAAGTCTTTAGAGAGAAACATTGCTTTTTTAGTTACTGGTGGGCTAAAATGAGGCACGACTTTAGTCATATTTAATTAGACCTTTAAAGCTGAGGTACACTCTTGCCTGAGGCTTTTTTGGGGGGATTTTCTGAAGTCCAATTACAGGGTTATTTCTCATAATAAGGACTAATAAGTCATAATGAAATTATTTGCTTTTAAGCTTCATCCAGATGTTGTTTTGAAAAATATCCTCACCTAACCACATTCCTACTGGGTCATTAGTGTGACCAGTCCAAACAGGTGAGGTCTGCAGAGTCCTGACTCTCCCGAGAGCTTCGGTGGAGAGGTGAGTGTGGGGTCAGCCACAGTCTCATCTTGCACCCGTCATACCGTGCCAGTCCATTCCCCAAGTTCTAGTCCCGCTGCCCCCCTCTCAGTTAGTTCAAATATGTTCACCGGATTCTCTCGAAAGTTTTATCATTCACTCATTTTCTCTGTGTGCGAGCTAGAGTGAGCCTCGCACATGCATGGAGGACAGAGGACCACTTCCAGCGGTCGGCCCTTTCCTTCCACACTGTGGGTCCCGGGGATTGAACTCAGGTCATCAGGCTTGGCAACAAGTGACTTTATTGGCTAAGTCATCTCTCCAGCCCTCCAGTTATGGGACCCTCGAGGATGTGAAATTCCTGCTGCCTTCACATTTCAGACACCGCAGCTGAGTTCAAAATTCTTCAGCCACAGTTTTTTTTTTTTTTTTTTTCCAATTTAGAAAGACATTTACAAATTTCCATTTATAAAGTTTCTCTCTAGTCTCATCTGGTTAAACAAAAGAGAACTAGAGAGAAACAAACGAGAGGCTAGCTTTGAAAATCTTTTTCTTGTTAAATTTTGACATGAGTTTATTTGATCCCTGTTAGCATTTTCTTGCTCCACGCCATTAAAACGTTTTCCCAGGACGCGCTGTGTTGTTGGTCTCTGGAGTTAATTCCATGGGTCATGCGTGCTCCTCAGATTCATCTCTCTCCTTTGGAGTTGTGCGTTCCTTAAGTTCGATGTTTTGGACAATCAAATCCATGTCTACCTTAGCTAGCCGTTCAAGCACGGATACGTCATAAGCAGTCCTGAGGATGAACCTCATACTCCTGTTTAGACAGAAGAACGAGTTCCTTGTCCAGGTATCCTGGTGTGCAATGCATGCGTCTGGAACGACTGCATCCACTGAGTTCTAAGTACAGGCAGCCTTTGGAGACACTAAGACACAGACACAGCAGCAGCTTCTGGATTAATCCAGCCCTGAAGCCCACCGTACCTGACTCATGATTTCTCAAAAGTCAACTTTCTAGTTGATGGGCTCACTGGCTTGAGCACGTAACATCACTTTCCCGTGACCACGCCCACACGCCAAAAGATTTTTCTGCATATTCAAGCCTTCCCCCCCCCACCCCACCCCCAGTTTGGGAACATGTTTCTTTGGTAACCGTTTTGATTACTGCTCGATGACCACCAGCTTCTCAGTGCAGGTTTCCACTCACTGCCCTTTGTGTCTGCCGTGTCGTCACCATCTGAAACCTCTCGCTGGCGTCCCGTGCTCCCACCGCGTTGGCTCCAGTGTCTGCCCCAACGCACGCTCTTAATGCTGCGCTTATTTCCCTTACAATCCCCATCTTGTTCCTCTTTTCAGCTTTGCCTGCACAAATCTAGAATGTGCGATCCACATGGCTTTTGTTTCTGTTTTACAAGATGTCTTCTAGCAATTTTTGTGCTGCTTTACTGACTTTTAGCAATTTTCTTTTCTTTTTTTCTGATTGATTACTATTTTCTGAATTTTGTTGCTTTTCAATCTCAGGATAATTTCCGTTGTCTTGCTCAGTATTCTTCCCAAATTGTACTTTTTTTTTTTTTCCTATTACCCACACCATTCTAAGAGAAGCAATTTATCCATCCGAGCTATTTGTAGTCGATACACACAAAATTACTAGGAACTCACATTGACTGCTCTCTGAGTAGCTGTTATATTTTACAAATCTTACACGTTTGAGGTAACGCTGCTCTCACGTCTCTCTTTGCCTGTAGACAAGCCATCACTTCCTCTGGAAGCCTGGCCTAGTGTACAGGTACAGAGGTGCAGGTCAGTTCACTGTGGAGCTCTCAGCAGAAACAGGAGCTCATGCACATAACAAACTGATGTCACTGTTTCCCGCCCTCCCCCATGTATGTGTGTGTGTGTGTGTGTGTGTGTGTGCGTGCATGTGCATGCGTGCACATTGAAATAGCCAGCAACTCTTAAATCTACCTGTCAATAAATTCTAATGTCTGTATGTTTAAATTTGGCAAGCAAACTGGTACAAGACACAAAAGCCCAGAACATCACCAGGCACTGTTAGAAGAGGCAGGAGTGTAGGGTCATGTTTAATGCTCCATATTTTGAGTGGTTAAGATGGGAAGACGGGAGAGGAGAGAGCAATCGAGGGAGCTGGTGGAAAAGAAAGGGAAAGTGAGTCGGAGGAAGAGAGGGAGCAGAGTGACAAGGAAGAGGAGAAGAGGGAGAGGGAGGAAAGGAAGCTCTGGTTTGTATGAGAAAAGCGCCTGATGAGTCTCAGTCAAATGGAGTCATTAAATGGCAGCTCTCTAGTTCTAGGGGAAGGCCAGAGAGGAGGCAGACTCTTCATCTGGTACCCAGAATACCCTCAGCCCAAGTCCCAGGCATAGAGCACAGCGGCTACCGGATGGAGCACACAGATTGTTGGCACCAATCATTACTTTGGTGTTCCATCTTCTGCCACACTTTACCATTTGCTGTAATGTTAGCACCGTATGAAGGACACTATGTAGGAATAAGGGAAACTGTATAACCTTAATGGTAACTGAAGATAACTTTTATTATATATTCCCATTCATAATCTTGTCCGGGAAATTCGCATGCATGTTATAAAGCAACAAATACATCATGCTTTGAAGGACTTTCCATAGCCAGACTCAACTTGGATTGGAGGTTCATGGTGCAGCTACCATCATTTTGGCACAGGCCTGGAAGTTTTTGTCTCCTATCATAAGGAAGCACCTCCTGTTCATTTGCAAAAGGAGATGAGGAGATGTTTGCCATCCAGTAAAGGTCAGACTGGTAAAACTGGCTTCCATGCACCCAATGCCTCCTTTCCAAGCAAGTATTTTATAATTAAGAGAGGGTGGTTCTTCGTTTCAAATTAAGTCCTTTTATCCAACTCAGTGGTTGAAAGACATGACCAAATAGGCCTGAGATTTGAAAAACTCAGTTTAAACCTTTTCCTATCTAGAAGAAGTGGCTGATAGAGAGGCCTACAGAGTTACCCAACGATCTGGTGACTATCAAGGTAGGAGGAGGTAAAGATAGGTCTCAGATCCTCCCTGGAAGGGTGATCAGAATCAGTCACACAACTCTGCAGCACAGACACTATGAACTCTGTAGAACTGTCTCTGGACTGGAACAAACCATCTGAAAAACTGCTTGGAACTTATCTATAATCTTTCTTAAACTGACAAAAAAAAAAAAAAAGGATGATTTTCACCCCTACAGCTACCCAACTGATTAAAAAGGAAACCCACAATGAATTTTACAGTTGAACTAGCTCTCTCATGAAGCACCAAGCTTTAAAACGGCTTTATAAAAAGTTACCGTATTTACTTGTTTTCAGTTGGTGTTGTCTTGGGTGGACGAGGTAAATAAAGATGACACGCAGAGTCTTCTTCCATCCTTCACAATCTATTTCTTCCTGAAGACCGGAGGATCGAACCCAGAGTCTCACAGACGTTGCGCATGCGAGGGCAAGTCCTCTGCTACTGAGTTTTACCCCTCCAGATCCCAAATAACTTTTGTTAATTTTTAGAAATCTCAATCTTATACTAAATATTCTATTAAAATATGGATTTTTACAGCAACATCGTTTATAATAGTGCCCCAAACAAACTTACAAACTTTAAATGTTTTATCAAAGGGACATTATTATTAAGTGATTTTTAAAATTGGAGCTAAGTTATGAAGTAAATGAACACACAGCTTTTGATTGGCTTTGTGTGTGACCATTTCTTTGTTTATATAAAAATGTGTGTGTGTGTGTGTGTGTGTGTGTGTGTAATAGTAGCTGTATGTATGTATCCATACTTCTGAATTTATCATAAAAAAGATGTATGTCCAGGAAGTTACCCTAGGACTTTTTGATACGGGCACAAGAAAGAAAATACTATTTTACACTCCAGCGCCATTTGGCATTTTTACAACCAGGCTGTTCTTTAAGAGAGAAATGCAGTAAACTGGCATCTTGATCTCCTTCCCTCAACAGTTCTTGTTTCTGAAGGCGGTGTCTGGACCAAGAACTCAGACAACGAGGTTCTCCAGGCGCAAGCAGTGTTAAAAGAGAGCACACTGGGGAAGCTCTGCTGGGGTTGATAAACAACAGCAACTTATAGATGTGAACTGACGATGTCCAAGACGTAGTTCTACAGAGGCAAAGAATGGTGATGTTGGAGTGAATTGTGGACATCATCGGCTCTGTCTTGGAACCCTTTAAAATTCCAGAAGCCCAAGACAGTTAAAATAAGGAGAGCAAAGATCTGTGACCATCTCAGGCTAGACACAGGAGAAGTCTCAGGACTCTGAGGCACAGTGAACTCTGGAGACAGACATTAGGATCTCGAGGTTGACAGCTGGCCCCCAGTCATGACGCTGAAAGGGCTGGAGCACACGCTGGGAATTTTGGTCCCATGGGAGAATTCTGTGCCCCGCATTACTTACTGCAGCTACGGTGGGTGACCTGTGTACCCGGGAAGAAGATGGGAGAGAAAAGTTGAGTTAAGACAGTTGCAGAGAGAGTTGTGGAGAGGGTGGCAGGTTGCAGTGGACGCCCCCTAAGGAGGTGCCTCGGTGCCACTGCAGAAGATGGAAGAAAGTCGCTGGGTGCTGGGGCCCTAAGGACAGGGAATTCTAATTGAAAACATTTTTATGCCTTTTATGTGTAAGGGTGTTTTACCTGCATGTGTGTGTATGTATCACGTGTGTGCCTGGTGCCAGAAGAGGGCAAGGGATACCCTGGAACTGGAGTAGGAACAGCTGTGAGCCACCATGTGGGTTTTGGGAACGGAACCCAGGTCTTCTGCAAGGGCAACACGTGCTCTTAACCACTAAATCGCCTCTCCAACTCCAAAGGCAGGGGTTCCTAGGGAGTTTCCTTGACACTGCAGGGCCAAACAATGACAATCCTGCTAAGGCCCGTATAAAGTAGGGGCTTCTGTACAAAGGTCTTGACCCTACATTAGTTGGGTTAAGTTCTTTTGAAAGTATGACGATAGGAGTATGAATTCATTGTAAGACATAAGTTGGCGAAAAACAGGGTTGGCAAGTGACTGCAACAGGCAGTGAAGGTTAGGGTGACAGAGGTTGGTGTTGGGAGGAGGGAAGGCCCAAAGACCCAGTGCAGACCGTCCACAGGACTTGGGTGAAGAAGGATGAAGAAGGGGTGAGGTGACTTTGAGCCACACAGGGCTCAAACACATGGGGATGTGTGTTTCATCAGAACAAAAAGAGGCAGGACAAGAAGCAGATGTGAGGGCCACGGAAGGAAAAGTCCCTCTGGGAGGGTGGCAGACCCGGTCCATCAGGGAACGCGTGGTATTGGAGGCCACCCGAGGGTCATCCTCATCTTATCTAAACAGAACTCTTAGAAATGCAGCTTTTGGACATGGGAGGGGCAGAGAGGCTGAGAAAGAGGACATTGGCAGAGGCCATCCAGGAATGTGCTCGTCACCGACAGCCAGACAGGCAGGGTTTCGCAGAACGAGAGGGCACAGAGGCAGAGGCTGTGGTGAGAAGCCGAGGGAGGTCTCCGGATGCGACGACGAGGTGTGCTTTGCCCACCCCTTGAGTGTCTGAGGGGCTTTGCAGTCGGGCAGGCCTGGGTTCAGATCCTCCTCTCATCACAGAGAGGCTGTGGCGCTCTGCTCTACTTAACCTTAGCAGGCCACGGTTTTGTACCTGTGAAACCAAGGTGGCAACAGAACCCCGCGAAGTTGCTCTGTGACTTCAATGAAACTGCATTTTAAACCACTGGGACGCAGCGGTCGACCCACGGTAAGTAATCTAAAATGTTACCCATCGCTTTTAAAATATATCCATCTATTCGTTCCTATTGTACATGCGTGTGATGCATGGAAGGTGACTCGCATGCTTAGATCAAGGGACAACTTTGTGGATTCGGGTCTCTTTCCGTGTTTACACGAGTTCTGAGGATCAAACTCAGGTCGGCACGCCTCTCTTTATATTCACTGAGCCACCGTGCCAGACCCGACCTGTCGCTTTTTATCACTGGAAAGGACCAAGGGATGAGCCAGTTGTGAAGAAGTGGTAGCTACATGTGAGCGTATTCTTTAAAGAAGCTTGGCTGTGAAGGAAAGGAGAAAGACTGGGAGCTCGGGAAGTAGAAAGATCATTTATGGGATGGAGAGGTGAGATAGGAGACGGGGACTCTTCCGACTCAGAAGAGGACCACAGATGATCACAGATGCCTTGACAAGGGAAACAGGAGAGACGGGAGAGAGAAGGAGAAAAGAAAGAGATGCCTGCCTTGGGAAGGAAGGGTGAGGAGGCGCTTGCTTGGACCGCTTTGCCCGCATCGACAATTTGGAGGCGAGGCAGAATGCAGGGCTGGGAGTGTGGGCACCAACTGGGACCTAAGTAGGAAGAGCTGGAAGTGAAGGGAGTCCCAGCACAGAACTGGGCCTGCCAAGAGAAGAGGGTGGGAGGATACTGGACGCGGCGGTACCGAGCAAGCACGTGTGCTTGACTCGTCTTTGTTTCCGTCTGTAAGCAGAGCCTTCTTTATGAACACGTGCATCTGGATGATGCTACTTTAAGTGCCTTTCTCTGAGAAATGAGTGGGAAACTGAAATCCATCTCAGGAGTCACTGAATGCCTGCTGCTAGTTGGTGGGGACAGGGAAAGTATAAGCCAAGCGATTCTGGGTTGAGCCAACGGAGACCTTTCCACTGTTCCGTCTCCCACCATGGGAACCACCACTGCAGCTGATGTCCCGTCTTACTCTGTCTTGTGTGTGGCTCTCTGTTAAAATTCTCTAGTTGGTGCAATTAAGACTTGGAGGTGGGGGTGTTAAGAAGAAGGCAAGAAGCTGTCGAGACAGGCAGTCGGACTCCCCGGAGCAGCAGAGGTTCGATAATACCACAATTCCCTTCTCGGAGAGGACAGTGTACACACACACCCGTATACAGGAAACGCTGATGTGACCAGGGGTTCCATGAGAAAAAGCCCGGGGAAGCGGGTCATTCGTTGCAGAAAATGGGGTCCAAGACTCAAAGTAGAAAGAGCCAGAATGGAAGTGTGGGCTGTTAAGAACAGAGACAGGAAACAGGAGAAGAAAGAGAAAACGGCAAGGTGTCAGGATAGCTGAAGACTATGGAAGACAGTCTCATCTGTGGAGAACACAGACAGGCACCAGACTGGAGACACTTAGGAGGCTGGAGAGCTGTGAAGCTATCTGAAAGCCCAGACCCAGTGGCTTCTCAAAAAAAAAAAGCATAATTTTCAAATTTACGTAAAGTTATGCATTAAGAATTGAAAATCCAATACTGATTATCCTGTGAAAGTATCTGCTTGTCTTGAGGCAGACCTACCCTGGATATAGCTATCACTCTACCAAGACCATGCCTTTACCTGGGGACCAACTCGGGCATTTCCTTACCCAAGAGAATGCTTCATTAGAGTCGTTCCCATTTGACTGGTTCTTTTAGATCAAGAAGAGAAGCAGCAGAGAGCCCAGCTGAGCAAATGTCTGGAGCTCTGCAAGCACATTCTGACCTAGCCTGAGGTGACAGGCTCGCTCACCTCCTGGTGCCCGAGCATCCGGGACAGCCAGTTAAATACTTCATTTCCTTGATGTCACCAGGAGCGTGCTCAGATGTGGAGACCCACTGGCACAGCGAGCCGTGGGAAAGCTGGCCAGGCACTCAGTAACGTTTTAGACATTTGCTCACTGGCCATCGAACTACAAAGGACAGCTAGAAACCGTTAGCCTCTGCTACTGGGTATTTAATTCATAGAAATCAATGACGACGAGCCCAGAGAGGGCATCAGACAAGGGAAAATACAATCGTGAAGTCTTGCTTGTTTTCTGCCGACAGTCACTGTGTTTGTTATATTCTTCTTGGTGGCATTTGGTATTTTGCAGCTAAGGATCAGCCGAGCTGGCAACCCAGTATTTCTAAGAATTACTATCTGTTCACCACAATCTCCATATTCAAAGAATTAGTAGCCTTTTTTTTTTTTCTTTTCAACGTGCATTGTCTTTTTATGACTTGGCTTTAACTTGGAAAACCCGTAACTTTCGAATCATAAGCAACAGTTCTGGCCAGAACCACAAGGCAACTAATAGCTATCTGGAGAGTTGAGATTATTAATTTACTTCACCACACAGTTAAATACCACTCTATCCCTCTCCCCTCCCCCCTCCCCGTCTCCCTAGGGCACCACCATCACTTTAACTATATGGCACCTGACCAGATTTCCGATTATTTTAGCATAAACTACAAACTGAATGCGAAGCTAAGATGGGTTATTTACAAAGAATCAGGGGAGGAAAATTTTTTTAAAAAATCTAGTTCTCATCCACTTTATCCATTTTGTAGGATGCTTCTGTGCAATTATTAAACTCAGATAATAGTGACAGATGGCATTTAACTCTCTGGCTCTTTGGCAACCATCTGCTCTAAGACTCTCTTTATGGAGTTCATATTTCCTAGGTATCAATTTTAGAACAGAAAGCAAGTATCTCTTGATAATGTGATGGAGAATCAATCAACCTTTCCAACGTTGGGGAGACTGCAAGTCAAGGGCTTTGACTGTAGGATCTGCTTCTTCACCTCTAAAATATCACTGCTGTTCTTTTGTAGCAATATATGAAATACTCTAGAAAAAAAAAAAGTATGGTCTTTGTATGCTTGGTAATACAAAGAGCAAAAGCATGACAGAGCAGAAAAATCAGTGGCTACAGCTTCAGGCAGACTGGGACTCAAACCTGGCCCTGTCATGTAATAGCTGGTGTTCCTGAACAAGTCACTCACTACTTGTGGAAAATCCCACTCTAGATACTGGGTTTCCGAGTGGGGGCTTGGAGAGATAACACAGGAAGGCCCTGGTCCTGGGCTGGTCAGAACATGGGTGTTTAACTCCCTTGGCTTCTTTTCTTCTCTTATGGAGGATGGCAAATTTTGCTCATACAAACATGATTATTCCTCAAAGATTTTATATAAATAACTGGGATGTGGTTTCTAGGCTTCCACTGAAAATCTTTTACTCCCCCAAATAGTCTTGTCCTTACAGCAACCCACAGCACCCCTGCCTTCTTCAGCCAGTTCTGCTTAATGAATTCATCAGGTGTGCAATGATTTTCTTCACTAGAGTTTAAGAGTCATCCTTCAAGAATGGGCTTCTCATACAGTAACCATCGATAGGGAGCTACTATAGGGTTTTGACATTGGGCACATTCAGCTAGTGATGTGTGAGGTTATTTTTGAGGACTGCTTTCTAGTAATATTATATTTATACGGATCCTTATGTCTATCAGACAAATAAAAACTGGTTTACCAAACCTGTAGTTTTATATATTCTTGTTGAGGATGAGGCTAAGTAAAAAAGGTAATCTGAGTTAGGGTAGTAAAAAAATATATGAAGTAAAGCTGCCATAAGGATATAGCAGAAATGATGGAGGTAACAAATATAACACAATGTAGACATTACTGCTTCTGCTACAAGTAGGAACACAAGATGGACAAGTGTCAATATCCCCTGATTTAGAATTAGCCTACAGTAATATGAGTATGCTTTCAGGATTCTGGGCTTTTGAGTTCTCAACAGGCTTTACACAGAATCAGGAGTCCAGCTGGTTCCTGATGATGCTGGAATACATCTGGCATAAGTAAGAAGCACGCCAAGCTAGGTGGTGGTGGTATACACTTTTAATCCCAGCACTGGGGTGGTACACACCTTTAATCCCAGCACTGGGGAGGCAGAGATGACAGATCTCTGTGAGTTCAAGGGCAGCCTAGTCTACAGAGTGAGTTCCAGGACAGCCAGAGTTACAACAGAGAAACCCTGTCTTGAGAGAAAAAAGAAAAAAAGAAGCACACCATGTCCAGATATCTGGGTAGTACCACAGGAATATCAACGTGAACTGAGCAGAAACAAAGAACAAAGACAGTATTCATGTTCAAGGTCATAGTCAAACCAGCAGGGACAGAGTATCCTAGGAAGGATTTGTGTTTGGTTTAGATTTACTCTCTGCTTTAGCTTTAGGACCCAGCTTCTGATACTGTTTCCTCTGTCAATCACTTATTTCTCAACCTACTACCTTCATGTAGTACCTTTAGGAGAACCGGTACTTTCCTATGTCCATACTCAGAAGAGCCAATGAGTCTCTTACTTTGCCCAGCAAAGTAAAGCAGAATCTTCCACTATCACCAAAGAAGCCTCTTCTTGAGCCTCCTTGCTCAGTCCTAACTCTGATGTGGGAAGAAGAGTATTCTTGTCATGCTGGTTGGATTAAAATAGAGAATGAAAATTTCCCGTGGGGAAAAAGGTTTTGATGAGGCAGCAATATAATGTTTCATATGTGTTCTGAACTATTCAAGAGTCCTCACGGTAGGCTGGGAACCTGATTGTGAATTACACTCATCAGCCTGTATCTGAACTAGTGAATGATCAATTCTAATACCTTAAGTTCTATCTTTCTTTCAAGCATCTTCAAAAAAAAATTTTTTTTTAAATAATGAATCTGGCTGATTTGGATGGTAGAAAAATAACTGAAGCCCCCATGCCCCAAAAAGGGACTCCATCTTTCACACTGAGGAAAATTCTAGACACATAAATATAATTGCAACAAACATTTTTCTAATCAACTCTTAGTATTACAAAGTTATTCCCTGGATAGCCTGGAACAACTACCCCAACTCCCACCTTGCTGTCCTCATGGGTCTTAATCCCATCTCTGACCATCAGCCTCCAACCTAATGTGTTTCACTCTTGTTGGATGAAAGAATCACCTGGGGCATTCTGAATTCCTGGCCTAACTCAGTCATGAATCAGAACCTCAAGGGAGTGGCCCGAGACAGACATTTTTAAGTACCGCCCTTATCTGACAGCACTATCTTCCAATCGAGTGGTTCTTACCAAGCAGAGGGTTTGGCAGAACACAGGGAGACAGAATCTAGCTCCGGAATGCCTAACTCGGTAGAGGTAGGATGAGTCCTAAGAATTCACATTTCTAAGAAGGCTCCAAGTAATGATGAAGCTGCCACCCGGGGACCACCCTTTGAGAACTACTTATTTAAGGGGAGAAGAGACAGCTTCGTTGGTAAAGTGCTTGCCTTGCAGGCCTGCGTGCTGGAGATGGATCTTCAGCACCAACATATAAAGTTGGGCATGGCGGCTGGAGAGACGGCTTAGTGGTTATGTGCACTGCCTGTTCTTCCAGAGGATGTGGTTCAATTCCCAGCTCCCACATGGCAGCTCACAGCTGTCTGTAACTCCAGTTCCAGGGGACCCGACATCCTCACACAGATATACATGCAGGCAAAACGCCAATGCACATAAAATAAAAATAAATAGATTATTAAAAATTAAAGCTGGGCACGGAGGCATGCATGTGTAATCCAAGAGCCCGGGAGGTGGACTCTTTGGGCCCAGGCAGCCCCAGGTTTCAGACAGGGTATCTCACTGGATGACACTGAGGCTGTGCCTGGTCTCCACAAGCTCCTCTTCGCCGACTGCTCCAAGCCCTACTTACGTAGCCTGGTTGGTGGTCTCTGCACTTTAGTTGATGGCTCATTTCTATTCCTTCCTGTTTTCTTCTTCTTTCTTTTATAAACAGTACTAGTTTAGAATTTACCGGACTTCCCTTCAATTCATCCCCCTGCTACCTTCTTAGCTGCCATTCGATCAGTTTCCTCTTTCATCAAGGATTAGAAAAGGAAACACGATGGAAAACCTTTGGCAATGTGCTCAACACACAGTAGGTCGGCACGAAACTTTCTTGGCATTCACGTCTCTGCCACAGTCCCAGCCCGCGAGTTACAGTGAATTCTGCTGAGGTCTAGAAGCAGTTCACAAAAGCCACCACACGAACTTCCTCTGGTTAAAACAGACAGCAAGCCAGAATGGCAGACCAGTTCTTTCCTCAGAAAAGAAGCTACGCAGAGCCACAGTCTGAGCATCCTGAACAGGAATACACTCAGCTGCCTCCCTCACCTCTTCCGAGGGAAACAAAAACAGAAAAGAAGAATAGATCAGGGTTGGCTCTCTGTTTATTTTCCTGACAGACCTGTATTATACGGTTTGCCTATTTTTGTGACCTAAAAATCAAGTGAACTATAACTTTCACGTGCAGGATGGCTCTGGGGAATCCGCTGCTCCCCCATCGAGCCTGTGAGCGCTGCTGAAAACGACTCTAGTGTGCACTGGACACTTGGACACTACATGAGAAAACACAGACTCCTGTCTGATCAGTAGATCCCCTTCAAAGCAAATCTCTTCAAGTGTGTATTTTACTTTGTGTGCAGGCGCATGCCGCAGCATGCCCACCATGGTCAGGCGACTTGTGACAGCCTGTTTTCTCCATGTGCCGTGTGGGTCCTGGGGATGGAACTCAGGTCCTCGGGCTTGGTGGCAAACACCTTTGCCCACTGAACCATCTCACCGACCAACAAACTTTGGATTTCTTTGGATTTCCATATCCTCGGCTCCATTCCCTCTAGAGTACCCAAATGTGCTAGATCTTCCCCCCCGTATGGCAGGGCTATGCCTGTACTCTGAAATACCACTCCATTCTCCTTGCCTACTCCTTTTTAACCAACCCACCCACAACAGCTTCCACCATCAGAATTTTTGTTTAAAACTCCTGTGTACGTCATAGCCCTGACCCTCTTCCTGTGGATAAAGTCCACCCAGAGTGCCTTTCTTCACTAAAAGTACTGTAAGATACTTCAATCAGTACGACAGTGCGGGATTATCTTCCAACAGTCCCCACAAGCCAGAAGCTACCTACAGTCTTCATAAGGACTGGGAATGAGGGCCTAAGACAGGACCAAGGGCAGATGAGCCCGACCATGGCCTCGACGGAGACAGAAACGCCATGTTTGCCGCTTAGAAGACAGCTGATTCAAAGAAGAAATGGACTTCTTACTTTCTGCGAAACATTTCTGCAAATATGCAGCCGACACTCCAGAGGTCCACGGGGGTGGCATAGCTGGACTGCAGCAAGACTTCTGGGGCTCTGTACCACAGTGTGACGACCTGCAACGGCAAAGGGACCTGGACGTTACCGAAAAAGCCAGCTGCTGGATTACACGCCCACCCCGCATGGCTCAAGGACAAGATCCAGTTCATAAAGAACTCCTATAAATCGCGGTTAACAGCGTGGCAAAGGCAAGAAGTGCACAGGACTCGTTCACACCCTGCACCCTGGGCTCCCATTTCAGACTGTCTTAATGGGACCAAGGATGGCAAATAACATAAGCTTCAGAAAGCAAAGTGAAGTAAAAAAAAATAAATAAATAAAACAAAGCCAAAATTCTTTATCACAACCACACTCCCCCCCACCAACCCGGGACTGCAAAACAACACACAGAAAACACCGATGGCTCAATTCCCAAGTCGCTGCTAGAAACAGAGGAGATTCCAGTGGCTGTTGAGGGTGTCCTTGAAGTGTACAGAGCATCCCAGGACAAGTCAAAACTGTTCTTACAACACCATAGGGAACCAAAATAAACTCCCTTCCCTGCTGCTCTTCTTGGCAAACAAAACCGAGGCAAAACAAGAGAGAATGCATAACCCAAGTGTTTGCCCCATGTATGAGAAAGTTGGCCCAGGAATGAGAGCTGCAACCACAAGAACCCATTTAATATAGAACCGATTGGAGAAACACAACGGTAACTGTTGAAGGCTGAGGAAAGCACCATACACGCCAAGGCTTCAATTTACGTGCAGAGAGGGAATCAGGTGTATCTGTGCTACGGAGAGGAAAGGCAGAGTGTTATAGATATCTGAAATAAGGATCTCCTCTCTATGGTCTGGTATTTAATCAGTCAGTCTTTTTATGTACGCACTTGACATTTTCAGATCCCTTTATCCTTCCTGTTCTGTCTGTGTTCCGGTCTGGATTTCCTGAAAGCTGGCTTCACCTATTCCGATCCTCTGTGAGCTGGTGCACTGATACAGAGGTAGCATGTCTCTGAAGACGCCTCCCACCAGTTTCCTTCTCTCATCGCAAGCACACACTGTTCTCATCACAGCATGGAGTTTACCCACCTTTAAATGTGAGTTGCCTGACCTACAGAACACGGCCGGAATGCCTGAGGCTCTCCAGCTGGGTTCATAGGTGTCCTGTAGCGGGACCCGGCAGCCCACGGAGATGCTCTGACTGCCCCTGCTGAATTCTCAGCTGAAAGCCATGTAGGCCACCGATGTGGACAATCAATACCGACCTGTCCTCCAGGTGACTAAAGATTGCTGAGATGATTCCAGGCAACATACGAGAGCAAGAGAAAAACCAAAATGGTGGTGGTTTTCACGTTTTGGGGAGAGTAGACAGCAACACTGACAGTTCTCGCCTCTGCATCTCACAAAACACGTTAAGAGAGATATTTGGCTGATATCTGTTGCAGGAGACTGTATCAGACACTGTGGCACACGCCTAATCTTAGCACTTGGGAGGCTGAGGCAGGAAGGTCACGAGTTCTAAACCAGCCTAGGCTATACGGATGAGACCCTATCTTAAAATAACAGAAAACAAAAAAATTGGAACTGGTAATGCGATTAATATAATTATTAATGTAATGTAATTAATTGGTAAGGTAATAGAAATAAAAACAAAATACGAACTGACAATTCCAAAACGATGTCCTTTCCATTGTCACTTGGCTCTCATATATATCTTCCTGGCATCTCTCACGGTGCCCCTACATTCTCGATACTGTAGACACATGCTCGACTACATGACCGCCTTCAACCCTGGCAGCGCATGGAACTTTCAGAAAAACTTAGGTTTTTCTAAGGGATTTTACACCTCCCTCACCAAATTAGAAGGTCCTTGCTTGCCTGTTTCCTTCTTTCTCTTATCTTTTTCCCCCTCATTTTAACACTCTCTAGGGAATGCTTAGCTGGGTCAACACCACGAGATTACCTAACACCGCCTACAGCCCTGGCCACCCCACATTTGCCCATTCTGTCCGCGTAGCTTGGAAGCGTTTCCTTCCCATCTCTATGCGTGGAAATTCTATTTATCCCAGGAGACCGAGTTTCATGTCACCAGCCTCCTGAACGCACTGCTACCTCTAATAGCTCATGTGATCCATTCCTGAGGGCTTGGACAAGGCTTTATCTACTGTATATCCGTAAATGCCTATTATGATCCAGTGCCCACAATCAGTAGGCCTTAATACCAAAGGAGTGATTTGAAGGCAATCAATCCTGGGTAGGTAACTGAGCAATATTCACTTCTATTTTATCAGCATTCACGGAAGAAGAAGTCTTCTTTATTTCTGACATACTGAACACAAGTCAGGTGCAAACTGTTCACCAAATTCCACTTAAGTGGTGAACACACACACACACACACACACACACACACACACACACACACACACACATTGTGAAGGCGCACATCGACTTATTTACTGAAATTCAAAATAAAACTTAGCATCATACCAGATGAAATTTCAAACTGAACGCCTTATTATTTGAGATGCTCTGAGGACACTGAGTTCCGATGTGTCACCCGAATAAACTTCTGAAGCACCGTCTTCACTTTTAATACTTTAGTCTGCAGTATCTACTATGATCATTAGAAAGGTTTCAACATTAAAAATAAGAACATAATGATACATTTAGGAATTTCTCCTCTGTTCATTTTAAAATTTACTTACCACTCAAAAGTACACAGAGTTTTATCTGATGCCTTTAAAATGTCTATTAATAGTGACCACGTGATTGTTCTTTGTTTTATAATGACAAACAATGGCTTAGATTTCCTAATATGGCACCAATTCTGTCTTCTTCCAACAAACCATTCATAATTCGCATATTATCCACTTAACATGCTTATGAACTGTTTGCAAACATTTACTTAGGATATGAATACTTTCATAAATGAGAGTAGCCTATGGGGTTTTTTGGGTGTTGCTTTCTCCTGTTCTGACGTCAGGAATATGTAATCATTCTGCTTTCTTGAATGAATAATGAAGCATTATTGACCAGAATAATGAATCCTTTGTGAGGTAAATTCACTGGTAAACTGTCTGGTCTGCATCTTTGTCAGCTGTGTCTACAACTGTTCGAATTTTTTCTTGCTAATTGGTTCATCCATGTCTCACCCTCTTCACGAGTCAGTTTTGATTACGATCAAAGATTTCTCTATCAACTCCCTTAATCACAATTTGAAACTACGTTGGCGTAAATCCGTACCCCGTATTTCTTATCATTTAGCTTTAGCTGCTTGCTTGGTTGTACGGACTGTTTGTGTGTGTGTCCTTTAGTTCATCTCTCTTCACATCTGTCAGGTCTGTCAGGAATTTAGTCATATTATTTATTTAAAAACTCACGTGAGGTTTTATTTCCATTTTGGGAATATTACTCTCTGATTTGATACTCTGGTAATTTTTATTTTTTATCCTATACAATCTCTACCCCATCATCTTTGTTTTTCCTTGCATTTTTCTTTTTGATTTTTTGAATTAAATTTTAGATTTAGTTAACAGAATTAATTACTTACATCTGTATCTTAATAGATTCTGTTCACCCCTGGTTATTATATATTTTTAGTTTTCCCTTTAGTCAGAGAGCACAATACTTGGAAGAGCAAATAATCTAGGAAAGTATACCAGCATTTCCATATGATCAGATTATTTACAGTTGTTTTTTCACTTGGGGGGGTGGGTGTTGAATGCAGAGCCTTCTAAATACCAGGCCAGCACCCTACCACTACATTAAAACCCCTGCTCACAGTTTCCTTCTAAATGCTGATTACTTAATTTATTTATTTGTTACCACCAGAGAATGTAACCAGTCCAATTCCTACTTGGTGAGCTTTATTTGCGTTTTCTTTATGACGACACCTGTTTGCTGCTGCTATTGTTCTGTGGGGTGCGGACGAGCACTCTCCACTAAGCGCAGTCCTTATTAATAAGGTGTGGATCGTATAAGTCCTTGCATGCAGTCACGTGCTGCTGCTGTGGCAGCTCAGCGAGGATGACAAGGAGGCATAATCATAGGTGCAAGCCCTGCCAGGCCTCAGCAGAGGGAGGCACCGTCCTGGCCAGCGCTACTGGACAGTGGAACCCTAAGCATCTGAGCTCAGGTGTTTTTATTGAATCGGAACTCCTTAGGTGCAGATCCTTAGCAATCAAATGTTCCCTTGCCCCCAGAAAACAACACCTGCAGACAATACAGAACGACAAGGCCTAGGCAGACCCTCAGCCAACAGTGCGCCAAACAGTTAAACTTAACTAAAAATAAACCTCCCCAACACTTGCACTTCGCTGTGTCTGCAGATTCTGAAGGGGTCTGAGCCTTGTCACCACTCCCTCAGTGTCTCCCTCTGGAATTTCTAAAAATTTATGTTTCATACACATATTGACCTTATGTTCTTGGCAAGTGCTGTTTATGGTAATACAATATTAGAGAATACAATATGAGAATTTAGACGGCACACAGACTAACACACATGTCCTGGTTAAAGTCAGTTGTAAAATGTAAAGAAAACAGCACATTCACTCAGCAATGAAAAGGTTAAAATAGGAATAAAAAAATATCATAAAATCTGTACAAAGGAAAAAAAAAAAGATACATAACACTGCTGAAGAACATAAAATAAAACCTAAAGAAATGGCAAGACAAATCATGACAACAGTGTGAAAATGCCACACTGTAGAGGTAGTATTAACACGAAATTTAAGAAAACCCAATCATCTGGGGAGAGAAACAGCTGTGAACCTAAAGAAATAAACAAGACGATGACAAAGACTAAAAACACAAACAAAGTCCAGAAAGAGACTGACGTACTTACAGGGTTCGACACGCCTGCAGGTGGGCTAACTAGGATTTAACATCGTATTGCTGAAAGGACTTGAACAAATCAGAAAGAAAATAAGACAACTCAAAAATGGGCAATGTCTATGAAAGAGCAATCCGCAGGAAACACAAACCTCCGAAGGCACGCTCTCACAAGAGGGAGAGCAGAGAGGGTGGGACCCTCCGCAAGGGCCGACTGGAAGAAATCAGCGGAATGATACAGAGTTGGCTCTGTTACCGAAAATAGCTTTAAACTATTTTTGCAAATTGGCACAACTCTTCTAGAGGGTAGTAAGACACCATTTATAAAATTAACGGCACACGTGCTCCTGATCCGGGGTTCTCCTCAGAAATATTTATAATACCAAACAAACAAGTTATTCCTAAGGATGTTTATGCCACAGTAATGACTAATAGGAAAACACGATTTATCTTTCAGAAAAGAACGAGATTTTTCTCATCTCGTATATCCTGCTTACGCAGAAAAAAACGTCTGTGGAACGGTGCTGAGTGAACGTTCAGCTCCGAACGTTATTGCGGTATGTTCTGATTTTTGTTAAAATTTCGTTGTGTTAAGTGTGAGCATCATGACCATGACGTGCCCAGGACAATGTCTGTAGGCACGCGGGTACTGAGCTTGCAATGGACATCCGTCACAAAGCCTGGCGGTTGGCGAGTGGGAGCCAGTCGTTAGTGTGTTTTACTTTAGAGCCGAGAACTTGGAATTTCAGACTGTTGAGTAGCCTGGCCCGAAGCATGCAGCTGAAAAGTGCTGGGGCTCCCGGCAAGGGCTATCTGATGATCTGCACCCTCCTGAAAATCTTACGGAGCACCTTCAGTGCCCAACACCCTCGAATCAGCAGGTAAAGGCAGGCTGAGATTAAGCCACTAGTGGACATGATTTAAACTTTTTTTGGAATATTTTACTGTGAGGTTTTAAGGTGAGCCTGCAAATTGTAGAAATTCAGCTGCCATTTGGTGTCAGATTATTTCCTTGGAAAAGGGCTTGAGAGAAAGACTGCGACTGCTTCCCAGTCGGGGTCACAACAGCGCTCTGTATGGGATGCCGCCTACAACCACTGGTAAGAGCTAAAAGTCTCACGTCTATCTGTGAAAGCTCTGCTTAGTCTCCGTACAAGTCATCAAGAGGCAAAACTAAAGGGAATTAGATTATGTCCCTATTCTACTTGAATTAGTAACATTTTAAAATGCTTTGATTTTGGTTAAATTTTTGTGGAAAAGAAATTGAGTGTTTAAGATTTATTTCCTACTTAATTCTCAAGTAGAACAATCCCAATAATCCCAGGGCCTACATTAAAAAAAATAACAAAGTATCCACCTTTCATAATAGACATAAAGTAGCATTTTCTAAAAAAGTCATCCTCTGGCTTATGCAATATTATAACTTTCTTAGCATTAACATCTTATTTTGTATGACTCTCCTATACTGTCTAATTCAGAGTCCTTCAGTTCTCATATTAAGTTGCTGTAGTATTAAAACCTGAAACTTTGTGTGACTTAAAACATTTTATTGCAACAAATATCTAGTCTTAAGTCTTTGAGAACAAAGCATTTGACACGTTTTTCCGGCAGCCAAATACAAATTTGTTTTTCTTAGAATCATTCTACTTCTGTGTCTGTGGAAATTTGCTGATGGGAAACTGCCCAATGTACAACCAGTTTAAGTCTGCGCAAGCAGAAACATACTAATTATTAATCCGAAAGAATTACAAAGATGAAAAGGACCGATTTAAAACGTTTCACGATTTTACTGTGTGGAGTAAGGATCGTTCTCAACCGCACGAACAAATTTTGGGCCAAGTTCTCTGCACTGAACAGTTCTCAACATCCTTAAAACTCAATGTCCGATGTTCGGTCCGGGTTTGAAAACCCTGTCACTGGAAGCAACGGGCGCCACGTGTAAGGACCGGGCCTGAGAAATCTGTGACAAAGGTTGCTACCAACGGTAACAACGCAGTTGTCTAGTAAGCAGAGATAACAACAGAAACTGTGGACACAGTTTGGCTGGAGCCAGCTGGAACCAAAGCAAACACCATGGTTATTACAATCATTACATGTATTAACAGCCTCTAGAGGTGCTGAATGGATTTAGCAGCAGGAGGGGGTGCTGAAGGAAGGGGGGAGTTAAAGGATGTTTACATAAGTCAATGTATCTGTTGAAAGGGCTTTGATCTCTATTCACATTTTTTTTTTTTTTTTAGCTAATTCAATAACATCATAAGATAAAGTAAGAGCCAAGGTCAATTGGGCCTCGAAAGGTCCCAGTCAACTGTTCCCACTTAATAGTCTGCTCAGCATCGTATGCACTTCCACTGGGATCCCGGAGACACTGCCGACGAAGTTAAGGGCTTCATGCTAGGTGGCTACAGTCGGTGGAGAGGCTCCGTGAACGGCAGGCTGGAGATCTTCCTTTTACTGGTCTGGAGGATCTCCGACCTGGAGGTGGCCCTAGCTAGCTGCCATATGCCTCCAGTTCCTTATTGAATTTGGCCACTGGGAAGTCTTGGCAGGAGTTCAGAGAGAGGCGGAGAAGGGGGCTCAGGCCTTCAACCCTTCATTTTTCTCCCAGGGATCCTCTCACAATGTCAATGTCTGCTTCAGGCAGCAAGCTCATTCCAGTTACCCCGCCCCCTTCCCTTAGAGTCCGGGAGTGACAACAGTACAACCTTGTGGATCCTGCCTCAGCGAACAGATCTCCCTGGAGATGCTCCACCTTGATTGTGTCTCCAGTTTTCTGTCAGGACCCCAACTCATACATTAGTTTACCAAGTACTGTGCATGGGATTTCTTCTCCAGCTTGGTTCCTCACCGGAGGACTTCTGGCTAGGCTGATCTACCTGTGAGGCGCTCTGTTAGCGCCTGAGCTTTTTGTTATCATTTGTGCCTAAGTACAGGTCGCCCAAGAAGGTTTCACTCCAGACAGCATACCTTACGCCAGGACCAAAGTGCGCTTCCTTTTAAGTTCACCCTGGGCTCAGCCTACAAACGGCGCCGCTGTGTTAGCAACGGACAGTGTGGCCACAAATTAGGAAAGCACGCGGTCAAGTGACTTGGCTGACGGGTAATTGGGGTCAGGAGGCGCTCCATGGTCTTCCGTGCAGAATACCGTTGTTCAGAGTTCCCCTTGCTTTCTTTTCCTTAAGTGACTGCTCTCTCGAGGAAGACTGTCCACTTAGATCACGTACAGTCCTCAGTCTCACCATGGATACCCTCAAATTCATACAGTACCCAGGACTCTGCAGAAGACACTCACAGGGTTCACTGTCTCTTGGACATCACCGTGTAGTCCTCCATGAAAACTTCAATTCAAAGTGCACGCACTGCCTTCCATTTGGTACTCGTTTCTCTTCTTACATCCTTTTCCTTCACAGGCAGAATGACCACTTACTCAGGTGCACTGGCTAGTGTCATGTCAACCCGACCCAAGGTGTGATCAACTGAAAGGAGCCTCAACTGAGAAAATGCCTCCCTAAGATCCAGCTGAAAGGCATTTTCTTAATTAGTAACTAAGGGGGAGGGCCCGGCCCTTTGTGGATGGTGCCATCCCCGGGCAGGTGGTCTCGGGTTCTGTAAGAAAGCAGGCTGAGCCAGCAAGCAGCACTCCTCCGTGGCCTCTGTCTGCATCAGCTCCTGCCTCCAGGTTCCTGACCTGCTTGAGTTCCTGCCCTCACTGACTTTGATGATGAACTGGGAGTGAAACAAACCCTCTCCTCCCCAAATTGCTTTTGGTTATGGTGTTTCGTCATGGCAATACCAACCCTGACTGCGACAACAGGTCCTCTGCTTAACTCCATGATCACCTTACCCAGAGACTTTGAAGCTCTTCAAATACGCGTGCCATGCCTTGTGGCCTCTAGATAATGCTTAGACGTTTCTCTAGAGGCTCTACCTCACAACTGCATCCTTACTTCTTCTGGACCTCACCCTGCCTAGTCCATTCCCAGCACAGTTGATCCCGGCTCTTTACCACACCGTGTCTGCTTCAGTGTGTCCTTACAGCTTAGCAGACCCAGAATCAGCATTCTGAGTAGGGACCTAGACAGACTTTTCAAACCCAGCACCTTGCTGAGTAACGTACGTAGCGGGTATAAAACACGTCTGTCCTAACAAACGTGTAAGTAGCTAGCGGCGCGCAGAATGGAGGGTTCCAGGTTTGGGAAGGAGAAGCCGGGGCAGGAGATGGGCTATGGATGGGGTTGCGTCCCCAGACCCAGGCTGGGCACTCTGAGTCCACCAACACTATCTTTAATCATCTAATGGCTTTTTAATAAAGTGACAGGGCCACTTTATTCCTGTAGATTAAGTTTGAAAATGCCCGGCGGGCTCATGTTTTCCTTCAAGCTGCATTGTTCAGATTTCATCTTGAACCTGTGAAACTTAACAGGGTCACAGCTTGCTAAGTGTCTATTATGTTTCAAGCAACAAATTCATTCTCTTTGCAGAATATAGTATATGGCACAGCTGTAACTTTCACAATAAACAATTGCCACTTGATTGCTTCTGCCTTCACCATAGAAACCAAGCAAATATTTGTAGACATTCCTTCAACCTTTACAGAGAAGTAGAAATGAAAATTACTCCAAACACAGGATATGGCAGCTGCACAGTTCATCAATCCCTCTTAAAAGCGGTCCGTAGCTCTGAAGGGAATCTATGAGCTTTGGGAGGCCACATAATTACTTGGATTTCAAAGAGAACTTTAAAACACGATTTATTTTCGTTCTGGAAACAAATGCCTCTAAGTCCTTGTCACGGTGTTCGTTTTTACACAGGCTGTATGCAAAACAGCTTCATGAGTTCCAGCAGGTTATGTGGCCGGTGGAAATGGCGGCACGTGTGCACGCGAGCACAGTTGTAAAACTAAGTCCAGGCACACGCTCTTCAACATCTCTGGACCCCATGGGCACTGCCTTCCTTAAATGGGAAGGAGCTGGAGATCCTTGCCTGAAGGAGCCACCAAGGTGTAGCTCACTGTACATGGCTCGCTCCCACACAGTCTTCCTCTACAGCACATCACAGAGGTGTACACGGCCCTTCCCAACTGACCCGGGCTAGCAGAAACGGACTCAAGCTCAGAGGACTCTGAGTATGTTGTGTCAAACGTTAAAGAAAAAAAAAAGGGTAAAGGAAATGTGCTTTTTGAAGATTAGGATGTCTCGTGCTGTTCATCTGGCAAGATTAAAACTGCAAACAAAAGCAGAGGACAGAACAGAGAAGGTCTTAGATTGCAGCACTGAGATAGACAGGAGGAACGATTTTCTCACAAGACCTTAAATATCAGGACCGACTACTGTGGGATTCTGTGACCTTTTCTCTGAAGCAGCTCCTCCTCCTCCTCCTCCTCCTCCTCCTCCCCCTCCCCCTTCCTCTCCTTTTTCTCTTCCCTCCTCTCTCCTTTCCCTCCTCCTCCTCTCTTTCTTTTTTTAAAATCTTATCTCAGGGTACAGAAGGGGATAGGGTGAAGGAAAGCGTCTGTGAAGCATGGAGGTATAAAGTGTTGGACCCACCATCTCGTACTTTATATGATCTTTGGTTTAATGCCGAGGGCAAGCGCCACTGACTGCTTCTAGTAACAGGTAAGAGCAGGTGGACAGAGACTAGTCTGTGAGCAAGGAGCTGGTGGGTGGCAGCACCAGGAACCCAAGCCGGGGTGGGGCCCTGGCTCAGATTCTTCCTTCCCTTTGGGGAGGCAGTATGTTTGCTGGGAACTGAATTTAGGGCTAGGTAAGCACTCTACCACTAAGTTCTATTCCCAGACCTATTTGATTTTTTTTTTCTTTTTGAGACAGAGTCTTGGGTATATAGCCTTGGCTAGCTTAAAACTTTCTTATGTAGATCAAGCTGATCTGGAACTTGCAGTGATCCCCCTGCTGTGCCTCCAGAGTGCTGGGGATTGGTAGGAAACCACCATGGCAGGCTCAGATGCTTTCTTTCAGGTCTTTTGTTTAAAACAGTGTTTGCAGATATTTTTAAGATCAACATTTCTAGAACAACATAAGTTTACCACAAAGCTGACAAGAACAAGATGTTTTCCTATGATAATTCCTCAAAGTTTTCACTAAAATGGTCACCAGTTGGGACGTTAGTGTCATGGTTGTACAAATGGCTGGGTCCTGGATAGAGGGAAGGGAAGTGCTTACCCACAATGCTTTGCATAAGGTATGGTGGGCATGCGTCTGTTGACCCTTTATTGCACCACTATCCTCCCTCCCAACTGTGTTTTCTTTTTCCATTCTTCTACCTAGCAAATGAAATCACTAACCAGTGCCTCCAGTCAGGCTCTTCCTCAAAATCACCCCTCACCTATTTACAGTCTCAGTGTGAGAAAAAACTGCCTTCCCACTGACAGAACAGGAGGGCTAGAGTTGTAGAAACAGGGAAAGGAAAATACCACTGCCTATATTTTATAACATAATTCTTGGCCTAAACCAACCAACCGACAGACTGACCAACCAACCCCATCTTTAGGCTCAAGAACTTTCCAGAACATAGTATAACTTCACGGATGCAATGGTAGCAGTGTGGATTTACTATCTAGATTGAAAGTTGCTTAAAACAAAACAACAGCAGAAAAAAGGCCTGATATGTACTGTACATCCTCAGCCATTTACAAAATACAGAAGGGAAACATTAAACACTATTCTATCCTTAACATCTTCAGAATTTAAAATTCTTATGCCTCTTCTGTAAGCAGAGAGGAAGGATCACTGAAAAGGAATCTATTAGCAGACAGTCAGTATATGTGGATTCATTTATTGCTAATGGGCTGCACCGCTTCTGCTGAAATTGTCTCAGTTTCTAGGAAGTACCACACGAGTACCAAGGACTTTACGAAGTATTTCTAGGTACATCCGCTATTGGGAGAGAGACATGTGTGAACATAAAAGCCGGGCGGCAGGTTTCTCACCTAGACCCGGGGCTCCAGCTGCACGCTGCACAGGGCACTGTGGTTGCTGCATGCAAACACTGCTTGAAAGGAAAAGTACCCTTCTGAGTTCGTGCTAAGCTTGGCTTTGACCTCACGACTAATTCAAAGAAAAGACCTTTCCATTTACAAACATTTCAAAGAATGCTGCTGCTTTCTAGAAATCTGTGGCAGGTCGTTTCTTTATCCTCAGAGCTGGCGGTTGGACACGTGATCACAGTGGTGTCTAAGGAGACACGAAGAACACAGAGCGTTATTTATCCTCCAGGACGTAACAGGTTCTCTTAAATGGTTACTATAGATACTCAACATGCAGGGGACCCTCATACGTGGCAAGAGCAGAACTAGGGCCTAATGATATCCTCTCTGAAAGTCTTCTGGAACATTCTGAAAGAAGTAACAGTCCCTGCTCTGTATTTCCATAGTATACCTCTCCCAGGCCCTCTGCTATGTGGTGTGACCACAAGAATCTACGTCTATGTCTGTTACTCCACAGAACCGAACTGCTACGATGATATTGCGTACTTTCAGATCCCTAATACTTGCCGTGTGGCTGGCTTTCTGTTAATAGAACAAAATACCTGAGACAATAAAGTGATAAGAGGAAAGGTTTATTTTGCCTCATAGTTCTGAGGGTTTGGTTCTAGTCCACGATAGGCTGGCCGACTCCTCGGGGCCGAGCAAACTGCTCACCTTGAGAAAAGGAGCAGAAAGAACTAGAAGGTGAATGAGGCCCCACAAATCCTCAAGGGTGTGCCCCAAACAAGCTGAAGACCTTCTACTAGAGCCTCCTTCCTAAAGGATCCACAGCCGCCCGGTAACCTCTCCTGGGGACCAGTCTTTTAATGCTTTGCCTCTAGGAGGTATCTGAGATCCAACCTGTATCGCTTGCTATTGCATTTGACACGCAAACGCCATCAAAACCGTGATCAAGGAAAACGCCTCTCCGAAGATGCTTCCCAACCCCCTAAAAATTCAAAATGAGACCAACGAAACCAAACAACAGCAGCAGCGACCACAAAAGAACCAGAAAATATAAACCAAACCAAGGAGAGGAACGCAGTCTGTCCCGAGGCTACTAGGAAGGTTTGAAAGTTGTTTTTGGATTCACACATATGGCAGCAGAAGCCATTTTATAACCTTATATTAACAGGCTGCAGGCAGACCTCTAGCACAAGCCTGAAATCACTTCTCAGAAGGCAGAGGCAGGAGGACTGCTAGAGGTTTGAACCTATCCTGGTCTACATAGCCAGGTGATAGACCAGCCAGGTTTTGGTCTCAAAACACCAAACCAAATAAACTAAACAGAAGCCTCTTGTTGAGAAAAAAATAAATTTAGCCAGTACGGGCATCAGTTCGTGAATGTGTGTTTGTACATTCATCTAAGATACTAATTTTCTGAATTGTCTTTAGGTGTACACATCTTTTCACATGGACAAGGTAATTTCACCTGCGTCCAAACCTATGAAGCCACCTCTTAGAACAAGGGATGTGGAACTTACATCACCACAGAACTTCCTCCTGTGCCTTCATAGTCCACTTAGGGTACCCCTGTCCCCCTGGATTAATTTTGCTTAAATGTCATCTAAAGGACCACATGGCCGCATGGGCTCCACTGTGCGTGGTTCTGAGTACTCAACATGGTACATGAAAGCTGCCCATGTTATGCATGTCAGTCGTTCAGTTCCATTGGGTCAATATGGCGGAATATAGTCTTTTCCTCCACATACTGATCAACAGATTTTGGTACAATAGTATCGATAGTACAATAGTATCAATAGACTTTGGTACAGTGAGGAAAATGGACATCCCTTGGGGGCTGGAGAGATGCTCAGTCGTTAAGAGCACTGCTTGCTCTCCCAGAGGACCTGGGTTCAATTCGCAGCACCTCATGGCAGCTCCCACCTGTCTGTGACTCCAGTTCCAGGAGACCTGACATCCTCACACCAACGCACAGGGGATAAAAATTAAAATAAATGACTTCAAAGAAGAACCTCCTTCGAATGTTCTGGCGTTTGCCCTGCTGGACACGGGCACTCGTTTCTCCTGGGTGCACACAGGGATCGCTCGGTTAACGTCACCAGTTTCGCAAAACCCTCCCTCCTCCAGGGACGTGCGAGTTTCATTTTCTCGGAATATCTCACCGCCATTTCCTTCGGCGTGGACCGAGATTGCCTGCATTTTTGAGTGACCAACCTGTAAGGATATAAAACTCTAAAAAAAATGAGAATATAGTTTGGATTATTTTCCCCCCTCTCTTCCTTTTTCTCCCCCCCCCCCCATAGTCTCACTACCCAGGCTGGTCTCCGAATTGTAGGTTGCTGAAGCCATGCTCCTTGCACCCCATCCCCCCATCTTCCTGAGTAGTGGAGAATTAAGGCACGTGCTACCACACCCAACAACTCGGACCCAGAAACCAGCTAACTAGACTCTTTCTGTAAAGGCGGAACAGTAGCATCTACCACGTGTACACACACGTGACGAAACGGTCCTACAACCTACAGTGTCAGAGCACTCGCTTCCGCCCTTTCTGCATCACACTTTTCCCAGATTCTCAACTCCTTCAAACATGTTTGCTGTCCTCTCTATATTTACATAGAGGGTTTTAGACACTTAGGGCATTGAATAGAGAAGTATATTAATTTTTTTTAATATGCGTTTGTTCGAACATCAATGATTTAAAAGTTTTAGATGTTAAAAAGTAGTTTCACTGGATTTCTTCCACAGACCAAAAAATAAAAATAAAAATCAGAAATCGCATTCTAAAGCAGAATACTGAACCGTATCTCGTCAGAATACAGCTTTGAGGTTTAGCTGAGGTCGAACCTGGGGCTACTGGCCCCTCTTGCCACATCTCCCTCTAAAGAGGGAATGCTGCTATTTTCCCATTGATAGTGAGCCTAGATCCACATTCACCCATGGGATTCGAATATGGGGAACCAGGGCAGTCAGCGAGGGTGGGGACTCCTGGGTTACATGCTTTGCACACACGGTACCGTTTCCCCGTGTTTATGAACGCAGTCTGACTATGTTGGTTTCATTTAGTCCCTGACTATTTTCAGAATGCCACTCAGTGTCTGACACTCTGTGCTAGCAAACTACAGCTTGGCTCCTATCCTTATCAGACGACTGATTAAAATGAAATACTTAAAATAAAACCATGGAAAGGAATCCACGATTCAGTATCCCTGGATCCTGAAAGTTAAGCTTTTCAAGGTAAACACAGATCTATGAGTCTCGCCAGATGATTTACAAAGAAGCTAATTCAAAGCAGCTTTATCAGTGGTTTCTACCAATGAAGACACTTGGAACCACAGAGGAATACTGGTGGTCCTGGGCGATATGGAGGGACCCATTTGACTGCACTGAGAAGTCTTGATTATGTGCACTCCTGTTTCCTAAGGTTAGCCACTGCCTAGAGTCTATGACAAAAGTCCTAAATCAACAGATCGGGAAACTCAGTCTCCGTTCTTTAAATCCACATTTCACACTGACTATTAAAGGGTGTAGGAAATCCTGCAGTGAAGAATCCCAAGAAATAGACATTTACCAAACTGAATGATGTTTCTCTCTCATGTAACATCTGCTTCCATTCTGCAGAGCTAAGTGTTCCTATGAAAATGCTTTATAAAGACAGATCTATGACCTTATGTAGGGCTGGGTGTGTAAGACTGTTCTTACACACGCAATTTGACATTTTTAACTAATGTAGTCCTGAAATGACCAAATATACTTTGCCTTTAAAAAATTAAGATTATCTTCCTATATATACATATATGTATCTATACATACATATACATATAAATAAATAAACATATGAAAATCTAAAAATCATAAAGTGCCCTTCAACTTCAGCATAACCACATTCTGTCTCAGTACAGATACAGATGGTAACTATACCTTGCTCCATATTAACTATTATTTCTTAGGTAAGGGTTATTCAATTATTCATGGTGAAAACAGACTGCAGAAAGAGGCTTTCTGCCTCTCGTACACCATCTGGAAGATGATGATTCGTCTTCTTCTCCTATTTATTCATTTTTTTTGGGGGGTTTTGAGACAGAGTTTCTCTGTTTTAACTCTGGCCATCCTGGAACTCTCTCTGTAGACCAGGCTGGTCTCGAACTCACAGAGATCCACCTACCTTTGCCTCCCAAGTGCTGGGATTAAAGGTGTGAGCCACCACTGCCCGGCAGATTCTTATAAATAGAGTGCTGATTTAAAGCTCCTCCAATGAGGTACACATAATCTATGTATAACAGAGTATGACTGCAAACAAGAGCATCTACTATATACTCTAAATTTGCACGCCATGCTTTCTTAATTATCAATTCATTACTAGTGTCAGAAATGCATTATTATTCTCCAAAGAATTATAAAATATCTCTTGGATTCCTGAGCAACTACGTATTTAAAATGAAAGGGAGTAAAATTAGGCTTTCATTTTATACCTTGGAAAAAGTCTAACACAAAGGACATAAACAAGCAATCCCCAGGATCCTTCATCAGAACTGCGCTTTTACTTGCTTTCATTTCAAAGTTCGAGCCAGCAGAGGGAGTAAATTTCTTCCAAGAAAAGCCTCGGGTGGATACAGAGACATAAAAATATCTTACATGTAGAAGGGCTCTGACATGAAGAAAACGTGTGCACAGACTCGTATTTCAAATATAGACATGTAATTCATGCTGTAAAGATTCATTACATAAACAAATGCAGGAGAGTAAGAAGCTGAGCAAACTGACAGCTGCTCCAGAGAGACTCAGAGTACAGAAAGCCGGGCACTCCCGCGAGTAACATCTGTACAAAAACAGACCCTGGAGAAAACTCTAACTAACTGGCGTCAGTGGGAGGAAACCTTGGTAGTGCTAACTAGAGCTATCACCGAGAGGCTGTCTCATGTCAAAAGTAAGTCCATACATTACCAATCATAGTTCATTTCTAGGATCCAGAATGGCGGCCACTACCTTAGAACTCTAAGTCTTATGAATGATACAAAAACTTACTTTCAGATAGTCTTTGTGACTTCTCTCCTGAGAGAAAAGCCCTTCCAGAGAAAATTAAGCATTTTGATCGGGTATGTTAGTAAAATTTTGTCGTAATTGCTCTGTACGTAGATACAGGTGCTGGGGAGGTCAGAGGTCAGTGACCTCCAGGTGTCCTGGAGCTGGAGTTACAGGCAGTTATGAGCCGCCTGGTGTGGACGGTGCTCGTAAAGAGCACCACGCACTCACAACTGAGCCACCTCTCAACCCCTTCACTGTACTTACCCTTTCCAGCCCCCCTTATTTCTTTCTTCTTCTTCTTCTTTTTTTTTTGCCACATTTGATTCACCTACCAACCCCTTAACCTATCAAGCACAGTCCATGTCTCCCAAAACACATACCCCAGCACCGAGTTCTTATACCCAGCAAGGAGATCATGAGCCGAGTGACCTTAAATGAATTGAAAATTATAAATAGTTAGTTTGTATGATTCCAAACGATCTTTTATCTTTATCAGGTATATTTTCCCTGGTCTTTCGCTTGCCCATGAAACTACAACATATAGAAAACATATTTATTTTTTTCTTACCCAGTCTAGTAAAAAGAAACACACAGACAAGGGTGGGAGAAGGGGCTGGGCCTATGGAGAGCCAATCAGCACTTCCTAACTCCACCGATCCATCTCATTAGATCTGGGTTCTCCCACCCAACAGCAAAGTGCTCCCATATGCCCATAACACTCTCTTTTGCTCTGGTGGGTTCTGTCAAAGGATTGTCTTTGCTAATCTTAGTGAGGGAACATGTCTTGGGTCTATTTTTCTGTATTCTATTTTCTTATTCAATATTTCTATTTTAACTTTATAAACTATTTTTAACTATTATAAACTATTGTTTAACTATTATAAACTCTTCATGCCTAATAGACTTATGAAGGTATTTTTAAAAACGAATTTAACATACAACATTTACATTTAAACATCTTTACCTTCCACAATGAATGGATATATGTGTACACACACAGACACACACATCATTGGTCCTTTAAAGCTGTTAGATACAGTAGATCGGAAAGAATTCATTTTCTTTTGTGCTTCTTTGTGTCGAAGCCTTTTATACTTATATTGATTGAGTCTCTGTCACTTAGTCATAAAAGCAGTTGGTGCTATGAATCAGCCTCTGTGGACAGCTTTGGTCCTACTGTTCTAGCTCTGAATAGAGTTTGCTATTGTAACATCAAGTGGCCCGTTAAGCGGGCATGAGAGAAGTCGTGAAATGCAAAGAGTGACTCTGAGGTGTGACAACTTGAAATGTTAGTCACCAGAGCCTGGGGGAGCAGGCCAAGATGGAGACCTCATTTTACCACGTGCTCAGTGGATAAGCCATCTGCTCACACTTACTACATGATTGCTACCTGCTGACCTGTTCCCATCAGCCATTTATTAATCTTACCTTTGGTCCCTAGCGGACATCATGGCACGTGAGGGAACAGAAATAGATGTGCTGAGGGAGAGAGTTCTAGGCTGAGATGTGAGAGAATAGGGTTTTCTTTCTTTTTGTTTAAAACTGTGTGTGTGTGTGTGTGTCTGTGTGAAGTTTATTTTTAGTTGTGTTTAAAATAATTGTTTTTGTGCACTGTTGGAATAAGGGACGTATAGGCCTTAGCATTTTGTATTGCCTGCGGGTGCTGGATTTCTGTGGGGGATGTTTGATTGCTTATGATCTACACCTGAGGAGTTCTGAATCAATAAAAACACCAGAGCTCAGCTTGTGGCTCCACTATCTATCAAGTATGGCGCTGGCCATGATGGTGGTTCCCTCTGCTAAGGTCTGGCAGGGCTTCCATGTGTGAAAATGCCTCCTTGTTGTCTTTGGTGAGCCGCCCCAACAGCAGTATATTACCACGTGTGTGTGTGTGTGTGTGTGTGTGTGTGTGAGAGAGATATGCATATGTGTGGAGCTCTGATGACTTCCAGGAGTGGTTTCTCTGCTTCTACTGTGAGGTCTGGGAACTGAAGTCAGGTCACCAGGCCTGTGTGGCAGATGCTTACACCTGCTAGGCCACCTTCCAGGCCTGCAAACTGGGTTTTCTTTTCAGATACACCAGTGTACGTTTGTCATGAATAACTGCTGTATACTTATCTTGAAAAGGGCGATTTGGTATCGTTGGGTCATGGTTTTCTAAATTGTATGACCATAAAATCACAACCCTTTATTTCTATAGTCCTTTCAACAACAGAATCCTATAGTTAAGGATCAAATTTAGAGCCTGGGTGTGATGGCAAACGCCTTTAATCCCAGCCCTTGGTGAGCAAAGACAGGATTATCTCTGAGTTCGAGGCCAGTTTGGTCTACAAACAAGTTCCAGGACAGCCAGGACCACAGAGAGTCCCTGTCTCAAAAAAATTTTTTTTTCTTAACATGCTCAGTGACACCATCCTGGATGTGCCAATACATATTGGTGCTGTTCTCAGGAACCTGGGATTTAAAGAACGGAACTGTGGTCAATAGGGTATTAGTAAGTGCACAACAAAATCTGTGATGCCATAAAACTGCAATCCCAGAAGATGCTGTGGAAAACCTTTAAGGGCCATTTAAATGGAGGCAGCTACAAGCCAGCCCGCAACCATAGCTACATGTCTGCGCCATACGAGGAGGAGTGATGGTCCATGTCCTACTATTTCCAGAATTAAACATTACTGTTTAAACAGGAATGTATACTGAGTGACACAGTTCTTATAGGTAAACACTACAATTTATATATAAAATATTCTCACAGAAGTCATTCCCCAGAGACCGCATACGTTTGCCCCTAAAATGAGGACACAGAAAAAGACTAACAGAGAGGGATGTCATAGGGTATCCTTTTCTAACCCTACTCATTTATAATATGTGGATCTATGAAAGCAAAGCACGGCTTCAGAAATTATGGAAAGGAGAGATATCACGTGAAATTATGGGTATTCCGTAAAATCTCACAGAGACCGAATAATACAAACTTTCTTCGACATGTTAAACAGTTCAAGTGGCAAGCCACACATCTCTTGAGAATTCTGTTCTGTTCTAACGCAACTACGGATTGCAGACTTCTGAAGCAGACATCCTATCCGCATCTCCTGGGTTCTTTTCCACCAAATAACTATGGTCCTGAGACTAAGGCCACTTTATTTAAATTATACATACAAAAACCTCATTCCTTTTTTGGTGACTAAGGAACTCTGAGCTTTTGTTCTTTTTTTTTTTTTTTTTTTTTTTTTTTAAAGGGAACACAAGAAGCAAGGCTTGAGACAGTAAGCGCTTCCAGGCTGCCAGCTCTTGTATCGGAGGGCCCTGGATTGGGTTAAAGGATGGAGATGGGGGTATTATTGCTAACAAATGGCAGGTAACAGCTCTGTGGGATGTGATGAAGTGACAGCTTTCTAGACTTTCCACGGGCTTGAGAAAGTCAGGCTTGGTTGCACGCGAAGCTGCTCCGCTCAGCAGCCGTGCAGGTCCTGCAGGGCAGGGATCCTCGGGTCCCCTGGCTGGAGACAGTCCTGGGAAGGCTGGCCTCGGTGCCAGAGCAGAACCGTGAGCGGGGAGCACAGGGAAGTTCTGTGCTGTGGGACGCGGTGGCCGCGAGCCAATGTTTACAATCCCCAGGGTGGAGACGGCAGGCTTTAAAAGCCTTTGCTCTAGCCGGCAGTGACCTTCGCGGGCTTTCAAATTGGCTCCCGAGTTAACCCCTTGGGTTCTGTGTGCGCCAAAGCCACACAAACGAAATACCTTTCTTTGAAGGACACCTCGCAGGAACATCGGTTTCTGATTTCCACAGACACGTTGGCTTAGGAAGGAAGCATGCATTCGCTCTGCTGTCAGAATCACGGGCATGCCAGGGTCCCCCGGAACTGGATTTCGGTGTGTACTGTGTTCTACAGAGTGACAGTTTCCAGCTTCGGGCAGTGGACTCAAGCTTACAGCAAAGCAGGGGATTGGGGAACGAGAGCATCTCCAGGGGAGAAGGGAGCATCCAATTTATGCAGAAATGCCCTTTCCCGGGCTAGTCAATGGGAAGCCAGGCTACAGCACCAGGGCTTCCTATTGGGATCTGACTTTGAACAGTGCTTAAAATTGAAGACAGGCTAAATTGTTAACAGCCTAACTTAAAAAGCAGCTGAAGAGAAAAGGACAGTTGTCAAACCGAACAGGTAGTTTCCCAGTAAAGCAAAGCTGGCTACATCTGGCCTATAGTTGTTATCATTATTTCAGTGGAAAATAAATTTTTATCCCTAACGCTAAGAAGCTAAGATCCCATGAAAATAACACATTTTCTTAGTCTCTAACACGTTACTCAAAAGATGCTATAAAGACATTAATACGAAGACAGGATAACAGGAATATTATTTAAAGCCTCAAAATGTTTTCAGGATGTAAGATTTCCTTTGGGGGGGTGGTGATCTGGAGTCGGGGACTCATTCCTATTAAAACACACGCTTTGTTTCAGCTGAGGAGTTCTGTGAATTTAAAGCTGTTTGGAACCAACGCACTGATCACTATCAATACAGCCACACCTTTATCAAGGAACAAAAAAGGAAAACAAAACACCCAGAAAATGTAACTGGCACCTGCAAGTCACTGCCAGGCCCTAGGAGACTCAAGCAATCACAGATGAGACCCCACCACAAGGAGAGGGTTTTCCTCTTCCCATTTGGAGAGGAAGCTCCGGCCTCTGGTTTGCTCTGGAAGCAGCACCTGTCCCATCGCAGAGCACTTGTATCCTATAGCTGGAACGCTAACTCACGTACTATTTCAGAGGTTTCTGTTTTGTACATTTCCTTGGCTAACAGCTGGGTCTTAAGGGCTTCTGAAGAGAGTTATTAGGGCTGGAGAGATGGATCAGTGGGTAAAGAAGGTGCTTGACACTGAGCCTCAAGACCCAAGTTTGAGTCACTGGATCCATGTGGCGGAAGGAGAGAACTGACTCCTGCGGGTTGCTCTGTGATCACATGCACACGCGTGCCCCCAAGCAAATAAATAAATAAATAAATGCTAAAATGTCAGTTTACCATTATCAAAGTCCAGATAACCTTCAACAACTACTACCATTATGACGACGATGACTTTAGACCAAATAACCTTTTCCTTATTATCTGCTATAGAATTGGAATGATGATTAACTAAGCATATCCAACTCCATGGCTGGAAGACTAAAATATTCTGAGAAGCTCAAAGACGCTCCAGAGCTTCACAAGAGAGAAGATGACATACTACAGTGAAAGTTTACCAGGGTTTTCTGTGTGCCTGGTGTCTCACTAAGGACTGGACATATTTCATGCCATTTAAGTAACACCAGACATTATGAGATAGGTTCTGCGTGCTTTGCCCATCTCCTGACATGGTCAGAACACATTAGTAACTACAGTCGCTAGTCCACAGCTAGTCACACATCAGAGCCAGAGTCCAAGCCACTGAGCCGGCCACGGGGCGGGCACCCAGATGGACTTCTACCGCGACTACTGAAGTTCCTGGGAATCCTGTGCTTCGTCTCTCACTTTTGACAAATATTACAATCATTCTCAGAGCGAAGGCTTCAGGCTTACCAATCTTTAAAGAAAGGATCTGTGCTCTGGTGGAACTTTCCCCTGTGCTACTGAGTTAAAACAAGATCATGAAGCTGCTCCTGCTTGTAATTCTAGTACTTGCGAGGCTGAGGCAGAAGGCTTGCCATGAGTTTGAGGACAGCCTGGCCTGCATAGTAAGTTCCAGACCGTGTTGGGAAACAGAGCGAGATCCTGTTTTAAACAATGTGATCACAAAGCTCGAACACCCATCTCCGCAAGCGACTCTTAACGCACTTTTAAAACGGAGTCTCAGAGCAGCTGTTGAGATGGTCTCTATCACAGATTTCCATGGTACAAACTAGTTGAGGGAAATACTTTATTAACAGGCAAAGAATGTTCCCTATAATCACTCTCAGATTGGGCTCTCCACTCCTACCCTAAGCTTTTAGGACATGGTTTCTTGTCTCCATAAATGAATACTGCCTTAAAAAAAAATTGTGAAATCACAGGAAACAATAACCGCCACCCTTTATGGTGGCGGCGTGCCACTTTAAAACAAAGCAAAACAAAACGGTTCGGCTTATATTCAGCGAAGTCATTTCTACGTAACCAGCAACACAGTTTGTCCGTGAACTTTATCGCCACAGAATTATCAGGCACAACCAGTTGGAACTGAGCTTCTCCACACTGCTAAAAGCTAGTACTGTACAAATGAAGACAAAATATGCACAGCTAGAAGGAATGTTTCGGGGGGCCTCTCTCAGCGAACAAAGCAAGCTCAGTTTGGCTCTTTTTCCCCGTGCCCTACCACATCCGCACGTCGTTAGCTGGAAAATTCCTGGTATATGCTGTAATTTTTGTGCCCCCCCCCCCAGTACACTTGGGCTTTAATGTCCAGATGCCATTTTTCCCCTTATCTGTCCCTGTTTGGGGCTCTGCCAGCCATGGTCAACAATTAATACAGCCAAAGGGGGAAAAAATACAGTCCTCTCCCTGGCAACTGGTATAGCCTCGCAGGAAATACCAAATAAAAACTCGATTATGTATTGTTTAAGTGTTTTGTTTGCCTGCGGGCCACCCCGTCGTCGGTGTGATTCAGACGAGGCATGCTTCGTCTGACGGTCTGCGCTCGGCATCATTGTTCCTGGGGTCTGCCCCTGCACAATCACTGGCTTCAGCCTGTGGCCCTCTAAGTGAAAGGAGCAGGTTTGTGGCAGTTTTCCAGCCTGCATCCCTTTTAATTAGTCAACTTGTGGCCCAGTGTTATAATAGGTAAGTAACCTCTTAATATTCATGTCATTAATTAATTTTTTTCCCTCCTTATTCAGTTATAAGCTTTTGCATGGGGTGGGAGAAAATGCTTTTTCCTATTGAGGGGGGATCTTTGGTTTATGAAATCAGCATGCTACTATTGCAAAGAACAGCAGAGATTCTCCACAAGGACGGTTCCAGGCACCACAGGGTGCCTCCACCTATTTTTGAAGCATTCTGTTTTTGCATTTAAATAGCAACTGAAATCTTTCTTTTGTATACGTCCGTAAGATGAATTATTTCTTGCCAGCTTCGACCTGTCTGGGAAACCTCCTCGCGACTGAATTGATGTGCAGCCTCTTAGAGCCCATGTCAGCAAAGCAGGCAGCAGCTCTCAGAGCACAAGGCGACCCTGTCTGGCCCAGACCTTGATTAAGCCGATGATTAAACTGCTAATATCATCAGTTATTAGTACATGCCGTCAAAAGATAAGCTGATTTAAAAAGATAGAGTTGATTTTTATAAAGATTAGTACTGTCCGTTCAGATCAGGAGTAAGAATGCCATTTGAGGTTCGGTACTCGGTGATTCTCAACCCCCTCGGTTCTTCTCAAAGGCAGCAGCAGCAGCACTTTTACATACGTTGTGTTCTCACAGACAATGCACAAGATGGCCGAAACACATACACACCTGTAGCACTGTTCAATATTCTCAGTATCACTGGTCACGTAATTGGAACATTTATGATGTCAACACCAACCAACCATGAATTCGTACAACAGAGGTCAGCTAGACAAGACAAGCACGGGCTCCCAGTTGTGAGGATGACTAGACATCGTATCTGCTCCCAGCAGCTCAACAGAGCAATGGAGACACACGTGTAACTACTAACTGAACGTGCTTGGTACCACGAACAGTTCATGTAACATTTAGGAGCCTGGGTTCAAATCCTGGCTCCTTTTAAAAAATGGGCTGCAATCAGCTTGGCAAAATGTATTAAGTTCTCTACTCCTCTGTTTCCTCACCCGCAAACTGGAAAGCCACTACAGATGTCTTACAGGATAAGTACAGGAATCATATGACCGATGCAACGTAGGGTATTTGCAGGCACGTGGCTCTAAACAAATCAGCGACTGGAAATGTTATGAAGCCTAATCCTCCCGAGGTGTGCAGAGCGTGGGACACGTTATACTGTTTGTGGTTACGGTTGCAGAGGAGTACAAGGTACGACTGTCAAAGGCAGCAGCTTGAACAGAAATGTGAAGACTATGAAACTGAGTGGACCAGGTCACAAAGGCCCTCTGGAGGAGAGGTAGGTAGGTACCATTAAGGGTTTCACGCAGGGGACCCGGTGATAGGTCTATGGAGAATGAAGCTGAAGATGGTCCTGGAGGCGGCAGGGAACTCAATCCAAAGGCTGCACTGACCCAAAAGCACTGAGAAGATGACCTAAAGAAACTATGGGGAGGGGGTTGTGTGAAGGGCAGGAGAGGGGTTGCAGAGTTAGGTCTAGGATGCATCCTGTGCTTCTGGTCTGGGCAAAAGGTGGGGGGTGGGCAGGCTGTAAGTGAAGATAAGGGGAGGCTGGGTATGGGCTCAAAGGAACGGACTGAGCTGCAGGTAAGCGGAGCTCCATGCCTGTAGGATCACCTCCTGGAGGAGGCTGCCAGCCCAGAGAGCATACATACACGCACACAGGCTCCGTGCCATAAGAGAGAACCTACAGGACAGACAAAGAAGCACATTCATGAAAAAGGCGGTAGGGAGGAAGAGTAGGACATCACGATGCCATAGAAACCACGCTGGATACTAGTAAGAAATAAAATGAGGAACAGACAGTCACTAGAAGAAGATCGCAGGGTTAATGGCACCTGAGTGAGAAGCTCTCCGTGAGTACAGAAGAGGCAGATAGCAGTGTGATCTGGTGTTACTCTCTTTGTATCACACCTTTCCCACCTGCTCTCTGCTGTGCAGACTTGGGATGCCTTCCAGGCACGTCGGGGATATTGGGGGATATTGGGGGATACAGCAGAGACGTGCAGGCAAGACTTAGAGGGAATCACAACAGACTGCCTCGTGATCCTAGGCGAGATTCAGTGGTACCTGTGTCTGAGGCTGCAGACAGACCCTGGCATGAGCAGAGATAAACAGATTAATTTGTAAGCATAGGTGGTAGAAACGGGAAGTTGGGGGTAGCTTTATATGCAAAGGTTTATGGACTTGATAAGAATATGAGCTTGTACTATCATGAACAGGAATATCTCCGGTGTATAAAGCTTAAAAGCTTACATACTTTAAAATGGTTACTTAATGCTACAACCACTAGAAAATGCAGAAATAATAATGTTTTGATCAGTAAGCTGGTGCCTGCGCTGGGAAGCCTTCTGTCACTGTTGTTTGGGCTACAGCCTGTTTGCATTTTATCTGACAAGTTTTGAAGTGTTTTTATAGAGCGAATGGGAAGAAGTGTGATCAGAAGTATTCTCATTGATAAATGTGATACAGAAACATGCCACTTCACACGTGTGTTTGTGTTTGCACTACAGGTTTGCTGTGTGTGTCGTCCCGGAGAACGGAGTCTAGGGCCTTACACATGTTAAGTGTACATTATACCCTCAATAGTATATGATATACTCCAGATCTCAGATGACCTTTTTTTTTTTAAAAAAAGGTGTATGTATACAAGCTAGTGTGGCCACATGCATGCTACCACACACACACACACACACACACACACACACACACATACACAAATACACACACACATATACACAAACACACACACACATATATATACACACACACATACATATACACAAATACACACACACACATATATACACAAATACACACACACATATATATATATACACACACACATATATATATACACAAATACACAAACACACACACACATATATACACAAATACACACACACACACACATAGTTTGAGGACACCTTCTGGCATTCTCCTGGGGATCCTGGGATTAAACTCTGGTTGTCAGCATCTCACTGGTCCCCTTGGATTATCTTCAAAAGGATAGGTCTCATAAAAAAGCAAGGCTTTGTTTTTGTAGGTAAGTACCTTATATGATCTATGATCTAGTATGTTCTTATCATGAAAGAGCTTCCTTTATGACTAGGTATTGGTGATAATCCTTTGCCTGTAACTCACACATATATTTACTGCTTCAAAGAATTTCCTTTGGACCAGCTGGTGGCCCTACATGTTTCAAAACTTGTTTCTCTTCTACCACACAGGTAGAAGAGATTTCTGGTGCCAGGTACCACAGGCCACATTCACAGTGAGAGATGATCTCTGACCACCAGGGGAGTCAGCACAGGGTAGTGGGAGGAAATTCCTGGAAGCCATTCCTATGAAGGGTCTGGGACCAGTGGTACTTGCTTTAAGGGTTTTCTTAATAGGGGCACCTTTGGTATTTACAGGTAGACAGTTGCCTATCTAAGGCCTGTTCTTTTCATTTGTCTGATATCTAACAGTATCATGGTCTACCATCCATGAGACACTATTCCCACTGTGACAACCAAACAATGTTTTCAAAAATTGACAAATGCCCCCTGGGGGAAAAAACCCTTTCCCCAGAGCCAGGTCTATTTGTGAAACCATGAAATAATGATGAATCCCTTCTTGAGGTTATAAACCCAAAGCTAGTTAATAGTCCCTCAGTATTCTCAAGAATGCCTTGGGTCACTCCAGTGGCACCTAGAGAAGAAATGTGATGTTGTGGTCTAGGAGTTACATCAGCAGCACCTGAAACAGCTTCCTTCTAACAATTAAAAGAGCCTCTGGCCATGCTGCTGATGCCTCTGATAGCCTTGGTGTGTGATGGGGTATTCTGACTAAGGGGCTCCACGGCTTAAGTCTTCAGGCACAGCAAACTCACTCTGAGCACGATAATCTCCAGTTGAATTTCATTTAGTTACAAGCATTGGAAAAACTGAAGACTCCTCCTGTTCTACATAATAATCAGTAACGACACAACTCATTTCACATACACTGTACATTTCAGGACGGGTGAAAAATACCTGTCAAATTGTACCCGTTATCTGAATTTCAATGAATACATTAGCATCTGAAATTAAGTAATGTAAGCACAGAGCAAGTACTCTCAATTCTACAGATACATATGTCATACTTTGTAACAAGAAATATCTCATAAAATGTGTATTGAGAGGGAGGAATGGAGAGGGAGGGGGGAATATGTGAGTGATATTTTATCAGTTTTTAGAAGACAGATCTGGATATAACCAAGCTTCCTACAGCACTTACGTTTCTCTCTTTTAATTTTGACAATGATATGGCTCTGATCTGATCATCTAATTTTTTTTTGATTGTATTCTCTCAGTTCTGCTTTTCTTTACTTCCTGTGTTTTCAGCTCTTTCCCTAGTTTCTGCTTCTATTATGGGCCATAAACTTCAGCCAAAACTCTCTGAAGGATTACTTTTTTTTTCCCCCCGAGACAGGATTTTTCTGTTGTAACTCTGGCTGTCATGGAACTCACTCTGTAGACCAGGCTGGCCTCAGACTCACAGAGATCCTCCTGCCTCTTCCTCCCAAGTGCTGGGATTAAAGGCATGCTCCACTACTGCCCAGCTGAAGGATTACTTTCATGCTTAAAAGTTAAAATGCTTACCAGGTCTCCATGGCAGACTAGATACTACCTATATTTCTCTGCCTTAGGCTATAACCATTTCTTCCTGTTTGCTCTGCCCCTGCTACAATCTGAATTTCCTGCTTTTCTGGTCAAACTTGAGCTTGCCTTAAGTCTTCTAAATTCCCCATTCCTTCTGCCATGCTGCTCTTTCCTGAACCTTGTCTTTCTGAAGACATCTTCCCTCCTGACATGTTCTGAGGTTGCTAGGCAGCCACCACAGATCTTATCAACACAAAACAGGTGCCTGTTTACTAATTTATCATCTATTTTCCCCGTAAGAGTGAGGAGAAGTTCACCTACCACATCAACATCTTCATTCTTAGTTCAAAGCCTCAGGAGCAAATATCATTTAGAAATTCTTCAGAAATTGTGGGAAATATGCGTATCACTCTCAAGAAGGGCCGAAAGAGGTAAATGGAAAGACTTAATGATGGTATAGCTCTCTGGACACACCAAGTGACCCTGTTTTCTTCTTTTACCCCTAATTTGATTTGGATCCCCTTACGTCTTTGCCCTTGCCCTTCATAGACAACCACTGTTGTAAATATGATGTTTCACTTACTCGGCTAAATGATATTAGATTTGTTGTATAAATGTAAGCAGTGCTTGTCTCACTTCTTAAATATTTCGTATGCTTTGTAAGCGTTTTTCACTCAGTACTGTTTCTCCGATTCCCGTGTATTACTGCCCATTGTTTACTTCCACTCTGCGAAATGTCATCATCTTATAGGTGAGCCTTTGGGTTGTTTATATTTTGTGTCCTGCAGTTTTATATCCACATCAGTAGAGAGTCAGTTTTCAGAGAATGTACAGAACTGGCTTTCACTAATGGTTTTCAAATCTAAACTCACATTTTCTGCTTTTGAAGTGGTGACTTTGTCCATTTACAGTGAAAGAACAAGAACAAAGCAGCCAAACTTTAGTCAGGCTTCTAAGAGCACCAAAACTCTGTAGGCCCAAGTCAGGGGCAAGGTGATTCAGCACAGTTTCCAGAACTAAGATAAAAAAGACAGTTTCTGGGACACGAACAAGATATGGATCGCTGACTGACGGCCTTGGGCTAGGAGTTTCCCCCACCCGCATCGACTAAAACCCTGAGCTTGCATTTTCTAGGAGCCCGCAACCTTGCTGTATGCCAGCACCAATCAGTTTGAGGGTCCGTACCCACATGACTGTGTAGCCAATAGAATGTGCCTGGTGCTCTATTGCTGGGCTCTGCCTTTGAAAAGCATATATAAACCATGCTCGGAGTGTGTTGATGGTCACTCCCACCTGTCTCGCTTGAGGAATCTGTGGGAGCGGACCCCAACACGTTGGAAATAAACCTCCTGCTTTTGCATCGATCTCGAGTCCTGGTGATTTCTCGGGGTCTCCTTCTGTCTGCCCCTAACACAGTTATTGTGATTAATGACTTATTTATCCATTTATGTACCCATTACTCTTTCTTGTATCTCAATTATTCCACTTAAAACCATTTTCTTTCTTTTTGAAGTATTCCCATTAGTAAAAAGTCTTGGCTGTAAACTCCCATGGCTTTTTCTTAATATGAAAACTTCATTATTTTACGAGTACATTCTGTACTTAGAATCTCACATATAACCAACGTAGTAATCGGCCCTCCTGAGTAGTAGTGGCATTTCTTCTATAACATCCTTTAGCACGAAGAGAAGAAGACACTGTGAATGGCAAATAGCCAACTCTCTGACAGGTTTTCACTCCACACTGCTGGTGCTCAGACATGCTTAGCAAACACAACACAGCACTCCCAACCTCAAAGAACTTTGAGAATCTCAAAGATCATTTAAGAGAAGTGGTAGGGGAAGGAAGTCACAGGAAATGTAAATAAAGACCTAAGGCTTAAGGGGCTTAAGAAGTACTGCGGGTCAGTTGGCCAGTGGGTACAAACCTTTAATCCCAGTACTCCAGGGCCAGGGGCAAGGGGATCTCTGTGAGTTCCAGGCCAGCCTGGTCTACAGATTTCAAAGTACTGTTGGAGTTGAGAGTACGAAGTGTCCAAGGAAAGCTGGATGGACCTCAGTCAGGTTACATTGTAGAAGCGCTTGGATTTCATTTCTGCACAGCGTTGCTCACTTGGCAAACCACACCTTTTCCCTGAATCTAAGAAAAGCCAGAGAGCATAGCTTTGTTTCCAAAGACAGTATTGTGCTTTAATAGGAACACTGAGCTGGGTATGAGATAGATAAGAGCAACACCAAGAAAACACCGTCATAAGACTAGAGAAGGAAGTAAGTAATTGTATAAAATGCCACACGCACAGTTTTAGAACAGCAGACCAAACGGGAGTTGTTAGTCTAGATAGATACCAACCTCTTTGTAGACGGGGGCATTCCTGAGCGACTTTGTAAAACAAAACAAGACAGTGCAGGTTATGCAAGGGCTGGGCTGAGAGCCTCAGGAATTTCTTTCAACTCATTTCTTTGGAAGGTTGGTCGCTGTTAAGAGGTTTTAATGTGACACATTGTAAGTAGACTATGGGAACGAAGCCTATGTTATTTGTGACATTAATTCGTAATCCACGGTACAGTGAGTCATGTATTCACCAGAGAAGAGGCTAATCTATTTGGGAAATGAAACTTTCTGAATATTTAACTACCACTTATCACCAAGAGAACATGAAACTAGAACACAAATGGTTGCGTACAGAAGATAAAATCGCTCTTTTAGACTGCGGAAAGAAGCTTTTCCTAGCGCGGGTGTACGCGTGTGCGGTGTGCGTGCAGGTATGCATCTGTGTTTGCATTTGTGTGCCTGTGTGCACGGATATGTGTGTAGGCCTGATTTAGACTTTGGGTGTCTTCCTAGATGGCTTTCCATTTTAGTTACAGAGGCAGGGTCTCTCAGTGAACCCAGAGGCTGCCAATTTTAGCTAAGAGTAGCTTGTCCAGGAAACATCTGGATGACACTCAGGTGCTGGGGGTACAGGCAGCTAATGTGTCTCCCTGGTTTTATGTGGGTGCTGGAGATTGAAACTTGTAAACTCCTCAAGCTCTAGAGGCAAGGGCTTTATCCACGGAGCCATTTCCCCAGATCCTGCTTTAATAATTTACCAACTGTTACTGCCCAGTTACCCATCATCTACCCTTCAGAGACGAAGCATGGAAATGATTTATTTTCTGGGTTTACTCTATAGGTAGCCAAGGGCTCTTATGCTGGAGCCCAAGCTCAATTCCTCTTACGACTGCCTTCAGCTACTTGTCTAGTAGGTGAACGTAAGGTGTGAAGACAACAGTCTGACCCTTCACTCTGAGGGCTGGTTCCTGAATACTGTCTGACTGTTCACAGTAACATGCTCCTCTGTTCTTATTCTCTTACCGAGAATTCTGCAACTGTCTGCATTTGAATATCCAATTTCCTGTATCAAGAGAGAAGATAAGAGGGTTGGAAAGATGGCTCAGAGGTTAAGAGCACTGGTTGTTCTTCCAGAGGTCCTGAACTCAATTCCCAGCAACCACATGGTGGCTCACAACCACCTAGGGATCAGATCCCTCTTCTGGCATGCAGGTATACATGCAGACAGAGCACTCATATACATACATAAATAAATCTTTAAAAGAGAGACAAGAATCATAGAATCCGTCCTATTTTCTACCCCAAACTTTAATATTGCTGTGATAATACAGACAATGGATGATTTCTTCCATCTACGAATTCACTAATTTTAGGGATACCAGAAAGTTCCCTCTTTGAGGAATAATAATAATGAAAAGTGGTCTCTTTACGATATTAATAGCCTACTGCTAGTGTGCATGGTCACCTAAGTAACAGGCTACTCGTAAGAAACTGAGTTGGTTGGCTATGCACATTTCCTTACCTGTCTTCATGTGCAGTGGGGGGTGGGGCTCTCATTACTACGAGATTCAGTTACAGCACTTGATGGAGGGCTTTTTCCTTTTCACATATGAACTTGCTAAGTTCTCACAATAATCTTGGAAGGTACACACTGGTGTTTTCTCCACCTTCACAGAGGCTAAATCTAAGACACAGAGAGACTAAAGAATTCATTTAAGAGAGACTATTTGGCTTGTTGAAGCTAGGAAAGCTTCCCATAAAATCTGGCTCCTGGCAGCATTGTACCGTACTGTGTCTACGACAAAGTGAGACTTTTCAGAAATTACCACTCTGTCTATCATTGAAAATGGCAGGAGAGAAGAGAGAAAATATTCTGGGAACACTTGGATCAATTAAGGCTTCAAAAGCAATGTTGCCAAGAAGGAAAAGAGAAACAAAGGAAGAAAGTCTCAAACAGGATCAATAGAGTCGCGGTGTAAAGAAAAGAAAGGAAACGTTTTCTGGGGAGAGCGTGTGCTGAGGCCTATGAGCATCCCTGATGGTAAATAGAGTCTTTCTGATTCTTTAGCTGGGGAAATATTAGTCCATCAGCTATAGTGCTCCCCGTTTTTGTTAAATTTTCATCTTTAATGGAAATGTCTACGTGGCCTAACCAAGCTGGCGAATTGTTGGCTGGGAAAGGAATACAGCCACTTCAGCTGAAAATCCTTGCAGGCCTTTTTTCTTTAAGTCCTGGCATACTGCAAGCATGTCATAATAGCCATCCCCAGGGCAGGTGTGAATGCTCCAGGAAGAGATAGATAGCCATTAATATTAGCACACCAAAAAATGAATCCGCACCAGAAGAGCTGAATTCAGCCAGCAGGAGCCTCCAGCCATTGGCGATTCATTGTCTCAGATGTTCGTAATCACCGCAGGTTTTGCAGGTTTGCAGGCCACCAGGAGGAATGATCCATCCTGGATCACACCTGCAAACCAGGAAGGTCCCTGCTGAGATGACTGGCTCTTAAAGTTCTCAGCCAGCAGCATCTCTTCCCTCCCTCCCTCCTCCCTTCCCCCCTCTCTCTTTCTCTCTCTCTCTCTCTGCCTGGCTCCATTCTAGCAGTGTGCTCTGTTTTTCTCCTATCCCCTTTCTCTCCTTGATATGTACACTGTTAAATTTTCTTATAAAAAAGCGCTTCTGCATTTTATTTCTAAAGCGAGACTGTGCGCTGTCGTTTCTTAAAGTGCGTAAGCGTGCCACGTCTGGGTCCCACACAAGAATGAACTACTGTGTTCATTTGCCATAAGAACAAACTATCTCGTTTGTTGGCCAAAATTTCCTTTCCGCCCGTATCCCCCTCCTGAGTGGAGTCCCGAGAACCCATCTACAGCAGAGGCTGGTTCCCTCTGCAGGTGTGAACTGTTGACTCGCAAACACGCGATGAGACACAGAACACACCCGCATCCTCCCCCGACAATGCACTACGAGAACATCAAGTACACGGCGTTTCAAATCCCGATGTCTTCTCACGGCCCTTCCTAACTTAGCATCTGATCTAAACGAGCGGCAACCGCGGATTACAGGACGCTACAGGCAACAGGAGGTGGGGGCAGAAACGCTGAGGTCAAATCTTCAGTCTCCTAAAAACTGTCACACTAAGCACACTTTTGTAAGCATCGTGTACTGTCCGGCACCCCTGCTGTCCGGCAGCGGAACTCAAAGCACTCTGCCCTGGAGCCCTGATAGAGACTTTTAAACTTGTTTCTTATGGGGCGCGAGGGAAGTGGGTAAAAACTTCAAACAGAGAGACCACTTACGGAGTGCTGAAAAATACCTAATCCCTTTCTTTTTACCTATGCAGTCGTTCAAATGCTACTTAGAATTTCAGACTTTAAACATTAAAAACAAATCTACGTTAGTATAAAAACAATGGACGGGCGAGCTGAGCCAAGGAAGGGCAGTAGTGGTAGGCCGAGACCACAAACACATGCCGACAATGAGCACACATTACAGGTTTTAATGGTTCTAGACATCTGCAACGTACATCCTCACTACCAAGTACTATTTGGTGAGCATAATAAAACATGGGATGCTCTAGCTCTTCCCTCAAGGAGCTGGTTGTCTAATGAAGAGCTAATTACGGTCTCTGTGGCTGTTTAATTGTATGCCTTCATTAGGGGTTACTCATATAATGACCACGTGAGGTATACAATTTGTCAACTTTAGCAAAAAACTGGATTATGGGGATTAAAAAAAGAGACAGAAAAGCATCCAATTAAACACAACGTAATCATGTTACTTTAGGCCCAATAAAGTAAAGCAACAGTTATTTAAGTCTTTAGGGTATGGGGGGGAGAATGTATTTTTTTTTTAAAAAGGCTCTGAGCCATTGAGATGGTTCAGTGAGAGATGCAGCTGCTAAGCCCAAAGACCCAAGTTTGACTTCTGGACCCACACTGTTGAAGGAAAAACCTCACTTCTGCAAGTTGTCCTCTGGAAGCCCCGCCTCAACACTAAATAAATTAAAAAAGAACTAAGGCTCTTTTTGCAAATGCAAAAATGAATTTTTTAATAGTCTCCTTAATACTAAGCCAGTAGGACATTTCTGAATTGTACAAACTGTGAGATATGTTATGCAGATTCTTGACCATAAAACATGCCCCCTTTTCAATGGAAATGCTAATTGTGTCAGGGGAAATTCCTATTCACAGTCAGCACACTGCCAGCAAAAACAATAAAGATCACATTCATCGACTTGGTTTCCACAACGGTATGATTTGAAGAGAGTTAGGGTCGAAGATGCTTACTTGATGTAAAGGGACATTTTTTATCCCTGTCTTTCCTTTGCTTTTATCTATCTCTAATTTCTCTCTCGCTTGAGTCACCCCACCCACAAATGTGTCTTAAAACAACTTTCATATTGCACATGGCAGCACAGGCCTTTAATCCCACTTGCCTTCAATTCCGGCACTCAGGAGGCAGAAACAGGCAGATCTCTGTGAGTTTGAGGACAACCTGGTCTATATAATGAGTTCCAGGCCAGCCAAGGCTACAGTCATAGATGACAGATCTCAAAACAACAAGAAAAACAGAAAACAAAAGGCAACAAACAGACAAAATGCAATGTTCATGCAAATCTCCCTGCCAGCAATTTCTTTTTAAAAAAATTTGAGAATTTCATACACCATACATATACACAATGAAATATGATCCCCTTTCACCAAGTCCCTCCAGATCCCCAGCAATGTCTTAAACCGTACCCTCCCTACCAACCCATTCATGACTCTGTACTCGTGTCTGGATACAACAACAGAAGCAAGCAGTTTGGGTCACGCTCTCCCAGCCACCTTATCAACCCACACCCTCACATTCAGTGTGCACGCTCTACCTCTGTGCCTAGAACATATCCCTTCCCCTGCTTTGCCATCCAAACTCTTCCTCACTCTTGAAGTGTGGCCCTGGAAAGCCTTCCTACACTTCCCAAAATAAATAATATACTTCTAGATGCAAAAAGATTTACTTGGGTAAGATCTGTAGAGGACATACACATATATGTGTATGCTTCACATATGCAGTTCATACTAATTTAAAGAACCGACTCAACGGTATAAATTACAAGACTACTAATAAAATCACTTACTTTTAAAGCGAAATTTCCATAATAAAAAATATCGCTACCTCACTGTTTTTAAAAACCGACCTACGTTTCTATTTATCAGGCTGAATTTCCATGTGAAGATGTTGCCTGTGATACTCTTTAAGATTTTTCAGGCTCAAAAAAAAAAAAAAACTTTTGCTGATTACTGTGGTTATTGAAGAATGTAAGAAAATCAGCCCTGTTGGTGTAGGGTGCCTCCTTCAGCCTAGGCTTTCAACATCTGTGAAACATTTACAGAATAAAGTACATGATGTGTCATAAAAATCACGAAATAGTCCCTCGTACCCTGGGAAGGAAGCAATAACACACGCTTCTACCCACACAGAGCCACTGCGGCTTTCAGAGTCTCCAATGAAGGGCTTGTCACTGGTATGTAACCAACAGCCGCCCGCATTTTCTGGCTAGGAGAATCTGCCTTTATTCAGGTAGCAGTAAGCCCGTTATCTATAGTGCGACTGGGCTGTGCAGAGGTAGGTTTGTTCTGGGTGATGAAACTCAAGCCGAAGCCTGAACAGAGCTTCGGAAAGAGATGTCTTCACTGAAGCGAAATCCACTTTGTCCCCCATTGCTTTACACCCTGCTTAGAGCACTGTAGTATGGAGATGTGGTAACCGAAAACAGCAGCCACTGCGAGACTATGACGCGGGACAATGAGAAGGGTTTTATTTTCTTCGGTATTTGATTATAAGAGCCAACTGCACCACTTGTGCAATTACCTACCTCCAGACTTCTTATGCTAGACTAAGAAATTAGTGCTCGCTAATCAATCAACACTGTTTTTGTTATTCTGTACTTGTAAACCACGCATGTGATGGTGCAAGCAATATCTTTAAAAAAAAAATTGAGGATCTCAGCTTTGGTGATCAAAGTCAAAGAAGGAAGAGCGTGTGAGGATCAGCCAGGCAGGAGAAGCTAGCTGGTGAGCTAGTTAGTGATGATTGCCTCTGGTGCCAAGCGTCACCAGGTAGGGATCTTGGGAGAGAGTGGGAATGAGGGCAGAGGCCCAGAGGGATCCTGGGGCACACAGATGACATGGCTGCCTCTGAACAGAACTGACAGCTACCGCCACAGACACCAGACTGACCGATGTTAGAACATTCTGGATGCTGTATTAGTAGACAGACACAGAGAGGCCCGGCAGAGGAGGTGGCCACAGGCACTCAGAAGAGATGGAGTAGAGAGCTAACTGGCATTCTATTGAAAGAGAGAGGGAGGGTTAGAGGGTGTGAAGTGGAATCCTACTGGAGAACACTGAATTCTCAAGCGGACTCCCTCTCTGTCCAATCTTGGTTATACCATTTTTAGATTCCTCTAAAATACAAAGGAAGAACACATCCAAAGATGTTTGCTGCAACCAAGAAAGCAATGACAACACTCAAATATTCATCCCAAGACACCGGATAGCGGCGTCATGGACATTTGCACAGTGAAGATAAGGCAAAGGGCAAATCGGCTGGATGCTAGATGTGGGTAACTAAGAAACCCCGAAGAAGGAAGCGAACGGCCTGTCTGTACGCCATAAACTCTTACCTGCCCCAGATAGCTTTAAACCAACAGAAAAAGGACCACAAGTTCACTCACCAGGCTAACAGTGACCTTTCTGGAACACTTAACTTTTAAAATAACTCTACCGATTAAAAAAAGAATGCAGGCTAAAATTACGGACTCAAGGAATACAAGCATTTTAAAGTAGGAGACGGTCCGGTGAGCTAAGGCACGCACCACCAAACCTGAGGACCTGTCCTGGCTCCATACAAGTGCTGTGTGGCATCACACGCACCCTCCCAAAGTAAATAAATGTCGAAGAAGTAGAATTATTCATTTATACAAACGCTACAAATGATGTGTAGAAGAACCCCCCCCCCACACACACACACAAATCCACTGGATTTTGTGAACTGCACTATTTTTAAGCAGCTGCCTTCCGGTAGTAAGTTTCTAAAGGCGAAATTACTGGGAAATGAAGGCTGTACCTTGACTACTTAAAGCAACTAGTATTTTTCTAAAATGGAACTTGTGATTTATTTTTTCCGAAATATTACAAGAACTGAAATATTACAAGAAACATATCTAAGGACTACAAGTAAATAATGACACCTAGTGCCTTTAAAAAGAAGAACAGAGGCTAGAGAGATGGCTCAGCAGTTGAGAGCATTGGCTACTCTTCCAGAGGACCAGGGTTCGAGTCTCAGCATCTACATGGTAGCTAACTGCCTATGACTCCGGTTCCATGGGATCTGACATCCTCTTTTGGCTTTTTGTGGGCAATCCATGTGGCACACAGACATGCAGGCAAAACACTCCTACACATAATAAAATAGAAATAAGTAAATATAAAAAATATAAATCAGAAGCACCAAAATCACAAAGGAAAGGAGAACAACAGAGAAGAAAGCCGACCGTTCTGTGGGTGCGCGGACAAGGTGTGTAAATCCAGCCCTTCGTTCTTACAAGACACAGCCAAAGAGCCCTTATAGAAAGACGGTGACACACATGAAAAGGCAGACCACCCATCCATCGCTGTGAAGTTCCTGAAGACACTCTTGAAGAGGCCTTTCCTACTTTAAGTGGATGGTTTATTCAATCTTGTCAGCATTTTAAGACACTGTACCACATCCTGAGTCCGTCCTTGTCTGGGAAAAGAACAACAGTGGCCAATTCACAGTCAGGGATGAGAACAACGCACATGTCTGTATTTTCCCCTAGACTTAACATCCTTCAGGTCACAGTGGCCAGGAAGAAGTAGAGTGGTCAGATACTGAGTGAAATTACTTTATGTAATCCGTAATCATAGTGGCTTAAGTGTGTTTCAACTTGTTAAATTATATTTAAGAATTTTTTCCCCTTAATTTTTAATTTTATGTGTTTGGGTATTTTGCCCTCAGGGGCTTGACTCCATCTGGAACCAGAGTCACTGGCAGATGTGGGTGCTGGGAATAGAGCCCGGTCCTCTAGAAGAGCAGCCAGTGCTCTTAAAACTGCTGAGCTGTTTCTCCAGCTCCTAAATTTTAGATCTCTTAAAAAACTATGCCGTAAGCCCACTGGTAAAACACTTATCTTAAAGCTATGCAGTTTGGGGGTGTTGTGCTGGGCAGAATACTTCGAGCATGTGAGGCTTTGGGTTCATTCTCTAGCACTGCAGTGGGGTGCGATTTTTCAAAGTTTATAAACGTTTGCGCTAGAACACAAGATAAGATTTGACTTCTACTCCAACGCCATTAAAACGTCTCCCGATTTAGAACAGAACTGACTAATTTTTCATTTAGTGATAGAAATGGTTATATCAGAAGTAATTCGCCGAGATCTAAGCGGAGTCTGCGGCAAATCCAACCAGCCATCTGTCTTAGTAAAAATCGAGAAAATCTTGATTTTCTGTAATAACGGTTTAAATTTAAACACTAGGTTTTAGCAACAAAACACGCTGGGTCCCTGGTGCTGAAATTCCAAGACGTTGTGGGATAAGAGGTGTAGGGTGCTTCTCAGGGAAGGGGAAGGTCTTTCTGAACCCCAGCCTCCTCCATCTCCTTTACACACAAGGAGGTTTACACAACCTCGTATTTCATCAGGGACATCCTGAGAACACTCACTGAGCAACGACCCGCGGGCTCGCGTGGTGCGCTGAGTGCTGAAACGTATTCCACAGTGTTGAGGAAATGGATGACAAGAGCCAAGCAGAAGGGAGTAAGACTCTGAGAGGCTATTATTGTATTCCAGGCACTGAGGAGAGGGTGCAGCAGTCAGCCCTAGAGAGTGGGTCAGGCAGACACCAGGAGGTGAGGAGCTCAGTCTGGAAGGGCAGCTCATTAGGATGAGGAGGGGAAGACAAGCTGAGTGAGCTGGGAAGATGTCGGGGTGGTGGGCAGATCACAGGGTGTGTGGGTGGGCTTGAGGGGAGCTCAGGAGGCTCAGACTTGTGGGCACTGGGGAACCTCTGGCAATCTTAACTTGGGTTGTCTTCCCCAGCCCGCTGTTCCTCACAGCGGTCCCTACCCCAGGATCGTTCCCACAACTCTCCTCTGTAAGCCAGTCCTGTCTTTCCAGGAAAAAGAAAATCTGCTTCTCTGCCCAAGTGAGGTCCCGATCTTCCATCTACTCTGCAGAAGTTGGGGTTTTATAGTCAGGTAAAGACGCCTTCAGGAGTATACACGTGAGTATCATCAGTTCAGGGATCAACTTTACATTCCTGACAGTAACCTTTTCTTCCCTTTACAAAGGTTCTAGCTGTTTTCTCCCCCTTCCCCCAAGATGTGCTTTTTCTAAACTAGTAAAAGCTAGTTTTCTGGAACTAGATTACAGACAGACTTTGGCCCATTTAACAAGGTCAGACTGTTTATTCTTGACAGGATTCTTTCCCACTGTAAAAAGGTACTTTTAAATGCCACATTCCAAGCCCAGTGCCAGTAAGCCACTGAAGCATATTTTCCCACAAGAACGGATGCCATGTGCGGTCCCCACCTCACTGAAACCACCCAGCCTTCACAAGGTGCAGACAGTATTTAATGCCACCGTGAACTCTACCGACTGAAGTCTATCCCACCAAGCACTTGGAAAACATGTCCACATGTTTCAGAGCACCAGTGACCTTTACAATGAAACTATTCAGAACAGGAGTGGGAAAGAAGAAAAGGAAAGGGGTTTTAAAAATTAAAAAAAAAAGTCAAATGGCAGAAGCAAAATCTAGAATTTGATACTAGTTTCCAAACCTAGAAGTTGTAGAGCTTCTTATTCCTCATTTTGGGGGTGGGGGTGGTTTATGGTTAAGCTGTTAAATTTACAGTCCCATTTTTAGACTCTGCCAAGCCTTCAGAATAAACACATGAGCAGCGCTAAAGTAAATTCTCCTATGCTCCCCCCTTCTTTCCTTTGGATGTTTCCCTGAGACATGAAGGTAGATTATTCCTCCACAGCCAACTGTCAAGTTTAACCTTCATGTTTACGAGGGATTTAAAAACCATCGGCACCCTGGCAGACGCTAGGTCCAGCTGTACCACTCTTGTGGTGTTTCAACCCCTCAAGCAAAGGAGAGCTGAACTCAAGGGGAAAATCAGGGTAGGCTCCACCACCCAAGATCATCAGAGACAGACTTGAGAAACTAGCAGTCACATCAAAATTAGCTGAAAATCCAGTATTACAGTATAATCGTTTAGAAAACTGACCTTAGTTTTTGGAGAGACCCGGACAGATAGACAGAAATGGTTCTCTCCAATCTTCTCAAGTGCCTACACGGACCAAGTAAAATAACTTAGGATAAAGCAGGTGTTGTCGCATTTCCTTGAGATAGTATGGTTTCTCCCAAGACAATGAGAAGTCTAAACCTTTATATAAAGATACAGCAGACAGAAAACCAAAGCGCACAAGTTAGGGTGGCAGGAGGAGGTTTGTGATCCTGAGCAAGGAAGGACAAAAATCCAGACAGACACCCAAAACATAAACGTAACTCCATTGGGGCTCAAGGGTTATTATCAGAAGTGTCAAAGCTGAGAGGGATGATTAGATGAAATCTGAGTCAAGGTGTTTATGATGGATGCAAGGACAGGGCTGCAGAGTGGGAGGAGCTGGAAACGCATGCACTGGTTTATTTGTGACAGCAGGGAGCCGTGAAGCAAGTACAAAGCTAGTGGTGTCAGATAATTAGTGCCGCAGACTGATGTCTACAGCTGGTGTTGAGAAGAGAGCAAAGGAAGTCGGGACTTACGCAAACACGACATGGAGTTGGGGATTCCTTATTTAGGAACTGGGAGAATCCCAGGGCCTCATTCATTTATTCATCCCGTGTAAAACGTGAATCGAATGCGTGAAAACCAGATAAGCCAATGTTACAAAATTTCAATCACGTATCTTGACTTATGGAATAAGATTATGAGAGCCCAGGCAAAATGAAGATGTCGATGCCTCCCCGATTTACGAGGCAGCTGTCACGGCTGCAAACAAGAAGTTCACACATCCAAAGGATTGAAGAGAACACAAAAATCCCAGTTATGGAAACATTGCTGTACATTCAGTTCCAAGGACCACACCTCATAGTCTGGGTATGGAAATAACACCTCCGAGTCAGGCAAGCTTAGGAGATGCAGTTGTCCGAGTACATGAGGTTTCAGATCATTTCCTGACACGGCATAGAAAGCGTATTCCCATAGAAATGTTAAAGGTAAGAGACGAGGATATTTTGTTACTTTCTGCAGCCCTGGGAAACCACGGCTTGCAAGGAAGGCTTCATTAAAGCATTTGGTCTCAACTTTTAACACGTGTGCTGTCTTCTCATTTAAGTCTGACCTCAGGCTTCTGAGGTTGGAAGGACACCACATGGAATACTTACGACAAGATACAAGCCCAGAGACAACCAGACTCTATATACACCATACCTGGATGGGACGTGCAGGCCAGACACGTATAGTACACTCGAAAAACACCCAGTCCTTTCTGAGTGACACATCCCCCAGGAGGGAGCATCACAGCTCAATTGTTTTTGTCCAGAACTAACTCACCACAGTATCATTTATGAAGGAGCTAGCCTTAGGTGAGCCAAACGAATGCCTATCTCTTACGGACAAGGAGAACAGTCATTTGATTCGCTTTGTGCACAGCTGCTGTGACTGGTCACCCACACATACACACACCCCACTACAGCGGCTTCCTGAAGCGTGTAGGATTCATTCTCTCTCTAAACACGGGAGACACGCACGCAGTGGTCATCGATGTTCGCCACTCCTGCGAGGCAGAGTTAACCTATGAGATGGTGACTCAGACGTGTTTTATTACCACTGAGAATGAGCAACCGAGGACCTGGATGGGTTGTGTTTGTCTTGGCTCTGGCATTTTCCTCGTACCCAACTCTGGGAATCCTAAAGAAAATGCGTCCCCGTTCCCAGCCGGGTGCGCCGCACCCATTGTGTGCTGCTTCCCTCATCGGTGAAAGTGAAAACGAAAGCAGCACAAACACTCCATTGTTGAGTGTGAAATATGTACTGGAACTGGACATTCTAACACAACAGACCTGGTTGGGTCCCGGCAAGACGCTGAGACCTGAGGCAGTTACAAGAGCCTTTCCTGCCTCAGAGGTGCGTCCTGAACTTTCTCCGAGGTGCTGAGGCGACAGGGCTTTTGGGGTTTTTCCATGATACTCATGTAACACCCTTGGTTTGATTCATTCAGTATGCACTGGCAGCCTCTGGAGGCTTCTGTGGGAGCCACTCGGCTGCCAAGGCTGAGGCACAAACCCTGCCAGGTCTCCATAGTAAATACAACATGCACGGAGAGGAAACAAACATAAAGATTTATTTTCTCCTGTAAAAGATGACATTGTTCTCCGACCTCTGGTCCCACTTCACTCTGTCACTTGGGCGCGCCAGCCGGGTGTCATGCGATGAGCTTATTCCAAGCACGGACACAGAGGGCAAGTGCAGATTACTGATGCACACACATCCAGTGGACCTGCATCCTGGCAGTTCTGGAAGGACGCTGCTGAGCCTCGTGAACATCCCACATCCTGGCTCAGGTGAACAGTGTGGGCTTCTCCAACCCCAGCCTTGGTAGATCCGTGAGTCATACGGCTTCTCAGAACCGTAATCTAGCCGTTCGTTGTATTTTCCTGTTTCTAGAGATATCTCTTTGTGTGACTGGTTTTATTCAGATCTGTCTCCCAGTTTTATTTGTAAGCACTGAGAGCAAAGACCTTGTCTGCTTTAGTTCATCCTCATCTCCCAGGTTCATGGACAGAACCCGGCACATATGAGGTGACTGGTAATTGCTGACTGAAAGCCACAACCCTATTCCCTTCCCTTCCCTAAGTATATAAAAGTCTCTGTCTGAAACTGAATAGTCTCTTTGGTTTTCACCAAGTATTAACAACACACACACACACACACACACACACACACACACACACACACGCTATTGTACTGGCCTGAAGAAGTGTAAGCAGTTCTAACAGTGTCAGTCCTGCAGTACTAAATAAATGATATTCAATAACACACTCTTTAGAATCATATTAATGCCATTAAAAATCCCCACGTAATTTTTTTTGTACTTTTTATGTCTTTCTAACAACAGCCTTACTAGGTTTATTATGGTCTTTTGTGATTTCTACATGGAAAAAAATGTTTTCAGAGCATGAATATGTTATACTGAAGATACGAACGGATACAGGAAGGGAGCTTTCGAGGATGGTGACATGTGACAATATCGTAGTTTTTACCAAGACTCTAAGAACATGAGCTATCGTTAACGATCCAAAGAAATGTCATACTATCTGTATCAACATAGACAGGTGAAGAAACTAGTAAAAACTGTCTAATAATTCTTCTGTCCTTTTATTCGGGAGATGTTAATTATCTTCGAAGACTACAAAACCTCTTCTAAAGCTTGCTAATGTCGAAAGACACTGAGTTAAAAAATAACGCCCTTAAATAAGTAGAAGCATGACAACTAGATACTCCTGTGTCTTCCCCAGCTTTCTGTTCAGGACAGGGAGTTCAAGTCACCCAGGTGATTAGCTCAGCAAAGAAGGATTACCGTAAATTTAAGACCTCAGTTATCTGCGGACCAGAGTTTCAAGCCGTCCTCAGTCCTAATGTGAGACCAAACTATGGAAAATAACTTTCATGGTTCTGCGTAGAGATTCTTGCCAATAACTCAGTGAACGCCATAGTACAAAATGAGCTTGGGCTATGTTTTACTAAGTCCTTCAGTTTGTTAGAAGCAGTCAGCTATGTGGGATACTGAAACCATTAAATGTATAAGCAATTCTTTCTCTATTTTTCTTATGACTCAAATGCATGTGTCTACAGGTTGGCATTTATTAACTTATTCACTAAGAAGTATTTCCTAAACGCCCATACAAACATCCAGGTAGAAAAAGATTGAGTATCTCTCTTTAAGTGACTCACTGATTTATAAATAAAAGCCTCAAATAACTACCAGCAAGATAGAAAATATTTTGAAAAAGCTATTTCTCTAGGGTCTGGGGCAAAGGCTCAGAGGTTAAGAGTGATTGCTGTGCAGTCATGTGGACTGGAGCTTAGACCCCCAAAAACCCACATAACGAGCCAGGCATCCCACAAATAAGTCTAGCTCTTAGGTCTCAGACTCCCTCTTCTGGTCTCTTCGTGCGCAAGGGTGCATGCACCCTGCACAAGTTCATATACATTTACACACACACACACACACACACACACACACACACACACACACACTCTCTCAATCAATCTCTTCTTTTGTTTTTTAAGGACATTATGCTAGTAACACTAAAGAAAGTTTCTTAAAGTCAGTTTCTGCAGGAGATTTGCAGAAAAGGGCATGTGAATCAAGCCTTGAAAATAAGCAAATATATTCACATTTTTCAAACTGACCTGGTCTCAGGTCAGTTGACTTGCAAATCTTTTGTCATTCTGCAAATTAAGCGGCTTTCCATTTCCCGTGTGACATAACCTACTGGAAAATGAGCATCTCTAGGCAGTGGAGTGCAGCCTATTAGAAGAACACTAAAAATAACATACCAGTTCAGTCTGAAAGATAATGATTCTGTTTTTATATGTGTGTGTAAAATCGAAGCATCATTATTATGTGAATTTTTCTTGTAAGCCAGAAAAAATACTGACAGTGGGAAATGTTTAAAACACGGTACCCTAACATACCTCTTAATATTGCCATTAAATTACAAATATCGTTCTTTGGTGTGAAGTCTCCCCCAGCTGCTGAGACCTTATATTATGTCACTACAGTAAGTATAGAATAGACAATACAAACCAGATACCAAGTAATCATAGATCTATGTTTGCCATTGCCTTTTTCTTGGGATACGTAATCATTAAGTCTGTTTTTTTTTTTTTTTTCCTGTTTAAACATCCGGACTTTCAGCAGGAATAAGATGTCAACTGATGTTATTCACAAGTTGGGTTAACAAGAGAAAAAAACAAAACAAAACCCAAATGGGTTTCCTGTATTTATTTGTAGTTATTAGGGCCAATTTGGGGGAATTAAGACAAAATATCCTGCTGGCTCAGCTCACCACTCCCCCAAACCCCAGTTAATGTGCCTAAGGACTAGTTCCTTCATCTGCTCCCTAAGGATTCCTTCAATCACAAAGCCTATTCAATCTTCTCCCCAGGGCCCCCCAAGAACAAGCACAGCAACTTCCTAGGGAAGCGCAGAGCCTACCTCACCCTTCCCACTGGGGAAGCACACAGACTCCGCCCTTTCTGGTGTGGTTATGTAAAAACCCCAGGGCTCGCCTCACTCCACCCACAGCTGAGGCCTGTCCTTTAAGTATCCGCCTGGGCCTCGACTTCTCTAAGGCACTGGCAACCACCGGACAAGGAGGGAACACGCAGGATTTATCTTTCAAGAGCACGATGCATTTCACAGAAGGCTCCAGAGGGACCCCAGTGCCTTGGATAAGGTTTCCAGTGCTGGGAACGGACCAGGTTTTAGGGGCTGTGGGATTCTGTGCTTGGTACAGATAGGATAAAAGAAGGAAGCAAAAATGTTTCTGTGAATTGGATGTTACTTTTCTCCACAGTTTCCACTCCTGGACTTCTATTTTGCAGCTGACACGGCAGGACCCGGGAGGCTGGTTCTGTTGTTTGTTTTTCTGTGTAGAATGTTGGCCTTCTTGGAGCACAAGCATCGATGACAGAAAGAGCCACCACATTCCCTCACAAGCATGGCCAGCGATGGCGCCTCACATTTCCCAACAACAGTCCCCACTTAGGCCAGGTTCTGTGCTCAGGACCTTTTTGAGGCCGAAGATGAATTCTTTCTCCTAAATTTTAATTTGAAATGTCTGAGGGCAGCATTCCTGCCTTGTTCCCGGCACCCATCTCCCGCCTGGCTAGCAACACAGCAAAGGAACGCCGCTTCTTTCTATCTACTCTCCAACTTACTTCACAAAAAGCAGCATTCAAAGAAAATGACTATTAACGCTGGCTACCAGGATGCTCTTAAGAGCACAGAATTCAACAAGATGAGCTATAAAGAAAAACAGGAGCTAATTAAAGGTAAGGGCTACCACGGCTCTGCATCTGAAGGACACAGAGAACAGGAAAGCTTCCGTTCTTTGCCAAGACAGGGCCTCAGGTTCTCTCTATTCTGGTCCACATAAAGCCTTCACCAGGCTGGGCAGTGCTACCATCATTTGGCGGGTCATTCAAGTTCATCGTTAAGTTAATTTCTCTCTTCCTGGATTGCATCCTAGCTCCAGAGGATGCTTTACCCCACCTGGGCAGGTGTTGTGGTTGTTTCTCATGTCATGCTGCTGCAGACAGGCGACATTCCTCTTGCCTTCTCTACCCTGACCCTTTAACTTGTGTTCTCCCATCTATGGAACTCTAAAAACACAAGTTATAGCAAAAACCATTTTGAAACTTGTAAGCGACTCCTTTCTAGTGGCTCGGGGTGCCAACAGGCTATTTCTGCAATGGGTTCCCATCCACAACGAACCCAGCCAGATGTGCCTGGCACTTTGCTCTTACCCATCAATTGGTAATAGAAACGCGCAAAGACATTTCTGTTCAAAGACTAAGTGTGGGAAGAAACAACATTCGGAGCATGAAAGGGACAGTCTGTCATTTGAAACAGGAAGACTGCGTTCAACGAAAGGACAGTGCTCTCACTCACCACGGAGGTAAGGGCCATTTGGAAACTATAGATGCGGGCAAGGCCAAAGTCAGCCAGTTTTATCTGTCCGCTGCTGGTCACTAGAATGTTCTGTGGTTTTAGATCACGATGCACTACTCGGTGAGAATGAAGGAAGTCCAGACCCCGGAGAAGCTGAAACATCATATCCTAAAGGAAACAACAAACATACACGTCAACAGGTGAAGTTAGTCTCCCCACCTCTTCATGCCCCCACCTTCTAGAATCCTATAAACTACTTAACTCCCAACCGGTATTGTATTAGTGAAAGGACAGCCTAAAAATAGTTTACTATGGTATAGGATATATTCTGGAAGGCTAAGTCTCAGGTTAATGCTGGGGAGAGGGGAGACAGGAGGTGGACCGAGGGGAATGCATTTTACTTCATACACTTTCATTTACTAGGTTATTTCAACAGCCAATATACGGCAAATGAAGTTATTTAATATTTTTTAAGTGATTAATTTTATAGTTTTTTTTCCTCTGAAACCGCCATTATGTGCCAAGTACTTGTCTAGCTGTTTTCTTCCTAGCAACCCATGTAGTCCAAAACACAACACTGAGGCAAATCGTTCTACTATCAGAGGTCAAGGAACTGATATATTGAAGTGAACTAGAAAACTGGCTCAAGATTACAGCACCAAAGTCTTGATTTAGAGTACAGTGAAAAAAACAAAACCATTCAAATCTCTCAACACATTTATTAACTAAAAAAGTCCTTTATTAGTTAATGAAGAAAGGAATACGGGAAACAGGGCAAGCTGTTTAGTCTCCCTGACTCTCAGTGTTCTCACTGGGGCTCATTTCTCCAGCCATGATGATGCGGACAGGCCAGCATCTCCCCTGCCCTCTCTACCCTGACCTGGAGTTGTTTGCTTCCCATGATGTGTGGTATTCTCTGAGCTGTGAGCCAAAATAACCCTCTTCTCCCATAAGTAGCTTCTAGTTGGATATCCCATTGCAGCAACAATATTATTAACATAGAGAGTTGGTACTGGCAGTGAGGTTCGCTGCTGTGCTAATCCTGGTCACGTGCTTCACAAGTGGTTGGAAACGGTCTGCAGAAGAACGCAGAAGCTGTAGCCTTGAGAAGCCCTAGAATGCTGCATGCAGAACGCACTAGAACATTCCAGTGGAAGACCAGAACATGAGCAGGAACGTGGGCACTGGGTTGTGATCACAGAGCTTTCAGATGGAACAAGAATTCTATCAGGCACTGGACTACAGACCACCGACAAGATCAGTACGAATGCGTTCTGCTGTGCCCTGAGTATCTGAGTGAGGCGAAAGTCAAACCTAACGGGACTGTCTGGCACAGGATACGTTAGGACCGCAGAGCGTGCAGGGCGTGGCGTGGTCGCTGCTCACTGCATTTAGTTAGGTTTGTAGCAGGAATCCAAACCCCAGATGGAATAGAATAAAGCAAACAAACAAAATCTGCAACCGGGGAGCCCAAGTGCCTTCAGAGCTGTGGACGGGGCTGAGGGTGTGAGCGAGGAGAACGCGATCCGAGTTGCCAGAGAGATCAGTCAGCGCCAAGAAAGAGAAAGAACGGACTTTCCATGAAGACAGTCACGCGCCTTGCCCATGTGACCCCACTCACAGATGCCCGAGGAAGAAAAGCGTAAGCGCATTTGAAAAACCTTTCATTTGAAAAGAGAATCCGTGATTTAAAAACAACAAAGAATGCCACCACACAGATCTCCCAACTTCGAAAGGGCCGCATCTCCCCCCCCAACCCCCACCCCCGTGGCCTGTCTGCTGTGCAGGTTCTCGGCGGTCCCTGGAGCCACACTCCTAGAGGGGCTACGCCACATCTCAAGCTGGCATCGGACCCTGTCACCCACGCTGTTTCCAGGCAAACAGAACGTAACAGTTACAAGGTAATGGACGCTCACACCAAGGTTCCACGGGAGAAAAAAAAAAACAAAAACAGTACGTAGCAGGGTTGGAGAAACTGGAGAGAGGATCTAAGCGGCGCACGTGTGGAGCTGGAGAAGGGAAGAAGCCTAAGATTTCCGTGGAGACTACAGAATGTTGGAGCCACCAGGCATGGGGGCACTGGATGAGAAAGGCTGCAGAAACTGAGCGACTCCAGCCCAAGAGACAGCCATGCATGCTATAGGCGAGGGGCTGTACAGATTACTCGAGGTCATGGAGCTCACACAATGCCATCAAAGGCCTGCGTGTTGGGAGGAGGGGGCCAGGGTTAATGTCTGCCTGATGGGTTTCCTCCTGCTTTTGGTCTATGCTTTCCTTTCTATCCCCCCACCCCCTCCCTGGTCCTTCCCGTTGGAAGTGGGAGTGTCTGTGTCGTGCGATTGTACCTTCTAAAAATGTAACTTGTTTTCGGATTTTACAGGGGATCACAGCTAAGAACTTGCTCTGAGTCTCAGGAGACTTCGGGTGTTTCTGAATAGCATTTGATTTCTTATGACTTGGGATTCTTGAAGTAAGACTGAATAAAGTTTGTATTGATTATGAAGTGCCCATGAACCTGTGGGGGCCATGGCTGTGGACTGAATGTGAAATATTCCTCATGGTTCATGTGTGTGAACACGAGGATCCCCACTGGACGGCCATGGAGCCGTTGGGAGGTAAGGCCTAGCTCGCTGGCTTATGCCAGGTAGAATGCCTTGAGAGTGTATGTAGCTGGTCCGCTGCCGCGTCTGGCTTGAGTTCTCTGTCGCCATCACGTCACTGGCTGTCTTGTACTTCAACTGCCAGAGCTGTGACCTGTTGCTACCACGGTGCCTTCCTCAGCATGACAGACTATTCTAAACCGTGAGCCAAAACTAACCTCTCCAGCTGAGCTGCTTCCGTCTAGTGTTTGATCAGGGCAACAGAAAAGTAAACAACACAAACACTCAATCCGTTTACTGAGAACAGCACTGGCTTTGGGTTCGTTTTCTAGAGTTTAGAATTCTGACTTCTTAAAACCAAATCCTTACTTTTTCTACCTGTCACGTAGAGAAGAGAGCATTTGCTTTTCCTAATGGGAGGGAGGCTCAAATCAACACACGCAACACGGGAGGGTAGTTTCAGGCATGAGGTAAGCATCCAGCTGGTGGGAATTATCAGGGTAAGAATGGCTGCACTGTCTCCTGTTTCATGGGAGAGTCAGATTCACAAACAAACTAGGAATACGCAGCCAGCACTGTAAGGTCGGTGTGCACAAGGTGCAAAGAGGGAACAGGCAACGGATACAGGAATACGGACATGATTTGCGAGGTCCCCTGCTGGATCTTCTAAGCTTCCACATGCGGATACCTCGGAGGAGACTTGCTCTGGCGAGTGGGTGCCTTGCGACACGTGGTAGCTAGTGTCGAACCTGCAGCATGTACCCGGTACAGAGGAGGAGGCACAGGATGCCGAACCGAATCGTCGTTGTCTGCTGAGGCAAATGCACCTTTATCGGGAATACGTGCTCCTGGCTTGTAAGCACTGGAATTTTCAGAAGCGTGACTAACGTCAAGTGGTGCCATGCTGGCTCATCACCTTACCTGCCTATTGCCTGGACCACCATTCCTGTAAAGTAGCACAGGGAACGAATCTGCTTGGTTCCTGTTGCGTTGCTCAATTGTCTGCTTACCACTTAAGCGGGCAATTCACAGCGTGAAAATTTAAAAACTTGAACTAGTTTATTGGTTAATAAAGCCCACACAAACTCACCAAAAGCCTGAACTATAGAGTAAAAAAAAAAAAAGTATGCGCTGCCTTTGTTTTTCAATACAGGGCATCACATTTTAAATTATAAAACCGATAATAAGTACGTCTGTCCTTAAGCTTAAAGGAGGAATGCATAGATCAGAGGAAGAAGAAACCAACCACTAAGAGAATACAAAACTTCAATGTTAAATAATCTTTGTAGATCTATTTTCTTTCTGAAATAACGTATGTTTATAAAAATAAAACATATTTAAGTTAGTAGTTTATCTGTATACTTTATTTTGTGTTTAAAAAGCGCAATCTACACACTGAATACAAGCCTGAATGCAATACAAGCCTGAAGATTTGAGTTCAACCTCTGGAACCCACAGGGGAAGGAGAGGAGTGACTCCAAAAATTTGTCTTCAGACCACAAACACACACACACACACACACACACACACACAACACACACACACACACGCCATCACCACTACATAATAAAAAAGCAATTTATTAAGACCATTTTATAAGTTAAACAAAACTCTTCTACTTATTGCTTTTCTACAATGTAATTTTTAATTGCTATGTAGTCTTCCTTCCAGTAGTATGTCCTGAGGAATTATTATTATTTGGTGTCATTTTGGCACCTACAGTTGAGGTCAAGTTCTTTGTTTAAAGGCGAGTGTGATGGGTTAAAATCAGACCCAAGTATGGATTTTGTCCGGATCCACGTCACCGTGCCCATATTCAGTCCGTATTAATGACACCTAGAGTTGATTGTTCTAGGGGCTGGGGGTGGGGTGGGCGGTGGAACCCACTCCAAATTCCGGCACCAAATTAAGACATGGTTCCAACTTCACAGAACAACATGAATGAACAAACTACAGTAATATTCAAGCAGGAATCTGCTTCAGTCACAAGAAGAATTTTTATAAAGAATTCAAAGAAGTGTCTACGTGCCTTATCTCACTTCACAGTGTTGTGAGATATTCTTTACATCAGCTCAACGTTTTAATCTAAATTAATCTGTCCTACAGAAGTCCCAAATATCACACGTAGCCCAAGCGATGCACTGCAATGAAACCAGAGGCCAGTGAACCAAGGGGTGCTCCCAACTTGGCTCTTCAGATGGCCCCCGTTACTCATCAAGCACAATTTGGGTACTAACGGCCTGACCATCTGGTTACCCTTGTGATGAGCTGTCACATGGGGGCTTTACTCTCTCTTCCTAGGCCACGTGACAGGAAGTGTGTATCCACAGGACACTAGGGAGGATAGAGTCTGGCTCTGGGTGACAGTGATTTTGGAGTTCAGCCCTTGGCCACTCTTCAAAGACTCCAGATCTCAGTCTGAATCCCAGGAATCTCTAGGTCTTGATATGTCTCTTTTAGGAGTTCTAGAGCTTGAACCTCCTTATTTCTTTAAATAAAAATAAGCACACTAAAAACTTCCCTGAAACGTTTAATGGGAAAAGCATTATGATGGGGTCCTACTTTCCAAATAAAGATGGCACAGGTTTATTTCCTAATGATACCGAAATACTCAAAGCAAAGCATCTGACAAATCTCAGAAATGGCAGCTTTAAATGAATAATTCTTATATATATATATATCTTTATATATACACATACATACATATGTATTGTTGAATTATATGTTCATGTTTTCAACATTTGTTTCAAAACTGTACAAACGTTTATTCATTCAAAAATTAAAAATGAGACATACACAATGTATGGATGGTACATATTTTTCTCCTTCTAATACATAAGCCATATTCTTTACAAAGATGTTGTTACAGGTGCTTAAGAGCTGGATGCTGGGCACCTGCCTGTAATCTGACCACTCAGGGTCCAGAGCTTGAGGCCAGGATGGGTTACACAGCAAGATGCTGGCTGCTCCAATAAAGCCCCCACCTGTCCCTACAGCTACATAATAAATTGTTTTCCAAGAGTGTTGGGAGTCTGCAGTTTAAAACGTCACATGTAAAGCAGGGCTTTCATGCCAACCCGCAACAGCAACTGAACTGCGGTGGGTGGATGACCACAGGGGGTGTGGTAAAGGCTACCTGAGCCTGCAGGTAAGCCGAGATGCTGAGGTCACAGGGAAAGCACAAGACTTCGAGCAGCCATGAGTGCTAGTCTCAGAATCAATTCTTCCTTATTGCCAATATTAACACATGCATTTTTAGTTGCAGTAAAGGGCATCCCTGACTTACCATCTTGGACCATTTTATCTATACGTTCAATTCTAAGTCAGTCACATTACTGGGGAGCCAATCTCTAGAACTATTTCATCCTGCAAAACTTGGAACCCTATACTACTGAACCATGAGTCCTACTTTCCTCTCAGCCCTGGCAACTACTTTTCCTCTGATTTTACTCTAGAAACTTCATATGTGGAATCACAGTGCACTATCATGGGCATGGCACGATTTACTTAAGAGTTAAGTCACCATGATGTGCTATGTATCAGCATTTCCTTTAAAGGATATGTAGTATATGGATATACTATTTCCCACCCATTCATCCATCGATGAACATAGACTGTCTCTACTTGTCGGCTTCTGTGAAGCAGGATGCTCTGAACATAGGTGTGCAGTTATCTTTGGGACCTCCCCTTTCAACTCTTTTGGATGCATATTCAGAAATGGGATTGTTGGATCTACTCGCAGGACCTTTAAAATCTCAGTTCTTCCACAAACGGTGCAGTGCCGTTAACTACACGACTAAACAGGGAAAACCAAAGCCACGGTAAGGTCCTGTTGAGTGAATCAGGTGGGTTCACTCACCCCTTGAAGATTGTGCCCGCTACCTTCTACACCCCGGAAACCCCTGTGCAGGGTCACTACATCAAGCTTACATTTTTACTGGACTCAAAACTCGACAGTACTCTGCGCCCGTTGTGTTCTCTGATCTATTTCTAATCGTAACGATGATCTCCAGAGACTCCTCTTTTTTTTTTTCCAAGACAGGGTTTCTCTGTTGTAACTCTGGCTGTCCTGACACTCACTCTGTACACCAGGCTGGCCTCGAACTCACAGAGATCCGCCTGCCTCTGCCTCTCGAGTGGTGGGATAAAAGGTGTGCGCCACCACCACCCGGCTTAGCTAAGTGGCTGTCTTTGTGTGTAAATTTTATTAGCCAAATGACGCTCTAGAGAGCACATATGATTCTTTCCCTGGAAGTGGTGAAAATGCTGAGGCAGAAAAGAATCCGTCTCAGCCGCGTGGAAATGAAAAGTAGCGCATTCTCAGCAAAACCCAAGTGTCACGGGTGTTCGGGGGCAAGGCAATGGCACAAACGGGCAGTCTGGAAGAAGACACATTGTCTCATCAGAATGGCTCTTAGTAGCCCACGGTAGAAAGTCATCAGGAAAGAAAACTGCAAATATGCAATGTTAGTTATTACTTCTTCAGAGCAGGATAGAAAACCCAGTGCTGCACACACAAGAAGATCCGAACGCGAAGTACTCCAGTTGCTGGCCAGTGGCCCGAATGCTTCTGGTTCTATACGCAAGACGTTGGGATGCTTTTTTTAAAAATTGAACAACGTGCAGCAACCATTTCCCCATTTCAGTGCATATCCTATAAGGGAATAATGATGTCATGCTTTCCTCAGCAGTTACATCCGACCGTCTCTTTCCCTATTCTCCTTCTCAATTCCTTCTTTTGAGACCCTTGCCCTTACTTCACATTTCCCCCCAGATGAGGTAATAGGTAAGGGAAGTTAGTATCCACGGGTAGAGTGTACAGTTATCTGCCTTCCGCAGCACGCACTGTGGGATGGTCCAAGGCAAGCAGCACAGTTCCTTTTCCATTCACTAGCAGCTGATCCAGGGCTGCACAGGCCTGTGTGGGCAAGCTGATCAGAGTCTCGGGAAGCACTTTCCTCCTCAGCTAGAGGAGCAGAAGGCTCTCACCTCCCCTCCACCTCCCGGCAGCCCCAACTCATGTAAAGAAAACACACCGAATTCGAGCTAAAAGCTTTGGTTATGAATTTGTGCCTACTGGTCATATAAACTAAATCAGTTCATTTGTACCTTTGTGAGTCTTTGCTTCTATGTCTACAAAAAGGTGGTAACTCCAAAAAAGGGATATCTAAATAGGTTCTAGGTTATATAATGTATATTTATGTATGTTAAATATAAAGTATTAAGTAGAATACTATATTCTGAAGTATTTAATATACTGGAAACTACACACAATGACCAGCTACCATTTATTCAAGAGAACTATGAAGCCCCTACAATGTATAAGACATTGCATTAGGCAGCTTCAAAGGAACGCCCAGAGACGGAGGCCCAAGGAACTCTTACTGAGAATAGACGATGTGAGCTAGTAGCTACACACTTCAGGCTGATCTGTGCTAAGGACCACAGAGAGCACAGCTGCTCCTGTAAACACTGAAGATGCAGAAGCTCCTGAGCAAATATGAGCAGTGGGCTAGGGTTCGATCTGGTGTGGGGAAGTGTCTTCCACGAAAGGGAGCAGTAACAGAGAGAGGCTTAAGGAGGGCATGGTGCTTAGGAGTTAGGAGACCAGCCTCAGCCTCACCAGACAGGATCCTGGAGAGGACACACCGCGAAGCGGGGCAACACTAAGATGAGCTTTACCGCTGGGACGTCATGGTGCTGCATATCTTACGGTCTGTGTGGGTAAGGGATACAGAAGACTACGTCGTCATTATTGGTAGTTTAGCATACAGAATGAATGCAAGGTGAAAAAGGAGGTTGTTAATCTTCTGTGGGTATAAAATAAGGGCACGGACGAGAATATTAAAAAGAGCCTAAGAGAAAACAGCAGTCAAGATGACGAATGCGATGCGTTTGCTTTCACGGCTTAACTACACCGCGACGTCTTTCGAGAACTTGGTAGCGGCTCATCTTCCAGCATCCAGCCTCAGCTTCCTCATTTTAAAGTAGGGCCAGCACTCTCTTGTAGAGTGGTGGTGAGGAACCGCTCAGCGTGGAGAACGGTCCAAAAGCGGTGTCACTAAATCAAAGGCTCCATAGCAGCCACCAGCGAGGGCATCTGGCAACATCCAGGCAACTCCTCCTCCTCTCCAACGGGACCAGCCGCAGTCCATCTTCCCCAACGCTTGCTCCTCAGATCAACAAGGCACAACGGTGCCCACACTGAAGGGCAGAATCTTTAGATGTTTAGCATTTTGATTGCATCAAGTGTCACATAGCCTGTACTTAGTTTGAAACTCTACAGACTGTGAGTTTTAGATGTGGAAGGATCTTCAAGTTTTATATTATTATTCAGCGAGCAGGTGGTCTGTCTCGTCTCATAAACAGCCCAACTTTCTAAGGTACACGTAATTTTCTAACCTATTCTTAGAAAAGCTGTCTTTTGAGGCCCTTCAATGGTTGAGGGTTCCTTCAAATTGTCTTTTGAGTGCTCTTACAGGTCAGCACCTATATGATTCAAGACTGTAACGTAAATTTTACTTAGTGACACGGACACACGCAGGCACGTGCCACTAGCGGGGGGATGACTGTTGACTTCCTTATGGAACTAACTCTGGGTGCATTCTCAGCTTAACAAATAGGAACTAGAATTGTGACATTATTTCCTTATGTTATTCATTAATGCCATTCCACCGTAGAGGGGTAGGGGTGGGGAACTGAGTGCAGACTCTGAAAAGAACACTTAGCTTCATTTGGTCAAAACATGGTCTTTACAGGGGTTTTTATTATGGGTTATAAAACACTGCTCACCACAACATACCTCTCCTCTAGGAGGGGAATAAAAAGGAGATCTTGCAGTGGTGAGAGGCTGAGAAGAGCACAGGGAGCAAATTCGTGCCGCCTTCCCTTACACACATCTGTACACATTCTCTGGGGGGTACAGCAGCCTGCACAGCTGTTTATGGGGACTCCAAAGAAGAGCCGGAACCTCATCCGCCTTCACTCTGTGTTGCTTCAGATATGAAGCCTCTTAGGAGAGAGGCAGAGGGAAGGACACCGTGCATCCTTCGCTAGAAACCTCTTGAATATACAGGAAGAGGCTGCAGGTGGTCACACAAGGTCAGGGGAAGGAAGCACGGGAGCCAAGAATGGAGGGGATTTTCAGGCCGAATGGAACCAAAGAATCACCACGCCAACCAGGAGACCAATGCAAACAATCTGTGACAGTGTGACAAGGATTTGGCAGGCTGACACGAAAACTGGCCTCACGATAGGAAGAGTCCAGGGAAAGGAATCTCAGGAGGTGCGGTCGTGAAGGTGCAGGTAAATCTATTGGACAGGTGCTACTGACGGTTGCAAATGCTGCTCCCAAAATGAGGTCCTGAACCTCTTGAACTGGCTGTTCTCTTTAACAGCCAGTTCTCTTGTTTTCAACCTTGCTGGCCCGCTTAGAGCTCCCAGTCTGAACCTGTGTGTCTGTCTCTCTTGGTACCACAAATCTGTTTCCCATTTCTTCCTATGGACCACCTGCCCTCTTTATTCCTACAATTAAGACGGAGACGAAAGGCCTACAGGAAAACGCTAGCTTCACCCGAGCTTTTAGTACTGCTTTCAATGTGTCTACGGTAAATTTCCTGTTCTGCTGTTGTCTACCAAGGCCACCACAATCAGCATCTGTTTCTTAATTCACCAAGGCCAATCTGGGCTCCCCAAATACTCTTGGATGTGTGGCCTTCCACTGGACTGTGGGTGGTGACTTCCCCGGGGCGGCAGTCTCAAAGAAAGTCGACTCTCCTCTCCCAGCAGCTATCGCTTGCCAACGGCTCCTCAGCCAGGGGTGGGCAGCTCACTCTTAAACAAATTGCTACCTTACCGTCTGCTTCGTAACTACCCCTGCTTCTGTCTCCGGCTGTTCTCCTGACCCTGCTACCAGACACTCACGATGCCACGGTCTTCAGTCCTACTGTGCACTATTTTCTCTCTTCCCTGCAACGTTCCCTTCATTACTGCGTCCCCCAAACATGCACGTGTCTTCCAACATACGCGTCGAGTCTGGCACCATCTGACTCGTGTTTGAGGACCGACTTAAGCAAGTCCTGGACAATTCTCTACACATCCAGACTCCACCAGCCTTTCCCATACCCTACAAGTGCTCAACACTCTAAACATAGCACTCTCACACGGCTCACGTGGCTTTCCTGTTACTACAGAACCTCCTTCCTTGACTCTAAGAAAGTAAGTAGAGCAGAGGGCGAGGAACACTCCAGCCTCTCAGCACGTATTATCCTTCCCTCAGATACTCTGTACGAGTTATTTCGCATAGACACCACTGGAGCGAATGCAAATCCATTCACTTGAAGCTTGTGTCGTGGACAGGTCAGCTATGAGGGCAGGAACTGGGCCGGAGGGCGATGGGGTCTAGCCTGGAGCTGACAAGTGAGGGAGAAGCTGGCCCCGGAAGGTCAAGGAAGGACCCTAGCACCCATGAGTCCACTCCTAAGAAGTCTGGGCACTTCCTGAACTCGTGCCTCAATTGCTCCTCGCTTCACTTCCCTCCAATACTAGGGCAAAGAATATCAGCCAATCTGTCCACTTGTTAATATGCATGGGAAAGGACACTGTTCTAAAGATGTGCTATGATTTAGTAATTCTAGTTCTGAAAACTTACCCTACCGAACCAACAGCCCAAGTCTATAACAAGTCAAAGCAAAGAGGTTCAGTGCTGTTTTGTGCCAAAGTCTAAAAACAAACAACAACAAACAGGAAAATAACCAAAACATTTACCAACAGGAAATAAATTCTATACGCATGAGTTTCAGTCTGAAATGTCCCCTAACAGCCGATGTGTAAACACCTGCTCTTCGGTTTGACACTATTGGAAGGTATGGAAATGTGAAGGGGCCTGTAAGGTTTTAGGTCACCGGGGACAGGCCCTCAAAGGGTGTGAGACACCCTTCTCTCCCTCCCTTTTAAGATTTACTCGTCGTTATTTACGTGTGTGTCTGTGCCCGTGTAAGGTTATGTACACGGCGTGCTCGCGGGGAGCCTGAAGAGGACAGAACAGCGCATCGGACCCCTGAAACTAAAGTGGCAGGTGTTTGGGATCTGTCATGTGGCAGCTGGGAACTGAAACCGGGCCCTCTGCGAGAGCAGTAAGTGCTCTTCATCACCGAGCCACACCCCCAGCCCTGCTCTTCCTCTCCTTTCGTACCTTACCAGAAGTCGATGGCTAGTTCCTCCATACTGGGCTGTGATACGCTGTCTCCTCACAGGCTCCAGCAATACGGTCAACAGGCTCAAGGACTGAAACCTCAAAAGCCGTAAGCCAGAATACATCTTTCCTACTCACACTCCAAATATCTCAGGTGTTTCATTACAACACGGGAAAGCTAACTAATACAGTAGACCCAGAATGTAAGAGGAAGCCGTTAGAAAGATGGGTAATTGTAACATTTGAAGAGTGAAAAGAGTAGTAAGCCTTAAGGTGACACACCAGCATCTTAATTCTAGTTAACCCAAGAAAAATGTGCATGCCAATCTAGGTGAGGCTCTGTGTGTCTGTTGGGTTATCCGGATACAACAGGTAATACGAAGAGATGGTTCTGGAAGGAAGCCAATAAAACAATCCCTTTAGTTGTATTTTAGTTACTGATGTGGTTTTTTTTTTTTTTTTTTTTTTTTTTTTTGGAAATACGGTGTCAGGTAGACCACGCTGCCTTCAACTCCTGATGTCTCTGCCTCCCAAGTTTTAGGATTACTGGCTTGTGTCCCTGTACATGGCATAAACAATACTGAAATATGTTTCAAAATGAAAGCCAAATCAATAATGCCCTGTCATTTACCATCTACTAAGAGTAAAATGCATAAAAGCTGTCAGGCAAGAAAAAAAAAAATGTAGAGGAACATTTAATCTTTTAATCCAGCAGCATGGCTGCACTTGCAAAGGATCACATTAAAAGTCCTGTGTGAGAGCTAGGAAGAGATCCCATCCAAAGGCCTGTGTGAAGGGATCACATTCACAAGCCTGTGTGATCCGGATGAAATGCTCTGAAGGCAATGGTAATGACCTCTTTAATCCCAAACTCAGAGATGGAATCAGAGTGAAATCTCAGATTAACTAAGTCAGTGTGAAGATACGCCCAACTCTCAGGATATAAAAGGAGGCAGGCTCTCAGTTCACAGACAATTCAGTTAAAAGAGACAGAAGAGAGTTGGAGAAGTCAGTTCAGTTCAGAGAGTCAGTCAGACAGAGACAGAAGAACAGTTCAGAGGTTTGGAAGAAGGAGAGTTAGTTCAGTCAGGCAATTAGAAGGAGAAGCCAAGAAAAGCACAGAGAATGCAGAGAGTCTGAAGCAGGAGGTTTACAGGGTGGAGTTCACAGTAAAGGTCAGAGTGAAAAGAGGTAGTAGTAAGTCTTGGAGGCTGAAACATTCTAGGCCTACGCTGGCAGATTAGATTGTACAGAGGCTGAAACCCTCTAGGACCTGGGACTGAATTAGCAACGAGTAAACTGCCGTTTGTCATGAACCCACGAGAAAGAATAACTAAATCAGTGCCTACATCTACAGTGACACTGACACACACACAAATACCAAAAACCTGAGCAGCTGAGACAAGCGACTGCACTCTATTATCCCTTAACTACTTCTCAGTCCTGCTACATTCCTGGCTGTTGGAATCTGCATGGACAATCTTTCCAGATGGTTCCTGACCCTTCAAAAGCAGGTGACATTTTTGTTTAGGTTTTAGGTTCATCTCAGACACGGCAATGCCCATCTCCTTAGAAGAACCAGGCTTGCGAAATGCTTGATAGTATTTTTTTTTTAAAGTAGTTTATACTTGAATATAGCTTGCCTCTATTTTGTGCTTTTATGGTGTAATTAGAGGAACATAGTATTTACCTATTTACTTTTCTAAACGTAAGCACTCACACACTAGGCATTTCACATGCTGAACTGCTGAACAGTTGGCATCGCGCACCCTTCTTTCTTTTGGGCCTCAGTTTGATGGGAGACATTTCTTTATAGTCTTACTTTTCATTTCATTAACTGCAGTGAGTTTGGGAGTCTTTTTATATGTATTAATATGGCTCTGTTTGTGTTATGCAGCGCTGGGCACTGAACCAAGGTCTCAGAAGCTAAGCAGGAACTCTGGTGCCGAGCTATACCTCCAACAGTCAAACCTATTTTCTTCCCTACAGCCATCGCCTACTCTTTTTGTAACCCAAGACCAACTTTGCTAGATTGTATTGTATAGATCTTTCCCCTGCCTGTTTTTGTAAAAGCACAGCCTTTCCTTTTCCAGTGGGTTCTTTCTTGGGGCACAGCCAAAGAGTACCCTCAGATGCAACTTCCCGTTTTAGGCCCAATTCAGCAAGACCAAATCACCACCTTCTTTCCTAAACAGGCAATTTCTACCTCTAATTACCTATGTTTTGCCTTTCCTCTGGACAAGGAATAATCAACCAAGTCCTGTCAAGTCTTCCTTTACAATTCTCCGTTCTCCACTTGTTCAACAAAGACACACTCCTAGGAACCCTCCTTCTCTCGCACCGAACAGATAAGACCAGTTTCTCTGGCAGGTCTTCTATTGTAATGTCTTCAATGAGCTCATCGCTACATGACTGATCTGCTTAAAATTCTCTGTGACAACTGCGATGCCTGCCGTCACTTCTCTGCACCTCCACGACCGGGCCCGTCTTCATCTCTCTCTGGATGTGTCCAGACTAGTGCAAATCTTCCCCCTACGTGGAAAGAAGTAAAACCTGACCCTGGCTTCTAAATCCTAGCTTGCACCGGCTCGTGCCACTCATGCCTCAAATTAGTATCTTCAAAGCCCTTCGAAACTGCCACTTCTTTCAGGAACGCTGGCTCCCCTCCTCTGTCCCCTGCAGCACTTGACGGTCGCAGCACCACGTGGCACCTGTGGTGCCTGGCTTATATAGTGTCCGTGCTGTGCTCTGTGTTCTCAGTCTCATACTATCTATAGATAAGCAGGGCTCCTGCAGTATGCTCTCACCCTCCAGGGCTGTAGCCCAGACATTCTGCACAAGGACTTGCAGGACAAATGAGGTGGAAATCTAAGGTACGCTCTACAAGGTTCCTATCAAAGCTGCTGTTCCTCAAACACATCAGATACTAGAATACTTTAAAATTAGCGTTTGGTCGGGTGCCACCCAGAAAACACAGCCACTAAAGCCAGAGGGAAAGTGCCTCGATGTTAAGTAGACTATGTCATTCCCAGGGCTTTTACTTCTGCAGTGTTCCAATGTGCAATGGAAAATTCTTAACGTGAACTTCCTTAATTTACGACGGCATTATTGTGCGTTCTATATTTAGACACTTTATAATAAAAGTTTATAGGATTGACCTCTCAGAGGGTCTGAAAGCTTTTAATAGTAAGCTAGACAACTCTTATATATTACCAGCAAGAAAGTGGCGAACAAAGGGCCAAGGCAGAAGAGAAACAGGCTTTTACAAACAGCAAACGTACAGAGTAACATTGGCAAGCCATGAGGGCCTCTTTGCAAAATCTACTTGACCTCACTTTAGATAAAGCGATGAGCCAGGCATCACCAAGAGAGATCACTGGGGTCAGCACTGCAACTTTCAAGGTCTGCACACTTGAAACAACGAAGGGATGACTACGAAACACACACTGCCTTCTGTCCCTAAGACAATAGATTATGCACGAAACCGTCTACACATCTCAGAGCCTCTGACATGCACATCTTTATAGTTAGCTGTTCTACAGATAAAGAGACTGGTGCTCAGGGAGCTTCAGCGACTTGCTCAGGCTAGTAACCAGGTGTCGCGTTGCCAGGACTTTCATCACATCAAATAGATAAATGAAATATGCAGACGTTGCCTTCTGGGTCTTTGGATTATGGGAGTATAAACAGTATTATAGCTTACTATAATCTGATTGACATGTTGCTTCCTGAAAACCTACAGAAGGCCATGATGTCAGTAGTATAATCCCACCAGCCATTCCTCTCCCAGATCTATCTCAGTGTCTGCTGAGACAAAAGTTGCAAGGTGAATCTGTAACTGAAGAACAACCGAGAAAACAGAAACGCCCATGTCCAAAGCTAGACCTGAAATTCTGCAGGTTTACCAGTGAGAGTCTCATTCCCATGAGGCCACTGGCTCCTTGCTCCTTTTAGTCTCCTCTGGGACTCCTTTGTGTGTTTCATGGGGAATGTCTGTCTGTTCCTTGCAGCATTTGCCATGGGATCTTTTTAATGTTTTAAACAAGTAGCTTTTTTCTTCTTCAGCTTAAGCATTCTACACTTGGTTCTGTGAATTATATTAAAAGACAGACTGTTTACCTTATTTCCAACTCTCTCTCTCTCCCTCCCTCTCCCCTCTCCCCTCTGTCTCTCTCTCTCTCTCTCTTCCATACAGGGACAGAATGGTGGGTCGCATGAGAAAAATGTTTAGCAAATATTCATGGAGTTTGATAAAAGCCTATGTTGATTTGCTGTACATCTTTACCTGAAAAGATGCAAATGACTGGCTGGAAACTGCCAGGGAGATGACTGTATGGAATATATACGTTGATAGCACACACATATTACTAATGTCAAAGAAATAGAAAGCAACTCATCACAGGCAAAAAGTAACACACACGGAATGAGGCTCTTTGTTGGAGATACATACATGACACATACCCGACAGCACACACGTATTACTCGTATCAAAGAAATAGAAAGTAGTACAACTTATCACAGGCAAAAAGTAACCCACGAGGAACGCAGGCTGATCAGAATGAAAGATTAAGAATGCAGTTTCAGCGTGAGCGTGCGCACGGGCTCCGATCTAGGTTAGCAAAAGTGGAGACAAGGTGTTCCACTGCTTTCAGGAGAATGTGCAGGTAAGCACAGCAATTCACCAAGCCACCAAAAAGTGACACTAAGCTCAGGTCGTTATGATTGGAAACAATCCTATGGGAATGAGAACAAAATTTGCTTGTGTGGCGTACAGCAAATCTGATGTCTAGAGCAGATGATGACTTTAGTGCAAACACTACTGCCAACTGTAGGACTTCCTGTAGCTTACCAACTGCCCCAGGATTCGCTTTCATAAACGTTACGTGAGGAGGCAGAATTACACAAATGCCAAGTTATCTCTAGGGATGAATATTTTGTAGTTTCACTGATTTGTGCTTGGAGTATGCTTTCAAGCTGTAAGGAGTGGCTTCCAGAGGAGGTTGGATGAGTCCCCAGCTTTTGCTTAGTTTTCTAACTTTTTGATCTCAATAGATCTGTCAACTTTCCTAGCAGTGTTTAGGGAAATCACTCGAATGATAAAGTGAGGACAGCCGCTGTTGGACCGTCTGTAAGGAGCATAGGACTGGAACCGGAACTGGGCCTGGGGAAACGCACGTGGAATCTCAGCACTTGGGAGTTTGCGAGGCAGAGGTGGGCGGCTCTGAGCTCGGTGCTGGCCTGAGCTACACAGCGAGAACTTGTTAAGAATATGTGTATGTGTGTGAGATGGAGGGATTCTCAATCCCCATGAAACCATCTGCATGTTGATCTTTTTGGTTCCTTCGCGTCCACGACGCAGTTCTCACAGGGAATGTGTGATATCCCTTAGAACAAGAAACCATTTCTGAAAAAACATCAGATAAACTGCTGTGTCCCTGAGCAGCTGTCAAGTAAGAACACTTTCCCCCTAACTCTAGGTATCATTTCGAAGGTACCGACAAAAGGTAATACATAAAGAACAGCTGAGTGTCTGAATTCAGACGAGTTTCTGAATCCCGTCACCGATGCCGTAGGTATTAACAACAATAAAGTTTTACTGCATCCGTCTTAACATGAAGACGTTACTGTAAAATAAAATAAATAAAATAATTATAAAATAAAATCTCTCAGAGATTTATAATAATTATAATCGTAAAAATAAAATTACCTTAACGGCCCAGAGGGTATGGAAATGCTAAGACATTCCTGTAAATGGGACATTAGAGATCACTGATGAAAATACATAAATTATATTTAGTTCGACTCTAGGGGCTGATTTGAAAACCGTCTAATAGACTGCGCAAGGGTCGACTTTACCTCCTGGCTCTTAACTTGTGTGAACTCGGGCGAGTCCTTCATTAGCGGTTAGCGTCAGATGCTTCTATCTGTGACATTAGCATCCTACGATAACCCAAGTGCAGGAGAACATCCCAGCAGCGAGGAGATGCTCTCGGAACTTAAGCCAAATCCAGGTACAAACGACCAGGAAACACGAATTTCACTCCTGCTTGTAGACAAGACGACGTCTTCCAGCGGAGTTGAGAGAAGCTGAAGCGTTCCACCGCTCGCGGCTCCAGTCATGCTCCCTGATTCACGAGGCTTGTGCCTACATGACAGCGAGCTCTGAGGGTAAACAGAGGATAAGTTCCGGGGAAAAGAATGCAGTGAGTCATCAGAACGTGAAGTGAAATGAAACACGGCATCAAACCCTGTCGAAACCTCAGGACTTAAAAAAAAACGAGAAACCACCGTTTCCCACGAGGACTCGGCAATTACGTATTTAATGAAGGCTGGAAGAGGGTTCTGAGCGGACATGTTCGAACACAAGTGTTCTCAATGAAATAAGCCGTTTCGTGAAATGCAGTCACTATCAATTAATGCCAACGCTGGGAGAATTTTTATGGAGTTACATACGGACACGTGACAACCGGAGCGGTTCACCATGATTGGTGTTATTATTCTGAATGCTGCAGTTGTGAGTAATGATTTGGGGGCCTTCCCGAGAAGTTCACGCCTTGTCTGACGGGCTCATCATTGTTGCTCGGTGGGTATTTTGTCTCCTGTGGCTTGTTTCCAATCGTCTAGTTCCTCTGCAGTCTACACAGTCTGCAGATAAGAGCTTCATCCGCAGCTAGACCGTTCTGGACAGATCCTACCATCAGGCCTAAGCAACAATTCTGAGAAACGCATCCTATTTAAACACCAAGTAAGTATTACAAAATTATTTTCCATCGGTTTTCATATTTAACTGAAATAAGGATCCATCTTATGGCGTGTAAACCCACTTCTGAACATTGAATTGTGACATTTATGAGTGTATTAAACTTCATTCTTTAATATGCACCTCAAAGTCAATTACAGATTATCCTCCGAAAATCAGAGCGTAACGGCATGAGTAACAGAAAAATTACACGTAGTCTACCCATCTCCAGGACAAGAAGAGATCCCTTAATTAGGGATGGAGCACATATCCACGTGGGGTCACAGTTTGTACATTTAATGATTGTGCTTTGTGGTCTAATGTTTAAAGGTTCTCAAAATCCACACACTGATGTTAAAATGGAGCCTAATAGTTAATGTTAAAATTATGTGTCATTAGAGAAAACTAGACACACAGAGAGCGTTTTCTGCGCTGTATTCCACGGGGCCAAGTGGAATTGCTGCTGTAAACTTCCATCCTGACATCACAGGAGAAGTTGCTGCTGACTGAGGAAGGCTGTCTGTCTGTCTCCGGGTCTGAGGCTCCTTCCTATTTTCTCTTGTCATGTCTGTTGTTGCTGGGATTGGCCATCACTGGGCTCTACCTACTCAGCCTGTGGAACGGTGTATATGTGGCCATGATTCTGTCTCTACTAAATCTTTAAAAAGTTCCTCACCCCCGCCCCCCACCCCAGGCATCTGTTTTCTGCATGGTATCTTTTTGAAAAAAAAGTTCTAAGTGCACAACTATGAAGTCATTTCCTTGTGGGGTTAAAATATGGCAAAAAACTATCCTTACTCCTCCTCCTCTGAAAGTCTTAAGGGTTAGACCTACTGAATGTGTTTCAACAACTTCACAGGTATCAGTCTCATTGTGTGTCCCTTTGTGCGGGCGATGAGACGTTCCCAGGGAGATCTACGCCTAGCATAGTACATGGTTTCACAGAGGTCGGTCAGGACTCTACCTGGGTAAAAGCAGCTTTGTCATTTCAACTTTTGAAAAATAAAGGAACAGTTTTTGGAAGCCTCTATTTTATCTTAGAGTGCCTCTCTTCCTCTTCAACGGCTTTTCTCTTCTGAAACTGGTTCTCATTTCCCACAGCGGCCATAGCTCCTGGTCAAGAAGGACAAGTCAGCAAGACGGACCTCTGTGGAAACGGAAGCTGCCCACAGCCCACCAGTTTTAACAACTCCGGCTTGAACCAAAGAAGCAGCGTTTACAGCCTCGGAGTCCCCTTCCATGTGGTAGTAAATTACCAACCATTAAAGAGCCCATTTCCCCTCTGCCCTGTGCCCCACCACTTTTCTCTGCTCCGAGCAAAAACATAAAAACCATCCCCAAGAGACAAAACCTGCCACCGAGACACAGCACGCGGTGGTAATTTCCCAAAGCATTAAGATCGATAATGATCAGCAGAGCGTGGGATAATAGCTCCCCTTAATTTACTGGTTCCTTTGAAGGGTTAAAATATGGCAGATGTTGATAGCCGAGACTCCTCGCTAACGGGACAGGCACACTGCTGTGGGGCCTGGCGTGGGCTTTCCCTTCCCCGCAGCTGTCTATGTAGAACTAATTGTATCCACTTGTTTAACCTCAGGGACGTCTGGAGGGGACCCAGTGCCATGAGGGTACCTTTTTTTTTTTTTACGGTCATTTCCTCTCTGGTGTAACTTGCATGACAGCATGTGACAAACAGAAATTAATGGGGACACTGCTGTGCCAATTCCTCCTGAATTGCTGACACTGGCTACGGGCTGCCTGTTTGCCACTCAGCCAAGACCTCACATGAAACACGGCGAGAGGCCCCCGGCTCTATTCACCCACAAGCCAGCTGGTCAGTGATGAGAGGAGCCGGAACAATGTGGTGAGTACAGACCAGGATGAAAATGCTTTCTAAACCGCTTCAAACCGAAGAGGTGGCATTCGCTAGGAGTTAATGTGACCATTAACCTGAGTGGTGCATCGCAGGGCCCTGATTTCCAAAGTAATTCAAATGCACAAAGCACACCTCTCATAAGGACTCCTAAGGTGTAAGTTAGGAGGGAGCACAGTCAGGGAAGAGGAAGCCATGGGACACTCCTCTCCAAGGAGGCCTCTCAGTAAGCTGCTTCCAGGAAGCCCACCGTTATCTCTTGCTTCCAGCTAAGAACCACGGTGCTGGTTTAGAATTCTATGCATGGAAATCTCTTTCACCCTTTCTCCCACATACAAGTGCACACACAAGTGCATACCACAAAAGAACCTTCAGTTCAAGTGGACTAATTGCCTGCCATGGTTTGAAGGGTTGGGGGGAATATACCCCAACTTTGGCAAGATGTACTTTCCTCTCTTAACATAATCAAGAATCAGTCTTGGCTTGTCATCACTTAAAACAGAGGCTCTGTTATGGATCAGGCCTGGCTGCTTTCAGCACAGACGAGTATATAAATGCACATTAAAAAAAAAAAAAGAGTTGGCATAGAAACCAGTTTGGGTACCACACACCTCTAGTCTAAGCATTTGGCAGCAGAAGCAGGGGGATCTCGGTGGGTTCCAAGTCAGCCGAATCTACTTAGCAGGTTCCAAGTCAGCCTGGGCTACATAGTGGGATTCTGATTAAAAAGAAAAAAGGGAGAGGACACTAGGAAGAAGAGTTACCTAATTATGATCCTGTGTCCAACACACAAATCAGATCTAGGGAGGAAAGATGGGAAAGTATACTGGGGGAAAAAAATGACATTTTTCTACCATGTTCAGGAGACTCTGACGGCATTTCCAAGGGTCTCCATTTTCTGGCTCAGCATGGCTTGATAGGAAACTTTGATGCTCTGACATAGTATGTTTTTTTCTTGTATTTTTCTCCCATTCAAGGTTTTAAAGTGTAAGAACTGGCAACAGTGAGCTACAGCCCGTATGGGGCCCTCAGCAACTTGGGAATTTCACAGTGGGCATGTGTGTGTGTGCAAGTTAAACAGCAGTCTGCCTTGTTTTGTTGTTTTGTTTTTTTAACATTTTTATTTTATTTTTTGTTTTTTTCGAGACAGGGTTTCTCTGTTGTAACTCTGGCTATCCTGGAATTGACTCTGTAGACCAAGCTGGCCTTGAACTCACAGAAATCCACCTGCCTCTGCCTCCCCAGCGCTGGGATGAGAAGTGTGCGCCACCACCGCCTGGATAAACAGGAGTCTCTTAGGGGCCATGAAAAGGCATAGAGAATGCAGCAAGCTCGAGTTGCCGGGTACACTCCGGGGAGAAAGACGTGTTTCCAGTTCCAAGGGGACCTTTTCCAAGCCAACTTTTGAGTGGTGGCCTTGGGATGGTCGTTCTTTGGCCAGAAAGAGTACGTTTCAGGGACAGGTAGTCATCTTTCCACCAACAAACAGAAACAACAACATCCTCCAAACTTACCCAAGCCCAGAAGCACAAGACCAGGGAGAAGCAGATTCTGCTGGATAAAGGCACCGGGAATAAACTCAGTGAATGTCTGTTATTTCTGTATGTGAATCGTGTGAGATACCTACTGAGTTTAGGAACGCCTTAAAACATTTATAGCTCAGAATCAAGCACACAGTTGGAGGGAGGGAAGAAAAATGCGAAGCGAGAAGCCTTGGACATGGAATCGTTAATCGCTTAAACAAACACATTTCTAAAATAATGCAACCTGAGCCTTTTAAAATGTCCGCTGCCAATAGTCTTTAAGGATCCCTGCTTTCCCATAGCCAAGTAATGCTTTAATGAAAATCCAAACACTCCAACCCAGAGCACGCTCAGAACGCACTATCTAAATAATGGCTCCTTTTTGCTCAACACCAACATGGAAACATTAATCAATAGAAAATCCATTTAACTTTAATCATTCCCTCTTAAGGGATGACTCTATGATCTGAATGTGCGTCTCTCAGGATCCACTCTGCAAATGTTAGTGAAGAAGACACGTGCAAGAGACATCCTGAACTGGTTTCTGTGTGATGCCTACAGCTTCCGCAGTGGCTCTGCAACCTGCTCCAATCCCTGCAAAGGTTCACTGTGGGGGCAGGTGAGCACGGCAGGTGTTCACTGGAGCCCTGGGAAGGATCTGAGACCCGATGGAGGCTTCCCGAAATGGAGGCTTCCGATATTGTTTCTCATTAGTTAAAAGACTACTCGCATTTATGAATTTATCTGTAGTTTATGTTCCTGACTACCTAGACTTTTCCAGATTATAAGCACCTCACCTAAAAAGTGCTAGTAGTAGTAAAATCATTCTACATATGGAATTTCATCACATGGGTACTATTCAGAAGTGTTTTTCAACAAGGTGAGATATCTATACTTACTGTAAAATAGCTTTCTCTCAGCTCAGTGACACACTGTAGTAATTGACAGGTCACATGGCTATTGTCAAAGGCTATGCGATTACTCACATGTTCAACTTATGAGATAGGGAATCGTGATTTCATTTGCAAAGATGATTCAGCAAGCACCTAGACACAGTATCTTCCCAGACTTGACAGTTCCACTTGATGCTTCATTAGCCCTCTTATCATAACAAGAAGAAAGGGGATCTTTGTCAGGACCTTCCCATAGCAAGATGAACATGTTCCCCTGGCAACATGCTCACCAGTTCCCAGAAGCCAGGACTTGTTATTCTGGCTGAGGGAAGGAAGCCCAGTGAACTGGGACTTCCCTTCTACTGGTAATTAAACAACTCTCAGGGCTAGTTGTGTGCATCCTGAGCACATCCATTTTAATGGTTGATGAGTTCACGGGCTAACCTAAATCAATCTTTACAGCTGCTGTGGAGGTCACCTGGTTTGGGATAGCTGTGCTTGGTGGTGCCAATTTTCTAAATGCAATTTGGAGACTACCAAAGCTATGAGTATTTATGATTCTGTGAGTGACACATATCCAGAAGTTCTCATTAATTGTCCTTCACAGTGGTTCACGTGTTCAAGAAGTCATAATGGGAAATGACACAAGACTTTCAAATAAGACTATTCCAAACAAAAGAAAAAAAAACCCAACACCTTAAAAATAAATGCACATTTATATAACTTCTCCATCTAGCACGAAGTTACCTAAAACTGAGACCTAGAGCAGGCTGACTTTGGGTAGATTGTGGCTTTGTACACTGATGTGTCTGTCATTGTCCGGGCATATTGTGACTCTGCGTAGCACTGAGTTGTTCTAAGCAGGCACAGAATCACACACACTTCCTTTCAAAAAGCCGTTGCTCAAATACGTAATATAATCACTATCGGGTCATGTGAACAGGAATTCTGAAAGCTGACTTCAAGTAAAAACCTAGACCATTAAAAAACTATACATGCGCCTGCAATGTAATAAAAACAGGTGCATGGCTTTGTCCTGCAGACTTGAATTTAAGTTTACTATCGCCTAGTGACTGCTTCCGATTACAATTAAGTGAAGCTCCTCTACAGTGCGATTGTACTGATGTGAGGTACAATGGCAGCGAGATTAAAGAAGATAACCACACAAGTAAGTCTTATTGGGAGGCTTAGTACTGTTGAGCTTTTTAATTCTTCCATTTTGTCGAGATCATCACCCTCGCCGTGCACTTAACACTTCAGTGTGCACGTGCTGTTGATTTTAAAAGGCCTGTCCTACTCTGCCGCCTAAAGGAGGAAGTGATGCAGAGCTCTAAATTCTTATATTGGCTACAAAGCAGAGATTGACACATGGGAACCTCTACTCCGTAACAGAGAGCATTACCCACTAAATAGATGCTAAACACCATTTGGATGGACGATCATAACGGGTTGTTACCAGGAATTCCATCTAGTCTAATACAGCAGTAGATCACAAATATAAACAACAGCGTATTTTCAGAGATATACATTGTTAGTGCTTTAGTACACTTCTTGCTAGTTTTTAAAACATAAGCACAAGAAATATATCTCCAAATTGGGAATATGCTACCTATACAACTGTATCCTGTCTTTCTTTATTCTTTAAAATGTGAGGTTTTATGAGAAATCTGTGGCTATACATCCATTCTGCTTGACGAAGTTTTGTAAGTTACTTTGACTTTCAACCAACGATCCAAACGACTTTCAAATCAGTGAAGCTCAACTCTCCCAGCCCCGAATCTTGCAGTTATTCTAGGAATATATAGGTCTTGATGGATGCTTATGTTCCTTAGCTAAACTGGTCAATTTTTCTATTAGTTTGTAAAAGCTTTTTCTATTTTAAGGATATTAAATTTTTGCCATACTTGGTGCAAATAATTGTTTGCCTTTTAATTTTACATTTAATACTATAAATTAAATATTTTTATAATCTTTGAGCAACGTGTGTGTGTGTGTGTGTGTGTGTGTGTGTGTGTGTGTGTGTGTGTGTTTTCTTGTTGTTGCTGTTGTATTGTTTTCTTCAGACAGTGTCTCACTACGTAACTCTGGCTGTCCTGGAACTCACTCTGTAGACCAGGCTGGCCTTGAACTCACAGAGATGGGCCTGCTTCTGCCTCCCAAGTGCTGGGACTAAGGGCGTGAGCCACTATGCATGGCTTTTGTGATATTTTTTTTTACATAAAACCCTACCCCAAAATCTGATAATATTTGCTAAAATGCTCCATACTTTAAAAAGAACAAATTGTAACCTAATAACACTGACTCTTCTTTCCAAATCAGGAATACCTGGACTTTCTACAATCATCTACGAGGGCACTTGCTTCAAATCCGAAGCTGAAAGCAGTGACGTTAGCCTCCTGACCAGCACTGAGGGCTGGTAAATCAGGCCTGTTTCTAGCAAAATTTACAAGCAAACTCAGCTGTCTCTTTTCTAAGGGACCCTTCCTGCTACACGGAGCTACTTCTGAACAGTATCTCCATTATTCCACACAGGACTCCATTCCCAATTTTCTGTTTTCTGGCAGCTGTTCTCTAACTTACAAATAATGTGTGTCTTTGTTTAGAGTTCCTTAAAAAAAAAACAAAAACAAAACTGTACATCCTAAATGTAGAAGGAAGCTCAATTTATTTTACTTTGAAACCCGAGAAATCAATATAACACAAGCCATATGTTAATTACGGGACGTGGCGATAAATTACATACGAAGTTCTGTGAAACCCTGGACGGACCGAGCAGACAGGAAAGAGGTTCTTTCTCTTAGGGTGTGACTTCCCAGAAGGACACCAAAGTGCAATCATTTCTTAATTCATGCTGAAGAAATTCGTATTTTACTTCTTTTCACATTCCTGAGTGTTTTAATTAAGATCTTACAGCATGATGAGAGAGGCCTGTCGTAGATGGTTAGTATGGTGGCGACATTCAGAACGCATACAGTCGAGACAAACCACCACTTATGTCCTTGCGTGTTGCTTATTTGGATTCATGAGGCTTGGCCATACAGGCATAACCCAGCCTATCTCTAATATCTGCCTGAAATACATATGAAAGGGCCCAGGATTTAAAGAGAAACTGCTGTGATCCCTGTAATAATTTTAATGGGGAGACTAAGAATTATTAATAACTGTTTCATGCATCTATGACCCCACATAATGAGATGTTTTTGACAAAGCACCTTTGGGAGGAGGGTCACTGCTAGTCCACAAATCTTCTTCTTCTTCTTTTTTTTTTTAATGGGACCCAATCAACTCATTTTCCTTTTGCGGTCACCAAGCTATTGCTTTTCTCTTTGTTCTTCACCTTCCTGACAGGAATACGTTTTAGTAAAGGAGAGAGGCAAAAAGAAAACAGGGCGAACCCCTACAGCTTCTATAACATTCTCATCCGTGCAAACACTCCAGGTCTCAGCTGTGAGTGATGAATCCTTCAGTTCAGGGTTTTAACATTAACGTGGTATTTTAGTGAGATGAAAGTCAGCAAGAAGTTCGTTCCACGCCAACCGTATTCACAGAGTATCTTAAACTGAGGGTGACTGTTTCCAGATCAATCTATATTGCGCTGGGCAATATAGATTTGACCTTTAACCTTGCCAATCCCAAACTTAATTCACAGCAAAACCTCTTCAACCTGGCAAGCTCCTTTCTCTGCTGAATTCTATTTTAGCTTTCTCATCCGAGCGCACTGTGACTACCCTTCAGGAGAATGATTTAAAAAAATATTTCTTTCTTTTTGGCTAAAAAAGGAAAAAACTAGCAAGAATCATCAGAGACAGCCATGAACGATGGTCAATATAAAATCAGCAAGGCTACTAGGTCATATTTGTTAGAGGCCGTGAATCAAAACGGAGACAACTAGAGTCTGGGCACTCATGGTTTCTAAGACACTAGCTTCAAATATACTTTCTACATTTGCCCCCGCTGATGACATCACTAAAACCTGTGACAGTGGCTCACTGGCATTTCCTATAGTTTTGGTTCTTTACCTACAGAGAATAGATCGGGGACCAAGAATCCTGACCAGTTTCACTGGCACGTCTAGTAATGCTTTTCTAATTCAAGTCTATGGAACTGTGAAAAAGACTGTAGTATGCACGAAACAAAAAGCGTCTTTCAAGGGTCAAGTAATGACGCATCGTAAATGCCTAATTTTGAAAGGGCAGAGTTCTGAGTGGGCTTAAGAGTCTTTAGTTAGGGGCTGGGCATGGTGGTATACACCTTTCATCCCAGCTTTGGGGAGGCAAAAGTTGAACTCTCTGGAAATTCGAGGTCAGCGTGGTGAGAGAGATGTAGAGACCCTGTCTCAAAAAAGAGAAAAGAAAAGGAATCTTTATTTAGGAAGTTTCATAGTTCTCAGCATCCTCTAATTCCCATCTCCTACTAATGGGTTAAATAAATAAATAAAATGAATAAATAAATAAAAATCTAGCATTTTTAAACCTGCTTCATGCACACAGGCAACTTCAGTTAGACACCACACCTTACTTCGCCTTAAATCCTTCCATTTTACTGTTTCTTTCAGAACAGGGTTGTACGGAGCAGCCGAGGCTGGCCTTGAGCTCACATTCCTCCTGCTTCCAGACCGAGCCTTAGAATCACAAAGATAAGCCACCACGCAATCCAAAGAGTTGTCCTGAGCGCCTGTGCACAGGCCAAGCAAATATTACAGAGGTCACAGTCAACTCAAAACAGAAAGGAGATGCTGCTGGGTCTCAGCTGTGTCATGTGACTCGGGGACTCACAGCTGGGAATGGCGGGTCAGTTAGGATAAGATTTTTGCATGAGAGTCCTCCGGATAAGGTAGGTGTAGGTGATTCAGGAGCCACACTTGAAGAAACAGCAAAGTAATGACACAGTTGGAGAAACAGAATCTACTGTTTATCCAAGCCTTCGTTAGCCCTGTATTATTAGCTAGTGACTCCTCTATGCAAAACCTGTTGGGTGTCATGCACCCAAATCAGCTAAACGCTGTATGGAGGTTGCCAGAGTTTTCAAAGGCTTAAGAGTTCTGTGTGACCATTTCTAGAACTCAAGGGATTCTCTTCCACTACTGAAAACTTTGAATGTTACAAGTGCCCTGACACTTAGCATGGAGTCTCTGAATTAAAAAACAATTCAAACTCTCCTCATCAGATGGACTTGTCCATGGAACCAACTGTTTTAGAGGATCTTGCTCCAGGGGATGATGGTGGGGAAGAGGAAGTTCAGGACCATAGCCACATGCTGGAGACTTTTCAAGTCTGAGTTGGAAGGCTCTATTTATTATATAACCTCTGGGAAAGAACATATTCCTTCGACAAATATTTACCAGAGCCAGTAATTATTTTCTGAACTGCAATAAAAAGGCAGATTATTCCTTCTTATCCTGTTTGGGAATGAAGAATAAGACACTATCTTAGATAAGGGATGGATCTGTGGTCTGCATACCCGTCACTAACTAAAAATTCAGTGGTGAGAACATAGCATATTGTTAGTGACTGTTCAATGGAGCAGTGTCTTTCTAATTCCCCAGCTCCCTAATGCATAGGTGGGGGTACCTGAACTTTGGGGGTAAAATGATAAATATACAAATGACTCATGTGTAGAATAGTTTGTTTAATACATTTAAAGGTAATTTATCTCTCTGAAGCTTCTACTTCTTAATGTAGAATCAGGCAAATCCTTTCCATACAATGTTTAATATACAGAAGGCAATTTTAAATTAAAAAAAATTTAGTGTAAAATACTCGATTATCTGATAGATATAAGCTTCTGAAAAGTGAGAATGAGGCCTGAACACACTAATTTCATCAGTAGATTTCATCATAAAAATGGTTTAACTGAAGTCCAAACTGATTTTGCAATTTTAGTCAGTGCTATAAAAAAGAAAACATTTCCAGTTCCATGACAGATCAGTTACTGGTTCCGTGTTTTACCCAAGACAATCAAGCAAATTCTCAGCTATGACTGATGATCCCAGGGATCACGTCAGCTCTAAGGCATTTAACATGAAAGTGAGCAGAGCAGATGTAGCATTCTAGAGTCTAGGCATATATATATATATATATATATGTATATATATATATATATATGTATGTATATATGTATATATATGTATACATATACATATATATGTGTGTGTGTGTATATATATATATATACACACACACACATATATATGTATATGTATTTGGTTGTGTTTGATTCTGGAAAGATAAATCCCCAATCTAACCTTCAACAACCCAATAAAATAAGATTGCTGACTCAGTATCCTATTTCTGTGGCTACCCTTTTGCACACAGAAAACTTGATGTATACATACTTGGTGTATGCATACAAATATATATGTATATTTGTATGCATATATGTATACAAGTACACACACACACACACATATATATATATATTTCAAAAAAAAATCTACCCATTACAAAGCAGTCTGCTGTCTCCTCACTTGCCACTTGCTTCGCGGGGTACTGGAGCACACTGCAAACTCAATTACAAGGTAGGGACCTAGTCTCATTGCAAACACAGCATTTCATGCTCTAGGAGGAACGTCGATCCTGGAAAATACTGCAAGAGGAGTTCCGACTTCAGGGTTCTTCTACTTGGTAAAGGTAACACAAAAATAGCAGATGACTTCAAGTAAGCACCGTGAAGAAGGCAAAATAAGACCCTCTGATACAACAGGATAAACTGTAGTCGAAGGAGGTGTGGCCGAGATGGTCAGAGCCCAGACGGCCTTGCGATGCAAAGCCTTCCGAAGAGTGAGTACTCACACCCAGAAGGCCAGAGCGACTGAAAGCAAGCCAAGACCAAGGGAGAGCTGAGGAGGCCCCAGATCAGACAGGACTTTGACGTTACTCTGTAGATCCTGGGAGACCACTGCGGCCAGGTTTTCAGTAGGGAAGTCACCGAATCTTCTTTGTTGGGTTGTTAGAGGTTAGACTGGGGACTGTCTTTCCAGAATGGAACACGACACGACCAAGCACTCGCTGACACACACCGGATGACTAGGTTTAAGGAGGGCTTAGCCTGAGGAAAGAATTCCTGGCAGGTGTGTGTGTGCACGGGCAGGCTGGAGGTGGTGGCGCAGATGTGTGTGTGTGTATAAGCCAGAGGGCAACTCTGGGTGTCATTCCTGAGGAGTCACCCACTCTTTCTTTTTTTTTTTTTTGAGACAGGGTCTCTCGCTGCAACCTGTTCACCAAGCAGTCTAGGCTGAGCAGCCAACAAGCCCCAGGAATCCTCCTGCCTCCCCAGCACCAGGATGACAAATGCATGCTGCCATACCTGTTTTTTAGGGGTGGACACCGAGGTTAGAACTGTTCTTGGCACAGCAAAGCACTCTGCAGATTAATCTATCTGCCCAGCCCCTCGGGCCAGTGTCCTGCCAATGTCAATTCTGTATATCCAGAGCTGGTGGGGGAGGTCAGGCAGGGCAGTGAGCACCTGGACATGCTGGACTGCGTGACACAGCCAGAAATGAAGGTGCAGCTAAGGAAGAGGGCGATAATGGAGCCTTGTGTGCTTCAACCCATGTTTAAAGGAGATAACGGAGGAGTTTGAGAACAAGCAAACGTAGACAGGGGTATCTCCCCTCTAGTAGACTCCGCAGTCGCCATGGAAACGCGCAGAGGGTACGTACAGCTGGTAACTTTTCACTGGGCTCTACCAACAGACTGGATGCCTGCGGTGAGGAAGTATTTTCTCAAGGGAGTCCAACTCACCCGCTATTTGTCTAACCTGTGTCACTGTCTACTTAGTGAGTCAGCCTTTATTTGAGGGAGTGAGTCTTACTGTACTTTTAGATAGTGACCTTTTTCCTTTAACTTCTACTTCCTGTGTGTGAATCGGACCACAGAATAACTTTCTTATCGTTTCTAATTAGAGTCTACGCATCTGAATAATTCTGCCTTCAAGATGCGGGAATTTGCTTAAGCGTTTGTTTCTGGGAGGACCCTCAATACTGCGATGACCTAAAAACGCTCACCTTGAAGAAGTCTCCTGTGTTACTGAGAGTTTTTATTTGGAGTAGCAGGCGCTAGAAAGTATGCTCCGGAGGTTTCTGAGGGAGAAGGGTGCGGGACACACTAGCAATTTCATCCCTCTCTGCACATCAGTTCTGTGCTTGTGAGTTTTAGGAGTGTAAACCACCGCTGTGTGAATGTTCAAGCTCGCTCGCTCTAGTTCCCTCCTGAACTCAGAGAAAACTTGGTGCAGAGTCACTATCCTTGAAAGTCATCTTTCTTAGTCTAACCAATGGCCTGGTGCCGGCCATGCTATGTTCGCCGCCAAATGCAGCTCAGGGTCCTGATCAAAGTCAGGTCTTGTTTTGCGGTGCGAGACAAGCTCTCGACCACTCAGGTTTATTTCCACCCCAGGATGCCTGTCCTAAAGAGACAGAATGCTTGTGAAACGCAACAGCTAACACACTATCATTCAAATACACTTTACAAAAGCATCCTAATGGTCTAGAGCGTGCGTTAATACGTTCGATAAAGCAGAGCAGTAGCTAATCCCACCAAACGCCACATCCGCATATACAGAAAAACAAAAGAACTAGAGCAAGTTTTTTGGGGACTCAAGAGAAAGCCTAAGGCTGGGGAGTATGAGGAAGCTGGGCAGGATGAGGCAGAGCCAGAACCAAGGGATGCTACAGGAGGAGCACAGGTTAACCCTGGCATCGATGGGAAGAGTCACACAGGGAGGAAGGGTAAAAGAGGAAGACAGTGTAGGGAAAAGATGCAGAGTACAGAGAGTACTGAGAGCAAAGGGGGAAAAAAAAAACAGGAAAGTGGCTCTGGCTTGGGGCATCCAACCTAAACTGAAGAAGTTATTCTTAGTGACATTACTACAAGTCAAAGTCTATCTTAAAAAAAAAAAAAATGGTAACAGTGACCTATGAAGTCTTTTACACCAGAATGGGTGTTACCGAAATATGTCATTTTGCTCATTGTGAGAGAAATTTAATCCAACAGTCTCCAAGGCATCTTTCAGATACGTACTTTCTTTTTAAATTTCAACTATAAAAACAACTTGCATAAATAGGGGGACAGCACTGTGCAGACACCCATGCTAAAAAAATCGTACTCTAGTCAATTAATCTAACCATTATATTAATTTGAAAACAAAACAACAACAAAAAAAAATCCAAAAAATTCTGGTCCAAGATCTTTATCATTATGGAGGAGTCCTTGTTTGAATTTCTTGCCCTGTTTTTGGGATCACCTTATTATGCAACATCTGCTCTGAATTTCAAATGCGATAAACAGCGTATGAGTGTTGGTGGCAGATGGCTAATGACCAGCAGTGACAGGGCATTCAAGCCTGCCTTGTTTTCTGGGAAGCGATATTTTCATGTTAATTTGTTCTGTGTCCTGCAAAGATGGGGCGAATCACCTGCTGTAATTCGGGCAAAGTGGAGACCACCAGGAGCTGCAAGGGGCCAGGGCTTGATTCCTTTCAGAGCAGAAGAGGAAGGAAGGTCTGGGAGATTTCCATTCCCAGCCCAGGGGACCAGTCACTTTGCATTATATCAAATAGGGAAGGATGAACCAGCCTTGGGCATTCCACCCTGACATCAGAACCACTGCTGACTGCAAGAAGATCTTAGTCAGGAAAGCAGATATTTCCCAGAGGCAGAAAACAGGTGCTAATTATTAAGACTGTGTGTTGGTCTCTGAAGTCTGGGTTTTGTAAAATAAACCTAATAGTACATTTTATCTCTTACTGAAAACAGTAAAACCAACAGAATCTCCAAGAAACATTCAACTGAAGATAAAAAGAAATCTAATCCAGTGAAAATTACCCACAGAGGCATAAACCTTGAGTCCCCCCCCCTCCCCTTTGCTCTCTCCAGCTCTACATATTTCATTTATCATAGGGATACATTGACATAATTTTTATCCGGTGACTCTGTGAGGTCATATAGTTTTGTGTTCAAAGAGCCCTGTCCTGTTTTAGAGAGGCTTCTGATCTGTGTCTTCCCTCTGTGCTTTATACTCATGAAATGATACTGTCCATTTCGTGAAATATGCTGCAAAGGCAGAATGCTCAGGGAACAAGATCATGTATGTTCTTAAGGCGTTTATGTCCAGCTGAGGCGCTGGCCAGGTCCTAGGAAAGCTGACATGTGGGCAGCAAGTCAGCACAAGAGGGGGCAGGTAACTCGAAGGCCTGCCCTGGGCAAGAATACCTCACAAGCATCTCTCTCTCCTCAGTGCTCTGCCATACGGTTCCCTTGACTGCATATGACTAAGGAGTATGGGGAGCGAACTCTTTGACTCTTCTTTTGACCCTTGGTCATTTAGTGGCAGATGGATGCATGGAGATGAAAAGTAAAGGTGGAACTAAACTCCACAACTAAACAGATTCAAACACAACAGTCTGAATTAGAAAGAGGAAACCCAGCCATGTCAACAAGGCCACATCAGACTGTTTGTTGGTTTCACAGCAGAGCAGTCACCAAGCTCTTCTATGCAAATTTCATCGTCAGCTGAGAACAGATGGACCTAAAGAATATCTAGAGAAAACCTTAAAGATAAAATTTACACATTCTTTTGTTGACTTAGAACATTTTACTTAGAAATTTTTACTTTAAAAATGTTGGAAAGAACAGTCTGTTACTGTTTTCTTCCTCCTCTCCTTCTCCTTCTTATTACAGCTTTTCAGAGATAATGTATAGCCTGTGACTTACTGTATCAAAGTCTGACAGGAGGATCATGTGTTTAACTGCAGGACGTCCTCCACAAACTGACCCAGATATCAACCTGCACAACTACGTAAAGCTTCAGATAAGGTTTCACGGTTTTTTACTTTCTCAGAACAAATGCTATTCAAATATCTGAAAAGCTGTTCTGTGAGAGCTATCTTTAAGTCCTCCATGGGCCGTGTTCTAACAAATACGTTGATTCAATGATAAACAGAAAGACTTTATCCCCTTGCAGACATCATGAAACATTCTAGTTTTATCTAAGCCCTGCCCACCTAGTACAATTAATACCCCAAATAAGTACCAGACACTTCTGATTACAGGCGCAAGCTAACAGGTGAACAGTGTCTTCTTCTAGACAGATGGTGAAGCACACAGTCTTGGCCTAAATCGTTGTACATAGCTCTTATCTTGATTTTTTTTCTTTTGTTCATATCTAGTTCTTGTTAAAATATTTTGTAGATGACAATATTTTTTAACAATACAGCATGTTCCAATACATGTAAGATAATACAGTATCTCTAACCTTCTAGATGCTGTGACTTTGTCTCTGTGTTACAGGCAAAAAAACTAAGACCTAGGTTGGATTTATTTGTACTTGAAAATGGTCTCAAACTATTAAATAATCACTGAGAGTGTTTGCCGTATGCTTTTGCGAGATCTACCTCTTTTTATTTTTTATATGCACTTCATCTTTTGTTTTGAAAAAGGTCCCTGAGAGAAGGTTCATTTTGTGTCTGCAAAGTGCTCACCAGAGAAACTTCCTGAATACAGTAAACACAGAATAGTGTCCAGGAATATTGTCAGAAATTCTTATTCCACAGAGCACTGTATATAACGTATCCATTTTTGTGTTCCCATTAAGTTGCTCGACATAATAACATCCACTAGCTCAAGGAGAGACTTGGTATAAACACATCTGCACCACAAAATATTTCTGTTCTCTAGTTCCTTGCTTGACAGTGTTAACCAACAACGCAATTAACCCACATTCCGATTCCTAAAAATAAATCAATCGCCAAAAGATACAAGTTCCTAGCAAAAATATTTTTATCAGTTATGCTTTTGACGTAAACTACCTATTTGATGGTTGTACATGCTCCTGAGTAATTAGTCACGATTTTTAAAATGATTTTTCTTTGTATCTATTATTTTTCTCTACACTGTGATAAAACACCTTACAGAACAGATTCGGGGAGGGAGGACTCATACTGTTTCACGGTCTGAGAGGGTATAGTCCATTGTGATGGATTAGACACTGCAAGCGGGAGGCATGGAGACAAGCAGATTCATGGTGAGAGTGTCAGGCAGCTTGCTCTCATCTCCCTGATTAGGAAGGAGAGAGTCTGGGCAGGAAGTGGGTCTGAGTTACAACCTATAAGGCCTGCAGTCCGAAGATCCACGTCCTCCAGCTGGCTCCATCCTCCTGAGTGTTTCTAGCAGCTAGGGAGTAAGTGCTCGGACACGTGAGCCTGGACCGTGCATTTTATACTCAGATCATAACAACCTCAATTCTCAGCGGTTAGAAATATATTAATAAAAAAGAAACATTGACCAATTCAGACCTACTTTTTTTTTTTTTAATTAAGGATACAAACAAGAAAGTTCTAGTTACTCTTTAAAGTTCACCGAAGACCTTTATCTTCATAGAAGAATCAATTTCATTTTATCGCGGATACATGCTGTTTTGAAAGCACTAATCATATTCTTAACCGTATGCCATCCATTTTTAACTCTAACCGAGAGGCCTGGCTCCCCACCTTCGCCTCTATCAGCAAATCTAGGGCGGTACTAATCCTGATGGCTGTGGAGATTGCTCAGCTCTCAGGAGAACCTCAGTTTCCTGGGAACTAACCACACACACACACACACACACACACACACACACACACACCCCAATCCCGGACTCCCAGCTCATCTGGTGGTTACAGTGATGCCTGATTCTCTTCCTAGTACGTTTGACTTTCCCCCCACCATCACCCCAAGAATCTCCCAGGCCCATTTCACTTCTAACTGATCAAGCTTTGCTCTAGGGTACCACTCTGGCTTATCAATCATTTCAATCATACAAATCCTTCTGCAGGCAAGTCCATTCATCATCCTCTAATATCTTAGGAGAAAATGGGACACTCAAAAAAAAAAATCCTACGGAGCGGACAATGTGAACTAAAACATGTGGTTACTTTGTTTTGATTCTTAGAAAGGTATCATGGAGCGGCTGAGAAGTACCTCTGAAGAGTCAAAGATCATTCGTATTTAATGTACTGGTGGAAATAATCATGCCTGAAGGATGCCTGGCAACTGTCTTATTTATTGTGTTCCTATGTGAGCAAATCACGTCCGGCAGTCGGCACACATGGATACGTAAGATACATACGTAAAGAGTCACGAGGGTAGGAAACACAACAGAGAAGCGGAGTATGCAACAGCTGCTAGAAGGCCAATGACGACATCCGACTAGGAGAGTGATCAGATAAAGCCTCGAGGGGACTAAAAGAAATTCCCCGAGAAACATGGCCCCCGAGGCGGGAAAGTCAGACCACATAAAGAATTGGGATCCGCTCAATGTGGCCAAGAAACAGGGTGAACAAAAGGGCCAGACCTGCTCTGTGGGCACAATGTGAAGCTTTTGGATTAAGTACATAAAGGGGGGAAAAAATGGAGTCCCAGAAATGGAATATAAAGCCAGAGGAAGAGGGTGTAGAGCATCAGACCAAGAACAGGTAGAAACGCAGAAACGTAGAAAGCCTACTTCAGAGGGTTTTCGTGTCCTTCAAACTGCGCACAAAGAAAGAGAACCAGCACTGTGCACCACGTTCTTTAATGACAGCAAGATGGGAGAAAACAGAACCCTTATGAGCCTAAACCCAAATGCATGATCACTTATTGTGTTGCAGTCTGAAGTGTATCAATACCCCGGGACACCATCTAGCCAGGACTCTCGACATTTCTTACTTTGTGGAGATGTGCACAGACTTTACAGACGAACTGGATAATGAAGTTAAGCAGAACAGCAGGCAAGATCATTAAAACTTTCTGAGCAGCTTTCCCACTAGACTTAAAGGAAGAAAGAATTTGTTTGTAGTCAGTACAACTGCCTAGCTTGCTGACCATGAAGGTCAGAGAGCGTGTCTCAGTCATCTTTGAATCCTAAGAGTATGACCTGCCATTTAGACAGAAAAACAAAAACAAACAAAAGGACCAAACGACCATTCAAATTTGCATAATATGCATATGTACCAGTAGTATGTATATGCTTCAGAACCAGCGTATAATTATAATTATAATGCATAGTGCGCTTTTGAGTGACATTTAAAATGGTATCTCTTAAAGATCAAGAGCCACCAGGATAGAGTGAGTTACATCTATTATACCATACTCTTTAAGAGTACGGCCAGTTAATATACAAATAAGTAGTTCTGAATCGTTTTAATGTGCACTAAAATTAAAGGGTTTTTTTTTACTTCACCCTAAAATTAAACTGAACTACGACCCCACTCTTTGAAGACCCCCACTTAGTAGATGGACTAGATTATTTTCCATTCTTTGAACATTTTACTTGGTTGATGTTTAGAAGTATATATTAAGTTTCAAAAACACCAGTTCTGGCAACCTTCATGAGAAAAGAATGCTAGTGTTCAACAGACTGCAGCAGTGGCTAGCCCGACAAGGCAGAAGGATGATGGTACCTTTATGGTTTCTGTGGGCACTCCGGGCTCTGGAACTTTATCCAAGTAAGTGGTCAAGTCTTGATCAACGTGCTCAAACACTAGCGTAAGCTTGGTTTCTCTGTCTGTTCGTGAGACTGTGCACACATCGAACAACCTAGAAGGGGGGAAAACACAACAGAATGAGTAGTGGAGACAAGCCAAGTAATACCCCATGAGTCTTACATGTACCCCCGATTCCCCACACAGTGGGGGGGGGGGCACTCTTTGTGATCATATCTAATGGGATCTAAGGGGATCCGCTGTTTCCATATCTATATCAGATTTCAGCAGAGCAGCTGTGTAAGCCAGACCATCCAAGCAGCAACATGACTGGAAATCAAAAATATCTTCCCAGAGTGTCTTAAGTATTTACATAGAATTTGTTGATGGGAATAGCTTTAATAACTTGCAATTTAGGCAAAACAATTCTAATAATTCTTAGATCACAGGTTGAGAATTATCAGAGGCCAGTTAAGCATTCTTTGGAAACAGCGGACTCTGCAAAAAGGTTTCCTAAAACAACCATGGCCAAGAAAACAACTACTGTGGGCTGCGGAGAAACACTTCAAAGACATGCTTCTCATCCTGGCAAGCCAAATTACTGCCCTAGAAATGGCATAATTCTTGATTAGTTTTAACATTCCAAATCTCATGTAGAATCACTGCTGTAAAAAATTTTAAGGCTTTATTTATTTTTTTTAATTTAACTGACAGAAAATAGCTGCCCGTATTCATAGGATACCATCAATGTTTTGATATCCTGGGAAACTATTGTACAGACTGGTGACTATAACAATGGGCAGTATACACTCTGAAACAGCTCAAAGTGTAGATTTCACATGTTAACAGAAATTATAAAAGAAGACTAAGACTCTGATAAAATGGGTCTGCTACATAACTTGATTATCATGTGAACACTGTGAAATCTGAAAAGGAAAATACATGGAAAAATGAATAAAAACACAGATGAACAAATATTACATAAAGAGCCTTCTGCGATCCAGAGAACCTTCAGGCTCAAGGACAAAAAAAAAAAAAAAAAAAAATCCTTTGGTTAAGCACACGGTCTCCTGCACAACAGTCTCCCCATGTTGTCTGAGGAGTTAAAGACGCCATCTGCAGATAAGCTGTAAGGAAACTTCTTGAGATGAATGTAATATAAATAACAAGAGGAAATTTATAAAATGCCATTCGTATCATGTTTTCATTACAAGACTGAAAACCCTCTTCCAAGAAACTGTGTGTACACACCGTCCCTTTGCTAAACCATGGGCTCACTGCTTTGGTTCAGTTGGATGCTGCTTCTGGTAAACTTCCAAGACCTAGTTGGTTTACTGGACCACGCTACTGTATTTCTGGAGTACACGGGCTTGAAATTTGGTACTTCTTACTGAATCTACACTAAATGTTAAGAACATCCACGCAACACTGTAATCAATCTTAAGCTATAATAAACTGTATAAAGTCCACGTTATGAAAGGCTTGTCATCGTGGGTAGTTTAACATTTAGGGAGGCTTTCAGAAATAGTCCGTTCACTTTATAGTTTGGCCATTCACACATAAGCTGCTTTGAGCCATCTTGTTGCTATTAACCACGTTTCAGCTGCATCTCCAAGGAAAGAAAAGAGATACAAATCAGCAAACTTCTATGTATCTGATGCTTCTGTATTTTCAGTAAAACTACAATGAACCAAAAAATAGGATGTAATGAAATCAAATACAAACACCGCACCTGGGCCATTACGTGTCCATTACAATTGGGCTTGAGCAGTTTAAAAACGGTTCCCATTATAACTAAGATATTTTCTAATGAAAAGTGTGTTGCTCATCACTTGCCCAAGTTAATGAACTGCTGCAATTCTTATTAAAGGGGTATCTCTCCTCCATCTCCCCACCCCCAGCTCTGTTTGCTGTTATTCATTTTCAGAAGAAAAATCGTGATGAGGACACAACACAGTTAAGCCAAAAGGCCCCTGTTCCCTAAACCGTTGTCTTAGAAATTACCTAACAGCCTGGCAATATGCAATGTTGCTTCATCTCCAACAGTTTCCAAGACTCCTGTATGACACAATTCATGAACACCATCTAACCACCTAAGCTGCTCTCCGTTACATAACACCTCACTCTGAAAAATATTAATATCTACTAATGTCACCTAAGGTAACTGGACTCCACACTGAAGATGCAGAACACAGGTATAGGCGACCTTGAACAAAGCCACTATTAACTGCCTTAAATGACAAATATGAGAAAAACTTGGAAAAAACTGCAATGAATGTAAACAGATATGTGACAGTGCATACAGCAGGATATTACGTTAGGTCATGCATGTACGTATTTTGCCTGCATGTCTGTATGTGCATCGTGTGTGTACTTGGTGTCTTTGAGGGTCGAAGCCTTCAGGTCCCCCTAGAACTGGAGTCACGGATGGTCGTGAACCAGCATATAGTGCTAGGAACTGAACTCAGGTCCTCTGCAAGAGCAGCTAATGCTCTAACAGCTAGGCCATCTCTCCAACCCCTACTATGGGGATTTTTATGCATGCACTTACAGTGCACTTATATACTGGGAGCTATAAAAAGGTAGGTGTTATGTAGAAGTTGCCCTTCCAGGTTCAAGGAGGTACTACTTCTAAATCTTAGGTATTAGTGTTAATTTGGAAAGTGGGGGATATCATAATCTCCAGAAATTCACGAGTTACATCAAGGAAATAAGCCTCTCTCCTTTGAGGCTTCCAGTGCTGGCCATCAGCAGCTTATAGATGGACCACTTCAAAGAAGACACTTAGAGAAATACTGCTCTTCGCTGTAATATCAAGCTGCTTTAACTGTTTAGTAAACATTACTATACAAAAGTTAATAGTTGCATTAATCGTAATGAACAAAACGTATACTTTGAGCCAACAGTTGTGGACATTAATTTTGGAAATTCTAGAACACGATACTCATGATGTCTTTTTATCTATGGCTCCCTCTAAAATTACTCAAAATCAAACAGAAGTCATTTTGGTAGGCAGAACACAACAGATATCTTAATACAGTAAGTAAGCGTCACAGAGCCTGATTGAAATAAACCAGGGTCTCTGGTATTTGGCTGGATGTTAACAATCCGTATTCTATTTATATAAATCAATGAGGAATGTCGCCAGACTGCCCATAATCCCTAAGCTTGCAAAACAAAAGAGCAAGGCAAGTCTGACCATCTGGACCTAAACACTGGGAAATAAGTTCTACTGTATGGTTTCTTACATTGGCCAGCATTTTAGAACTTCTTAAAATATTCAGTACGCTGACAAAAATGTCATTTCAAGGACTTCATGACTACATTTCCATAGGAAGAATGCAACCACAAAGGACAGCTCTCAGATGCCCTTCAGGGGAAAATTACCATTCAATACTTATCACAGACCCACACAATGTGATCTGAGAAAACATCCATTCAAAGAGTGGAAATGAGGGGCAGAGAGAGTGCTGACTGCCTTCCCAGAAGATCCAGGTTTGGTTCCCAGCACCCACTTGGCAGCTCACAACTGCTTAAAATTTCAGTTCCAGGACATCTGACATCCTCTTCTGGCCTACAAGGGCTCCAGCACACATATGGTGTACAGAAACGTATGAGGGTAGACACGCATACACATGAATAGTAGGTATGTTTTTAGAGAGTAGAAATGAGAAGCGGCTCTCGGTATGTACTGAAGCTACACTTCCCGTCCAGCGGAGTGAATGCAACACAAGCGAGAGGTTGTTCTCATTCACAGGGAAGCCAGGTGAGCTGCTTTTCTTGCTGCCTCTCTGGTCCTGACTGCCAGCTGCAGGGCAGAGAACAGGCACACAGTGTAGTGCAGCACTCAGGTTTCCTGCTATCCTAGTGATACAGTCATTTAACAAAACATCCCCTGAATTAACTCTGCCTCCTACCCACAGTGATTCTCAATGGCTGCTTCCTCTTTAGGGTCTCAATTTAACTAGCTGCTCAGAACCTATTTCAGTCAGGCTGTCTTCAGCTAATGGACATAACATCCAGTAAGTTTGGGATTTCCAATGTTTACAATTTACAAATGTCTCCCAAACAACGAGCCCTGTAAACACAACCTCTGCCTCTCTATTGTGGTTATAATAAAAGGGAAATCTGCATCATTTGCTGTGATTATACTATGACCCGAAACAGGAAGTTCTCAGAGGACATTTTTCCTGTCAGGTTTCCCTGACCCTGTGCACTCTTTGTTGTTGGGACACCAAATAGTTCGAGAGCCAAATGCTGTCTGGCACAGCTGCCTAAAGGACATAACAAATTCTGATTTGAACTAGAGCCAGTACTTGAAATTGAGAACATTCTCCCTCCCCTGTATCTAATCTTGAGAGTCTGTGAAAACGCATTTGGTGAGTACAGCTTGTGCACAAAATCCATGTTCACTCATCTCACTGGCCCCACACCACGGTACAGAGGCCAGGTGGCTCTTTTTGCTCATAAAACACAGACTGTGTACCCAACGATTCACCATCAACTCGAAACGACAAACTCCAGAGGTATCTGCCACCAGCAGCAAAGAGCCTGCCGCCACTCAAGGTGACCAAGGTTCTGCAGCGCCTCCGGAACGTGCCTCAGTACCTACCACATACAGGCACTGCACTATGTTGAAGATTCTGACAGGTCCGGGGGCAGGAAAAGCCCCCTAGCTTTGATCAGCATTGTTGGGGAAGGTTAGTTTTAGTTAAGTTTAAAACGCTTTCATGCACTGTTGGGTGAGGGGCTGCCTAGGTTTTTGGCATTTTGTACTGTCTGCAGGTGCTGGGTTTCTGTGGGTGTTGTTTAATTGCTGATGATCTGCATGTGCTATCAGTAGAACACCGGAGGGGTTCTGAAAGAATAAAAACACCTGAACTCAGAGCTCAGGGTTCCACTATGGAGTCTAGGGCTGGCCAGGATGGTGGTTCCCTCCGCTGAGGTCTGGCAGAGTTTACGCCAATGAATATGCCTCCTTGGTGAGCTGCTCCAGCAGTAGTGATACCGCTACACTGTACTGTGACAATGGTTGATCGGGGGTGCACAGAAGCCATGGGTCTGACCATTCCCAGAACTAGTCCCTAGAGTTCTGCTAGAACCGAGAGTAAAATTCTCCTCATGCCAGCATTTCAGAACTGGTGTGCACCTGCTGGAGGCCGCCTTCACTCTGCCTCACCTGCCCCAGAGTGTCGCACAGAAAGTAGCGGTAATGCCTAACAGAAATGGTGGTGAGACATCTACAAATATTTTGGTAACACTAACTGACTTTCACGCATGGGTATCTTACCTCAAATGCGTCCTATACAGTTGACAAAGTCTCAGCTCCTTAAACAGTGAGTCACAACTCCACATGGGGGTGGGGGGCTGAATATTGGGGTGGCTAAATATTTGGCAACAGAAAAGGTATCTAAACATACAACAACCAAAAATTAATTGAAAATTAAAAACACTAACATATTCAAGGACTTTCTGGCTATGGTAAACTCATGTTGCAGCAAGTACCCTTCCCACTGCACAGCCTGGGCCCTTCTCACTGCACAGCCTGGGCCCTTCCCACTGCACAGCCTGGGCCCTTCCCACTGCACACACCCTGGGTCCTTCCCACTGCACAGCCTGGGCCCTTCTCACTGCACAGCCTGGGCCCTTCTCACTGCACACACCCTGGGCCCCTCCCACTGCACACACCCTGGGTCCTTCCCACTGCACAGCCTGGGCCCTTCCCACTGCACACACCCTGGGTCCTTCCCACTGCACACCCTGGGCCCTTCCCACTGCACATCCTGGGCCCTTCTCACTGCACACACCCTGGGCCCCTCCCACTGCACACACCCTGGGTCCTTCCCACTGCACACACCCTGGGCCCTTCCCACTGCACAGCCTGGGCCCTTCCCACTGCACACACCCTGGGCCCTTCCCACTGCACACACCCTGGGCCCTTCCCACTGCACAGCCTGGGCCCTTCCCACTGCACAGCCTGGGCCCTTCCCACTGCACACACCCTGGGCCCTTTACACTGCATAGCCTGGGCCCTTCCCAATGCTCATGATGTCAGGTTCTGCAACACCATGGAGACCCGCTTAAGATTCCTCCGCTCAGACTGGAACACAGTGCAGTGTGTACTTCACACACACAAAGCTGTCTGCAGTTAGAGAAATACAGTGGTTCGATGATGAGAAACAAAGGCAATGTTCTGCTGCTGTTCTTCAGTGCGTTAAGTATCAAATTAGGTTATCTCTGGACTGTATTATATTAGAAGGTTTCATCTTTTAAATTGCTGTTTTGAGTCACTGATGGGCATTGTAAAAAGTCATTAAATACATTCTGGCTGGGCATTAGGACAGAATCTCAAAATATTTTTTAAGTGGCCTTACCCAAAAATGTTTTAACATTTTGCACTTATGTATTTATTTATTCAAAATAGTGCTCAAAGCATTGACAATTAGGAAATCACAACATTGATCACATCTAGAAAACACTGAACATGTTGTCTTTTGCATTACATATTCAGTCAAGATTTAATTCTTTCTGTAAAATTAATAAGCCCACCTATCTCATTAAAATATTCAGTTTCACCTTCACAAATGGTAAAGTTGTGTGTGTGTGTGTGTGTGTATATATATCAGAAAATTATTTCAGAGTCTGATTATTTGATCTATTGTCAGTACATTTACATAACTATTTTATATACCCATATACTTGGGGTTGTGAAAATCTTCTTGGGCAGGAAGGGTAGGGAGTAGAGGAGTTTAGGAAACACTGCTCTTCCAGCTCTCTGTAACCGGATTAGACCTCTGACTTTATGGGAGACTATCTGCTGCCAGTGATCCAGCAGCATGCCCGCAGGGTGAGGGACCTGATGCATCCTCCTCCTCTACGGAGCCTGTGCTTGCTTCTCTGTAAGAAGTCTTGCGTTTGATCCTCGGCAGGCTATGCACAGGACATGGTGGTACACACCTGTAATCCCAGCGCTCACAAGGTGGAGGCGGGAGTGTTTGAAGGTCAAGACCATCCTCAACCACATAGTGAGTTCAAGGTCAACCTGGGATAGTTTCAAGAAACTAATTCCTATTTGAAGTTCCTGATCCGACCAGAGACGTTTTATGGAGCAAAAGGAGACAAAGGAAGAAGAGATCATCATGCTCTCAGTAACAGGAAAGGAATGAGGAAGACTTAATATAAAGAGACACAGTTCAATTAACTAAAGGTTAAGCCCAATGCTCAGGGGCATGCTCTCCTGAGACCTGCACTTAAACAACCCCTTTCCCAGTAGCTATTGGTGGAGAGGAGAAATACACCATCGCATCAAATTACCAAAAACTTCGAGTCAGGGAAAGGCCTTGTTCAAATCTAACAGGAGAGCAGGAGTTGACACCATGTGTGCCCTCCATTGCTGTATTCCTACAGCTGTAGAGTGCCCACAAGCAAGTTTCACAGCCATTTCCTCCCAGTGTCTTGAGGGATGAAGCCATCTACTTCCGGCTTCTGCTGACTCGCACCTGGCAACTGTGGCTCGGTGAGTTAGCATTTTTTTTTTTATGACCAAAAACTGTTTCATGATGAACCGGGAATCCCCTAAACTGGGCACGTTTACAAGATGTGACTTGTACTACAGTTTATACTGAAAATAAAGCAGACAGCACAATTTCTGTGGATGGAAACATTCCTGAACATGACCACTAACAACCGGTGTGACAGTTAGATCACAGAGAAGCTACAGAGCATGGCTCGGAGGGAAGATGGGACCCTGGAATGCCTACATCTTGCTTTGCGCACATTCAAAATGAACTCTTCAAATGAATGTAAAATAACAGCATTCGGGCCTGCTCCAATGCCCTCCGGCAAGCGCTAGTGGCATTCCCCCACTCTCAAACACAGTTCTTCATATCTGGCCTGAACCAAGGGCAGAAAAGGCATGACGCTGCAATCTTGCGTTTTTCTTTTTTTTTTTAAAAGCTAACTGAAAGTTGTTCTGTGGAAAAAAAAGAAAAGAAAATGCTACTTTAGAGTGGAAAAAAGAAACCTCACAAAAATCATATTTTTTTTTTTGGTAGGGAAAACAATAGAAACAGGATTAAAATATTTGATTAATAATCTCTGAGTCACTCTATGGATCATTATCTCCACAAGCCTGAGAGAGAGCAGCTAACTGGCATCTAAGCGATGAGGGGTTGGTAAGTTTTGCTTAACCGTTTGGAAATTTCAAAAGGAACATGAGGCTGACTCTGCCAGAGGAAGGAACCTGCCAACTATGAAAACTACAGGCGACTTGGTCTACATTTGAATAAAGAATGATTCAAAGCCCAGCTACATCAGACACGGCAAACTTTTTAGCTTATACAAGTCTCCTTAAGCCGGGCAGTGGTGGCGCACGCCTTTGATTCCAGCACTCGGGAGGCAGAGGCAGGCAGATCTCTGTGAGTTAGAGGCCAGCCTGGTCTACAGAGTGAGTTCCAGGACAGCCAGAGGTAAAACAGAGAAACCACGTCTTGGAAACAAAACAAAACAGAAAACAAACAAACAAAAAAAAGAACAACACCAACAAAAAGAATCCAGACATGAAGGTTTCATGGTTCCATTTATGTGACGTGTATAGAGATAGGCTGACATATAGAGTTAAAAATAGGCTTAGCAATCAGTTGCCTCGGACTGGGAGCATTAAGGCTGGTGGAAGAAAAGGGAACAGATCTTTTGTGCACTTGGTTTCATTCTAGAGCAATGAAAGCATTCTAAATTTAGACCCTGGTGACAGTTGCACAGACTTGGTAAATATACGAGAACAATCACTAAGCTTGCACAGGTGAATTTTATGGTGTTCATGCTTTATCTTAATAAAACATTCAAATACAGGTCAAAACCAAACCAAACCCAAGAGCTGGGGCTGAAGAGATGGCTCAGCAATTGGAAGTGCTGGCTGCTCTTCCAGAGGAGCTGGGTTCGATTCCCAGCACCACCTGGCGGCTCACAGTTGTCTGTAACTCCAGTTCCAGGTGACCCTACACACTCACATAGACGTACTTGAAAGCAAAACATCAACGCACATAAACGAAACAAAACAAAACACCAGCAAAGAAAGGTTTCAAAATTTGTTTAAGGCACAAGGACAGAAAGTGGTTGTAGTGATGAGACCAGATTTTTATTCTACCACCCCCCAAATGCGTGCGTACACACACACACACACACACACACACACACACACACACACACACACACACACACGGGGGGGGGGGCTGAGAAAAACACTCAGAAAATTCACAGGAAAAATTAAAAAGCTGAAGACTACTGATCTCTTGCCATCTCGTGCTCGCCCCTTGGTCAGAAAAATGACACACTGCAGTTCACCAAACAGGGCTTGAAAAAGATACTCTGGTTCCAAGAATAGAAGAGTTCAGAGGTATTTTTAAAAGCGGAGCGAACAGCTTTGGCTCGAGTCACATACAGTGCGGAACAGTTTGGACAACTTTCAACATTTGCTTCTCTTTCCATTTCTGACCTGTAAAAGCCCTGTTTTCCAGCCTGGGCCTCTCTTGAGGAAGCAGCCAAAAATGAGGCCGCATGTGATGAAGACTGCCTGCACCGTCAGGAGGAGAAGCAGGTCTCACCTCTGCCACGTGCCAAAACTCTTCCACAATCAGATCCTTGCAAGGTGAGTCACTCTATGGCCAGCGCTAAGTCGCTCAGGTATTCGTGATTAGGTTCTCACCCAATAAAGCAACGCTTCAAGTCTTTTCCTTTTAAGGAATCACAGACGACCATTAAGTATCACTTAAAAAGAAATTTAAAAAAAAAAAAAAAGTCAAGTATCACTAACAGAAACAATCAGCGACTCGGTATTCAAAGGTTTCAAGACAGGCGCCCATCGATGTTAGTATTATTTTTCTAATGATAAAACCACACATCATCTGCAAGGTATTTTGGAAATGGCAGCTTATTAATTTAGGAATGCAAATTGGTAAGGATCTTTCCGTACGTATTTACACGAAATGTGTGTGTTTGTGCACGAGAGCGCGCGTGCGCACGCAAACACTCGTGCACTCACTATGTGGCTTTTATGTACAGATCTACGAGTACTGTGCACAGAGAGGCTTCCGTGATGTCCTGCAGGCTCGTCCAGTATGATCCCACGCATATAAACAAAGCAGCACAGGATTATCTTTGGGTGATAAGATATGACATATTTGTTCCTGACGCTTGCTTGCTTATGCTTTCTACAAGGAGAGCTTACTAATGAAAACAACTTTTCGAAAAGATTCGTTTATTTTCATGCATATGAGGTTTTTGCCTCTACGTGTGTATATGCACCATGTTCCTGCCTTGTGTTCTCAGGGGTCAAAAGATGGAGCTGGAGCCTCTGGACTGGAGTTACAGATAGCTGTGAGCCACCAAGTGGGTGCTGGGAACTGAACGAAGGTTCTCTGCAAGAATACATGGAGTGCTTACTGACTTCTAAGAAAAAAAATAAACACAATTTAAAAATAGGAATCACCAAAGATTTTTATAGTTAAAAGTTTCATCTATTTCTCACATCTTTTGACTTCAACCTGCTCCTCTGAACTTACTCATTTTTTAAAAAAAAATCCTGACCGTGAATCCTGAAAATGTAATTTTAAAATTATTCATTTGAACAACGCCACTTCTTAATTTTGCTCTAGGAGAAAAAATAACGTGCGCGACACTACTTTATCAACGATGACATTCAACGTTTAATTCTCTGCCCAATACAGAGCGATTATTAAAAAGACGGGGTAAGTTCAAAATCTAACGGGCCTGGAGACTGGGAGAGAGACTGGTCAGTAAATGCTCATCTTTCAAGTACCCAGCACCCAGGGACAAAAAGCTCAGAGTGGGCTGTAAGGTGAGGGGGTTCCGAGGATAAAGGCGCCTGCTGCCAAGCCTGATGACCTTGAGTACCTGAGTTCAACCCCCTGGCATCTGTGTGGAGAAGGAGAGAACTTACTCCATCCAAGCTGACCACCACGGGCGCTGTCGAAGGTGCGCATCTCCCAGCTCTCCGCCCACAGAAATAAATAAAGGTAACTTTTAAAAAGTTTTTGAAAGCTGAGTGTAGTAATGTACGCTTGTAAAGCCATCGATGATGAGGCAGAGGAAGGCACTAGAACCAGCCAGCTTAGCTTACTTGCCGAGTTGGAGGTCAATGAGAAACCTTGTCTCAAAAAAGAAAAAACAAAACAAAAAAGTGGACAGTGTCTGAGCCCCCCTCCCCACGGACACACATATGCACACATATCTGTATTTGAAAATGCACACACACACACACACACACTTTAGCAGAATTACCACAGAACAAAAGAGAAACACTGGTAGCTTACAGAGTCTCTAAATCACTCTAAGATTCATTAGGCAAGCCAAGGAAAAATTCAGCAGAGACGCTATGGGCTTTTCTAAGTAGAGGAAGCTTTAGAGATTGCGTAGTTCTATATAGCTGAGAAAACAGGCAAACGGAAGAGAATGGAAAAGCTAAGGGAACGTTCTATCAATAGCAAGAACCCAGCAACCAAAATGACTAAGACACAGTTTTTAAAACGGTCCTTATAAAAACGACACTTAAAAATCCCAGTTTAAAATTAGTCTAACAAAACTTCCAGGCATTACACTTTTAACAACTGAGACAAGTTCTGCAACTATTTAAGGCCACTAATGGAAAACTACATTAAAAGGTTAGACAATAATACAGAAAGAACTGTTATCTCTTAACAGCTTGAGTGTTAAGGACCTGAAATTGGATGGTTTTGCTGGGTATAAAAACTTGCAAATAAGGCACGACTAGCTATGTTCCTGTGACTCAAATTTACTTTTGAGTTTGATCTTGTTTCAGACAAGGTAACTATTCATCACATTAGCAGATATAAAATATTCAGAGAAAGAGAAATTTGTGAATGTAACTGCAAGTCAGATTTCTTTAAGAATGCAGAACATTTTTATTATGGAGACCTATTAAGCAGCTGGATATTCCACATAACTGGATATTTTGGGCACCAGATTATTCCTCTCATAAGTTCCCACACTGTGTGTGTGTATTTGTGTGTGTATGTGTGTGTGTGTGTTCTACTGAGGCTTGAATTCAGGGTTTTATGCATTCTAAGCAAGCACCGTATGACTGAGTTCTTCCTGAAACCCACGTCATACTAGTTTTAAAAGTTACTGTCGTCAGCGGGATTCTTGGTGATGTACACTGAAGATTTTCCTGACTTTTTTAAGCGTGGCAGACTGATAATGTTCTACTGCAATGGTTCCCAACCTGTGGGTCATGACCCCTTTGGGGGGGGGGCTGCCAAACGACCCTTTCAAATGACCCCTTAGGAATCACCTAAGACCATCTGCCTATCAGACGTTTACATTACAATTCATAACAGCAGTAAAATTACAGTTATGAAGGAGCCACAAAAACAATTTTATAGTTGGGGGGGGTCACCACAACATGAGGAACTGTATTAAAGGGTTGCAGCGTTAGGAAGGTTGAGGACCACTGGTCTACTGCCCTGTGGGGATTTCCACGCTCACCCTCACTGCAGTCAGTTAAGCCTTCTGCACTAGACGTTCGACCATAACCTTTCTTAAATTAACCAGTAAATGCTTACTAAGTACTTATTTTCTAGGAATTGTATTGAGTGCTGGTAGAAACATCCTAAGACAATAGGAATGATGACAGTGGCCTCGAATCCAGCAGAGAAGGCAGACATTAAAAAGATGGACATCAGCTATTCTGTAAATGCTGAGATGTGTGTGTGTGTGTGTGTGTGTGTGCGTGCTTCAAAATGCTGCACATGCATAAACAAATGGCATTCTAAGAGAAGTAAAAGGCGCATCCAACCTAGAGGACCACAGCCCTGTCGTAGATCCCTAGGAGTTTTTCAAACAAGTAGTAGAGAAAGGGCACGAGACGTCGAGGGAAAGGTGGCCGACGAGACAGCCCGCCTCACCCGAGAAATCTTGTACCCCGCAACAAATTCATCTTCTCGCAAACGGCTATCTACATCTTCATTTTCAAACACCTCTATCTTCCAGCATGGGGACGAGAAGACTGGCACGAAGACCAGCGAGGGAGTGTCGCCGCCGCGGTAGCGTGGGGAAAATAAAGAGGGCCTGTCCTAAGAACTGGCAAGCAAGGGCAGAAGGGAGAGGGCAGATTCCAGAAATATTTAGGAGGTTGACTTGGCAGCACTTGCTGCGTGTCTGAATGCGGCGGGGGCGGAGGGACGGGAGAGGAGAAGCCAAGGATGACTCACAGGCTTTTGACTCTGGGGACTTGGTGCCACCCCATGAGATACGGCAGTATTCCCAGACCTTGGGTTTCAGGGAACTGTAAACTTTCCAACAACTTTAGCACTCGGGTGGAGAGTTGTCAACTAGAAGCATAAACACACCCAACCGTCTACTATCAGTACCTTTGTACGAAGAAAGCACGCTTTTAACGCCCCAAACAGGAACCGGTTTAGGCTTCCAAAAAAAAAAAAGAAAAATAACCACAGAACATTGCTTTTCTTTTTCTGACTACATCACAGATGATGGAAAATTGGTACCAGGCCTCAGACCAACACCAGAGAGCCCTGAGACTGGGATACAGAAGCGGGGTTAGGCAGTAAGAGCATGAGTTGAAGGCAGAATAGGTAACGCGTGTTCTAACTCTTCACGCCTACAGGGACACATATCCCATCAATGCTAAGAGTGTAGGGGAAAAAGTTCAAAGGTTACTGAAGAGTAGACATTCAACTCTGCCTAGAGGAGGAAGAGGCTGGAGACCTGAATCTCAAAGGCTAGCCTGGAATTCACCATATAAATAAAAGAAGCTGGGGAAGCTCCCAGTAGAAGGAACAGCATGTCCCAAGGTATTCAGGTATGCAGGAAAACTCATATTTGGGGAATGGTGGATAGCCCTGGGTAAATTAGTGATTTTCTTGGAAAGGACGAGAGAAGAGCTGGAAAAGTACACAGAAAAAAATCACAGCTAAGAAGCCCAGAAACTATCTTAGGGACACTGGAGAAGAACCAAGGATTTTACAGTGGGTAATGCCATGGATGGGTAAGCTACTTGGAAATAACACTCTGGCTGCACAGAGGAGGCTGGATCATAGGGGAGCTGAGCTGGAGCTGAGGGAAACAACGAGCAGCCTACAGACCAGGGCAACCAACAAGTACTTTACCAGCACCTGCTCTGTAGTAGCATACAGAGCCCAGGGAGACACCATCCCTGCTTACGTACTTTCTGCTGTTGTTCATAAAACAAGAATCACACATCACACAGTATCCTGCAGTGTTACAATGTAACCATGTACCAACTGCTTCTGCAAATCTGTTCTCATCTTTAAGTTGAGCTAAATGGTATTCCTCGTCTAATTTATTCAACGTCCTTAAGTCTTTCAACAGTGGTGCTTGACTGATTGCTTTATAAATCCCTACTAAGTGGAATTTAAAAAGGGCATTTTGGTGTGTGTGTGTGTGTGAGTCTATGTTTGTGTATGTACACGCATGACTGTGTGCATGTGTGTGTGTGTGTGTATGGAAGTCAAGAGTCACCTTCTTTTCTGAGAGAGGGACTTCCACTGTGCCTGAAGCTCACCATAAGACAAGGATAGATGGCCCGCAAGTCCCAAGATCCTCCTGTCTCTGCCCTGTTCCTAGTATTTGACTCAAGAGACACAGCCACCAAACTCCTGGGGAGCCAAGCGCAGCATACCTGGTGCACTGGAGGCACTCAGCCACGGTTTCTGAATGAATAAATGAGATTGTCTTATAACAGACCACCTTGTATTTCTGGAAACAGCTTGAGCCAAGTCTGATAAATTAAGTGGGGGATCAGGCTGAGTAATATTCTTCTGGGTCCAAAAAGAGGTGTGATAATAAAGTACAGATGTTGTTTTTGTTTTTTTTTTGGGGGGGTGGCTCATGAAATAGTTCTGAAGACAATTCTAAGAGGAGTGCAAATGTGTCTCCCAATTAAAGTAGACCTAGAGTAACTGCACTGCCTCCCCGTGGGACCCGATTTACGTGGTCATGACCGTGAAAGTTCTACTATGCATTTTTCATTTGCCTCATTATTTTCAAGTCACATGGAATAAGACAATTGTCCTTTTATTAAACATATTCCATTTTCTACGGAGTAAAAACTGAATAAATTATCCTATTTCCTCCTCATGCTTTTTTTTCCCTCAATAACTGTTCTGACATGCTAAGGAAATATTTTATTATCAGAAGGGTGGTTATTTCTTTTCTTCTTCTCCTCCTCCTCCTTCTGCTCTTCTTTCTTCCTATTTCCAAAGAAGGAAGCAATTTGCTACCCTTTCAGTTAAACCTACCTTAAATCCAAAGTATGTCTGGCACATGAAAGAGAAAAGCAAGGTCTAGAATCTGTTAACTTGTGATCCGTGGCCTTCAAGCAGCTTGTGTTCAACATGTACTTGAGTTCATGTAGCTGCTCCCGTGGATCTTGCCAGGATAAAAGTACACTTCAATCCAAAACTGGGTCAGAAGATTGTTTAGAACAGCAGCACATTTTACTCTCTCAACATTTTGAGAACTGTCTAAGGAGCTACAGAAAGCTTCCCGCAGGACAGAAATCTATACCCTAAGCCACAGCTCACAGAGACTTTCTCCTGGCTTTGGCTTAGAATGCTACCAAACAACGGAAGACAACTGACACGTGCCGCAGCACACATTTCTTTTTCCAGCGTCTCTATACTTAATTTTATAAAATATAATTTTATTATATTATAAATTATAAAAATTATAAAACATAAAATTCATGAGAGGGAAAAAAAACCTTTCCTGTTTACCACATGTCACAACTGTTTACATAGTTTTTTTTTTTTTTCCCCAAGCAAAAATAGGCGTTTTGCAGTTATGGAAGCTCAGCCCGTGAAATCGACAGTATTCCGGTGGCGACCCTGTGAAGAACAGACGAGGCGCTACCACGCGCAGACCAGATCCACATCTCCTGGCGTCGCCTTCTCTGGTCCTGCCCGGCTCATCCTTGCTGTCCCACGTCAGCAAGGGCCTCTGCAGCATCACCTTCCGCTGAGCTGTGGTCTTCCCACCTCCTCGCCTCCGTTCCCGTACCTCCCTAGGCCTTTGTCCGAATTCCTCTGTTCACATCTAACTGTCCTCTGTGAACACGCACTTCAATCACACTGTTTCTCCCAAATCTAGATCCCGACACACTGATAACCCCCTGCATTCACCTGTCCTTCGAAGAGTGTGTCCTGTGGTCTAACGACAAAGGTCCAGCTATTTTAACTGAACTGATTGTTCCAATGTCAAAGTTTTACAGATTTTTATATTACGCACGTGGATCGGGGTGTGTGAGAGCGTTAGACTCGAGCGCCAGTTTCTTTGCTGTTAACAGGATGCCACGCTTACCAAAACCCTGCTTTTCTCTCCCATTGAGGAGCCATATGGATAAACGGTCACTCTATGCAGAAACCCCTGGAACTAAGATGGAAAACTGCACACACAGAGAGCAAGGCTACCCAAGAGAACAACAGCAACACAAGCAGCAGATGAAATTGGTCTAAGAACTCTATGCTCAAAATGCTCTCTCTCAAAAAAAAAAAAAAAAAAACCCAACAACAACCACCAAAAAAACCTTTTTTCACTTAGGGTATTTTATTTGTTCTGGTGACAAACAACAGATTTTTTTAAAAGTAAAAAAAAAAAAAAAAGAATGTAAGCCTAGCTGGGTGGTGGTGGTGCACACCTTTAATCCCAGCACTCGGGAGGCAGAGGCAGGCGGATCTCTGTGAGTTCGAGGCCAGCCTGGTCTGCAGTGAGTTCCAAGGGCAGCCAGAGTTACAACGGAGAAACCCTGTCTTGAAAAACAAGAAACAAACCAACAAAAAAGGAAAGCTAGTGGCGTGTGCATGTGCACGTTTTCTCAAGCTGTAGACAGGTGTCGACCACGACTCTCTGGACTTGTATTAGAAGAGAAAGCAAACTTGGCTGTTTATCACACACTTCACGAATTAGATAAAGTAGCTCTATGAAACCAGACGGTTTAGTCTCCTTTTGTCTTCCTAATCGTTCTCATAGAAGCTGAGAAAACTGTAATAGCTAAGTACATAAATATTTACTGTAAGCATGCTGACTTTGTTTGTGTTCTTATTTCGCCTCTCTCTGCTGTTTTAAAAGAAGCACAGTATATTTCCTTTTCAGAAAGGAAAACCCAGCTGGAAATAGCAGGACTCCCTGCCACCGCCCTGCAGCTATCCCAAAGAAAATGATCCACATAGAGACAGGTTATCACTAAGTAGCCTTGGTTAGCTTGGAACTCCCTACGTAGACCAGGCTGGTCTTGAACTCACAGAGACCCTCCTGAGTGCTGGGATTAAAGCTGTGCACAACCACACCCGACGACCTTCTCTACTAGAAAATTTAAGCTTATTTGATCCCTGTAAAGCAAAATTCTAGAAAGGCACGCTTGCACTGCAGCTAGGTCTTATCACAGATGAGAGAGCTTGTAGGATAAACTCCTTTCCCTACTACATTCAAAATGGACGGACGCACAGACATTGAAGTTATCCATATCCGTTTCCAACAAGGGCCCCACATTCCCAAAGCAACGGTGTCCCTGTAATATGGCTTTCACATAGTCAAGGAAGGCAAGGGCTTGGCTGGTAGATCCAAGCACATTTACTGGAAAAGATTACAGTAATGATTTTGGTTCAAGCCTCAGTTTTCTGTGCGGTTGGCAGGAATGTGTCATCCTGGTCTCTCAATCCCTCTAGGGGTACTAATAAATTTGAGCTTTTAGCTGTAAGTGCCAGGCAGGCTCTGGACCAGAGCAAGCACCCCACAGAATTGGTGTGTCGTCTGCCAGTCTCCTAAAATTCAACAGTGCTTCCCTTGACCCACCCCCGCAAGGCAAACCCTATCCCCAGAATGTAAGGGAATGTCTGGATTTTGACTTTTAACTCCAGCTACTCTGAAGACTTGTCAGAATAAAGATAACACCTCAGGATGTATTCACCAGGCTTATTGGAATTCCTGCCTCTGGGCAGCAGAGATGGACACTTAGGAAAAGCTAATCTTATTCTGGTTGAGATCGAATCGTTTTGGTGCTGAAGTGCATCACATGACAGGAACTGCTGCAAGGTAAGGGCAGAAATGGTGACGCTTTTCCACTGCAAACCAATGGGCTCTGGGTCCCTTGACACCCTTCTGCCTGTGTTAGCTGGAGACAGGACACGAGGGAGCACAACTCCTCCCTCTGCAGGTTAGTGGACCTCCATTCCAGGGGACAGACTGTATCGGATGAGTCAACTTCCTACAGAGGGAGGAAGATAAACCTGATGACTCCTGACCACGACTTTTCAAGTGAATTCTGTTAACACCAGATAATTCCATTTGTGGCTTTAGTTGTTCAAAACTCAGATTTGTCCCTGTGCATCTGATGTAAGATGAACCAAAAGCATTCATTAATAAAAATAAATAAATAAATAAAAAGAGAAAATACAGGGCCAAATCCTTGTATATTTTAGTGTACATTTATCTTCTCCCAAATTAATGGCATGAGACTTGCTTCTATCCAAAAAAGATGGGCCTCTCTAGAGTAGAAAGAATGTTTTAAAACACATTTTAAAGCAGTGGTAGCACACGGCTTTAACCCCAGAACTTGGGAGGCGGAGGCGGAGGCAGAAGCAGAGAACAGAAGGAACAGGTGGAGGTAGCAGAAGTGGAGCTCAGAAAGAAGCAAGGTGGAAGCAGATGGGAAGCAGACAAGAGGCAGAGCTCAGAGAGAAGCAGAGAGTTAGTTCAGTCAGGCAGTGTGAGTACAGTCAGCTCACACACAGTTCAGTTCAGAAGGAGAAGCCAAGAAGAACAGAGCCAGTCCAGAATAAGCTAAGAGAGAAAGCAGAGAGTCAGAAGCAAACGGTTTATGATGTACAGTTCAGAGTTCAGAAGACGGCTAATCAGAGTGAGCTCAGTCAGCAGTAAGTCTCGGAGGCTGAAACGTTCTAGGTTTAGGTTTGCAGATTAGATTGTATGGAGGCTGAAACCCTCATGGAGGATTGAATTAGCAAAGAATAAACTGTCCTCTGTCCTGAACCCATGAGAATAATTAATTAAATCAATGCTCTCATAAATGCCTACAGCTAGCCATCTGGGCAGGACGGTTGGTGGAAGCGATCAGGCCCTGTGACAGGGCCAGGTGGGCAGAAGCAGGTGTGTACAGGAAGGATCCTGATTACTGAGAAAACAATATATTTGACAAAAACGATGTTTTCTGTAACGATACATTACGTGGGAGGAAAGTATACTATGAACTATAAGATCATTACTGCAAAAGGGATGAAGACAAGTGAGTCGTGAGGCTCTCCACCTAGGAAACGCTAGAATAGGAACAACGGGAATTGGTAAGGCAAATGGCACCGGGGACACTATAAAACTTAGTTAGGGTAACTGACATAGTTAACTTAGTTAACATAACTAACACCACAGGCCACAGAGCATAATGTAGGAGAGACATTCGCTTCCAGGTTTCAAGACTTTGTGACTTGATAAAAAGGTCACACACAAAGGGATGGGGGTGGGTATTCCCCCACCCCATCCTTCTTCCCTCCCCCCACCCTCCCCCAACCTCTCTCTCTCCCTCAGTTGGCCAAGTTCTTGTCACACAAGATGAAGTCCTCAGGATCCACGGAAGAAAGTGAAAAGCAGTTGTAATTCCAGCACCGGGGAAAAGGAGACGAGTGGACCCCAGAGTCCCCACTGGCCAGCCAGTGTGGTGGACTGGTGAGTCCCAGGTCCAGCAGACAATGTCTAACAAAACAGGATGGACAGCGCCTAAGGAATAAAGCCCAAAGTTGACCTCTGCTTCCCATGAGCATGTGGATGCACGCGCCCTTGCCCACAAAGGAACACACAGCCTCGAACAAGAGAGGCTCAGCCTGTACTGGCCATTTACAGCGTTCACAGGTTCCCATGTGACTCGACTTAATTGCAAGAGTCACTCACTCACCGATTGTTTTATTACCCCTTACGGATGAATGCCATTTCAGAACTGGAGACATTAGCAGGAAACCTACAAAGGAATAACCATCCTCTACGACGCACGGAGGTGGTAAAGACGATGCTTCGGTCTGATCAACCTTAAAAACAGAACAGAAAAACCCACCTCTGGCTTCTTAACAGGGTCCAAACGTAAGAAACTCAAAAATCCAGTGACTGGCAAAATTACAAGTTCAACAACCCTTCTGACGTCTAACCTTCAGATCCAGGGTACCGGTTCTGAACTACATTCTCGGGAAACCTCAAATGCTCCAATTCCTTTTTGTGGGTTTTCTTCTCCTCTCCTCTCGGCCCCTGATGAGAACGAAGAATGCTAACTAACATTGGGAATGCTGATATTCTGGATATCCGAGTATTAATTAATAGCTGTATGTTTTTCCCAATCTGTTCCACAGACCTTTAAGTACTTTCGGCCTTCTATAAACTGATATTAAAGAGTAGCTCTGAGACGCTTGGTACTGTCAAATCCTAAATCGTTTGCTGTAGAGAGCTGTCTGTCATTCTTGACCTCTATCAGATAAAGCACAAACATGTCTTCCCAGTTGTGACAAATGAAATGGGTCCAAAGATGATCACATATTCCCCTGTGGGACAAAATGCCTTCCAATTCAATACAACTGTAGTAATGTAAGCTCGGGAGACAAATATGTGTTCTTACAATCCCAGATTTAAAGATTAAACAAACAGAAGAACCAGATAAACGATTGGTGACAATTCATACGTTCTTCACCTTTGAGTACACATTGCCCTTTGTTTTAACTCAGAGCCAGGGTCCCAGAAAGATAACTGGTGACATAATCAGTCCCCTGAAGTAGACACACTGCGGGCGGCACAGGTCAAGCAGGAGGCTGAGCTATTCAACAATTCCAAGCAAGTTCTCGCATCATGGGGCTCATGTCGCTAAGGTTCAAAGAGAAACTGCTTTGGAGTTTGTTATGTAAAGCATCCACTAGTGAGTTATGTATGCAAGGCGTTTTCCAGGCAAATAAGCTTTCCTGTTCAACAGTTTCAAATAAAAATCCATTTTCCACAATGGTGCTTCAACTTTTCATTATGAAGGGTACGGTTTTAGCCACCAAAGCCAATGAACTAAAGAGATCACCATGGCCAACGACTAGGAACGTTCATCTGTGCAACCTATTCTGTGGATCTCCTGTTCTAAGGATGTGCTGTGGTTAACATTGGGAAGGCTTTTATAAGCTTAAAACAAAACAAAAGAACACCCCACTTTAAGACGTGGAATGCAGTTTTTTTCATTGTTGTTTGTTTTTGGTTTTCTGAGACAGTTTCTCTGTTGTCACTCTGGCTGTCCTGGAACTCACTCTGTAGACCAGACTGGCCTCGAACTCACAGAGAGTCACTTATCTCTGACCTGTCTCTGACTCCCCAAATACTGGGATTAAAGGAGTTCACCACCATTGCCTGGCCCCAGGAATGCAGTTTTAAACCTATCTACTAACACATAATGGCTCTGAAATGTAAACTTCAAAATGGTTTAAAATTTACTCTAAGGCTCTGTTCTCATGACTGTAGCTTTGTTGGTTACAGACTAAGGCCACAGCCGCTAAGCACTGAGTGGGCTAGTTCTCTCAGCCTAGTGAAAGCACAGCTGGAGTCCTTCCTATGCAGATGTTTCTCCAAGCCATACCTCGGATTCTGGAGCAAGAACAGGGACAAATGGGGAATCATGCAGTTAGTTCTGTGAAGGCCACAACACCCACGTGGAAACAGAACTCATAAAGGAATCTGAGACAGGAAGACACACAGGAAGCACCAAGAGGGAGGAGGCAGGCAGAGAGAGAGGGGAAATTTCAGGGCGACTCCCTAGTTCCAGACAGCAAGCACTCCTTAGAGAGTCTCGAATCCCTGTCCCAAAAGGGTGGATGGATAAAACTTCTCACAAGAGCCTTGTTTCCTTGCCATGAGATCCCTCTTTTGAAGGCTAGCTACAGTGGGTCTTAATGCCAATCTTAAACCCACTGGCCAGGGCCTAATCTTTCATGTAAGGCCTTTCCTGGCCTTAATACATCACTTAAACTTCTACCCTTTGGGCCAGTGAAATAGCTAAGGGGATAAAAGGCACTTGTTGCCAAGCCTGATGACCTAAGTCAACACTTGAGACCCATGTAGGGTTATGGGAGAATCAACTCTTGAGAATTGACCTCTGACCTCCACAAAACACACACACACACACACACACACACACACACACACACACACACACACAAAGCAAATAAATAGATGATAGATAAAAACTGAAAGCCTATCTTCCTGTGGAGAGAGGGAAGGAGAAAGGTACTGCTTAGTGGGTACAAGCTTTTGCTTTAGGATGATGGAGAAATCAGAGATGAAGAAAGGTGACAGCTGCACACAGTAACTTACTTGATGCTGCTGGACTGTACATTCCAAAAGTTGGTTAAGGTAAGTTTCTTTTTCTTCTTCATTTTTTTTTTCTTTTTCTTGAGACAGAGTTTCTTTGTTATAACTCTGGCTGTCCCAGCATTCACTCTGTAGACCAGGCTGGCCTTGAACTCACAGATCTGCCTGCCTCTGCCTCCCGAGTGCTGGGATTAAAGGCGTGCACCACCTCGGCCCAGCTAAGATCAATTCCTTTTTACAATTAAAAGAAGAAAACTAATCTATCTTCTTAAAAGAAGACTAAAACATTCTGTCTGTAGATGCTTCTAAACTTTAAAAGGAAGCAAAACTCAATAGCCGAGAGATTCCCACTTATTGACTATATTTGGAAACCACAAACCAAATGGTTCCAATATTCAGCAATGAATTTTGAAGATGTACCTAGAACTACCGAATGCCTCTATGACAGGTGAACAACCACAGGCTCTGAAGCACCCCTTTGTGTTCCCCCAGCATCCCCAAATTCTAACACTCCTCATTATTTTATTAACATCTCTATGAAAAGACAAAACAAAACGCAAAGTGCATTGGCATATGTAGCCCCGTATGAAAACCTGGGGGCAGGGAGATCTGGGGGGCATGGGAAGGAGGAATGGAGACTTGAGCTGGCGACCAAGTAGCTCCGTTTAAAACAGTCCGTTTATATGTTAGTAGCTGACAATTGTGTGTGGTAACCAGATAATGGGCTTGGTAAGCCGCACATGATAATGTTGGAGATAAAACCAACAGAAACTGCACATGTGGAACAGACCAAAAACTGTCAGCCGGGGAAGCACTGTCACACTCAACTGTTCTACACTCACCCTAAAATCAGGATGAGTTCTGGATACATTTGTCTTTTGTTTTCCAAAAGAAACATAGGAAGAAAACAAAAGAGACGCATGCTCGGTCAAGTTTTGGACCTGAAGCTCTGAGCCGTGCAACTTCGGACCCTATGTCATTTCTTTTCCTGCGTTATTCCCTTGTGCTTTTAGGCCCCCATTTCTCCTGCTGAGTCCAGCAAGAGGTACTTTCTCTGAATCAGAAGTTATTGCCAACTTCACAAAGTTAGTAAAAGCTGTTACTAACGAAAAATAATTTGTTTTAACATTTTCATATCTTGGTTTTGTCACTCTCTTTTTAAATCTACTCTCTGAATTTTATTTTTACTCTTCTTCTCATTTCATTACCCTATTACCACCTTAACTTCCTGTTATTTGCAGGGAGGAGAATAGGGCAACGAGGAAGGCCTAGCAGACCTCAGGCTGAGCCTTACAAAATTAGCATATGAAAATACATGGCAGACAAAGAGGCGAGCTGGAGCATCCCCACACACCCCACCCAGAGGCTGCCTGGCCTACCACTAGAGCCCAGAGGAGGCACCCCAGTATCCGAAGGTGGCCTGGGCCTATGTGTACTGCAGTAACACATGCTCCAGCAGGATAGAGACAAGCTACAGGAGCATTTGTAGGTGGGCTTACACTAATAAAGAACGCAGAAGAGCCAGAGCTGCGTGACAAAAGCCCTAAGTCTCTGTCCAGTGGGCAGGGCGAGCTAATAAACTCTGCTCTGACTCACATCTTCCCTCGGAGGAAGTTATCTTTTCCAAATCCACTGTGCTTCTGCTGTGACTGTGTCATTGCTCCATTCTCTGTTCTGGATCCATGAGCCTGAAACCTTTCCAGAGATGCCCGCTGAACCTGGAGCATCGCTCTCTCAACCTCTTCTCTTTTCTGTCCATAAATGAATTAACACAGTGAGATATTAAAACCGAATCCTAAAGCAACTGGTTCTGTTTTGCCAACAGCTGGGGCAGCCGTCTCCCACCTACCATGAACAGAAGTGCTTGGCCAACTGAGAGTTTTATTCACTGTGACTCACGGCAGGCACCTCATTACAGCTACCATTTTACAGACGTTCAAATAGAGACAAATCTTGAAGTATCAATTGGGAGTTTAGGACTTAAATGTTGTTTTATTTTATTCCAGGTCTTTGACGACTAGACTTACTTCCTATAGTGTCTGTTGTTTGGTGATTGTTAGTATGTTTTCCTACTATAGGTCAGCAAACGGAATACTCGCCAAATCTGCACAGTGAAAAAATTAATCAAAATGTCCGTTTTTATGCTGAGGCACAGCTTCAGAAGTTTGTGGTTTGGAGGCACAGGGAACTGACTTTCAGATTCCTACAGCAACATCTCTGACTGCTCACAAGAGGGGTTTGGTTTGGTTTTGCCTATATTGGACAAAAGCCTTATACTCTGTAAGTCACTTCTGATGTTTCAGAGAGCTCTATTCTTAAGGCGCAATTGTCCAAAGGGTGTCCAGCAATGTCACAGATGTATTCGAAACACGTGACTCACTTTCAGTACCTTCTAGATGGTGAACACCATTTACATGCTTTACCGTTAACCCAGCAGGTATTCTGATAGCACAAACTGGCTTTATAAGATGTCTGTCTTTACCTACTAATATATTTTAGTCATTAGCAGAGTTAAATTCCATGCTCAATTTTGCAACAGCGTCTTCTCTTCTGAAAAATCTCTTGCTCTGGAATGAAGCTTTTCATGCAATTTCTCAAGTATCTCAAGATTGGACGGTCAGAGGAACCACCAGAACACAATCCATTTCCAACCAGGAGGACCAATCAAATAAACAAAGTATGTTTCCGAATGAAAGACATTCAAAGGACTACATATTTACTGCATATTTTCATTATGATTAATGCAACGTGACTCTACTTCAAAGCTAACTCTTCACCTGAATTAGGCGTACAAGAAGATCAGGGCTTTTCTGTATGGATTTTGCTCTTGCTTATTATCAAGTGGCTAAAGGACCAGATGTTCTTCCTATTTATGAAGCCTTAGGGAAAACGAAAACACATAAATACGTTTAATAGTAAATACCGGCTGTTTAGATGTAGCCATTGTGATGGCCAGTACTCATTGTAACTTGTAGAATCTAGAATGCCCTGGGAGACGGGCCTCTGGGTGCTCCTGTGGGGAGAATTCCTTGGTGAGATGAGTTGATCCTGGGAAGTCTCATCTTACTGAGAGGGCTGGCCATGCCTGGGGCAGGGGATCCTGCTCTGCATAACATGCAGCAAGTAGGGTACCTTGAACTTGGGAGTTGAGATAACCCAGTTCTTCCTCCCTTCCGTAGCTTCTGTCAGGCATTCCATCACAGGAACAGGAAAAGAAAGCGAGACAGCCATATTCTTGCTCCTTACTTCCCTGTAAACCGCTAAATATTTTCCTTGACAAAAATAATGTTTCTAAAGAAACATTTCATGCCCCGGATGTTTAAACTAGTTTCTAAACAGCTTCATATATTTTAAACAAACTGGTTGTCGACACAGAGAAACTGCCAGCCAGATCCTGCAACTGATGGCGTGACGGCTCAGGGAACCTCAAGGACAGCTGAGTTTCAAGGTTTTTCTGAAATTCTTCATCTCCATCTGTGCTCACGTTAACGAAAAGGTCTAACATTTTGGGCTAACTAAGGAATAAAAGCCGGCTGACTTCACGCACAGCAGTGAGCCTGGTCTGGACGGTCTAGAAAGTGACATGGGACCCATGGTTTCCTCTGCTCGCTGTGTCCTTAGTCACTATGCCTTTGGTAAAACTGAAATAGCAAACACTGTAGCTGTTTGCACTCCATTTCCTTCCACTTCTATCTGCTATTAGTTTGCACAGAAACAATGAAGACCAAATGAAATATAGCAGGGCTGACAAGAGAGGTAAAGGTATATTTACTTAGAGTCCAGGGCCAAATCTACTTTCTTGAGCTGAGAACTTAAGAATGCACAGTATCTGATGCTGTGCTCAACGGAAGAGTCCATCCTAGGATCGATTAATCAAAAACAGAAAAAAAGAAGAAACGATTGCACATTTCTTTTTATGATAGATAAAAAAACCAAACAAAAAACAACGACAACAAGAAAAACCCCCAACACTGATTCTGAGAAACCCTCAGCGTTGACCAAAGTCATCTGATACCATTAGCCGCTTTGGCCTGGAAAGGGAAACCAGGAAGTGCTGAGTCATCAGAAGCACACACACAACCCAACCGGTGCACTCCCGGTGCCAGATTCAAAGGTGAGCCTCCTTCCTCTGATCTGCAACTCTTTCTGTTTCTTGCATGCTTAACATACACTACGGGATGCTGAATGCAGGCACAACAGTAACAAACCATCAACTTAAGAGTGCTAACTTCATGCATAGATCATCTATCTTTACACATCTAATAAACTGTCCACACACTAGCAATCTACACATGGACCTATACACAATCAATACTTCCACAATCCATACACACACACACGAGGTCAATGCCAGTGTATAATCAACAGAATAAATACACTAACAAGTCATCAGACCTTCCGGCTTTAAAATGGGTCTGCATGCGGGAGATAGCTGTTTGGCACAGGGTCTGCACAGTCTGCAGGCTGTGACAAGGAGCTGTTTTCTTCAGTGCAAGCTACAACCGTTTATGCCTCTGTGTGTGTGTGTGTGTGTGTGTGTGTGTGTGTGTGTGTGTATGTGTTCGTTCATGTGTGTGTTGAAGACCCTAGGTTCATTCCCCAGCACCAAAAATAAAAATACATGTGCCATTGTCAAAATGAAATTATTATACCTCTAGTTTTCAGCAAAAGAATATAAAACAGCATCTGGCTCAAAGACTCGGCATACCTCTATCAGCAGGGGAGTCGATATTCATTGAATAGACGAAACCTTTAAGAGTCAAATCTGAATGATCTCTGCCTAAAATGCTTGCAATGGTAGAAAACTGTATAGGAAGAAACACCCTAGAATGGAGACATGTGGTCTAGTCATTTAAATTCTATGTCTTTGTCTGTAAAATGGGAGTAATAATCCCACCCTAGCTTCCTTTTCTGTTGCTTATGAAACAGTACTGAAGCAGACAGCAGCCAAGCTAAAAATGCAATAAGGCATTTAATAGGTGTGTGTGTGTCTGACAGAGAGGTGTGTGTGTGGGGGGGGATTGACTTTGATTCTCGCTATGTAGCCCAGGCTAGTTCTGAATTTCAGATCTACCTGCCTGCCCAGCCCCTACAACAGTGCTAAGATTACAAGCTTACATCGCCATGCCTGGTCTTCATTGTAGTTACTATTATTGTTTTATTATTGCATGCGTATGGGTGTTTTGCCTGCATATATGTCTGTGCACCACATGTGTGCTAAGAGGGCAATGGACCCCCTAGAACTGGAGTTACAAATGGTTGTGCGCCAACGCGTGAGTGCTTGGAATTGAACTCAGGTTCTCTGGAAGAGTGGCCAGTGCTCTTAGCCACTTAACTGTCTCCCTGGCTCTGTTATCATGATTTTTGAGAAATAAAATTTAGGTCTCAGGCTAGTTCCTACACATTTCGTTAAAGGCAATAATTTTGCTGGATTTGAACCAATGTTTGTCACGTAGGCCACGGACATGAGAAAATAAACCCGAGATGGTAGCAGCACACCAGACAGATTTCACCGCTACTACGCTAAGCACAACTATAATTCTTTATAAAAGCAATTACATCCAGTGGGGAAAAAACTCACCAAAACATTGTGCTCAGTGGCTGTGATGACCGGAAGCAGTCGGTCAGGCGACGCGCTATTTACCAACTTAGAATAAAGCTCCTGACTCCAGAGACCTAATGTGTTCTAGCACACGCCTCTCTGTATACAGTAAGTGTGTTTCTCACAAGTCAGGAGTCTGGAGCTTAGAAGTAAGGAGCATAATGCATCACAGTCACGTAGAATCAAAATGTCAATCTGCATCTGATGCCACCTCTGGTAATCAGTAATATTCAGTGATAGGTACCCTCCAACTTTTTCATGCATTTCCACACTCAAACTTATCAACTGAAATGCCTTTCACAAGAGCACTGTGTTTAAAAGAGTATCTCAATGGAGGCTCAACAATTTGCTCACGGTTTTGCCCTGTAGATATTAACGCCTCGCTCAGTTATTTTCCGTAATACACACATGCATACATGTAAACGGATGTCAACTCACAATCAACAGGATAAATTCTGAACTGTTTCACTAACGAGCGATCAGAGCTTGTAGCTTCAAAACAGGTCTTCAGCTGGGAGACAGCTGCCTAGCACACAGGGTCTGTTGGCTATGACAAGGGGCAACTTTCTTCAATGGAGTCTACAACCAAAGTTTCAACCTTGATCTATGATCCAAAATCCTTCCAGGCCTTTCCAAATGGTGGTGAAGAAAACACATGTGATGCATAGTGATTTGGGACTTGGGATTTTAGTTCTATGGAAACATGGGACGAAGAGTGTAAGAATCCAGAGAGTCCTATGTCGCTTTAGAATGCCAATCTATACCCATCGGAATCCGTTTCTTTATCAGAATTGCTAAGTAAAGAACTGTGCAAAGGAGAAGGGGGTGAATATCAAGGATGCAGAAAGCTGGGAGAGAAAGGGAAACAGAATCAATTCTATATAATATTGCTTGTCTCAAAAAAAAAAAAAAAAAAAAACAAAAACCTGCATCAAAGCTTGCTTCATTCAAGTCGTTGCTTTTGTTCCAAACTGCTCCCCTCAAACATATCTAAGTGCAATGAGGACATTCCCAACTCTTACTGCCAAGTTAAAATGAAAATGTTCTCAGTCTAGAAATGATTGAGGTGGTTTTCTTTAATCAAATTAGAACAGCCAAATGTTCCTTTCAAAGGTAACTGTCTACTCTGCAGCTGTATGCAAACTACCACATCAAATGTGATGGGGGGGAAAACAGCAACAGAATGCTGTCCTTACAGTACCGAGCTAGCTACAGAGGAGGAGACACAAAGGCATCGGTACAGCTCAGAATTGCATTCGCAGGGAGCTTCCAGAAATGTGCCGACTACACAAACTCTGAACACAGTACCGAAACTTCCAGTATATAATTAGCTATTTTAGGGAGGAGAGAACTTGGGGGAAATTCCCCCTCTTTAAAGGCAGCTAAGCAGCAGTAGATACCTTGAGTCATTTACCCTGGGGACCAAACCCTAAATGAGAAACATTAAAAGGCTGGCTGAGGTTTCACTGAAGAAAAAAAAAAAATCTCATAGACCTTGCTTTCCCACTTCCTGTCTCCATCAAAAGCACACCAGAGAGTAAGCTGGAGTACGCAACCAGCTTCAGTTGAGTTTGTAATGGTTCATTTGCATGCAGAATGTATTCTTTTAAATCATCAGACATGGGAAATTTCCTACAAAGAATTAATTTGTAGTTAATTACGTCTCTAAGTTTTCTAGTTTGTTTCCAGTAGGAAAAATGAGTTGGCCAACATTCCAAATATGATGTCATATTATCTTTCATGTTACAGTTTATACCAGTTGCTGGCTTCGAGATGATGCATAAACAGTATGAAATCTACAATATGACAAGAAATTCAGGCATTGAAAGAATGAGACAATGCTCCTTCTACATTTATGGCCCCAGAAGATAATACTGTCTCTCAAATTAAACTAAAAGGCAAACACAGAGCTCTCAAGACCCTCTACTTCTCTAAGAGCAGCTGCTCTTAACCTTCTCTGCTCCTGGTAAAGTTTATGGACTCCTTCTCAGTTCATCTTTCTTCTGACATACCAAACTGAAGGACTGCTGCATTAGAACATCCTAAAGGGACCAGCAATTCTCATGCTGTAGCTGCTCTTCACTCACCAGAGAAGCAAACTGAACTGCAAAGTGACAAACTTATGGCAACCATCTGCCTCCAGTCTTTCTCAGACAGTGCTGAAGGGAAAGAGATGAACCTGGACTACAGAAGGGACACACACACATACATAGATATGCATACACACAGACACACACACACACAGACACTTGCGCACACACACACAGACATACACACACACAGACATGCACACACACACACACACACAGAAACGCGCAACACACATACATACACACACACAGACATGCACACACACACACACACAGAAACGCGCAACACACATACATACACACACACAGACATGCACACACACACACACACAGAAACGCGCAACACACATACATACACACACACAGACATGCACACACACACACACACAGAAACGCGCGCACACACACACACACACAGAAACGCGCAACACACATACATACACACATACAGACATGCACACACACACACACACACAGAAACGCGCGCACACACACACACACACAGAAACGCGCGCACACACACACAGACATACACACACACAGACATGCACACACACAGACACACATTTTAAAAAAATACAATGCAAATTTCTTTAGAATACAGAGCCAAAATAAAACAATTAGAAGACAAGAGGAAGGTAAGAGAGAGTTCCAAATTGTAAGATGGATCTTTAGGAGATCCAGTGTTTTTGACTCAAAGACTAAATATTTGACTAAACGGAGAAAACCTTAAAAATAGAATAGGGCAGAGAGGAAGCATTAGGTTTAAAAAATAAAACGGAGAAAATCCGCACTTAGAATGAGCCCATGGGATGCTCAGCCACTTCAGTGAAACAGAGCAAAATAGAGCACCACACCCAGACATGGTATTTCCAAAGAACACGGAGAAAAGTAAAGAGGCAATCATCAACTCTAGAAGAAAGAAATGGTACAAGCAAGTCATCCCTTGAGTAAGAAACACACCAGAACAGGGCACAATTTTAAACACTCAATGCAGAATAAGAAATATCTAAGGGAAGGCAAGACTACAAAGGTCTTGACGAATTACAAAGTTGGACGTGTGCAGAGAAAACAGAAAAACCAACTGTTGGTCCCCGCTATCTACTCCTAAGAAATGGAAGGGTTTTACTGGCATTCAGCTTCCAAGGATCCACTTTAGGGAACGGGGAAGAGAACAAAGCTATTATCAGCCATGTTGGTAAAGCTGATGCAGAGCAGAGGGAAGCCAGGGAGATTCTCTACTTATTACATCAAGATATAGATGAAGCCAGGATGAAAGATAAGAAACTTGATGCTTTGGGATATTGTTACAAATTATCATATGAAATAAAAATATCAGAACCTTTAAGAAGCCACAGTTGAAGGAAATTTAAATTCTCATCTTTAGATTAAGCAGCCCCCAAACAGTATCTGGAGTTTAATGCCAATACACAGAGCTAGCATATTGCCTGGATTTATGGAGGCAGCTAGCTACTAGCAGCACCAAAATCACCGTTAAAAGAAGATGTGTGTGGGGTGCTGGGCACACAGGTGGGGAGCAGGAGCCACATTATTTTGGTTTTGGTTGGTTGCCGTTTAACCATAAGCACTCGTGTGTAAGCACCAAGTACTGACGTCACGGCTACAGGAAGACTGCTGTACGTGGCCGTGGCCAGTTCCTTAGTCTTCCTTCCATTACAGAGAGATACAGTTTCCCTCCCCCTTATATCTGTGGGCTTTTAACTCACTTGTAACCAACAAAATTGGCAAAACTGTTTTCGGGGCCCCTGGCTTTTAGAATCCTGAGATGCCATGTAAGTTCAACTACTCTGAAGGTTTTGGTTCTTTAAGGAAGCCTAGGCCAGGTGTACATGCTCCCATCAACAACCCCAAATCAAGTACCCAGGCTTACTCTACCTATCTACCTATCCACCTATCTCTCTACCTAACCAACCATCCATCCATCCATCCATCCATCCATCCATCCATCCATCCATCCACCTACCCACCCAAACCGCCACACTTGAGAAGACACCATTCTTTGCATGAATCGAATTGCTAGCTGTTGAATCACTTCCAGCTTCCAGCTGGGACACCTGTGAGCAGAGGCGCGCCACTCTCAACTGTGCGGAACTCCCCACTCAGCTATGTCTGTGAAATGGAAGAAACGATTGTTTTAAGCCTCTAAATTTTGAGGAAGCTCATGGCATAATGTTGTTAATCCAAACAACATCACTTTGATAGTACAATGCAATTAACTTTTAATCAAAGACAACTCCCCTCCTTTGTAAATTCAGTATTGAACTTGAGTGACATACTTGATGAAGAACTGGGGATAGCAGTTTTCTACTCTATTCTTCATTTCTTCCCTCCTTCTTTACTAAAATAGTATTTCTTTGTTGTTGGTGGTGGTCGTTTTTTGAAACAGGGTTTCTCTGTTGTAACTCTGACTGTTCTGGCATTCAGTCCGTAGACCAGGCTGGCCTCCTACTCACAGAGATCTGCCTGCCTCTGCCTTCTGAGTGCTGGAATTAAAGGTGTGTGACACCACTGCTCGGCTAAAACGGTATTTCTATAGATGATTATGACCAACTGACATCAAGGACCACTAGCTGATCAGAGAAGGAAGTGAGTGTAATCCTAGCACAAAGCAGAGGATTCCTAAGACTGAGCACTTGAGCCTCAGTGTATAAGCGAACAGATACAGGCATTTAAGCAAGGGCCTTAGAGCTTACACTAACCAAAGGAAACCTATACCAACCATTTTATAAAAACTCATAGTCCAGATATATGAAGCCAGGTCATGTTTCTACCAAAATATCTAAATCCCTGCCAAAGAGTAATGAGCAGTTATAGCAGTGGTTCTTAAAATGTGGGCCGCAACCCCTTTGGAGGTCATTCGACCCTTTCACACGGGTCACCCTAAGACTATCTGCATATGACCCTTTTACATGGGTCGCCTAAGACTATCTGCATATCAGATATTTACATGACGATTCACAACAGTAGCAAAATTATAGCTGTGAAGTGGCAATGAAAATAATTTTATGGCTGGGTTCACCATAACATGAGGAACCACATCAAAGGGGTGCAGCGTTAGGAAGACTGAGAACCGCTGGCTTACGATTAGTATCGTTATCATTTACTATAACTGATACAAAGTTATGGGAAGTATCTCGTGGCTTCATCCACTTGCCAATCATTCCATTATTTAACCACTCCTGTTTCCTAACTTGTAGTCCATTTTACTGCCACGGGACTCAGCCACATACTCCCATAATTATTAAACTGGCTCATACTAAAGACATTTAAACTACTAGACAGAAATACCTCCTGAAATTTGGTGTTAATCTATTGTCAATGATCCTACTACAAAAGAATAGGATTTCATCACACTTTATCCTCTCATTCACTCAACAGCCACTTAACAAAATACGTGCAGGGCACGGTCCTACATACAGGAAATACTACAGTAACAGAACGGATGAAGATTCTAACGCTCTTGGAAATCTTATGCTGATGGCAAGCTGACAGTACACATCAGTTCTTACAAGCAATACATGTGTTAACAATTTAACCATTTAACAGCGGTTAAAATAAGGTCCCCAAGAAATGCAATCAGATGTGACTTACTTCTATAGAATTCTAGGAAGGACACTCTGGTTTTATTCGCTAAATAAGTACTGAATCGAGGGCTTCATCAACATGGCAGAGATTCCTACTCCTTTTGGATCCCATGTCACATCCGGGAACTTGAGACCTACTTGCTAGCCCAGATTCTTTCCTTCTTCCTCAACTTAACACCTACTCGTGTTTCCCATCCTCCCTCCTTTCGGACACATGGTTTCATCCTGGGCACATCTCCACTTGTCCAATGGTGGATTCAGCTCTTTATTTTACCTCTTTATTTTACCAACTGAAATAATTCTCTTCCACAGGGTCTCCTGCAGCTCGGGATGGCCTCCATAGCAGAGGCTGGCTTGGACTCCCAATACTCTTGCTTCTACCTGTGAGGATTACAGGCACAAGCCACTATGCCCTGCTGGGTTTCTAGGCCTGGGATTTGTACCACTGGATTCAACTGCATATAGATCTTGCTGAAATCACTTCCATCATTCCAAGCCAGCCAGAAATAGACAGTAAAACTCAAAAAACAAACAAACAAAAAAGAGTTTGCCCCTGCAAAACCAGTTGGTATTACTCCAATCCCCGTTGGCATCAGTGGTACTATAAAAATCCAGAAGTTCATTAAACTAGATCCCAAAAGCTGAAACAATTTAGAATGACTAGCATGATCTTATAATTTATGGGAACTGGCGTGTCAAAAAAAAAAGTGTTATTTCAAAGATAATGCAAGTCACAAATTCTTCATTCACAGTTAGCTCCGTGAGCCCTTTTTACCCAACCTTTCAAATATGTATGTCTTGGTTCCTAACGTACAATAAGAAAATTCTCTTTTTTTTTTTTTTTTACCATTCTTAAGCTTTTTTCAAAAAATGATTTTATAAAGTTGGGATGAATACTAAATCATCTAAAACTTCCAACGTGAGACTACCGAGTCTTGTAGTTTCCACTAAATTTTTTAAAAAAATATATTGTTTGGGCCCAGGGAGATAGCTCAGCAGCTGAGAGCATTCGTTCTTCTTGCAGAAGACTCAGGTACAGACTCACATCCATCTATATTTCTAGTTCCAGGGTACCCAACACCCGCTTCTGGCTTCCACAGGTACCAGGCATGCACATGGTGTGCATACATACACGCAGGGGAAAACACCTACATATATAAAATAACTATGTCTAAAAATAATTGTAATAATCAGCAGATTGCTGAAAGTCAGTACTTCAAAGTTTAAAAGCCTATCTTTGAAGTATTTTTTTTTCTTGTCCTATTGCTAAATAAGTGGCAACACCCCTAATGTAATATTTGTATGCCTTTTAAAACCAAAAGCATGTCAATGAAAGTAAATGTTTTATACTCACCATTAGGAATATCCACCACAAAAGTTACGAGCTTACTTAGTAAAAAAAGGAGGTGAGAAAAAAGGAGAGAGGGCTTACTAGAGATGAGCGTCTCTGAGAAGAGCCTGGCTTCCTTGCGTTTAATGACTGCAGCACAGCGCAGAACAGCGGGAGCCTCGTGAAGCAGCTCCGGGACTGGAGCAGACTCAGAAAATAACCAGAGAAGCTCAAGTGTGTGACACAAAATGAGCAATTCTGTCTGCGATTCTGTGAGCTCAAAGAGGTGAGAGAGGGTGGGAGATGGCTCCGGATGCCAGCCTTGCTGATCTGTGTTCAGTTCCTGGAAGCCAGGTGGTAGAAGGAGAGAATGAACTCTTCCAAGGAATCCCCTGACCTCTACATGTACATGTGTGTCTGCCACATGCATATGGAAATGTATGAATAATAAGTGTAAGAAAAGAATGCAAACGTGAGCTGGCAAGCAAAGAATCTAGGTAAGCAGGGTTGTTTCAAAATACGAAACACAAAAGGTCCCATTTGTGAGATCTCAGGAGGATCTACAGGAAAAAAAAAATCTGCTAACACACTGGATTACCCATGTGAAACACCGGGTAAATTCTCATCAATTTCCCACGGAGATTAAAGTTGTATTTTACTATAACAGTGAATCATATGCTGTCACACAGGGTGGGAGAACTATGAAAACACACACTTTCAGGTCATCTATGTACTGGCTGTTTCCTCCATGAAATTATATATCTGCTTGAGGGCAGGAGTTAGTTTTGTTAATAAATTCCCATTCTTATACAATCTGACTTTTTAATAGTTTCATTTGATCATCACATCAACCCACTAACGTCCCGAGTTTAGGAACTTCCTTCTTTACTGTAGAGAAACGGCACCCAAGAGACATTAATAATTTACTCAAGATCACACAGCTATGAAGCGGCAAGAAAAAAAAAAAAAATCAAAGTCTTCCGACTCCTGGTCTGCAAGTGGTACACAGCTTACTGTCAGAGAAAGTCCGGGCTCACCCAAGCAAAGAGACGCCACTGATCACCACGAGCTGGTCTTGCGTTTTCCAATGCGATTGTCAGACTTCAGATCTTTGTTTATGGGGTGGAGTGGAGACATTTCAGCACATGACGACGGTGTGGATCACATTTCAACAAAGATGCTCAATAAATACTTGTTCAGTGCTAGGAACTCTACCTCCTTCTCAAACTTCATTGATTTCTGAGAAAACAACAACCCGACCTCTTTATCTGACAACTCTTTCCCGTGGGGCGAACAATCCAAAGGGTCCCTTCTTTCCTTATGACATCGTTATGACCCCCTTTCTTATGACATCGTTCACTTGCTGCTGTGTGTTCATTTTCTTGCCGTTTGGGTTCACGTGATCACGAGACACTTGTCCTACAAGTAGGATTAGTGGAGGAGGATTGATGTACATTATATAACAATTAATATACGGGAATAAATATGTTCTAACTGCCACACCAGCGGCCCAAAGTTGTCAAGGCAGGAATGTATCCAAGAAGAGGTACTGTTAAACAGCACACCAACAAGGCAACGGGAAACACTGGTCCTTAAATACAGGAAGCATTTCGGGTGGTGCAGGGAGGGGCTCCAAGCTCACATTCTGAGGTTAAGTCCAAGTAAGGTCACAGAAATGGGTGCAAAAAAAGGGTTTCTGCAGGAATGGGAAAGGTCTGTTTGTCCACAAACAGCAACTTCACAGAGTACGTGAAAATATTGCTAAAGCCAGTATCAGCGATGATGAGAAATAAGGGTAGTCAACAACATTCAAAATGTGATGATGTATTTGAAGGTTCTTACTCAATAGACTTCCTACATGCCTACGTTAGAGTTAGCACCCCCAAATCTTCCAATATCGATGTTAATTTGCAAAAACATTTGCAAGACACAAGGATTGTGCTTTTCGTATCTGAAACTGATGACTGGCAAGTATGTCTCCTAAATAAATAAAATAGAGTAAGTGAGGTTAGGCGCCCCAAACATTGGCTAGTCTTCCAGAGGACCCAGGTTTGATTCCCTAGTATCCACATGAAAGCTATAACAACCATCTGGAACCCTAGTTCGAGGGGATCTGACACCCTCTTCTGCCCTCTGTATGTACCAGACACATACATGGCATAGACACACACATGCAGAGAAAACACTCATGCACAAAAAAAAATAATTTCTTAAAATTCCTTAAAATAATTACTAGAGAAGCACTATTTTTTTTAGCAATAGAAAAATACTGTCCACTGGTTTATTTGTTCAAATGTGCAATGGACTACTTATAAATAAACAGATGTCCAATGATGTGTAATAAAAACAGTAACTCTATCAACTGAAATCTAAATGAAAAAAAAAATTAAGGCACATTTGATCTATGAATTGAAAACAAGCCCTAAATCTCTATAATGACAGATTCATTTCAATTTTGTCCCAAAGACACACCAGCACCAAAATTATCCTGGAACACTAATATGACAGGAATGTAAAAATTGAGGGGGAGAAAAAGTGTTTTCAAAAGGAAATCTTTGAAGACTGGTTTACTGCAAATGAAACATTCTAACCACACGCCTGGCACACATAAATATTGTAAATACTCAAAAATAGCAGAGATCTAAACAATGGGTATTAAATAAATTGGAAACACTGTATTTTAAAACAAGGACCTATCCCCACAGACTCACTGATCAGAGTCTTAAATAAGAAGAGTATCTCAAGAGTTATCCGAATGTGCATGTTTCCCTTTTACAGACTTCATTTCTCCATGAATTCCACAACGATATACTTACATACAAAGGAATACAACCACATGGTTACACCTCAGCATTACTAGTTTCGTCTACAGGAAAAGAATTAGCAGAACGTCACTGTAAAAACATCTGTTTACTATAAACAGCTTTGATGACTGCAACTTTTCAAGAACTCAGAAAAGGAAGGAATACACATGCTTTACCAGCAGTTCTCAACCTGTGGGTCACAACCCTTCTAGGGTATGAAAGACCCTTTCACAGTGGTCACCTAAGACCATCTGCATATAAAATATTTTTACATTACGACTCATAACAGTAGCAAAAACCCAGTTATGAAGTAGCAACAAAAATAGTTTTCTGGTCGCTACAACATGAGGAACTGTATTAAAGGGTCACAGCGTTAGGAAGGTTGAGTACCACTGCTTTACACATGGAAGTTTAAATAGAGACCTGAAGTCTTGCTTTTCCTGTTTTCACTGAAATAAGCCCTCTAATACAAGATTCTTCACCCACAAAATAATGTTTTTATTAGTAAGGATCCCAGTGAACCAACACCTCTGAAAACCTGGCGTTAGCCTCATAGTCAAAAATAAATAAACCATGTTCTTAAAATCATATTTCTGCTCTCCTTTTATACTATATACAAGACACATCTCATTGAGCTGCATAACGCACTTTCCTTTGACTACGTAGTCTAATAACAATGTGCTTAAAACATTTATGTCTTACAACTTTATCCGCCGACAATCACCTTAGTTTCCAGAGCTGATACTTGGATTCAAGTCACTTTGGTTGCTATTGTAACAAACTTAGTTTGGGGTAGCACAGGCATCACTTACCTGGGTCTCACGGAAAGCACGGAATATGACTACGAACCAGTTTCTGTGGATCATCTCATTCCTTCAAGGAGAGCAGAACCCTTTGAGAGTAGTGGGATTACCCAGGCGCCTTTCCTACAACTGGTCTTTAGAAAAGATATCTTTGCTCAACACTTGTTGGGTAAGTGAAGCTCAAGTGTTCACATGTATTAATGACTCGTTAAGGCCCTTCTATATAGATCAACAACCTACATGTCCCTAGGGAAAAGTTAATCCAAATTCTGATTATCATCTACCCAAATCAGCAAAACTCCTGTAACTAAATTGTCACAAACATAAGGCGTTTTATAAAATCAGGTTAAGTGAGGAAAAGCAGCAACTGAAATAAATACAGAGATGGTCTCATGCAGCTTGTGGGGGGACTCAAACTCGCCAAGTAGTTGGGGATGACCTTGAGGCCCTGCCTCCACTTCCTCCAGAGTTCTGGTATTATAAGCACACACCACCACGACTAGCTTAGATAAGGAAAGAGACAAACACATATTTTTTTTAAAAAGAAGAAAGCCTGGCATAGTAGCGCACATCTTTGATCCAGCGCTCAGGATGCAGAGGCAGGTGGATCTCTGAGTTCTGAGGCCAGCCTGGTCTACAGAGCGAGTTCCAGGACAGCCAGGTCTACACTGAGAAACCTTGTCTTGAAAAAACAAAACAAAACAACAAGTTCCACAAGTGAATCGATTCCCTCTTTTTCATTGCCCTACTCTCTTTCTTTCTTTTTTTTGAGAAGCTGTCTGGCACACAGTAGGCCCTCAATATATACTTGGTGCATAAACAGACCACTGATAAAAAAAAGTTTTATTTCATCTCTGTGCCTTGGTTCAGGGTGGCAAACAGAATGCAGCCGTGGAATGCAAAAAACTCCAATCTTACAGTCTGATTCTGGCGAAGGTTCCAGAACTCAGGATTATGAACTATAAAATAAGAGCAAATCTCAGTGCAGGACACCACACTGCTGTCATAGAGCCTGGGCCTGGGACATAGCAAGTGCAGGTAAGCAAGAAGGTGACATCTGTGCTGCTGCGCAAACTCGGAGTGCTTTGACATCAACAATAACAAGTCTGCCTTTCCGGTAAACTCATCAAAATTAAATCTTAAAACGTAAAAAAAAAACCAAACTAATATGTTTATTGTGCTCCTTCAAGCTTAGAGGCTTAAATATGTGTGGGTAGGGACTATAATTATGACCAATTACTTATGGCTTGAAGGCACTTAAAAAAGCATCTGCCCTTTGAAGCAGGCTTTAAAAGACCAGGCTTCTGAGTGTAGAATTTACCCCAGGAACGACAACAAATTACAGGTTCCAGGGCTCAGCTCTGACACTCTCCCATGGAAGGAAAAGAATTGTTGTCGCTTGTCCTCAATTTCCTAACACTGCCTTTAAAAATACTAAGCAAACCTTTAAAATATGAATTCTTCATTTAGCCAAGCAAGTCACAGGGAGCAGTGGGTGGGGGGGTGTGTATGAAGCCTAAGTGCAGCGGAAAACAAAAACAGGAAGGAAACCAAAAGGGATTGGAGACCCGGGCTTGTGAGGATGACATCATTAGTTATGACACTGGGGGTCATTCTGCTAATCTCATGGCGTATAGCCAGTCAATTGCCTTTGTTGACAATTTCAGGGTGTGTGTACCCAAGCAGCTTCTTGGTCCCTGTTCTAGGCGAAGGATATGGATTTCTGACATATTCAGGTACTTGAACGGCCTTTAAATTTGCAGAGGGCTTTCACCTACACTCTTGCTGGATCCTTACAACTCTTCAGTAGGTAGGTGTCAGAAAAGTAAAACCAATTTTAGAAAGCATCTTTTCCTGTACTTATAAGCAGATCCTCCTGAAATTCACTGTTCGGAATCCCATTATGGGGCCAACTAAAACTGTCTAAAGACACATCGATCTCAAGAGGATGATCCAGGAGGACAGGATGAGCTAGCTAGCCGAAATTCATCAGCACCACAACGCCTGTTTAATGGCTTTTCTTTGGAAGAACACTATTTTATTCGCATATATGATAATCACCCTTAACCAGAAACTCCACAGGTGAATATATAGAGAGAGTAATCTATTGCCTTTATGTGAAACCTGATTTTCCAGAAGACTCATTCTCCCAAGTCTCAGTATCTTTAAATACCGACCCCTGTCACCTAGCTGAACTGCAGGCGTAACGGGAGTCCTATCTTTACAATGTCTTTCTCCTTCTTTATGTGTTATGATTCACTGCTGCATTCCAGCCTGAGTCTATTTTGGGAACAAAGTAGTACAAAAGAAACAAGAAAAACCCACCCAGCGTAGAAGAAGAGTTAAAAACCTCCCAGAAGAGTCTGTAGACTCCCAGAGTCTACAAGAGGGCCTGCTATTCCAAACGTCAGTCTCGGGTCTCTCCATTTTGATGACTAATGTTAAATTGTTTGACTTTCTACAAAAATATTTAGCTGTGCTTATTTACATAATTTCATCCCCAGGGCACACAGTAGGCACATATTTGTTGTACCGAATCCCTGCAGGAATGAGAAGGCGGGATGAAGTCTCCAAGATCATCACTCTCATATACACTGAGGGTTGAGAACAGTAAAATCATCACCTAATTTGCAGAAGGTTCTGTACATTCCCTTTTAACTTCGGGCTATGCATCTTTTGTGAAAAAGGAGAAGGCACAATGGGGGAATCCCAGGACCTCTGAGAAAACATCATTACCCTCAATCACACATACGCAAGCACACACACTTTGTTTTAACACTAGTTACTTCACAAGAGAGCTGATTAAGTATGCCTCCCCACCCACTTACACAGCTCTTGCAGAGGCTTTAGAATTCTAGAGTACCACATCTTAAACTCACATTTAGTCCTTGGGAGAGGCAGTCTAAGTTAAACCATAGGAGTCCACACATACAAACGGTTTGAGAAGGCTTCTCCCCCTCCTTTCTTCCCTCCCCTGTCTTTTTTCAGGGGTCTTTAGTAGTTCAGGCTGGCTTTGAACTCTGGATCCTCCTGGCTCAGTGTTCCCAGAACCCAGTCTTGGAAGATATTTTTCAAAGAATGTTTTTTACACTAGGCTTCAGCCCTGAAACTTCTTAGTCCATCAGAAGTCATTATTCCACAACTTTAATAATAATTTTTAAAAAGCCATCACTGTGGGTGTGATTGGCAAACACATTCTTACACATTTCTTCATTTTCTCAATTAACATTACGCTCCACCCTCGAAGTTTCCTTCTAATTACCACAAGCTGGGTACCTCTCTCTCATTCTCAGACTCTCAAAAATTCCCCCACAGACGGGAAAAGTCAGTCAGGGCAGGAGGGACGTTTCTGAGGTTGTCTGGTTTTGTCCCCGAAAGACACCCAACTCCCCGGGACCCCTTGGGGCAAGCAGAGCGAAAGCACTTCAGAGCTGCTTGGCTGCACGGAAGCCACCGCGGGTCTCCTTTTCCGCCCCATCTGGCAAGGTCACCGGTTTTACAGGCAAAACCCAACTCTGACTCTAGTCGGGCCATGGGCCGCCCCCTCGCCGGCTCCGGGACCCGACCGGGGCTCCCTGCTCACCTGACCACGTTGGGGTGCTCGAAGGTCTCCAGGTGCCTCAGCACCGCCACCTCGCGGATGGTGGAGAGCGGCATGCCCTCCTCGCCGGTCTGCACCCGCACGCGCTTCAGAGCCACGAAGCGGCCGCCGTTCTTCAGGTCGCGGGCCTTGAACACCTTCCCGTAGGCGCCCTCGCCGATCTCCGCCACGCACTCATACTGCTGGTCCGCGCGGCTCAGGCCGTCCTTCTCCATGCTGGCTGGACCCTGCCCGCGCGGCACGGAGGGACCGGGGTGCAGCGCTCGCCGCCTGGGCTCCTCGGGGTGGGGACGCTCGGAGCGGGACTCGCGCGGCCGCCGGGCTGGACGGAGCGACCTCGTCGCCCGCGGGCGCAAGCCGGGCGCAGCCGCCGCGAAACTCCGCCTAGCAGTGGCCGCGCCGCTGCCGCCGCCGGAGAGCGCCGATCCCTCCTCTTCCCCCTCCGCGGCGATTACATAGTCTGCCCACAATCTCTGCACCTAGGAGGAGGAGGAGGAGGAGGAGGAGGAGGAGACGGGAGGACAAGGAGAAAGTGCGATCAGACAGCCCGGGAGGCTTCCACCGGCTCCCCGACTCCTCCCCACCTCCTCGCCCCGGCCCTCTACCCAGCCGGCTGCCCAATCCTGCCGGCTTTTTTTTTTTTTTTTTTTTTTTTTTTTTTCTCTCCCTCGGAGAAAAGCCAAGTTACTTCTCTTTCCCAGCAGGGCTCGTGCAGGCACCGCGAGGAGAGGTTGCAGGGGCCCCTCGGGGATGAGCGCCGCGCGGGACGCAGCGGGACGGGAGGGGGCGTGCCGAGCAGCCCAGAGTGTGCCGGGAGCGCGGGGGAGGGGAGGCGCCGGGCGCGTCAATGTCACGGCTCGGTATTCATACCTATAGCCCGGTCCTCGGGGGCCCTCCTCCCCGACCCCGGGGGGCCTGGACGTGCGGGGCACCGGGGCGTCCTGGGGGTGTTGGGAAGCGGGCGTGAGGACGCCCGGGGTTCGCCCGTGTGTGGGCCGCAGGGTGAGGCTGGGGCTCCCAGGACCCTGTAACCCGATGCTGGGAGTGCGCGAGCAGGGGTGGTCAGACATCTGCTCGGAAATTGCTTCCTTTCTTTCTACTTTCAGTTTTTCTACCGAGAGACATTGAAAAAGGGACTCGCACACACAAACGGTCTCCGGGGGTACGGCAACTTAGTGGGAGACGGAATTATGCCTCCGACTCGGAGGACCTCCCTGGTGGAAACCCGGGGAGGGCAGACCATCTGGTAGGGGAGGGCTGGGGCTACCAGGGGTGGGAGAGCGAGGGGCCCTGGAAGGGGAAAGTGTCGTCGTCCCCTTCCCCCCCCCTCGAGATCCCAAGGGTGCGGGGGAGGACCGACACACGGGTGGCTCGTCGTCCCCTCCATGAGTAACCCCGGGACTTGGATGTCTAATTGGAACTGGTCCCCAAGTTCTCAGCTGATCTCAACCCGTGCAAAAGCAACCGCCCTTACGACGGTGGGGGTGGGGGAATAAATGTGGGGCTTCCCCGTGTGAGACGGGGCTGCCCTCGGGTCGCGACCACGAAACCTCCGCCCGGTGCCTCGAGCACCCGGAGGTCGGTAGCCGAGACGGCCTCTCGGCTCCGCGGCGGCTGGAGGCTGGAGGCCGGGTCCCACGCGCGGTCGGGTGCCCCTCCCTGCCCCACGGCGGCCTCAGCCTGGGCTGGACCTTGGCCCACGACAGCAGCGTGTCCGGAACCCTGGGCGCGCGTTTACCTGCCCCGCACCCCTCCTCCCCCTCTCGCCCTTCTGCCTGGAATTAAAATCGCATGGCGCGACCCCCACCGGGGTCCGGCGGAGCCCCGCACGGCCAAGGCAGAGCCTCTCGGGGCTCCCCGGAGAGCGTTCCTGAAAAGCTGCGGAAAGGACCCCCAGACCTCGCCCGGGGGTCCGCGCCAGGTCGAGGGCCACACAGGTAGCGGGAGCCGCGGCCTCGGCGCCCGCCCTCCCCGCCACCCCTCCCCGGGCGCGTCCAGCTCAGGCTCCGGGAGGCGGCAACCGTCCCCCCCTCCCTCTCGCGGGCCTGCACCCCCCCTCCCCGGGACCGGAGCGGCGGTGCCTAGCCCCCTCCCCTCCTCCACTTTTCTGTTGTTGTTGTTGCTTTCCCACGCTGGCTGAATGTGACTTGACCCCATTTCAAAAAAGTTTGACATAGTGCTTCAACATTTCCGCATTCCTCCGCGACTACAAAGGCTGCAGCCGCCTCCTTCTGCTTTCTGTCTCCGCACTCAATGAAATCCTTCATGAGCCTCTTCCCGAGCCTCGCCAGACGCCGCAAGGGTCGCCACCGGCTCGGCGAGGGGAGGTCGCCCGCGGGACCGCGACCCGCGCGTGGTGCGCATACGCAGATGCGCCCGAGCGCGCAGATACGCCCACGTGCGCGGGGACGAGGGCGCCACCGAGCCCCGGGCTTGCTCCGGGTCGGGGTGTGCGTTTGAACCGCAAAGCTTTTTAAGTAGGAAAAAAAGTAAACCCGGGGAGTGAGCAAGAGTGAGTGCGTGCGTGCTCGCGGGGCTGCCACCCGGGTGGGCGCGCACCCACTCGGTGCGGGGCACGGCCGCGGGGTCGCCAGCAGGAAGCCCACGCGAGCGTTTTATTCCCTTGGTGGGGAAGATAGAGCCCGGCCCCACGCCTCGGGAGGCTGTGGGGGGAACTTGCACGGGGAGAAATAAACGTGGGGCGCGGAAACACATTCTCAGCCACGCAATCCCACCCAGACGGTGCATTTTCAACCTTTCAACGTGACTGTCCCACAGAGTCCGTCTGGAGAAGCCCGATGAGAAGGGAACGCACGGGTTTTTGCACGCATGAAATCCGTCCAAGCTGGCCCAGGACCCGGGTGTCCTCGCTGTAGGAGGTCCCCACGCGGCTGGCCCCCCATAACCTACCCGTCTCGGCCCCTAAGGGGTTAACGCGAGCGGATCGAGGGGGCCACGCAGCCCCTACCCCCTTGCCCTCACCCACCCACGGTCCTCCTCGGGGACCCCCGCCCCTCAGCCCACCCACGCGAGCCCGTGGCTCCTCACCTGCGGGCCAGGGGCGCAGGGCACCCGTGAAGCTGCAGTGTCGGCCGGTCGCCCCCGCACGTGCTCGCCGCGCGGAGCAGGTAACCGACTGCGGCCCGGGCGAGCGGCGAGCTGCGCTCCGTGGGCAGGGGGTGGGCACAGCGGCGGAGGGCGGAGGGACGGCGGAGGGCGCCGCCCGCGGGAGGGCCGGGGAGGCTCAGGGGCCGCGGGGCTCCGGACGCCGCTGGGGGCCCGGGAGGAGGAGGCTGCGCGGCGGCCGGGCGGCGACCTGCGAGCCCCGGGGCCCGAGACCCACCCGGCGGCGAGTGTGCAAATTAAAGTCTTCCGGAGCAGGGAGAGAGGCCCAGCCCCGGTTGTGCTCCCGGGCGATCAGCTCGGAACGGGGGGCCCGGAGGGCGGGGGAGTTAAATGAAAGTTTCCGGTTCTTACTGCAGTCACTCGGGTTGGGGGGGTTGGGGGGTCTCGCGACTGAAATACGCCGTGGGAAAGGGACTGGGTGGGATGCGTTGTCGGGAGTCGGCAGGGTTTCTGCCCCCGGGGTCTTTCACAGTTGGGGTTTTGACAGGGCGAGGTGGGAGTATCAGTCGGATGAGGACGGATGCGAAGAACACAAAACTGCAGTAATTATGAGGGGACCCCGGGGTGGCAGATGGCAACACTTTCCTACATGCGAAAATCCGACCATTAAAGGGTGGGGGGGGGGGGCAGGGGAAGAAGCTTGGCAGGATGCCGTGCAGAAAAAGAAAATACTAATCTGTCCAAGCACTTTTCACTTTCAGCATGAATTTGTTTTGTTTTCTCTCACTTCCTTTCGGCCTCACAAAGCCCTATCTTTTTCCTTTTTGGATAGAGGCTATGGTTTGGAAATCGCCAGACACTGTTGTGGTTAACGATCTACTCTCAGGGGCTGGCGGGGTCACAATTATTAAGTGGTTGGGAACTTGTGGAGGGTTCACTAAGGTATTTCTGGGGTGCTAAATGGATTCCATTTCCGTATAAATAACAACTGCAAAATAATAGGCACGCGTACACATGAAACAAGAGTGCTTAGTTTAAGTGCTTTATTGGGATTTTGAAATTTGAAACTTTGTAAGAATGTCTCCTCAACCCGAGAAAAATTGGATGCAATTACTTCAGGTGAAAATGAAATTTTGGAGGTGGGGAGAAAAGATCTTCAAGACTTTATACAGAGAGTAAAAGGAAAAATAGCTGTCTTTGGAAATAATTCGAATTTTTCCAAAATCTGTATCTGTAGAAGACTTGAAACTTTTAAACATCTTAAGGAGGGGGGGGAGCTGGGGTGGGAGGGAGGGAGGGGAGAGAATATAAGAGGGATACTTTCTGTACTTTGTAGAAAATAAAAAAAAACAGAATTCTGTTTAGATTGAAAATATTTGCATGAATGTTTGCGTTTTTATTAGACCACGTTACTAATTTCTCAGATGTTTTTGTCTTTATAAAATTTAATCTGTTCCAATGTGAAACAAGGTTAAAACCACAGAAGTTGCTGTAGAAAACTGCAATCCGTTTGCATTGTAGTAATTTCTCATAACTAATAAAAAGTAATGATGTGCCTTTAAACTTATAAGACATGTTTTGTTTTTTAGTACATTTTCTAAAATAAAACCTAGTTTCTGATTTTTTTTATAATTTCAACTCTACCATATACTCAAAGTAAATTATTAGATCTTATGTTTAGAAAAGTATTGAATCACCCCCAATCACAATAGACTCTGAGCTGGAGATACAAATGGGAGCCCTCCATCTTGATGACTGCTCACACTCAGCAGTGTTTTTTAAGGCAAGATTTATTTGCTGGTAATTAATATGCTTGTCTGATCTTAAAAAAATAGTCAATAAATATCTTCAGGAACAAGCACATGATGCCATGAATTTATTTAAGTAAATAATTTGTTTAAAAAATAGTAAGTGGCAAATATCTTTTAACAGAAGAGTGGTTTTTTTTCTATCCTGTGTAGTATTTTTGATTATGGAATTTGAAAACAACTGTTACTAGATTTGTCATGTTACTAGAAATGTCATGACTTAGATTACAAGATCACTTGAGCAATGTAAAAAACAAAACCAGAAACCAATAAAACTATAACAATACCAAATTTTAACTTGCTTGATGTCTTCTCTTTTTCTTCTCTGCTATAACTTATGTTTTGTGTTAATTTAACATTATGCACTTTTCCTGGCTATGGTTCACATTAAGTACCAGCTGGTTAAAACTTCAGACCCAAAGAAGAGTTACAATGGCTTGTATTAAAATCATAAAATATAAGGTTGTTTTTGTTTTTGGATAACTTCCTCTGTGGGTAGCAGGCTATCATAACAGAATTTGTGCAAAGTTTACGAACTGCGAACCAAAGTCCAACTCCTTTGTTGAGGAGTGTCCTATAAATGAAAACACAGCTTTGAGGAATAATGACTAGTTTTCTATTGCCTGTTATATTCCACAGTTGCAAATCAGAATCATTTCTGTAGGTTTTTAAAAGTTAGAACTTATGGATTTTTCTCTAAACTGAGCAGTTAGTGTTACATAAGGGATATATGCCACATGGGAACAATTTTATGCCAAGCTGTAAATTTTTGTTTTCTATTAAATAAAAACTAAGCTTAAAGTTCTAACGTATAATTTTAATTGTGTTAAAGAAATTAGTAATATATTTGAGATAGCAGCCACAGAAAGCCATCTCTGCTTTGTAAGAGGCTTCAGATCTGTAAATTACCTTTTCAGAAACTTGGAAGTATGGTCTTGCGGTGATTCATTTCACAATTATTTTAATTGAAGATCCACGTAAATGTATTTTTGTCTATAAAATTCACCTATCTTTATTATTTTGATAAAAGCATTTCTGGTTTAATAACTTTGAGATGGCTTACCTTACTTTTTACCTCAATTTGTATAAATGTTTAAAGGTTACTTTTGTTCAATAGTTGCCATGAAAAACTTAATTTTTATTAGAAACAATATAATAGAATACAGTTCATTTTAACGCATGCCTCTCCCTGCCTCAGACATGGCCAAGGTATTTTCTTAAGTTTCCCTCTCAAATATAGAATTAAAAGTCTGCTAAACATTTTAGGAAAAATCATTTTTTTTTATCAACTTTTTCAACCGAGAAATTGTGAACTCTAACTTTTAAAATTCAGGCTTCTAAATAAATACATTCCAGTTGACGTGGAAATTACCTGGCTTTTTCTCTTTTTACTGTAGCATTTCGTCTATAGTGCCTTGCATTTGAATAGTGTAACTTGAAAAGATTTTGATGTTTGCCCAGAAAGGTGGGGAAAAAAAATTAAATCAAGTAGTAGCTTATAACTTTTAAAGAAGAAAACACTCAGGCATTTTACCTCTGGGAACATTCTGTTTCCATGGTTCTGCTACTCTGCAGTTGTCTTCCTGTAACACGTCAGCTTTGTATTCAATTCGTATAATTGTCTCTTCTAATTTTTCCCTCTCTCTTTTTTTTGATAGACACCCGTATCTTCCTTTTCCTGTGTGTGTACTTGTGTGTGCATACCTGTAATGTTCTTGGCATGTTGTTATGACGTGCTCAAGACGTATTCCTGAGGTCCTTTCCTCACCCATGTTAGCGTTCTGATGATCTGAGAAATGATCATGGAACCGTACGTAGGAGAGATGATGATCACACTGAAAAGACATACACGCCCCTTTTCAGTGACTTAAAGTTTTCACTATCATATTTTCGCTACGATATTCACAATTTGACCACAAGTGTGGCCTAATGGTTGCGTTTCTTTAGCTGCTTTTGGTTGAGCTCAAAGGTGTGTGGCCCTTGGGATAGCTTCTTCAGATGCAGCAGGGAAGGTCCAAACCTAGCAGGGACAGAGTGTGATGAACTGGGATCTGGGAAGCAGGGAGAGAAACAAAGAAGCCACCCAGGAAGAAACTTCTGTGAATGGTTTGGCAGCAGGGGCAAAGGAAGGAGGCACATGCTGCGGGTCGTGGGGCCAAGAGATGCAGCCATGGTGCCCTAGGTATGGTGTATCCAGGCAACCTGATTCTTTCAGAGTGAATGGAATTCTGTGCCTCTTCTGTTCTACCATTAAATCCACCTTATTAAATAAGACTGCATAGGGTGTGTATCCATCTTCGTGTGAATTATTCCGTGTTGTCTTATTCTGGGTTTTTTCCCTGAAAATAATAAAGGATAGAATTTGTTGCAAAAGACTGCCTGAATGTCAGGCAGACAGTACACAATAGCAGCCTGTGGTGACAGCATTTTAACACAGATAAAAAGAGGGGGGTCTGGTTTTTAAAGGGTCAGCCTTAATTATTTGTTTAAATTTAAGTGTGGCAAATGAATCAACCATCACTAATAAAATGTGACAAATGACAGTGCACACCTAGAACCTGGGTGTGCAGGGTTAGTGAGCTCAGGTGAGCATAGGAATTTTTCAAAGGCATCATGGAAGCATAACTTTGGGAGATGTGGCGTATCTGCAGACTATTAAAAGCATCCGTGGTGGCCAGTCTTTAGAGAGTCTGTAAGGTGGAGATAAGAAAGGCAGACAGTGTGCTGTGAATCTGACAAGCTTAGGTTGTATGTCATAGCGGGGACTCCGAGAAGTGCTGATCAGAAGCCACTTTTAGAACATGTAGAGGAAGAAGCTGTGCCTTTGTGTTCCTGTTTCCGCCCCATCGTGCCACGTGCATGGTCTAAGGTCTTCCTCAGATGAGCAAGGAAATCAATTTGTTCAAACTTAAGTTTGTAGCCCAGTTCCCAACCACAGTGGCTGGCAAGGAATTTTTTATATTTTTATCTATGGAAAAAGTAGCCTTGTAGCCTTTATTCTCTCTTCTCCAGGACGACTTCTATTTTCTCAGGGAAATACGCTAAAAGAAAATTTTAATATAATCCCATAGAGAGCTTTAATAAAGTCTAAGGAGCATTCTGTTGATTTCAGGACCTCAGAAGCCTGTTTTCTCTGCCTGCGAGATTTCCTTTCTTTTCTATCTCTCTTCCCTTAGCCTTGTCGTCCTTTCAAAGCTTAGCTCCCTCCTGAAAATCTTTGACATTCCATCACTTTGAAGATATTGTTCTGATTCAACCTCTCAAAGTCATTTGCCTTCTATGCCACCAAAAACTTGATGCTCTACTGCTTACCACACAGAGTCTTAGAGTGTCCACCTTGACTTGACAAGCCTCCACCTCCTGGTTTTGTATTGGCCGTAGTAGATGGCCAGTGACTGCAGCTGCTGTTTCTGTGGGCTCCTTACCAAGTCAAGCTGGCACAGAATAGACTGGAACAATTGTGATGTATCTTGAGTGACACTTGAAACATCAGAAACCAGAGTTGTGAGTTCATGCACAGAAAGGAACCAGATCCTCCCACTACTCGGGGGTGAGATTGGTAAGCTTTACAGGTATTGGTCACTAAAACATTCTTGTCTAAAAAATGTTTTTAGGTAAATATCTCCATTCCCTGCCCCTCAAAACTGCAACCAAATTAATTTTATTTGAAAAAGTTAATATTAAATCCTAAGGTAAATCAGCTACTGTATTATAGAACCCACAAATATTGCTAATTTTATTTGTCAATAACATGACTGCAGAGAATCCAAACATGCAGAGCCTTTGACTTCTAAGTCAGCAGTCGTCTGCGTTTCTTTCTAAGTCTTCCTTCCTCAGTAATTGTCACTATACCCTTAGGGACCAGATACTTAACCTTCCTGACCTTCGGCGTCTTCGCCTATCAAACAGATCAGCTTTGAGAATCATCCAGGAAGATAAAATGGAAACGGTGTGGAGAGATGAAACAAACAAACAAACAAACAAAAAAAAAAAACTCCAAATAATTTGGAGGAGCAGGTGCAGAGGTATAATGTAGGTCTCTGGTCTGGATTGCAGAAGACCTGAAACTAATACGAGGTTGAGCACAATTAAATCTGGAGGGGGTTGACCACAGTTATGCTTTTGAGCTTTCGGATCCTCCTTAATAAAAGATGGCAGACAGAACGACTTCTTCACCTGAGGTCGCTCGAGAACACTGTGCTCCTCTCCAGCAAGTCAACACATGACATCATCATTTCACACCTGTGGGGTTTTTCTGTTTTTGTTTTTGTTTTTTTTTTTACAAATTCTCGAAAGACTAGTAACTCCACAGGATAAAGCTCTGTCAGCAACTGAGAGGTGCCTGCATCTCAAATGCAAACTACAGTGTGTCTCCTTTAACTCCCCTGTCAGGACTGTAAAGACAACTGGAAATCACGACTTCTAGAAAAACGTCCGGCCGCTGGTGTTTTCACTGGTGATGTAGAAGGGAGAGGCGACCTTCAATTATTTGTCTGAAGTTAAGTATGATAAATGAGCCAGCCATCACTTATGAAACGTGATGAACGGCAGTGGCACACCTAAAAGCAGGGAATGGAGAGTGAGAGACCTCAGGTGAGCACAGGGATTTTTCAAGTATCATGAAGCATAACTTCGAGGGCTGTGGCAGTTGCAGACCGTTAAAAGCATCTGTAGGCAGCCAGTCTTCAGAGTCTAGTGAGTTGTGAATCTGGCGAGCTTAGGTCATATGTGACTCCTGGAAATGCTGATCAGAAGCCACTTTTAGAATGTAAAGAGGAAGAAACTGTGCCTTTCCGTTCCTGTTTCCGCCCCGTCGTGCCATGTACACGGTCTTGGGTCTTTTGTAGATGAACAAGGAAGGGAAATGTAGGACTTTACAACCGATAGTCAGGGACTGGAAGCCTGGCTCCATTGTGTGACCCCTCAGACCCCCCCCAGGACCCCCAGGGTTCTGTCAGTCACCCACAAGGTAAACACACTGCAACCTGCCGGTGAGCTGGTGTAAGAATCAAGGAAATACCTGCCGTGTGCATTTTGTCTTTATCACACAGCTGATGAGCGTTAGTACACAGTGGGTGTCCCTGCCACAACTCTTCTGCTAGTCTTGTTTCTTCCTAGGGTCAGTTAGCCATTTCGTGGAAATTCTCACCTCAGAAACAGAATGCACCCACATTAACTTGGGCTCGGACAAAACCTCCATTGTGTCTGGGCGTGCGAGGAACGGAGGAGAGAGCCGTATTCACATGGAGACCTCAGCACTGTGCCGTCTCTTCAGCCTGCTCTTCCCTGCGTTTCCCACTCTTTTTCTCTGTGTGGCTCCATGCTTGTTTTTCCAACTGTGTTGAGGTGGCCTGAGGAGGTGGCCTCCCTGTTCCCATCTTTGTATCTAGATGTAGCCTAAGTATTTACTGACCTTTGTCCTAAAACCCCTGCATTTTACTGCCCACCCCCCACAAAGGACTCTTCCATAGTCACCGTGTCCCCTCCTGCTTCTCTTGCTTCGAGTTTCAGTGTTTCCCAGTTGATCATCGTGTCGGTCCCCTTCCTAGCCTTGGTCCTATTTTCTTGGCCTCGTCTAAAACACTGTACTTCCTATTCCATACTCTTTCCTTTGTTTGTTTGTTTGTATTTTCCCAGACACGGTTTTTCTGTGTAACAGACCTGGCTGTCCTGGAACTCACCTTGTAGACCACGCTGTGAGGTGCTATAGAATCCATAGAACCATACACCTCAGGGTATCAAAGGCACATTGTGGGCGAGTTCTGGAGACCTTAGTTTTTATGGTTAAGTCTTAGCCCAGAATCAAGAACAGCATGCTGGTTGAATGGAAGATTTAATGTCACAGGAAACAGATGCCTTCAGATAGTCTCCCCCTCAGAAGTGAGCTACTCTTCTGGGCCACACCTTTCTTTCCTGCCCATATTACCTGCTACGACAGGGTAGCTAAAAGGCTCCATTTTGTTGATCCAACCCTCTCACCCCCACTTCTGGGTTGAACTGTGCTGGACTCCCTCATCAGGAACTCAAAAGAAAGGCAAAGGACAGTTCGTGACCATTGACTCAGTCTGACTCATGGAACTTCACTCTAGGTAAGAAGGAGCAGTGGAATCCAGACAGCAAGGCTTAAACTTGACTCTGAAGCCAACACCATAGCTGATTTAAGATTTGGGAGAGAGACGGGGTCCTTAGAGCAGTGGTCATGGGTGGGATGTCGAACCACCATCATCTTTCTGTTGGTCTCGGTGTTTCTGCACATTCAATGCTGTTCTGATCTTTCCCCCAGATTCCTCCTCGCGTAGCTGCCGTGACACATGGCTTATGTTACTCCTTGGTTTGATGTTCCTTGTCATGCTTTGCCAGCTTTTCCTCTTTAACCTGCCCAACATGGAGACACCTGGTCAGAATCAACAATCAGTAGTGGAATTGTTCTGTAAACTCATTTTCTTCCGCACAAAACACTATCCCCTCTGTGAGTCACGTATTAATAAAGATGGCTTCCCATCATCCTTCCGGAGTCCTTCACTCCCGGCCATAGCCCAGTGCTGGCTGGTTTCATTCCCCTTTTCTCTACCTGCTCTTACCTTTCTCCACCTGCTGACTTTGTAACTCATTTGAAGGAACATATGGCCCCTTCTCACTCTGTTAACCTTCGCTTCTGGCTTTTCTGCTCAATTTCCAGTTTGCCATATGGACTTTGCTGGTCCTGGTTGTGTGGGGCCACTGCTGGAAGCAACACCTTGGCAAATCTAGCACTGTTGCTTGATCAATCATCCTGACCAGGTGCTGGGGGCTGATGCCCCCCACAGGGTGTGTGTTCTCTCTCCATTCTCAGACCAGGACTGACCTCCGGCCTCATGCTCGCTGGGTCCGTATTCTCTCATCAAGCTACACCCCATCCCTTTCCTTAACCCCTCTGCGCATCTGTTCTTTGACACTGAAGCTGTTCAGAGCCGAAGCCTGCGCACCGAAGTCCTCACTGTCAACAGGAGCAGCTGTCTAGAACAGCTCAGAGCTGTTCTACTGTCTGTGTAGAGTTGGTTCTCTATCCGGCTCTCTAGAAAACTGTTCTATGCTCCCTCCTCTCCTTTCAAGCCTCAGGCACTCGCCTCCACTCTTGATTGCTGTGATGCTCTTTACTTCTGAGTTCATTGAGAAAATAGAAGAGATGGCTCACATCTTTAATTGGCTTTAAATTAAAGGCAGGAGGATCACTGAGTTCCAAGCCAGCCTAAGGACCCTAGTTTGCTTTTTTGTTACTATAATAAAACACTGACTAAAACTGACTTGGGGAAGAAAGGGTTTATTTCAGGCTTACAAGTTACAGTCCACCATCGGAGGAGACCAAGGCAGGAACAAAGCAGAGACCATGGAGGAATGCTGCTTACTGGCTTGCTTCGGTACCCTTTATCTACAGCACAGGCCCACTTGCACAGGGATGACACCACCCACTGTGGGCTGGCTCTGCCACATAAATCAAAATCGAGAAAATGACCCCTAGACATACCCACAGGACAATTTGGTTGGAGGCATACTCCCTCAATTAAGGGGTTCCCTCTTCCCAGGTGACCCTAGTTTATATCAAGTTGACAAAAAGTAACCAGCATGAGTACTTATCAAGTTCCACTCCACCTGGACTACAGAATGAGAAGAAAAATCAGATGAAGTGTCCGTATACTCTCATGGCCCCTGCCTTCCCAGGACTGCTCTGCCTCCTTTCCCTTAGAGCTCTCATCCTCTCTGCTTATTGGTCACTCTGTGTCTTCCAACTTGTACTAGACTTCGTGGTCCCTCTTTCCACTCTGTTGCTCCCCATGACTCCTCTAGTTCTGCAGCCTTTTGCTGCTGTTGTTTGTTTGTTTGTTTTCCGAGACAGGGTTTCTCTGCTGTAACTCCGGCTGTCCTGGAACTCACTCTGTAGACCAGGCTGGCCTCAAGCTCACAGAGATCCACCTGCCTCTGCATCCCGAGTGCTGGGATTAAAGGCTGTGCCACCAACGCCTGGCTCCTATCCTGGTTTTCTTAGAGCAAAATTGAAGTCCTTTCTGTGGTTAGCAGTGCCTTGCCTGAGCCTACTCTGCCATTGTTCTCATTCTTCCTGTCCCTCTGCCTGTATGTATTCGTTGGTTCTACAGTAACCACCTTGCTGCCTGTCAAGCCTGAGCCTTTGCATTCGCTGTCCCTTCGCCCACGCATCCGCAAGGCTGTTTTCCTTCGGGTTTCACTCAAAAGAGGGATGGTGGACCAGAGATGGAGAGCTTGCCTGGCATTTGCCTGGCGTTTGCCTGGCTCCCGACTTCTATGCTCAGCAGCACATGCGTGTACACACATGCAGGTGTGTGTGCTCGTGTGCGTACATACACACAGTCATCGGAAGCATGGTGTCTGGCCACTGCACATAAATGCATCCACGCCATGTGACTTCACTTCAGTCTTGTTTTTCTCAGCACTTATGATTATCTGACACGTTACAGGCTTCCGTGTGTTTTTGTTCCATGTCTGTCTCCACCTCCCTCTAGACTGCACTCTGGAGAACAGGACCTTTACTGTAAATACTCTAGCATCACTTAAACCAATTTCTGGGACATTGTGGGCTCTAGATAAATATTTGTTGAGTTGAATGAATAAATGAACCTTCTTCTTTGGAAAGTCTTTCGATTTAATTATAAATCACTATGTTAATTAATTACTACTTATTAATTATGAAGAACTATAATTAATTATAAATAATTATAAGTAACTATAATTATGAACAACTATAGCATAAACCTTTGTGTAATCCCCATTTAGATATACATTTTATGTCCAACCAATTTCCTTGTGGTGCCCTTCCCCTGGGATGGTTAAATGTACTGCTTAAGGATACTTTGTTTCATGTTCCGGAGATGAAATTAGATCTAAAATCACTACGACCACAAAGCAGGTAGATGATTCCATTGGTTGAAGTAAGTCCTTCGCCGGAATGGGTGTTTAAGAGATGTGAATTTTATTTAAATCTTTTGCCTCTCCTTATGTGAAGAATGGGAAAGTTTAGAAGCTAGAGGTGGTCAGATTCAGTTCACCACCTTCTCACTCCAGGATCTTGCGAGTTTCATGAGAGCTAGCAAGAATAGAGATTGCCTGCAGACCATGGTGGTTCAAATCCAGGCTCTGTCACTAGTTATCATTGTGTCCTTGGGTAAGTCACGTAGCCTCTTTGTACCTCCATTTTTTTGTTTGGGGTTGATAATTCTTAAGGCTCCTGCCCTGTGGGATTGCCCCGAGGATTAAATGAGCTAATCCATGTAAGGCACCTACAGGATGGTACACAAAGAGCATTTGAGGTAAGATCATTACTCACCCCACCCACCCTCACTCACCCCCAACAGCTGCCAGTTCTTAGCAATTTACTGTCTTTGTTCCAGGCACCTGGCCTGGGATTTACTGCAAGGTACTCTGTGTCCAGCAGGTGTAGCCACACCTTCTGAGCACTGCATTGTACGCTTGCTTTTTTCCTTTCTTCCCTCCTCTCCCGCATCTGCCCCTCCCTCTTCTTTCCATGGATTCCACCTCCCCCCTCCTCTTCTTCCTCTTTTTCCTTCCTCCTCCCTCTTCCTCCTCTTCTTCCTCTCCCTCCTCCTCCTTCTTCTCCTTCCTCCATGCTGCAATCTGTGCTGCACTGGGGCTTTCTTTCTACCTTTTCCTTCCTTCACTTCTTCTGCTCTCATTTGCAAACTTCTAGAGGGAAATGACCTGTTATGCTAGCAGGAAGAACCCTCAGAAGCAAGTCCTCAGCAGTTCTCACTTCCTCCATGCATTTTGCTCTTTCAAGGAGCCCCACTGTAGAGCTCTGAGGCCCTTCAACAAAACCTGCTTATCAAGATAATCAGAAATGCCACCTTTGGGCCCAACTGTGGGTTAGATCAGCAGCAACTGCTGCTTTAGAGAACTACCTTGTCTTATCAACAATCATGGGCTAACTGCAAAATGGACCCTAACCAGTTGTAGGCTACTTAGGGACATCCATGAAACAATACTGCTGCTTTAATGCAATGAAATGCAAATTCAATGACAATGAGGATGTAGGAGGGAATAAAAGCCGTGCTCAATGGAAATGTCTCCCCCCCCCCCCATTTTTCTATTATATCAGAACTTCCTTGACTGAAGGAACCATGCAATACATGCTCAGGAAATCAATGCTCCCTGGGTTTTTGCTTCCTAGGAATTAGGCAAACATGGTTAAACAACTCCAAAAGCAAGCCTTAAACTGTAGTTTCTGAGCAGCATCTTAATGTGATTGTATTCAAGTACTTGTGTGTGCAGGGGTGTGATATATGTGTATGCAATGTGTGTATTTATACATATGTGTGAGGAGGCTAGATTTTGCTTGCTCTGCTTCATTTTATAAGGTCTCATTGAGTCTGGAGTTCAGTTATTTGGATAGATAGACTAGCTGGCCAGCAAGCCTAATGAATTCTCCTGTCTCCAACTTCTGAATGCCAGGATTACAGGTATGTGCTTCTGTGCCCAAGTTTTAAAAATGCAATTGCTGGGGATATAACTCAGGTCTTCGTGCTTGCATGGCAAGCATTCATACTGATTGATCCTTTTCCCTGTGCCTTGTTGCAGAAGTTTATTTTTAGTTATGTTTAAAATGGTTGTTTTGTGCACTGTTGGGAAAAGGACTACCTAGGCCCGGGCATTTGTATTATCTACAGGTGTTGGCTTTATGTAAAAGATGTTTGATTGTTCATGATCTGTACATGCTATCAGTAGAACACCTGAGGGGCTTAGGTATCATTAAAACTCCTGAAATGAGTTGCTTGGGGTTCCATTGTCCATTATGGTACTTGCCATGACAGGTGGTTCCCTCTGCTGAAGTCTGGTAGGGTTTACATCTGTGAAAATGTCTCCTTGTTTTCCTCACTGAGCTGACACAGTGCTACAAATGGTGCTCAACATGGGGCACTAACATCAAGCCTGCCACATCCAATGTGGAAATAAGGAAGAGAAAGAGACTCCAGACATCACAGAGTCCAGTAAAGTATGCTCAAGGCAGTTCCCAGAGGATAGAGATATATATGTGCCAAAAAAGAAAAACCTCCTGAAGGAAGAGGGAATAAGGAAGGAAATAAGCTTCTATGAAGAGGGAAGAAATTAAGTAAGAAAGAGGGTTCAAAAGTGAGAGCCCAGAATAGAAGTCTTTAGAGAAAGAAATTTTTATGGTAAAAACAAAGAATTCAGCTAGGAAGAGCTAGATTTCCTTGTTATGGAGCCAAACCCAGTGCAGGAAAGTGGCATGATTATTCCTGCTGCTGGCAGCAGCTGAGGCACTGGAAATGCAATCCAGAGTGTGCTGTTCTACAAACTGAGTTTTCTGATGACTTGTGTGTGTGTGTGTGTGTGTGTGTGTGTGTGTGTGTGTGTGTGTAACGCCCAAGTGGGTCTTGTGTTTGAAGTCTGTGAAGAAGGTTGTATGTTTCCCTGTAGTGGTTGTGGAAAAGAATGCCAGGATGTTTCACCTGGAGATTCTTCCCACCAGCCAGGAGAAACCAGGGAGAGGGGGAGAGCAGAGGGCAGTTGGAGTCAGGAAACCGCTTGTTTAAAGGGACTAGTTATTTTACCTGCAAATTAGACTCTATCTTAAAATCTGGAAAGTGTTTCCTTTCCTCAGGATCAGCACACAGAAGCTGTCTTCCAGAACTGGCCGAGGTTGTATCTCATGTTGGCAGCTAAACTTGGTACTGTAAGAGTCACCCGGGTAGTACTGGTTGTAAAAGCATGAAGGGGGGTTATTTGAGAGCAGCTGAAGCTTGGCACCATGATTACGAGGCCAGGAGAGGCCATTGGTGAAGGTGCAGCCTCAGTTGCAGTTAAAGGCCCAATTAAAGGGGTTATGCAGAGAAATTGAGGCTTGACACCATGAAGAGAGCCCAGGAAAAACTATTGGTGAAAGCACAGTTGTACCAAGGGACCCCAGCAGTTTTGGAGATGCTAGTATCATGGGACGACTGTCAAGAACAGAAGTAGCAGTGGAGTGAAGCCAGCTGGAACCTGGAGGACAAGCTGTGTGTGCTGCAGAGGGCAGAGCCAGGGAAGTGACCTAAGTCTTTTGGAGGATTGTGAGTGAATTCCAGATGTTTGGGCATTGCTAATGTTTTTGGGCTGTCCAAAGACATTGTGAAAATCTTGATAGATGTTTGGTTTCATTTGGTCCTGTGCATTAGCAAGCATCATAATTGTTCCTCTTATAAATGGTTTTGCTAGCGTTACGTTAAATTGTGTTGTAGAGATAAAGCAATTTTTTAATTGTCTTATACAGAAAGGGGGAAATGTTGCAGAAATTTACTTTTAGTTATGTTTAAAATGGTTGTTTTGTGCATTGTTGGCAGAAGAGCTGCCTTGGTGTTTTATATGGTCTACAGGTGTTCACTTTATGTAAAAGATGTTTGATTGCTCATGAACCGCATGTGCTATCAATAGAACACCTGAGGAGCTTAGGTAGCAAAAAAGCCCCTGAGATGAGACACTCAGAGTTCAACTGTCCAGTATGGTGCTTGCCATGATAGTGGTTCTCTCTGTTGAGGTCTGGAGGGTTTGCATCTATGAGAACGCCTCCTTGCTGAGCAGACACAGTAGCCTAACTGCTACAGGCCACCATTCAGGCACTTTGAAAAAACATAGCACTGAATTCTTAATTCTTATACATCACAGATCTATCTTATCTACATTTATGACATCTCTTTGTGGTACCTTTCACTATAAATCATAATCATAAGGAAATAAGTCAACTCTTTCCTTGGGGAGCTAACCCTTACCACTGTACCACATGTATTCTATACCTTTAATGTCATCTATTTACTGGATGAAAAAAATGAATGGTCATTGTTTAAACTGATGACATACATACATACATACATACATTCATTCGGAATATTTGAAGACATTTTACATAATCAAATGGTCTTATTAAGAAAGAGTTACTATCTCTGTAAGCTATACAAATTGATACTTTAGAACATAAAATCAAACGCAAAGTTCTATTAAATATGTGTTATGTTTACATAAAAGGACATTTCAGTTTCCTTAAGTAATAAACTAGAAGAAACTGACTTGTCTCCAAAGAGTAAACTTGTGTTTTTGTTTTGGTCTACCTGTACTTTGCCATGCCTTTAAAATATTTTTTTAAGTTACATATTTGTACATATTCTGAATAAAAGGCAGCCTTATATTTGGGTTGGGAAGTTTTCAGATGGCTACATTACCTTGAGAAAGACACTGTAACATTCATATAAAGCAATGAAGATGTTTCCTTTTCATTTCTCTTTTCTGCATTTGTATCTTAATGCAGTATACATTTCTAGACAAAACCGGCATGCACATCTCTGTTGTTTGAGCAGGAGGAACTCATTATAAGGAAAAGAGTTATTGAAAATGGCCTATGTTGTATAATTCCCAGGATAAATGGGCTGAGTAGCAAATGTTTCTGTTGTGAACTGTTTTATAGTGAAATATGCATTATTAAACTCATTTGTTGAATACATTGAAAGATTGAATATCTCCCTAAATTGACAGTGGGGAATGTTTGTTTGCTGCTCCTCACCATCCTCTGCTCAGAGCTTGGCAAATACTGGGCTTCCTGGGCTTTCTGGGCTTCCTGGAATCCATCCATGTTATAGGGTGAGAGATCAGAGTTGAAGAAACAAGAAAAAGAGAATTTATAACTTATAAACACATATTCTAAATAAGATCATAAGAAAACTTTAAACTGTATACATAATAGAAAGTGCATGTGAGAAAGCATATAGAACAGATTTTTTTTTATACCATCATAAAGACCCTGTCTAGCTGAGGAGCACAAAAAGCACACTGGCCATTATTAGTCTATAAGAATCGGGATAGGATGTCGGCGATCAGGGTGAGTAGAGGGGCAGTATTCTACCCGTTCTGGTTTCATCGGCATGTAACGTGGTTCACAGTGTATTACTAAAATAATAAGCTTTTAACCATAGTCCTAAAAACATTACATGTATAGAAGTTTTTTTTTGTTTTGTTTTGTTTTGGTATTTTTTTTGGGGGGTGGTGGGGTTGAGATGATGTTTCCTTAAAGATTTTATTCTTATTTTGTGTGTATTTGTGCTTTGCCTTTGTGTGTGTGTATGTGTAACACATCAGAGCCTCTGGATCTGGAGTCACAGACAGTTGTCAACTGCCGTGTGGTGCTGGGAACTGAACTCGGGTCACCTGCAAGACCAGCAAATGTTCCCAAGCACTGAACCATCCTACCCAGCCCATAAGTCATACACACACACACACACACACACACACACACACACACAATTTGATGTTCCAAATATCTCTAGAACAAAATCTCTGCTGCGAAATCAACAGAAGAGCCAACGACGACTAGAAAGTGTAGCAGCAGAAGCTGGAAGAAAGACAAAGTTCTTTTCTACCACAGAAGAAGCCTTTGTAGAATGTTGATGGCTCTTTTTCATCCTCTGTTGACTCCATTTATCCAGAATTAAGTTGGAAGTAACATACATGTTACCTGCATGGGACCAGGAGATGAAACCAGGTACACTTGCCGTGAATGGTAGAGGAAGGCTGTGAAAGGCTTTGAAGTACACGGGCAACAGTATTTCCAGAAATGACTCGTGGATCTGACAACGGTGTTTCCAGCACAGTTGAAGCTAGCTAGAGTGTCACAGTGAGCCAGAACAGCCCTAAGTTTTCCCCAGCAATGCTCTTGGACATAAACAACAATAATTGGGCAGGCTACGAGGTGAGTCTGCCTGCTGGCGGAGTAGATCACTAAGATGTAATTGGAGCCACTGTATCAGAAAGGGCAGGGCAAGGCCCTAAGTAGAGAGTTAATAGAAGAATGAAGTCATGACCGATTGGTTATCCATTGAAGTTGGTGAGTAGGAAACAAGAAGGCAGTGATAAAGTGCAGGCGTACAACTGCAGACGCAGGGATTGTGATGAGAACGGACATTTAAGGGACCTTCCATTCAAGTGATCTTGCTATTAAGCACTAAAGTATAGTCGAGTTGAAGAATTGCAGGTATCAGGATGATCGATATATGGGTTTAACTTCATGAGTTATGAATTTTGCAGTTGATAGGTATGGTGAGGAAAAAAGAACACATGTATTCACTCAAAAGTGTAGACGTGGGTTTTGTTTTTAATTTTAAAAGCTGATTATTATTGGTGTGTGCATGACGTGACTGTGTGTATGGGCAGGTGCAGATGGTGTCTCGGGGGTGGCGGTCAGAGGAACAGACTTTCAGAAGCCAATTCTATCCATCCACCACGAGTTCCAGACATCAAACTCAGGCCTTTGGCCCTGCACGTCAAGCGATTTTTACCTACCAATTCCTCCTGCTGCCACAAGTCTGGACTTTTAAATTATCAAAAGAAAGATTCCTAAAGGACCAAGGCTTGCTTATAAGACATTTCTGTAGTGTATATTATCAGACAACCACATCTTTCCAGATTTATTCACACCGGCGTTCATTTCTTGTTTCTTAGTTGGTTATTTTTATTCTAGTACTGTTTCTGACAAGAAAAAGATGTGATTTTGTATTCTGACTCAGTTCCTTCCTGACTCTATTTTTGAAGCATTTCTTTTTACTTCTCCAACGTTTAAAATGTCAACAGGAAAGCCGGGAAGTGGTAGCACAGGCCTTTAATCCCAGCACTTGGGAGGCAGAGGCAGGCGGATCTCTGTGAGTTCAAGGCCAGCCTGGTCTACAGAGTGAGTTCCAGGACGGCCAGAGTTATAACCAGTTATAACTGATTACAGACAGTTACAACCAGCCAAAAGAGTTTGGCTCGAAAAACCAAAAACCAAAACAAACAAACAAAAAAGTCAATAGGGTTGGGAAGATGTAAACTGCTTGCAAATCATTTCAGAAAGCCAGGACCCACTTAAATTTGGGTACCCTAGTGAGCTCCTGTTAGCCCAGTGCTCCCCCTGTGAGGCAGTGAGGCAGAGACAGAGGATCTCCAGAAGCTCTCCGGCCAGCTGGCTGCTCTAAACAGTGGTGAACAACAGTGAGACCCTGTCTCAACAAGGTGGAAGGTGAGAATGGGCAAAACCGCATGTGTGTTTTGGCATGCATGCACTGACGCGCATACACACTCACACATAGACCCATCATTTTAATTGTGTGTGTGAGTGTGTGTGTGTGCAACTACCCCCCCCCACGACCGTTTTAAAATGTCACACGGGAAGGATGTATTTTCCCATGAACATATACCTTAAAGTTTTAACATACATCAAGTATGCTATTTTTCAAAGGAATCCTCTGTTGCAGAGAGTAATGCTCTAATAGTTTCTCCCCAAAGACTGTACTGTGTTTAAGTTGATATTACTCATATCACCATAGTCTTGGCCTATTATTTGAAACCATCGTTATAATGTGTATAAACTACAACCTATGTAGTTACTGAATTACCTTTTGTATTACGATGTGGAATATACATTTCCATAGCACCTGAATAGTTGGATAGCTTCATACAGATATTCTGATTAGTGCAAAGCCAGTTTCTTTTTTTCCACTTGTAACTGCCTACTTTAAGGCACATAAAATACTAATTAAATCTTAGTATAACAAGTTCTTCTGTAGAAATTCTCTAGCGGTGCAGTCTATGATACTAGTAAAGGTTGATATTTACCCCTGTCCTTAACAGTTAAATGACAAAAGACATTATGGTGCTCCTATGTGACTCTCATCTGAAGCTGATAGTCTGACAAGCTGCATTATATTTCTGCTTTATCACTAAGATCAAAAAAACAAAAACAACCCCCCCCCCCCAAAAAAAACCAAACAAACCCAATACTCATTCGTTTATTGGAGTGATTTTTTTTTTGTTGTTGTTCTTCTTGTTTGAGCAAACCCAGTTCATGAAATTTCAAAGTAAGATGTCACTGTTCCCCTTGCTTTTCCTTCCGTCCCCCTGGGGAAGGATCTCCTTGCTGGATCCTTTTTCTTAGCCTGACTCTGATAGGAGATCAAAGCGCTTTTGTTTTTCTGTTTTCTGTTTTAATTAGGCTGGCTGTCCTGTTTCAGCAAGATTAAGTAGCCTCCGGAGAGGAGGGACATCGGGGAGGTGGGTGATGAGCCAATGGTGATGGTACAACATGGCTGCCTCGATTCTTCCTAGATGATAGCTTGTCTCCTTGATGTCTTTCTTTTATGATCGTCCCTGGCTCATTTGTTCAGGGCAGCCTGTCAGCGCGCAGAAGAGCAGCTAATCAGTGGTTTGGATTTCTAATAAGGCTGGAAGGACATGCAAGTTCTTCCCTAGACTTTACATCTTTCCTATACTAGAAAAAAAGCCCTGGGATGTGTTTGTTTGTTTAGTATTTTTGTTTCATGAGATGTGCACCAAGCACTAAAATACCTGATCCCAAATAAATTCATATTTCTGTACCCGGTATTTACCCCAGGCTTGCTTAAAAGCAATATTATCCAAAGGGAATGTTGTGTCCCAACAGCTGTGTAAAGCTTCGTAAGTAGCTATCGGTTTGGCTATACATAGCCTCTATATCTAGAAGTCTCTAGCCTGAGTTTTCCACTGCCATATTAAACTGCTTTTTCTTGAGATAAGACTTGTTATCTCACTAGAGAGAGTGAAGCAGTGCTTTTAAAGGGGCAAACAAGGCGATGGTATTTATTAACCACATTCTCTCAGTGTGCGTTCTCTCTTGACTTTCAGAGATTTCTTGACTGTTGCTTCTCAAAGAAAATAGAGGTCATCAGGCATGAACTCCTTTGGGTTCACTTCCTGGTCATCGTCACATTTATACACTTAAACCTGGTCTTACCTATTGTAGCAGTATCCTATAATAAAGATTTCTGCAATCTTACTAAATTGGTGATTAACCTGTGCTCTACAAGGTCTGACTTCCTCAGCTGGGTATTCCATGCTCATGTTTTTGGCTTACCCTTTCTCTTCTGGCTTCCCATGCATATGAAACAACAAAGAAATTAAGAGCATTAACCAACTAAAATAGCCATTTATTTCCTAGCTTGGAATCTTCTCTTGCTGGTATAATTAATAACAATTAGACCTATGATTTTGTTTGTTTGTTTGTTTTGAGATAGGGTTCATCATTATAGCTCTGGATGTCCAGGAATTTGCTCTGTAGACCAATCTGACTCAAACTCAGAGATCTGCCTGCCTCTGCCTCCCAAGTGCGGGGACCAAAGGCGTGCGCCACCACGTCAGGCTTCAATCAAGTTCTTAATAAGAGCTTTAACAATGTAAAATTTCCATGACTCAGTCCACTTGTTGGTTTCTGTTTGCTCTTTAATCCACCCTTCCTGATCTCCGTCACCATTCCATTGCTCTCCCTAAAGCAGGTTAGAACATTCATTTGCTACCTACACTAGCCACCAATCAGTTCTGTTTGCCTCCTTTCTCCATTTGTTGCTAACCATTACTCATTTGTCTACCAGAAAAACATCTTATTTCCTAAGTTTGGTTTTACTTCCTTCTCTTAGTAGCCCTTTGTTGTATAATAGTTTCCTCTCAGGTTAGAACTTTCCATCTTTCAGGAAGCTCCAAAGCGGGAAGGAAAACAACTCAGAATAGCTTCAGGAAGTCCCTGAAACTGACCAGATTCACTAGGCTCCTCCCTTCCATAAAAGCAGTGAAAGGTGAGACTTCCCCTCAGGCAGACCTGAGCTGCAAAGACTCTTGAGACCAGACCAGCTGCCTGCAAGAAGCAGAAACCAGCCAATTTGCCTGGAAGAGGTTTTAGACCCAATGAGACACCTAAAAAGGACACTCTTCAGCCTGTTGAGCTGCACACGGACTGTGCAGCCTGCTCTATATGTCTAGATTCTGTAAACTACCACCTGTGTCAGCATGACCTTGGTGATGCAACTATCACTGAAGTCATTTTTTGTTCCTGTAAGTAATGCCTCACCTGTAATCCTATAAGTAACCCCAATAAAACCCACTGGTTCACCAGGTTGGGCTTTGGACTTAGAAGTAAGCGTCTAGATATTCATTTTTCTTTCCTCCTCTTACTCTCTCTCACTCTAGATTAGCTTGTACACCTGGGACTTTTCACCTGGTGTTTCCTCCAGATTTAGATCTTTATCTCCAACAGATCGTAGTAATTCTCTTGAGAGGCTCTTCAAAATTCAACATTCTTGAAACCAGCCAAGTTGCCTGGAAGAGGTTTTAGACCCAGTGAGACACCTAGAAAGGACACTCTTCAGCCTGTTGAGCTGCACACGGGCTGTGCACAGGCACGACTCCTTCCTGTGGCTCGCTGATACCGATGCCTTCACCCCTTCTCCTGCGTGACTCAGAACCTACCTCAGATGCCCAGGAATGAAGTGTGACCCTTTTCTTTCTTATCTCCTCTCAGTTCTACCGCCTCCCTGCCCCGAAGCTTTCTTGTTCCCTCTGTCCTTCATTCCACTGTTTTAGTCTAGAATGGAGCTGTGAGATTGCCACCAGGCTTTACTTCGTCATCCTTCTGCAAAGAGGCCAGTTCACACTGCTCGGAGGATTAAAGACCTTCAATTCCCTAAGGCCTGAGAGAAATGCTTCCTTCAGAATTCCTTAGTTAGCATATGATCCCCTTCATCGTATGGCCAAGCCTAGTTTTCTAATTACCTCTGGTCTCCCAGCCATATATAGTTACGTGCTCGAATGTTCCCCATTGTGCCTTCAAAGCTCGCCTCAAGGCTCTTCCCCTCCCTGGAATGCTCATTTTCCTTCATCTCTATTTCTTTGTCCAGCGACTCTCTATTCTCCCTTTCATTGGAGCCCGAAGGTCACCTGTCTTTCTACTGCCCTACTCTTCGGTGACCCTAGCCCCACTCTGCTCCCTACCTCCAAAGCACCAGTTGTTCTGACTCCGATGCTTGCACAGCGTTTTATGCTTGCTTTCTCTCAGAGTCCTTGTCTCATTGAACTGTGGCTGAAATGCCTCTCTTGCTGAACTGGGAGCACCTCCAGAGCCCTTCACCCAATCTACTGTGGAAGCATGCTTCTGCAGGTTTCATCTCTGTCGTCACTATCAAAGAGAAAACACTGGCTAAGGGCTGTCGGGGGAACTAGGACGTTGCCGTGCCCCCTCCTATCCACGTCACCTGTGTAACGTCGTCTCCCCATCCACTAGAATGAGAGTAAATCAGGAGCACGGGCTCTTCTCATTCACCATTGCCACCCAAGGGCTCACACAGCCACCCTGAACAGTGGGTACTGAATAAATATTAAATGACTGGTCAACCCTTTAAGCCTTTCTAGTATTTTCAGTTATTTTTCAGATGTTGTGCTTTGCATGGCTAAGTGTGATATTTACTAAGCTCTTGTAACTTCACCATAACATTTCACTGACAGTAGCTACCACCTGCATAGACAGTTGAAAAACTGCAATTGCTGGAGATTATATTGTTAGCAATTTTAAAAACACGTAATTTGTGGGAAAGGAACCTGAGAGAGCAGTGAATTAAAAGGAAAAGACTGAGCACACTGATAAATGGTGCTTTCTCATTCACCACGCTGGAATGCCAATAAATGTGTAACATCACACACCCTGGAATTTGATATAATTATTAACTCCATTTATTTGACCAGAGAGAATCAGGAAAAAAAAAAGGTAACTGAATTTGCTTAGCAAATATGCTTTAGAAAAAAAAAGAAGAAGAAAACAGCATTTAAAAGTCTCCCAGTCCCCAGAACCATAGTGTCTTCTGTTGGTGGTTTCTGCATTCCCAGAACGTTACGGGACAATGGAAAACCTAACAGAGTTTCTCTAAGCTGAGCAGGCTTGAGGGTGGGCTGGGGAATTGTGAGGGAAGAGAAGATCAGAGCCAGCTCTGAAATCACAGCACCCGAAAAAGCTGAGGCAGGAGGACCTGGAGTTCCAGGCTAGGCTTGGTTGCACAGAGATTCCCCCCCCTCCCCGCGCGCCCCCCAGCAAAACAAGTCAAAAAAAAGAAGAGCCAATTTTCTCTCTCTTCCTTCGTCCTTATTGATTTGTACAGATAATGCACCTTCACTGAAGAGAATTCCTCAACACAGACAAGCCCCTGGGGTCTGAACTGAAATGCTGATCTGAGTGAACCTGTCTCCAAGCCTCCACATTCTTTCATACGCTGTTTTAAGTTTTTATTTCATGTTTATGGGTGTTTTGCCTGCAGGTGTATCTGTTTACCATGTGCGTGCAGTGCCCACCGAAGCCAGGATGGATATCAGATCTACTGGAACTGGAGTTACAGATGGTGGTGAGCTGCCATGCTGATGCTGGGGATCTAACCTGGGTCCTCTGGAAGAGCAGCCAGTGCTCATAAATGCTGAGCCAGCTCTCCAACATCCTGAATTATCTAGTGAATTCTCCATTTGTCGTACTAATTAGTGTTTGTGTTTGTTGTTTTCTCATTGCAAATCCAGGGAGGAAGGGCATATTGTAGCTGATAGTGAGTACGCCTGCTGCCTTTATCCATTGGCCTCTTGACCCGAGAGGTTCATAGATGAAGTGGTGGGAGGCTGCTCACATCACGTGGCTCTAGAAGCAGAAGGGATGCTGCCTCATCTGCTTTCTCCTTTCTCTTTTGTTAAGTCCTGGATCCCAACTCCTTGGGAGTGGTGTCCCTCACGTTCACGTTCCCCCTTACAGACAGCACCCACGTGAGTGCCTCGTCTATGTTCTAGCATTCCTTAATCCAATCAAGTTGACAATGGAAATTAATCATCACAGTAGTCATATTAAATAACCCTACTTTAGAGAAGACGGCGAGCTGTCAAAGCTGGCTTGCTTCAGCCAACCAGATGCAGCTAAGGCTGCTACCCTGCTTCCTCCCTTCATGTGTCCTCTCTTTTCCCCTCCTTTTTCATCTTGGGTCAAAGTACAGGCTGTGCTACGGGTATTTCCCAGAGTTACCAGCCCATGTGCACCTCCCCTTAGCCCATATCCTGCTTCCCACACCCTTTAGAGCTTTATATGTGAATCACTCAACATTCTACATAGTTCAGAAGTTACACATCATGTTTGTAGCATTTAGAAGCCACTCGTACTCTTTTATTTTCAATATTTTTAACTTCCCTGAAAAATGAACTCACCATTGCTCATCCCAGTGTGCATAAAGTCCCTCTGCTTTCCCTGTCTCCCTCCATCCTTTCTCCTCCCTCTCTCTCTCTCTCTCTCTCTCTCTCTCTCTCTTTCCTGATCATGGTGAGTTGGGAGGTGCTCTCTGACAGAGAGAAGGCACCTGACTGTGAAGGCATTTCACAGCTCATTAATTACCTATTGGGCATTTGCTCATTTCAAGAGTATTAAGCAGGTGGGGGTTCAGGGCCAGAGGAGCCAGTGTTGAGAACAGTTGGTCTGCATCCTTCAAGGAAAGCCTCAGGCTCTGATGACCAGCTTTCTTGAGGATTTAGGTTTTTACAGCTGTTGAATGAGAGAAAGAGAGGGAGATACTGGTAGAGGGTTAACATTAGAAACACACACACACACACACACACACACACACACACACGCCCCTTATTTAGCACAGCTATCCTTGCTCTACATTCTCCTTGTAAACTTTCCTTCTGTTTTCAGGGACAAAAGGAGGTGAAGAAATCCCAGGCACGAATTGAGCTAATGGGGTGATCTGGGGTTTCAGTAAACATTCTGTAAAATTCTAAAATGCATTCAGGAGAGCAGCTTCCTGTGTACTCCTAGTGTATCAGAGTCCAGAAACAGTGCTTCAAGTTAGGAAGGACAGTTCAGCCCCGCCTAGTGAGATGAATCCAGGCAGTTTATGTTGAGGTAGTTGAGGCTAAAGTTATAAGAAGCTTCTTTGAAATGAATTGATTATGGAGGATGGGATGTTTACAAGTTTATAATTAGTTAATTCATAGCAAGGATAAATGAATATGGACACAATGAGGATATATTTTGGTTGTGCATTGACATTCTGGTGTCTGTACTTCTCTGCTGTAGGAGTTACGGTGCATTGTGGCCCAACCACCAGAATTCCTGATTGGGAGCACTGGGGTGAAGCTTGAGAATTTCCATGTCAAGTAAAATCCCATCTGAGGTGAGGACTGAGACTGTTGGTGTGGGGAAAAGAATTTGAAGGCAGGCACTACTCCTGCTATTTTTGTCTGGGCTGGGGAAAAGGCTCAGAGAGTGAAGTGCTTGCTCTTCAAATGTGAGGAGCTGAGTTCTGATCGTAGCACTCATAAAAAGATGTGGTAGAGTGAGTCTGTAACCCTAATACTGGGAGACAGAGACAGAGACAGGAGGATCCTGGGAGCCCACTGGCCAGGCTGTCTAGGCAATTGGTGAGCTCTGGGTTCAGTAAGAGATGCTGCTTCAAAAAATAAGGTAGAGAGTGATAGAGAAAAATACCCAGTGCCAACCTCTGGCTTCCACGTGAACACGGACAGGTCAAAGGCACAGGCATTTGCGAGCACAGATGCACTCCACAAACATACAGGAAACTACCACTGTCATTGTCGTTACGGTTATTCTTCAGGAAAGAGTTTTGCCTTTCCGTATTCTGCTAGAGAAATCAAGGGGTTGTGGTTACCACCTTCAAGTAAAGTAAAAATTCTGTCCCCAAGAGAAATCCAACTTGAAAACTAACTTGAACTTGAGACATGGCTCAGTAGTTAAAAACACTGCTGGTTCTTACAGAGGACCTGGGTGTGATTCCCAGCACCTACAGCTCACACCCACCTGTAACTCTAGTCCCACAGGATCCACGCCCTTCTTAGACACTGTATAAAATGGTACATCATGCAGGTAAAACATTAATACACATTAGTACACATTAAATAAAAATACAGTTTAAAAAATTTAGTTTTAATCTGTGGAATACTGAATAAGTAATTATGTGTACTTTTATTTCTTTAAATATTTGTATACTATGAATTTGCTGCTTAACAGCACTGGACAGGAAGTGGAAGTACAGAAATTACCAAGAGTGGCTTACTGAACACAGGAAGTCCTGGAAATCTTGCAAGACTGTGGTGTTCCTTTAAGATGTCGAGCCTAGTTAAACAAATCATCTTAAGTTAATGAATATCTAAGTGCAGCTACTTTCGTTTTGCAAAGCCCTGGCATTCCAGACTGCATAGTTACTTTTAAACCTTTGACGTTTCAAGGAACAGAAATCTCAATCCTGGTGATGTGTATCGTCAGCTTGTACCAAAAATGTTTTAGTGGACTCTTAGTTCAAACCTCAAGGTACATATTTTTTTCAAATGGAGAAAAATGTAGGTAGCCATAAGCAGTTCTCATCTTCAGCACAACACCTTTATCGGTTTCATTACCAGAGAGTTCTGGTAACAGAAATATCTCAGCTGCGAAGATAGAAATATTGTTCAGTTTTTAGATATGTGTTGAGAGAAGTTTTGAATTATTTATTATTACTACAGGTGTGTGAGATTGTATAAGCATTCGCCTTTTCGCATGGAAGTATTATCTTTCCGTTTTGTTTTGTTTTGAAATCAGGTCTCACTCTGTGAGACTGGTCCAGAACTTATCATGTAGCCCAGGCTGACCTTGAACTCAGCAGTCCTTCTGCCTCAGCCCTCCAGGTGCTAGGATTACAGGTGTGAGCCGCCCCCCTCGATTGTGGAATATTATCCTTTGAAACCGCCCTCAATATTTCCCCTTGTCCATACCAATGAATTGAGACACAGCACCCGAACCGACACACATAGCACAATACACGTACAGAATTCCAGGGATGCTTTTAAGGATGACTAGTTACGTGAACAAGACAGGAAAGTAGCCTCGTGAATTCCTAGCCGTCGTGAGACAAGGTGTTCGGACCACAGCACGGCGAGATGCCGAGCTTCTCTGGAGCACTGCTGTGGGAGTGTGGCCTCTCACTGCGGGTTTTCTGGCTTTCCCCCTCTCAAACTTTCTTCTTGACATTGCACAACCATTTCCTTTGTCTCACGGAAACTCTCCCTTGTGGAATCCTTTCCCACCTGGCTTTCACCATTTCTTGATACGTGTTTCATTCAGTGTTTTTCACTTTATATTTCTGTGATAATAATGGCTGCCCAAGCAAATCACCTGTCTCTGCGCCCCTGCAAGTGTTTGGCGTGCCGAGGGTGTGTGTGGGAAGTGCCATCTACAGTTCTGTTGTGTTCCTGATGGGTGTCTTCAGTTATACTTGGCAGCCAGAATTAGGTTCAATTATTCGAAAACGTACAGTTCAGAATTCATTGCAACTCCTTTCCTTGTTCTACAGAGATGTGTGTGCAAATGAAAGGCTAACCCTAAAATCTAGGAGTTTCTTTGTCACTTTATCCGCACAGGTACTGTGCGGTTTTATAAGTGACATTTAGACACATGGTACAGAAAGACAAGTATTCTTTAAAATACCTACAAGTATGAATAGCTGAAGTTCATTTTCTGTTTACCAGAAGGTGAGTGCGTACTTAAAAAAAAATTTAATTTTGTGCATGTGTGTACCTGTGGAGGCCAGAGTTTGACATCAGGTGTCTTCCTGTATTGATATTATTATTATTATTATTATCATTATTATTATTATTATTATTATTATTATTATTTGTGTGTGTGTACATGCATGTACCACTACGCATATGGGAGGTCAGAGGACAATAGCAGGAGTTGAGTCTCTCTCTGTGTACTCTGTGGGTTCAGGATTGAATTCAGGTTGGTCATCAGGCCTGGTGGAAATCCCTTTACCCTCTGAGCCAACTCAGCCTGAAGCTGACGTATTGGCTAGACTGACCAGCCAGGGAACAGCAGGGATCTTTCTGCCTCTGCATACCTCCGTGTCCATCTTTTATATGGCTGTAGTGATTCCAAACTCAGGTCTCTAAGCTTTTGTGTCAGCCATCTCTCCAGCCCATAAACTAAATTCCTCATGCACATTAACTTGCTGATTTTTATATCGGCCGTAGGTTCCGGAGAGATTGCAGAACTGCCCTGGTCAGCTCCGAAGTGATTATTCTTGAGTCTCCCTTCTGTGTCGCGAGCCATTTGCCTGTACATGTATAAGTGGGCTTGATATATATATAGATATATAGATATATAGACAGATATAGATATAGATATATAGATACAGATATATATACACAGATATAGATATATAGATATATAGATATAGATATTCTAAGACACCACCCAGGGTCTCATCTAATAATATTTCGAACAAAATTTACCACTACCAACTATATGAATATATACATACACACTCTAGAGTCTGGGAAGATGGCTCACTGGTAAAGTACTTGCTACAAGCCTGAGGAGGACCCGAGGGTCCTCTCCAGCACCCACATAAAAAGCAGGGGCAGTGTGTACCCGCAGTCCGATGATTGAGGGGATGGGATGATCCTTGGGGGTTGTTGGCCAGCTTCTCTTCATGAATTGTGAGCTCCAGACTCAGGGAGGGGCCCTACTTCCAAACAGTAAGTGGAACGTGATAGAGGAAGGTACTGGACTTTTGCTTCTGGGTTCCGCGTACATGTACACAGAAATGCACACACCACAAGCATGCACAGAAAAACACATTTTAAACAAATCTTGCCTCAGTGAAGTTTTCTATGTAAAAACAGCATTAGGGCACTGACCCTGTGTGTAGGTGTGTCACACCAGTCCGTCTGTCTTCACATTGGCAGATAGAAGCCTCTTCTGTGGGACCTGCACAGGGGCCACTGGCACTTTTGGGAACCTGAGCTGGAGCTGCAGCCTCTGGCTTGGTTTGAGCCTTGGGTTTTGATGGAAAGACCCTATGACTCTTGGCTGTGTAGCTTTGAATCCACTTCCCAAGCTTAGAGTGAGTAGGGAAAGCCAGACAGCAGGTTTGTGGCTGGGCCCTTTGACGTCTTGGGCTTAACCGCCTTAGGCTTCACGAGGGTCTTAATGGCCTCTCACATGTTCTCATCGCCTTTACATTGTTTGTCTGCAGCTTCTTCAGGCCTCTCCTGTTGTGCTTCTTGGCAAAGCACGCGGTCCTCGGGAGCTTGGAGTTGACCGCCTTACAAGATTCATGTCTTCGTCACCGGGGTTTCTTGATGCCGTCTCCGTGTCCTTTACAGGACTGGTTGTGCGGTGTGGTTCTTGAACTTTGCTATGACTGCACTGTCGCCTGTGGCTCCCAAAGCACCTGGGATCGGAAGAGAAGGAGAAAGGCCACCTGCAAGATGATGATTGTTTTTTAGAGACAGGATTTCTCTGTGGAATGCTGGCTGTCCTGGAACTCTGTAGACTAGGCTGGCCTCGAACTCAGAGATCCTCCTGCCTCTGCCTCCCTAGTGCTGGGATTACAGGAGTGTGTCCCCACACGCTGTTTGCTGGAAAGATTTTTTAAAAACATTATGTTTAACTTCTTGGCATCAAGTTCTTTTTCTGTATTGAGGACATGTATAAGTTAGGCTTTTCTGATCAATATTTTTAGAAATGCTGAAGCTATATATGTGTGTTTGTATATATATATATATATATATATATATATATATATATATATACGCATTTAGCATATTAATATGTTAATTAACTATATAGTTAAGTATATTTTATACATTAAAAGTAAAAATCTAAAGCTGTTTCCTTCATTTAATCCATATTCTAAGCCTTTGTTCTTGACATGGTTCCCTAAACAGTACTGCATAACAACTGCTTACTTACATACAGTTTCTGTTGTTATAAGTAGCTTAGAGATGATTAAAAGTATATAGAAGGATGTGAAGAGTCATATGCACATACTACATCATTTTGAATAAGGCACTTGAACACTCACCCAGTGAATAAAGAGGGACTCTGTACTGGGGGTGACTTATATTGATGAGATTAGACAGGTTTTGATGAATCACTTGCTCTCACTTAAAGGCTGAACTTCTGTTAGACCAGACAGTCATGTCTTTGGCTGTTACAGAAATGGCTTTAGAAGTCAATGAGTCTTAGAAGGCGCTGGGCGTTTCTGTCTTTCACAGTCTATTATAGTTTGAACGTTTGAACCCTCAAAAGTTTATACTAAGGTTTCATTGACTTTCTAACACTATTAAGAAATCGAGCCTTTAAGGGGCGATTAGACCATGTGGGTTTTGCTTTCATGGGTGAGATCAAAGCCCCCCCTGCCCTGCTTCTTGGCTCTTCCGTTCTTCTACATATGAGGACAACCTTCCTCCTCTCCAAGGGCAGCAGGTTCAAGATTCTACCTCCAACAGAGACCGCTATATCACTACACACCAGACCTGGCAGTATCTTGTGGCCCCTCAGCCTTTAGAACTGTGATTCCTTTTCTTAATAAACCACCCAGTCTCATGAATTTCGTGACAACAGCAGAAAATAGACTAAGACACAATCTAATTAAAATACATCTAAACAAGAAATGTGTTGAACACATACTTCATGCTAAATAAGATAGTAAAAAGAAATGGCTAAGACATGATCTGTGAACGGAAGTTCCTATGGTAGGGGCCATGTGTAAATCAATGTACTCAGAAGCAGATAAGAAGAGCTTCACAAAACTCAGAGGTGTCTTGATCAAAGGGAGGCTTCATAAATGGAAAATTTTTAAGGAATCAGAAAGGTAAGAGTTCTCGAAACACAAAATAGTGGAAATTAAAGCTCAGTGTATAATCCAACAGAGAACAAGAAAAACTGAATGTCACCTGGCTGGGCTGAGAAAGCAGAGACCTAGGTGCGCTCACAGCCCGCTGCTGCTGTGTGAACTTGAACCATCTTCCTGGTAAATACATTTTTACTTATGAGTCAAGATTCTTCAACATGTTTGGCCAAAGGAGATTATCTGATAAGCATGCAGGAATGCATAAATAAGGGCTTTCGTCGTAGCGAAATCAGAAATAGTCGAAGTTAAATGAGTTGCATAGTATTGCCGCAGATACATACCTGTCTATCAGTTTGTCCACCAAGTTAAGTCCCCCTCATCCGAGTCTTTCCATTAGTTGGCAGTTTAACTGCCTTGCAAGCCACAGCTAATTGGTTTCATTGAAGACACTGCCTAGGAAGTTTAAGTGAATGTAAGAGGAGAAACCAGTGCATGTATGAGGAAAAAGATGGACAAGCCAAGACTGCAGGTGCACCAGGAGCCTTCCCCATACACCAGAGATGCACTGGAAGCCATATGCATGAGCGGAGAACAAAGCATCTGGACATGAGACACAGTCCTGACAGCCTGTACTTCCAGTTTTCTTATGCTGCTCCGTGCAGTCTGAGTGTGATTGTAATCGTGTAAGCTGTAACCCAAACTGTTCATTTGTGTAAACATGCTTGTTGTCATGTTCCCAGGGCATCCTGGGTGTGTAAAACAGCCTTCATCCTACCAATAAGGGATCAGTCTCTGTATTAGTTATCTTTCTTATGTCTGCAACAGAATGCCTGACAAAAGCAAGTCAAGGAAAGAAGACATTATTTGGGCTCTTGTCAATTTCAAGAGCCGAGGAGTAGCTCAGTCTGTCAATTGCTCGCCACACAAGCCTGAGGACCTGGGTTTGAGCTCCAGCACCTACAGGGAGGGGGAGTGGTGAGTAGGCAGGCAGACTGCTGACCCTAGCACTGGAGAGACAGAGGCAGGAGAGTGCCTGGGGCTTGGTGGCCAGCAACTTCAGCAATATCAGTGAGCTCCAGACTCAGGAAGCCCAGACCAGAGTATTGTGAGTTTGAGGCTATCCTGGGACAATTAAGACAACTCTGACTCAAACAAACAAAAAATCAGAACAAATCAGCCGGCAGCAGCAAACCCAAAACTACAGAAGACAAAACAAACAACAATCCAAAGCAACCCAACCAAGAAGAAAGAAAGAAAGGCCGGCAACATAGTTTAGTGGTAGAATGCTTACGCAGTTCTGAAGGCCTTGGTTTCAATCCCCTGTACTGGAAAAAAAAAGTATCAGTTTGTAGAGCCAAACAGCTGCAGGCTAGAGTGGTATCACAGTTCAAATCATGTTATCAAGACTCTTGACACTGTTCTCTCTTCTCTCTCTCTCTCTCTGTCTCAAGATCTATCTCCCCACCTGTCTCTCTCTTTCTTTCTTTCTTTCCACCCAGTGAGTCATTTGACAACTATCTACCAGCTGTGCCCACCACGTGCTCCAGGAACTGACATCTATCTGTAGACCAAGCTGGTGCACTTCCTGTCTTTATGGTGTTCACATTCTGTCCTTGAATGACAGCTTCACTCTTGGGTTTTACTTTGACGGCCTGCCTTATATTATCCCAACACTGAGTCCAGTAGAGAAGGGACAACCCGTTTCCCCAATAGGCGGATCGGATGCCAGCAACTATATTTCATTTCTATGTCTCACACTTAGACCGAGTGTGCAGTTCAGACACCTGTGCCAGCAGGCAGAGGTGCAGCTGGTATCTTCTGCCTCTCTGGTTGGAGTCAACTCCCCTGGATCCAAAGTAGCTGAGAAGAAACAGACAGCCATGTAGAAATGAGCTTCAGCTAAAAGCAAGGTCATTAGTTTTATGTATGTATGTATGTATGTATGTATGTATGTTTTGGGGGGTTGTGATATGAGGGGTGGAACGTAGGGCCTCGTGTATGCTGAACACAGGCTCCCGCTGGAGCCATACCTCCCACAAGCCTGTGCTCCAGCCCAGGGAAGTAATTAGACTGTGGAAGGCTTAATTCAACCAGTATCCTTTGACTAGTGTCTTTTATCGAGTAGCGTTTTAATTCTTTTCCGCTGTTAAATTATTTGTCCTTCTCACTTAATGTCAAGACTACATATTTTCTCATACAACCTCCCGAATTGTGCATGTATTTAGAATACTCAGCTCTTAATTCATCTGCGCTCGGGTTTTTGATAATAGGTTTTAAATATTGGGTAAATATAAGTAAAATATAGCAGATGAAGTTTTAATTAAAAAGATTAAGCCCAGAGAATAAGGGGCCGGAGAGACGGCTCAGTGGTTCAGAGCACTTGGTGCTCTTCCAGAGGTCCTGGGTTCAATTCCTAGCACCCACCTGGTGGCTCACAACCATCTATAATTACATCTGTAATTACAGTTTCAAGGGAGCGTGACACCCTCTTCTGGCCTCCTAGGATACCAGGCACACACAGCACGGTGTAGCATATATGCAGGCGAAACACCTATCCACACAGACACAATCAAATTTTAAAATAAACCCCAAATTTTGGGAAAACATTAAATTTAGGATATGATAAACTTTCAAAATAGCTGGGCGGTGGTGGCACACACCCCAATCCTAGCACTTAGGCAGTAGAGGGAGGTGGATCTCTGTGAGTTCGAGGCCAGCCTGGTCTACAGAGTGAGTTCCGGGACAGCCAGAGTTACAACAGAGAAACCCTGTCTCAAAAAAAAAAAAAAAAAAAAAAAAAAAAAAAAACCTAAAAACTAAAAATATTAAATAAATAAACGTTCATTTTCTTAAGCAACCCCACCCCACATTCTGTTTTACTGTTACCAAGTTCAATTCCACTGAAAACAAGTGTACTTGTATATTACCATTCATATTATTTAAGGTAATATGTCAACTGTATTAGCCACACAAGGTCTTCTGAACTGAGAATGCTCATCCATAGTAACACTTGCTTTGGATTCTGTGTACAGATTCGGACACATTCAGTGAGATAAAGCAGACAAATACACATAAGCGTTCGTTTTATCTAGTCACCATGATCATTAAATCCTTTCCTCTTATAGAGCTTCAAAACTGGCAAAAGAACAAAGCTAGAACTTCACAGCACTGCTATTTTTAATCAGTCATGTGTTGCAAATACATTAATTGCATAGCAGCTCCTTAAAAATATGTGTGCTTGGCTAAGAGGCGGGACATTGTACATTGAAATAAGACCTTTTCCCAAATGCCTGCTTTTCATAAAGGCACTTACTATGAAGCTTTTACTTCCAGAATAACCACTGACATAATATTGACTCCGATACATTCCGTTTCACACTACAGGACATTTTCATGCTTGTGAGGCGGTGTCTGGGGATGGGCCGCTCATGCCTGCCTTCCAAATCAAGTAGCAGAGACTCAGGGTCAAGTTGCTAGACTGGAATGAGAACTCAGAGGGAGAGTGTAGGAAAGATAGGCATTAGAAGCAGGTTGCCATATTTAAACTAGTACTTAAAACACAAAGCATAATTGCTACCTCAAACTAGGGACATACAGCAATTAGTAAAGTAGGGGAATCAGTGAGTGAGGTACCGATGGGTTGTTTGCTGTCTCCATCTGCTCCCTTCCTGTTGAGTGGACCCCGTTTGATCAAGTCATAGGTTTCCCCGAATAGACCAGTACTGTGTTCCATGATAACAAGTAGTCTCCCCATTCAAACAGGGTGCTGCCAAACCATCATATAAAGGCATGTTTCTTGGGTGATTATCTCAGGAGTGATGGTGACTTTGGAAGGATCCAAAGTCTCCCATCAGATACCATTGTGGACACCTGCGTGTCTCGGTGAAGTAGCTGGCTAGAACTATCAGTTCATAGTCAAAGTCATTGTACGAACAAAACCAGTTAGGGCTCAGAGTCTTGACTTTGGTTTTATTAACTTTCCTTCTTTAACTAACTGAACCATGGGCAGGTTTGTGATAAAAGTTGTGCACATTTGCCCTAAGGGAAAGGACTTTCTGATAGTATTAAAAAATTTTTTTTGCAGCATTTACTTATGTATCCGCATGTGCACGTGATCTGTGTGTGTGGACACGTGAGCGCACATGCCACGGTGTGAACATGAAGATACAAGGGCAGCTTGCAGGAGTTGGCTTTTTCTTTCCACCATGTAGATCCTGAGGATTCAACTCACATTGCCAGGCTTCGTGGCAAGTGTCTTCAGCAACTGAGTTTCTCACCGGTTGGTCCCCTTTTACTCTTGATGTTAATAATAATTACCATCAATTGGGGATATAATATGCCAAGTACTGCTATAAAATCCTTATTAGCTCACCCAATGCTTAGTTCTGGTTCAAAAGATGGAGGAACATCCAACCAGCATGTGTTGAAACAGAGACTTGAACTTACTGGTCCATTTCCAGAGTCTGACCTCTCCACCATAAGACGTAGATATTAGTTACTGTAAGAAGTAACCATTAGCCAGGAGACAGTCATCCCATGTCACTTTGTCCTTTTGCACTGGCAGCTGCAGGGTGGGGGGTGGGGGCGTGGCGAGTGGATTTATGGGACAGGCCCTTAGCCACTTACCTGGCTGTTTTCTTCCACCTCGTTCTTGGTTGGCCCCCATCTACTAAACCTGCAGCTTCCCTATGTGGATGGTCACAGGAAAGGGGACGTGACCCATGCCACATCCCAGTACTGCCCTGAGTTCTTAGTCTTCACACCACACCAGACAGAGCTGGCTGACACAAATCTCCATCATAAGGAAGCTTTGCATGGTTAGCTGAGGTTTCTGCCTTAAAGGGCAACATTTGGATCTAGGAGTTTCTTCCCATATCCCAGAGGACAAGTGCACAGGAAAAGACCAACAGCATACAGAAGCCTTGAGTGAACCTACTTGTATATCCAGCCTCTGCTATGGTTTGTATGCAAGAAACATCCATTGTTTAAAACCTTGGTCCTCAAAATGCTCTAGTTGAGAAATGAACCTCTGGGAGGTAAAGTCCTTAGGTCACTGAGAGTCTTATTCTTGGAACCCATTCGATAGTCCTTGAGAGTTGTCATAGGAAGAGCAAGCCTCGCCCCACCCATGCTCCTCTCTTCTCCTGCCTGAGATAAGACTACTTCCTTGAACACCAGTGCAAGCTTGTGGCAGTCCTCCTGCCTCCTGCCTGAACAGAAGCCATGTCAATGGTATTGCCTGATTCTGGACTTTGAATCTCCAAAGCTATGAAATAACTAAACCTTTGCTTTTTAAAAATAGATTTGTATTTATTTTTATTTTATGTACAGTGGTGTTTTGCCTACATGTATGTCTGTATAAGGGTGTCAGAAATGGAGTTACAGACAGGTGTGAGCTGCCATGTGGGTGCTGGGAATTGAACCCAGGTCCTCTGGAAGAATAGCCAGTGCTTTTCACCACTGAGACTTCCGTACAGTCCAACCTTTACTTTCCATAAGGTAAGATGTCTCAAGTGTTACATTGTTATAATGCAAAAACCATATACACTCCTCCCTAATTCAGAGGATTGTTGTGGAAGTTTACTTTTAGTTATGTATAAAATACTGTTTTGTGCACTGTTGGGTGAGGGTCTGCTGAGTCTTGGCTTTTTGTATTGCCTGCAGGTGCTGGATTTCTGTGGAGGACATTTGATTGCACATGATCTGCACCTGAGGAGTTCTGAATGAATAAAAACACCTGAGCTCAGATGCTCGGTTTCCACTGTGAGTAGGGCATTGCCCATGATGGTGGTTCCCTCTGCTGAGGTCTGACAGAGTTTGCAACCATGAATATGCCTCTGTCTCTTCCTTGTTGAGCCCACACAGTGGCTAATCACTACAGAGAATCCTATTTTTCTTTTTTTTTTCAACATTTATTTATTTATTATGTGCGTATGCATGTGTTCTTGCTCTGTCCCTCTTTGTGTCTATGTCCCCCCCCCCCACTCCCTTCTTCGATGTGTACTTGCCTGTGCCAAAAGAGCCTATCAATATCAATCCACAGACTGGAAAATATTTCTGAAAAGATGAGACTGGAGTATGAAGCTATTTAGATGAGAGATTATGGGGACAGGCACAAGAGAAGAGGCTCTGTCAGGAAAGAAGGGAACAGCAGATTTTCCAGACATGTTTAGTAAGTAAATCTTACTTCCCCAAAGTGGAATTTGGCTTTAAGATCAGACAAGGTGGAAGGAAACAAGACTTAGCTTATACATTGATTTTGGCATCGTGTAGACGGAAGCACACTTTTAAGATAGGAAATCCAGGTTTGGAGAGAAGAAACTGAGGTCATTGACAAGATGTTGGGTTTGAATCCACTGCGTGGATGGTAAGTAGGGTGGACAGGCTTGACTCCTAAAAGAGAGCTTTGGAAAGGAGGTGAAAACCAACATTCATGCCGTCGACATTAGTCAGCCACGCTGCGCACTGCCGTGTCACTTGCGCTTCTAAGACTGAGTGAAAATGATGGCTTCACCCTCGCACCCACTTGGTGTTACCAACCCGTTTCATCTGTGTCACTCTTACCGTGCAAAAGAATAGCTGAGTTTAATGAGTGTGCATGATGAACATATTTCTTGCATCTTTATTGGCTATTATATTGATTTTAAAAAAAAACCAACCCTCTGGTGTTCTCTGTACTTTTAAAATTTTTGCTTTGAGCTTTCCACAGATGTATACGAGAGCTCTTGGAATGCCAAAGGAATGTAGTGCCGACTTTTAGAAAGATGAGATTCACCAACAAGTAGATGATAATGTACACTGTGGAGTAAGATAAGACTTTTTGAGGAGAGAAGGCATGAAAGAGTAGGCCCTGAGTCCTCGCCAAAGGATGTCACATTTGAGAGGGTGGTAAAGACAGGAGAGGGTTCTAGGAAGAGTCTGAAAAGAAAGGAAGGAGAAATAGCAGGAGAGGCGAGGTGCTCCTGCAGTTTGGGGAGATGGCTTTGCGGCCATTTTCATACACTGGGCAGGAGTAGAAGGGCCCAGGAATGGTAATGCAGAAGACATGGCATCTCTTACTCAGACAACGTGGAGGAGTATATAACCTCCGCCCGAGAGAATGCAGCAAAGGAGAGAGAGCTGCACCTCAATCGAGGCAGTGTGTGCCTTGTCTTCTCAGAAAAGAGTTCAAGGCAAGCAGGCATGTCCATACAGAAGCCATTCCTGGAGGCTGTAGAGACAGGCTGGAGGAGGGTGCCCCGAGCAGATAGCAGCATGGGGATGTGGATGCAGGCCCGCAGGCGTTCCCTCTCACCCCTCCACTGTCTTCCTAACACCGACGATGTCATCCCCGCCTCTCTGCACATGACAGAACTCCCCGTGTTCAGGACTTCATAACCGCAGCCACCCACCTCAGTAGTAAGAGAGACACAGCCCTTTCCAAAATGCAACGAAGCTGAAATACTTTGGATTAGAATGACGGGTTCCATGTGCTGCTGTATACATTAGTGATTCCCACATAGCAGACCAAGAGATTTCTATTTTTTCCTGAATCAAGGCAAGTTGACAAAAATGCAAATAACACAGTAGGGGTTTTATACTGTAGATATTGAAGGCTTGCGACATGATGTTTTGATATACACGTGTACAGCAAAGGGATTGATTTCCACAGTCAAGCAACGTAACTAGCCCGTCATCCTGGATAGGTACTTTGCTTGCTTGCTTGCTTGTTTCCTTTTTTCTCTTTGTGAGAAGTGTCCCTAGATAATGTGGGCAAACCTAACAGAGGTTTTTTACACTTGTGAATACTTTCTTTAATGTGATATTTTCTTCATGCTAGTTAGGAATTCGGAACACAAAACTGAAATGTCACTTGATGTGGCAATCTTTTTACTGGTTGCCAAGGACTTGGTCAGGATGGGTTTATTCTGGAAGACATTCTGGGTGTCAGGAGATGCCCTGGCTTCAGGGCTTCTAGGAAATGTGTAGGTTAGAGAGGCTGCACTTCCTGTGTACAAATGTGTTAGCGGTGGGGTTCTGATAGTCCCTACAACAGTTATGTTGGGCCCCATTCCAATCTTTTATTAAGTTCTTAGGCAATCATATGCAATTAACATTTTATTTGAGACGAATTAAAATCCTCCCTTTATGTCCCGTAGAATACAAAATCAATGACTCAGTTGGCTCCAGCCAGACACTTACTGTAGTCTGCCTCCAGAGTTTGGTGAACTGGTTGGTTATAACTCAAGAGTTCTGGGAAGTGTCAGTACTAATGCAAGTTCAAGATTGTTCTGTTCCCCTTTTGTGGCCAAATGACATTGTGAAAACACTTCCAAGTACCTTCAGGGTTCACCCTACAGCTCAGCAACGGGACACTTAGCATACCAGAGCCCATCCTCTTGGAGGGTGGTGGAAGGAGACTGGAATGTTTAAAGGATTTAGTGTAAGAACTGAGTTGTAAGAAAGTCATTAGAGTGAAATTGGAATGCCATATTTATTGAGCACCACACGCACTTTTCACAAAACCGCCTAACATTTTGTTACACAAATATACAAGCAGTAAGTTTGCTTGACTAATTTGGAGTATGAGGAAGCATAGAAGATGGACAAGGATGTTTGTTCCTTAGCAACGAAGTCTCAGGATGGAAGAGGAGAACCAACCGGTTCTTCCAACAACTTCTTATTCATTTTTTTTTAAAAATAAAACTTTCTTCCTTTTTTTCCCTTTTGGTTTTTCAAGACAAAGTTTCTCTGTTGTAACTCTGACTTTTCTGAAACTCACTCTGTGGAACCAGGCTGGCCTCGAACTCACAGAGACCCGCCTGCCTCTGCCTCCCAAGAATTGGGATTAAAGGCGTGTGCCACCACCACTGCCTGGCTCTTCCTGTCATCTTGATTATGCTCTTTCCTCACTAAAATGGCAGAAGAAAATTTAATTCATTGCAGTAGGAGATGGTCAGCCTGGAAATCAAATGGTAGGGCGTCTTTGCAATCACTGGACAAATCTTTCGCAGATGGAGTTAAATATTTGGAGGTCATAGACTTTGTGGTGATAAAGGACTTCTTCAGAACAAGTCAAGCTTTTGAGAAATCTCTTTAGGGTTTCCACGTTAAAGTACTGTGTTTCACGTAACAGGTGACATCTAAGACCAAGAAGACACATTACGAGGGAAAGCTGTAGAAATCTTTCTGAACTATGTTATGAAAAGAACAATTTTGAACAGTAGTACAGCAGCTTGACTTAAAATCAAGGTACGCAGACTACTTACTGGAAATTTCTGTCTCCACAATCAGACACCTTGGTGGACCAGCCTAATCTTTTGTTCAGTGTGCATCTGTTGCTTGGCAGAACAAACTAAAGGAAAAAAGGAAAGAAAATCCCCAGCCATTACCAAATAAGCCAGGGCCATTAATATTTTCTTAATGTTTTATGTTCTTGTCCAATTTACAGGATAAAGAATGCCCATAAGTGTCTCAAACTACATACTTATACCTGTTATTCTTCTGGATAGCTTTCAGAATAGTTAGTGCCTTTTTTAGCATTGATTTGATTCTGCTTTGTTTTTAGATAAGGCTACATACAAATATCACCACAATAGTATAACAAATAGGGAGGGAACCCCAAAACAAACAAATAAAAAACCTGACTAGAGGGCTTTGCAGGCATTTTCTGCTCAATCTCCGGCTTCAGATGGACAGGCACCTTTATGGGGCTAGGGGGTGCAGGTCGGTGGAAGAACACTTTGCCTCATGTACGTGAAGGTCTGAGTTCAATCCTCAGGAAGTTTTCTCAGTGTCACTAACAGAGTCAGTTCATTTCTCTCGCAACACTTAGTCCCGACCTCTGTTGTAGCATTGTACCATCGCTTGCCCTTTGAACTAGAAGTCAAGACTTTGCCTTAGTCATCAATGACTTTAACACCTAGCATAGTGCGTGACACACAGTAGGCACACGGTAGCCACCACTGGCTTGCCATCTTTCCATTGGGCAGTGAAGAGAGAAACCGTGTTTACCTTGTAGATAGTGCTGTAGTTCAGAAGCTGTGGATTTCCGTTTAGTGTTTAGCTTGTTTGGTACCTCTATTCAAACCAGCATCCTACCCCTGATTTTTATACATCATTTTATTTCATTTATTAGCCTTCCCAGATTCTCTGGAAATAGCTCCAAGTTTTGGTTATATGGAATTGTGTTATGTTCAGTTAATTTGATGTTAGCGGGCTGCAGGAGGAAAAATATAAATTGATCCAGAGGTACTTGGAGAGAGTAACATCAGCAAGATAGCAGAATAGAGGCTCCATACCCCACCCCCACCCCCACTGTGGGACCATCACATTCCCATAGGCAAGAACACCTTTGTGAAAACCCTGGTCTTGAGAATGAACTGAGAAGCCCGCACGACCCAGACAACCTAAAATCATCCAAAACAGAAAACTCACTTGGAAGGGTAAGAAGAATGTCTCAGGGCACACGGCCTCCCTCTCTGACAATGCCCCACAGAGAGCTGACAACCTACAGTTTCCACATCGAGAGAAGAACCCAGTAGACAGCTAGCTTCCCTAGCATATTTGAGACGCTACCAGGAAGTGCATTCCCATCTCCCCTCAAGAGAAACACTGTGGGTGATTTCAGGGCGAGGCCTCCAGGGTCAGGGAGAACTGAGAGAGGGGAGAACTGAGCAACACAGAGGCAGCCCTGTGCTCCTGCCTGCACTGGGGCTGGGTCAGAGAAACCAGCCAACAGCATAGCCCAGCCACAAAGCCACGCTCATCACCTGCAGAAACGCACACGTATGATCTACCAGTCTGAGTCTGAGGATCCGCGAAGGTGAGGAGATCAGCCTCGACCGTGCGCGTTTATGCAGCACGGCCTCTTATCCACCCATTCCGAGCAGGATTTCTACGGTAAACTCAGACCCTGGTTGGCAGTCTTACTTTACTGCAGAGCGCAGGTTGCCGTACTACCTGGTAAGAGAATCCAGTGTGTGATCCTGAATGATTAGCAATAATGATGGTGCCTAGCTAGCCATTCTGTCTGACTGCAGAGTCCAGCCGTGATCTCACTGGAGAGCTTCAGAGCAAAGGGGTCGGCCCAGCTGGAAAACTCCCTGTCTGTGCTCACGACCAGTTGGCCATCTGGAATCTCAGGCTATACGGTGTTGATACACCCCTGCAAAAATAGACTAGAAGAAGGGTCTACCTCCTGAAATGCCCGGGCACCAATGCAAGACACAAGATTTCAGAGGCATGGAATTGTAACACCCAAGGAAGGAAATAAATCCCAATAATGGGCTCCAAAGAAGTGGAGACATGTATGTATAGAAAGTGAAGAGGGGAAAAGGTATTTCAAACATTAAAGTGTAAGTGGGGAGAGGGAGAAGGGGGTGGAGGAAATTACAGCTGTGTTTACATTGGTTAAATGGACTCTAAGTTAAAGGCTATAAAAAGCAGGGCTGGAGAGATAGGGCAGTTGTTAGGAGCACTTGCTGCTCTTCAGAGGATGGAGTTCAGCTCCCAGCATCCACATAGGAGAGTTCACAACTTCCTGCAACTCTCATTTGATGAATTCTGATAGCTTCTTGTTGTAGAAGTTTATTTTTAGTTGTGTTTCAAATCATTGCTTTTGTGCACTGTTGGCAAAAGGGATGCATAGACCTTGGCATTTTGGATTGTCTGCAGGTGTTGGATTTCTGTTTTGATTACTCATGATCTGCACCTCAGGAGTTCTGAATCAATAAAACACCTGAGCCCAGAAGCTCGGAGTTCCACTGTCAAGTGTGGCACTGGCCATGACTGTGGTTCTCTTTGCTGATGACTGGCAGAGTTTGCAGACATGAAACTGCCTCCTTGTCTTCTTGGCTGAACCGCCACAGTACCGTACACCTACAAATGGCTCATCAACGTGGGGCAGGACACCACGCAAGCTAATTCAACATGGAGACAAGGAAGAAGAGACAGAAACTCCAGACCTCACAGAGTCCAGTAAAGTACACTCAGGGAACCAGAGGATAGAGATTAAGGTATTAATTGAAGGCCCCTGAAGGAAGAGGAGGGAGATAAAGGAAATAAACCAGTCCTGGATCAGCAGAGACTGGAGAATACCTTTGTACTTGTTAACTAGCAGCTTTAGTGAGTTCCAGGTTTAATGAGAGACCCTGCCTCAAAAAGAAAAAATAAATAAGGTGGAAAAAAACCTGAGATGGAGAAAATTCTTCTAAATTTATTGTGTGAGTCGAGCATCATCCTGATCGTGAAGCCAGATATGGATGCTGCAAGAAATGGAATTATAAGCGAATATTCCCAACAACTATACATTTAGAAATCTTCAACAAAATATTTGCAAACCAAATTTGGAAACCTACTAAAAGAATCATTCAGTAAGAAAAAGTGAGATTTGTCCCTCAAATACAAGGACAGCTCAAATGTGCATCCCATTTACAGTATGAAGGATACACATGTCTTACGTATTAGCTATGTTTGCATTACTGTAATAAAAATGCCTGACAGAAACAAGGGAGAAAAGTTTTTTTTTCTGGTTCACAGTTTCATAAGTCTCAGTGCAGAGTTGCTTGGCCCCAGGAGCTGGAGAAACATCACTGTGGTGGAAGACAGAGCAGGGGCAGCTCTTCCTGTTGCAGCTAGCAGGAAGCAGCAGGGGGGGACCAGAAGGGGCAGAGGTTCTTCATCCCCAAGGACCTCTCTCCGGTGACCTGCTAGATCTTTAGCTCCCAGACTTTCCACAGCACCCCCAAAATAATACCATCTGGGGAGCAAGCCTTCAAAAGCCAGTGAGGGACATTTCAGATTCAAACCATAACATTCTATGATCCTATTATTAGATGCAGGAAAAAGTACAAAAAACAAGGTCCCTTTGTGATGAAACTAAACAAATTAGGCCTGAAAGGACTTTGCCTCCACCTAAGAGAGACTGTGTCAGACCCACAGCTGGCGTGGTACTCAGCACTGCGGTACTCAGTACTCAGCGCTGAGCACTTAAAGTAGAAGGGAGACGAGGGTTATTTCCACAGTAGAAGTTTGCCAGGAAGAGAAGGAAATCAAAAGCATCCCAACAAAAGAGAAAGAAGTGAAGTTGTCTCTACTGACAATATAATTATGTTTACCAAAAAATGCTCAGGACTCCACCAAAATACTGTTAGGACAAAGTTCAGAAAAGTCGTAGGGCAGAAAATCAATATGTAAAACCACTGCCGTTGATGCACACTGACAGCGAGCCGTCCAAAAGAAAGAAATTAGGACCATAACGCCATTTAGGTGAGAGGCATATAACACCGAGGAAATAATTAGAGAGAAACACAATTAAATGGAAACACACTCATGCTGATGGCTTTGAAGATAACCTGGATTCCTGGATTAGAGGATTTCACGTTGTTCAGATATACACACTGTCCAAAGCACTCCTGGTCGAAGGCAGTTGTCCCTAACAGAGTGCCAACGACTTTTTTTTTTTTTTCCTTTCACAAAACAGAAAAAAAAAAAAAAAACAAAATTTTGAATGGACTCATAAAATACCTGGAGCAGCCCAAGTAATTTTAGTCTATACTAGAATGTTTAGGATTTTCTGTAAATGCTATCACACCAAATAGAAATCTACCTTTTCCTTCCCCTTTAGATGTTGGAAGTGTTTTGTTAGATCAAAAACATACCTTTATAAATTACTTCTTACCTTCAAAACAATGTTCAGGCTCCTCTGAATCTCAAATTCTTCTGTATACTGTAGTAAATACCCAATATATTAAATCCTGATTCCCACTCAGTGAATACTAATTTAATGACATTGTCTTCACCAAGAAAGAAGTCTGAGCTTTCCTCTTATTCTAGGTCTGAAGGTAACAGGGGTAGGGGTGGGGGTCGTTTGAATAGTCTGCCCGCATTCTCTGATGAGTTACTGGGAGTACTGGCTTGCCTAGTCTCCATCAATAATGAATATGTGTCTTCTAATTCTCAGAAGGAACAACACATTCTTTCCAAGTTCTTATCTGCTTGGTGTTGTTCAACAATTTTCTCTCTTAATTATATCAGCAAAAGCCATCTTTTAGGGGTCTGACTACCTGGGAGATAGATTCTGGTTTTATACCCATCAAAACACAATGTGAAAGACACCCCCAATCCAGCCCCAAGTCTGTGTGACATCAGTTTCGACCTTAACTCATGACGAGCTTCACACGTATAGTCCGCTGAAGGAAACAAGGCCAACTGTTCCTGGAAAACGGACCCAGGCCCACAGGCGTTTTCTGCAGAGAGGTACCTGCACTCGAGATGGAGAACTCACCCAGAAGGTTTGACAGACAGTTTCTAGGGAACAGCAGAGGGAGGGGCAGGATGTGGTCATGGTGATTCAGAAGTGCCTCTTGCTTGCTCTTCTGAGTCAGCTTGCAGCCTGCCACATGGCCCCGCATGGCACAGTTATGGCTCTTGGATGAGCTGTCCCAGCAAGTCCTGCCTGCCTGACTTCATTAAAGCACTCAGTAATTGCGACGGGTGTCCCAAGATACTGCTGAGCTTGCTTGGGGTTGGACTCATTTGATCCTTAAAATGGTGAGCTGCCTCTGAGCTTGGGGGCAGCCCAGTGTAGTTCTCCATCATCTGTTGGAACCGAGGCAAGGAGGCTCTGCTCTCTTCTTGCCACCCTGGACTTGTGATTTTGTAAGTGCATCTGGATTGCCACGTTCTGTCTCAGAGCATGAATCATGTGCCCATGACATGATTGGTTCAGTGAGAACCGAACAGCACTGTGCTGGTGTTGCCAATGGCAGACGTTACATGAGGGCAGGGGTAGTTTCCTTACTTGGATTGTGGGCTGCGGGATAGCTTTCCCCTATATCTCCATTTTGGTTAAGCTTTCTCCCACCCTCTCATTTCCTCATCACCCACCCTGTCCATGTTTGAACCTAGGAAAGGGAATCTTGATATCAGGAGTGTGGCGCCATTTGTCTAGGGATTAGAAATAATAGTTTGGCGTCTTGGAAATCAGAGGTCATCACATCTTAGCCTCAATATTCCGCTATGCTTTAACGCAATGAAAGAATTAAAAGTGACTTGGGATTGTTTATGGCCCTCTCATGTAATTTATTCTTGTTTGCTTCTGGCAGCTATATATCTTTTCATTTTACTTCCTTTGAATCTAACATATGGGTTGGAAAAGATACAGTCTTTGGTTTATCCGTTAATTACCCGAAGGGTGATATTGAACATTGCCAACAACACGGAGTCCAAGCTCATGTCTCTCTGAGAATGTAGTTACTTCCTCCAAAGGTGACCGCTCCTAAAATTTTGTTACTGGAACTAAGGTTGGCTTTTCAATTCACAGCAGGTCCAGTCACATCGAGAGGCAATGTGTTGAGACAAGGCAGCAAACTGCACAAAAAAAGAGGGTCCCGTGTCCCAAGTTCTTGCTGGAAAGCTGATCCAGGGTGGCTTGTCTGTGTTCATAGGTGTGCCCAGACCCATGGGTGTTTCTCCTGTAGCTACAGGGATGGATGATGCACATCCTGTCCTGATTACTTAGTCACCGGAGGTGTTTTGCAGATTCTGTAAGTCTCAAAAACAAAAATTGCTACTTCTCTGGGTTATTCCTGTCACTATTTAGCTATGGGGAGGGTGGCTGCTTGGTCCTCTTGCTGATTGCCAGACTCCTGCCAACAATGAAAATATCCTTCCTCAGACATAAAACAACCCAGTGTTTGGTGCCCCGGCCCGCCAACAGTTTGGTTTCTTTCTTTTGCCATAAATTAGCATTTTCTATTCCTGAATTTTGAATAAATGAAATTAGATGATTTTTTTCCCTGCTAAATGCTATATTTTTGAGATATTAACCTGTCTTGTTACACTTAGAAATCATTTTCGTTTGAGCTGTATGGTGATCCATTTCTATATACAACACACTGTATCTTTTTCTAATGAAGTTTTGGGTTGTTTCTACCTTGTAGATATCAAAAATATGCTAAGAATATTCTTTTAACTGTGTTTTTGTACTTGTGCATTTTTGTTGGACTTATACAAGTGGTCTGAATTGCTCAGACACAGATCAAGCAAAAGATTTCCAGAGTGGTATTGTGTAGCTAATTGGAATATTTCCCCTTTGAGGGAGGGGGGAAGCTTATAAGACCCAGGAAGTATGTGGAAGTACGATGCTCAGGAAGCTATTTTGTGTGTGAATTAGAATTTTTCTGGTAACTAATGACGCTGAATATTTTTTCATGTTTCTTTTGGCCATTTGGATTTGATAGTCTTTTTTTTTGTGATAAACCTCTTTAGAAAAGTCTGTCCTTCCTTATTAATTTACAAAAGGAGAGTTATGGTGGTTTGAATAAGACGGGCCCCTATAGGTCCATATATTTAAATACTTATTCACCCAGGAGGGTAACTGTTCGACGGAATTAGAAGGAGCAGGACTTGTTGGAGGAAGCCAATGCCTGATCCAGTCTCACACTCTCTTTCTCCTGAGGATTAGGATAAAGCTCTTGACCACATCTCCAGTACCACGCCTCCTGCCGTGGTCCATGTCACATGGTCATGTGACGATGACCGACTAAGCCTTTGAAACTGTAAGCAAGCCCCCAGGTAAATGTTTTCTCTTCTGAGAGTTGCTGTGGGTATGATGTCTCTTCACAACAGTAAACGGTGAGGTGACCGAGACAGAAGTCTACGTTGAATTCTTTGTGTGACTTAAATATGATGTCAATCTTCTCATGCATTATATCTTGATTTGTTGTTCCCTTGAAATTTTTATTAGTTTTATTTATTTTGGGAGCATGTACATGCAGAAGTCAGAAGATCCCTTTCTGCAGTCAGTTCTCTTCTTCGACCAGGAGGAATCCAGGGATCGAGGAGTTGAATTCAGATTGTCAGACTTAGCACCAAGCCCCTTCACCTGTGAGCTGTCTCACTGGCCCTCATGTTCGTTCTCAATAACTTCTGATGGATAGAAGTTCTTAATTTTAATGAGCTCAGATGACGCTTCTTTCCTATTACGGTTAATGCCTTATATTTTAATTAGTGAACCTTTTACTCTCTAAAGCAGTGTTAGGTTTATAGAAGAATGAGGAGAAATAAATATGAGCTTCCCATAGCCCCGCGTCCTTCGGTTCCGTTCATCGTTGGCGCCATGCTCTGACCCGGTAGATTTGTTCTGATTGAGGAAACAATATCACTGTGCTGTATTCACCGAAGTCTAGGGCTTGCCTTTGGCTCACTCTGTGATTTACGTTTCATAAAACGTGTGGAGTTACGTGTCCACATCGCAGGAGCACAGGATAGTTTTAGTTGGACCTAAATTTTCCTTATGTGCTGTTTATTCATTGCTCTATTCCGCACGCCCCTGTGTAATGGTTAACTTTCTGTGTCACTTTGACACGTGAAAGGAGAGCCAGATAGCTGGCCCAGCGTTATTTTTGAGGGTTTAGCTGAGGTGTTTTGAGGAAGTGATTGGCATTTTAATCAGTGCGTTCGGTGATGAAGATCAACCTCATTGATAGGGTCTGCATCAGCCAGTCTTCGTAAGGTCCACACAGAACAAAAAGATGGGAACAAGGTGAATTCTTTACTTTCCTCTTTAGCTGATACTTTCAATTCTTCCTGCCCTTCAATATCGGGATTTCCAATTTTTAAGGCTCTCAAACACTGGGACTCCCACCCAGTAGCCATGACAGTTCCCAGGCCTCGGATTCATACCGAGGTATAGTTGAGGTTTCGAATGCTCAAGCCTGCTGCAGTGTCACCCTCTCTTCCAGCTGCTTGACGATCCAGATGTAGAACTTTCAGCAACCTCTCCAGCACCGTGTATGCCTACCTTCCTGCCATAGCCATGCTTCCCACCATGCTGACAGTGGACTAAAGCTCTGAACTGTAAGCCAGCCCCAGTGAAACGCTTTTCTTAAAAAGAGTTGCTTTACTCATGGTGTCTCTTCACAGAGGAAAAAAAAAACCTATTAAGACAGATATACAATTGGATTCCTTCTTTTATCCAGCTTGCAAGTATGGGCTTTCTCAGTCTCCAGAATTGTGTTAGCCCATAAACCTCATATTTCCTCTGGAAAGCCCCATCATAACCTATCAACCTCTGATTTCTAATTTTCCTTCTAGTTTTTCCTGTCTTAGAATGTCTTATAAGTAGGATGATATAAAATGCAATCTTCTCAGGCTGACTTCTTTCCCTTGACAGTATGTCTGTAGCTCTATTCCACATCTATATATGGCTAATTTCTTCTTATTCCTAAGAGAAGTTCCATTTCCATTTGGTAATATGTTTTCCTATTGAAGGACTTATGGGGTACCTCTCAGTTGGGGCAAATTAGGAATCCACCTGATTTGAACGTTCATGTGTAGGCTTTCATGGGAATGTGATCTTTTGACTCATTTGGACAAACTCTTGGGTGTGTGAGTACTGAATCCTATGGCAAGATAATATTTGGCTTAGTAATAAGATTTCAATTCCTTTTAAAAGTGGCACCACTGTCTTTCGTTCCTACCAGCAATGAGTGGGGGATCCTGATAGAGAAATAGATGAAGCTTGGTCTGATCCATTCCATACAGAAAAATTCATTCCAGGTGGACAGAAAGGCAAATCGACAGAGCACCCAGAAAAGGAGCATGGGAGAATACTTTATTACGACTTACGGAAAAAAAGTTGCATTTATTTTATGTCTTTGAGTGTTTTTCTTGCATGTGTGTCTATACACCATGGGTGTTCCTGGTGTCTGTGGAGCTCAGATCTACAGGGCCTCAGATTCCCTGGAGCACGAGTTATGGACAGCTGTGAACTGCCGGTGCTGGGAATCGAACCCAGTTCCTCTGCAATGACAAGCAAATGCTTTTAGCCACTGAGTCATTTTTCTATTTCTCCCTGTTTAAGACTGTTTTTAAAGACTTTTAAAAAACTTTTCCTAAAAGAATGTAAAGTCGAGCCAAATGAAGAGGAAAGATTTACAAAACACATACCCAAGAAGACCTGAATCTACAATATATGAAGATCTCTTACGGTTTAGTAAGAAAACAAACAACCCAGTTGCAAAATCATTAAAAGAGCTAACCAGACAAAGCTAACTCATCAACAAAGATGTGGAAAATAAAATATGAGAACACGCACGGTGTCAGATGCCAGTAGAGAAGTTTTAAGTACAATCTTATATTTGCTACAATGGCTAAAATGCAAAACACTGACTTCTTCAAATTCTGACAAGGATGTGAAACAGTCCAGCAAAATCGACTGGAAAGCCCTTCTCCCTGCTGCCGCTGCGGGTGTGCTAACCAGAGGCTGATAGCAGTATACCTGGTGTCTGTTTCTGGGCCCTCTGCTCATCTTCTTTGCCTGTTTTACATCACTGTGACTTGAAATGCCACCTTAGTAACTTACAGCTACAGTTCTTTTGCGTATTCCTGGCAATCTTCGGATTTCCAGACAATGCTTATAAATAGCTTGCCAATTTCCGTACGGATAAATAAACATAAGAGACGAACCCTCTGAGAACAGGCTGGCGATGTTTCGAATCAGTTGATGAGTGCTTTCAAACTTCTAGTCACAAGGCTTCAAGAGTATTGAAGGTTTTCATGCGTGTGGCTCTCGTCTACTGATATTCAGCATCACGGAGTTGAAACCGATGAAGTTATAAACAGTAAGTCATTGGGATGATTTCACTATGGCATGCTAAAATATGTGAGTAATACATTTTAAGTAAAAAGCTGTAGTATCTGAAAACAAAACAAAATTTTGGTTGTTTTGCATTTTTGCACATCCTTTTATTGTGCGGCTTCATAAAACATCTTCCAGATTCTCACACTGCTTCTGTGGTCAGTCTGCTGCGCTGTGCTGTTTTGATCGACGTACACGAGAAGCGCCCTTCGGTCGTCGTTTCAGGAATCGTGGTGCCGTTGGGAAGCCCCAAGTGCTGCTCCGTCAACACGTGACAGGTTTCCAAAACACATTGCAACTTCCTGTTGAAGTCCTTCATCATCTCATCTGGCTTTCTATCAACATGAAGCCCCTCGAGGCCCGGAGCAGGGTATGGCGGGGGTGGAATGTCTGAAGGGGTGCCCAGGAAATGAACAAATCTTAGAGGTTTGTGAAAAGCACTGATACACAAAAAAAAAAATATACCCGGAGCAGCATCCAGCGCTGTGACAGGCTCGACAGCCTCGGCGCTTGAGCCGAGAAGCCCCCGGCACTAAAATTCTACCTAGTACAGGCTCAGTCACTAGATAGAACTGCGACGCTGAACAGCTCGCTCAGTGTCTCCGACGCTGTTGCGTTCTCCTGTAGTGTGAGATAAAATCTAAACAAACAAAAACTCGCGACATTTCTAAAATTAAGAATAAAAACGCCAATCGGATATTTGAGAGTCCGTACGATCCCTCCGTCGTGGAGACCATTTGTGATTCTGTTAATGGCCGTTTTGTTCTTCTGATGTTTGTTCCTTGAGGCAGTTTTGTACCTGAAAAAAACGACAAGAATACCTCATGGGCTTGTAAGGATTAAATGAGGTTTAAAAAAAAAAGAAAAACAAAGAGACAAGATCTAAGATCTTCCCCTGTAGGGTGCGAAAGGTGGCTTTGTGAATATTTTGATAAGGAAGTGAGAGGTTTTGTTTGCTCGCCTTATTTTGGACTTACCCCTCTTAGTGTACTACATGAAATTTAGAAGAGAGTGTGCACATAGTACAGAAATAAAGTGAGTTAGCAAAAATGCAATTAAGAATATCTAAGGAGCCGGGTGGTGGTGGCGCACGCCTTTAATCCTAGCACTTGGGAGGCAGAGGCAGGCGGATCTCTGTGAGTTCGAGGCCAGCCTGGTCTCTGGAGTGAGTTCCAGGACAGCCAGAGTTACAACAGAGAAACCCTGTCTCGAAAAGCCAAAAAGAGAAGAATTAAAACAAGAAAAAGAATATTTAAGGGAAGAGAGATTGTCCATTTACTACTCTCGCAGAGTACCCAGGTTCAAGTCCCAGAGCCCAAATCAGTTCACAACCACCTGCCATTCCAGGTCCAGGAGATCTGATGCCCCATTGCTTCTGAAGGCATCTACATGAATGTGGTGCCCATAAACTTTTACACCACACACACACACAATTTAATTTCTGTATGGAATTAAAATACTTTAAATGTCTGAGTGTGGTGGTGCACACTCTGTGTTCCCAGGAGGATGGGGAATTCAGTATCACTTTGTCTATATGACTTCGGGTTTGAGGCCAGCTTAGGCCACATGAGACTTGTGGTTTGAATGAGAATGGCCTACATAGGCTCGTATATTAGAATATTTGGTCCCCTGCAAGTGGGACTGTTTGGAGGATGTATGTTACTATGGATGGACTTTGAGGTTTCAAAAAGCCCACATCATGCCCAATCACAGTCTCCCTCTCTGCCTGAAAGTTTTGGATCACATCTGAACCCTCAGCTACTGCTACAGTACCATGCCTGCCTGCCTGTCTACCACCATGCTCTTACCATAGTGATCATGGACTCTGCAACTGTAGCAAGCCCCCAACTAACACTTTCTTTTAAAAGTCGCCTTGGTCATGGTGTCTCTTCAAAGCAATAGAACGGTAACTAAGACAAGACTATCCCCCAAAACAACCAACCAACCAAAAACGAACACAGAGACAAAAGAGAACACGTAAGCAAGTGAGGGTCTCCAGGCCATGGCAGCATGGGCAACACGTGCTCCTGGAAGCATGAAAAGGATGTGGAGGAGAATGGCAGGTTGTTTCACAGGGATCCATGAGCAGATGGCAATGCAGTGAGAAGTTGTTTCTGAGTGTGGCTGACAGAGCAGAACTCCGATTGTCTTCGGTTTCTTACAGTATTAATCCAATATCACTTCTTCAATGTGAGGCTGTCCTAGAGCTAAGAGTGAGTCGAAGCACGCCTTGAACCCTGGATTTTCTCACCCTGAGAGCGGTAGGAGTTCTGTTGCTCCCCACTTTTAGCCCTGGCCAGAACCCAGCTAAATATTAAATATTGCCTCCTTCACAGAAGGTCATTAGCAAAGGAATGCGGCTTGGTTGGTACTTATCTGCGCTGTAGCTGGAAGCCTAGGGCTAAGCCCATTTGCTGATAAGGTGCCTTCTCTTTTCCCTGTGGGACCACACCTTATGCAGAAAGTGCCCTTGCAGGACCTTGATGCTTAGACTTGAGCTCCACATGTAGATGAGGCTACTCCAGTATCCTTGTCTTAACCAATGGATCCCATCCTTGGGTACCAATGACCCTCCCCTGCCTGTATCCTATAAATGTAACCATTCCTTGCTTGAATAAAGGAGAGAATGCCCTCTGACGGCCACCTTCTGAGTTTTCGGCGGCTCACAGGCTCCAATCAAAGAGATGGGTCCGAGGTGAAGAACCACACCACCCACACTGCGCCACCCCATCGGCTTCCCGCCTGGAGGTGGCCAGCTGCAGGCCAGCTGTGGCTGCTTCCCGGGACAAGGAAAGACATGACTGGGGACTCAAGTGAGTGAGATTCAATCCCCGTAGGCCAACCTGCCCTGTCTGTAATTCTATACCTGAACCTGTCCCTTTAATCCCAGTGCCTGGAACCTTTGCTCCACATGCTCCTTACATAGTATAGTCTTGCCTTTCCTGTCTTTAGTGTGTTATCCCTCTTGGGTAGACTCTGAACTCCACAAGGGCCTATGATCTTTTGTTTTGTTCAACAACATAGAATGGGATCGAGGGCTTGACAGATGCTTCGCAGCTGTGATTGAGTAAGTGAGAGAGAACCTGTCGTTCTACCCAAGAAGTGTCCCCAAGTAGAGTGGACCCAGGATGGTTGGTTCTGCAGCTCAGCGATACCATTCAAAGTGTGGCATCTGTCTCCACTGCCTGCTGTTCCCAGTGGTATGGCTTGACCCCTAAGGCTGGTTTTTTTTGAAGTTGCAAGATAGCTGCTAAATGGGGTGAGAGAGATGGCTCAGAGGTTAAGAACACGTGAGAACTTGCAGGGACCCAAATTTCGTTCCCAGCACTCACATGGCAGCTCATGCCTGCCTGTAACTCCATTTCTAGGGGCTCGGATGCCAGGGGGACTCTCGCATACATGCGTGTGACGAAAATGAACTCATATAGGCTCACCAATATGCACTTGATTTTTTTTTTTAAAGAAATCTTGGGGAGGGAGAGCATTTGAAGCCTCAAATGTCGCATCTTGACAAGACATAGGCAGCTGCGGCAGAAGGCTGGCTCTCCTCATCGCCTCCATGCTGTCTATCCATCCATAGTTTTAGTCAGTGAAGAGTGACGTGGTTTTTAAAGGCCATGCTTGAGTCTATGTCTGTTGGAAAATAAATGCAAACGATTGTCTCAGTGTCTAAGCCAATCCTGGCAAACGAGAATACACAGTTAGTATAAAACTACTTAGTTTAACACTGTGCTAGTTTTGAATGAAATGTGTCGGTGTCAGTCTATGGGATGTTAAAAACGCCATTTCTGGGAGTATCGAGTTCAGGGGCTTATAAATTGCTTTTGAAAAGTTTAATAGATTAGGAAAGTTGTTTAGAATCTGTATTAATTTTTTTTTTTAATTTTGCTAAAATTTTTAGAGGAGAAATGTTCTGTGTGGTGACTGAAAAAAGAGGCCATTCTTGACCACATCGAAGACAAAGTACCTGAAAAACGTGTGAAAATGTCCATTAAGGCACAGCTTTCCCATAAAAGGCACAATGCAGCCCAAATGTGCAGAGACTTGTGTGTGTATGTGTGTGTGTGTGTGTGTGTGTGTGTGTGTGTGTGTGTGATCAATAGAATACCTAACTTAGGCTATATTTTAAATGGGTTAAGAAAATTCACTTCCCAAAGAGCACAAGGCGGTCGTAAGAGGTCTGTTTTAACAGACTTAGTATCAGCCATTTTGAGTTTACTTTGTGAGAGTATTGGGGGGCGGGGGGGGGGCGGGGAAGCAACTCACTGGCTAAAAAATTAACATATGTAAGCCTCCTGCTCATAAAACCTGAAAGTGATGTAGCTACAAATGGCTCTGTTAATCCTTTGGGCATTCCTAGCTGAATTAAGTTTGTCCTTGCTAAAGAAATTATCTCCTGTCCCCCTGAGGCATGCACGTAGAACAGTTCCCATCTGGAAGGACATGTGCCTTAGGGGGAAAGTTCACTGTTCAATTACCTGCTGACTGGAGTCACTCATTTTCTTCTGACCCCTGCTCTTCTCTTCCCATAGCAGCCCCGAAAGCCTGAAGGTCTGGCATAGGAAGGTCTTGACCCGAGGAAACCATCTTGGGGTAACCACGACGAGGAAGAGGAAAATGCAACACCAGGAGATTTCAGCAAACAGTAGAATCATGCCAACCTAATCTGTGTTAAAATGCTTGGAATGTGGGAGCCGCTGGTGATGTCTGTTGTCTCTGTGTCTCACGGAATCCTTTCTTTTTTTTTTAAGCGCAGCAAAGCCAAGCCTGGGAAACAGGCCAAACGCCTGCCTGCCGCTTACCTTAAATTGATCAGCCACTTTGAGATTAAAACCCCTGAAAGCTGCCACACCGTGAAAACAAGGCCTCCTTCACATTAAAGGCAAATTGCGACTTTGGGTTTGCTGTGATCTTTTCATTTTCCATTTTATCCAGTTTTTCACAGCGTGGACTCCCCCCACCCCCTTTCCCCTTTCCATTTATGCTCCCACGTAGAAGCCAATAGTTATAGCATCTTGGCCAAGCATTCATTAAGGTTTATAAGAGCAAAATTTATGGTTATTTAGGAGTTGGCACAGAGGCCGACTGTTTCTAGGAAAAAAAAGAGAGAGAGAGAGAGAGAGAAATACAGGTGGGGAATACAAACCTTGACAAAAACCCACACTATAGACCAGTGTGCTGGGCTTTTAGCGGCCGTCTGAAGGAAAATCCAATGCTGTTAGAAACCACACTCTCTGTTCTTTTCATCGTATGGCTTGGCAGATTAGTGAAACAGGTATTCTGATGATTCCGAGAATTTTTACTTTTTGTCTTGTGTCAATGCTACTGATCTCAGTAGCTGGAGGTTATAGAAATAAATGATGTGTGATCAGTGGGCTGGTACTCTGTCAGTTTAGCTGCTGGATAAGGTATTATTCATGTATTCATAGGTATTACAAATACATACACATACACACATGCATATATAGGATCAGACTCAGGGCTCACCCAGGAGAGTCTTATGATCTCCATAAGTAGACCATACTCAATGGCAAGGTCCCAGCACCCAAACATTTAGGATGCATGCACACCCCTAATCTCTGAATTCAGGTAACAATGTGAAGCTATGACTCAGGCTGAACGCCTGTTTTCTTCCTCAGGAAATAATGACTTTTCTTCCTTCTTTAAAAAAAAAAGGATATTCTTTGATTTCCTTCTCTAGGAGATTAAGAATGCCCCTTGGGCTGTTTTTGACGATATTTATGAAACATTTTATGAATATATTTTTTAATTTCTACTAAATTGTTGTTCAAGAGGAACTGGATTCACTGAAAAGTATACAGCTTTCTTGTTTCGTGGAGTAGACAATTTTCAAAACATTTTCTGTGTTGTTGTTATTGTTCAATCAATAAGTTATTATTTGGCTTGGGGTGACTTTCGGTGTTCAGCGGTGTGCCTAGGAATGTTCACACTGCTCATCCTCACGGTCCAGTCTCATCAGTGCCCTGGGATAAGGCTTCCTCTTTCATTCTCTCCATCCTGCGTACACTGCAACACGGGTGTCTTTCTCCCCGTGGAATTAAGTTCTGCTCCTTTGCTAACTTTGTCCCGAAAATCCTTTACCTAGTTCCTTTTACTCTCTTCAAAAATCTGTGTCACCTCTGTGTAGACGCTCCTTTATGGACCTGCTGTATTTACCTGTCACCCTGGGAATGGCCCATTTAAGCAAGCTTGTCTCGCAACTCCACACGCTGTAACTCTCCAAGAGCAGAGATCATGGCCTCTAGTTATTCTCCAGTCACAATTACTACAGCCTTCCATTCTGACGAGAGGCTCACTAAGTGCAGAAGACCGAACATGAACAGAATCCATCTCGTGCGTCTACAAAATGCCCAGCACAGCTCTCTTCGCAGACAGTACCGAGTGTTTCTTAAGGAGCCCCTGTAGTGGTCATAAGAAGTCATCTCTCTCTTTTGCAGAGAACCAGAGCTGCTGTAGAAGGAGACACGGTCATCAAAGTTGTGGATTCACTCTGCTTTGGGTTTGTTTCTGTTTTCCTAAATCCAATCTGCCTGATAACTTTGTTGCTTAAGTTTTCTGTCACATCGGATAGACTTTTATTTTGACTTCTAATTTTATCTTAACTTCCATGTTTTCGTATGTTGTGTTTCATGTTTTAGTACTTTGGTATTTTGTCAGCAATCAAGAGTTCATGGACGGCCTGATGTATGCTTAATGTTAGCCCAAGGGTAACAGGAAATTCTCTATATATCAAGTGGTTGGCAAGAAAACACAAAACAAACAGCTGTCGGGAGAGGTTTACTTTGTATTTTGTTGTGTAGTTTCGTGATCTGAGGCTCATGATAGACTTCTGTTTTATAATGAAACATTCAGTACATCAGTTTAGAGACTGCATCAAGGCAGTCACAGTCTGTACAGCTAGATGGAGAAGTTCTCAAAGGGAGGGAAATGGCAGGAGCAAGGGCACAGAGGTGGGGATGAGACGGGTAGTCTTACGGGTTAGGAGTGACATTCTGTAGTTGGAGAAGTGACACGTGTTTACAATACAGCGGGGCAGGGGGTGTATGAGTCAGTGCCCAACTAATGAGAAGTCCGAAGAGTCGAATAGGAATCGTACCTGGCAAAAAAAAGAGGCCCTCTTCAGGTTTTGAGTCCAAGAAGGAAACATTATAAGATAATTATCACCTTTTTTGTTTTTTTTTAATGCAAAGAGCCCTGGATCTGAAATAGGAAAATCTTCACTCCAGTCTTCTTTGCACCATTTCCAAGATGTGTGATCAAGAGCAGGCTAGCGAGTCCTTCAGAGCCTCAGTTCTCACGTTCATTAAATGAGGGTTAACAGGCTTCCCAGACCTCACTCACCATTAAGCCACTACAGCGGTACTGTTGTGGGAAATGTGTGTGTGTGTGTGAGTGTGTGTCTGTGCGTGTGTGTGAGCGTGTGTCTGTGCGTGTGTGTGCGCGCGCGTGTGCGTGCTTGTGCGTGCGTGCGTGCGTGCATGTGTGCGTGCGTGTGTGTGAGCGTGTGAGCGTGTGTCTGAGCGTGTGTCTGCGTGTGTGTGTGTGTGTGTGTGTGTATGTGTGTGTGTGTATGTGTGTGTGTGTGTGGTAATGGCTGCAGAAAATGACTGGAAGGATTGCATCAGACTCATGTCTGTTCTGCTGGGGCTAGAAAAGTGCTAATATCTTTCTCAGAAACTTCCCCTCCGCATCTCAGTTTCACTATAAGACACCACACACTGCTGTTGTCTCGTACTGTGTTGCTTTTGGAAAGGAGCAGTTCTTACACAACCCAGAAAGTTCCCTCTGGGGGCTTAGCTTCTCGGGAAGCCTATGACTCCCCTCCTCTGCCTCCTTCTGTTGACAGCATCTCATAGCGGGGTGCTCCCTTGTTCTCTGTGGGTCTCCAGAGCCTCTGTTGGCTCAGATGTCCAAAGAGTTTTGTTTCCCACTCAAAAGGATTCCTGAGAGTTTTATAACAACAAAATGATGGGAATGCTTTGAATTTTTTTTCCACATATATTATGAGGTTGGCTGTAAGTTTTAGCCAAAGCAACTATATAAGAAAAAGAAATAAAAGAATCAGAAATTTAAAAAAATCAGAAAAGAAGAAGCAAACATTTTGTTTCCAGGAAGGCCGGAGAGATGGCTCAGTGGTTAAGGCTATGGACTACTCTTCCAGAGGATCCGAGTCTGATGCTCAGTACCCACATCAGGAAACTCACAAATGTCTCTGACTCCAGCTCCAAACCTCTTCGTCCACCCCTGTGGCATGCACTCACACAGACAATTAAATAAGTCAATGAAAAACGGACGTTTCACTTTCAGATGATGACATTCTTACAGTTTGATCTGGAACGTCTCCCAAGGCTCATGGACTGAAGGCTTGAGTTCCCCAGCTGTGTTCAGATGTGGGACTCCGGGGAGATGGTTGTATCAGGAAGACTCTGACCTCATCAATGGAAACTCGGTGGACACTAGGAGGTGATGAGAACTTATGAGGAGGGCCTAGCTGTGGGGGATCAGTACTGGGAATGTGTCCTTGGGTGCTCTCTCTCTTCCTCAGGCCCTTCTGCCACCTCCTTCGTTCTGCCTTCTGAATACTGTGAGCAGAGTCTGCAGGCAAAGTGAGCCATCTTCAGGATGGGAAGAGAGTCTCTAGGGCAGGCGGAATATTTACAGACTGTTCCTCTAGAGGAGTTCACAAGCAAAACACATACTGAGCTCACAAACGAAGAAGCTCATAGTCAAGAAGAGAATCATTTGAAAATTATCAACAGAAAAAATCTCCGAAGAAGACAATGTTTAGCAATCATTTGAAATGAGTCTCAATGTTACTAATACTTACAGAAATGTAAATTAAAACTATAACGAGATATTAATTACCTCACGTATCTCAGGATCATTAACATAAAGTCAAAGCAAAACAAGCCTTGGCAAAGATGAGAAGTAAAGGAATCTTTAGTCACCGTGGACGGAAATGCGAATTGGCCTATCTGTAACAGAAAGCAGTATGGAGAATCCTACAGAAATGAAAACTGGAGCTACCATATGCCCTAGAAATACTACATATCTAGCTCTAGTACCAATATTCAAAAGAAACGAAACTCTTTATAGCTATAAACCCAAAAGAACTCAACTCTTATGTTGAGTAAGCCGCTGCTTACTCCACTACTCAGTCTGAAGAAAGGAGGGGTTAGAGAAACGTTGTTAGTAGAGTGTTAGCTGCACAGGCATGCAAGCCTGAGTTTCTAGTACCCATGTAAAAATCCAAGTACAACTGTGCAGCCCTGTATTCCCAGTACTGGGGAGGTGCAGGAGGGTCCTGGGACCTGGCTGGCCAGCCAGTGTAGCTGAATTGGTGAACTTCAGGCTCAGTGAGAGATCCTGACTCAAAAGACAAGTTGGAGAGGCCGGGTGGTGGTGGCGCACGCCTTTAATCCCAGCACTAGGGAGGCAGAGGCAGGCAGATCTCGGTGAGTTTGAGGCCAGCCTGGTCTACAGAATGAGTGAGTTCCAGGACAGCCAGAGTTAGGACCGAGAAACCCTATCTCAAACAGAACAAAACAAACAAATAAACAACAATAACAACAAAACCCCAAACCAAACCAAAACAAACAAAACAAACTCCCACCCCACCCCCAAGAAAAACAAGCAAAAACCAAAACAGAACAACAATAACAGAAAAAACAAATTGGAGAGTGGGAATGATTCCTTACATCGATGTGTAGCTTTTATATATGTGTACATAAACAAAAACTCAATGGAAATCACACTTGCAAGAGCATGAATGGGCGTTGCAGACCTTGTGCTCCTCGAGGTAGAACAGACACAGAAGCAGGAGCACCACATGACCTTACACATGGAATTTAACAAAGCTGAACTTGGAGGCGCAGATGATGGAACTGGTCTCAAGGAATAGAAGGACAAAACAGAGAAATGTTACAAGGTATAAGACAATTACCTGCTGGACATCTAAGGGCCGCTAGTGTTAAAGATACACGAGGGGCACAGAGGTCAGGACCATTGACTATCCTTCCTGAGGACCCAGGTTTGATTCCCAGCATTCACATGGCAGTTAATGACTGTCTCTAGCTCCAGTTCCAAGGGATTTGACTCCCTCTTCTGGTCTTGGAGGGTACTGCATTCATGTTGCAGATGCACAGGCAGGCACTCATATACATAAAGTAAAAATAAATATTATAAAATACATTGAACACTTGAAATCTCCTAAGCCATATGATTTCACATGTGCTTAGCACTCACTGTTGTACAAAATGGGAACGCTGAGGCAGTGGGTGCCAGTTAGCTTCACTGTGGCAATCGTTCATTATGCAATGCACAGGGATACAAATAGAAACATCACACTGCACATCCTAATGTGTATGACACTTGAGTTGCTAATGATATCTCAGAAAAGCCAGGAGAAGACAAACATTCCATTTCCTCTACATTCCATCTCTCGCTAATTCTTTTATTCCTGATGGTCAACGGATATGTCTGATTACTCATTGTCTTATTCTCCCTCCTCCTCCATCTCCCCTCCCTCCATTCCTTCCTCCCTTCCTCCTCCAGGCACTTCCTAGGAACCTAGAGTTTGATGAAGTGTGCACAACCAGACACCCACATAACTACATGGCACAGATAAGGAATTGTGACACGCAATCTACACACTCTGGAGGAATTCCCCTCTGAGAGGTTTCAGTGGATTGGCTGTGGCTGATGTTGCTGGGGATAGGCAAAGTTGCACTGGTCTTTAGCACAGAGCTGGCCTTTCAAGTCTGATCAGTTGTGGCACGAGCCAACAATAGGAAACACCTCTGCTCTCCATCACCTTGATGGCCTGTTTCCGAAACAGAGAAGGAAAAAAAAAAGTCATTTGATCATTTTGAAGGCAGCTGTTTGCTTATGCTTCTCCCTGTACATTTGGAATGATTAGAGTCTAGAGATAATATCTGAGATGTTTTATTGAACAAGCTCATTCTGACTGTGTAGGTTTTGCTTTTTCTGTAGCTCTCTAAATGCAGTCGGTACTTGAAAGATATGGAGAAGGACAAGCTTCCCACTCTGGGACTGTCGGTTCCGAAGCAGACAGTGCAGACAGCGGAGCTTGGCTGGGAGGGGTTGGCAGGGAGGGAGGAGGGGCTGCTGATGCTGGAGGGAAGGAAAGCAGCAGACTTGGAAGAAGAGGTGGGGTCATAGAGGGGATGAAGGACTTTTAAGAGACCCTAAAGGAAATGGACTTTTTTCCTCAGTGCAACACCCTTGCAAGGAAGAAGGGATTAAGAAAAACAGTAAGGACAGGTGCATCAGTCCTTCAGCAGTAGCTGCGCTGTTGAAGCCACCACATGCCAGGCAGTGGTACAGTGGAGGGGGCCGGTGGGGGTGGAGATCTGTGCCGCACTCCTCCTGGTCTTTACCTACACGGAGACAGGTACAGTTAAGTTGGCTACTTTGCCCAAGGGGGCAGAGCCGCTAAGTGGATGAGCATGAATTCAAAGTCAGATTGGGTTCCACAGTTCCTTTGCTTTACTGTTTTCCTCCACAGGAAAGATGATGCTAACGAACGAGGAAACAATGGGAGGATGATAAATGGCAGCCTGGATGTCCTAGAACTATAATCAGACAATCCTAGTTCCTCTGACCAAGCATCCTTGTACCTGTCTTATAAAAAGTTGACAGTCATACCATGGACGTGCTCTTGTGGTTGGTACTTTCGCCTTCCACCAAAGGAAACATCGTTCTAATAGTCTTTCCATGCAATGCACAATTGTACTTTAAAAGTGACATATCAGCTGGGCAGTGGTGGCACACACCTTTAATCCCAGCGCTCTAGAGGTAGAGGTAGGCAGATCTCTGTGAGTTCGAGGCCAGCCTGGTCTACAGAGTGAGTTCCAGGTCAGCCAGGGTTACAACAGAGAAACTCTGTCTTGAAAAAACCAAAACCAAAACAAACAAACAAACAAAAAAAAGAATAACCTCCCACCATATTTATTTTTAATTTAAATTTGTAGTTTACGTTTTTGTGCTGTGATGTGTGTTGAGGCAGGGTCTTAGATAGTCCAGGCTGCCTTCAGATCACTATGCAGCTCAGGTTGACCTTGAACTCCTGGTGCTCTCGCCTCTGCCTCCTGAGTGCTGGGGTTACAGGCCTGTGCTTTGTGCTCAGCTAAGTTTGTGTCTTTAGCTAACAAATAATTCTGTATACTTATATCCTACAATATGATGTCTTGGTATATGTGTATACTATGGAATGATTATATCAAGCGAGTCAGCATATCCATCGGCTTACAAATACTACTTTTTTTTTGTGGTGAGAATACTTAAAACCTTGGCAGTTTTGAAATATACAACACAGTATAACTATAAGTATGACTATAACTATATAACATGTATATGTTACATATATGTTACATATATATATATATATGTTATATAACACACACACACACATGCATCCTGCACTATAACTCATTTGAATCATCTCTTGGAACAGTAGGTCTTGGAAGTATTATTCCTCCAGACTGGAACACTGTATACGTTTCCTTGTATCTACCCTTCTCTCCCCAACCGTTGATTGCCAACATTTAATCCTCTATTTCTGTGCGTTGTACTTTTTAAGATTTCATATGTAAGTGAAATTCTGTGTCATTTGTCTTTCTGCGTCTGGTACATTTCACTCAATTATATTGTCCTCCAAGTTCACCCATGCTGTTGTGAGTAACGGAATGTCCTTCTTTCAAAAGTCCAAGGGCATTCCACTGTATATGCAAAGCATGTTCTCGTGTCAGTGTCTGTTGGTGGATACTAGGCTGATTTCAAATCTTGGCATGTTGATTTGGAGAAACTGTTCTCCAGTGGGCAGAGGATGCTTCTTGAAACCAGGCATCCTTAGTTTGTTTCTGCATCAACTACTTATTTGTTGTGCAATCCTGGAAAAATTGTAGAGCCTCCCTGAGCGTCAGTGTCTCATCTGTAAAAAGTCTATAAACAGTGGCTGAGACAGTGTATGTCCAACACCTACTGACTGTCATACAGAACTTGCAATGATAGTTTTCAAAGGCAAAAACCACAATCCTCCCCCTGGGTGCCTTAGTTAAGATGCTTAAAACCGCTCCATGTTTGAAGCGTTAAATTCTTGTTCCTGGTGACATGTTGCCCTTGACTGTTGCTGTGCCGATTATGGCCAAAGTAACTTTCACCTGAGGGTGACACCATATGTCACAACAGAGGAGCTGGAATTTCCGCCCAGCTGAAGCCAACTCCTGGCATCCATTATCCTGCAGAAGCAGATACAAGACATTCTCAGAAGTGTGCTTTCTTTCTGCTCTTACAGCCTGGGTGTGGGTCTTTACGCTCACACTACACCTCGTCTCGGCTCTTTCCTTCTCGAAGGCCATGGCAATCTTCGTCAGATCCTGAGTTCTTAATTTTGAGAATGTAAAATACAGATGTGCCGCTCTGATGAGATTGTGGGTCCATCCGTCCAGATGTTTTGTTTCTGTGTCAAAGGACATTTGAATAAGAAAATAACCGACTAATGTCCAGCAGCCTCCTGGTAATCTGTTACATACCTAGAAGCTCTTCATTTGTTTTTTGAGATAGATAATGGTTCACTGTAGGGGGAAGAGAGACTCAAATGACTAAATGGTAGGGATTTTTTTTTCCCAGTTTAATCTCAAGCTCTTTTCAGAGATAAAAACCAGTTACCCAAAGCATTTAAGCTGCAGGGGTCTGTGGAAGGGTGATAACTGAACCATGTGTTCGTTTCAACACAGGAGTGGGAAGGAAAGTCTCTGTCCTCTTAGGAAAGGGAGCTCCAGACAGAAGCAAGGAGGTTCCTGCAGACCAATAAAACAGATGATGAAGCCCATGAACAGGAATGGCTGGCAACAGGCTCCATCCACACACAGCTTTCTGCTTCTAATTTCCATCCCTTTAATCTACCCTGATTTATGTTTGCTAGGAAAAACCTAGCAAAAGTTCTGCAATTCCCATTTATGGCCTACAGAGTGAGATACAAACTGCCCAGTTCTTCATCAGTCACAAGTATTTATTCTCTGACGACTACAGGAATGGAAATGAGCAAGGCTAAGGTGTAGCACAAAAGTGGCATCCAGCTACAGGAAAATTTAGATTTATTTTATGTTCAGGATTCAAGACCCATCCCATCTGAGGAAAGGTCCCAGTGCATGACTCTGATGAGATGAAAGTAAAACGGACAGATACTTTTCCCTTACCTTTCTTGTAGGCACAGAATACTTTATGAGGCGGGCAGATGTCATGGCTACCATCAGAGAGAAAAGGCATCCAGACATCGGTAACCCAAATCCCACTTAAGAATCCCTTACGACAGTAAGTGAGTCTAGAAGCGGAGATGTACGTGAGTTTTTGTCCGTGCAGCGAGCACTGCAGCCATTCCCTCTCTTAAATACTTAATCTGAAAGAACATGCAGAACTTCATCTCTCACTTTTGGCTAGAGCCAGCCATGCAGGCCCACCTAGCTCTTGGGAGGCAGAGGTTTTGTTCCTGTGGGTCTAGGAGGGAGAGCACTCTCACACACAGGCGGACACCAGACATCTGTATCATGAAGAGCATAGGGAGAAGGCTGAAGGTTCACGGAAGGGAAGAAGAAATGACGATTTACATCAGATGAGCCAGCATGGTGGTCGGGTGAGGCCGAAAGTTTAGGTCAGAGTAGCCAGCATGTGTGGTCCCAGCAATGCTGGAGGCTGAGACAGAAAGGTGAGTTGAGGCTGGAGGTTCAAAACCAACCCAAATACATAGTGAGATTCTGTATTAACCAAAGGAAGAGGGAGAGAGAGGAGAGGAGGAGGAGGGGTGGGGAGGTAACCAAATGTGTTAGAGGCAGCTCACACAGGTGTGCTGAGTTCTCCTGAACCGTTTGTCTCAGCTACAGAGCCAGCACTTGGTGCTACCTAGAGACAAGGAAGGAGTGAGTGTGTAGCTTCTTCTGGCTGTGCTGGGACTGGATAAACACTGCACAGTGTGTGTGGAATTTGGCTTTCCAAGTGGATGCCAGAAGGACTGAGTGCAGCTACCTAGATGGGTGGGGAAACAAACCGCAGCCAAGCCTTGACTAATGGAAAACTGGAATCAGGATGGAACTGAGCTGATACATCCCCTCTTCTGCATTCCCTTCAGGTACCTTCTCCCTGATGCTCACAATATCTGCTGGGCCTGATCTCTTCAGGGCCTGTCATGCATGACCTGTGCAGAATCTTTCACCTTAGGAAGAATCCCATTTTTACTGTTCCATTTTCTTTCTCCTTTCTTCTCCTTGACCTTGGATTGTGTTTCCAAATAAAACATTAACACTTAGCCCATGTCCCAGGGCCTGCTTTTCAGGGAAGCCAGAGGAAAAGAGAGCTTTGTATCAAATAATATTATACATATTTATTTGAATAAAATTGAATAAAAATACCTATTATCAGCCTCCTCCTGACATCTTTTTATTGATGTGCCCCGTAGTTTCCCCAAAGTGAATGCTACTTTGCACTGCAGCTCCAATCCTAGCGGCCTTGGATCGAAAGCATTGGCACTGTCAGAAAAGGAGACAGTGTTGCACACACACATACTCACATTTATTTCACAGTCACACTTCCTTTGTACTTTCTTCACTAAGGATTTAGGATAGCTCTCAGCTTTCTCAGTAGGAAGAGGGATCACAACAATCCCTCAACCCGTGCCTATAGCTCTCTTGGTGCTAGTGCAAGCATGAATGTGGAATTGGGGTGAGCATCTGCATTGTCCTGGTTGTGTGTGTGTCAGTACACTTTGTGTCTGTGCTGCAGCCAGGTCCAGTGATACCAAGCGGCATAAGGAAACTACTTCGCTTGTGGTGACCTTGGCATCTGGCTTTGGGAGAACAAGTTTCCTGAGTTCTGGGTAAGCCTCATGGGCTGAAGTCAGCGATGGGACAGAGATTAAAAAAAAAAAAAAGCTCCTTTCCTTCTGTAGCACCCAGTAGGAACTAAATCACTGAAACAGGCCCAGAATTACAACTACTGTATTTATTTCTAGTGTAATATATTCATTTTGTTTTGGGAAATGTCAGTGTTTTCTTGGCATTAGATTCTATATGCCCTTGAAGCCTGTGATTTCTTTGTTTGCTACCGTATACATACTAACATTTGCCTCTTCTAGTGAACTTTATATTTCCATTTAACTTAGTAAACGTTAATTTGCTATGTACAACACTGCAAAGAATAATACAGTGAATTAAATAGAAACAAATAATCTAGCCTAGAGTATTGGCTGTGTTCATATGTACCTGGGCATTTCTTGGTGAGCAACAGATTAAGCAAGTACTCCTTCGTAGGGGTTCGCAAAGCCGGATGTGATGACACATGCCTGTAATCTTAACCTTCATGAGGCTGAGGCAGGAGGACTTCCAGTTTGAGGCCAGCCTGGGCAACATAGTAAGTTTGAAATCATCCTGAGTTACACAGTGAGACCTGTTTCTTATTTAAAACAAAACCAAAGCACAAGTGAAAGAAGTGTAAAGAATATCCATCTGTTTGTTGAGCCCGTCTGTGCGTGGATACTGGATCGAGAACTTCGGCTTCTCTCCCTCTCTCTCAGCGAAATCACCTGAGATGAGTGCCACTGTCTCTATTTTGCGGGTCACATAGCTGTGATCATCGCGCCATGTTCTAAATGTCTGGAGCTAGTTAGGTACTAAATGTAGGATTAAGGCCCAGTCAAAATGGTTGGGTCTGTGCCCTCACAGACACTTGTAATTTGTGCTTTGTCATTCTATCTCTCCATAGTTTTCCTTTGAAAAAATACTGCGGTTGTCTGGAAACTTCTGCTTTGAGAAATCTTTGGAAATATGTTCACGGAATCTGAGTGTTTTCTAAGCCCCAGGGTCTAAGAGGGTCTTCCTCTTCTTCATGGAGTAGCACATGTGAGCCACAGCCCCAGAGCAGACCCTGGCCTCTGCAGCTGCCGGTCCTCCCATTGCTCTCTGTGTTCTGCACAGTCTCGGGAAGTTATTTTTAATGCGACATGCTGGAGTGGCATGTTGAAAGATCCATAATAACTGGCTAACAGTAACAGCAGGGCCCGCCAAGTAGACGTTTCATAAATCAGCCATAAACGCAGTTACAGAGCCGGGGCTAATGTCGTGTGCGTAAGGGAGTGTCTTTTGGAGAAGGCACACGTTAAGCATAGTTTCATAGGATCGCTTTGGATTTCCATGGGAGTGAAAAGCTCTCATGGCAAAAGATTTTTAAGGGGAGGGGGGAAACAGAGTGGAAAAGAGGCTTCCTGGTACTTTATTCTGATAGTGGGCTTCCTCTGGGGCCACCAGGTGACCCAGGGAAGCCAAGGCCAAGAGGAAGTGGCAAATGCATCAGTTGCCCGTGTCCCCTTTCTCGTGGTTGTAATGGTTTTGGAACCATTTCCTTTTCCACTACCACAGCTGGTGTTCAGAACTTAGTAACTCGACACACTGAACAAACCTCATTGCTGGACCTATCCTGCCCTGCAAACCTACCAAATTCACAACAGTAAAAGCAGCCTGGGTGGGAATTTGAGCATCTACTCCTTTGAGTGAGAATTTTACAAGGAGCTGCTAAGTGCTACCAAATCACAGAGAAGCTTGCACGTTTGAAACTCTAGGGGCTTTCTCCTGTCATAAACCTGCAGCACACACTTGCAGGGAGCTAGGAGCTTTATTTAGATTTGAATGATGCTTTGGGAATCGTAAGAGCTTGCGTACAAGGCGATGGGTAGGTACATTGCCAACAAAGACTAACTAGGAACAAGTCATTTTAAAGGCGAAGAAGTGCCCTTTATTGGTTTGACTCTCTGCTGTTACAGAGGACCCAGACATACAGAGAAGACTGTCACCTCCCACAAGGACTGTTACCCGAGGTCAAAAGTCCATCAGCGGGCAGGATACTGGAGCGCTGGCAACTTTAGACTCAAGAGAGTCATGTGTGCGGAAAGGAGGTGATCGCATCCCTTCTTATACACGCCCTTCACATCGGACAGGATTTTTCTACTTTATTTGTAGTGGCTGGCTCCCCTCTTCCTACGTCTTTGTTTAGAACCCACCATCCTCTCTATAAAGAGAGATGTAAGGTAGGACAGGTTGTAGAAATAAGAAGGGAAAAGTTTTCACACATGGCAACTGAAGAGAGACTTTACATTAGCTAAAACCCCTCTGCTGCATAACCAGAGTTCCCAGAGTGTATGTGTGGTGGGGGGAAGGCTGATTTTTCTTACAACCTTACAGAAACGTTGGTGCCGACAGGATGAGGATGTCTGCGTAACTGGAAAGGCCGGAGGTGAGTGAGGAAAGCTCTTCCCAGGGGTCACCTGCCTTTTCTCCTCGCGCTTGCGCGGTAAGCGCTTTAGCCATCTCCCACAGTTGCCAACGCTTGGATACTTTTAGAGAGTACGAAATATTTCCAAAGCCCGAATGAGGAGTGCCGGCTGGGTTGGTGGTCCTCATGAACATTCGAGTGGAGGCGTGGGGGCAGCGATCACACTGGAGCGGAGTGGAGGTTGGAAGGGAGACGAGTACGTAATGCACCATTGCCACTCACTGACTCCAGAGGGGACTTGGTTGGTGAAGGGGCAAAGGGTATTTAAGGTGAAGGGAATCTTGAAGGCGGCTCAGTGCTGGTGGAATAGGCAGATGTCAGAGTGAGGTCTCCAAGAAGGCAGGAGAGGGCAGGGATGGGAGTCGCTGTGACCTGCTTTGAGGATCTCTCGTTGTATATATTCAGGACAGCCTCAAGTTTAACTCAGTGAGCTCATGCAGATATTTGCTGAGCTTGGCACTGTGTGGGCCATACAAGGGGCGCATGTCACTTGGGCTTTACTAGGAATGGCTCGCTGGAGGACTGAAGGCTTGAACTATTTACTAACGACGGGGCGTGCTCTATGTTACAAGAGGGCGATGTGGAGCCCGTACTGAGAACTTCAGCGGTGGAAGCATGAACGTCTAGCTTTAGAGGAGGAACCACAATAAGGATAATGAAGCCCTTCATTATAGGGTAGACCCTTTAGGGTGGGATTTGAGAGCTAGGTAGACATGTTTAGTAATGTTGGGATGAAGATCATGTGTAGAGGAATATTTAATCATTTAATCCAGCAGCATGGCTGCTCTGGGAAAGGATCACATCCAGGGGTCGACAGGAAGGGATCACATTCAGAGACCTGTGTGGCCCCGTTGGAATGTAGAAAGAATGTAGCACACACCTTTAATTCCAGTATTCAGAAAGCAGTAGTAGCTCATGCCTTTAATCGGCAAGAGAAGCAGAGACAGGAAGCCGAGCTCAGGAGTCAGTGTCAGACAGGAAGTGATGTCTGAGATGAGTCGGAGTGAAGGGCAGACAAAGAATCAGAGGAAGAGCTGTCAGAGTGAGTCGGAGTGAGGACACGCCCAACTCTCACGATAGAAAAGCAGGCTTTCAGCTCAGAGTCAGGGGAGACACAGAAAGGGCACTGATTTTATGTCATGACAAGAGGTGCAAATTGAGACTGCCCCTCACAGAATGGAATGGACTGTTACCCTAATTCTAGACTGTGTTCACTTTTGGAGATTTAAATGAACATTAAGGACATAAAAGAAGGAAACATGTTTTGTATCACCAATGCAGCGTTTGCCAAATCCTTTTGGCCACGAAGTGCTCACTTCAAGGGGTGTTTACTGGCAACTAAGAGAAACTCAAAGTCAGGTGAATGAAAGAAATGTCAACACTGGGGAGGATTTACCTTGGCATAAAGAACAATGTAAGATGGAATTAGGACGGCACATGGCTTGAGACACATCCAAGAGGATGCTGGGTCCAGAGCTGTGTGCTTTCCCTCCATAGAAGCCTTTCCTCAGAGCAACGAACAGTGTAAGAGCCCATGACTGGAGAAGAATTTCAAGGAATTAGATGTTCAGGAAGGTAAATGGTATGCCTTTGTCTGGCTTTCCTATTTCTGTTCCATCTTTAATCTCTTAGACTAAGGGAAATGAAAACCTTCAATTTAGTGTCTTTCTTTCCTTTGTTTACAAAGGATTAAGGGCTGAGCTGTAATACTCACAGCTCAAGACTCTCTTCTAGGAGGCTGGTCTCATCTGCCGGCTCAGTGGGATAGAGGATGTGGAAAGGCTTAGGCTGGGAAATGTTGCCTAGATTTCATTTGTGCTGCTGGTGCTCTACTCTTAAGATCTGAACACACAGACCGGCCACAACCACACCAGCTTGGGGATAATGTGAGCACTGGGGTTTTTCACCATGTGACTACAGCTGTGCTTTTCTTAACCAGAGGTCACATCCCTGGCAGTGTGGCTTGTAGAACAGCACGTGGGCTGACTGATGTGTGTGTGTGTGTGTGTGTGTGTGTGTGTATGTATATATATGTGTATATATATGTATGTATGTATATATCATAACATAAGATAATGAGTCTCATTATCTTCCATTTTACCCCCCCTTCCCTCCGACAAGGTCTCATGTAGCCCAGGCTGGCCCCCAAATCAGTATGTAGCAGAGGATGGCTGTAAACTTCTACTCTTCCTCCCTCCACCTTCCTAGTTGCTGGGATTACTGGTGGGGTCCACCATGCCTGGTTAACCTTTTTATGTTTATACCTATATCTTGCTGTGCCTCGCCCAGGTTTGCCTTCTAACTGCCTGTGCCCCTCCCTTCTCCCCTTCCTCAACTATTGTTGGCCCTTTTCTTCCCACCCAGTCATTTATTTATCCATTCATGCCATGCCCCCCCCACCAGTCTAGACGCAGAAGCTATGGCACAGGCTGCATACACACTAAAGACTTATAAACAAGCTGCAGAAACAGACCGCCTTTTCTTTTTTAAATTGAAAATAGGTTTTTTTCCCTCATATTATATATTCTGATTATACCACCCCCTCCCCACCCACTCAGTTCCTCTTCTCCTCCCCACTCCCTCATCCAGATCCACTCCCTTTCTGTCTTTCCTTAGAAACCAAACGGGCTTCTAAGAGATAATAATAAAATAAAATTCGCCCCAGTGGTGGTGGGACAGCCTGTAATCCCAGCAATAGGGATGCAGACGCAGGCGGATCTCTGTGAGTTTGAGGTCTACGTAGTGAGTTCTAGGACAGCCAGGGCTCTGTGGAGAGACCGTGTCTCAAAAACAAAACAAAGACAAAAAACAAAAAAATATGACAAAACAAATATAACAAGACAAAGCAACTAACATATCGGAACTGGACAATACAAACTAAGGGAAAAGAGCCCAGGAGAAGGCACAAGAGTCAGAGACCTGCTCCTTCACACGCTCAGGAATCCCATAAAAACACTAAACTGGAAGCCATAAAATACATGTAGCGAATCCTGTGCAGACCCGTGCAGGCCCTGTGAGTGCTGCCTCAGTCTCGGAGAGCTCGTATGAGCCGTGCTCGTGGGCCTGAGAGGCCTTGTTATTTTGGCATCCTCCTTCTCCTCTGGCCTTCACACTCTGTCTCCTCTTCCATGGGGTTCCCTGAGCTCTGAGAGGAGGGATTTGATGGAGACATCCCATTAAGGTTGAATGTGCCAAGGTCTCTCAACCTCTGCGAAATCAGACCCCTTTCTATTTCCATATACACTTTTAATAAGTTTAGCTACCCAGACTTCTGGCACACAGTAAATTTAACAGCAGGTTAAAAGCAGAAAAAATGAACAGTGGTAGGTTCCGTCAAGTGGAAAGGAAAAGCATATAATATTATAGAATCCCATGAGAGAACTCACGTGCAATGCTGATAGCATCCTAAAGGCAAATAAATGGTCCACCAGATCTCAACAGTTCTCTCTGCATTTTCTATTTGGATATATCACAGAATCACGCTTATTTATAAAGAGTTTTTGAGATTCATCAAAAGGCACTAAAGTGTGTTCGATTATGGCAAGAAGTCATATACTCTTATCTTAGGAAGGTTATGATACAAAATGCTTCTTATTTTAAAGGGTTGGTCACTCAAGAGCTTCTGTTATCTAGCACAGTCTGATAAATCTGATACTTCATCCAGGTAGTTTTCCCTTTAGAAAGAGTCTCATTGTCGGTTTTTTTTCTTAAACTGTACTTCAGTGTCAATAATTAACCGTATAGGTTAAAAGAGGATTAACATGGCAACAAAGTGTTTTGAAAACAGCCTCTTGTGATTTGAAGACTAAATAAATCATTAAATCAAATGACTCCATAATCAAACGTTTACAGCTGTTTAAAGTAAGCCAGCCAGTGGCACTCTGCAAAGAGATACCGGCCAAATTATGTCGTAAAATACAGCAGCTGGGCTCTCTTATCGTCTTAAAAGCCACTTGTGGTTCTTATAGAGGATGTCGGCTGTTCAGGTTGGCAGGCGATAGACCTCAGCATCAATTAGTCTCTGTATCAGAGGGCCGCTAGCAAGTCCCCAAGGAGCTTTTTTTTTTTCCTCTTTAGCGTTTGATCTTGGACTATGTCTTCTTTCTCCAAAGGCACGTGACAATTTTTATCTAATCAAAAAGTGGGGGAAAACCAAATAAAGCTGCTTTTAAAGTAAACAGAATTTTTGCCACTGTGAGAAATAACAAAACATTGCTCTAACATATGGCCACTATCCTGACTCTGGGCAAACAACAGCATTCCCCCTTTCCATTCCAAACTGAGTTAGACAGCAGAGGGGTAGATCATCATTAGAAACCTGCATTTCCTCTCTGCTAACCTGACCACACTAAGATTTATCAGCCTTCTATCTCATAGCTTAAATTGGCTTACTTCCATCCATATAGATGGATTTCTGATGGGGGGGGGAGGAGAACAATCCTCATGTCTAATTTAGCAGCGAATACTGGTATTTAAAAATGGCAAGCTATAAAGACTTGCTTTGAAAGCATGTAGGGTGCTCTTAACTGTTGGGGGGAAAACGCTTCACCAATCTCTTTGATTGTCCCAGGGCTAGTCCCAGTGCTGGCTAGCTTTATGTCAATTTGACATGTGTTAGAGTCATTTTGGAAGAGGTAGCCTTCATTGAGAACCCCACACATACTCTGTAGGCAAGCTTGTGGTGCGTTTATTGATTGGGGTGTGTGTGTGTGTGTGTGTGTGTGTGTGTGTCCATCCCACAGACAGTCAGTTGCCACCCCTGGGCAGGTGGTCTTGGATGGAATAAGAAAGCATTCTGAGTAAGTCATAGGGAGCAAGCTGGCAAACAGTGTTCTTCCATGGTCTCTGCTTCAGTTCCTGCCTCCAGGTTCCTGCCTCGAGTTCCTGTCCTGACTTTCCGTCATGATGGACTGTGATTGAGACACACGACCTGAAATAAACCCTTTCTTCCCCAAGTTGCTTTTGATCTGGTGTTTTATCCCAATAAAAATCCTAAGACAATGGTTGACCTAGCAGGGGCCATATCTTTAAATAAAGCAAACTCTTTCTTCCAGGAGCTATCAACAAAAATTTAACACCTCCACTAGGGGTGGAATTTTGTGCCCATTTTCCCTCTGTAACCTGGGATTTTATCTGGCTTGGGATGGTACAGATTTTGTGCATGCGGTAGTGACATCTGTGAGTTCATAGTTGTAACTATCCTATTATGTCTGGAAAATGCTATTTCCTTGTAGTAACTTACTGTCTTTGGTTCTTAGAATCTTTCTGACCCTTCTTTCATAATGATTCCTGAACCTTGTAGGTAGAGGAGGAGGGGACATGATCTAGATGTCACATTTAATACTGATCATTTAGCAGTTTCTTATACTGTGCACCTTGGCCGGTGGTGGGTTTCCACATTAGTTGCTATCTACCTAAAAGAGAAGCTTCCCTAATGAGGTTGACAGATGCACTAATCTATGGGTATAATGATAGGCCATTGGGAATCAGTTTACCATTCTATCCATTTAGCATGATAATAGTAGGTTCTTCCCCAGAGCCTAAATCATGCCTAGCCACACATTTGTGCTCTCAGGAACGGTGCCAAGTACTGGTTCCATTTTGTGGAGCAGGCTTAAGTCCAAACAGAAAGTGATTGGTCGCTACCATGACATTCATGCCACTATTGCATCAGTGGGCAGATATTGCCAGACTGGTTGTTATTGTAAACCACAGCATTCACAACTGGGTAAGACCGGTTCCTTTTATTCTCCAGCACTGTGAAAGCTAAGCAGTGGGGATGAAATTTCTAGGTGAGTACTAACTTGTTTCTCCATGTCCTGTGTGTGTGGTAAAGAGCAATAGGGTCTTACCATGAAGTCCTGAAGGGTAACTAAGATTATACACACACATACACACACATATAATTTATATTAATATTATTAATATAATTAAATAAATGTATTAATTAAATTAAATAAAATAATAAAAAATATATATAATTAAATATTTCTTCAATGTGTGTGTGTGTGTGTGTGTATGTTAGGAAGTATCTTCAGTAGTAGGTTTTCATGTGACTTTTAAAAAGGATCTTCAGTGTTAGTTATGCCTCCCTGTATTCCCTCCTCCGCCTTGTCCTCTGATCCTCCATCCCATTTAACCCTTGATCCTTCACTGTTCTCCTTCTCCCTTTTGGATCACTATGTTCTACCCTCACCCTGACATCTATGGCTGTTTTAAATGAAATATACATACCTATAAATTCAAAGATAATATCCACACATGAAAGAAAACATGAAATGTTTGCAGTTTGTGGTTTGGGTTCCAGTTAGAATGATTGTTGCCATCCCCGTAAATCTACCTTCAAATTTTATTAGTTCATTTTTCTTTACAGCCAAATACTGTTCCACTGAGTAAATTCGCCACATTTTCATCATTCATTCTTCGGTAGGTGGATACCTAGGCTGTTTCCTGTCTATTGTGAATAGGGCAGCAAAGAGCGTGGATGAGCAAGTATCTCTGCGAGGCTAGAGAATCTTTTGGGTATAATACGCAGGAGTGGTATAGCTTAAATTATTCTTCTGTCCATGAGGCCAACTTTACTATTTTGACAGTCATTTTACCCAATGGACTGACACTGGTTTTGTCACCAAAGGCTTTAAGAATACCTGATGTTTTAATTACATAAATGATACATGTTTAATGTGAAAAAATAAAAACATCACCAAAAATTTGGGATATACCTTTCTAAATTGTAAAAAAAAAAAAAAAAAAAAGAAAGAAAGAAAAAGGTGTCGAATGTTTTGAAGCAGCCAAAAATCATAGTTTCTGGAGTCTGAGGGTTTCATTCATATTTTCGCTGCTGTGTAACACTGGAAGAAGTATACCACCCTCAACCCTACACAAAGAACTACAGACAGCTGAGGAAAGCGTGGAGTGTGGCGGGTGGTGCTCCCCAGAGAACAGCACTCCAACCGGTGTCCAGTGCCAAATGATCAGCCCCGAAAACATACATTCAAGTAACGTTATATGAACAGAACAGGTTATATTTATGAGTGCATATACATATACATATATATATATATATGCATGCAATAAAAATTATTGAAAAAAGAGTCTATGAATTTGATGGACACTGGGGAGGGATGTATGGGAGGGCTTAGAGTGAGGAAAAGGAATAGAGAAATGTTGTAATTACATTGGAATTCCAAAAACGAACAAGAAACGTTTACAGCCTTCCTAATCCCATTCTGCACTGGTAAAATGGAAACAATAGCATCTACCTCATAGGTTGTATGTAGAGGAGATGCTGTTTGTAAACCAGAACTCAGACACTACTACTTATCGTCGGGATAATTATCACATGAATTTTATGTAAATTTCTAAAAGAATCCTGTTATGCTTTATGAGTTGATATCCTTTTTTTTTGCAATCAAGACAACTTTTTGTTTCAACAAATTAATTCTTCTTCTTTTGAAGTTTTTGCAGATTTTGAAAAAATATTGCAAGAAGTCTCATGCATCCTTCAGTTATCTTTCTCATAATGACTACAGCGCATTATCTCACGGCTATCGTACATTATCAGGAATTTGACATTGGAATAATATTGACTGAACTGTGTGTTTCATGCACAATTGTGGTAGTCTTAATAAACTTCCATTCATAGGACTTTGAATTGATTTATAGAATGGAGCACAGTTTATGCAGCCATTACAACTCCTTTCTATGGGGACCATTTTATATGTCCATGTTTGTGTGTGTGTGGTAGCTAACGATGTTCTTATTCCCTAGGAGTAAGTAACTATGTGCATCCTTCAGTATTTAAACTAAGAAATTCCATAAAAGGCAACGATGGGCTGATAGGTCTGCATAAGCATGTCAACCTTTCATAATTTTCAATACACATTTCCAGTTGTTCCAGGAGGACTGGCCAGCCCATACGTTCACATGAAGTACATTCAAATGCTTGTTCTTCAGACTCCTGTCAGCATTGAGACTAACTCATCTTCCTCATGTTATCAGTTTAGTAGACTGGAGGAATTAAGGCTTTAATTTCTTCAGTTAGTATGAAAAAAATTTTGTATAATATTTTATATTCTTCTTTGTATGGGTATCAGTTTAAGTCAATTCAAGACTGATTCTTTAAAACAGCACATCACACACACACACACACACACACACACACACACACACACACACACAGCCTCTCCCATCCTGTATTTGTAGTGTTTTTGAATGGGCCAGGAACTTACATTTTCTCCATTGTCATTCTCAATAAATCCAGTCAAACATGCCAACTGGCCTTTTTGGTTTGTTTTTCACTGAAAATTGGACAAAAATGCAAAATACCCTTCAATTCTCATTTGTCAAAGCAGTGTGAGCAGGACAGAGCTATGGCCACAGCTTGCGATACTCAGGTGGGAACTGGCGCCTGTCTTGATGTCAGTCTATAAGAGAGATGAGGTTGTGACGGAGCTGCTACCACCCCTGAGGAGGTGCTCGAATGCCAGATATTCCCTTGTTCTCGGTCTTGGCATCGATCTCTGACCTGAGGGTGGGTCCTCTGGGCAGCAGGATCGTGACTTCCATTTCCTGTTAGCTGTACAAGCCTAACAGTTGCTACCTTAGTCATACCCATTTATCTTTTATGTCTCTCTTCATTCCTGCCCCACATTTTTATCTGTGACAATAATTCAGTGGACACATATAAAAGCCAATTTAAACTTTCTGGCTGATTTTCACATGGGCACAAATGATTTGCCTCTTCTTCCTATCCCTCAGTGAGACCTATCTATCAATCCCGTATCAAAGTGACGGTATATGTATGATAAAGCCACAACTAAATTCTAAGGCTCGGGATGGCCTTACCAAGGAGATGTTATGTATTCCATTGTTGAAAAGGAAAAGAAATTATATGAAAAATCCCCGTGTTCTGCTTTGTCACTGCTGTTTGTTGGACATTGTTTAGTAGATATCATGGAAATCAGAGAAGATTTGGGATTGGAAAATTATGTGATTAAAGTCAAAATAAGGAAAATTCTTTTATAAACCAAGGGAGAATTGCCCCAAGTACTCTTTCACCTCAATCTCTTGATTACTTAAATGGCAAACAAATTAAAACACACAGAGGAGGTGTATTAGTCAGGATCCTCTAGAGGAACAGAACTGAGATTTTATATATATACATATTTTCCTCCTCAGGTGTGTGTGTTATATACGATTTCTATGATAAATATATACATATATGTAGTATCACATATATGTATAAGATATATATGTAATTAACACACATTAGTAGAGTGACTTATAGGCTATGGTCTGGCTAGTCCAACACAGATTGCCTTCTGATGGAAAGTCAAAGTATCCAAGAGTTGTCCGTCCATGAGGTTGTATGCTCACGTATACATTGCAATCCCAAAGAAGTAGGCTCTCACATCACCGAAGGAACACCTCAGCAGCAGGGTAGGTGAACTTGCCAGTGAGAGTGAGGGCAAGCAAGCAAAAAGCAAGAGCTTTTCTTCTTCCGGTCCTTTTATATGGACTGCCACAGAAGGTATGGCCCAGATTTAGGGTAGGCCTTCTGATACAGGTCAGATGGTCAGGTCTAAGGTGACTCTTCCCACCTCAAATGATCCAATCATCGCAGGGATCCAGTCCCTCGCAGGTGTGCCCAACTGCTTGGGATTTAGTAATCCCAGACGTGGTGAAATTGACAACCAGCGATAGCCCACCCCAGGAGGTGTTCTTGAAGAATAAAGAAAACAAACAAAACTGTTTAGATGGCTCAGTTGGTGAAGTATTTACCACACAAGCAAGAGGACCTGAGTTCAATCCCCTGGGACGTATAAGAAATGCCAAGTATGGTGGCATATGCTTGTAATCTCAGAACGAAGTGGGACTCATTGGGCAGTCAGTCTACCCCAGTTGGTGAGCCGCAGGTCCTAGTGTGAGACTCTATCTCAAAACACAACATCTATGACTCACGGGCAGCAGTGCCCAAGATTGGCCTCTGCTCTCCACTTGCATGCATACACATGCAGGCGTACACACAGATGGAACAAAGGGAACAACTCTTTCTCCAGGATCCTCCACTATTCACATACTGTGTTTTAGCTTTCCTTTTCCTTTCCTCTGGGCTGTATGTGAGTGCATGTGTGTCTCTGTATGCATGTGTGCGTGCGTGCGTGCGTGCGTGTGCACTCATACTTACATATACATATTTAGCAGTGTATAAATTGGTATGAAATTACACTTTAAAATAGGTTTGCGTTTATCCGTAATTATGGAGCCACTTTGATGATCTGTGTGTTCGTTGTTAGAGTCAATTGTGTTTGCATTAGTTTTACTGTTCTTTTCCTTGTGTAAGTAGATCGCTGTGTGGACTCTACTAAGTTGCAGACAAACTAAGGCTAGCATCTTTGAACTACTGAGACCCATGGCATCAAATGGGCAGACTGGAGCAGTGCCCACTGCTTTTCAAGGAATGTCCATGCATCTACAGTCAGGGCTCTACTTTTCCCTCCTTGAGCCCCAGTACCAGTGGTACACAGCACCACACTAGTCTCTTGTTCCTCTCAGAGGCATACATTCATTACCTACCTGGCCTCTGTGGCCATTTTCGTTTCTGACTCATGCACACAGCTAACTCCAAGTTTTCCCATCTGAGGTTGACTTTTCATAGGCATTTCTCCTAAGTACCCTAAAACAAAAAGCTGTAGCTATCCTACATGCCGAAGAACTGAAGTCAGGCCAGCCCTTTCTTGGTTGTAATTCATGTGTGACACCTTTCCTGCTCTGGCTAATTTTGTGTATTAACTCTGAAAGATCTGCCGGGAGTTATTTTTTATCTGATGATAGGCCAACAGATGCTGTGAAGTCACGTCAACATAAGGCACGCTGTCACCTTCACACCTTCAGGGGTTCATTGGACAAGCCCCCTGTCTACTGTAACATCATATATACTTGTTTAGATTGATAAAGATCCATGCCTAGATGAACAGATTCATGGGAAGGTTCTATTTGTATCCAATTCCCTAAACCACATATTCAGGACAAATATTTCCATAGGATTAATGATTAGGTGTTCCAGCCTCCCCCGCCCTTATTAAATGCCAGCTTTTTCTTTCATACTTGGAGCTCTGTTGAATTTGTGAATGAGAAACTTTTTCCATACGTCATGCATCCAAAGTCTGTAGCCTGTTAGATTTTGTTGCATATATTGGTTGCTCTTTAGAAGAATGGTTTCCAATCTAACCAAGACCCAAATAACTTGTGAATCTGATATTCTATAGATAGATTTTTTTTTTAATTTTAAGAGCAGCTTATATAGATTTGATTTTAAGATAAGATCAATAATTAACCAAAGGAATTGGTAGCTTCAGCCATCCATATTTTATCATTTGCCAAAAAAAAAAAAAATTCTGGCTCCATGGAAACCACACAGACACCCAATGATTTTGTTTTACTTCTACTTCTCTAGGCAACAAACCAATTTCTCAGTCTCCATGGACACCCAGTGGAACAACAGTAGTTAGATATGTAAAACCCAGTATCTGATTGAAATCTGATGATGGCCTTGACAGTGTGTCTCAGGATGACGATAATTCTTGGTCCTTGGAGGGACTGGTGACACACACCAGTGTTACACATGGTTACACACGAGTATCCAGGACAGAGCTACACTGATGACCCTCCTGTTTTGTCAGCTTCTTATGAACTCATATATGTCATGTGGATCATCTTGGTGGTTTGGGAGTTAGGAAGTTCCAAAAGAAGTCTGAGGGAATGGAAACACACACACACACACACACACACACACACACACACACACCCTGCAAAATCAGGAAGTCAGGTCTGATTGAAATCCTTTTACTTTCCACTTGGTAAGATAAGAAATTTCACGTATGCATGGATATGTTAATGCAGTTAAGAAGTATGTACTTGGAAAATCTCCTGGAAAGCCCCCAAAATGACATGCAAAGTAAAAATCACAGGCTTATGATTTAGTGTATGTGAAGCCAGCTTAGGATGCAAACAGAGACCAGACAGGGTGTGTGTCGTCATCCTCAGCAGAGAAGAATGAACTGAATTACTCCTCCATGGATGAATCTTCTAGGGCTGGTTCTCTTCAACCTAGGATAGTGATTGTTCAAAAGATTAATCTGGCTCCCAGGTCTGACTGTGTGCTTCTGTGCTCTTGACTGTGTCGTAGTAAACTCTCCATTTCTCAGCTGCTCCAAAACTTTGAAATGAAAAACTAGGTATTGCAGACCATTAACCAGTGTTGGAGGGGGTGGGCATTAACAACCTGTGACAGTGATACTTTCCTGGGGTTAGAATACATGACTCAACCATAACACTAGACTGACTCCTTTTCATCTGAGAAGTTCTTATTCTACCCCAGGCATACAGGTGTATAAGACAGGTATATAAATTAAACCTTACTTATAATAGATCACAAGTTTATTATAAAACAAATCTTTGGTATACATTTACTTTTACTACTATCTATTAAAACGAAAATTGCATACTAATCAGATAGATATGTTTGTTTAATTTCAATAAAAATTTAAATCCTGGATGAATATCTTATACTACAGGTGTAGAACATCTTCAACATATTTCAGATTTTCTTTTGATGATGTCAGAGCTGAAAATATTGCTTTATGTAAATATATACTATAAAATGGAAGAAGTATATTCAGGGCCATTTCACAAATTGATGGGAATTTTGCACTAATTCAAAGCCAAAATTCATTTAACATTTTAGAAAATGAAATTAGATAAGCAACTCATATAGCAGTTTTAAAATCAAACATTCTAGCTGAGTGGTGGTGGCACACACCTTTAATCTCAGTCCTTGAGAGGCAGAGGCAGGCAGATCTCTGAGTTTGAGGCTGGCCTGATCTACAGAGTGAGTTCCAGGACAGCGAGGGCTACATAGAGAAACCTTGTCTTGAAAAATCAACAACAGGCTGAGAAAGAAATCAGGGAAACTATACCCTTCTCAATAGCCACAAATAACATAAAATATCTTGGGGTAACTCTAACCAAGCAAGCGAAAGACTTGGATAACAAAAGCTTCAAGTCTTTGAAGAAAAGAAATTGAAGTAGATCTCAGAAGATGGAAAGATAGCCCATGTTCATGGATTGGTAGGATTAACATAGTAAAAATGGCCATCTTACCAAAAACAGTCTAGCAGTTCAATGCAATCCCCATCAAAATCCCAACACAATTCTTTACAGACCTTGAAAAGACAATCCTCAGGTTCATATGGAAAAACAATAACAACAACAAAACTCAAGATAGCTAAAATCATCCCGAACAATAAAAGTACTTCCAGAGGTATCACCATCCCTGATTTCAATCTGTATTACAGAGCTATAGTAATAAAAACTGCATGGTATTGGCATAAAAACTGACATGTTGATCAATGGAATAGAATTGAAGACCCAGACATAAATCCACACACCCTTGGACACCAGGGTTTTGATAAAGAAGCCAGAAATACACAATGGAAAAAAGAAAGCATCTTCAATAAATGGTCTAATTGGATGTCTAGATGTAGAAGAATGCAAATAGATCCATATTTATCATTGTGCATAACGTGGACCAAGGGGATCAAAGACCAAAACATAAATCCACAGCATTGACCTAGATGTTCCTCCCCCATCTGAAGAATGGATAAAGAAAATGTGGTACATTTACACAGTGGAGTATTACTCAGCTGTTAAAAAAAAATGGTATCATAAAAATTTCAGGAAAATGGATGGAACCCCCTTCCCAAAAAAAAGTCATTCAGAGTGAGGTAACCCAGACCCAGAAAGGCAAACATGGTATGTACCCTCTTATAAGTGGACATTAGTGGTTAAGTAAATACTACTCAGTCTACCATCCCCAGACCCAGAGAGACTATGCAGCAAGGAGGGCCCCAGTGAGGACACACGGATCTCCCCGGGAAGGGGAAATAGAATAGATGTTGCAGGTAGAATGGGGAAGGTTGGGAAAGGGAAGAGGAGAGATCAGGTTTGGGGAGAGGGATGAAGGGAGAGAATACGGGGAGAGATAGCTAGAATTGGGGAATGTTATGGAGGTGTCCTGGAAACAATGCAATGGAAATTCCCTGGAATCTATGAGGGCGACCCTTGTAAGGACCCCTAGTAATTGGGGATACGGAGCCTGAACTGGCAGTCTTCTGTAACCAGGCAAGGCTTCTAGTGGTGGGACTGGGACACCAACCCAGCCACAAACCTTCTACCTACAATCTGCTCCACCTGGAGGATGTGCTGAGGCGATGGCGGGTCAGGAACCCACGCCAGGAGAGAGAGCCCATCCTTGACCCTGGAGGGGTAGCCAGGAGCTGGCGATGAGATACCTTGGAGAACTAGGATGGTGCCTAGCCCAATTGTCATTGGAGAGTCTCCTCTGGCAGCTGGTGGGAGCAGATGCAGAAGCCCAAGGCCAACCCTGGGGTGGGGCTCCGGAAACCCCACAAAAGAGGGGGGGAGATTATGAGAACCAGAGGAGTCAAGGTCACCAGGAAAACTTGGACTATGGAGTAAACACACATAGGGGGCTCACAGAGACTGAAGCAGCAATCGCGGGGCCTACACTAGGTCCCCTACATATATCTTAACGTTGTTTGGCTTAGTGTTCTTCTGAATCTCCTAAAGTTGAAGTGTGGGGATTTCTTTGACCCTTTTACCTGCCCTTGGGACCCTTTTCTCCCTGCTGGGTTGCCTCGTCCAGCCTTGATGTGGAGGCTTGTGTCTGTCCTGTTCCATCTTGTTAAGATCTGTTTAATTGGTAGCCCTGGGAAACCTTCTCTTTTCTGAGGGGAAGTGAGGTGGGGGAGTGGGAGGGAGGATGGATCTAAGGGAGAGGGAGGTGGGAGCCAGTTGGAAGGAGTGGAGGAGGGGGAGGTTGCTGTCAGGATATATTGTATGAGAGAAGAAAACTAAACTAATAAACTAGAAGAAAAAAAAAAAAGAAAGAAAAAACCCCTCCACAACCACCACCAATAATTATAATAAATAAAAATAAAATAAAACCAAACATTTTAGCCCAATAGAATCCAAATATATACTCATTTGATACTTATACGCTGAGGAATGCTGGTAGAAGACTATTAAAGGCCTTTATTTTCTGTAATTAAATCGTTGTATTTTTATAAGGCAGAGAGCCTTGTATGCATAGGAGAAACACTGCGATTTATAATGTGCAATAGTCTCTGAGCCAAGGGGTTTCAAGCCATGTCTGTTGGCTTGCCGGGTGCGACCTGCGCAGTACAAAGTGCGCACGTTGAGGCTTCAGAACCAAGCCTACAACATAGTCAAGCGCTGCCAGAAACATCTTGGAGCAATTATACATTTTATTTTGAATTAATTTTTGGTTATAGTTCATTTAGAAAACTTTTACTGTTGCCATTTCTTTTTTTTTTTTTTTGTGACATCAAGTTTCAGTTATGATCCCGTTGGAGTTGCCACCCACAGCTTGGTGCTAGGCCACTATAGAAACACCATTTTTCCTTCTGAGTCCCTCACCCTCATCTATAAGGGGTGGAGAGTAGTTGGTAGCATTCTTTTTGCCACTACTATGCCAATGTGGGGAAAACATTTACTTCACATACAGCAGAGGGCATGGCAAGACCTTGAGAAATCTAGTTTTTCACAGGAAGAGTCCCGTATTCTAACCCCAGGAAAGTATCACTGTCACAGGTTGTTAATGCCCACCCCCTCCAACACTGGTTAATGGTCTGCAATACCTAGTTTTTCATTTCAAAGTTTTGGAGCAGCTGAGAAATGGAGAGTTTACTACGACACAGTCAAGAGCACAGAAGCACACAGTCAGACCTGGGAGCCAGATTAATCTTTTGAACAATCACTATCCTAGGTTGAAGAGAACCAGCCCTAGAAGATTCATCCATGGAGGAGTAATTCAGTTCATTCTTCTCTGCTGAGGATGACGACACACACCCTGTCTGGTCTCTGTTTGCATCCTAAGCTGGCTTCACATACACTAAATCATAAGCCTGTGATTTTTACTTTGCATGTCATTTTGGGGGCTTTCCAGGAGATTTTCCAAGTACATACTTCTTAACTGCATTAACATATCCATGCATACGTGAAATTTCTTATCTTACCAAGTGGAAAGTAAAAGGATTTCAACCAGACCTGACTTCTTGAGCTGGCAAGAGAACTTAGCAGTAGTGTTCATGCAGTGCTCATTTTTGCAAGTTAAAGACTCATAGAGGTTTACACAAAGGTCTGAGAAAGCTGCTAAGGTTGGACGACGTGTGTCAGGGTTGGAGTTATTGCAAGGAAGCCGTGCAAGGCCACTTCATGAAGCTGTGACTTGAAACCTAAGTTTGAGAGACCCCAGGGGTGTCTGAGATGCACGACTGTGGCACATCCACTGGGAAAAGCTGCAGGCACAGAGGGGAGCCAGTCCGAGGGAGGCTACACTTTGTGCAGGCAGGGGAGCCAGAGAGGCTGGGCTGTAGATGAGGTCTCCGTGGGCTCCAGATGCTGGAAAAGTTGGTGTAGGGTTTGTGGTTTCTCTCCCTGGGTTCAGATCTTACTTTGGTTGGGGCTTTCCTTGTTGCCCTGAATGTGGGTGGCAACATTCCATGGGTTAAGTTCTTTGACTGAATAAAAGGAAAAAAGAGAAAGTCGTCTCAGCACTGCTGCCCCTCCACCCCTCCTTCTGTTTCTTGATCTTCTAGAATGTGAGCAAATTCCTGCAACCACGGTTGTGAGCTGTACCTGCCCCATGCCTTTTGTGCTGTGATGGACTCTATTCCTTGAATTAGGAGCCTTAAGTTAATTCTTTAGAAATTCACTACAACAATAAGAAAAGTAATTAATACAGATACTCTCTTCTCTATTACGGTGCAGCAAGAAATCTCTCACCAGATGCTAAACAGATGCTGGCACTGTGCTCTTAAACTTCCCCATTTCCAGAACTGTGAACCAAATAAACCTCTCTTCTTTACAAGTTACCTGGCCTTGGGTATTTTGATATAGCCACACAATACAAAAGAAGATAAATGTTAAGTGAATGATAACACGTTAAGCAGAGAAAGATGGAAAAAAAAATACATATGAAATACAGTGTTATCCCAATTGTGGTGACTTTCTCTTTTCTGTTTCATGGTTGAAAGGAAATAATCAAAAATGTTAATGTTGGTTGTGTCTGTTTGGCTGGATGGCACATGATTTTCATTTTCTTTCTCTGGCTTCTGGAGCTTTTCTAAAATTAAGCATCCATTACTTCCAAACCCAGACAAAAACCCAGCAATGTTCTTTTAATAAACTCTTGCCCATTCAAGGAAATTCAATGACAGAAATATTTTTAGAAAATATATCAATGTAATTAAGACACAAAATCTTTTTCCCTGTGATTCATACACAGTAACGTGCCTCGCAGTGATTTTCGTGGATTGGGGTGTGGAATGATGGAGGTGTCTGGAGAGGGGCTGTCCCACAGTCTCAGCCTGCCACAGTCTCAGCCTTCTACATGGGACACATAGCCCACATATGCCAACTCATAGCCACTCTTCTGGGACTCATGAGTTCTCTTACCTCTTCCCTTCCAGCAATGTCTTGATACAATAAGACCAAGACAAGCACAGTGAATTTCCTGGGACTCCTTGCCAAATCCTGTCAGGAAATGGTCATCAAAGATTTTCAGATCAGAAAAAGATTTCTCGTGAAATGTAAATAATTCCCCAGGCTTCTCTCTGATCCATGCTAGCCTTCTGAATGTTTTCTCATATGAAAAATGAGAATGAGAACAAAGAGATGATGATGATGATGATGATGATAATGATGATGAAGAGGAGGAAGAGGAGGAGGACAAGGAGGACAAGAAGGAAGAGAAGGAAGAAGAAGAAGAGGAGGAAGAAGAAGAGGAGGAGGAAGAGGAGGAGGAGGAAGAAGAAACAATAAAAGAAAAATGTGTAGAGGTAGGTCAGTGGAGTTACAGAAGTAAGAACTCCTTCGTTGTCAATGTGGGATTTCAAATGAGTAGTGCTCTTTTATATAAATATGCTCCTGAAGATGTGCCTTCACGTCAGTCCTCCAGAGGCTGAGGAACATTTGTCCTGAGTCTTGTGTTATGTTCTCACTCCTGTGTGAAGACAGGTGACTTCACAGTTACCTTGCTATAACAGTGTCTTGTTATATGACAACACAGCCAGAAGAGAAGTGGTCACAGATTTCCCAAGGTCCCAGAAGAGTGGCTATAGGTTGACACATCTGGGCTGTGTGTCACATGTGGTGGGCTGAGACTGTGGGATGGCCCCTCTCCAGACACCTCCATCATTCCACACCCTGATCCACGAAAATCACTGCAGGGCATGTTACTGTGCGCGACTGGGTGTCAACTGAAAAGAGGCATAACTGGCAGGAGACTGTGTAAGAAAGAGGCATTGGTAAGACTCCAGGGATCCCTTGACACCCTGCTTTGCCAGGATGTTGAGGCTGAATTTTATAGCCTATTCCAGCAACAAACAGTCAAGATAAAATAGACTGTAAGAAGATCACTGGGTGGGTTATCATATATTAACATACTTGTGGAAGCCAGAGGTTCTCACAGGGTGGCTTCCTCTGCAGCTCTCCACATTAGTTTTTGAAACAGGCTCTCTTACTGAACCTGGAGCTCTCTGATAGGGCTACACTAGTGAGCCAGTGAGCTCCAGGGATCTTTCTGTATCTGCAGAAATGACTTGGGATCACAGACCCAAATTATCACCATTATTTATGCCATGGGTACTAGAGAGCTGAACTCAGGTGCTCATGTTTGTTTGGCAAGCTCTTTACCAACTTGATTATCTTTAGGCTCCCGTTGTAGCTTTTAAATCCCACCGGTAGTTATTTAATGACATAATTAAATTCTTAAAAATACATTTCTTCAAATACTCTAGAACCCAGGGCTTTACCATAGCAAGCAAGTACTCTATCAACTGAACTACACACCCAGCCTATTGTTTATTCTTTTCCCTTACAAAGCATGTGGGAAATTATATAATGTTTCCTTGGTATTTTAAGTTCAAAGGATAGTGCTTAGTAAATTAATATCTAGAGCTCCTGTGAGTGATAAAGGTTTAAAAGCCAAGTTTGGAAGGAGCCATCCATCAAGAATCTTATCTTTAGCTTTGTCAGTTTGCAAATCAGATCATGCTTCTTGCCTTCAGATTCCCCTAGCATTTTGAGAGGGACATCTGGTCACTCCATTATCACTCTTCAGCCTTCTGGACCTTTCCTTCAGCCACTTTCTACCCTTCAGCAGAAGCATTGGGGCCCAGAGGCTGTTGTCACTGGGCAGAAGAAATGAAACTCCAGTCCCTGTTGCTTAACTATGGTCAGGGCTGGTGTGTGAAGGACTAGAAGAGTCCTCTATCTTGAAATAAACTTGCAGGTATCACAGGTAAGAATCCCAGGAAATTTCTGCCTTATAAGAACATTTTCTTATGTGCAGATTAATTTCTAGAATGTTATGATGGTGGAACTCAATGCATTTGAGGCTAAAGAAGTTTTACTGAGGTCACATGGCTTTGGAAGTCTTTGAGATATGTCACATTTGTGTGTACTTCCATGTTACATATCTGTTATATAATTAGGTCTGGCTTGGTGACACACGCCTTTAATCCCAGCACTCAGTAGTTAGGAGTAGATGAATCCCTGAATTCAGACCAGCCTCATCTACATAGAAAGCTTCAGGCCAACCAAGGGTATATAATGAGACCCCATTTCAAAACAACAAAATCATCTAGAATGCATATACATGCATGCAACTGTATATTTTTTATTAAAGTAATGCTTTACTTAAGTGAACTTTTAACAACGCATTCCTCAATCATGTTTGATGATAGGCGTAGCCATATTCGAATGTGAAAGAATAAGATGACATACAACAGCCATGTGTTCACAGATGTATTTTCCTCTTTATAGAAACATTGTTCTGTGTTATGTTTTCCTCCAATGTAGCATGACATCTGGTCGCTGATCTGAGTTCTTCAATTCATAGCTGCGTCTTCCAGACTATTACAGAAGCATTTATTTTACAAGGGAAGGAGTTGTTTCATGAAATTCTTTCAGAGCTAGAGTTTCTGGTATCCAGGTGGATTCCGCATGCGTGAACAAATAGTGGCTCCGATTCTATTCATGCTGTTGATTAGAATGTATTTTTTTTTTTTAGGTGTTCTTGAGAATCTGAAAAGCGATACAGTTATACATCAACATTCAGAAAATTAGGCACCCCAAATTTTTTAGGGGTTGGGGAGAACTTTCTGATGAAGGGAACTTCTGGGGTGGCCTTCAATAAAAGCTTTAGAAACTCAGAAATAAAATGTGTGCAACGCAGGTGTTAGCAATTAAATTTAGAATACTTTAAAGTAGTGCTTTCAACATTGAAACCGTAATGTATATTCCCCCCACCCCCGCCTTTTTGCAGTAGGGATTGCCCCTAGGGTCTCATTTATACTTGGGCAGCTCTCTGTCCCTGAACCCTGTCTTCAGTCTTCCTAACATAAATTTCCAAGAACGGCTTATTAAGGTGCTCAGACAATAGGGTATTGTCCTTCTAAAGCACAGCTCTGATGAGAAATTGACCACTGTTCCATTTTGAATTCTGAGGATTATATACAATTGTGATCCATGCTCTTTTGCACAGGGAGAGGGGAAAAAAGTCATTTTGAAAGAGAGAAATGCTTTGATGAGCAAGCGTGCCATCCATGCCTGATTCAAGATATCACCATTTGGATGAGAGAACCAGATTCCTCAGATGAGTCAGCTGAAAGCAGCTGCTCCCCTCGGAAACCAGGCAGAGATGTTTGAGGAGAAAATGGTAGACTGGAAAAAATGATGAATGTGGAGCTGTCACTGACAACTCGGAGTCATTCAAAATTATCATGTGACCGTTGTATCAATTAAGAAGTTTTCTTCCCATTGCTTTGGAAGGAGACACCATCAGAGCGCGTTGGTAGTTGATAGACTGAAAGCATCTTTAGAGCGTACGTCTGCAGTCTTTGGCAATCATTATAGAAAGAATGACCCAGGATTCTTTGTGAAATCTCAGTCCGTGAACGGTTGCATTTGTTAATAATAACATTTCTTGTTATAAAGAGCCTTTCATCCACCTCTTAAGACTCATGCGTGGATGTGTTTCACTGATGGGTGGTGTGCCACCGTCTACACAGTGTAACCTCATGTCTCAGTGCCTTGTGCATAAAGCAACTCTTTATTCAATATGTGAAAACAGCCTTTGCCCCGTCACACAGATTCCCCACAAATCGCACCTTGCTTACACCCCGACGTTGCTCACTCTGAGACATTGTCAATACAATCTTTCCTTAAAGCGACCGCTTAAAAAAATCCTTTAAAAACAAAACACCTGTGTTTTCTGGCAGACGATCAATATATCAGCCAAAATAGTTTTATTTAATGACCGAGTGTGGTTAGCTAGATCCCCATAATTCATTTCATAATTGGGAAAAAATGTACCATTTCTGACATCATCTGAGTACTGGTCCAGAGCCACTGAACAGGGAGTTTTCCAACAAAAAAAGTTTCATTTTCCACTTCACAACTCAGGAAGAATTTAGGATGGTGGGGGTGGGACGGGCTATAGACTCTAGAAGTGGTTTCATTTCCGGGGTTTGGGTCGAATTTTGGACAGGAAGGAAGCCTGAGCATGGCTTAATTTCCAAAACAAAGGTTTATTTGTCAAATCGCTCTTCCTTGTGTACGTATCGACACCAGTCTGCTATCAAATGCACTAAGCGCTGAGGAGAAAATATTTCTAGAAATGAGAAATGATGAATGAGGGAAGAAGAGTAATCACCGTGAATTCTCTTCTGTGTTTCATTTTTTAAAAAAGTGTGTTATTTATTAAAATGCGATGTATACGAAGCATGACAGTATATATGGAACACAGTACATTCTAACAGAGTATAAATCCTGGAATAGATCTGTTCCAAGGTAACCTTCTGAGAAATCAACTTCCTTTTTAAAATATTTATTGGAATATTTGCCTTTTTTTTTTTTTTGAGACAGGGTTTCTCTGTTGTAACTCTGGCTGTCCTGGAACTCACTCTGTAGACCAGGCTGGCCTCGAACTCACAGAGATCCACCTGCCTCTGCCTCCCAAGAGCTGGGTTAGACATGCCCCTCCCCCTCCCGGCAAAAATATTTGGCTTTTTAAAAACAATTAAAGAACTTACGCAGAATATTTCAAAATTAAAAAATACTGGCATATATTTTAAAATCAATAAATAGACCTTTAAATACATCTGGCTTTAAATGCGTTAGCAATATAGAATCAATGATTTATGGACAGGCTCCAGATTAAAATTTGTAGATTTAGCGAGTCTACAATTACAGCGAATCATGAATTAAGAAAGAAAATGACATATAGGGAAAAAATTAGCTTAAAGTCTAAATACTCAGACACATACCTAAAGATCCATTTCTCAAATATGATATTCTTGGGCTTACTTTGGTCAAAATAAGAAAATTCAGTTTTCTGTTTGAAAGGGCCTTGGGAGCTATTATCCTTTTTTTTTAACATAGTATTTTTATTAATTATTTGAGGATTTCATACACTGTATCCCGATCACACCCACTTTCTATTCCTCCCAAGTCCCTCCTCCCACCCCTGAGCCCTCCAAAAAAATGTGCTGTCTTACACTCGATGAAGGGAGCATGGTCAGACTCCTAGTGGGCATACCCTTCAAGAAAACTACTCCTTCCCCATCCCCGACCCCATCCCTGCCAGAAGCCATCAACTATGAAGAGCTACACCTCAGTATCTTCATCACAATCATTCAAGAACTCTCTCTGATAGCTTCATGTCCAGACTGTTTCTTTTTGGGGGAGGGAGGAGTTGACACAGAAGCCTTCAATGACTGTCATTCTCAGTTATGAGTATGCAGTCATCCACATCACTGAAAAAGAAGCTTTCCTGTCCATAGCTGCCAGTGGCAGCACGGATCACAGATGTCAACCTGGTTTCCAGTAGCAATATGGATCATGGACATCAACATGGTTTCCAGTGGACAACACTGATCATGGAAGTCTTTTGAGGAGACTTAACCCAGAAAATGAACTATTCTTCAGCTCGGACATCGTGTTGCTCAGAATCAGGGTGAGCCATCTAAGAAACACAGTGAAGTCCAAGGAGGGTTGAGCCAGCTACAGGCGGACACGAAAACTGGTGGAATCCGAGGGAAATGACCCGTCACACAGAAAGGGCCCTCAAAGTTATTTACGGCTGATTTCTGAATGGAAACCACGCAAGCCAGGATTCACGAGGTGAGGAATTCAAAGCAGAGTTCGCTGCATGCAGACCCACTCAAGGAAATTCACAGAGGGTCTTTTAGGCTGAAATGAATGGATGCAAAACGATAACTCAAATCAGAGTTAGAGAGAGAAGCAGCCCTGTCAAAAATAACTGTATCGATCGTATTACGAGGCCGTGTCTCTCTAGAACTCATTTGTTAGAATCTTCAACACTCTTCAGAGTATGACCATATTTGGAGAGAGGAATTTTAAAGAGGTAATTAATTCAGAGAAAATGACATACATAGCAAATCCTAGCATCAGAAAGATATTAAATTTAATGAATTAAACATTCTCATCAAAAGGCAAACATTTCCAGGCTGCCTTTCTTTTTTTAAAGTGCATGATCCAACTACGTATCTTCACAACCCTACAAGAGTCATACTCTGGATTTAAAGTCACAAATAAGCTGAAAAGCAAAAAAAGATTGGGAAAGATATAAACAGTACACACAGAGAAAGAGAGGGAAGGGAGAGATCTATTCAGCACACTCCAACGGCTATACTAATATCAAACAAATTAGACCTTTGTTTCTTTCCTGTTGCTGTAATAAAACAACCTGTCAGAAGCAGCTTCAGGGAGAAAGAGTTTATGTAGGTTCACAGCTTGAGGTTCCGCCCACCACAGAAGGGAAGTCAAGGCAGAAGGACTTGAAGCAGTGATCGCCCTGCGTCCACAGTCCAGGAACAGCAGTGAGTACTTCCCAGTGCCCAGTTCACTTTCCAGGTACAATCTGGATTGTGGAACCCAACATCCTCTGCCCAGGGACTAGCTCCACCCACAGTCAAGATGGGTCTTCTCACACCAAGATAATCCCCCACAGGCATGCCCAGAGGCCCCTCTTGAAGGTCATTATAGAGTTGGTCAAGTTGACAATTAGCATTGATCATCATAGACCTTAAAGTCAAATTTGTTATTAGAGAGACAGATATAAGGATCAATTGGTTGTTCTCTCAGGAGGTCATAACAGTAATGAGCATATCTGTGCATGTTTGTCACTACAGAAGGACTTCAAAGTCAGACGAAACTGAGGAAAAAATAGACAATTTCACCATGTTACTCAGGGTCTTTAATAGCCAACTTTTATGCATAACAACCAGGGAAATGATCAACTAGAGAAACAGAACACAACATCATGAGCTAACTAGACCTGGCAAGCATTTACAGAACTTTCCACAAACTGAAGAATACATATTCTTCTCAAGTGCACACGAGAGACTCCGGGACAGACCATATGTTAAGCCATAAGAATGTCTGGCCACAAGTAAAGAGACTGCCGTAACACAAAATATGACCTTGAACTGCGATGGGTTGAAATCAGAAACCAGAGACAAAAGGATATTTGGGACTTTCACGAGCTGGTGGAAATGAAACACAAATAACTAATGAGTCAAAAAAGAAACAAGAACAATAATTGTATAATAGTTTGAGACTGATTAAAGCGGAAACAAAGCATATCAACGTTTAATGAAGCAAAGCTATTTATAAGTGAATAAATGTCTGAATTTTGAAAATATTAAGAGCCTAAAATCAATAGCCTAACTTTATACTTTAAAAAGCTGGGAAAAAGAGAAGGGACTAAATCCAAAGGAAGCAGAAAGGATATGAACATACTTAAAGGTATGTATATGTGTGTGTGTATATATAGATATATACACACATATATGTATATATACATATACACATATACATACATATATATAAAGTATATATACATATATTTATGTGTATATGTATGTATGTGTGTGTATTAGAACATCTGAGCTTGGGAAATGTTTTTAAAACAGAATTTTATTTAGCTCATGGTCTGAAGGCTAGTTGCTAGCATTTCCTTAGTTTCTAGTAAGGGGGAAGGGTGTCATGTTGCTCCAGCTCATGATAGAAAACGGAAGACCAGTGGATATCTGTATAAGAGAAATGGAGACTAAACTTCTGTGACTTGCTTTCACAAAAAAAGACACTAACTCACTAATGAGGTCTCTAGCCCTTCATCCAAACATATCTCACTAGACCTTACCTCCCAACCCCACTACATTGGGGACCGAACCTGGGTATGACTTTTGGTAGAAATAAATCATAGTCAAACCATTGCATGTCTTTTGAGAGGTTTGGAAAGTCTTTAGCCACTATTTAAATTTTTAAAATTTAAAATTTAAAAAAATCATGCAATATATTTTTATCATGTTTTCCCCCTCTCCCAACTCCTCCCAGATCCTCTGTACCTGCCTACCTGTCAACTTTATGTATTCTCTCTCTTTCTCTCTACACACACACAGACACACACACACACACACACAGACACACACACACACACACACACACACACACACACACACACACACACACATCACCACCACCACCATCTATCTTTCAAAAAACAAACAAACATGAGAATGAAAATCAAAACAAGAAGCCAATATGACAGCCAAAAAAAGCCAAAAGACTGTTGTGGAAGTTTATTTTTAGTTGTGTTTAAAATGATTGTTTTTGTGTACTGTTGGAAAAAGGGATGCATAGGCATTTGTATTGTCTTCAGATGTTGGATTTCTGTGGGGGATGTTTGATTGTTTATGAACTGCACCTGAGGAGTTCTGAATCAATAAAACACCTGAGTTCAGATGCTCGGGGTTCCACTGTGAGTATAGCACTGGCCATAACTATGGTTCCCTTTGCTGAGGTCTGGCAGGGCTTCCACCTATGAATATGCCTCCTTGTTTTCTTTGGTGAGCACACAGTAGCCTAACTACTACAAAAGACAATAAGATAAAAAAAATACCAAAAAAAGAAAAACCAAACAAACAAACCCAAAAGTACGTACACACACACACACACACACACACACACACACACACACACACACACACATATTCATTTTTTGTTGGCTAACTCCTCCTGGGCCCTCCTGGAGTGTGATTGATATACCCAGTTAACTGATTTTCCCTTTGCTGGCAGCTATCAATTGCAAATAAGTTTCGTGGTTAGGAATGGGACCCTGTGTCCACTCCACCCCCACTCCCCCTTAGGGTTTGGACTCCATCTGTCTTGAACCTGTGCAGATCTTGAGCATGCCATCGCAGTTTCTGTGAGTTTTTATGTGTATGAATCCTGTTGTGTCCAGAAGACATTTTTCTTGGAATCATTAATCACTTCTGGGTCTTACAGTCTTTCTGCCTTCCCTTCCACATAGATCCCAAACCTTGAGGGGAGTGGTCTGATGAACACATCCCATTTAGGAAGGAGTTCTCCTCCAAAGTCTCTCATTCTCTGCATTCTCGTTCTCTTGTTTCTAGCTGTGGGTCTCTGTGTTTCTGCTGTAAAAAGAAGTCTCTCTGATGAGGGTTGAGTGGGGCACTGATCTGAGGGTAGCAATGTGTCATCAGGAGTCATCTTATTGCTATGTTCTTTTAGCATAATAATAGTTGTAAATGGATTCTTAAAATGTAGCTGTTTTCTGACGCTTAAATCTGGGCTCTTAAGCCGTCTTTCAAACTAAAGGGGGGGCAATTGAAACTATTATTTTTTTACACTTGTAACGGAACTCTGCCTCCTGGATCTCTTTTTCCTGGCTGTTGACTGTTACTGAGACAAGTTCCTAACTTGTAACTTCAACACCCCCCCCGACACACACACACACACACACACACACACACACACACACACACACACACACACTTTAGCTCTGAAAGGTTAGAAAGAAAAGAAAGGAAGGAAGAATTCTTTACAGCCCATTCTGGCTGTCTTAATCTGTCTAAACCTGGAGAACTGGACTAACTTCTAACAACTTTTATCCCATTTAACTGCTTTACCAGCAACTGTCATCTCAGCCTTCTTTCCTGGAAATGACCTCTGCTACAAACTGTCTTTATCTGAGTCTGGTTCCTGTCTGCCTTCCCATCATCATTCTGTGGAACTAACTGTTTAACTCTAATTCTCTGTTCCTGGCCACTAGTGCTTAAATAGCCTTCCCAAGCTGTTCCCAGAAGTCCAAGTACTATGTAAGCATAAGGAATGGTGCACAGTACAAAAAAACTTCTTGGCAAAGTGTCTACCTACAAATAGTAGCAGGTTTTCTCCTGGGCTTATTTCTTATCTAAGCTCAGGTTTTTGGCCACTTTAGCAGTGTCTGCGATGGATTACATCTCATGGAGTAGGCCTTATTAGAAAGTTGTTGGTTACTTCTGTAACATTTGTGCCATGATTGCACCAGTGTATTTTGTAGGCAGGTCCCTGTTGTGGGTGGCATGGTTTGTAGATAGATGATATTGATGATTACCTTTCTCTTCTGGTAGCATGAAGAATTTCTTCCTGCACCATGAATGTTAGTCAGTAGAGGTGAAGTTTCTTTTTAGGCACCAGCTCAACTTCTCCATGTTTGATGACATATGTAAGTGCTGCCTTCAGCAATTTGAATCGCTACACTTTAGTTATTGCTTCTACTTCATTTTATTCCCCTTTCAGTTTTGTGGTCATCCCATAACATGTGTTATATGTTTCCATCTGATGTCACACAGTATTTTCTGAATTTTAGAATCCTGTGATTCTGCCCAGACATTTCTACTGACATATTTTCTAATTCACTAATTCTCTCTTTGACTGTATCAAGACTATTCAATCTTGTGTTCCTTACCCCAAATTTTACATTTCTTCAACTCTGATTTCATATACTTATTTTGCTAATTCTAGTTCAGTGGTAAAATTCTTCATCTTATTTATTTTTCTCAACATATATACTACAGTAATTTTAAATTCAAGTCTATGTACTCTAATAAGTGATTCATCTACGTTTTTGTGCCTAGTTAGTATTGATTGAATACTATGCATGGAAAATTGTACACGTTCCAGACAATGTTTTTTTTTCCTACAGAGAGAAATCAGAGTGATTATATCCTCAATTTAGGGACTGAGCTGACTTAAAACTTTGTTATATTTTTCTTAGTACTGCTTTACCTTCCTCTACTTTACCTTCATTCCTAAGTTATAGTTTTGTTAAGGTCCCACCTGAGATTCTAGCATGTTCTAAAAATTCTTTGAGTTGGCATGCACTGAACTTTAGCTGTCCCCTCAGGACCACGAGACTGTGCAAACTGCATTTGATTTCAGAGCCATCCAGGGCTTCATAGCCAGCTGCCCTACACAGGTTTGGAATCCAGCAAATGTTTGGCCAGGGATTTATTTAGCTTAGTTAATAAGCTCTCTTCTTCATCAAAGCCTTAATTCCTACACTCCTAATTGCCTTATACTTACCAGCCTCTGAGATTTTTCCAGAATCCTCCTGGCCTCTCAAACTGGTAGGCCTATGCTTTGCATGCTTGGTCTTTTCCTGTGTGGAAGAATCATAACAGCCTCAACGGAAAAGCAACTCATAGTGTTACCTCATTTGTTTCTGATTTTTATTCTGCATATTCTTGGTTCTTCAAGTTCTTATTACATTTGTGACTCTCTGATGCTTTTTGGTTATTTAAAAAGAAAATCCTGCATTTCTAGTTTTACTTGGCATTATGCTCCCCTTTATGGATTGAAAGCAAAATATTTATTCCCTTGAAAATTGAGATGGGAAAATCCTAATTTATATAGCAAAATAGACTAAATTAATTCAGACTCAGCCTTATTTAAATTTTGAGTGTTTTATAGTATTCTCTCAAATAGTCATACCTGAAGTATGGGATTGTATAACCAAATTAGTTATTTTATTTTAAATGCAATTATCTTGTTTGATCAACTTGTAAAAACCACAGTGGGTCTTGTTCTTATGCTGTATGTCTGAACACCATAGGTTTCCATGCCTTCCTTAATAAACTAAAAAATTACTTATTAAAGGGTTATATTTCCTCAAATCTACATATCATATCAAATCTACATGAATTTGTGAACATTAAGTCATGTTTTTATTTTACTTGTTTGTCTACTTTCATTTTGGAATTGTAGCTTTGCTGAAAACAGAAAAAAAAAAAAAACCCAAAATATCCTACACCTAAGAATTAAATTAAGGTCATCTGGATTGTTTCCCTTTCTCTCTTTGCTTTTTCTCAATTCATTCTGTCCCTACATTGGCCTCTTCCTTAGTTGGATACATTTCCCCAAACCTACAGTGTCTGTTCTCAATGTTTTCAACAACATCTCAAGATCGAGTTCACCTCTGTCCCTGACTCTGTCCATGGGATCTGAGGTTTGACTGCTTCATTGCAGTGACTGGACACAGTGGATGGAAGCCCCACTGTCTGTCTGAACTTCTGTAGAAGAATTCCTTAGACTCAGTGGCTTATAAATGAGCTTTATTGCTCACAGTTTGAGGTGTTGAGAAGATCAAGATCAGGACATCGCCTTCCTACTGTGTTCTTACGTGGAACGAACAGTCAACAACCTTGGAGCATGAAGTGAAAACAAAACAAAACAGAAAAACCACTTGGATTTCTCTTCTGAGCTCTTGGATTTCTTTCATGAAGGCTTTGCTGTCTTGACCTGGCCGCTTCTGGAATAGCTTGTCTCTTAATGCCTTAGGGATTAGGTGCCATAAATACAAATTTGTAGACACTCAAATATATCCAGATTACAGCAACATGAGGAAGCTAGCGATGGAACCAACCCTAACTACCAGCAGGTCTCAACAGTCAAGGATGAGAAGTTTCTTAAAGGAATTCTAAGGTGCTCTTACCAGAAATCAGAAGTGGTGTGTCAGCAAAAACAAAATGCCTGTCGTGGCTAATCTTCATTGTCAGCTCATGGGAACTAGAGATGTGTATCAGTGGAAGCGCAGGTCTGAGGACGTATATGAAGACAGGTTTAGGTCAGCGGAGAAGAGTCACCCCGAATGTGACTGGCTCCATCCCTTAGGCTATGATCCCAGCTGAATCAGGAAGAGAAAGAGAGCTGATCACTAGCGTTCATCTCTAGCTCCTTCCCTACTGAAGACACGAGGTGACCATCTGCCTCAGGCTCCTGTCACCAAGACTTCCTGCCTGGAAGGACTGTGAGCCAGAATAAGCCCCTCCTTCTGTAAGTCACTATGTTTGTGTATTTTTGTCATAGCAACAGGAAAAGGAACTAATTCAATGACGGGTATCAGAATGTGTCAGATTATAAGAGTCGCCAGGACGAATATTTAAAACAGATTCCTGGGCCCCTAGCACACTTGTCGCACACAAATCACTAAGGGAGTTGTCTAGGAAACCATGTTTTAAGTTAACTAATGACTGTTCCTTTTCAGTCACATACAAAGAAATAGTTGAAATATTCTCTCTTTCCATCTATACTAAGCTGTATTCCATGGGGCTCCACACTCAAGCTGAAGAAAGCTGAATAGCTGTTGGTTGCATTTAGGCTGTGCAGATGTGCACTTGAAATTCAGAATGAGACAAGCTGAAATAGACACTGGTATTCCTCTTAACCACCAAGAAATCATTCAAGCCTTTGTTTGATTTCTGCAATATAAAACCAGAACTGTGTTTTATCTTGAGGAAAAAAGAAAAGAAAACAAAATAGGAACTATTTTAACCTAGCTTTCATTTTCTCCTGATAGGAAAAGACAGACAAACGGCTGTAACTGGTTAAGAAAATGACCATTGTATTCATGTCTTGGGCTGCATGACGTTCTTCTGTTGTTATTATTAAACATCTGTTTTGGCTTTGCAACTAGAGGAGGAGACATATATCCTCAGCAGATAAAGCGCCTCAGCGAGCACTCATGGGTTTTCCCCTGCCTAGTGCCAACCGGGTTGACTATTTAACTGTGTGGTACATGAAGTGACTTTGAGACCGAAAAGCTTTGCTGTCTTCTGTGTGCTTTTGTGAGGGTGTGTTGCCTTCATGTGCGCCAATGCCCTTCGAGGTTTGAGTTTTACAGCCAGCATGCACCAACTCTGGAGGAATCCAAGGTATAACAAATGCACATGTACAGTGATCACAATAGAAGTCATGTGGCTTCAGATTTTACTTACTAGCAGTAATAATAAAGGCAACAACATCTGGAACAGTAACTTGTAATATAATTAACATCTATTAGGTCTTTTCTGTGTGGCTACCATTGGACACATTTTACATGGATAATCTCATTCAATCTTTTTTTTTTTTCTTTTCCATTTTTTAAGTTTATTTTTTATTTTAATTTTTCTTCTCTCATACAACTTAGAGAATACATCCTGGCCCTCTCCTCATCTCCTTCCACCTCCACCCCCTCCCATCTTCCCCAAATTTACCCCCATCATTACCCACTCATGTCCCAATTCTCCCCAGAAAAGAGATATACCCCCAGGGCGTGTCATAGCAGGCCAGGCACCAATCCCTACATAAAGGGTGGGCCAGGCAGCCTGGCAGGAGAAAAAGAGTCTCACAGGTCAGTAAAATGGTCAGAGACACCCCCACTCCAGCCTGTAGGAGTTTTTCAAGGACACCAATCTATACAGCTGTGTGATGTATTTTGGGGATCCTACAGGCTCCGTGTCTATGGCCTCAGTCTCTGTGGGCCCCTAGGGGTGCTGATCAGTTGACATTCTGAGGCTTGTTCTCCTGGTGTCCTAAACCCCTCTGCTTTCTGCCGCCCCTCCCCTCCCCCTTCCCTGTGGTTCCCAGATCTCTCGTGATGCTTGGCCCTGAACCTTTCCAGATGCTCCTCTCAGCTGCTGAGGGGGGCCCTCTCTGGTCAGGACTGGGTTAGTTACCCATCTGGTCAGTCCACTGCCTGGGTCTGTCTTATTAAATATTATAAAAACTCTATGAAGGAGTTGCTATAATAAGCTCTACTTTATGGTGAAGAAATGGAAGTACCAAGGAAATTAAGTAATCTACCCAAGTTTACACAGCTATAGAATGACAGAGACAGGATTTCAGGACAGTCAGCCTGTCTCCATCCACATCCACCTACCCTTTTGTTCTAGTGACTAATGGATTTACAGTGCCAGTGGGGGTGTGCTCAATGGGGATGCATTCAGTTAACACATCAGCAGATAGGAGGATTCAATAAAGTCTGAGCCAATGGCCTTGACTCCATCGACTCTGTGCTCCACTGGGCTAAATGAGCCTAGTAGACTTGGTGTCTCAGAACACTCAGGAATGATGAAAGCTGTGCGTCTGAGTTAAAGGCTGTGGGCCTGGGAAAGAAGAGGCATTAGGAGGCCTTTCTGTTGGTGTGGAATGGAGTCGATTCACAGAATAAAGGCCAAGAACATGCAAGTGACAACCTGTGCCCATTAGTGAAAGCCAGAACAGAGCCTGTTCAATCGTGGGCACAACTAAGTCCTTACTATTCAACTTGTGTCTCCAGGGGAAATGTTTTCACCCTTTAAAACAAAACAGTTCATCTCCACATTAATTTACATCCTGTAGAAATGATGATGGAATGAATCTTCACTAACTTTTTTTCCCCCCACTGCCCTTTGGGAAAGCTAGTTATTATCCTGTACTCCCCAAAATTGTTCTGAATTCGATGCACAACCCCGAGTGCATGGACCGCAGGGCAATTTGAACTTTCCGACAGTTGGATCATCTTGCTTTTTCTAAAAGAAATACAGACAAAGGGAAAGAAAGAGGCCGCCTCAGAGATCCTCAGCAAAGAGCCCCCAGCTGGCTTCTCTTGTAGTTGTTGTCAGCCCTGAGAAATGTACATCTCTGTTGCAATGGGCAGGATGGGCCACGCCTCCTGCAGGACTGTGTGAATGGAATTCGGTACACATTGCAGACTGAAAATACTGTAAGAGCATACCATTTTTCTCACGTGGCTTTTCTTTCTTTCTCATTCAGCTGTACTTGGACCCCCCTCGGGGAGCAAGTGCTGTAGAGTCTGAAGGTTCAATGCGATGAAAAAGCAGCAGAGATTTCCAGAGAGCCCTCGTGGCAAGCCCTGAAAGTTTTCCCTTGTCCACAACACTTGATAGATCAGTTTAGTCCAGAGTTCACTGATACAGGAGAGATATTGACTTGCCCCATTGTGCAAACATAGAAAGCCCCAAACCAAAACCCTTGTCACTGACCCGGAGCCCCAAGCTCTATGAGCTGTGGGGTTGAGACAAGAAATTGTGAGAGCCAACAATGGCACTGACAACCATACGCTATTGACTCAGACTGATTGGAAATTAAAGCACGGACCGCGGAGGAGACCCTGCAAAGCTGGGGCGGGTGGTGCGGGGAGGGGAGTGCTTGGATGTTCTGTGTTCTCGATCTCACTGAGTCATCATTAGTAAGAGAAGTAGACAAACTACCAAATACTTTTTGTCCTCTCTCTTTGCTAAAGTTTGGCATTGACTGTAAAAGAGTCAGGATGGGGCTTGGAAGATGAATGTTAAGTCTCGCCTCTGCCTTTAAATTCATGTGACTTTGGGGAAGTCCTGTCACCTCTGGATGTCTCTATTTTATTAGTTTATAAAGAGCGAGCAGTTCCATTGTCCTCTTTCTCAAACGTCCAAGGCAGATCCCACCGGGATGTGGGCAGCGATGTGTACGAGGCTGAGCGAGTGAGCTGCGGATCAGAGCCGCAGCTCACTCCTCCCTTCGTGCTGCCCCTCCTTCCTTAAGAGTCAGGTAGCTCTTCGCCTCTGACAGACAACAATGTAGCACGGATCTGTCCTGTCTTGTTCCAAGTATCTTCCTTCTCCAAATATTATCAGTGACTTCACCAATAGCAAAACAGACCTTGGGAGGTTGGTTTTGTTAGGTGACTTGTACTCCCTCTGCTGGCTGGCTTGTATTTCTTTTGTCATGACTCCTGCTCCTTAAGGTTTGTTTATTTACATTCGGGAAGGGAAGCAATAAATCATGGGTGTTTTTAGATTTTTTTTTTTCTTCTGAGACTAATGTAGACAAAGTTGATAAAGTGCTTTCTATGTGAGCATGAAGAGTTGAATTCCAGCATCCATGTGAAAACACTTGCTTGGTAGCATGTATTTGTAAACCCAGGGCTTGGAGGCAGAGACAAACTGGTTTCTAGGGCTTCCTGGAAAGGCCTAGACACTAGTGAAAGCCTGTCTCAGAAACTTCTGAGCAACGACACACTGGTTTCCACGTGCATGCATGCACATTGCATACACATCATATTTGCCTGGACATACACACACACACACACACACACACACACACACCATTAGAGCTAGCTTTTGTTACCTTCCCTGTTGCTTTGATTTGATAAAATACCCTGACAAAAGCAACTCAAGGGAGAAAGCTCACAGTCTGGGAGTACCGCCCATCACTGCGAGGAAGTCCTGGCAGCAGGAACCTGAGGCAGCTGGTCATGTTACATCTTCAGTCAGGAAGCTGAGGGTGATGAATATCTGTGCTCAGCTAGCTTCCTCCTTTTTAATGCAGCCCTGGACTCAATCCTAGGGGATGGTGCCACCAGCCTAGAGGGTGAGTCTTCCCACCTCATTTAATCTAATCAAGATAATTCCCCAAAGCCGCGCCCAGTGCTAACCTAATCTAAATCATTCCTCCGAGCTGTGCCTGGAGGTGTGTCTCCCAGATGATTTCAGATCCTGTTAAATTGACAGTTGAATCATTATAGATATCAAATGTCATAGCTGGGAAGAATGGCTCAGCAGGAAGGAGACAAGAAAGGGTAGTGGGGGTGAATATGCTCACAGAGCATTGGCTACTTATATGAAGTTGTCAAAAAGAAAGAGCTTGACTAAGTCTGTTTAGCAGCAGTAATACAATAGGCTGTCCCCCTCTGATTTAATTTCCTGCCACCTTTCAGTGTTAAAACTTTCAAATGCTATTAGAAAAGACTGATAACATGGGTGGAGGCATTATTTCCTGGGTTCTTTAAGCACTAACAACACACTGTCAGATATTCTCTGTAAAGTCATCTATCACAAATCCAGTAGGAATATTAACAAATAATTTGAGTTAAATAAATATTTATTTAAGTTAATATAGCTATATGTAATCTAATTTGAGTTAAATAAATTAAAAAACTAAAGTAGGTTTGCCTGTACATTACCTTCCTAAAGCTGTGTTTTCAGTCATGTTCGTGAAAGCATAGCTATTACAAGGTTTTTTTTTTCTCTAAAAGAATTCAAACATATACATACACCACACACACACTTTGACCATTCCAAAATTTGAACTTTTTTTTTTTCCAGGAAAAAAATATCCCTTAATCTTTTAATATCTGGCAATGAACTTTGACTGTGTTATTTTTTCTTAAAACTAATAATAGATTTTTAATCATCAATCAAGAAATGCCTCATAGGTCAATTTGATTGGGGGTATTTTCTCCATTGAGGTTCCCTAGTCTCAGATGACTCGAGCTTTTATCAAGTTGACAAAAACAAAACGAAACAAAAAACAAACAAACAACAACAACAACAAAAAACCTAGTGAGTTGTCTAGCCGGTCCGGAGCTGTATTTATAAGACATTTCTCCATGCTAGTATGTGTGGGGGTGTGCGGGGGAGGGGGGCTGAACAAGAGTGACAAAAATATCCTTCTAGACAACTGTGGCAGCAAAGGATGTGAAAACCTTTCTAAACTTTCATGGGGATAGCCTTCCCGGCCGAAAGAAGACCTATGAATGAAAAAAAGAAATAAAAAGGAAAAGAATATGACTGCCCCCAGGCTGGTGGAGGAGAACGTTTATTGTATATTCGAGGAGAATATAGTAGAAATGAGGGAGAGCCTAGCCAGGGGCAGAGACATCTGGGAGAGTCCAAGGTGGACATGACCGGACTGAGCTGCTGGGCCACGTGAGGAGAGGGGGAGGGGAGAGGAGACTGGGCAAGAGAAAGAGGGAAACCAAAATGGCTGGATTATATAGGGAGGGGCAGCCCAGCACCCTGGGCTGGAGAGTTCAGGGTAGGGGCAGGGTATGCAAGCCAAGAGGACCCTGTAACCTGTAGGGCCAAAGGATGCTGGGAGAACCTGGCTGTTAGGTTTGCTTTGATATGTTAAATAGGCATTGCAGTCAGAAGTTTGAATTTGAGAATTTGAGACCTAACAACTTTTTTCTCTCAGAGCTGTGTGAACAAGTGTTTTTTAGGGGTCAAAATACTTTATACGCTGCCCCAAGTCGACCACTGGAATGTTTAATATCAGAAATACTGACTTTTGTGCTGATGACAACCTCCATGTTCTTGTGGCACTATGGACATTGGGCTGTGCTGGGCATGCTCAGTTTATTTCCTAATCAACCTTCCTAATGCTGAGACCCTTCAATACGGTTCCTCATGTAGTGTGACCCCCCCCATAAAATTATTTTATTCGCTACCTCATAACTGTAATTTTGCTACTGTTATGAATGGTGATCTAAATATCTGATATACATTTGGTCTGAGGTAACCCCTTTGAAGGGTCGTTCAACCCCCAAAAGGGCCGAGACCCACAGGTTGAGAACTACTGGATCTGCTCTGAACCAGAAGTGGTTGTGTGGCGTGGGTTTGCTTTCTGAACACTGTAGCATTTCACCAAGAAAAAAAAAATCAGCCCATGTGGCTCATTCTAATTTATCCAAAGCTGCCAAGCTTGGCTACACTGCTGATCCTGCAATCCTCTCTCAATGTAAGCATTTTAATTATAATTCCAACATTTGGTTTCCATTAAAAGATAGAGAAAAACTTCAACTTTTTTTTTTCATAAACTAAATCCTGGACTAAGTAAGTACCCCTTGGAAAGCACCTCTCTTTCTTAACAAACTTGTACTTTGATTTTGATTAAAAACAAAGAGAAAAACATAAAGAAATGAATAGGAAGGAAAAAGAGAAAGAAAGGGGCAAATGAAAAGAAAGGAAAAGGAAAGAGAAAATCTCCTAGCAGCCTCAGACCCGAAATCTCAGAGCAAGGGTTAGTTAGGCGGGTCTGAAGAACACTAAGAACCGAAAAGTAGAACCTGTGGTTGTCTCTGTCCTTCTGGTAAGGACCTTTAAACAGTGCAATAAATACCCGATGAAGTTTAAGCTTCTTTTGTGTGTGTGTGAGGGGGGTGTATTTTCCTGCCCACTTTGGAAAGATCTGTGTTAATTTATGAGATGGGTCGTCAGCCGGTGTTAACGCCTCTGAGCTCCTGGGTCCTGCCGTTCCAGCAGCCTTTCCGCTTTGCTCTTCACGACTGGGGCACAGCCGCTCCTTGCAAGTGTCATCTCTGGGTCCCTTCGTGTTCTCATTACGAAATGCTTAGTTGGTTTCCAGTTTTCGGACTGGACGTTAAGGCCCATGTGATTTAAACATTATTTGTCCCCATCTCCAAACTCTTATGTTGAAATGTGTTCCCCAAGGCGACGGCACTAGGAAGCGGGTGCTTTGGTAGGTGAGTAGATCATGGGGGTGGGACCCTCCGTGAATGGGATTAGAGCTTTTATCAAATAGATCCCAGGGTCTTGATCTTCCCTTCCATCGTTACAGGACACGGTGAGAAGCTGCTGCGTTTGAGAAAACAGGCCCTAGCCAGACGCAGAGCAGACTCCGCCGAGGCATTCTAAGTCCTCCAGATTTTGCTTGTTTGTTTCAGCAGCAGGGGTGGATTAAGATACTAGGTAATAGAAGTTCCCTAGATGAGTTTTGGATTGGGCCCAGGGAGCTATACTGTTTTCAAATATTGGTGAATGCTCACTGGACAAGTTAACAAGTTCTCTTGGATTGTAAAGGTTAGGTTATTCCTTAGAACTAACGCGTCATTACCAAAGTGAGTCCGTGATGTGAACTATGTAAACTTACCGGGTCTTAAAGGATGGAGAGCATCACAATTACAGACTGTAGGAGCTTCTGGATTCTATCCACCTAAGCCTGACTTGTAGATCAAGAAGGACCAAGCAGTTCTTCCAGGAAGAACACAGAATTAAGTCTAAACTTCTCAAGGACGAGCACACGCCTCTGGTGCTCCCTTGATACGGTTTAATGGCCTCGACTAAGACCAGATGACAATACTTTGGAAATCACTGTGAGAAGGGAATGGGGGAGGGTGCCCATTATATAAATGACAGTGTTCCTGTCGTAAGAGGCGTCTTAAGGCTTGGGTTCATCTTTTCAGCAAAGAGCCACTTTGTTCTAGAAAAACCACTCTTAATTAGAGCAAAGGCCATCTTTAAAGGCGGAGTTTAACACAACTTGGCTTGGCTCAGGGAATCAGAATGAGCCCTCATGAGACTTTTCTCTGTGGTGGGGAGAGCTGCGTCTTGACAGAAAATGTTTCACTTAGGCTGAAATGGTTTTTGCTTTCTAGGTGTAAATTTAAACCAGGGGTTGGGAACGGTGTGGGTGACGTCACTTGGTCTAATACCTGTATTTGCCCAACCTGCAAGCTAAGTAAGCTTATTACGTTTTTAATGGATTAAAAAAAAGTCAAAAGGAGGTTATGTCATGTGAAAACTACATGGAATTCCAATTTAGTGTCCCCAATTAAAAGTGCAGCTGCATCCAGGCTGTATCGCCTAAGGAGGCTATTGCACTCCAACAGATGTTTGAAAACTGCCTTTTGTTTTTGAGGAGAGCTCTCCCCGCACCCTTCCTCCCCACCTCCGGCTGCGTGTGCGCGCGCATGTGCGTGCAAGCCAACCTTCAGAACATTGCTTATTGAAGGCCTGCGGGACCGCCACAGCTCCGTAAAGCTGTAGGAGCAGTGTGCGTTTCAACGCTGCCAGCACAGAGCACGGGGAACACGGCAACACTGGATTGACATTTTTTGGTTTTGTTTTAGAGACGGAGACCCACCTTTGCCTACACCTCCTGCCGTATGGACGGAGAGCGTCTACTGGAAGGGATGGATCTTCTTGCTCTGCTTTATCCAAAGAAGACTTCAGCCAGAGCCTGAGAGAGGACCCAGAGGTTGCTGGATAGTAGGACTAGACCGCAAGCAAGGCACAGCAGTGCTCACCCTGGAAATGTCCTTTCCTTGAGGTCCATCCTGACGCAACACCAGTATCTTCCTTAGTCCCTTTGATGAGCTCCTGCATTGTCCAAGGTTTTCTTCTTTGGGAGGGAGGCGAGAGAGAGAGAGAGAGAGAGAGAGAGAGAGAGAGAGAGAGAGAGAGAGAGAGCAAGCCAGAGGAAGACAGCAGGTGTTCTGCCTTATCACTATCTACTGTGTTCCTTTAAGAAAGGGAATCTCATTAAACCCAGCCCTAGACAGGCAGCCAGCAAACTCCAGGGATCCCCCTTTCCTCACCTCCCACAGTGCTGCAGTCTCTCTCTCTCTCTCTCTCTCACACACACACACACACATACACACACGCTTAGTTTGTTTTTTGTTTTTTGTTTTTTTCCTTGAAAAACCATGGATTCTGGCTGTGTATTTGAACTCAGGTCTTTCTGCTTTCGAAGCAGTCACTCATACCTGCCGACCTGTCTCTCCAGACTCACTTCCTCTTCTCTCCCATTGCAAGACTGAACTAACTCTTCTCCTCCAGCCCTTAACCTCCTTCCCCACAGACTGCCGCTGGCCTCAAACTGGGAGTCTCCCTCCCTCAGCCCAACAGGTGCGCCTCCACCCCTTTGTTTCTCAGGTTCTGAGGTCCATTTTTGTCTCAGCCCCTCTCAAGTCAGCACTGTTAGCCAGCTCATAAGTCTCTGAAATTTTCTCTCCGAGATTCTTAGATTCCAAATGCTTTTCGAATCTCCAAATTGAAATATAGGCTTTCTTCTTTGCAGTGAAAAAAAAAAAATCTCTGAAACCCTGTGTGTATCACTTGATGAAATAAATGGGAAAAGAAGAGAAGACCTGCGTGTCAAAGAGTCTCTGGGGATGGAAGCCACATCAATGAATATTTGTATCTCAAGCCTCCTAACAAAAGCGTGAGCAGACTCACTAACTGCTAACGGTAGTTATCTCTTGTGTTTGATGTTATTGTCAGCTATGCCGTAGCCTTCCTAATCTGCAGACCTTGCAACACATGCCATGCAACCATAGAAAGCCATAAAAATAAGCAATAAAATTATGTGCAAATAAGACGTCGTTAGTTGGTCCAGTTTCTCTTTCTCCTCTGCACCTGCCCAGCTAAACATCTTAAAGAGAACCTTGCAGTTTCTCTCTCCTACTTCTTAGTGGTTTCCACCTCACCACTGGGATTGTTCCCCTTTAAGACAGAGCGCTCAGCCTGTCATCCCACTTACCTGGTTTGGAGCCTGCATGCGAGTGTGTGTGTGTGTGTGTGTGTGTGTGTGTGTGTGTGTGTGATGCTTCTGGCTTTCTTGATGTATCCTCTCCTCCTGCCATGGACACTCTTTCTCAGTCTCCCTCCCACCCCACTGCATAGATACACAATTTTAATTTTCGTTATGTTTTGAGACTGTCATGTGTGAGTACTGTATTTACATCATTTCCTTCCTCCTTATCCCTGACAACTCTGCCTGTGTCTCAATTCCATTTTAAGTTCATCACCTCTTTTTAAATTATTCTCTCTCTGTCTCTCTCTCTGTCTTTCTCTCTCTCTCTCTCTCTCTCTCTCTCACACACACACACACACAAGCACACATTATATAAATACAGCTTGCTGAGTTCATTTGGCCTTGCTTAAATATGTCTGGGTTTAGGGTTGACCACTAGGGATTGGTAATTTAGCAGGGAACTCTTCCCAGGAGAAAACTAATTCATTCTCTCCCTACCCCCCCTCCCCGTTCTATCTCTCTCTGCCATTAATTGCCTGTAGTTCTTCATCTAGGGACAGGACCTTGTGAGATTTCCCCCATCCACGTTGGAATGTCAGCATGTGTTGTCATTGTGCAGGTCTGTTTAGGCAACCATGATTTTAAGATTTCATGGTTACAGCTTCCCTGTCATACAGATGTCTCAACCCTCTGACTCCTAAAATCTGTCTGCTTCATGACAGGCGATGTTTTCTCAGCCTCAGATGTTGGGGCTGTGCTGTAGATGTATCAGTTGGGGCTGGATATCCGACTGCCGGTTGTCCTCTTCATTTTGACCAGTCGTGGATTTCGGTAATTGTCCATATGTTGAAGAAGATTGGCTTCTTTGATGAGGGATGAGAGCTATGCTTATCTGTGGGGATAAAGATGGGAATTTAGACTGCAGCTAGAAATTATGCTAGTTTAGGGAAGTGGCAGTAGGCTCTACTCCAGCGTCCGTGACCTCGCAGCTACAGTGGATAATTGGCCTGTGTATTAGTTGCTTTTTATTGATGTAATAAACGGCATGACTAAAAGCAACTTGAGGATGAAAGGGTTTCTTTGGCTTACACATCCCCATCCCAATCCACTCTGAAGGGAAGTCAGGGCAGGAGTTTGAGGCGGGAACTGGTGCAGAGACCTTGAAGAATGGCTTCTTTTCCATGGCTTTCTCGGTCTGCTTTCTTACACAACCCAGGACTGCTTGCCCAGGAGCGGTACTGCCTGTGTGGCTAGATCCCCCCACATCCATCTTTAACCAAGAGAGGGCCACACAGGACAGCTGCCAGGTCAGTCCTATGAAGGCGGTTTCCCACTTAACCCTAGTTCGTGTCAAGTGAACAAAAAATTAACAAGCACAGCTGGCTTTACTGTACGAGGCATGAATTCTCTCCGGGCAAGCCTATTTAATTTAGTCCAATTTAGGCAGCGGTAGGTTAACCCCAAGATTTAAGTACCATTGTTGCACTCCTGGGGATATGTTGAAGAGACCACACACTTTGGACACAGAATTAAGCTGATATATATGTGTGTGTGTGTGTATGTGTGTGTGTGTACACGCATATATATGTATGTACATTTATATGTGTGGACATATGATGTATATATGTGTGTATATACATGCCTGCATATGTATGTACATATACATATATATGTATATTAATGTACATATGTATATATGTATGTATTGCATATGTATATATATATGTAATGTATATACATATATATGTATGTGTATTGTATTTAAGTAGATATAAAGCAATGTTTCCCTATGGCTTTTCAAGCATTCATAGTGTTATTTATCCCTCCTTCCTCTCTCTCACTGTACCTCATCCTTCCTTCCCTATTCCCAGTTAAATAACACTTCCTATTTTCTCCTTTCATAGCACCTGTGACCTATTATCCCATTCCTAGAGATTCTTACCCTCTTCCCTCCCATAATTCCTTGCTATTTTTCTGGTTTCCGTGGCTACTCTAGGTTACATACTATTTCTAAAAAGCCAGAGCTAGGATTCACAAATGATGGAGATGTGGCGTTTATCCAAGTCTGGATTGCCTCATCGGGTATAATATTTCCTAGTTCCATTGTTTAGCTGTGAATTTCATTTATTTTTCTTTGCAGTTGAACAGAATTCCACTGTGTATCTGTACCATGCTCTCATGATGTAGTCATCAGTTGAAGGACACTTTGGTTGCTTTCATTTCCTAGCTATTTTGAATAGAGGGGCAACAGTCATGGCTGCGCAGGCGTCGGTGGAGCAAGAGGCTGAGTCCTTTGGGCATGTGCAGGGAGAGGTATAGCTGGGCCATATGGAAGATCTATTTTAGCTTTTAGAGAATTCTCCATAATGGCTGTACCACATGGTCTCATTTATCTAGGAATACACTAAAACCTGTTGAACTATACACTTCAATTGTGTAGACTGTGTAATGAGTTGTATATCATGAAGCTGAAGCCAGTGGCCAGTCATTTACTCCCTTTCTATTCTGGTCTGGATGCCAGCCATGACCTTGTAGTTGTTGGGGTAGAAATGACCCTAAATATTCTGCCACGTTAACCACGCATGCGCCGAGGAGGGCGGATGTTCTTAGAGGATGACTTCAGGAGTTCCGACCCAAGTACAAGCTGCAAAGAAATATGTGGCCAGAGAATAGGACTTTTCAGCCCAGGCGAAGTATAGAGCAGTGTTTTCCTGTGTTTTTCTAGAGTTCGGTTAAATCTCTTAGGCCTCTTCAGTATAGAATAGGAATATTCAGAGTGAGGTTAAATGATGCTGGCATAGGTTCCTTCTTCTCCCATTTTCAATTGATGCTTTTGATGCCGTTGACGTGAGAAGGAAGAAGGAGCTCACAGGAAGACTGTGACGTCATCACTCGGAATCTGGCCTGCGTGCCGTTCTATTCAGCAGTGTTTGGTTGTATACCGACTCTGGGTTGAGAGAGGCCTATGCTAATAAACTGGATTTGTGTTCTTGTAACCACTATCTCTCCACGCACTAGAAATTAGCAAGTGATTTCTTAAAAGTCATTAAATTGCTTTTTAATAAGTTTCTGTTTAATAATTGCAGGCAAGTATGGGACAGAATGTAACGTGTTCTTGGCTACATCTGCACACAGGTGCAATGCAGTAAAATCAAGCTAATTGATTTCCTTGTTTCTATGTTTGTAGCCTTTAAATCCCACCCACCTGGCTCCTCATAAATATGTAATGGTTGTTGTGAGTCTTTGAATTAGAGCTTTGTGACTCCTTCCCTCCAGCCAACTGTGTTAGGTGCCCCATGGACACCCCCACACCCCCGTATCGTTTCTCTCTTCCTTTCCTAGCCTCTAATTACGACTGTTTCGGTTTCTTCTACTTTGAGGTCTTTTTTTCTTTGTCTACATATCAGAGCAAGCCTGTGGTATTTGTCTTCCATTTTAAACACTGCTCCTAGTGCCCTCTATTTTGACACAAAAAGATTGTCACATCTTTTTGTGGCTAAATAATATTCAGCTGTGTGTATGGACCACATTTTCCTTATCCATGTTTACATCGATGGGTACCTGGGCAGACTCTTTATCTCAGCTCTTGTGAATAGAAAAGTTAGCAAGTAATTCCGACTTAAGTTGTACAGCCTATTCCGACAGACTTCCTATCATG